>OY751404.1:2400000-4800000 GCA_963565295.1 Epirrhoe alternata | reverse complement strand
AACGTATGCAAGACACTTCATGATAATGTCAAAATCAGTCTAATAGTAATGTCCTAAAGTTATCAAAATCGATTTTTGTTTCACTACTATCAATTCATCTCAATCGATTACAAGGTTCATTCATAGACAAAATTACTAAACCAACGATTATTTTTTTACTTATCGATTCATCGATTGTTTCGATTTTCATTTTAGCACTCTCTAAAAGATTACGTTCCATTTTACTCAGTACTGTTAATTGGCGGAGTTTTTTAGAAAATGTTTATTGTTTATTTATTTATATTTCATGGCTCGTTTATGATAATTTATGAAATAATTAAACAGGAAATAGACAAAAACATTTTTTTTGTATGTTTTATCGTTTAATTTTTTTTCTTGACTTTTTTGTTTCAAGATTGTTGTGAGCCACACAACGTGAAACGAAACAAGTTCAATGTGTCTTGCATACGTTCCGGCGTGAAAAAGACTATAGTGGGATTTTCTTAAACTACATTTTCTACCAGTTTATAAATACTTAGTTACATAAATAAAAGTCGATTAAAAAGGACTGGTGACTTTTTTGACTTCAAAAAGGAAAAAAAGTTTTTTGTATGTTACCATCTAGCCCCAAAGTAAGCAGAGCTTGTGTTATGGGTACTACATGACTAATATACTACTTATATACTTTTTTGTTTGTAAATACATACATATTATAGATAGAAACACCCAGACAAATAACTGTAGATCATAAAAACATTTGTCTTGCGGCGGGGATCGAACCCGCAACCTTTTGCACAGAGGTTGTCAAACTTAATACCTAGTTATAATTTTACTCATTACTCAAAAAATACACAGATGGTTTTTTTAGTTCTAAAGAATCTTTATACTTAATGGTCTCGAAAATAATTGTTGATTTTTCTTTTAAAATTATTATTATTTATTCCAGAATGTCCCAGACATGATAATAAAAACGGAAGTGAAGCAGGAAGCTATAAGTAGTGACGATGAGATTTGGATCGTACAAACCGGCGATGACGAGTCGCAACAAGTGAGCCAATTGTTGGAGGCTGCTAAGGTAAATATTACCTTGAGAACCGCTCGTGTAGCTTGCAACGTTCTGACCGGTCAGTAAGTGGATGGGTGGCCGCCAGTGGCATTATCATTAAGAAATGAAAAGTCTTATCAAAATTTTGGATTCCGACGGGATTCGAACCCGCATCGATCAGACGATCCTCCTAAAGCCTTACCGCTCGGCCACAGAATCTTACTTGCCGGTGTCCAAATTTTCGATAAGCTCATATTTTTCGGTTGAGTGGCATTATCATCTGAGCGTTTCCGTGCTTCGGAGGGCACGATATGTCGATTAATGACGGAGGCCTTATGGCGGCCTAAACACTCCGTCACCAGAGTTGGCCACTGACTTACCTACGAACTTACTTTATTAGTTTAATTTCTGTAAATAAATATTTTTTAATTTTTCATTTCAGCTGGACAACAATGAAGATCGAAGCAAGAAATGTCATAATTGCAGGTAAAAAAATAACCTTTAAACAAATACATAAAGGTAACTAGCAAACCCAGCGAACTCCGTTTCGCCACCAGATGCCACCAGATTTTTCCTGAATTTTCTTTGCTATAAACCTCACGGAGCCCGAGACCTTTCCAACGAATGTAAAACCGTGGGAATCGGTTCGTGCGTTCTGGAGTTATAGCGTCAGGAAGGAAAACCCGACTTATTTTTATATAGTAGATATTAATGATACTGCAGGTTTATGAAAGATTATAAAAACACTCTTAATAAGTGACTGATTGAATGCACTTTTTTAGTTTCTAGCCAAATCTTTTAATATCCATCCTACTAGAGCATAGGCGGATCCAGGGGGGGGGGGGGGACGGGGGCACGTGCCCCCCCCAGACGATATTTTTGTGTACCAACTAACTACGAAAAATTAATAAATTGTGAAATTTTAGTCAGTTTTTGTTTCGTGTGCCCCTCCCAGAAAAAATCCTGGATCCGCCCATGTACTAGAGTATGTTTGTATGTATGTGTTTAAATCACGCATAAATCATTAAATCGATTTGGATGAAACTTAGCATTGGCATAGATAGTGACATCATACAGGGTGTAAAAAGACTGCTACCGAAAACTGAGGGGTTGCTATCAGACCATGATTCTAAACATATTAAGCGAAAAAAAAAAACGCAAAAAAATATTTTGACTTAACTTAGTCATTTTATGTTATTTTCGGTTATTTACTACTATTACAACATATTAAGACCATGCCTACCTGATAATTTCATTTAAAAAAGAAAAAAACTTACGTCTTTTTACAGCCTGTATAAAATGTTGGTACCACGCGAGCTAAACCGCGCGCAGTAGCTACTTATTTATAAAACCTAAATAGATTCAATTTGTGATTCATATTCATATATCATTACTTTGTGGACAAAGTGCCGAAAATGGATTGCAGATCGTAAAATAAATAATGTTTAAAATGACACCAAAATAAACTAATTCGAGTGTTCAAAGTCAAAAGTCCGTACGAATAATGTAAGTAGGTAGGTTAGGTAGGTATATTTAGGATTGTAGTTTGAAGTATTAAGTATTTTTGGGCTGAATTGAACTAAAAAATCATGTTTTTTAGTTCTCCCCTTTTCCCCTTTTTTTCATCCCCCCCCCCCTAGGGGTAGAATTATTAAAATCTATGCGTTCCACTTTGAGTTCCACTCTGCTGATCCATCAATGGTTTTGTTTCCACTTGTGCCTAAGAGGAGGTTGTAGGGCAACAATAGGCTACCTTCTTTTACATTTGATTCTATCCCGGTTTTGCCACGGAATCCGGATTTACGCGGGAAAAACGAAGTTGCGGGCACAGCTAGTACCTACTTACCTATAATAGACGTATAAGCTTAGGTTTCCTTTACAGCATCACCTTTCCATCATCAGAAGCCCTCGCAGCGCATAAATGTCGCGGGAAGAAACGCAGATCAGACGACGATACTGTGTTTATACCTACCGAGGAGGATTTTATCAGGGTAAGTCTAACGGCCTCACAATAATGATGTAAAATTCTAGGTTTAAACTAAGAATATAAAACTTAAACAGGGTCACGACTATATCCCCGAGGCGCGGTTGACATTCTCCCAGATCTTTTATATTCCAGATCCTTAGATGTCTAAGGTAGTCAGAGGCATGTACAAATACATATTTGATACATGCCCACATCGTGCAGAAGTTAATATTCCATACGTGACAGGTTGCAAGCCCATCGCCGCCGCGAAGAATAAGAATATAGGTACATTCTTATTCTTCGTTTGTGCCTTCGTAACTGCAAATAAGCTTGGTGTAAGTTATTCCAGGTTTAAACTAAGGCTCAATGCACATTGAATTGGGAAGCGACGCGTCAATTAGTGTTATAGCGCACCATTATAAACCTTATAAACAATGGTACAAGATATAGAAACGCTTGTAGAATTAACGAGATCTGGCGAAGGCATCTAGCGGAGCGGTTTATTCTACAAACATTTCTATATCTTGTACCATTGTTCATAAGGTTTATAATGGCTTGCTATAAAACTAATTGACGCGTCGCTTGCCAATTCAATGTGGCTTGCTTAAGGCTCAATGCAGACTGTATTGGCAGCGACGCGACGCGACGAGACCGTAACAGGACATTATAAACCCTTGAGCTGAATTTAACGTGCCCTCTGAAGCACGGAAACAACCTTTGGCGTCGCAAGCGGGCCTTCGCCCACTGCGCCACAGTGTCATCATATACCTAAACTTTGCATGTTTATTTTGGGAATAACTTCATAAGCACGTTTCATCTCCGTTAATCATGTTTACTCACTACTCGTAGCAAAACACCAAGGCCGTTATAAACATGGTGTAAAGTTACGCCAGGTCTAAACTCCAAAAATTGTATGGTTACTCTTAAGTTACACCCAGCGTAACCTCATCATGTGTTCATGAGTAATATTTTCAGAGAGCTCAAGGAAGACCACGTCCTATAATGTCTTCAGTCGAAACGGAGCAGCATCAGGTATGTCCAAACATCCCTCCATTTCGCTTTTATCATTAAAAAGATTATAATTTTTAATCGAATTAATGAGTTAATGATATTTTCATATTTTTCATTTACACATTGATCTTTATTGTACTTAAATCCTAAAACAAGATTAAGCATAAATCCAAAGATGTAAAGATTATACTTATATCATTGTTACTTTTAGAGGCAACGTAAGAAGTCGAAGGATCCGTCAGAGCCTCAGATTGTGACCTGTCATAATTGCAACCAATCATTCACGTCGAAAGTACGACTCAAATTTCACATGTAAGTGTTACAAATGCCTACATTCTCAAGCTCCTTTCCAAAATTTCCCTTCCCTTTTATTGTCCTCTCTTGACAATAACTACTTTCAAAACAAGCTCCCTATCCAAAGTCAAAACACGGTCAGTTAACACGGTTGGGGCCTACTTTTATTTTAGGCCATTTTACATCTAAACACCCCAAACCAAAATTTAAGTGAACCACCCCTTCATTTCAAAACCTTGATATATTTACATAGTTACACCCAGTATTCAAAGTCAAAAAGCATTTATTTAGGATCGCTGGGATCACTTAGAATAGTCTTAAAACTAATTTTACTACTATTCTTGCGCGACCAATACCGTGAAGGATCAGGGCAAAAAACAACAGGGTTTGGAGCCTGGCATTCTTTAGGTGATCCATCTTAAAACTAAATAGTTAAGCTCCAGTGGGGAACCTATTATACCAACCGACCTCTCCTTCCCAATCAAATTATTTTATATACTTCAGTACCTACTCACCTATTTGGTGCGCCTTTTAACTACCGTGACAGGCTCAATCCATCCCCCAAGCATCCGAGCCGAGTAGGTGCATTTACACGGTGCAATACGATTTAGCATCGCACGTAAATTTTCCCGTGTGAACGCTCATCGTATGCGATTTGTCTTAGTAAAATCGCATACGATGAGCGTTCACACGGGAAAATTGACGTGCGATGCTAAATCGTATCGCACCGTGTAAATGCACCTTATCTGTTCTCCTCCTCCTACAATCGTACTCTCAGGGTTATCTAGCCTCCCAAACCAAAATCCAAGATCCTTCCTTACACCCATTAACAGGCAATTCCACGAGAACTCGTCAATGATGTCAGATGGAGAATACAAGTGCGCACAATGCGCCGGCACCTTCCCTACGGAGACGCAGCTGTTCGACCACGTGCACTTCACGCACGAGAAGACGAGAAGATGGCAGTGTCCCGTGCATGGGTGCGGGAAGACTTTCTACCTGAGGTGGTGAAAAGTTTCGTTTACAAAAATTCTGTAATAAAAAGTGTCGTTAAAACCATTAATTGTATCATTAAAACCATTAATTGTATCAATAAAACCAGAAATTGTATCATTAAATCTATTAAAATATCATTCAATGTATCATTAGTCTCATTAGCAGTATCAAAAGTGTCATTATTTAATCATTAGATTCCTAAACACGCAAAGGATCATTTGTTCCATTAACAGTGTGACTAGAATCCAGCAAGAAGATATTATAATAGTCCCTACTTCCAGTCTTAATTTATACTGCATATGATGAAGTACCTACAATAATGGCTTTTTAGAAGGCTTATTACACTACTATGCTTATTTACAGGGCAACATTGACAAAACACAGTCGCACGCACACAGACACGCGGCGTTACGTTTGTGTGACGTGCGGGAAACGCTTCCTTGACAAACAAACACTGGATGAACACGGAGTTACACATTTACAGGTATTTAATCATTAATGTGGGTGAAAGCCCGCTTGAGACGCTGAAGATTGCGGGTTCGATCCTCGCCGCGGGATAAATGTTTGTATGATCTGCAAATATTTATCTCGGGTCTGGGTGTTTCTATGCATAATATGTATGTATTTACCAACAAAAAGTATATAAGTAGTGTATCAGTTATCTGGTTCCCATAGTACAAGCTTTGCTTAGTTTGGGTGATGATGCTGTGTGAAATGTCCAGCATTATTTATTTATTTTATTTTATTGATTCGCCTTTTAAGAAGCTTTTGTTCAACTTGTACGGCATTATGTGGTATAGGTATTCCAATTATATCCATCGTGTCTTCAAAAATCTTTCAGGGCGTCTGGTCGAAGCGTCGCGTGATTCAAGAGCTGGCGACTTTTTGGCACAAAGAATCAGCATTGCCATTCAGCGTGGCAATGCCGCCAGTGTTTTGGGCACGCTTCCGACTGGCAGTGACCTGGATCAGTTGAGCTATCTATAGATCGTTTTTACGACGATCCTTAGATAGCTTGACTGATTCTATTGTATGTTGTAATTTTATGTACATATTGTAGTAGCTTAGTTTCTGTAAATAAAACGATAGATAGATACAAAAAAATTATAAACCAAGAATAACAATACAAACTCCTATGGCCCTACTCATAAACTTGACATAAAGTTATATAATAGTCTCTCATTTGTTCCAGATAAAACCCTACCAATGTCACATCTGCCTGAAACAACTAACCCGAGTCTCCCGACTTCGAATGCACGTGAGAGCGCATGAGGAGGAGCTGGCTCCGACCCTGCTTCTGGTCTGCAGAGTGTGCTGCAGGGCGTTCAGGGGGGAGAGGGAGGCACAGGTTAGAGGGAGATGGAGGATGGAAAGAGATAGTCCTCCATGGAAAGACTACATTTTTTTTTAATTTCTGTAATTGTTTTATATTGCTGATCCACACTTGGTATTTCATTATGAAATGAAAAGTCTTATCAAAATTTTGGATTCCGACGGGATTCGAACCCGCATCGATCAGACGATCCTCCTAAAGCCGGAGTGCCTAACAGCTCGGCCACGAAATCCTACTTAGTCGGTGTCCAAATCTTCGATAAGTCTCATATTTCGGTTGAGCACCGATTAGCGCCATCTACACGTTCACTAGTGAACTCATGCTCATTGTCTGAAATTACATTCAGAATCAAATGACTAAGAGATGTCGCTTTAGGTAAATCTATAATTTCTGTAATTGTTTTATAGTGCTGATCCACACTTGGTATTTTGGTCTGATCGATGCGGGTTCGAATCCCGTCGGAATCCAAAATTTTGATAAGACTTTTCACTTCATACATTTTTTTTTATCAAGTACATGAAATAATACATAGGTACAACAAAAATACGTTTTATAATACGAGCTTGAGATTTATCTTAATGCTATTACGTCATTTTATGTAGGTATATTACACATTTTATTATGATGGTAGTTAGGTATCTCCTCACTGTTAACTCATAAGTTAAGTATTTTTTTTAAGTGTTTTTTTTTTAGTAAATAAAGAAGCTGAAACAATTTCACGACGACCTCTGTAGCGTAGTGGGCGAAGGTTGCGGGTTCGATCCCCGCCGCGGGACATATGCTCGTATGATCTACAAGTATTTTTCTCGGTTCTGGGTGTTTTCTATTTTTTTTTTAATGCTAGACATTTCACACCGCATCATCTAGCCCCAAACTAAGCAAAGCTATGTGAACCGAACCAGATAACTGATATACTACTTATATACTTTTTATTTGTAAATACAAACTTATTATACATAGAAACACCCAGACCCGAGATAAATATTTGCATATCATACAAACATTTATCCCGCGGCGGGGATCGAACCTCGATTCTGCGTCCCAAGCGGGCTTTCACCCACTGCACCACAGAGTCGATACAGCTCACGCCGTATTTTCTTTTAAAAAGGAACATGCAACGACATACACAGAATGTATAGAAGCGATCACGGAAGTGAAGACCGAGGAAGAAACAGCGGTACAACTGTCGCCCACCAGTGGGATTGTGAGGCAGACCATACAAGTCATTGGTAAGTTACCTACTTGAGGTTCCTAGCAAGTTGACCTCGACCTTTTTTCAATCGACCTTGACCTTGACCTCGACCTCGGCATAAAGTTAAACAAATATATAAAACTAAACAAAAAAAAACTTAACTATGATATACAATCGGCGGTCTTATCGCTAAAAATCTCTACCAGACAACCAGTGGATAGATAAATGGTCTTAAATTAGGTATGCTCTTCGCCCTATGCCCTTTGCCCTGATCTTGATCTTCCATTCAGAGTCCCTCCTAAAATCAAATACTATGTCCTTTTGCCCTTTATCTTTTCCCATTACCCTCTGCCCTCGACCCATGACCTTTGACCCTTGACCTTTGACACTGACCTCAAAATTTCCCCCTTTCAGAGTCCCTCCTAAAACAAATGACTTTGTACTTTTGCCCTTTGTCTTTTCCCCGTTGCCCTTTGCCCTCGACCCATGACCTTTGACCCTTGACCTTTGACACTGACCTCAAGATCTTCCCCCTTTCAGAGTGCCCCTCCCCTAAAACCAAAGTACCAAGACAAGTAGCATCGCCGGTGGCTGCGCCGTTGTTATCAACATTGACAGAAGAAGCATTACCACTGATAAGAGTTGTGGAGGTTGAAAAGGCGTTCCGTTGTGAATATTGTGAAGAGTAAGTTAAATAATGCTGGACTTGTTCACACAGCATCATCTAGCCCCGAAGTAAGCTGAGTTTGTGTTATGGGTACTAAGTGGGTACATAACTGATAAAGGTACTACTTATGGTACTTTTTGATTGTATTGTATTGTATTGTATTTATTTATCCATAGACATATTTACATGTTCTTAGACAAGTCAAAGTAACAAAAATTTTAAAACAGCAATTAATCGAGGTACACTTTAACAAGTTACAAATTCAGCAAAAGCATCGTCATAATAATATAACTAAACTAAATAACAACAGGTACAAAACTATGAAACAATAACAGAGATAAAAAATATTATCATGTAAAATATTGATATAAATATTACCATATAACATAAAAAATGGTCTCAGATGTCAGATTTAAACATTTTTCTATCCGCAAACGCTTCGTCAAGTTTATAATAACTTTTTTCTAACAACAATTGTACTCAACAATTGTAAATACCTACAATAGACTATTATACACCATCCGCCTTATTAATTAGAAAACCCTAATTCTAGCTAAATCCGAGACTGCTCTCAGAACTGTTACTTCTTGGAGTAACATGATGAGTTTAAGGTTATTAATAAATCGGTAGTTATCTCGAATCAGTAATACATTTCTTGCATCGGGACTAGCGCGTGCGTTATGGCAACCCATAAAATTTAAAATAAAAACGAGTGAATGAACGAATATTATTATCATTCAAAATATTGTCTGTCTCTGTCACTAATTATATGAATGACAGAGATAGACAATAATTTGTATTTGATAATCTGTTTTATTCAAAGAGGTTAGAGGTTTTATTCTTCTCAAAATTTTTGGTCAAGTGAATATTGACCAAAAAGTTTTTAGTCATAAAAAGTATTTACTGTATTTAGTCATTTTTAACTGTTTTTTTGTTTCTTGCTAATGCTAAATGATTTTTTACCTCAAAATCTATACTTACTTGGATTTTAAATTCAGTTTCTTCGAGATCATAAAATGAAATTGTACGAATATTGTAAATTTTCACTCGCCCCATTTATGGTAATTGGTATCCATCCAACCTCATTAAATTTTTCCTCAAACCATCAACATATCCATCCTATTTGCACAAACTTTTTTTGGATATGACATGAATATTATGAAGTAAAATGTCAAAATTCATGATAGAGTATGCTTACTCCATCTCTATACTAGGTTGCACCTAGGCGTAACTCTTGATCCGAGAGCAGCGTCGGATTAGCTTATTTCCTCCTTGGTCTTTATTTATTAATACAGATTTGACCTACTACTGCCTTATGCTTTGGATTAGCTCTAATCCCAACCAAGTTCGTGTTTATTAATAACAGGGCATGTGTTCTTGGGTGGACTGTATTAAGGGTTGCTGGTTGAATATTGATTGATGGAAAGACTTGGAGCGAGTTCACTGAATTTATTATTGTAGAAAAGTTAGAAGTTGCAAGGTGTTACATTACATCGGTCCGTTGACAATTAGTTGTCATCTAATACCATAGACAAATTAGTATTTTCTTTACAGATTATAAAATTAAAAATAATTGAATATTATTGTTGTAGTCTACCAACACCATGTAAGAAAACACATAAAAATGCATGTATAGGTTTCGTTACAAGTAAACGATAAATGTCGATATTTATTTATATAAATGCAATAAACATTTTATAATTCAATTTAAAAAATCGTAATTTTTCTTCTATCTTTAAGCCACCAAAAACGCCGTCTGCCATTTTGTGACGTCACTGTGTTCAGTTGGGAACAAACAGTTTATCTTTTACAGTCGTATTGTTCACAAAACAAACCATATGACGTCACAACATGGCGGCTCGCGTTTTCGGGCGACAACTAAACATCATAAATTAAAATGCATTTTTAAAGCATTTTACGGTTTAAAAAAAAATATTAAAATTCTACTGGTTTATTAACACCTCAGGATTGATTTAAAAATCCTATTGTGTATTACTTGAAGAATGTGTACTCACTCAGTCATAGAATACGTACAATAGAATAGAAAAACACTTTATTGTACACAAAACAAAACACATAACAGGAAATACACAAAGACAAGGAAGTAGGTACAATGGGCGGCCTTATCGCTAAAAGCGATCTCTTCCAGACAACATTTGGATGGACTGGAAAAGTAAGACAGAAGAACGGCGATGTACAAAAAGTGTAAAAATAGAAAAAAACAATCATTTGTCTTTAAAAATACCTATATTGTTTTGAAAAGTATAATTATTTCTAAGGGGGTAGTCAGAGGCATGTACAAATACATATTTGATACATGCCCACATCTTGCAGAAGTTAGTTTTAACTCTGACTACCCCCTTAGGCATCTTCAAAGGATCCGGAATATAAAAGGTCTGAGAGAATGTCTACCGCGCCTTGGGGATACGATCGTGACCTTGTTTTATAATTATTTCAATTTTCAGTGTGTTCTACATAGAAGACGGCCTGAACGCCCACCGAGCTATACACAAGGGTGTCAAAAATCCCTTCACATGTCACATCTGCAAAGTTAGCTTCGCAACTTATTCCAGGTAAAACTTCCCCGAAAATATGTTTAAAATTACAAAAATAAACAGCGATTTTATTCTTCAGTTAAATTACATGGAATATAACTTTTAAAGAAGTGTACGTATACTCATTATAATATCGATCGAACTTCACTTGGTAAGTTCGTTTGATCATTACGCTATGGTATATTCAGTAATAAAAAGAAGTTCGTTTGATGACATTATTATATCGACGCGACGTTAAAATTATAACGCTGGGCATAAAAATCCTAATATCTTAATTATCCTAATATCCTAATAATATAATAAATCTGAAAGTTTGTGAGTATGTTTAAATGTTTGTATGTTTGTGTATCAATCACGCCTAAACCAGTGAACCGATTTGGATGAAACTTGGAATAGGCGTAGATAGTGACCTGGAATAGTATATAGGCTGTTCAAAATGTTGGTACCACGCGGGCGAAGCCGCGCGCAGGGGCTAGTAATATAATAAATCTGACAGTTTGTGAGTACTTATGTTTGGATGTTTGTATGTTTGTGTATCTATCACGCCTAAACCAGTGAACCGATTTTGATGAAACTTGGAATAGGTGTAGATAGTGACCTGAAATAGTATATAGGCTATTCAAAAGGTACCACGCGGGCGAAGTCGCGCGCTATATATAGATTTATTTATTAACAGATGCACAACACATAAAACAACTCACGGTTTCTACAAGCGTCCCGCCACAGGGGGCAATGACCCCAGCACTAACGTCGTTGGATATGGGGACTTCCCCACTGTCAAACATTTCCTATGCGAGGTAATCATAATCATTTATTCGCAGGAATGTAGGTACAATAGGTGTTGTTAAATAATTAAGTAGATGGATCCTATACATACATTTTAATTCTAATATACATATATGTTTTTTATAAATAATGCTGGACTTTTCACACAGCATCATCTAGCCCCAAAGTAAGCAGAGCTTGTGTTATGGATGATGAGATGACTGATTTACTACTTTATATACTTTTTTGTTTGTAAATACATACATATTATACATAGAAACACCCGGACCCGAGACAAATATTTGTAGATCAATACAAACATTGGTCCCGCCGCGGGGATCGAACCCGCAACCTTTTGCGTCGCAGGCGGGCCTTCGCCCACTGCGCTACAGAGGTCGTCAATATTTGACTAAACTATTACCTAATTAATGTCTGAAATTACAAATCTGTGTTAAAATTATCTACCGACTGTACCTACCATTTGCATGCTAATCCTAGTAGAACATAATTGAAACGAAATATTCCAACAACTGTATCTAACCCACATTGTGTTCAAGCAAATAAATGATCTTTATCTTTATACACTCTGCCTCGTGACGTCCTTGTCGTTAAGACGTGCAAATTTTAGTAATAATTATTTAATAAAGTATTAGTAGCTTAACACTTAATATTATTACTTTCTCAGTCCAGTCCACCTTTTCATCAAACTTTCTACCGATTTTATAATAAGCTGTATGTATGTTTTCTGTCATGTATGTTTTCTGTCATGTATGTATCTCTGTCAATTATTATTGTGGACCGATTTCCAAAATATTTATTTTAGTGTGAAAGTTGGTCCCATATAGATTTTATTCCTGAAGGATTGGTAGTTTTCCCGTAAAACTCAAAAAACCTCTTCCTTACTAGGGGAAGGTTGCCATCATTGGACCAGCGCTTTCATTGGACCACCGATGTATTTCCAAAACTATGATAACTAGCGACAGCAAAACCAATAGAAACGAGTCTTTAGCGACTCAGATGCACCCCACTTTAGTTTCAGCGACGTTGCAAGACGTGGCGATTAGTGACGTATGTGAGTCTGTTTTCGGAAGGTAAAATCTTAAATTTTGACTCTGAACAAGTTGGTGTATCTAACATTGTATTCATGTTTAACTGCATGTGTTTCTATGAAATATTAGACAATTTTATTGTGATTCTATGTGGGTTTTTAAATTTTGTCTATTCATGTTAGTTTAGATTTAATATGGTTTTTTCTCCATGAGTACCTAGTTCCTATCAATGGACCACTTGAGTTCCACCATTGGACCGGTCCAATCATAGCAACTTATTATTGTCTTTTAAAAAAATGTAGATAATGGGAATAGTTTCCGAGTATTTCACTTAATTATGCATTAAACTGTTATTTTTCATCAATATTTAAATATTATACTTTGAAAAATTCAGAATGTCGATGACAAAAAGGAAGCCTTTGACATGGACCAAAACAAGTTAAAATCTTGTTCTATAAAAACAAAGCATATGTTTCCATGAGGTTAGCAGAACAAAATAGAGGCATAAAAGAAACACATCAAAATACATTACATGGAGCGAAAAAAAAGCCAAAAACATGCTAAAATTCTGAAAAAGTCCCCTGGCAAACTTATAAAATAACTTTGTGTGTAATGATCATCATTCCGATAATCGTTAGACAACTGGCATTTGAGATAAAAAGCATAATGATGTGAATATACTCACGACAGTTCTGTAAAAATGGAATAATATTGACAGTTACAATAAGTTGCCATGATTGGACCTCTCGAACATTTTCTCGAAGTCCATTGATAGCAACCTGGTGGTCCAATGAAGGTGCCCATGGTCCAATGAAGGCAACAGTCCAAAATTTAGATTTCTTCGTATAAATCAAAAACTAGAAGTCTGAACTGTTTCCGTCTCACCAATAAAAACTAGTTATTCCGAAGTTCTATCAAATTTACACATCGCATAGCTGTACCTTGCGTTAATTCAGAATAAGTCAGAAAAAAATTCTGACCAATAAACAAGGTGGAACTCTGAGGTAACTGTCCTGTTACGTGAAGATGCACAGATCGGCAACATCGCATCCAACGAGAAACCTCAAAATAAGTATCATTTTGTCTATGAAAGCTGACTGAATTGGTAATTTTGTTTGTCATTCTTGTTTTTTTTTCTCATAATGGCTTCGCACTTTTTGTGCATTCGCCAATATTTCACATGTAATTTTTTTATTACAAAATCATTTTTGATTTCCGCGCTCGTTTTTATTATCAAATTAGGATTTTTATTTTATAAAACCTTCTCGCCATGCTACCTCTTCTATTGGAATGTAAGATTTGTTCCAGATAAAGTTATTTTTTTCTCCTGTAAATTTATCTGGAAGAACTTAAACAAAAACTCCTTGGTATGTGCGAGTAAAATATATACGAACTCTTTGGTGGTACCTATGAAAATATTTTTACAGTACCTACTAATATGTATTCTGTGGTTACACTAAATTTAAACAAGGGTGCTAGCTGGTGGAACTTCGGAATAGCGTTTGTATGAAAGAAATGTCAAAGTTATGCAAGGTGGAACTTTCTAAATGGTTTATTGGTTGCCATTTTGCTTATTCTTAAGTTGAACTAAAGAAAAACTTTACATAGTGTTTATTGGTGACACTGTTTGTGTTTTTGGTTATTATAAATATAGGTCTTACTAATTAAAAATGATGCATTGGTTTTATTTTATCACGAATACTTTTTTAGTTATAAGGTCGTAAAGTTAGGGGGTCCATTGATGGCAACCTTCCCCTACGCCCTGAGTCACGCCGTGCCTAAAGTCAAATGAAGTGATTTATTACAAATAGATAGAAAGCTTACAGAAAAATCCAAAGCGCATAACTATCCTATACATTGAAGTCGGTTTTTTGTTTTTAAAAAATATCATTATTTTACTTGTCGTATCACCGATTCTTACGAACCAGTGTGGTGATAGGATAAGCTTCAAAAAAGCTAGTTTTTCGGCACTTTTCCGAAGTTTTTAGTTTCTACGTGTTGGTTTCATCGCGATGTTTTCCTTCATTTTTTAAGGTACGACGGGATTCGAACCCACGACTTGACACGATCGATGGTTGAAAGAAGGATTAGTACATACTATACAGAGCTGCGAGACCGCTAGGTCGTTGGTTCAAATCTCGCATGAGTGTGATTTTGGAAATCATTTTAAAATCTTTACCATGTTTCAGGATTGTGGGCGGTCTTACCTCCACTGGACATATCTTCAAGTGCACAGAAGAATGAAACATCCCAATGAAAACTATCTCCATAGTTGTAATCAATGCGAAATGACGTTTCCTAATAGGTAAAAAATAATTTGTTTGTATATGTGACTGACTGACATATCAATCTACATGCTAAATAGGAACCGGTTTTTCCCGGTTCCAAAAGAACCGGGAATTCCCGGTTCTTGGGGTCTTCAAAAAGAACCGGTTCTCAAAATCAAAGAACCGGGTTTTCGGTTCTTTCGGTTCTTTAAAAATTCAGTGAAAGCCAAAGATCTAATTCAACAATCACGGGTCTCTATAGTCCCTAATGGTTGACATAAACATCTGTTATCGTAATTTTCTTTGCCATACCAATTTTGTTACTAATATCAGATTATCCTAATAATTACTCGACAACTATAACGGGAATTTATCGTGTAAAATAAAAAATTAAGTGACTAAATCGATTGTAGCGCTCTAGTAAACTAGCGTTAGTGGGCATGGGCACTATCTAATCAAATCTAACCTACCCGATTGAATTCAAACTGGTTGGATAAGTAACTCCACTCAACTTTTTTGGCGCTTCGATGGCCACTGCCGCAGCACCTCGCGTTTTACGACCTGGTTACTACTCACATCTAACCTAACAAACTGAATTTAATCTGAGTGGATAAGTACATAGCTCCACTCAACATTTTTGGTGCTTCAATAACCGCTGCTATAGCAGGCTTGCTACGCTCGCTCGCGCTTTACGAAGAACTGGTTACTACTAACATCCAACCATACAAACTGAATTCAATCTGGTTGGATCAGTCCAATCGATAGTCCCCTCGCAGACTGCAGACTTTCTATCGGCCAATAGTTGAGACGGGCTATACTTCTCCATACTCATTACGAGCCGAAGTATATTCCGCCTCAACTATCGGCCGATAGAAAGTCTGCAGTCTGCGAGGTGGCTTAAACTTATTTTAGTTTAGTTAAAGTAGGGTTAAATGTTTAAAATGGTAATCTTAAGGACAAAGAAAAATTTAGCTTTTAAAATTAATTATTGATTATGTCATTCATTGTGTATAAAAGTTCTTATTCTAGTACCATTGTGTATAAAAGTTCTTATTAAGTACCTTCCTACAAACACGTTTTTAATTCATTCTAGATTCGATTTCAAGTAATTCTGCTCAGTTTTTTTGTCCTAAATGTTAAGAACCGAAAAGAACCGGGTACCCGGTTCCTGGCTGGATCAGGAACCGAAAGAACCGGTTCTTAAAATATGGCCGGTTCTCGATCCCCTAATGCTAAACCATATATTCCTTTTATGATGTAGCACTAAGTACCGGCAACTTTCTGTGTCTCAAGCGGGCTTTCACCCACTGCGCCACAGAGGTCGTCAAAAGATTTTATTTATCTTGGTGTATTTTAGCTGGAGTCTGGCTTATCATCGTAAGAAACTTCATGGAAAATTTGCTGCCGATGAGTCGAAGAATACTGTACAAAATTACAGGTAACTTGTCTTAATTATATACCCGTTCCATCTTGGAAATCATCAAAAGGTGGAGCACTCTGTATATGACTGGCGCACTCACACACATATTTCGGCTTGCGCTGCAAAACGCATTCATGATGTGTTCCCGGCGAGCATCATGAATGTGTTCGCGCTCTCTGTGTGTGTGCGTGAATGTTGTTTGTCATTGTGTCATACTCGAATCATGTGATATTGTGTACTACACTGAAAAAAATATATAGCTTAACTGTTTTGGCTAATTGAAATTTATCCAAAATTTGTTTATTCATTACTAAAGTTAATATAAAATAATAAAACTGGTTTATTAATCAGGCCCTTAACTTGTTTTGTTACTAACCCGTAGGTTAGATGTAGTCAATTTTTTTGTTATTAGTAACCTAACTTCTGTAGATAAACTGATTCATTTACCTGTAAGCAAACCTTTGTACACAATGTAACAAAACTCTTCGCTACTATAAAGCTAATAACATTGACTTTATGTTGCAAAAGTAATTTAACCAATAATTTTGTCAAAATTTACCAACAAAATTTGGCTATTTTAACCTAACCCTCTGTAATTATCTAATCATTGACTTTGTTTGTAAACACACACACGGCCAATGTGTTGCTTTGCAAAACTTTGGCTATACATAAATTAATAAACGACTATCCGATAACGAAACTATTGTAGCATGTAACGGAACGTTTTGGTTGTACCTGCCATTAACCTGTCGAAACCGGCACAATTTGATTGATTTGATTACGCATTATTGATGGCGTCGGCGGCACGGCACGAGGTGAGGTATTTTGCGCGTGCGTTTGTTGCATAAAGTCCTATCTACTGGTAATCATTGGTACTGTGTTATGTTTGTGAAACTACTAAAAGACACAAAAAGACGTCCTGTGATGGACGAAGAAAATACAGTTCTAGATCGGCCTGTAGACGATTATCTCCGGCAGTGGGGCCTTGAAATGTATATTGGAAAGTTCAACGGTAAGTACCCATAAGCCCTACTGTTTCTGTTTCTATTACTTACCTACTTATCTATAAAAAAATACCGCGAGTGGAGTTCTGTCTGTTTGTCTGTTACCTTTTCAAGCCCAAACCGCGGATTAGGCAGAAATTTGGCATTCTTATATTGTATCCCATCCCAGAGAAGGCTGGGAAAAAATCCCGAGGGACCGCTGCCGCGGCGCGGCAGCTAGTTATTTTCAAAGTATAGGCATATGTTGCCTCTTATTAGACTCATCTAGAGTAGACGATAGGTATATACAGATAAATCATCTACTTTATGTAAATGTAAAGGCCTGTTCTTATTTGCAGAGCAAGCCATAGATTTAGAAACTCTTCAAATGCTATCAGAAAATGACATAAAAGACCTAATACCTATCATTGGCCATAGGGCCAAACTAACAACACAAATCAAAATGTTACGGACTTTATCTGAAGCTGGTAATCAAGTATCAGTAAGTACATCATGTATACATGTCTTCAGAAAAGTTCTATTTACCCAGCCTTAACTAAAAAAAATTTGATTTGATAGATTATATTTTGGGATTTATTTAAATTTTGTCAATTGAATACTTTTTGATAACGTATGCAAACATACCAATGAGTATCTAAAAGAATTTGGTGTTCACTTGGCTGGTAGCTTCTTTTCTTTCTTATTTGTTTGTTGTAAGTACCTACTTGTCCATTCCAAGATGTTTATCAGTTCTCTTCGTCACAATTTATTTTTTGTATGTATTTCAGATTTCTGAAGCCCAGCAGTCTCTTTTGTCAGATAGTGTGCTCAACTTCATTTTCGAACCGAACACTGCTGAATCCTCAGCAATAACTATAGATGATTCTGCACCCATAGCGCTGGAAGTGGACAGCACTCATGATACAAGTCCAAATACATCCTGCGTAAGTATTCCCCGTTTCAACAATTCAATTTTCTTATTATTGTACAAGTGGAACCACCTGCAACTTCATTTGATTTTTACCATAGAAATCTTCATCTTCCCTTGAAGCCACACTGATATCTATGCCACATGGACATACTGCTCCTGTCCACATAGAATGTATCACACGATCGGAAGCTATTAATAGATAAACATGTAAAATAATGTTTTATGTTATTTCAGGAATTATACAATATCTTAAATACATGCAACGCAGGGAAGTCATTGCTCTTAAGGTATCAAGAAAATGGGGTGTTGAACAATTCCTCAAGACGAAAACTATGCAATATTGTTATTGACAATGAGCTGAAAACTGACCCTAATAAAAAAATTACTAGCAGTAGGCTATATCAGTTAGCTTATGATGTACCAAGAGTATTTAAAAAAGAAAATTCATCGGTATATTTCATACCTTTCATGAGCTTCAATCCAGGTCAAAAAACATCATTCAAAGGGAAACTACTCGACTGCTACAGGCAACGCAGGAGAGAATTTATTAAGTCTGGAGTAATTGCTGAATCTTCAAAACGTGGCTCTTTATCTACCAGTAAAGGAGGTTCACCCGGCCCCAGTTCCAGCTGCAGTGTTCAAGACGCTATTGACCAATTAAATGAATTGACGGAGGATGTTGATGAGAAATTATTGTGGTTGAAAAATTGTTGTGACCCGTGGGTGACTGTTGAATTAAACTGGGATATCACAGCCAAAAAAAGGCTATCTGATTTAACTTCTAGTAAAATAACAGTTGAAGACTACCTTTGGGAGTTTAAGCCTCTCAACCAGCCAGGCGGTGTCTTTTTGGTAAGTAATTATGTAGAATTTCTTAAATAAATCTGTGTTAGCTAAGTGGGAGGTCCCTCGACTATTATTTATTGGTATTATATACTACGGTTAGCTGTGTATGTATGAGCCGTGTTGGTCGAATGGGGTTGTGCCGCGACTATCAATCCGAAGGTCGTGCGTTCGAATCCCGGCCGTACATCAATGGTACCTCCTGACGCTGTATAAATCATCTAATAAAGATGTAAAGGCCTAAGTTTAGCTATGTACTCGTATATAGTTTTAACAATGTACCTACCACTTTTTTTTTTGCAGCTTCTGAAAGACTTCAAAAATCTTTACCAAGAAACTGATGATAAATTATACCAGAACTGGCCAATAGTCCGGCCAAAAATTCTTGAAGAAGTTAAAAAACGACCCCTTAATGTAGATTCTGGGCTAAAGGATATTACTACAGATATTTATGGTAAGTTTTGTCGTCATCTTTTAATCTTTTGTGCCTGTTGACCAATCTTACTTAATGCTTTATTGAGCATTTTTTTGAGATTGGATTTGATTACCCCATGGCTAAAATGAGGAAGGACTTTAGAAATTATTGTAGGATTAAGTTTACTGTTTGCGATACATACGACTCTAAGATCTACAGACACTAGGATTCTTAGGGATGTTAATAGAGGTAGACAGAGGCAGGTCCAAAAATTAAATTCGGTACCTATACAGGGAGGGTGGGTTTTTGAGATAGGATATGGAGGGCAGGTACCCTAACCGTTGTGCTACAGGAAAACGCTCTTAGGAGACCTTCCCAAACTTTTTCAGATATTTTGAACTCGCAATTCACAAATTTTGAAAAAAATGTACAGTCAGCGACATAAATGCTTTAACTATTTTTTTATGCCAATCGATTATGTTTCGTATAGGGATCAAAAGACTCTATGGGACCATTTAAGGTTTGAGTAGGTACTAGAAAAGTCAGAAAGGGTGTAATAAGACTACTTCCGAAAAATTTATAAATTAAAGTTATAAATTAAAAAGAAAGATTTACTGCTTTCGTATGATAAAATAAAATAAGCAATTTCGTAATGACATTATTATTTATTAAAAATAAACACTTTTATTCATATACCTTACAGTTACTTAGTCCTTTATCACTCTGAGTTACATAACCTTTTTTCACTTGAGGTAACAGTAATGATAATGATCACTGTACTTAATTACGAATATTAAAGAATGATCATTGATTATATTATACCGGGTGAACTCCCGAAAACTTTAGGGGGTTACAGTACCCATCAATATGAACAACTTTTTCTATGGAACCACCAAAACTGCTTCTCCATACAAAAGTTATTACCTAATTGGCTAAAATGTATAATACAGCTGTTTTTCTGTCTCGTTAACGTTAGTATTTTTTTACAGATGATGATGACGAGGTGCTGGATCTCATTAGTTTTATGGCGCTGCCGTTTTTGATGACGACATCCATAGTAAAGAAAACTAATTCGAAAAAACGGTGGCGCCCTTCGAAGCACGAAGCCCTACAAGGTTTCACATGTCACGTGAAGGCTGCTGCGGAAATTGAAGAAATAATTACACGTCGGAAAGCTAAGCTTCTGGAATTGGGGTTAACTTTGCAACCATTTATAATTGTGGTAGGTCCCTCATTAAAACAAATATCTGCAAGGTATATCATCCTGAACAAGTTGCGTTATGAAATGCCTTCAATCATCAAGACGGTTGACGCTTGTTTTAAGATAATATTCGTTTTGAATGCCCATTATTCCGCAGAAAGTACACACGTTTGGCAGTTCATTCAAAAATATGTTTTCAAACTAAACACCAAATATGATAAAATCTACACCACAGTGCGCGCTCTAGCAACTGACCTTGGCTTAATGTAAAATAAACAAATAACTATCTCAGTAAATGGGTATAGTGCCCAAGTATTAAAAACATAAAATCACTTTTACGTAATTTAAAATGATCACATGTTTTTTTATGTTTTGGTAGGTTCTCATCTGTCAGAGATCAGTTTAAACATTTTGATTTAATTCATAATTTTTGTTGATTTTTGTTGTAATTGGTTGTGACCGTTCATTTTATTTAAGAAATACATTTAGCAAACATATAAATAATAATCATGTTGTTGCAATTATGTAACACAAAGAGTAGTTTTTTAGTAGGTTAGCATAGATACTAAGGTATTATAAATATTATATTAACCAGGTGTAATATGACTTCCTAATTCCAAAATGTTTGGGGGGGGGGGTTATAGTCCCCATCAATATGAAAAAATTCTATGGAACCAACACTGAGCACGAAAAAAAATAGCTGTTCCGTACATTTTAGCTAAGAGGATATTGTATGGAACTGCTGTTTTTGCATTCACAGAATAGAATAAAATAGAAAACAGCTTTATTGTACACCAGAAAAATAACTAAACACAGTGTTGGTTCCATAGAAAAAGTTTTTCATATTGATGAGTACTGTAACCCTCTAAAGTTTTCGGGAGTTCACCCGGTATAATATAATCAATGATCATTCTTTAATATTCGTAATTAAGTACAGTGATCATTATCATTACTGTTACCTCAAGTGAAAAAAGGTTATGTAACGCAGAGTGATAAAGGACTAAGTAACTGTAAGGTATATGAATAAAAGTGTTTATTTTTAATAAATAATAATGTCATTACGAAATTGCTTATTTTATTTTATCATACGAAAGCAGTAAATCTTTCCTTTTAATTTATAACTAGAGACTGATTTTCCTAATGGGCAGCTTTTTATATTAATTTATTTGTTAACCAGTTTTACATAGTAATTTTCTTACAGGTGGACGCGCATTACTCTGAGCCACAGAAATTTTCTCCATACTTTTTGTTAGCTGAATTGCATTTGTCAAAATGCTGACAGCTCAAATTGTATAAATACCGAGTGTAATAAGACTACTCCCGACAACTTTGGAGGGTTACAGTACCCATCAATATGAACTATTTTTTCTATGGAATCAACACTGAGCGCGAAACACTGTTCATACATTTTAGCTAAGTGGGTCATTAATTAACTATTATGGAGAAGCTATTTTTTTTCGCGCTCACCGTGTTGGTTCAATAGTAAAAGTTGTTCATATTGGTGGGTGCTGTAGCCCCCTAAGTTTTCTGAGGTAGTCTTATTTCACCCGGTATATTTCTGCGGCTTCGGGTAGTGTGCGTTTACTACGTATAACAAAACAGGTTATCTAAATATAGCATAACTATTGGTTCATATCTAACAAAACAGGTTATCTGAAAATAGCATAACTATTGGTTCATATCTAACAAAACAGGTTATCTAAATATAGCATAACTAATGGTTCATATCGAACAAAACAGGTTATTTAAATATAGCATAACTATTGGTTCATATCTAACAAAACAGGTTATCTGAATATAGCATAACTATTGGTTCATATCTAACAAAACAGGTTATCTGAATATAGCATAACTATTGGTTCATATCTAACAAAACAGGTTATCTGAAAATAGCATAACTAATTGTTCATATCCAACAAAACAGGTTATCTGAATATAGCATAACTATTGGTTCATATCTAACAAAACAGTTTATCTGAATAAAGCATAACTATTGGTTCATATCTAACAAAACAGGATAACTGAATATAGCATAACTATTGTTTGAGCTGTAGACCCACTGTTTGAGAACCCTCAGCTAAGGAGAATAAGCAATACAAAACAAAAAATAGTTTAGTTAAAGGCTACATAACTCCCGTTACCCAACTGGGTTTAGTTATATGTTACATTGGTTTTGCTGTCACTCATTTTGTGTAACTGGTAGACAAAAAGTTGGTTACCTAGAACTAAACATTTTTTTCAGTGTACCTACCTACCTTATTTTTGTAACGAGAACTTAGGGTCTAGTCAAACTTATCCTAGTTTAAAGACACTACCTACCTGAATATGTATGTTACACTTTATTGAATAAACATCTATCTATCTATCTATCTTGTCCCGCCCTGTTCCATCCTATCCTACCCCACCCTGTTCCATACTATCTTATTCTGTCACCTACCAGCCCATCCCGCTTTGACTATGTTCCATCCTATCCCACTCCTTTCCATCAATCCTAACCCACCCTGTTCCATCCTGTTTCTTTCTGTCCCACCCTTTTCCATCCTGTACCTACCATCCAATTTCATCATTCCATCCTATCCCACCCTGTTCCATCCTATTTCATTCTGATTCACCCTGTTGCATCCAGGCTGTTCTAAATTCAATTGCATTTTTTTTGTTACATTATATTGAAAACAAACTGTTTAGTAATAAATACATTTCTTGTTAAATCTTTAGGATACCATGTAGAGATTGCGATGAGGTGTTGCCGAACAAAACTGCGCTCTATAAGCACAGGAAGAAGGAACATACTGGCGTGTCGATGCAAGACACTAGGTCTACTGTTATGACCAGCCAAGGAGAAAGGTATGTTTTTTTCTTCGGCTCATCATGTTAGTTTACTAAAAGCTAGGGAGATGAGAAAAGGCTTAAAATCCAGGCTCATAGAGGTGTCAATCGACGCTATTTCTCATCAGGAACACTTTTACTAAAGAAACATACCATCAACTGAGATACTATTCAGGGTGTAAAAAGACGTCTACCGAAGCCGCAAGGGGTACAGCATCCCAACACACAACCAAAAATCATTATTATCCGGAGAAAACAGCGTTTGAAGATTACTGTTTGCGTATGTACTGGTGGTGTACTGGGCGCGTTGTTTTACGTAGATTGCTGGATTTTGAGTTTTAACTGTTTTTCTATACTAATATTATAAAGAGGAAAGACTTGTTTCTTTGTATGTTTGTTTGTTTGAAATGAATAGGCTCCGAAACTACTAGACTGATTTGAAAAATTCTTTCACCAATAGAATCCTACATTATTTCCGATGAACATAGGCTATATTTTATCCCGGGGAAGTGAAGTTTTCCCGAGGGATCGCGGGTAACACCGCGGCGGACATCTAGTCTTTTATAAAGGAAAATATAAGTTAGGTTGGTAATGTGGTCTTATTATGATGTACTAGTAGTAAATAACATAAAATGACTATGCTAAGTCAACATTTTTCGAATAACACTTGTTTCATATTTGTTGATGATGGGGATGTTTTTTCCGAATGCCCTTAGCAAATCAAAAGCCTATCCACTGCCCAGTTCTGGGCTAAAAAAACAGGATCACGACTGTATCCCCAAGGCGCGGTAGACATTCTCTCAGATCTTTTATAATCCAGATCCTTTGAAGATGTCTAAGGGGATAGTCACAGGGGATAGTCATCTTGCAGAAGTTAGTATTCCATAAGTGACAGGTAAAGGTCTGGGCTAAAGTAAAAGTAAAATGGTTCCTAAATAAACAATTTGATTTGATTTGAAAGCCTGTAGTAATAAATAAATATTTACTTCCCAGACTAACAGCAATGCGCAACAAGTTTCTACACTATGGTGTGCGCGCGTGGGCTTGCGCACGTTGTCCGAAACGTTTCCGAATCCGATCCGAACTGCGCGCGCATACTAGGCTTAAGCATCCTGCTTTTATTGCTGTTTTGGAGGTAATTCTTTTTAGATGGTATCTTATCCTCATCATCCACTACCTGATTCCCTCTAAAGGGTATTATGTCTCCTTAGCTACTCCTGATGCTATTATTTTCTAATTTAATTCGTTTTTATTTTCAGTGTCATTATCTCATATCATTTTCCATGCTATTAATATCTTAAATCCATCCTGTACTATCCTACTAACCTATTGTGTTCCATCCTATTCCATCCTGTTCCATCATGTTCCACCCAGTTTCGTCCTGCCCCACTCAATTCCATCCTACCCCATTCTGTTCTCATGTTTCATTTAATTTAACAACAACAAACAAACATGATCACGACTGTATTCCCAAGGCGCGGTAGACATTCTCTCACGTCTTTTATGTTCCTACTTATATATAATGCTATCATATTTTATTATATTAACAGGTGCAAGGCAAAAACTTGAGTCCCGAAGAAGCTCTGAACACAATATTAATGAACAACATTAGCCAAGAGCGAGTCATAGAAGTTAATGTTATGGCGTTTCAAAAGGTACTAGCTACTGCGCGCGGCTTCGCCCGCGAGGTACCAACAGTTTGAATAGCCTAAACTATTCCTAAGCTGTGGGTTTCCTCACGATGTTTTCCTTCACATTTAAGAGCTCGTAAATAAATTCAAAAAAATCCATTGATGCATGGCCGGGATTTCTACCCACGACCTTCGGATTGAAAGTCAAAGCACAACCCCATTCATGAGGTAACCCCCAGCTAAGTCAGCTCCACACGTATTGACGTTGTCTTTCCTGTGGACAAGGCCGAGCTGAGAGGATGGTTGAGCTGCAAGCCTCCATCTCAAACAATGTCCCAGGCACTACAGCGTCCCGTTCAGTGTAGGCATAGGTTGCCTCCTGACAACGTATAAATGATCTAATATACATGTAAAGGACGACCTCTGTGGCGCAGTGGGTGAAAGCCCGCTTGGGACGCAGAAGTTTGCGGGTTCGATCCCCGCCGCGGGATAAATGTTTGTATAATCTGCAAATATTTATCTCGGGTCTGGGTGTTTCTATGTATAATATGTATGTATTTACGAACAAAAAGTATATAAGCAGTATATCAGTTATCTGGTTCCCATAGTACAAGCTTTGCTTTGGGGCTAGAATGAATGAATGAACACTTTATTGTACACCAAAACAACAACATTAGAGACATTTACAAGTTCATTAGTACAACCTTTCGACCTTTTTTTTCCTTTTTTTTTTTCTTTCCTAGATGATGCTGTGTGAAATTTCCAGCATTATTTATTTATTATAGGCCTAAAATAAATCATTTCAGGGCACGACTAGCATAATACCGACATGTGCACGAGCTTTGGCCATGCTCGGCAATGTGCCGAGAATGCAAATAACAGTGCCCAGGGTACCCGCCGAACATCACTTTGGTAAGTAGATGCGGTGTTTTGTAAGTATTGGGATGGCTCTGCCAAGCACCATCTCTAGGCATTTGATAGAGGCGAGCCAAGAGGCTAATAGGTGACACTCTTGAGTCTCGGCTTAAGCCTTGAGCATCGTAGAGTCGCGTATTTGTCAGTCTTTTATCGACTCCACTTCGGAGAGTGTGCACAAGAACTCCATAATAGGCTATTTTACACTTTTTTGAAAACTGTTTTAAATCAATCCTGAGGTCATAATAAACCAGTAGAATTTTCTTAATATGCCTTAAAAATGCATTTTATTTTATGATTTTTAGTGGTATATGGTTTGTTTTGTGAACAATACGACTGTAAGATAATCTACTATTGTTTTTCAAACTATCTCATCTCCCTGCCCTTTTCCCACATTATGTGGGGTCGGCACAACATGTGTTCTTCCATTCTCCTCTATCAGCCGTCATCTCAACACTCACTCCTTTCTTACTCATGTCATCCTTCACACAATCCATCTTTTCTTTGGCCTACCTCTGCTCGTATATCCATCAACATTCATACCAAGCACTCTCCTAGTTATATGACATTCTTCCCTTCTCATTACATGTCCATACCATGCTAGCCTGTTGCTCCACTTCCTCTTATGTACTCATTCCTTTCCTACTTATGTAAATGTTTGTTATTTATGATTAAACTCATACAAACCTAATTATTGTATTATTTTGTTAGCAAACTCAATGGAGTTCCAACGCAGGCAAGTGATGAACAGACGACCGGCCATCTTGCGTTCTGATTCACAAATGAATGAAGCTAAAACACAGGTAAGTACCTACTTAAAAACGACTAGCTGTCCGTCGCGGTGTTACCCGCGGTCCCTCGGGAAAACATAACTTCCCCGGGATAAAATATAGCCTATGTTCATCAGGGATAATGTAGGATTCAAATAGTGAAAGAATTTTTCAAATCGGTCCAGTAGTTTCGGAGCCTATTCAATTCTTACAAACAAACAAATATTTCCTCGTTCTAATAATATTATAGTGTAGATTAATTACTAGATGCGCTCCCGAATTGTGACCCCGTTTCCTCGGGATTTCGAGATAAAAAGTAGCCTATGTCCTTTCCTGGGATACAGCCTTTATCCATGCCAATATTTGTTCAGTGGTTTGGGCGTGAATGTAGCAAACAGACAGACATAGTTACTTTCACATCCCATCCCACTGATATAATAAAGCTAAAAGATTGTGAGTTTGTTTAGATGTTTGTATGTTTGTTTCAATCACGCCTAAACCTGTGAATCAATTTGGATGAAACTTGGAATAGGTGTAGATAGTGACCTGGAATAGCGTTATAGGCTACAAAATGTTGGTACCACGCGAGAGAAGCCGCGCGCAGAAGCTAGGTTATAATATTAGTATGGTAGGTATGGATAATTATTACTATCGTAGAGTTTTTAGAATATTTATATTTTTTGCAGAGCCTTCAAGATTTGAACGTCCAACTTCTGCTACAAGATGGCGTAGTGGTCAACAGAAATCCAATTAAACTACAATTGGACGACTCTGTGCTGTTGGAATAAGGACTATTTTGCAATAAATATTACTCAAATTATATTTGTCTTTTGATTACATTACATAGTGTAAAGGCTCATTATATTTCGTCGCTTCATTCTTCAGTTATAAAAGAAGCTCGATCGAACTTCACTCGTTAAGTTCGCTTAATCTCTGTATAAGTACGATTTATTTAAGATGGTTTGGGCATGTAGAGGATGGATGACAGTCGTTTGACAAAGCAAGTGTATTCCTATCCTCATACCTTGCGCTCTTCTGAAACCCTTCAATTATTTACTCCTATTCACAAGTCGAGGTTTTATGATAAGTCATTTACAGTTCAAGCTGTTAAACTATGGAATGCTCTGCCTGTAACAATCCGTCTTGCGAAATCCTTGCCTATTTTTAAAAATTTAGTTAAACAACATTACCTTTCATTGTCAACATGAGAATTTGTAACTTCTACTGTGAACATCATAATAATTTCTTATTGACTGTTTCCGTTTTTACTTATTTTTTTTATATAGGTATAATATGTATTTTAATGTAGGTGTATTTATGTAATATTTTGTATGTTTATTAATATTTATTGTAAGTAGGTATTCAACAGATTAGTAGGTAGTTCAATGCATATTTTTCGAATAAATTATTAAATTCTACTGTCCTTATCTTTCAAATATGTCCTGTCCATCCAAAGGTAGCCTGGAAGAGATCGCTTTTAGCGATAAGGCCGCCCATTGTAATTCATATTTTTTTTCTGTGCCTATACTTATTTTTTTTCTTTGTTATTGTTTGTTTTATGTTTTACAATAAAGATATATTGTATTGTGTATGCGGCGAGTGTGTATGGGACAGCTGGAAGGGGAAGGCCTAGGCGAACCTTCTTGGATCAAATTGGCGACATTTTGGAGAAGGGCCAGGTCAAAAGTACCCTAAACCGACGAGCATGTATGAAGAATGTAATGAGAGTGAATGAGGCGAAAGTTGTGTGTCAGGATCGTAGCGAGTGGAGATCCGTGCTCTCTGCCTACCCCTTTGGGAAAGAGGCGTGATTTTATGTATGTATGTATTTAAGATTGTTGTTTAAGTACGGTCCATTAGTGGATGGGTGACCGCCAGTGGCATTTTCATCTGAGCGGTTCCGTGCTTCGGAGGGCACGTTAAATTGTCGGTCCTGGCTATTTAAGTCGTTAAGCCATGACGGAGGTAAGGCGACCTACAACTCCATCACCAGAGTTGGACTCTGACTCATACGAACTTGTTTGAACATATGTTTTTTTTAATTTCGATTGAAGCGTAGGTATAGATACTGATGTAGTATCGATCGAACTTTACTCGTTAAGTCCGTTTAATAAGTATTATAGCTAGAAATAAAAGTATAATCATAAAAAACAATTAACTATTTATTTTTAATTAAGTACATAGTCGTATAAAATACAGTCTCTTATAAAAATAGTTATTAATCAATAAATAATATCACTTTTAATTGTCACTATTAAAAATTATAATTTATCCAAAAGCCCCTTCCGGCATTAGAATACCTGAAACAAAAATCGTCATTTGAACACGAGATGTCTATAATCTACCTATTAGATATGGGAATTGGTATTTAAAAAAATACGTTATACATATACCGCTATTTTGTAACTACCAACACCTGCCTTCCGGCCAAGATCTGCAGTGGTCAACTTGGAAGTCGTTAAATCGACTTCGAGCCCAAGGTCGCTGCCAAAATCTAGCCAAGTGGGGCTACATCGACCCATCCCGGAGCGGGTGTAACTGTGGAGCGTCCTCCCAAAGTATGGCACACCTACTTTCATGCCCAGTTTGTCCAACCACCTGCACTCGGGAGGACTTATGCAAGAACGGGGCGGATAGGGGCGTAAGTGTCGCTAAATATTGGGCTAAAAAGATTTAAGGTCAAGTCATTGATACGAGGAAGAAGAAGACTACCAAAAAATTAAGGGCAGTCGCAGCAGAAGCCAACTGAAAATTTACTTATGTATGTCAGGTACCAAAGGTAAATGCTAACCTGCTATGCAAGCTGTCATGAAGCAAATACCGCATCCAGCTAAGAACGCTCTTAACGCCAACTGGAAAAAAAAAACAAAACGCTATTAATATCTGGGACGTGTCTGTGACAAAATATCGCTATTTTCTCTTTAATTAATGATAAAAGTCCTAGTTCTTTACCCTTGTTAAAAGGAATGTGTGTTAAATACCTCTGTAAAACAATTAAATCAATGTAGTGTAAACCTCTGTTGTTAGCTTGCACCAATTTTTCTTTGTGCTCAATATTTGTTAACACTAGTTCTAACTGTGAAAACTTATTATAACAACTCCCTTGCTTATTGTTTTTATGTGCTGTTAGTTTTCCATAAATAAATAAATAAAAAGAACTTAGCAAGTGAAGTTAGGTCAATACGCTTTCGTTCGAAGTTATAACATTGTATTACGTGAAGAATGAACCGACTAAATATAATTGTATGATCAAATAGTAATTGGCTGTAAGGAATCTATGTAAGTTTAAGCATAGATAATAAGAGCTGTGCATTTTGTTGATAAGTAAATATTAAACAAACTTACCAAGTGAAGTTCGATCGCTATTATAATGACTTCACTCAGTAAGTTCGTTTGATCATACATTACTTATTGTATTTTATTGCTTCATTCTTCAAGTATACCTTATGACCGTTATTAATAAACGCGGTGTAAAGTTACGCCAGGCCTAAACTTCAAAAATTGTATGGTTACACCTACCACCCGGCGTAACGTCACACCTCGGTCATTAATCAGGTACACAATGTTATTAATTTCGAACGAAGCGTTACTCATTAATGATCAAACGAACTTACCAAGTGAAGTTCAATCGATAATGAGAAACGCATCATTCAGTTAATAACATGGTGTAATGTAATGAGGCGACGAAATATAAAAAACAGGGTCACGACTGTATCCCCAAAACGCGGTCATTCTCTCAGATCTTTTAAATTCCAAATCCTTTGAAGATGTCTAAAGGGGTAGTCAGAGGCATATACAAATACGAATTATAATAGATGTAAATCATCATCACTCACACTAGACAGCGTCTCCCGTTGATTGGGCGCCATGGCTGCCACAGCTCCTATCATGATGCCGGCTGAGCCAGGGTTCGTGAACCCACAGAGCGCGTATGTAGCTATTAATTCTGCTCTAGGCTGAAAATATTAATTTACATTGTTAAAAAGTGTTATTTTCTTGTCAGAGGCACCTAACAGGTTACCAGTGCAAACTGTTGATACCTATTTATAAATATCTTTACATCTTAGTAAAACACAGTTGAACAATAAATTTTATTTCTAAAAAGAGGCTTGATAACTAAATTAACTCATGTTTTTAATATTCATGACCACACGATGTTTTCCTTCAGCGAGCGCTCCTTGAGAGTAGGTACTGAAATACTTAGTAATTATGTACATCTTTGCACGGTCAGAATTGTGATTATCCTGAGAGGGATAGTTCGGGTGGGCAAGCTTATTCTATCTAAACAGTGTGAAATGAAAAGTCTTATCAACATTTTGGATTCCGACGGGATTCGAACCCGCAACGATCAGATGATCCTCCTAAAGGTGGAGTGCCTTACCGCTCGGCCACAGAACCCTAGGCGTCGCAATTCAAATTTTTGATAAGCTCATATTCATCGCTTCGCAATCGCGTTCGCGTCAAGTCGCCCACGTAAGACGCAGGGTTACTGTTTAAAATTGGAGACCCTAGACCAGTGGATGACTCACCGAGAGCAACCCAGCTAGCTTCATCTCCCCCATTCTCTGATACGCCACGAATTCGTTCACAACTGTCTTCAGCCCGATGAGGGAGCCAACCAGCTCACATTCTTCCCAGGGCACACCTAGAAATATTTTTAAGTATTTCAAAATGCATAAAAAAATCACTCATACGGGACTTGAACTCCAACTCTTCTCGCAAGCTTCATTAACACTCAAACAAACTCATATAGAAAATAGTCAATTCCAAAAATATAACCCTGACCGGGACTTGAAACTGCGATCTTTACCGATCCATGGTAACGCTCTTCCCAACTGAGCCAATACGGCGTTGAAAGAGTACCACGAATCGGTAAGGCTCAAAACACATTGAATTGGCAAGCGACGCATCAATTAGTTTTATTGTAACAATGGTACCTACAAGTTAGAGAAATTCTTGTAGATTGAACCGCATGAAAGTGTTCGAGCCAGCGCGGCCCGCTAGATGGCTTCGCCAGACCTCGTTAATTCTACAAGCGTTTCTATATCTTACGCCATTGTTCATAAGGTTTATAATGGTGCGCTATAAAACGAATTGACGCGTCGCTTGCCAATTCAATCTGCATTGAGCCTAAAGATTACCTACATGTTAAAAGTCTCGCACGGGTGCAATTTTCGGGGATGCATTTTAGGTATGATTCCCAAGCGTGAAGTCTGACAAAAAGTTTTCAACTTAGGTACGGTTTTTATTTATTAACATGAGGTGATTCTAACGAGTCTAAGCACGGTTACTTTTCTGCTATTTGTAGACTTTGTTCTGTTGAAACGTTATCTTTCTTAGACTCCTCGCAGACTTTCTATCGGCCGATAGTTGAGACGGAATATACTTCGGCTCGTAATGAGTATGGAGAAGTCTCAACTATCGGCCGATAGAAAGTCTGCAGTCTGCGAGGAGGCTTAAGATAAAGCCGAATATGATGAGATACTACATAGTTTAAGCTTAAGGCGCTAGGCAAGCCTTTTCCATCTCCAACAATGTCCCAGGCACTACAACATAACACAGCATATACAGGAAAGACAACATCTATTACGTGTGGAGCCACAGGTGGCGCTGTTTTCTTTCACGTTACGATGCAATTGTCATCATTTTGTTTAATCAACTTGTCACCAACTCACCCATGATCCAGCTGAGCGGTATAAAAACCTTTCCCATGATCCATTCAAGATTCAGCTCGGGATGTCCCAGCATCCCACCGAAGTAAGAGATGGCACCGTTCACGAATGCGATGAACGCGACAAACGCAACGATATTGGCAACTATGTTCAATATGAGGGATATTCCGTTTGTCGCGCCTCGGGTCGCAGCTGATAGTGCTGATTGGTCCTCACTGGAAAAAAAAAAAGTATTCATTTATAACACGATTTAAGCGCGTAACAGGCATTGCGGATGTGGGTGCGAAAACCGATAAGCTCAAGTGGGACGTGTGTCACGTGAACCGGATGGACCGGGGGAAATGGGCCCACATAGTCACGCCATGGATGCTAGGACGGAGGCGCCGGCGGCGTAGAGGTCGCCCTCGGAAACGTTGGCGATATGACATCGATGCCTTTAAGGACGATTGGTGGAACGTGGCAGTGGATAGAGACCATTGGAGGAGTTTGGGGGAGACCTTTGCCCAGCAGTGGGACGAGATACGTTGAATTAAAAAAAAACACGATTTCAAATGTTTTATTTTTCTATTATAATAAGCCCGAGAATAATCTAAATAGTAAACTTATTCTCAAAAACGCTCTTGATTGACCAACAGACTTAAGTAGGTATATAAAAAATGCCTTTTCCATAAGAAATTTTTAGTCTAAACAAGTTACCGTCGTTTAAGTTGTTTGTTTTTAATTTATGTTATTTTTCTGGTGTACAATAAAGCTATATTCTATTCTATTCTATTCCGTCTACGGCTTCGTTTGGGTACGTTAGCGACAAAACCACCTAACCACCTTTTACTTACCCACATTACGCAATGAATAAATTGAATTTAGACCCCTCGCAGACCACAGACCCCCCACCGGCCGACAGTTGAGACGGAATATACTTCTCCATACTTAAATGTAAATAACTAAATGTTTGAGTTTTTCACATGGCTATAGTATAGGTATAAGTAGGTTTGCTACCTGAGAATGCTATAGCACAGATAGCTACCTACCTATCAGATAGATTTACAGCAGATAACTCAATAGACAAATAACCAGCAGTAAGCAGCAGATAGGTAACGAGTGGACAAATAGCAGACAGTTCGACAAGTTGAGGAGCAATAGGTTAGCGTGGTATGGGCGTGTAATGCGGAGGGATGAAGGTCACGTAACTAAAAGGGTGATGGAAATGAATGTGGATGGATATGTTAGAGGTAGACCATGAAAAGATGGATGGATTGTGAGAAAGATATGGGTAAGAAGGGTGTGGATACGAAGATGACGAGTGATAGGGGAGAGTGCAAGAGAACATGTAGTGCCGACCCCGCAAAAGCGGGATAAGGGCAGGCAAATGATGAGCTGGAGGATAGAGACCCAGCTATCTTAATAGTGGATTGTTTTTCAGTCAGCAAATACCTTAATACCAGCTACCCAACATATTCACCGCTATTTTATGACTACCAAAAAAAATTTAAGGACAGTTGCAGCAGATGCAGGAAATGATAACGGCATGGTCAGAACTTTTTTTTATTCAACTATCACAAAGTTATCGAGGATTGTAGTCAACCAAAACCGCACAAAATTTTAAGAAAACTGTACAAATAAGTACTAATAGACAACAATCGCGTACAGACTCTCATTCGAACTATGTTCTCGTATCATCCCCAGTCAGTAAAACCGCAGTAGCTATCATAAATCTAGGTATGTCTGAATCGTCTCGACTCCTTTTTAGGTTATAATTTTTTTTTTTATCTTTTTTTGAGTTTTAATTACACGAATGTGTAACAGACACCGAGGCCATGTTTAAAATTTTTTTGGTTATATAAAAAATAGGGGTGTATAACTATAGCTAGCCGACGGATAGCTTACCTAATGACAGTCTGTATGTTGTCTACCGTTGTAAGGGAGCGTCGTGTCTCCGGCATCAGCAGTTTGGAGTAGCAGACGGCGGCTGGGGCCGACATCACTGAGGCCGTCACTAAATGTGCTGGGGACGCGCCGAAACCTATGTACGAAGCTAGGATTGTACCTGGAAAATAGATTTTAAATGGATAAACATTTACAGCTTCTTTGGTTAAGCAGTTATGAGCTTGATCTAAGACGCCAGCACACATGATGCCATTCTGTTCTGGCATACCGCTCTCTTATACTCAACAGAACAAGAGCTAATTCTGTGTCTAGAGGAAAAAACAGTGTGCCAGAATGGTAATGTGTAAATGACATCTAAAGGACCCACCTTTAGATGTCATTAGAACATTTCGGCGTAACCGTAACAAAGCGGCCGGCGTGTCTGTTACAATAGTGTGGACGGTATTTGTTCGGCGAGCAAATGTTCGATCATTTATCCTGTTTTTTTTTATTCACTTGAATAACTACATATTTAGCATAATGTTGTGCCTGAAAACCTTTTTTTTTTTAATTAAATAGGTCAGCTTTTGAGCTCACTCTGCCTGATGTTAAGCAGCTAAGATGGAGCATGCTTACCTAGAAGGAACCTATTTACTCTTGATTTGAAGACCCCTATATTATACTTTTCGTTTGCACTCAAAGAGCGATGGAACGAAGCATGTAGAAGATCAGGAAAATACAAAAAGTTAAAAGCAAAATCATAAGACAAAAAACCAAACTTAGTGACTGTCTCACACATGCTCTTACACTTAAATGGAAATGGGCTGGTCACATCTCACGGTACACAGACAAAAGGTGGACCATAGAAACCACACGATGGAAGGGACCCGATGGAAAAAGGAGTGTCGGCAGACCAAGAAAGCGGTGGGTCGACGAAATTAAACAGGTAGCAGGCAACGACTGGAAAAACTTAGGCAAAGACAGGGAGTTATGGAAGAAACTGGAGGAGGCCTTTACCCAAAGAGGGGTCCAAATTTCACCAATTGAAGAAGAATAGTAATAGGATTAAACTAACACTTAAGAAACTTAGACTTAAGAAAACCAACTAACAAACCATTGAAAACACGAGAAATGTACCAGAAGTTTGGAATAAATGGCTTAATAATAATAATAATAAGCCCCTCAAAGCCCAACCCCACGTCCGTGCTGACCATCTAAGCCACGTGAGGGGCGGACACCCGCAACGTAATATCTTAGCGGGTGACTAAAAAGGCAATGGCAAACCCATCAACATGGAGACTCGTAAAAGTAAAGTAAGTTTAGGATCGCTTCCCGGGGGTGATCGCCGGGGCGCGCCTGGAGCCGATGCTGGGCGCTACAGCATGCAAGCCATCGGTGGCGAGGGTACTGGACGGCCCTCAGCCGGGGAACCCGAAAAAGGTGAGTCCAGCAGAAGGTATGACCTACGACCACAGACTAGAAGCCGGAGCCAATCTCGAGTCGGCACCAAGACGTTTGCGAAAGCTGTGCGGCTTGCACCAATTGAGGAATGGTGCCAATTTAGCCATATTGATAGGGCTGAAAAGGACCCAGAAACCCTATCATCTAATTCCTCAACTACTTCTCTTTTCCCTTCACTTCCTTCTTCTCCACCTTCATATCTAAATCTTCATTCTGAAAATTCTTCGCTTTCTCCTTCACCGAAAATGCCGGCAACACTTCGCCGATCTAGAAGACTATCATCACAACCGATAGTTGAACACATCTTTAGCAGTAGAGCAGAAACACCAGCTGAAGATGTTTCGCAGGAGGCTATAGCCACCCAACCTGCGACCACTAAAGCTGGGAAACCAAGAGTACGCATGAGGTGGAATGACGAAATAAATACTTTCATCATGCGTACATATCTATACACAACTAAATTAGAAACAGACCGCACCATGTATTGTAAAAAACTGTTCGAACAGTTCAAAATTAAATACCCCCATATAGACGTGTCAGCTCAAAGAGTAGCTGACCAGAGAAGAGTTATTGTAAGAAATAAACTCTTATCTGATGAACGAATAAAAGAGTTAAAAACGGAAATAACAAAATTATTACAAAACGATTCGATTCAATCAGCGGAAACTTCACCACAAACATTAAGAATAGAGGTAGAGTCTCTCAACGCTAGCGAGCTCAATTACCACACATCTTCAGAAACACAGAATACACTAACAGATAATGTTCTTAATGTAGAATCGATAACGTCACATATAGATACAATCGCCTCAACAGGCGTAGAACTAATAGCAAACGAGTCTTTAACAGCACTTACACTCAAATTTCAGGAAGCTCTAACTCTATACACAAATATTGACCCGCAATCTCGCCCTAAGCTTCCCCGATTGAGAGAAAACAAAAAACTGTACCAATTGGTTCACGCTTTCAATTACGGGATCCTGAGTAATCATTTGCGTGATGACTCTGATTTAGGGCATGTACATACACTTATATACTGTTCTGCTGTAGTAATATGTCAAGAACTAGGATACAAAATAACCGATACTGGTAATAAAAAGACAAGGGTAGAGACACAAAAACCACCATGGCAGCATAGACTAGAAAACGATATAAAAACTCTTCGCTCTGAAATAGGTAGGCTTACACAATACATTAATAATAATAGACATGTAAATTTAGTAAAAAAAGTCCAAATAATTTTCGATAAATATAAAGTTCATTCTACTCACGAAAAAAACAATATAAGACCAGAAGAGTTTCTGGACACATTAAAACAAAAGTTAGCACTTAAATCACAACGATTAGCGAGATATAATAAAGCATTGCAACGAAAAAATGATAATAAACTATTTACAACAAATGAAAAAGGATTTTATAGAAGTATTAGAAACAAAATAGTTAACTGTTGTAAAGAAGTACCAAATGAACAGGATCTTACAAACTACTGGGCTAATATCTGGCGAAAAGAAAATGATCACAATGAGCTCGCTTACTGGATAAATGTCGAAGAAGAGCATGTAAATCATATAGAGGAAATGGAGTTTACAGATGTAAGTAAAGAGGATATTTCATCAATAACGAATAAAACAAGTAACTGGAAAGCGACTGGTATTGATAGTGTACATAACTTCTGGTACAAAAAGCTGCACGTACTCCATGAAATATTGGCAAAGACAATCTCAAATATTTTGAAGGGCACAGAAGAACTGCCTATATTTGCTACTAGAGGAATAACTTATATGATCCCTAAAAGTAATGTTACAGCTGAACCTTCACAATACCGACCCATTACTTGCCTCCCAACAATATACAAATTAATTACATCTTGTATAACGCGAAAAATCAATGACCATATAAACAAAAATAATATTTTAGCAGAGGAACAGAAGGGGTGTAGGCAAAACCATAAAGGATGTAAGGAGCAGTTAATCATTGATTCAACAATTTTGAAACATGCAACCACCCATAATCGTAATTTACACCTAACATACATTGATTACAAAAAAGCATTTGATAGTGTCCCGCATTCCTGGTTAATTCGTGTTCTTCAGTTATATAAAGTCAATCCCGATCTCATAACCTTCCTGGAGAGCGCCATGGGCAATTGGAGAACTACATTAACACTTTCCAATAATGAAACTACTATTGTTACAGAGGAAATCCCAATTGCAAATGGCATCTTCCAGGGAGACTCACTCAGCCCCTTGTGGTTTTGCCTGGCCCTTAACCCACTGTCCAACTTACTCAACAAATCTAACTACGGATATAAGTTAACAGCAAATACCACAGTCAATCACCTCATGTATATGGACGACATTAAAATTTTTGCAAAGTCTGAAATTGAAATGACTAAATTAATAAAACTAACAACGCAATTTAGCAAAGATATTAATATGACATTTGGGTGGGATAAATGTAAAACCTTGCACTTACACAAGGGCAAATTAACAACTAGGGACAATAACGATGAAAGACAAGAAAACTCTTTTGAAACAATGTAAGAAAATGAGACGTATAAATATCTAGGTTTGCATGAGAGTAGAACTATTAACCATGTACAAATAAAAAAAGATTTACAGAAAGACTACTTTCATAGATTAAATCAGATATGCAAACGACCACTCTGCTCCAAAAATCTTTTCAAAGCTATCAACACCTATGCTATCCCAATCCTGACTTACTCTTTTGGAGTTGTTAAGTGGTCAGCAACTGATATTAAAAAAATAGAATGCAAAACCCGAGCGACATTAACTAAATTTAACAATCTGCATCCCAAATCAGCTATTGAGAGAATGACTATTCGTAGAGAAAAAGGGGGTAGGGGATTAATTGATATAAAGTCTCTGTGGCAAGGGCAGATTAAAACTCTTCGTGAATTCTTTTACGGTAAAGCAGATAAGGCAAGTGAAATACATTTAGCTGTAGTAGAAACTGATAAAAAATTTACACCCCTGAATTTAATAGATCGGGATCTAGTTTTCACAACTCCTTCAGAGAATATAGCTACAAAAATGATCAAATGGCGAAATAAAGAACTACACGGAAGACATCTTAAAGATCTTGAACAATCACATGTAGATTTACACGCATCCAATAAATGGTTAAAATTTGGTTCCCTATTTCCAGAAACAGAAGGCTTTATCATTGCGATCCAAGATCAAATAATTAACACTAGGAATTACAAAAAGTTTATCCTTAAGGACCCAAATGCTCAAGATGATAGGTGTCGGAAATGTCATCGCCAGCCTGAAACTATCCAACACATCACTGGTGCATGTCCCAGCCTTACTCAAACCGACTATACACATCGCCACAATCAAGTAGCTCAAGTCATTCACCAAAAACTAGCAAAGAAATTCAACCTAATTCCAGGAAAACTCACACCCTACTACCAATATGACCCCAAACCCGTTCTGGAGAGCGACAGCCACAGAATGTACTTCGACAGAGCAATACTCACAGATAAAACGATACATTACAACAGACCTGACATTACACTAATAGATAAAGTTAATAAAGTAGTTCATCTGATAGATATTGCAGTTCCAAATACGCACAACATCCAAAAAACTATTTCAGAGAAAATTAGTAAATATACAGAGCTTAAAGATGAAATAATAAGAATTTGGAAAATGAACAAAGTGTATATAGTACCGCTGGTCCTCTCCAGCACAGGGGTCATCCCAAAACACCTAATTAACTCCCTTAAAACAATTGACTTGCCTGAGAACACTTATATAACTATGCAGAAAGCTGCTATCCTAAATACATGTCGGACTGTTCGAAAGTTTTTGCAGGAAGATAGTAATAACAATTTCCCAAATGATACCCACTTGGTCTAGACCCGTGTGTATCATTAATACCGAAATGTTTAATTTCGAGAAAAATAAAAAACCCAGATAATAATAATAATAATATTATACTTTTCGGGAAACACAGAGCCCGGCAATGAGTTCCACAATTAGGCGGTGCGTATGAAAAATGTCGACCGTACAAGTAGCGTCTTTCCGGGAACCTGTTGGCCCGATAGAAGAATGGGGATGGTGGAACTAAATTATGGAGTTCTTGTGCACACTCTCCGAAATGAAGTCGATAATAGGTTTAAGTAGGCACTTACATTCGTCTAAAGGGTCGATTCACATCTGACCGAAGATCCGTCGCGGATTATCGGTCGCGGAACGCCAGAACTGACAAATGTATAGAAAAACACTCGACCGTTCACACTCGACGGACTAACGTATCATCCGTCGGAGTGTTTTTCTATACATTTGTCAGTTCTGGCGTTCCGCGACCGATAATCCGCGACGGATCTTCGGTCAGATGTGAATCGACCCAACATACAAAATATCAATCTTTGAAAGTACGCCGAACTTTGTTCGTTAGAATGTTACAAATGTGGACGGGGTTTTGGTTTTGTTACGGCCAAATGATACGGGTTACGGGCCGATCCATAAGGAACAATTTAAATAGGTAGCCATTAGTGACTCTGAGTGCAGCTATTCTTGTTTCATTAGGTTCAACAGAGGCATGAAAAGCATCAAATAGGAAGGTTTCCGTTCCACCAGCACTGCCAACATTAAAATGTAGGTAATTACCTGATACTGTGGCGAAACCGGACGACATCACAACATGGAGCTCTGAAGGAGTTAGCTGCGCTAAGTACGGCTTCACTAACAAGAGTGATTCAGACTGGAAATAAAAGACTTGTTTTAAAACTATTCATGTCATCATCTTCCTACTCTTGTCCCACATTACGTGGGGTCGGCACAACATGTGTTCTTCTTCCATTCTCTATCAGCCGTCATCTCAACACTCACACCTTTTTTACTCATGTCATCCTTCACACATTCCATCCATCTTTTCTTTGGTCTACTTCTACTCGTATATCCATCAACAATCATACCAATGAATGTTGATGGATATACGAGTAGAAGTGACCTCTGTGGCGCAGTGGGTGAAAGCCCGCTTGGGACGCAGAAGGTTGCGGGTTCGATCCGCGCCGCGGGATAATTATTTGAATGATCTGCAAATATTTATCTCGAGTCTGGGTGTTTCTATGTATAATGCCCATTATTGCTCATACCATGACATAAACCATTAAAATTATGAATGACCTAAAAACCCCTTTCTTTTAAACTCACCATGCCCAAAAACACGTTGCCAATCGCTATAACACTCTCACAAACAGTGGTAGAAGTAGCAGCTCGCAGAAGTTCACCCAGCTTCAAGCACACCCACTGCAGAGCGCCCCAGAAGAACAGGATTTCTACCAGCATGCTGAAGAAGAAGATCACTGGCAGGGTCTGAAAGAATAGATGATAATTTATGCAGCGGCAGGAAGCAGCCTATAGATAACTGGATGCTGTAGTGCCTGGGATATTGTTTGAGATGGAATTGATTTGCCCAGCACCTAAACCATGGCTCTCAGCTTATTCAGACTTACCCACAGGAAACTGTCAACGTCAATACCTAAGTTGGAGCTGACTAAGCTGCGGGCCATCCTAATTTTTAGCTTCAGCCTCTGGAGTAACCAAATAAACAATATCTTAGGTGATGTAACTTACACTGAATGCGAAAACTCCTTCAGTCCTGACCAGCAGATCTCCAAAGGCGAATGCAGCACCGTCCACACCGTACGACAAAAATGTCGCCACCTGGAACATACAACGTTATAATTTGGTATACGAATCCTCGTCCTGGAAGCGCTCGTGGTCGTGCTTGCTTAGTCGTTCTTGATAGATCGTCGAAGTTAAGCAACGTTCGAAACGGTCTGCAAGTGGATGGGTGACCGCCAGCGCATTTTCATCTGAGCGCGGAATGCTTCGGAGGGCACGTTAAATTGTCGGTCCCGGCTATTTAAGTCGTTAAGCGATGACGGAGGCCTCAAGGCGGCCTAAAAACTCCGTCGCCAGAGTTGGCCACTGACTCATACGAACTTACTTATACGAATCCCTTCCACACTGATTCCAAAAAACTGGTGACACGACAAGAAAAAGAAGAAGGTACCAGGTATAGTTTATATCACCTTATCAGAGAAGCACTGGAGCGCCAGCCGGCCAGAGTCCCACCTGATGAAGAGCAGCCCGAAGAGGAACTGCAGAAGTAGCCCTGACAGCACGCTGCGCCAGTTCACGCGACCAGGGTGCTTCGAGAAGATGAACCCTGGAATATTGCAGCAAGAAGTTATGTAAAACGCTTTCTTAAAATGCAGTATTCAGGAATTAGTTAAGATTTGTTTGTGTAGTCAAAGGCAAAAATCATTTCTACAGTAGTGCCGCTGGGATCTCTTAGAATAGTCTGATACTGCTCCTGTTCCTTCGCGACCAATACCGTGAACCAACCAAACGGTTTCGGTCCAACGCACTTCATGACCAATCATCATCTCCCTGCCCTTTTCCCACATTATGTGGGGTCGGCACAACATGTGTTCTTCCATTCTCCTCTATCAGCCGTCATATCAACACTTACTCCTTTCTTCTCTTGTCATCTTTATACAATCCATCCATCTTTACTTTGAGATGACCAATATTAAAACGAAATAGTCAAGCTCCAGTGAGGAAGGCTTACCCAGCAGCATCAGAACAGCCAGTCCTATGAGGGAAACCAGCCGCTCTGGAGCGCCCTGAGTGTCCAAGTACAGGAATGTTGTGATGGCAGCTATGATCACCACGTACAAACATAGCCGAAACCAACTGGAAGTGAGAACAATAATTAATTATGGATATCTCACAAAAAAGTGCTACCATCTGGTCCCGAAGTAAGCAGAGCTTGTGAGAGAAGCTCATGGCTGGTGTAAAAAAGTTAAGCGTTTAGATACCTACATTCCTCACCATCCAAAGGTTGCCTGGAAGAGATCGCTTCTCAGCGATAAGGCCGCCCATTGTGCATTGTATTATGGTTCTCTTTTCCACTGTATTTTGTATTATAAGGTGTGCATTGTGCAATAAAGTAATATTCATTCATTCATACCTGTACCTATAGGTATTACGGTCACTTTACACATTCGCCGAACTAATTTGGATAGAAGATGACAGGCGAATAGACCCTCTACACTTTCGTCACCGTCGGCATTCGTCTATCTTCGGCGAATATGTAGAGGGCTCATTAGATGAAAGGGCTTGTAGCACCTAAACCATCCTCTCAGCTCGGCCTTGTCCACTAAAGACAACGTCAATACGTGTGGAGCTGACTAAGCTGCGGGTTTCCTCACGATGTTACCCTTCACCGCTGACTTACGAAACGAAAAATCCATTGATGCACGTCCGGGATTCGAACACCTTTCATCGGATTGAATGTCGAGTAGGTTACCTACCTACGACCCCATTCGACCAAAACGGGTGTCTTGACCTTTTTTTGCTTTTTTTTTATGAATTAATTTGGCTCTCTTAATCTACACTAATATTATAATGAGGAAATATTTTTTTGTTTGTTTGTATGTTTGTTTGAATTAAATAGGCTCCAAAACTACTGGACCGATTTGAAAAATTCTTTCACCATTAGAATCCTGCATTATCCCTGATGAACATATGCTATATTTTATCCCGGGAAAGTGAAGTTTTCCCGAGGGAACGCGGGTAACACCGGACAGCTGGTTCTTGATATACTCACACAAGTCTCCAAAGAAAAGCGCGGCACTCCTCAACCCTCGTCCACACAGCTCTTCGGAACCAGGTGCCGACCAGCGGCTTCACCACGAAGAAGTATGTGATGAAGAAGTATATTATCGAGAGGAATGCTATGAGGCTACCGAAGCCCTGACACAGCTCTAATGGTTCTGTGCCTGTAAAAAAGAACTTAGGCCTTAACATCTATTAGTAGATGATTTTTTAACACCCTTGCTCGTAAAGCTGATGTAATTCCACCGGTTTTAAATATGTAAAGCGGGTCATAACAAACGCGTGTGTTATCAAAGCAAATAGTTATGTTATAGTCCATACAAATTCCATAACAGCATTATTTGCCTAAATAAACCAAAATTATCTTGTGAAAATCCAAATATTTTAAGAAAAAAAGCGTAATACTTACTATAAGTAAGATAATAATATAAACATCCTATGAAGTATCCAATAACAACGCCATTCAACGCGAAAATGGTGATGGTTTTCACCGCGGACCCGTTCTCCTTGAAGAAGTCGTCTGTGGAGGAACCGACCCTGGTTAGGGTGGTCTCCAGCCAGCCTGATGGCTCGTAGTCCAGGAACTCGTGGTTAATCTAGAAAAAAATGGAAATAATATGATTTACCTAGAGGTTTTTTTTACCTATAGTTAGCAATGAAAACAGGGTCACAACTGTATCCCCAAGGCGCGGTAGACATTCTCTCAGATCTTTATATTCCAGATCCTTTGTAGATGTCTAAGGGGGTAGTCGGAGGCATGTACAAATACATATTTGATACATCCCCATATCTTGCAGAAGTTAGTATTCCATACGTGACAGGTTGCAAGCCCATCGCCGCCTTTATGAACTGGTTTCCTCACGATGTTTTCCTTCACCGTTCAGAGCCCGTGTTAGAGCGCATATAAATTTTACGAAACGCAAAATCCATTGATGCACGGATTCGATCCCACGACTTCGGAACCTTCGGAGCTAGCAATGAAAGTCTGAATATTACAGAATCTGAAATCATGACCAAAATTACTTATTTGAACAAAAATAGGTACTTATTTGAAGATTCAACAGTTCTTGAGCTCGAATAGCATTTGGCTATTAAAAATGTAGTGAACGTGAATTACTAGTGAACGTGTAGATGGCGCTAATCGGTGCTCAACCGAAAAATATGATCTTATCGAAAATTTGGATACCGGCAACTGGGATTCTGTGGCCGGTAAGGCACTCCGGCTTTAGGAGGATCGTCTGATCGATGCGGGTTCGAATCCCGTCGGAATCCAAAATTTTGATAAGACTTTTCATTTGTTAATGAAATACCAAGTATGGATTAGCACTATAAAATTACAAAAAAATATTAAAAATGTATGCGAGCAAAGCCATGGGTGTGACTCCACCAACATTTTTAAATTATTTGGCGCAGCCTGATTATCCTACCAGCTGCGCCAAAAACAAAACATTTCTGACCTCTCCATTTGTGACCGTTCTCCCATTGCTCTTCACATCTGACAGTTCCACTTCATCCCGCGACCGCGTATTCGATGTCTCCTAAAATTAAAAAAAAAATTGGTTGTCTGTAAAGTCGGTTTACTGACGATAGTTGAACGTGACAACGTTTGTGCTTCTTTGTCGCTCGTTCCGCGCTCTCGCTTGCACTTCAAGCCTTACATGGAACGCCTCAGAGTGAGGTAACGCCGCATTTTTTCGTGCGTGCAGCCGGCTCTATCGAATTATAAGACGTTGTCAAGTCAAAAAGACAGCGTCCAATTTTAGTTCGGTTTCAGATAATAAATAAAATGAAATGAAATAAAAACGTTTATAAATAAATAATAAATAATGCTGGACTTTTCACACATCATCTAGCCCCAAAGTAAGCAGAGATTGTGTTATGGGTACTAAGATGACTGATATACTACTTATACAGGGTGTAAAAAGACGTCTACCGAAGCCGAAAGGGGTAGGCACAGCATCCCAATAGACAACCAAATCCAAAAGGATTTTCCGAAATATGCACTAAATCCGGAGAAAACAGCGTTTGAAGAGTACTGTTTGCGTATGTTTTGGGCGCGTTTTTTTACGTAGATTGCTGGATTTTGAGTTTTAAATGTTTTTTTCTTTTATAAATGAAATTATTAGGTAGGTATGGTCTTATTATGTTGTAATAGTAGTAAAGAGCCGAAAATAACATAGCATGACGAAGCTAAGTAAAAAAAAAATTTCGCTTTTTTTTTCGCTAAATATGTTCAGAATCATGTCTGATTACAACCCCTCAGTTTTCGGTAGCAGTCTTTTTACACCCTGTATACTTTTTGTTTGTAAATACATACATATTATACTTAGAAACACCCAGACCCGAGACAAATATTAGTACCTAGATCATACAAACATTGGTACCGCCGGGGATCGAACCCGCAACCTTTTGCGTCGCAGGCGGGCCTTCGCCCACTGCGCTACAGAGGTCGTCATGCTTTTATGCTGGCTGTGAATAGGCCCAGTTATTATAAATAGGGTAAAAGCCGAATAACATCTAAATTATAAGGGTAAGTAAGTAAGTTCGTATGAGTCAGTGGCCAACTCTGGTGACGGAGTTTTTAGGCCGCCTTAAGGCCTCCGTCATGGCTTAACGACGTAAATAGCCGGGACCGACAATTTAACGTGCCCTCCGAAGCACGGAAGCGCTCAGATGAAAATGCCACTGGCGGTCACCCATCCACTTACAGACCGTTTCGAACGTTGCTTAACTTCGACGATCTATCAAGAACGACTAAGCAAGCACGACCACGAGAAATATCTCAAATTAAAAACCTAATAAAAATAAGTTGTAAGTACGAGTAGGTATTTAACTCACCACATCATCTTTCTCCTCTTGAAGACCATCCATTTTGAAAATATAATGTTCTTACTAAAATAACATTCAATTTCCTAGTTACTAATTTGAACTCTATGTCACTACTGGTAGAGTATACTTTTTTAGCAGCAATCCCAAGTCAATTCGCCATTCCATATTTAAATCTGAAACAAATGGTAAAATTTATTCGATTTTCAAATATTTTAAAAAATAATGACATCTTAGAAACGTACGTGGTAACATCACGTGGGACAACCTCTATGAAACTTACTGTGTTCTTTCTTAGCTACCTTAGGCAATTCACACTTCTCCCTGCTTATCATGACTACCCTATCTCTAAGTACTCTAAGGTAGAAAAGTATAAAATCCAATAATAATATATGCCAACTAACTCTTCTGATAATTTACCTGAGTTTACGCAGTGTCTAGGCAAGATAAGCTCAATAATTGAAGAAAATATGGATACTAGTGCTATATATATATTGGGTGACTTTAATGCACACCCAAATGAATTATTTTTTAATGAGTTGCAGGATTTTTGTAAAGAACAACAATGGGTTTGTGATGATGTGGACAGGTTGGGAGTCAATTCCGATACGTTTACATTTATTTCTGAGGTTCATGGAACTGAAAGTTGGCTAGACCATTGTGTTGTGACTGAGGCAGCGCAGTCTACAATAGGTCGAACTTGGATAGAGTATAATGTACATTGGTCTGACCATTTTCCACTTTTTGTCGAGTGTGATTTAGGTAAAATAAAGTCTGTACTTAAGAAAACCCAAAAACCGTTTACAAGTAGAGTTGTATGGGGAGAGCGTACTCCTATTCAATGTGATAGTTATCGGCGACTATGCCATTCTAAGTTGAGAGAGATACATTTTCCAGAACAGTTTTCTAGTTGTTGTGATGGATTATGTCGTGACATTGAGCATATAAAGACCTTAGAGTGTATGTACGTTGATATTGTTACCATCCTGTCAGAAGCAGCCGACACAACCTTTGAACGAGGTGAGACACGGAGGAGGGGTGGTTACATTGTGGGGTGGAATAAATATGTAGGTGCTTGCCATAGGGAGGCCAGATTGAGGTTTTTAATGTGGGTAGAAGCCGGTAGACCAAAAAACGGTCCCTTTTATGTTGATATGTGTGAGAGCAAGAAACAGTTTAAAAAGCAACTTAAATGGTGTCAAGACAGACAAGATCAAATTAAAATGGATGTTCTTGCTTCTCACCATGCTACGAAAAACTTTAAGCATTTTTGGAAACACACAAACAAATTGAATGTTAAGTCTGACCTCCCTATGAGTGTAAATGACATTAGTGACCCTATAGATATTGCGAACTTGTTTAGGGATCACTTTAGGGTCAAATTAAAAACGGACACTACTGAGATGGAGTCAGGCAATGCGGAGGTAATCTTGGGAGATAGACTTGTTAGCTTTTCGGCCAAGCAGGTGCACAGGGTCATTCAGGGAATGCAGAGAGGGAAATCCCCGGGGTACGATGGCTTAAGCGTCGAGCATTTAAAATACGCTGGTGTTCATTTGCCACGGGTGCTCTCCATGTTTTTCAATCTTTGCCTCTGCCACGGTTACCTACCTGATGAGTTAACTAAAACGATGGTTGTTCCTATTATTAAGTGTAAGACGGGAGATGTGTCTGACATAGGCAACTATCGTCCAATTTCACTGGCGACCATACTGGCGAAGGTTCTTGACAGCCTGCTTAATAATATTCTTCTAAAACACGTAAATTTGCATGACGCTCAGTTTGGCTTCAGAGCAGGGCTGTCGACGGAAAGTGCAATCTTGTGCCTTAAGCAGGCTGTCAGGTACTATACGGACAGGAAGACGCCGGTTTACGCCTGCTTCCTAGATTTGTCCAGAGCCTTCGATACAGTATTGTATAGTAGACTTTGGAACAAACTGGAGGCGGAGGGTGTACCGGGAGAAGTTGTTTCCATTCTAAGGTATTGGTATAAGCGTCAGAGCAACCAAGTGAAGTGGGCAGGGGCGTTGTCTGATGCGTATGGTTTGGAGTGTGGGGTTCGGCAAGGTGGAATAACCTCTCCTCTGTTGTTCAACCTGTATATTAACGAACTCATTGTTGAGCTCAGCAGCACACATGTAGGCTGTTTCATTGATGGGGTGTCCGTTAATAACATTAGTTATGCGGACGATATGGTGCTGCTGGGACCGACAGTAGGTTCAATTCGCCAGCTGGTGTCTATCTGTGAGGCGTATGCGGTGGATCACGGGCTGAAATATAACTCCAAGAAAAGCGAAGTGCTTGTTTTTAAAAGTGGGAGAGTTATTATTGGCAAGAGTGTTCCACCAATTATGATTAACGGTGATGCTCTACAGGTGGTACGTAGTTTTAAATATCTGGGGCATATCATCAACGAGAAGCTGCATGATGACGAGGACATGGAAAGAGAGCGCAGGGTGCTGGCTGTTCGTGGAAACATGATAATACGTAGGTTTGCTCGCTGCTCGGGAGAAGTTAAAATCACGCTATTTAGGGCCTACTGCCAGTCCTTCTACTCGGGCAGCCTCTGGTTAAATCACACGCGTCGAGCGGCTAGTTCCCTGCGAGTCCAATACAACAACATTTTTAGGATGATGATGCAGCTGCCTCGCTTCTGCAGCGCATCCGGGATGTTCGCGGAGGCGCGCACGGACGGTTTTCCGGCGATAATTCGCAGGAAAGTCGCTTCCTTACTCCAGCGTGTGCGAGGCAGCGGCAACAGCATCCTACAGATGATTGCTGCGCGCACGGACTGTCCCATCCAGTATAAATGGATGCAGATTCTTTTAGGCTTCTCGTAAGTAGGTTGTTAGCTGTGCTTATTATAAGGTTTTTATGTAGAAATAAGTAGAACTTTTCTTGCTATGTATATTTTAATCTGTTTTTTAATTTGATTGTGCTTATTATTTATTGACTGTAAATTTATTTTTATTTTATTATTTATTTTTATTGAATCTAGTTGACTGTGTGAATTTTGTATGTGTTTTTATATGGATTTTTTATCTGAAATAAATGAGTTAATAATAATAAAAAATTAAACTTGAGTTTAGACGACTTTGAACTTTATCGCCGTTGTGAAAAGGTTACTTTTGCTGTAACTTAAACGTATTTTTAACTCCATTCTACTAAAAAAATAGAGGTCATGGTAAACAGGCTGAATAAAGAAGGTATCTAGCCTACATAATTGTCTACGTAGATAACATTTAGGTATGTATGCTTCAGTCAGACAATATGAGCCTTATCAAAATCACCGTACAAATAATTGCTATGATATTTTCAACATAGGTGAATAACATCTTACCATCCCATGACCTCATCGGCCAGACTGCAAAATATGTACGTAGGTAGGTATGTGCTCGTGGAAAGTCAAATCGACACCCCCAAGGAATAACATGGTAACTCACTTTTTGCCGATTTTGAGTTAAGATTTATCTGTCGGTCAAGTTCAATCAAAGCTTTGTATAGGCTTTACTTACACATAAATATGTAAGTAGGTAGGTACTAGATAATATAATTTTTTTCCTTATACTTGTAGTCTAACTATTTGCCTTTCATAGTACCTAGACGTGACGGGAAATACCCAATGAATTTTGATTTCCATTTTTTGCGTTTACTAAACAAGTTTGATTTTTACACAAATAAGGGCCCTCTACATATTTATAGACATAGACAGACTATTTACTACTTTGGCACACAATACAATCACTAGAATAAAAAAAAACAAAATAAAAAGCATAATAATAAATTAAAAGTTGAAGAATTGTGATTGTGTGTCACAGCAGCAAAAAGACGTCGACTCAGCATTCTGCCGTCCCACTGAGAAGTGGTAAGGCGCTGGTATTCTGCCGAAGCCCTCATAGTCACTGGACCCCGTGAGACTACAATCTGAGTGTTTCTGTGTGTTGTTATCTGTGTGATTTGTAGAGATACTTATTCGCCGATAATAGACGAATGCCAACGGTCATGAATGTGTTGAGGGCCTCATCGCCTGTATTCGCCTGTCATCGTCTATCGAAATAATAGTTCGGCGAATAGTTCAGCGAGTTGTAGAGTAACCGTTAAGGGCCCGTAGACTTGACTAGGTATATGGTTTAAATTTCAACTCCGTACCTTCACCCGTCCCCGAGATAAGGATCTTCAGAGACAGACAGACGACAGTCGGACAACAGTGATCTTATAAGGTTTCCGTTTTTTACTTTTGAAGTCCCAGACATTCCCAGAGTTACAAAGCGTTATGAGTCTACATTTTTTATACTCACCGCCAAATTGTGGAACTCATTGTCGGGCTCTGTATTTCCCGAAAAGTACAATATAGGCGTCTTCAAATCTAGAGTAAATAGGTGCCTTCTAAGCATGCTCCATCTTAGACCTCACTATTGCTTAATATCAGGAATAGTGAGGTCAAATGCTGACCTATTTCCTGTCTGATTCCTCGTTTGTTTAAAATCTTTACTGGTCTACAGGCTTTGCCTAGTGTGGAGGCCGCTGATAAATATGTAACTGTATTGTTTCGCTAAAAAAATAAATATTTTTTCAGTTTTTTTTCATTTAATTTTTTTTAGTACGGAACCCTAAAAACTATACCGAACAAGGAAATACAACTGTCCTTGAACTAGGTTTGATATTGGGATTCCCTCGCATTTTCCTTGATAGTAAAAACTTGCGATGAGCACGTCGTTATCATACGCTTGGTCACACCTGTTTGTAAATGACCTTACTGGCGTTAAATCTGTTTTTCACTAAGTAATTATTCATTCATATGTTCCTAGCAACAGATAAGATACGCATAGCGAGTACACGAATAATGTGGAAACTAATAACAGAATGCTAGCATAGCATGACCAAAGCAAACAATGTCCCAGGCGCTATAGTGTTCCGTTGAGTATAGGCTACACCTGACACTGTATAAATCATTTAGTACCTATTACGATGTAAAGGCCTAAATACCATGACCCCTTAGGTACCTATCTCTTAGAATAAGACTCAATGCACATTGCAGAATGAACTGGCCGCGCCGGCTCGAGCACTTTCGTTCGTGCGGTTCATTCTACAAGCGTTTCTACATCTTGTACCATTGTTCATAAGGTTTATATTGGTGCGCTATAAAACTAACTAAGGGGGTAGTCAGAGGCATGTACAAATAAGTAAATATTTGATACATGCCCACATCTTGCAGAAGTTAGTATTCCATACGTGACAGGTTGCAAGCCCATCGCCGCCTATAAGAATACTAACTGGTTTCCTCACGATGTTAAAAAAAAATAAGATGATATAAAGATCTGAGAGAATGTCTACCGCGCCTTGGGGATACAGTCGTGACCCTGTTTGTTTTGTTTTTTGTTTTTATAAAACTAACTGACGCGTCGCTTGCCAATTCAATATGCATTGAGCCTAAAGTAAAAAGCCATTTAAACGATACCATTCTGGCATACTATTCAGGCCTCTTGACATGCCACAGAATAAGTATTTATCTCTTCCTTCGTTAAATTTGAGAAAGCACAACAGGCATGAATATGAAACAGGCAGTTTATGATAAGAGGATCTTGTTATCAAAAATATAAGTAGATACCTATATCTTATCATGTAATCATTGTATTTATCTTAAACATTTTTTATTACACTAATCCTTGAAAATTATCTAAATACATCATAGCCTGCAATAAACTTACAATCAAAATCCTATTTGTGTGAACGGCCTTTTAATCGAAAAGATAATAGAATGTGACATAAAGTTATTCTGGAGTGTAAACTGTCAAAATGTATGGTTATTCTTGATTTATTCGGTGGAATAACTTTATGTAGACATAGACATAGACAGACATTTATTCACTACTTTGGCACACAATACAATCACTACAATAAAAAAAAAAAAAAAAAAAAAAAAAAGAAGAATAATAAAAAATGAAAAGTTGAAGAATTGTGATTGTGTGTCACAGCAGCAAAAAGGCGTCGACTCAGCATTCTGCCGTCCCACTGGGAAGTGGTAAGGCGCTGGTATTCTGCCGAAGCCCTCATAGTCACTGGACCCCGTGAGACTATGTCACGTTCTATGGTAAGCCTGTTAGAGTTTAGACCCCTCGCAGACTGCAGACTTTCTATCGGCCGATAGTTGAGACGGAATATACTTCTCCATACTCATTACGAGACCGAAGTATATTCCGTCTCAACTATCGGCCGATAGAAAGTCTGCAGTCTGCGAGGAGGCTTATGTAGAACAGTTGTCCGAGATTATCAACGAAAATAAAGGGCTCCGATGATAGACGAATGCCGAAGGTCACGAACGTTTAGAGGGCCTCATCGCATTCGCCTGTCATCGTCTATCCAAAGATTAATTCGGCGAATGTGTAGAGTGGCCGTAAGGTACCTAACCCACCCATAGTCTCATCATTTTCATCATTTACACCCTTATCCCGCTCATGCGAGGTCGGCACAACATGTTCTCTTCTTCCACTATCCCCTATCACTCGTCATCTTCGTATTCACTCCCTTCTTACCCATCTTCTTTCACACAATCCATCCATCTTTTCTTTGGTCTACCTCTACTCACATATCCATCCACATTAACCTACCCATAGTCTATAGTCAAAAAAAGCACCCTCTCCTTTTTTGAAGTCGGTAAGCAAAGTACATACCTACATTGCAGAGATCTTCTAAGATTGAAGTTTCAAGGTCATTTGTAGGAAAATCATTGTCGTTACTTCAATAGGTACAATTTTTTTCATTGTATGTAAGTAGCTGAGATTGCAAACGAATGTCGTAGGATCTCAAGTAGGTATTGCTATTTGGTCAATGATTTATTAATATCTTTATTTTTTTTAATTATCCTGTACTTTTCCACTGTTGGGCAAAGGTCTCCCCCAATTGCTTCCACCTGTCACGGTCCCCTTCCATGTCCCACCAGTCCTCTTGAAAGGCATCTAGGTCGTTTTTTAATTATTGCGATGTATTATTAGTACGAAACAAGAATACAAGTTCGCGCCATAAAACGTACAATAAAACTCTCTTCACGTTAATGTTATATTAGCACCCATGCCCATTTTATCAACACTAGGCGAAAGTTATTGTAGAACACACCCACGTAGGTGTAACCGACCCGCTACGTCAGAGATTACGTTTCTCTGATCAATAAACCTACTTATGTACCTACATAAAGTCAGCAAAAAAAGACAAACAAATCTGAATAATTCCGAAACCTGTAAGAAATAATTTACTCATAATTTCCCTGCCCTTATCCCACTTTTATGCGGGGTCGGCACAACAGGTTTTCCTCTCCCACTCCGCTCTATCAGCCGTCATCTCAACACTCACTCTTTTCTTACCCATATCATCCTTCTCACATTCCATTCTGCCAATGATGGCCAGTGATGCCAATGAATTCTCTATTGCATTGACAGTTCGCCGCGTACAGCTCGGCCGCACTGTGCGAGCACCCAAAATCAGCAGGATAGGTACAATAACTGTGTCGTCTTGACCATCGAGACAGTCTTGACAAAAAATTTCACCATTCCGATTGCCAGCGCCCCGGTTTGTCAGTAAACCAGTTGTACCTACCTAATTTTAATTATCCCAAATTGATACCTTTTTCCTCGAAAGTTTGTATGTCCAAATTACCAGCACTCGCATTATTTTCTTGTTTAAAAACGACAGGACATTGAACCTAAAGCTTATGTTTTATGACGATTTTTTACATTGACGTAGGTATGTCAAACGCCACTCTAATCGGCCCTGTGCGGTTCTCATCCATGTCTTTCCCTCAATGGCCTCTATATCATCCACCCACCTGGCTGCTGGTCTGACTCGGCTTCTAGCACTTCCCCTTGAGTACCATTCGGTCAGAGCCTTACACCACCTGCCATCACCAAATCTGGCCAAGAGTGTATTAGGTAATTTAATTTTTTTGTTCAATACTAGGTATATAATAATAGGTATTGAGTAAGAAAGGAGTGAGTGTTGAGATGACGGCTGATAGAGGGGACTGGAAGAATGAAAATTTCCCACATGTTGTGCCGACCCCACATAATGTGGGAAAGGGGCAGGGAGATGATGAGGACTAGGTATATCAATCCGAGCGAAGCCGGGGCTGGCCGCTAGTGTATATAAGGAAGTAAATTTTAAAAATGAAGTTTAGTTTTTGTGTATGTTTTTGTGTACCTATGGATTTAGAACGTTGTTGGAGCGTTATTTTACAGGGTGCCCATAACACCGTGAGGCTTTTCCCGGGTAAGTATTTTTCAGTTAGTTTAGCAGTTTATTTTATTTTATTTGGGAAACAAACAGTCATAATGACAATTAATTAAAAACATATATAAGCACCACCAATCAAGTTTCCACCGTTAAGTATTTAGCAAGTTAGAGGATTATCCTATCAACTCTCGAAGGGACACCCAGTTTACCTATTTAATTAAGTATTGTTATGTAGGTACCTTACCTACCTATAGGGATTAAGGTATCTACCTACTTTCTGTCAATCTCAAGATAACCTAATAGGTAAATAGGTAAGATTAACATTCTTCAGACTTCTTTATCAATATTATTTTACGAAGTCACGTGACATGCTGATTCCAACACGTTTAGATAGACAATAATAATAATATTTATAATTTTATCAAAATTAACATCTAAGTTCATGTACCTACGAGTTTTCAAACAACAAAACCGTCTACTTAAAAAAGGTAAGTACCTAAGTTACTCACTAGCAACTGAACGAGGTAAAGTTATGCCTGCCCTGTACTATATTTGCCCAGCGTCAGGACAAAATCGACCTCTGTGGCGCAGTGGGTGAAAGCCCGCTTTGAACGCAGAAGGTTGCGGGTTCGATCCCCGCGGCGGGATAAATGTTTGTATGATCTGCAAATATTTATCTCGGGTCTGTGTGTTTCTATTATATATGTATGTATTTGCAAACAAAAAGTATAGATATAAGTAGTATATCAGATATCTGGTTCCCATAGTACCTACAAGCTTTGCTTAGTTTGGGGCTAGATGATGTTGTGTGAAATGTCCAGCAGTATTTATTTATTATTTATATATAAAATATGCTTACAGTCAACGGGACATTAGAGAGGTACCTAACCTACCTACTTACCTATTACGTGTATCTTAAATCGCCGAGGCGATTAACGGCGACGTTAATTAATTTACTGATGAATAGTAATAGGTAGGTAAATACTTAAAAGAAACGAAGACTGACGTTTCTTTCATCAAGGCATTGCAACGTTACCTACATCATCATTTGCCTGCCCTTATCCCGCTTATGCGGGGTCGGCACAACATTTTCTCTTCTTTTACACAATCCATCCATCTTTTCTTTAGTCTACCTCTAATCCATCCACATTCATTTCCATCACCCTTTTAGTTACATGAGTTTCATCCCTCCGCATTACATGCCCATACCACGCTAACCTATTGCTCCTCAATTTTTCAGTCACCGGCGCTACTTTCAGACTTCCCCTAATGTATTCATTCCTCACCTTATCAATTCGCGTCACTCCCCACATCCATCTCAACATTCGCATCTCTGTCGCATGCAACGTTACCTACATACCCACTAATTTAGTTTAAGTTTAAGTAGATTGTTACCTACTTAAGTAGATACCCATGTAATTTTCAAATCATTTTTTGGGTTCAAAAGTACATATTTTAAGTTTCATTCTCTAAAAATCCTTTGCAATCCTGAAAATTATTTTAATAATTTTTTTAGCTATTCACCTTCATAAACATACCTTTTTTACTTTCATTTTTCAATTTAAAAAGCACGAGCACCATAAAGTTTGTTATCGCTAAAACCTCCGTGAACTTTATCGGTTTTCGAACGAATTAAAAACACTTAAAAAATGGCGGACGCGCGCGCTACTGTGCAAGTTACACGACCAACTGATTGTGACGTGAATTTATTCTTGCTCAATTATTCAAATGTAAATGTATGCCTTGCTTCATCAGAGCTAAGGCAAACACAGTCACCACAGATCTAGGTACTTAAATAGGTACGAGTATATAAAGTAGTTAAATACTTAAGTAGTTACTAAGTAAATTGAATATTTTGCGCGAAATTTGCGATTGGTCGCGTAGGAACAAAAGTAGAATTTTACCTAGTTTTAAGACGATTCAAAGTGATCCCAGCGGTCCTACTGAATAAATGCTTTTTGACTTTGACTTTGAATACCTATCTGGGTTATTTTCTCTCCATAATTTAAATGATCAGAAAGATGACCTTCACCAGATCAATGGGATCATCGTGGATGGGTGACCGATAGTCGCATTATCCTTCCGTGCTTCGGAGGGTACGTTAATCCGTGACCAGAGTTGGCCACTCTACGAACTTAGGTAGGTAGGTTCAACGCAGGACGCAGGTTCAAGTCCGGCATTGGTGCAATTTTCGGATTTTAAAAATCTTTAGAATTTACAGATTTCAAAAATTATCTTATCCCACATTAGGATTTGTCGTGGGCATATGGGCATGTTATGAGGAGGGAAGAGTGTGTAACGAAAAGAATGTTAGGTTTGAATGTGGAGGGATGTAGCGGAAGAGGCAGACTAAAGAAAAGATGGACTGTGTGAAGGATGGTAGATATGGGTAAGAAAGGAGTGCATGTTGAGATGACGGCTGATAGAGCGGAGTGGAAGAGGAAAACCTGTTGTGCCGACCCTACATAAAAGTGGGATAAGGGCAGGGAAATGTTGATGATTAGGATTTGTCGTGTCGTGCTCTTGCCGAGAATCAAACCAGCGCCTATTGCGTCTCTTAAAATGTAGGTTAGTGGCTCAATCTGCGCACGACATTGTCTACTTTTCCCATTGTGCAAAATTTGTTATGACAATAACGTACGCTGTTTACCTTCCGCCTCTTCACAATAGGTACATCGTCTTTAAAAACATCTAACTCGAAAAAACATTACAAAGACAATGATTATTTCTTCAACCAGTTTGTTGAAAGGAATTTAAGTGCAACTCACTCAAAAATAAGCGCTCGTGGTCGTTCTTGATAGATCGTCGAAGTTAAGCAACGTTCTAAACGGTCTGTAAGTGGATGGGTGACCGCCAGTGGCATTTTCTGAGCGCTTCCGGAGGGCACGGTCCATTGTCGGTCGGTCCCGGCTATTAAGTCGTTAAGCCATGAGGCCTTAAGGAGGCCTAAAAATTCCGTCACCAGAGTTGGCCACTGACTCAAATTAGCTTACTAAAAAATATTGAGGAAGATTGTTATAGGTACCTTACCTATATCTACGCTAGATGCATACAGCGTCAAGAAAATAAATAAATAATGCTGGACATTTCACACAGCATCATCAAGCCCCAAACTAAGCAAAGCTTACTATGGGAACCAGATAACTGATATACTTTTTGTTTGTATATACATAGAAACACCCAGACCCCGAGATAAATATTTGCAGATCATACAAACATTTATCCCAAGCGGGCTTTCACCCACTGCGCCACAGAGGTCGTCTAAACGTCTAACCTTATCACGTAAGATAACGTCAAATACAAGAAGAGCTAAGTTAATGATTTCCTCCCGATCTCCCATCTTGATTATACTACCTAATTGCTTATGGTAGGTACCTACCTTCTTCCGAGGTACTTCAATACCTAGACACGATTCACAAAATGCCTTTAATGATAAGTAAAGCTGATAAAATTATTAGAATGAATTAGGTAAATTAATATAAATGTATTAGGCATTATCAGGGATATCTATGGTACTTCGTCATACAAGAATTCAATACGAATAGATAAAATGATAACACTATCAACCGATTAAGCAGTACAAAATACAAATATATTTCAAGATTGTTTTTATTTACAGAAACTAAGCTACTACAATATGTACATAAAATTACAAAATACAATAGAATCAGTCAAGTTATCTAAGGATCGTCGTAAAAACGATCTATAGATAGCTCAACTTTTCTTTCAAGTGTAAAAACTCAAGAGAATTAGCAAGCTGAAGTGGCAGTGGGCTGGCCATATCTGCCGAAGAACCGATAACCGCTGGGGTAAACGAGTTCTTGAGTGGAGACCGCGACTCGGCAAACGTAGTGTAGGACGCCCTCCAAGTGGAGTGACGATCTGCTATGGCTGCTGGCAGAAGCTGGATGCCGAGAGCCGAGTACAGGGCGCAACGGCGCTCTGCAGGGGAGGCCTATGTCCAGCAGTTTACTGCTATAGGCTGATAATGTTGATGATGTAAAAAAAACAAACAAGGTTTTTCTAACATTACTTAATTTATTACATCTGCTTTTCAACGTAATATTACATTTTTACACGTTCATAACATCTCTAAAATAAAAATAATAATTATGATTTTAGAATTTTTTTTAACAAAATACATGGAATATGGGCATGTGTCTATTTATATGTCGCTGGCAACTAGTTTAATCAGTCATTCTACTAAACGCCTAGCCATTTCATTAATACGGCGCCGTTCAACTAACGGCCTGAATGATATTCAGCTGTCTGGTTAAATACAAACATTTAATGAACTGGCTGGCTGGATGCTTATGCTATTAATTTAATGGTGTTTTAAATAGTTTTAATAGATTTCTGGCGCATCGGCGGCCTTTTATCCTATAACATTTGCCTAATAGCATTCAGGTTAGCCGCTAGTTGAACAGCGTTGTTTTCAAATGGCCAGGCGTTGAAGTGAACGGCTGATTAAACCAATTGGCTGCGACATAATATACATAGCTATTTTGTAACTACCAGAAAAAAATTAGGGACGGTTGCAGCAGATGCAGAAAATATAGGAGTGTATTTGAACGTACCACTACATACAAAATGTTATTTTAGTAGTGTCATGTACTAATGTCATGATATAAAGCATTTTCAATCATCAACAATTTTTACTAATTTTTTTATTTAAGTTATATTGTTCAACATTAATGGATATGAAATTGTATATTGCTTTTATATAACATTTAATGTATTCAAGCAAGCAATTTATATAACAAAAGTGTAGATAAAGTAGTATCTATAATTAAATTATAATTTTAAAGGATTATATGATTTTGGAATGTTTTATAAATTGGTCAGCATATAATTCGAATATTATGCACTTGATATTTATATTAATGTTTATATTGACTAAATAACTCTGGTGATGATTATGATGTATTTCTAAATATATAAAGTTCTCGTTTCACAGTGTTTGTAACAAAACTCCTTCGGCTTGACCGATTCTTATGATTTTTTTTGTATATTCAGTAGGTCTAAGAATAGAACGTTAACTCTTCATAAGGGTGGTCTACCCTAGAAATTTTAGGAAGGGCAAAATTTCTACGCGTCCAAAGTCGCGGACACAGCTAGCTTGATAATATTTTTTTTTAACCGTTTCGTTTCTTTAACAAATTAATTAACCTGATCGCACACTTGTCCGCGCCGTACGCGCCGCAGTCATTTTTCTAAACAAAAAATGCTGATGACGTCAGAAAATGCGGCTCGCTTCTGACGTCAGCAGCATTTTCTCTAATGGATTGACTGTTCAGCGCGTTCGGCTCGGCTGGACTGTGCGACCACCCTTAAGCAAACTTCAGAATCAAACTTGAATATGTATTTGAAGATATACATTGAGCACCGTAATTACAATAGAATTTTCATAACATCAACATAAGTAAATATACAGGGTGTAAAAAGACAACTACCGAAAACTGAATGGTTGCAATCAGACCATGATTCTAAACATATTTACCAATACCTATTAATTTCATTTTAAAAAATAAAAAAACAGTTAAAACTCAAAATCAAGCAATCTACGTAAAACAACGCGCCCAGTATACGCAAACAGTAATCTTCAAACGCTGTTTTCTGCGGATATAATGAGTTTTTCAAATCCTTTTGGATTTAGTTGTGTGTTGGGATGCTGTACCTACCCCTTGCGGCTTCGGTAGACGTCTTTTTACACCCTGTTTAAACTATATTTTATAGTGTTAACTTCACACTTAGGGGTCTTTAAGATTTTAAAAATGCATCCGAAAAAATGTTGTCATATTTGAAATGACTTTGTTGATCTGTGGCAATCATTGAGTTAGAATACTAAAGAGTCACTATCTCTAGCTGACAACACTCAAAAAATGTCCGAGCACGTTCTTTGATGACATTTGCTCGAATGTAGACGTTATCTCACTTGTATGAGTGTTCAATGTCGCTTGTACGCAAAAACTAAAACTCGGCGCAATGCGTAGCGTGCGCCGAGTTTTGGCGCGGACATTTTATTTGTCAGATTGTAACTTTATAGTATCCTAGCTCAATGGTGGCAACTGTGGCAAAGCTCTACGAACTGAGCTAAAAGAAATGGTTTCAATATGTGGGAGTACATTTGCAGCTTGTTCGTGGGTTTGAATCTCGCATCTTGATTTACAGGACACATTTTTATAAATCTTAAAGTAAATATATATTTCATTCTACATGTTATATAAATATAATCTTATAACAATCATTTTTAACACCCGCCGCACAATATAGATATTGTCTGCCGCATGGACGCTCCCAAACGAATGAACTAATTTTGATTTTGTTTTTTTATTTGAAAGTTAGCTTGATCGAGTTCTTAGTTATGATTCATGAAAATCTGTTCAGCCGTGTTATATTAACAAAAATATGAAATTCAATTAGAATTTTTCATGACTTGGAGATTAAAAATAATATGATTGGACAATTAATAAATAAGTAAATAATTATATAACAATAATATATTTAATTTAACTAACACCAAACATATAAATAATTAAGTACACTGAATAAATACTGATTTACTTATATAATGCCTTACGCACCTCGAATTAAAAATGGTAACACACTTACAATCTAACCATAATGTCTATGTTATATACATTTATAATGTTTTAACATGAATATAACATTTATATTTTTTATGAAAAATTATATAACATAATCTAATAATAAATTCTAGTAAGTAATTATTAATTTTCATAAGACAATTCTCAAATTGAGCACCTAAAAAAAAATTCACCGATTTTTTGTTATTAATATGATTTTAACTTAACAAATAATTAACTATTGAACTAAGAAGGCTTGTTACCTGTCACACAGAATACTAAATATTGTCTATTATTATTCATGATAGCTATAAAATCTTTTATTTACTATTTTTGCTATAAAAATGCACACCCTAAAGCTCTATAGTTACATTTAATAGTTATAAATAATATGGAATGTTATTTAAATTATATAATTCTAGAAAAGTCGAAATATATATAAAAAAAAAAATATTATACAGATGAACGTTTTTGTAAATTGTTGATCAAATAAACTATTATGTTATACAACTTATACTAATATAATAAGTTATATAAATTAAATATTTCGTTTCTCATAATGGCACCCGATTTAAATAATAATTTCATGTATGGCAATTAATAATTTTATACAATTTAACGGAATGTATATAGGAACTGAGTTCAAATTAAGTACATATCAACAAAAAATGCATATAGGCAAGTCATTGTTACATGGTTGAGTGGCCTAAAAGTTAGTGAAAAACTTAACTAAAAACTTTACTAGTAACTCTATTAAGGCTCTTATTTTTTCATAACACATGATTTATTAATTTTTAATAATGTAATGTTAACATAATTTAATTTATAACAGAAATTAATGTCTTGGAGGCAACAAACAGGCAACATTAAACAACTTTTTCCCGATACTGTAACGTGTAAACCAATTTATAAATGTTGCTGGATTGTCAACAAATAATATTAAAAACTGAAAAATATATTTCCAAGATAACTTACATAGTCTAAGTCTCACTCAATGCACATTGAATTGGCAAGCGACGCGACAATTAGTTTTATAGCGCACGATTATAAACCTTATGAATAATGGTACAAGATATAGAAACGCTTGTAGAATGAACTGCACGAAAGTGCTCGAGCCAGCGCGGCCCGCTAGATGGCTTCGCCAGACATCGTTCATTCTACAAGCGTTTCTATATCTTGTTCCATTGTTCATAAGGTTTATAATGGTGCGCTATAAAACTAATTGTTGCGTCGCTTGCCAATTGAATGTGCATTGAGCCTTACATTACATTTTGCTTCAATGAACTGCCTTGTTTCATTTATTATAATATTATTATAACTTATCAAAAATTATGCATGATGATAGTTTTAAATGTGGACTTATTTTTTCACATAAATTAGATATTTTGCAATAAAGTCCTTTTAGCTATGAAGTCCTCATATTTTGATGAACAGTCGGTTCAGCTCTAAGACCTTTGGTCCATAATGTTCCAAACTTTTGCTATGAACACCAATCATTTAGCTATGAAGTCCCTAGTATGAGGTCCTTACATTTAGCTATGAAGTCCTTATAATTTGATGAGCAGTCTGTATAGCTTTATCTTTTAAGACCTTGGGTCTATGGTGTTATAATATTTTGCTATGAAAACCTATTATTTAGCTATAAACACCAAGTATTTAGCTATAAACTCCTAACATTTTGCTATGAACACCAATTATCTAGCTATGAAGTACTTACCAATTTGCATACGCAGTTTAGCTAGCTAAAAAGTTTTAATATTTAGCGGTGAGGTCCATTTTGTTGTGAACACCAATTATTAAGCTATTAAGTTGCAATTATCGTACGCATAAACTAGGTAAAAATTCCCGTATTTAGCTATGAAATCCTAACATTTAGCGGTGAAGTCCCAATATTTAGCTATGAAGTCTTTTTAGCGGTGAAGTCCTTATATTTTGATGAGCAGTCCATCCAGCTCTAAGACCTCAGGTAGCTCCACAGCCTCCAAACGTATGGGAGATGGGTCGAACGGGAATTGTACGGAGAATATCATTTTGGAGTCCATCAGGAGATTTTGCTGCGAAAATAAACAATATTATTAACAAATACGAAATTATCTCTGTGGCGCAGTGGGTGAAAGCCCGCTTGGGACGCAGAAGGTTGCGGCTTCGATCCCCGCCGTGGGACAAATTTATTTCGGGTCGGGGTGTTTCTATGTATTTATATGTATGTATTTCATTGAGAAATGAAAAGTCTTATCAACGTTTTCGATTCCGACGGGGTTCAAACGATCTTCCTAAAGCCGGAGTGCCTTCAACCGCTCGGCCACGGAACCCTGACGTCAGGCTCGAAATTCCTGATAAGCTCATATTTATCGGTTAAGCATCGGTAAGCGCCATCTACACGTTTCACTAGTGAACTCATGCTCATTTATCGTAGTCGTCATTGGAGAACTCTTAAAATTGCCACTTACGGGTTCTTTATCTGCGTTGTTTCCCGCCTTCTCCTGCATTTTCTTCTGTATTTCGTGAATGAACTCACGCGTCACTTTCACTTCGTATTCTTCAGCCGGCGTGTACATATTTAATATCTGTGAAATACATATATCTATATAAACGTATGGAACATAATATTTATTAGTTTTTGAAACTATCATGGTTACTTAAGTCAAAGTCAAAAAGCATTTATTCAGTAGGACCGCTGGGATCACTTAGAATAGTCTTAGAACTAATTTTACTCCTGTTCTTGCGCGACCAATACCGTGAAGAATCAGAGCAACAAACACGGTTTGGGGGCTAGCATTTATAGGTGATCCATCTTAGAACTAAAAGTCAAGCTCCAGTGGGGAGCCAGTCAAAGAGAATTGAGGCTCGTCAAAGTAAGTTTAGAGGCTCATACACTACTGTACGGTTCACACACCGCACAATATTGCAGACACTGCATCCGGCTCGAAGGACCACATTGATGTACGGGACATCCAAATAATAAGAGTTTGGTTTAAACTTGTTCACGATTTATTACATAAAAATAAACTTGCTGATAGATAGATAGAAGATAGAAAATACTTTATTGTACACCACATGGACATTACAAAATACAAACAAAGATACAAGAAAATATTAGAAGCGAAGTACAATGGGCGGTCTTATCGCTGTGAGCGATTTCTTCCAGACAACCTTAGGATGAACTGGATTAAAGGAACGCAAAAAAGCGGTGTAAATAAAATATGTTTATAAAAACAAATAAATAAATATATACCTACTATGTACGAATAACTATAATATATAAATACATTAATCACGCCTCTTTCCCAAAGGGGTAGGCAGAGAGCACGGATGTCCACTCGCTACGATCCTGACACACAACTTTCGCCTCATTCACTCTCATTACATTCTTCATACATGCTCGTCGGTTTAGGGTACTTTTGACCTGGCCCTTCTCCAAAATGTCGCCAATTTGATCCAAGAAGGTTCGCCTAGGCCTTCCCCTTCCAGCTGTCCCATACACACTCGTTTCATTTCAGTTATTAAAACAATTATAATCCATATATATATCTTAAACCTATTTTTCTCTAGTCACACCCCTATATATTTTCAATTTGTCCATTTATCCATCCACAGGTTGTCTGGTAGAGATCGCTATTTAGCGATAAGACCGCCGATTGTATCACGTGTTTTTTTTGTTTTATTTTCTATTTTTATTTATTTTTATTACGTGGTGTGCAATAAATTATTTTCTATCTCTCTATAATAAAGTTAGGTTGAGTTGTACCTTGCAGACTTGCATAGCAGTGAGACTGGAGCACATTTCTACCGTGCTTTGTACATCCTGCATGGACTTGCGAGCTTGCAGCAACTGTACCGCTTGGGTGATGGGGCGCAGCACGCTCAGGATCTCCTCCACCTGGGTAACATCAGTAGGTAAGTCTGTAGGCTCAATGCACATTGAATTGGCAAGCGACGCGACAATTAGTTTTATAGCGCACCATTATAAACCTTATGAGCAATGGTACAAGATATAGAAACGCTTGTAGAATGAACGAGGTCTGGCGGGCCGCGCTGGCTCGAGCACAATCACGCGTACTCTAAACGGTGAAGGAAAACATCGTGAGGAAACAAGTTAGTATTCTTAAAAGCGATGGGCTTGCAACTTGTCACGCAATACTAACTTCTGCAAGATGTGGGCATGTATCAAATATGTATTTGGACATTTCCTGACTACCATAGACTTCAAAGGATCTGGAATACATAAAAGATCTGAGAGAATGTCTACCGCGCCTTGGGGATACAGTCGTTAAAAACGTCAGATGACTCCAAAAATTGTTTAGCCAAGAAAATCATACTTACATTCTTCTGTCCATACTCCGCAAGATGCTCTTTGATCCAGGTCTCCAGATGTGAGATGTTGTACCGGATCTGAAGACCCTTGGCCCAGCAGCACAGGTCCTTGCGGAGGAGGAGCTGGTTCAGGCTGTATGCGCAGATGTAGTAGAAGAGCTGTGAAGGAAATGTGAAGAAGGGTATGAAGATTTGATGAAAAAGATTTATGAAATTGTTCATTTATCTATTTGTTTGTAAATCAAGCTAAGAAAGTCAGTTAGGACATGTCATAGGACACTAGAGATATCATCATCTCAGCCATCTAGCGTCCACTGCTGTACGGAGGCCTCCCCCATCGATTTCCACAGCGATCGATTTTGTGCAGCCTGCACCCAACGGCTCCCAGCAACCTTTACCAGATCGTCTTTCCACCTAGTGGGGGCCGTCCTCTGCGATTTCCGGTGCGTGGCCTCCACTCGACAACTTTTCTGCCCCAACGGCCGTCAGTTCTACGAGCTATGTGCCCCACCCACTGCCACTCCAACTTGCTAATCCTGTGGGCTATGTCGGTGACTTTAGTGCGTCTACGGATCTCTTCATTCCTGATTCAATCGTAGAGAGACACCAAGCATAGCCCTTTCCATAGCTCGTTGAGCAACTTTGAGCCTTCTTATGAGGCCCATAGTGATATGACCTTCTTCAACTGATTATGATGGGAAAAGTCGCCGGCAAGAGGCGTGTTGGTCGGAGGACGAAAACTTGGTTGCGGAACATCAGAGAGTGGGTACGAAGATTGCTCGCATCTGCTACTGCTCTCTATCTAAACCTACTAAAAACTGTCTTCAAAAGAAACGAAGCATTTCAAGCTGCTATCAAAGATCTCTACTCCACCTGCTAGAAAGTGTCTTGAAGCATCTCAAGCTGGTATGAAGTTCCTCTCTGTATTCTGTGCCGCTGGGAGCCTCCCAACAGGTACAACAGGACCTGCTTGAAGATTGCTCGCATCTCCAACTGCTATGGTACGTGTACTGACCTGCTTGAAGATGACGGTGAGGGAGACGGCACATGGTGTACCTGCAGGCTGTGGTGCAGATATTACTTCAACTTGCTAGAAAGTGGCTTACTTCTGGAGTATTTCTTGTGATAAGGAGTCGTGCTGCAGCCCTCTTCTTTGAAGAGCACCGCAGTTATTAAACCTGCTAAAACGTGTATTCAATCTTCAAGCTTGCTAAAGATCGCCACTCCACCTGCTAAAAATAATCTTTTTTCATCTGCACCTGCTTGAAAACCGAAGGCATCTCCACCTGCTACAATTACCGCTCACCTGCTAAAGAGCATCTCCTATCATCTCCCCCTGGTACGATGAGCACTGACCTGCTTGAAGATGGCGGCGGTGAGGTGTGGCGGCACGTGGTGCGCCTGCAGCGCGTGGTGCGCCTGGCGCAGCTCCAGCTTGAGGCGCGCGGGGCCGGCGGCGGGCGCGGGGGCGGAGCGCCCCTCTCCGCCGCCGAGCCCGCTGATCTCCTCGTGTTCCAGGATCGCGGGGACTATGAGGCGTTCCAGTTGACGTTCTAGGAGGTGGATTAAACCTGGAAGACATTTTTTGGTGTAAGAGAATGGAACAATTTAGATGTTCCTCTCTCAATTTAGATCTTAAATATTGGGAACTATTAGTCTGTGTAGTTGATATTCTAGGTGATTTTTTGGGTTCCGTAACTTAAAAGAAAAAACGGAACCGTTAAAGTTGGTAGGACATACTGTAATATTATTACCACTAAGACCTAATTCTAAGCACTTGTGTTCCTGCAAATAAATTGATTTGATTTGATATACTTTTTGGGCGGTCTAAAGAGTCACTGACCTTGGTAAATCCAGACAGCTATATCACTCAGCACCTGCCTATACTCAGACAGGTCGAATATCCTCAAACATTGTTGGTTCTGTCGCGGCGTGTTCGCACTTTGGTAGACAGCGTCACCACTGTATTGGCGTAGATTGTTTAGCAATCTGGAAACACAAATAACGTTTTAAAACTAAAAGAAAAACCGACTTCAATGTTCGACTCTACCAAAACCAAAACTGCATACATTTTATGTCAAGTTTCGCGGCACGTGAGTTCCTGGCATTAGTAAATCGTCAGTTTGACATAATGCATTAGACTGTCGATTCGATTTACAATGGCTAGGAGGGAAGGTTTTTAGAGTTTTACAGAAAAACTATCAAACCCTCAAGAATAAAATTTATGTGGGACCACCTCTGGAGTATACCCTATCAAACAAAAATTAATAATTTTGAAAATCGGTCCACAATTGGCGGAGTAATCGCGTAACAAGATACAAAAAAAAAACAAGCGAATTGAGAACCTCCTTTTTATTTAAGTCGGCTAAAACCACATTTATTTGACGTCTTCGCAGTGGGTGAAAGCCCGCTTGGGACTTTGACGAGCCTCAATTTTCTTCGACTGGAGCTTGACTTTTAGTTTTTAGATGGATCACCTAAAAGAATGCGGCCTAAAAACTCCGTCAGCAGAGTTGGCTAGGCTCATACGAACTTAATTTAAAATATTCAATGTCATACAATACTCAACCCTATTACAAGAGCATTAGGCTCAATATAGAAACTATATAGATATAGAAACGCTTCTGGCGAAGCCATCTAGCGGGCCGCGCTGGCTCGAGCACTTTCGTGCGGTTCATTCTGCAAGCGTTTCTATATCTTGTACCATTGTTCATAAGGTTTATAATGGTGCGCTATAAAACTAATTGACGCGTCGCTTGCCAATTCAATGTGCATTGAGCCTTAAGCTTACCTCAACATATTGGCCAGCCAGAGACAATTATACTCGATATTATCCCCTCTCTTCTTCAAAGTCTTCTTCACTCCAGTCCTGACTGCCTTCATGAGCTGATGCATCTTCGGTTCATCATCCACGTGGTCCATGTGACGTAGCATCATGAAGAGAATGTAGGCTGGAAGGCCGGGTAGCAAGCCCATTGCGATTTTGGGCTTTAAATCTAGGGAGATAAGATTGAAATTTATATTTGATTTGGAAATTGGCGGTGGAAAGACTTTGGGCCCATAGATCTTTGTCGATATAGAATTTACACTTTAAATCTAGTGGGGTAAGGTTGAAAATTGAATAAGTGACAATCAATTTCGGTCTTTGGACCTATTGGATCTGTGTACAATGCGACTTTGGGCTTTAAATCTCGTGGGATAAAGTTCACAGTTGAATTAATTCAAGACTATGGGACTACTTTTTGCCTAAACTCAAATGTCAGTTTACTCTATTCTAACGAAGAAATAAAAAATATATAACCGCCGCCATTTTGGAAAAATTTAACATGCCATTTTCCAAAATGGCGGTGGGAGCAATATAACAAAGTTGACACTGTTGAAACAGAGTTTGTTTAGATGTTTGGATATTTGTATGTTTGTGTTTCAATCACGCCTAAACGAGTGAACCTATTTGGATGAAACTTGGAATAGGCGTAGATAGTGACCTGGAATAGCATATAGGCTATTCAAAATATTGGTACAACGGGCGAAGCCGCGCAGAAGCTAGTTTTACATACATTTTAAAATTCTTGAAGATCAAATTCTATAAAATACTTAAGAAAATTGAGTTTGAAATAACTAATATACTTAAGAAATGAAAAGTCGTATCAAAATTTTGGATTCCGACGGGATTCGAACCCGCAACGATTAGACGATCGTCCTAACGCCGGAGTGCCTTAACACTCGGCCACAGAACCCTAGTCGTCAAAGTCCAATTCTTATAAGCTCATATTTATCGGTTAACCAAGTACATATATGGATTAACACTATAAAAATCACAAAATTATAACTAATATACTTACCTAATATAAGTTTCTTAATAATCGTAGCTTCGTCTTGTATCTTGTATTCAAACATGCCGAGATATTCCCTCTCTTTCTTACGCGTCACTGGCGCCATCTCTTGCGTCATGGACGCATTAACGGGGACTATGGAATCTGGAAAAAAAGATGAGTTAAATGATGATGATGAGTCTTTTCAGGCACCAGTCTCTCACAAAACAGGTTTTTATATTTACAAACATTATGGATTTTTTTGGATTCTATAATGTGTATTTATTTGTAAATTTTGTTTGTTCGTGAGAGAAAATAAATTAATTAATTTATTATTATTTATTCAATAGGACTGGAGGTTGTTTTCGATGGCAATGTACTAATGAAGACAACCATCAACTAATATAGGCATTCGTGAAGTCCATTACGATAGCCACTTTCATACAAAACAACGTCACACATTTATCCCGCGGCGGGGAACGAACCAGCATTCTCTGTGTCACAAGCGGGCTTTCACCCACTGCGCCACTCATCATCTTTTTTTTATTTTTTATTAAATAGGTCAGCATTTGACCTAACTCTGCCTGATGTTAAGCAGTAGTGAGGTCTAAGATGGAGCATGCTTACCTAGAAGGAACCTATTTACTCTTGATTTGAAGACCCCTATATTGTACTTTTCGGGAAACACAGAGCCCGGCAATGAGTTCCACAATTTGGCGGTGCGCATGAAAAATGTAGACTCAAAACGCTTTGTACGAACTCTGGGAATGTCGACCGTACAAGTGGCGTCTTTCCGGGAACCTGTCATCTTCTTGCCCTTGTCCCTCTCTATGTGGGGTCGGCACAACATGTATTCCTCTTCCTCCCTCTATCAGCCGTCATCTCAGCACTCACTCCTTACTCATATTATCTTTCACACAATCCATCCATCTCTTCTTCGGCCTTCCTCTTCTCGTACCCATTGCGCCACTGAAGTCGTGAGAATGGATATATGCTGATCGTACTGTACCTAGAACCCGGGCGAATAAACATGACAGCTGGCTCGGAACTCGAAATTTCGAGTTCCGAGCCAGGTGTCATGTTAATTCGCCCGGGTTGTACTTACCATTGCTTTCCAATACTACTTACCATTGCTCTCCAATATATCGTTGACATCTTCAATTCCGACCTCCTTCAGCTTCTGCACAAGAAGTCGTATCTGGTTCTTGTAGCGGCGACAACTTTCAGATAATTTGTCTACACGCTCCTGCGAAATAGACAATACACAAATCACGACTGTATCCAAAGCACGGTAGCACATTCTCTCAGATCAAATATAAAAGTAAAACCAGGGGGGTGCCACTCCCGAATTAGGTGTACCTATTCGGCCGCGCTACTCTTTCGGGCAAAGGATTACGAAATACGCCGCAACACCCTAGAAAGGGACAGCGCTACGAGTTAGAAGCGTTAAGCTATATTTAGGTTATTATCTCAAGGACGTTTAGCGGTTATGCGAGCTGAATTGAACTTTGTTGCGTCGCTGCAAGAGTCGCTATTTATTTAATTTTTTTCGTGAGAGCCCTGTTCCTCTCTGTAATCTGTGGTAAAAGTAAGTTTGAGTTAGTGTGGCTAACTCTGGTGACAGTTTTTCAAATCTGCGAAACATCTATATTCTGTCTGTCTGTTTGTTACCTTTTCACGCCCAAATCTCTAAACAGATTAGGCAAAAAATAGGCATGGATAAAGGTTGTATTCCAGGGAAGGACATAGACTACTTATTGACAAGAAAAAATGAAAATATGAGGGACCATGGGTCACACCGCGAGAGCGCAGATAGTAAATAATACATGCAGGAGCACGACTGTAACCCCAAGGCACAGTAGACATTTTAGATCAAATCTCTCTAATTAAATCTGAGGGGGGGAGTATCCAGAGATATGACGACCTCTGTGGCGCAGTGGGTGAAAGCCCGCTTGGTACGCAGAAGGTTGCGGGTTCGATCCCCGCCGCGGGATAAATGTTTGTATGATCTGCAAATATTTATCTCGGGTCTGGGTGTTTCTATGTATAATATGTATGTATTTACAAAACAAAAAGTATATTAGTAGTATATCAGTTATCTGGTTCCCATAGTAGTACAAGCATTGCTTAGTTTGGGGCTAGATGATGCTGTGTGAAATGTCCAGCATTATTTTTTTTTATTTATTTATATATTTGGCACATTTTTCAGAATGTAAGCACACCATACGTGACAGGTTGCAAGCCCATCGCCTATCAGAATACTAACTGATTTCCTCACGATGTTCTCCTTCACCGTTTAGAGCTCGGTATGAACAAAGGACGTAAAAATATACATGTTAAATACATGTTTGTAACTTGGTGTGAACGGGGGAAAGGGAAAGAAGAAAGGTAGAGGGGGGGGCTGGTAATATCCTTCTTACCTGCAGCGCTAAACTTTCAGCGGCCAATCGGATAATTTCGTTCTGCGCAAACTCTTGACTCTTGTTCTTGGGCTGTTCACTCAACTCTGCACTTAGAAGTCTGAAATATTCATAAAAATATACAAAAAGAATTAGTTTTATGAGACCATCAGTGGGACTAAACGAGTGTTTTTTTTGGGTTGAAAGTCGATACTCGACTTTCAACCCAAACATCACATTTCGATCATCACATGTCGACATTTGCACGCCTGCAGGTTGAATACATAATCCCATCAGAACTAGTTTAAGATCTTGACATTATTAGGCCGCCAGTTGTCTACCTATAGTTAAGTGTATTTTTCTTGTATATCTTGTTCGCTGTGTGGTAATGCAATAAAGAATTATCTATCTATCTATCTATTATTATGTACTGTATTCTGCAAATAAATGATTGATTTGATTTGATAAATCAAATATGGAACCATCCGGAATGGATGAGGAAGACGAGAGAAAGAGACGTATGGAGAGATTTAGGAGAGGCCTACGCCGTAGAAGCGACTTTTACTGTAGAACAACTATAGAAATACTAAGACTCCTCGCAGACTACAGACTTTCTATCGGCCGATAGACGGGCTATACTTCTCCATACTCATTCCGTCTCAACTATCGGCCGATAGAAAGTTTGTAGTCTGCGAGGGGTCTAACTAAGCATAGTAATCATTTGTAATTAAGGTAAAGACGTAGAAATAATGGATTTTTGTTTTATTTTTTATTTTAATTCGGTAAATCGGATCTTAAATGTTCCTACTCTTGTTCACAGACTTTAAAAAAATAGATTAATTTTCCCCAAAGTGAACATTATTTTCAAAATCATTAAAATTCATTTGTTATTTTTCACAAATGATTCGAATCAAAAAAAAATATTTGCTAAAACTTTTTAATATCTCAGATTAGATTTGGACGATACGTTCTGTAAACTTCTTGTCAGCCATATGAGACAGTGACCACTACAGATAAGATGGTCGCGATGTTATGTTGTGGTTGTGATATGGTGGTTACGATGTTGTAGTTACAATTTGACTCTAAAAAGAGTCTGTGGTTATACGATATTGGTTATGATCAGTGATTACGATGTTGTAACGACTTGTCTCTAATGAAAGCTTGTGGTTATATGATGTACCTAGTGGTTGTGAGGTGGTCACGATGTTGTGGTTATGATTTGGTTCTGAAAAGAGCCAGTGGATATAAGATGTAGTGGGTGTGATGTTGTAATTACGACTTGATTCTGAAGAGCGCCAGTGGTTATACGATGTTATGATATGGTGGTTACGATGTGGCTTCCAGTGGTTATACGATGTGGTAGTTATAATGTGGCTTCAAGTGGTTATACGATGTGGTAGTTACGATGTGGCTTCAAGTGGTTATACGATGTGGCTTCAAGTGGTTATACGATGTGGCTTCAAGTGGTTATACGATGTGGTAGTTACGATGTGGCTTCAAGTGGTTATACGATGTGGTAGTTACGATGTGTCTTCAAGTGGTTATATGATGTGGTAGTTACGATGTGGCTTCAAGTGGTTATATGATGACGTGGTAGTTACGATGTGGCTTCCAGTGGTTATACGATGATGCTTCATGTGGTTATATGATGACGTGGTAGTTACGATGTGGCTTCAAGTGGTTATATGATGTGGTAGTTACGATGTGGCTTCAAGTGGTTATATGATGTGGTAGTTACGATGTAGCTTCAAGGTGTCTGTGGTTATCAGATGGAGTAGTTGTGATGCAGTGGTTACGAAGTTGTGGTTACAATGGCTGTGAAGAAACTGTGGTTATACAATGAGTAGTTTTGATGATTTCAATGTATAAATTGGATTCTAATTATGTGTATACCTAAAACATAGGAGCATAAACTTCTATTTTTTAGGTTTGTGTATTGAAGTGCCAACAAAATTCTGTTTTAAATAATGAACTAATGGTCGCACAGTCCAGCCGAGCCAAACGCGCAGAACTGTCAATTCAATAGAGAAATTGCTGCTGACGTCAGAAGCGAGCCGCATTTCCTGACGTCATCAGCATTTTTTGTATAGAAAGACTGCACGCGCGGACATGATCAGGTTAATAGGTATAACTATACAGGGTGTAAAAAGACAACTACCGAAAACTGAGGGGTTGCAATCAGACCATGATTCTAAACATATTTAGCGGAAAAAAAAAGCGAAAGTGACTTAGCTTAGTAATTTTATTTTATTTTCGGTTATTTACTACTATTACAACATAATAAGATCATACCTACCTAATAATTTCATTTGTAAAAGAAAGAAACAGTTAAAACTCAAAATCCAGCAATCTACGTAAAATAACGCGCCCAGAACATACGCAAACAGCACTCTTCAAACGCTGTTTTCTCCGAATAATATAATGATATTATCGGAAAATCCTTTTGGATTTGGTTGTGTGGTGGGATGCTGTACCTACCCCTTTCGGCTTCGGTAGACGTCTTTTTACAATAATATATAATAATAAGTAGGCAATCATAACTTTCATTTAATAACAAATAATAAAAATCAAAATCAATATACGCTTAATACAGAAAAAGCTATATGAACTAACATATTATTAGATAAAATAAATTGTTTTAATTTTCTTAAATCAAAATGTTTTTTCCAGTATCTTCTTAATATTTCTTTGAAAATCTTCAGTTTTAGTTCTTGAGAGAAGCTGAAATAACGAAAAAACTGAACCTAACTAGACGTCATCATCTCCCTGCCCTTTTCCCACATTACGTGGGGTCGGCACAACATGTGTTCTTCCATTCTCCTCTACCAGCCGTCATCTCAACACTCACTCCTTTCTTACTCATGTCATCCTTCACACAATCCATCTTTCCTTTGGCCTACCTCTACTCGTGAATCCATCAACATTCATACCAAGCACTCTCCTAACTAGACGTGAGCCTAGTTATGTTCCTTCCATCTGGACCTATTTTGATGCAGTAAAATACTGAGATAGGCATTTTTTTCAGTTTTTCCGATTTTTTTGGTAAAAAAAAACTTAAAAGCGTCACGACTGTATCCCCAAGGCGCGGTAGACAATCTCTCAGATATTTTATGTATTCCAAACCCTCAGGATTTATTTATTCGGGATAAAAAGTAGCCTAAGGAAACCGAGTGAATGGGGCTCTCCATGATTTTATGAGCAGCCGGAAAGTGTCCAACAAGGCACGACTGGCAGTTCATAGAGGAGTGTTGATACCGACATTGATGTATGGAAGTGAAAGTTGGGTGTGGCAGAAAAAACATCAGAGTAGAGTGAATGCTGTTGAAATGAGAGCGTTGCGTAGTATGTGTGGGGTAACGTTGAATGATAGAGTGAGAAATAGAGTGATAAGGGAACAGTGTGGAGTGAAAGAAGATGTAGTGTTGAGGATCGAGAAAGGTATGTTAAGATGGTTTGGGCATGTAGAGAGGATGGATGACAGTCGTTTGACAAAGCAAGTGTATGAGGCGAGTGTGCATGGGACAGCTGGAAGGGGAAGACCTAGGCGAACCTTCTTGGATCAAATTGGCGACATTTTGTAGAAGGGCCAGGTCAAAAGTACCCTAAACCGACGAGCATGTATGAAGAATGTAATGAGAGTGAATGAGGCGAAAGTTGTGTGTCAGGAGCGTAGCGACTGGAGATCCGTGGTCTCTGCCTACCCCTTTGGGAAAGAGGCGTGACTTTATGTATGTATGTATGTATGTAAAAAGTAGCCTATGTCCTTCCCTGGGATACAACCTTTATCCATGATTTTCAGCCTAATCTGTTCAGTGGTTTGGACGTGAAAAGGTTACAAACGGACAGACAGAGTTACTTTCACATCCCACTACCTTTTAAAAAAAAAGTGGGTTTGTATGTCTGTGTTCCTTTGGATGAAACTTGGAATAGGCGTAGATAGTGACCTGGAATAGCATATGCTATTTAAAATGTTGGTACAGTCAATAAAACGTATACACTTCATAATGTTTCAACCCATGTAGGTACAGGTCAACATGTCCAACAATGTTCTGGTATTTTTATTGATTTCGCCACTAGTTCAATGTGTAATCAATTTCCGCTTTTTGTTTTTAACCTACATCTATTAGTTTTAGTGTGATATTAAGTTTAAAAGTATGGAGTGTATACATCTTATTGTCCGTGACTGTACCACGTGGGCGAAGCCGCGCGCAGAAGCTAGTTTATATTAGATATGGATTTTAACTTACTTCTGATATTTCTCATTCTCCTCGCGCAACCGCTCGATCTCAGTTTTCGACTGCGTTATGTGTTCCGAGTAGAATTTCTTCTCTGCTAATAATTCTTCTTGTAATTGTCTAAAACAAAAAAAAATAGTTTGTATGAGTAAACCTGATCGGACACTGCCCGCGCCGTACACATCGCAGTTATTTTTCTATACAAAAAATGCTGATGACGTCAGCAGCAATTTATCTATTAGCGAAAAAACTGCAAAAAACAATTGACTTAGCTTAGTCATTTAATGTTATTTTCTGTTATTTACTACTAGTACGACATAATAAGACCATACCTACCTAATTATTGCATTTATAAAAGAAAAAAACAATTAAAACTCAAAATCCTGCGATCTACGTAAAACAACGCGCCCAGAACATACGCAAACAGCACTCTTCAAACGCTGTTTTCTCCGGATATAATGATATTTTCGGAAAATTCTTTTGGATTTGGTTGTGTGTCGGGAAGCTGTACCCCTTTCGGCTTCGGTAGACGTCTTTTTACACCCTGTATATCCCACTCATATAATAAAGCTGAAAGTTTGTGAGTTTGTTTAGATGTTTGTATGTTTGTGTTTCAATCACGCCTAAACCAGTGAACCGATTTGGATGAAACTTGGAATAGGCGTAGATAGTGACCTGGAATAACATATAGGCTATTAAAAATGTTGGTACCACGCAGGCGAAGCCGCGCGCAGAAGCTAGTTCTTAATATACAGGGTGTAAAAAGACTACTACCGAAAACTGAGGGGTTGCAATCAGACCATGATTCTAAACAAATTTATCGAAAAAAAAACGCAAAAAAAATTTTCACTTAGCTACGTAATTTTATGTCATTTTCCAGTTATTTACAACAAGTACAACATAATAAGACCATGCCTACCTAATAATTTCATTTATAAAAGAAAAAAACAATTAAAACACAAAATACAGCAATCTAACTAAAACAACGCGCGAGTACAAGCGCACGCCCAGCTGCGCGAGGTCGGCGCACGCCCGCGCGGTTGACGACCGCAACAGAATACGTACTACAGCGCCGGCGCGCCGGGCCCGGGCGGCCCGGTCCTATGCCAGCCAGCCTATGCCTAAGTTCTACAGTGCTATAAACAAAATCTTAGTTACGTAAACTAGAAAAAATCAACATAACTCACTTTTGGCTAGCTTTATTTCAGCTTTATTACATAAAAATGTTTCATTATTATGTTCTTAAACAAAATCGTGAGTATGGAGAACTTGAACGAAGTTTCGGTAATGGTTCTAAACTAAAAAAAAATAAAAGTACAAAAAAACAAAGATTAAAAGTTACGGATTCATACTGAGATTTGAAACCGGTCCTCTCGCATGGAAGTCAACGTCTGTCTCATCTCGGCTACCAAGACTTTACAATTGGTTGTGAAATTAAGGTTCACTTCAAAAAAATTACGCTTTGAAATAGCCATCCAACCTCGTCACGTGTCGGCGGCTAAGTTCTATCAAAATACTCTAACTTGATTGAAATAAGGTTCAAATTTCTATTTCGCTAAGACTAAGATTGAATCCTTTGAAATACCGCGTATGCTAAAGCTGCATCTACATTGTTTGCGAATTAAGACTGAGTTTTCACCGGTATACTACACCGCGAGGACCCTTCAAGTTCCTTTAACTTTTGAATCTTTAACTTCGATCGGGAATTCGGGATACACATTCATTATGTCAAAGTTTACACTAACAACACTAGGTACTAGATCAACTGTTCACTACATAAACAAATAATAAGTACCTAAGTAAACAAATAATAAGATCAATGGTTGATAAGATCATCAGTTTATTGTATCAAATATCACTACAATAATGTACCACAAACTTATCTGGACCGGTGGCCAAAAGAGGAACTAACGAATTTTACTGAAAAAAATATTTTTCTGCCAACAAGAAATGCGACAGTAGCGCCTCTCTCACCGGTTCTACTTACTTATCAGTAGTATAAGTAAGTTTGTGTCACTGTAACTACATCATCAGTTGTCAACCTTTCGAGTAGTGTGAAACATGCTTAGCAAAGTTGCACATGTCAGCGGCATTTGTCAAAGAGAATTAAGAAATAGTCTTCTAAATTAATTACAATAAGGTTCAAATTTCTATTTCGCTAAATTTTCTTTCTAAATTCTCGACTCGTTTTGTTTGATTTTATTTATTAGTTGAAGTTCAATATTCGTACGTAATGTACGTATTGGACACTCGCGCAGCGCATACAAATTGCATTACCGTACTGAGCGTCGCGAATGAGTTTCTAGTGTGTTTTGTCAATAAAATTAAAGTGTAAGGTATTTTTAGAGTAGTACATACCTACTTAAGTACCTACCTACCTGACTATTTGTTTAGTGCGAGTGTGTTCAGTCAAAAATGCTTATTATTGTGATCGTGAAAATGCGTTTGGTCCTCGCGCATAAATGCGATGTTACCGAACCAACACCAACCGTTCGATGAGCTTAACGGCTGCCTAACAGCGAGAGAGCCTCGTCCCATAGTCTCAAGAGCTCTGGAGGCTTTGATATGCAGGTCTTGGTTCTCTGTGGGAGAAACGCTTGGGTACCTACCTTACCTACCTCCAGGCAAGCTCAGCTGTGCTTGTTGAACGAGCATATGCTTAGTTTGAGGTTACAGCGGAATTAGGTAAGTACGTAGGTATATCAATAATCAAATTGCTACGCACGTAGTAGGTAGGCACTGCCGAAGCTATCGCGTGCGATGCGTACATTGCTGGCTGACGAAATAAATGAAAATCTTCAAACGCTATTTTCTCCGGATATAATTTTTTTTTTGGAAAATCCTTTTGGATTTGGTTGAGTGTTGGGATGCTGTACCTACCCCTTTCGGCTTCGGTAGACGTCTTTTTACACCCTGTATATCTAACCTGTTGATTCCTTTCTGGGCTTCATAAGCTGTTGCCAACTCTCCATCTTCATTGATGATGTCTACATCAGAACCGTAGTTGGACGAGGCGAGGGATTTCAGATTCACCGTCTGTTGATATAAGCTGTATTTTAGTCTGGCAGAATTAGAAAAATTGGAAAGGGTTTTTTAATTTTTTTGCAAAAACTTGAGTTACTTCGGGAAAAGTTTTCCTGGTGGGAAATAGCAATAAGTTAAAACAAACTTGTCTTTCAAGTGAAAACTTCTTTAGGCACGTTCGGCAGTTTTGAGATGAGAAAAAATTCTTGGATTCGCCTCGAAAAGTTCACGCGTGAGTCACGTGCCTGCTCACCGACACCGGGTTGTTTGTAAAGTTTAGAACCGTTCAAATTTTCACTTCTGCCGGCACTCTTGGAGTGCCACTGTTTTTTTTGACAAATGAAATTTTCCATCCCGGGAAAGTGAAGTTTTCCCGAGGGACCGCGGATCACACCGCGACGGACAGCTAGTCTTAGATGTAGAATAGGTACTCTGTTTTTTTTATTTATGTAAAAATAAAAAGTGTATATTTTTTTTTACTTTATTATTAATTTGTACATAACAAATGTTCTTTGCAAGAGCTAAGATAAGCTGTGTCGCAAAAAGAGTGAGACAGAAATAGATTGCATGCTAAGTATTTATTGTTTAACTTTATTTTTATCTACAACTATCTGGACATGTTTTATCTATTTTATTTGATTTAATCAAAGTCACATTTTTATCTTAGGTCAACATCTAAAGCATATAGCTAGTGTAGAAACTATTGCATAACAAAAAAACTTTAAGTTAGGCGGCAACGTAAAATTCATAAGTTTTTTTATACTTATCCAATAATCTAAAAAATATGATTTAAATAACTTCCAAATAAAATCAAAATATTTTAAGCCCCAGCGTAAAATTCACAAGTTTATAATAATACACCCCTATTTTTTAATTCCCAAAAAAATTTTAAACATGGTCTCGGTGTCTGGATCATATTTATGTAGTTAAAACTCAAAAGAGAGAAAAAAATTATGACCTAAAAAGACGAGACGAGTCATGGATGTATGATAGCTACTGCGGTTTTATTGACTGGGGATTGATACGAGAGCATAGTTACAATGAGAGTACGTACGCGATTGTTGTCAAAAGAAAAGTTTTCATAAAATTTTGAATGAATGGGTCGACTCTTGACCTCGAAACTTACATAGGCAAGAATGAGGTCTACGATGGAACGAGCCTACCCAGAAGGAGCCTATTAACTCTCTTCTTAAAAACAACAGGGTCGTAGCTCAGCGGAAACACAGACGCTGGAAGCTGATTCTAAATTTTTGCAGTGCGCATAATAAAATAACTTTGAAAGCGCTTAGTTCTTATAAGTGGAACATCAACCATCTGACCTGACGACCATGCCATTATCATTTTCTGCATCTGCTGCAACTGCCCTTAATTTATTTGGTAGTTACAAAATAGCGGTGTATCATAACAATATATTTATTTATTTTCTCCCACAAACAAACGTTTAGACCCCTCGCAGACTGCAGACTTTCTATCGACCGATAGTTGAGACGGAACATACTTCGACTCGCAATGAGTATGGAGAAGTATAGCCCGTCTCAACTATCGGCCGATAGAAAGTCTGTAGTCTGCGAGGGGTCTTATACTACATCTAAAAACGAGTCTAAAAAACATCTAAAGCGAGAATCTAAACATTGTTAGTACTCACAACGTTCTTTAGAGCTTGGAACCATGGTTTCTGTGATCAAATACACAATAGTTTTAATAATCGCCAGTATTTCTCAAAAATACCAATACATTTAACGAGACGACCTCTGTGGCGCAGTGGGTGAAAGCCCGCTTGGGACGCAGAAGGTTGCGGGTTCGATCCCCGCCGCGGGATAAATGTTTGTATGATCTGCAAATATTTATCTCGGGTCTGGGTGATTCTATGTAAGTATGTATAAACAAACAAAAGTATATAAGTAGTATATCAGTTAACTGGTTCCCATAGTACAAGCTTTGTTTGGGGCTCGATGATGCTGTGTGAAAATGTCCAGCATTATTTAAAAAAAAAATAAACAAATTCCAAAAAGGAGTAGGATAACTGAGTGAATCAAAAGCATTTATTCAGTAGGACCGCTGGGATCACTTAGACCCCTCGCAGACTACAGACTTTCTATCGGCCGATAGTTGAGACGGGCTATACTTCTCCATACTCATTACGAGCCGAAGTATATTCCGTCTCAACTATCGGCCGATAGAAAGTCTGTAGTCTGCGAGGGGTCTAATCCTTTTTCCTAAACTTTTACCTGCACTTGTTTTCTGCAATAGTAGAAATTGCTTCGACTAACTGGAGTGTCCATATAGAGTGTTTTGGACAATCTTATACCGGACACAGACAACGTCATTATCACTATTATTCACTTTCAATCACTATTTGATTTATACGAGAGACCGGCGCGGGTCAACGCGGGAGCGCAGCTAGTCCTCATATAATAAAGCTGAAAGTTTGTGAGTTTGTTTAGATTCTTTAGATGTTTGTGTATCAATCACGCCTAAACTGCAACACAGGTTTTCACAAACCTATCGCAGGCACCAGTCTCACACAATCTAGGTTAAGTAGCATAGTCTTTGTTGTATGTAAGTATGTAGTTGGATAACCTAATGTGTGAGAAAATAAACGATTTTGAATTGAAAAAATCACGCCTAAACCAGTGAAACCAGAAACTTGGAACACGCGTAGATAGTGACCTGGAATAGCATTATAGGCTATTCAAAATGTTAGTACCAAGCGGGCGTAGCCACGCGCAAAAGCTAGTGTAACATAAAATCACTTTCTTTTATGGGTAAAAATAAATAATATGTTTTTTCAATCATGTATTAAACCGTTTTGGATTAAACGTGGAATAGTTGTAAATAGTGTAGGTATTTAATATGGCCTATATGCTATTCCAGGCTACGATCTATATTTATTCAAAGTTTCATCTAGATTCGTCAAGCCGTTTCAATGTGATCGATTAACAAACATACATCGCTGAGCCTCACAGACTGTAGACTTTCTATCGGCCGATAGTTGAGACAGAATATACTTCGACTCGTAATGTATGGAGAAGTATAGCCCGTCTCAACTATCGGCCGATAGAAAGTCTGTAGTCTGCGCGGGGGCTGAGACAACAGATTTCCACTAACTAGAATTCACACACATCTTTCGCCTCACTTACAACACACAAACAGAATGCTTCATAAATTATCAAACAATATTATTATTATAAGATCACACTTCCGAACAAAAGCACACTTTGAATAAGACTGTCCTATCTTTGAAATGCGTTAGTCCAAGGTTGTGTAATAGAAAATGCCATTCTTAACATATAAATAACACGACATTTTAAAAGATGTGTTAATACAACTAGCGTGATTATTTGGCTTCGTCTAGGCTATTAGTTGAACAAGAATATACACGTCTCCTTCAAATGTTCACACACACACGTTCTTGGATCAAATTGGCGACATTTTGGAGAAGGGACAGGTCAAAAGTATCCTAAACCGACGAGCATGTATGAAGAATGTAATGAGAGTGAATGAGGCGAAGGTTGTGTGTCAGGATCGTAGCGAGTGGAGATCCGTGGTCTCTGCCTACCCCACAGGGAAAGAGGCGTGACTTTATGTATGTATGTATGTATGAATAAACACGTAAACATGCTTACGACTGGACTTCCCGAGGCTTGGATTTTTTTTGTATGTAAGTAAGTTCGTATGAGTCAGTGGCCAACTCTGGTGACGGAGTTTTTAGGCCGCCTTAAGGCCTCCGTCATGGCTTAATGACCTTAATAGCCGGGACCGCAATTTAAGAGTGTGCTAGAAACGATTTTGTACTTCTAAATCGTTATTTATCTCAGAATCTGTAAAAGCTACCACCTTCATATTTAGGGAAATGATACTTCGAACTTTTATCTCGGATTGCTTCTTTATAGAAACACGATTGGTTAAAATTTTCTCGATAATATATTTTTTTGAAAAATACATGTTTTGCACAGAATTTGCTATTTATCTCAGGAACAAGACAATTTTTCTTTGGGGTTTTCGATTTGTCAAAAAACCTTGAAGTAATTCTTTAATTTTGTGTTTTCATTTTTCGATAGGTTGTTTAATTAACTTTTAATTAAATAAAAACTATTTTGGCGCTTACGTCGTTATAAAATACGGTGCGCGGCTATCGCTCTGTACTACTCACTCACGAGAAAAGCATATCTTGTCATTCCGCTCGACGCTCTGTAGTCAGTTGGCTACGGCATTGCGAGCGGGACGGACCTGTGCTTGTCTGCGTCACACTTTGAATATAAACAATTTTTTTTCTATTTACCTACCTAGGTATCGGGGCGATTCCGAGAAAAAATGGCCTGTCACACAACTTTCGACTCATATTCTGCAGGCTATTGATAATTAAACAAGGGTTTTTTTAACAACATCGTACAATATAATTCAAAAACTGATAATAATTAAATAACAAAAAGCTCATAAACACATTTTTTTCGCAAAAATATTGGCAAAATAAGATCTCGGGAGGCGGTTTTTTCGAGTGTCACACCCAACTTTTGAAATTTCCGAAGGCAAAATTTTATAGTCTTTTTGCATGTCAATTTTATGCTTTTTAGAAAGATCTTATGCACGAAATGCAATTTTATACCCTGAATACAACGTTTATGAGTTCAAAATACTAAAAAAATACTATTTTGTCTTGAGACTAAAATCGGTACCGGTGGAAAATTCCGCTTACGCTACGATCATAAATCGATATTTAGAGAATAATATCAATTTTTTATAGTTATTTTAGGATTATGGCAATATTTTAGACCATAGATAAACATCTTATTAGATTTTTAGGCGCAGTAGCGCCTGTGACATGGATTAGAAAGATCGTGCGTCACAATGTTCTGTTTTTGATTTCCACCACGAACTTGGATTTTCTTGATAAGTAGTATTCGTTAGACATACAACTTTTAAAGACTAATTACTTTATCTATCTAGATTTTGATTTAATGCAATATTCAGTAGAAATGTAATAAACAACTACGTTATTTGAGTTTGTTTATTGACCGGCATCATTACGTTACGTCCGCAACGCGACGTGATGTATAAGCGGAAAGCAAAATGTGACGTAATGGAACTATTAAGCATGGTTTACATTGTGCCTGCAATAATATCGCTTACTATTATATTATTTTCCGACTTATTGATGCTTATAATGCATTTCGAATAGAATAAAATAGCTGGTAAAAGTTTGTTTGTATGAAGATAGTAATCACCAAAAGAACTCCCTGTGATTTCAAAATAACTGTTTACTCAGTCTGTGTAGTTATCGACACGATACTTAAACACACACAAACATTGTTAATTTTTTTGTCTATCTGTCTGGTGTCCCGGGCTAATCACTGGAGTAGCTGAACTGATTTGAATGGGACTTTCAGTGAAAGGTAATTTAAACGTAAATTTACTTAGCTACGTCATTTTATGTTATTTTCCACTTATTTACTACGAGAACAACATAATATACAAATTACAGCAATCTATGTAAAACAAAGAAAGAAAGAAAGAAACACATTTATTTAGACAACACTCAGTAGGTAAGGTACATAGAACAAAAATGGGCAAAGGCTACATTAGGTAATTTAGGTAGGTAGAAAGCAGGTACATTTTTTGCTGTAAATAGATAGGTAACTACCTACCTACTACAAAAAAGGTTTATTTTGAACATCCCCAGGTCTCAACGCGCCTAATAGCGCTCATCCAGCTGGGCGATTTTGGATTTCGTTGAGTGTTGGGTTGGGATGCTGTACCTACCCTTTTAGCTTCGGTAGACGTCTTTTACACCCAGTATATTTTTTTCCTTTTTCGAATTTTTGGATGCTCTATAATGATAACAAACAATATATAGTATATACTAATATTATAAAGAGGAAAGATTTGTTTGTTTGTTTGAATTAAATAGGCTCCGAAACTACTGGACTGATTTGAAAAATTCTTTCACCATTAGAATCCTACAATTATCTCTGATGATTATAGGCTATATTTTATCACGGGAAAGTGAAGTTTTCCCAAGGGACCGCGGGTAACACCGCGACGGATATCTAGTCATCAATAAATGCGAAAAATACAAAAACTCATCATGTATAGCTAAACAATATTTTTCGGCTACTAATATTTGTGATTTCGTACCTAAATACCTAATAATTAAAATTACAATTGTTAGTTTTTATTAAATTTGTTTGAGTGGCTGATATATCTTGCTGGTAAAATATTTTATAACATTTTTTCATGTGCAAATCTCTCTTGATTGATTCAAAATCATGAGCATAATTATTATAATTGGTCTTTAAGGCTATCTGACACATTATTATGTTAGTGGTGGTACTGACCCTTTGTTCATGTAAGCCCTGCCCTATAATTCCTAAACGTGACGTCTTTTCCACTAACGTCACTTGTTAGTGGAAATTGGTCAGTTATTGTGATATTAGATTTAACTTAATTTTATTCATTTGCAAATTAGGACGCTCAAATTTAAGACAAATAAGTAGAGTAATAACTAAAGTTTCGTTTAAATTTAAAATGACATAATTATCATACATAATACCAAAGTAAAGACAAAAAATGTGCAATTAAACTTACCATAAAGTAGCGTTTAGGAATTGTTTTGTTACATATTATGTTTGTTTTATGTTATTTCCTACGTGAATGACGTATTAATTGAAGGCTGATGGGTTTCGAAGGTACTTAAATAAATGGTTAACTTGAATTCCCACTGCATTTTATGTAAATCATATCTAAACTTTGTGACGTAACGGAATTTTTGATGGCCCATATTTAATTCAAACATAAATTTCTTACTTATTCACATTTTATATTTTTTTTTCCGGGTGGAAATCCATTACGTTACGGTCACTTTTTCTCGGAATCGCCCATCGTTTTTCATAAAATAGGTAAAGTTGTACCTTTAGTGTAGGAAGCTATGTCCTTCTTCCTAATAATTACCTATTATTTTATTTTATTTCATGCTGACATTCTAGTAGGCCTATCCTACCAGCTAAAAAATCTAAAACAATCGAGTAGGTACTTACCTACCAATAGCATATAGGATATTCAAAATGTTGGTACCACGCGGGCGAAGCCGCGCGCAGAAGCTAGTAAATAATATTCATGTTTTCGCTGATTTGCTGTCCTACTACCTAACGTACCGTGCGTAAATAAGCCGGCCAAAATACATTAGCAATGCGCGACTCGAACTCTCGCACTCTGCCGCGTTGGCGGTGTTGCGTATTTAGGCAGAAGGGTGAGGTGAAGTGGGGCACGAATCCGTCTCGTTCGGCGTTTCCTGCGCACTCTTAACACGCCAAAAGCGCACTGGCGGTCACCCATCCACTGACAGATCGTTTCGAATGTTGCTTAACTTCGACGATCTATCAAGAACGACTAAGCGCGACCGCGAGCGCTTAAACTTTTATGTTATCGTGATCCTTTGAATTTGTCTAATGGGGTAGTCAGAGGCATGTCCTATTTACAAAACTTCAAGTTAATATTGCTTTTGCAATTTTATATGTTAACTTTTCGTTTGACGTTCAGACAGACAGTGCTTTTCATTTATTAGGATTTGTTATGACCAGACTTTATTTAATCAGATAAGAAAAGATAAAATGTGTTTAGAGATATTTTTATGTGTGTCAGTTCAATATATAAGAACATATACGAAAGTTCACACTTACAAGTACAGAACAAAAGGTGCACGTGTCTGAGATGAGAATGGTGAGATGGATGTGTGGAGTGACGCGAATGGACAGAGTAAGAAATGTGTACTTATGAGGAAGTGTGAAAGTGGCGTCAGTGAATGAGAAGATGAGGAGCAACAGGCTAGCATGGTATGGGCATGTAATGAGAAGGGAAGAATGTCATGTGACCAGAAGAGTACTTGGTATGAATGTGGATGGATATACGAGTAGAGGTAGGCCGAAGAAGAGCTGGATGGATTGTGTGAAAGATGATATAAAGGAGTGAGTGTTGAGATGACGGCTGGTAGAGGGAGGAAGAGGAATACATGATGTGCCGACCCCACATAGAGACAAGGGCAAGAAGATGATGATGATGTTACGAAAGTTGATTTGGGGTACACGGTTTGGGGCTTAGAACTAAGCCCTAAACCGTGTTTGTTGCCCTGGTTCACGGTATTGGTCACGAAGGAACAGGAGAACCACATAGGCTATTAGTAGTTGCCTTTTCAACAGTAATTTTTCATTTGTGTTTTTATTTTTATTTTATTATTGTTTTATTTTCTTACCTGCTTAGTTGATTAGTTGAATAAATGTATTTTCTTTCATAGTTTTAAGACTTTTCTAAGTGATCTCGGTCCTACTCAATAAATGCTTTTTGACTTTGAGTTTGCATCGCAGGGACCTTCGCTACAGAGATCAAAATACATTTCTAAAAAAAACAGGGTCACGACTGTATCCCCAAGGCGTGGTAGACATTCTCTCAGATCTTTTATATTCCAGATCCTTTGAAGATGTCTAAGGTAGTCAGAGGCATATACAAATACATATTTGATACATGCCCACATCTTGCAGAAGTTAGTATTCCATACGTGACAGGTTGCAAGCCCATCGCCGCCTATTAGAACACATTTCTTTTTAAATAATATTCATTGCTACGATACTATAAAGTTATAATCTGACAAATAAAATGTCCGCGCCAAAACTCGGCGCACCCTACGCAGTGCGCCGAGTTTTTGTTTTTGCGTACAAGCGACATTGAACACTTATACAAGTGAGATAACGTCTACATTCGAGCAAATGTCATCAAAGAACGTGCTCGGACATTTTTTGAGTGTTGTCAGTTAGAGTGTGACTCTTTAGTATCCTAACTCAACGATAATATTACATAATCTATCTATAAATAATTGGTATTTAATTTACATAAGTGATCTAGCCTGTTTGATTGAGACGAGGTACATAAAGATGTTATCTATGAATAGATAAGTGGGTATATACTCACGGAACATGGGTTCCATGCTAATTTATATATTGCAGAGTTCAACAATGTTAATTGGTAGCAAAAAGAGGGATTATATAAATTTTACATTTACCTACTTTATCTAAATCTAATTCTAAGGCCAATTGGCGAGGATAATGCCAAAGGCATTTTCTACCTGCTGACCATAATAAATAAATAAATAATCCTGGACTTTACACAGCATCATCTAGCCCCAAAGTAAGCAGAGCTTGTGTTATGGGTACTACATGACTGATATACTACTTATTTTTTGTTTGTAAATACATAATTACATATTATACATAGAAACACCCAGATCCGATACAAATACTTGTAGGCAAACAATGTCCGGCGGCGGGGATCGAACCCACCACCTTCTGCGTCGTAGGCGGGCCTTCGCCCACTGCGCCACCGAGGGGATTAACTTTTTTCAATACATTTGTATGTTTTATTTGTGAAATAAATAACAGCATTGGTCCCGACGCGAGAATCGAATTCAACTCTCTCAACTACTATGCCAAAGAGGTTTTGTACAAAATAACACTCACCTGATTTGATAAGACGCTCTTCAGCTGGATGCATTCATCTCTTCGTCTATCCAACTCCTTTTGCATAATGGCAACTTGCTCTGAAACAAGGATTAAATTATAAACCTACTAGCTATCCGTCGCGGTGTTACCCGCGGTCCCTCGGAAAAACTTCACTTTCCCGGGATAAAATATAGTCTATGATCATCAGGGATAATGTAGGATTCTAATGGTGAAAATTTTTCATATCGGTTCAGTAGTTGCGGAGCCTATTCAATTCAAACAAACATACATACAAACAAATATTTCTTCTTTATAATATTGGTATAGACTAGCGACGGTGCAATGCTGAATATTAAAATACTAAATATTACTACATCCTAAATATTAGGGTTTAGCCTGCATTTGCAATGTAAGCGCAAAAAATGTATTAGTAATTCACGACATCACATTAGATACCTCTAAAATTATCAGTGTTCCTCTACTATATTATGCATGTATTATACATATAAACCTTCCTCTTGAATCACTCTATCTATTAAAAAAACCGCATCAAAATCCGTTGCGTAGTTTTCAAGATTTAAACATTCATAGGGACAGAGAAAGCGACTTTGTTTTATACTATGTAGTGATTTTTCTTCGACCTTCGTACCCTGGACCTTAGCTACCACCAGATCATCAGGACCTTAGGATCAGAAGACCACGCTTTACCTATAACCTCATGAGACAGTTTCTCCGAGTCTCCAGACGCTCGGAGCCGTTCCAGATGCTCCTTCAGCTTCTTATTCTCCATCTCCAGCTCTTCGACCTTGAAGCGGTCTGTGCTGGCGGTGGTTGGTGGAGATGACATGCGATCTGGAAGAGATTACAGCGGTAAGACCGACTAATGAAAATAATCGCGATGAAACAGGAGTAGAATCACTTAATGAGACTTGTCATGTCACTAGTCTTTCAAACTAGTGTGGTGAAAGGTTTATAAGTGCACCTCAAGAAAGCTCCTAGTGTATTTTGGCGCAGTGGGTGAAAGCCCGCTTGTGACGCAGAAGGTTGCGGGTTCGATCCCGGCTGCGGGATAAATGTTTGTATGATCTGCAAATATTTATCTCGGGTTTCTAACAAAAAGTATATAAGTAGTATATCAGTTATCTGGTTCCCATAGTACAAGCTTTGCTTAGTTTGGGGCTAGATGATGCTGTGTGAAATGTCCAGCATTATAATAGCACTCACTCATAAGTCTCTCCTCTAGGTCATAGGCCCGTTTGGATGTCCTGGATAGTTCTCCTTGAAGAGCTGATATCCTGTTCTGCATTCTGAGAACTAGGCCGGCGTCTGCAATCTATATACAAAATAATTTATAATAGAATAGATATAATTTTATTTGACAACACACAGACACAGGCACATTACATCAACAGAGAACAGGTACATAACAGAAAAAAAACACAAAAGTAGGTATGAGGTAGGTGGCAGAGTTATTTATAAGTTTTAACTACGTTTATTTGACAAATTATAGTCGCCATTTTGCTTAAGGTGCAGTACGCTCTGGCGTGAGGTCTGCGTGAGGTGTGCTGGCCGGCCCGCGCCCTATTACATTGAACGTTATTTATAAATGTATTTTTTGCAATAAAATAATTCCGTTATCCTCTACCGTTTTTATTAGGGAACACGTAGACGAAACATTAAAAAAATTTAAACAACCAGCAAATGAAACTGCTTTTGAAGATTTAGATGTAACTTTGTGATTTTTTTTCTATCAAGTCAAATTAAGTCAATCGTGTTTCGACTCCTATAACTAATAAACTATTTGTTGTCATCAAAAAATTATAAAAAAATCGGTGTTTTTATGCCTTAAAAATGCCTTGATGTACAGTGAGTTTTGCGAGCTACATCAAGTAAGTATATCCAAACACCTAATTAAAAAATAAATAAAAAATAATGCTGGACTTGTTCACACAGCATCATCTAGCCCCAAAGTAGAAGAGCTTGTGTTATGGGTACTAAGATGACTGATATCCTACTTATATACTTTTTTTTTGTAAATACATACATATTATACATAGAAACACCCAGACCCCGAGACAAATATTTGTAGATCATACAAACATTGGTCCCGCCGCGGGGATCGAACCCGCAACCTTTTGCGTCGCAGGCGGGCCTTCGCCCACTGCGCTACAGAGGTCGTCTCAAAAATAAGTAATAGGTGTAGTCAGAGGTAAGTCCTTACCGGTGCAGGTCCATTCTGTCCGTGTGTACCAGCTGACCAGTTGACAGCTTCCAACGCAGGTCGAGTTGTTTCCACAGAACGGACAGACCCGTATCCGTAGTCCTGGAGACAATTGAGAAATGAAAAGTAAGTTCGTATGAGTCAGTGGCCAACTCTGGTGACGGAGTTTTTAGGCCGCCTTAAGGCCTGCGTCATGGCTTAACGACTTAAATAGCCGGGACCGACAATTTAACGTGCCCTCCGAAGCACGGAAGCGCTCAGATGAAAATGCCACTGGCGGTCACCCATCCACTTACAGACCGTTTCGAGCGTTGCTTAACTTCGACGATCTATCAAGAACGACTAAGCAAGCACGACAAAAGGCGTATTAAAATTTTCTATTCCGACGGGATTCGAACCCGCAATGATCAGACGATCCTCCTAAAGCCAGTGCCTTACCGCTCGGCCACGGAACCCTAGTCGTCACAATCGAAATTTTTGATAAGCTTATATTTTATCGGTTAAGCACCAGTATTGTAAAAAAAACATAAACAGGGTCACGGATCCGAGGCGCGGTAGACATTCTCTCAGATCTTTTATATTCCAGATCCTTTGAAGATGTCTAAGGGGCTAGTCAGAGGCATGTACAAATACATATTTGATACATGCCCACATCTTGCAGAAGTTAGTATTCCATACGTGACAGGTTGCAAGCCCACCGCCGCCTATAAGAATAACTAACTGGTTTCCTTACGATGTTTTCCTTCACCGTTCAGAGCTCGTGTAAAAGCGCATATAAATTTTACGAAACGCAAAATCCATTGATGCACGGCCGGGATTCGATCCCACGACCTTCGGATTGAAAGTCGAGGTACAACCCCATTCGGCCAACACGGCCAACCGGTATTGTGACGACTGCATATTCAAAATGTTGGTACCACGCGAGCAAAGCCGCGTAGAAGCTGTTCTATTAAAAGCTAAGTGATCCCAGCGGTCCTACTCAATATATGATTTTTGACTTTGATTTTGACTGGTGAAGGAACAATAGGCGGTGGGCTTGCAACCTGTCACGTATGGAATGTTACATATGCTTACATCTTCAACTGCGGTCTCTTGTTGCGAGTTGGTGCTTGCATCAGATAACGATCTACGATGTTCCTTTGACGCTGGTGCTCTGTAAAATAAATAATTATTTAATATATCAATCGTTGAACGACTGGCATTGCCGACTTATGGCGCAAAACAGCGAAGCTCAAGTGGAACTGAGCAGGTCACGTGAGCCGCGAAAAATGGACCAACATTGTTACTACCTGACGGCCAAGGAAGCGCTGGAGAGAAAGAAAGAAAGAAAGAAAGAAAGAAAGAAAGAAAGAAAGAAAATACATTTATTCAACAAATAACAAAGTAGGTAAGAAAATAAAACAATAATAAAATTAACACAAAAGAAAAATTACTGTTGAAAAGGCAACTACTCAGCAAATTGCCTAGATCCAGGGATCAGGCGCTGTTTTTCAGTGTCGCCTTAGAGGGAGGGGAGAGGCGAAGGGGGCGGTGTATAATGTGCTGTAACTGTAATGTCCCGGTAACACAAGTCTCTAGAGCCAGGGTTACACAGGGCAGCGCTAGTGTAAGCCAAAGTGAGAGCTTCTTGTTTAAAGTGTATGAGACGACCTAGACTCCTCTGATAGTGGATGGTGGAACCTATCAGAGGGACGGTTGGAGAGAGTTGGGGAGACCTTTGCCCAGCAGTGGGACAGCATAAGTTAAAGAAAAAAATATCAATCGAGGTGTGGAAGGTGAAGAAATTGCCCAGCAGTGGGACAGTTTAGGCTAATAAAAAAAAACAGTCAATATATTTAATCAAATTGAAACTGTCTGTGATTTCAAAACTGTGTTTTCACACAAAACGAGTTTATTCGCAGTGGACGAAGGTCCGCTTACGATGCAGAAGGTTGCGGGTTCGATCCCTGCCGCGGGAAACAGTACACGGTATGATCTACAAGTATTTGTCGCGGGTCTAGGTGTTTCTATGTTTAAATGTATGTATTTACAAACAAAAAGTATATCAAATACCTGGTTCCCATAGTACAAGCTTTGCTTAGTTTGGGGCTAGATGATGCTGTGTGAAATGTCCAGCATTATTTATTATCTCTAAACTTCTACTTACTTCTGTAAGGAGTCCAGTCTCTCCTGCAACTCATATTGTGAAGAGAGTAGTTTCTGCCGACCCTGCCTTTCTGCTTCAAGCTCTGCGCTCAGAGCTTTCTTCTCCAGTTCATGCTGTTTATCTCGTTCTAGAAGGAGAATTAAATGTTTACGTAAATTGTTGTTACCTTCGGTTACAAATACAACGCCCCAAGCACTTCAGCGTTGTGTGTTTGACAACCTCTGTTGCGCAGTGGGTGAAAGCCCGCTTGAGACGCAGTAGGTTGCGGGTTCGATCCCCGCCGCGGGATAAATGTTTGTATGATCTGCAAATATTTATCTCGGGTCTGGGTGTTTCTAGCAAAAAGTATACAAGGTCTTTCATTTTAAACTACACAAACTGACATGGCTTCATTTTTGTGTTGTAAATAGACGTTTGACCGTATCAATTTAATTCCTAAGCCGATTTTAGTTTTCACTTCAAAAAGTATCTGTTATTGATTTTTTTATGACATGTTGCATAACATTTTCAAGGAGAACAGACGTTGACCAATCACAGCGCAGCAACATTACGTCGCACGCTCGAATGGACTTAGTTATACAAGAAGCAGCAATCAATTAAAAGGATAGTTTTTATCGATTTTCTTGAGATTTTCATAACAAAACAAAAAAAAACACTACATATTTTATAATTTATTTGTTGAACCCAATTCCTGCATATAGTTAGTTAAAAATGAAAGACTCTATATAAGTAGTATATCCGTTATCTGGTTCCCATAGTTTGGGGCTAGATGATGCTGTGTGAAATGTCCAGCATTATTTATATTATTTATTTAATACGCATTAACATAAGCTCTTAGAATTGAAGGAACCAGTGGCTTAGTCAGCTCCACACGTATTGACGTTGTCTTAACTGTGGATAAGTTCCACAAGTATTTTAAGAAGGCATCATTCATCTTCTAGCCCCAAACCAGATGTGGGCATGTATCAAATATGTATTTGTACATGCCTCTGACTACCCCCTTAGACATCTTCAAGAGGATCTGGAATATAAGGATCTGAGAGAATGTCTACCGCGCCTTGGGGATACAGTCGTGACCCTGTTTTTTTTTTTTAGCCCCAAACTTTTCAAAACAGTTCACCTTTCCAAAACGTAGCCCTTGTTTTAAATTCCTTATTCCATTCTTCAATATCAATATTTGTGTCTTCAGTAAATATATCTGTAAAGTCATCTTTTTCTGTCCTATTTGATTCTAAAACTATATTATCTGTATCTGTTATTATTATTTTAGGGTTTTTTATATTAGTAGTATCTTTTTGTACTATTTTTGCTTCTACATCCAATTGAATATCTACATTTGAAGTAATTTTATCTTTCGTGTGTAATTTAGTTATAGTTTTAAGATCTTCTTCAGTTAAAGTTTCATTTTTGTCATCGGTAATTGCGCCTTTTTCTATCACACTTTTATTGTTTTTAACTTTTTCTGTTATCATTTCATAGTTAAGCGCTATTTTTGCTACTTCTGGTGATGGTTGAAAGACTTCATCGACTTCCACACCAATTTTAGTATTGTCGGAGTTTCGAATAACTTCAGTTGTTTTACTATTTATGTCATCAATGTTTGCTTTTTCCACAAACATTTTATTATTGTGAGCTATTTCCGTGGACGGTTTGTGATTTTCTTTAACAGAATTTGTAGATTTTTCTAAATGTAGTTGTTCAATTATCTTTGCTACAGATCCAACTTCATTTAATGCCATAGTTTCTTCTTTATTAAGATCAACTTGATCTTCTTCAATACTTTTAATATTCTGTAAGTTACTAACTTTATCAGTAGCATTATTAACATAAACATCACTGTTTATAAAGTTATCTGGTTTTATAACATCAACGTTATTTCTTCTTGTATCTTTTGTAAGAGCTTTTACAATCAAACTTTCACGTTTACCAGAGAGATGATTTATAGCTTTAGCTTTTTCTACAATTTCTGAGTGTGAAGGAACTGTTTTCCAAAACTTAGCTCTTGTTTCAAACTCCTTGTTCCATTCTATCGGGTCTTTCTTTCTTTCCATTTCAGATTGAGTTTCTTCAGTCAAAGACATGGCCACTTCTTTACCTGAACCAGTATTATCATCTTGATCTTCGTTTACTTCAGTCTCTTCAAAGTATTTCTTGTTTGTTAAATTATCTAATATTTCAACTTTAACCTTTTCTTCGGCGATTGTATCGTGAACTGATTCTTTTTCGCCATTTTCAGCACCATATTTATTAGGAGTAGCTTTTGCTTTATCAACATGATTACCTGTATTTTTATTGATTCCAAAAGTTTTACTTTGAGTTCCCTTTGCATCTACAGCCCGATTTTGAGCTTCTTTGTCTATTTTTAGTTCTTCTGGAGGCACTCCTTTCCAAAATTTGGATCTGTTTTCAAATTCTGTATGCCATTGCGCGAAATCATTTGCATTTTCTTCTATTTTATCCTCTATGTTCTTATTCATCTTCTCTGAAGCTTGTGCTTCTTTTTCTTTATCTAAAGCTCTTTTGCGAGCTTTGTCATCTTTATCGATTATCATTTCAGTGTCAGCTATAATCATGGCATCAATTATTTCCTTCTTTATCAATTTTGATTTAAATTGCACATTATATTAATTAACTAATTGAAGTAGATCAACAATTCCAGATTTTTGAAATATAATTCAAAAATCACTTTTTTTCGGGAATCGAAAAATAGGAGATCGTATTTTATAAACGAAATAAAACCAATTTGCTTTTAAAAATCTACGAATCTACGTACACAAAAACTGACACAACCAATATTAAATCACTTTACACTGTTCAACACTTCCTACTATGTGATAAGGTCGACAATTAATCAAAGCATTGCACTTTTCACAGAAAACTACGAAACCATGTTTTTATATTGATTTAACTCAATACATCACTTGTTTTATCACTGATATCTCTTACTCCTTTGTAATAAGGATGACAACTGCATACACTGTCTTTGCACTTTTTAAAGTTTTGTCATTTGCATTGTTACTTTTTTTGTTAGTTATTTATAAATAAACCCGGTTTAATAATATATTGAACAAATCAGTGGATTGTATTATGTTGTGGATGTTTGTGTGCCAAATAACGATCGATAAGATAAAATAAGTAATTATTATTTATCATCTATCTAATCAGTATTATCTATTAGTACGGCGTCTGACAGCTATACGTAACTTCGTGTGTGTGTGGCCTCTGGTGACGGAGTTTTTAGGCCGCCATAAGGCCTCCGTCATGGCTTCCGAGACCGACAATTTAACGTGCCCAAAGTACGGAACTGCTCTTTTTTAAATAAATAATGCTGGACATTTCACACAGCATCATCTAGCCCCAAACTAAGCAAAGCTTGTACTATGGGAACCAGATAACCGATATACTACTTATAAACTTTTTGTTTGTAAAGACATACATATAGACATACAGGGTGTATCTATGTATAATATGTATGTATTTACAAACAAAAAAAAGGTTGGTTCCCATAGTACAAGCTTTGCTTAGTTTGGGGCTAGATGATGCTGTGTGAAATGTCCAGCATTATTTATTTATTTATTTATTTATATACACAAGCTGTCCGTCGCGATGTTACCCGCCTTCTCACGGGTAAACTTCACTTTCCCGGGATAAAAGAAAGTCCTTTCACTAGGGATAATGCAGGATTCTAATGGTGAAGGAATTTTTCAAATCGGTCCAGTAGTTTCGGAGCCTACTCAATTCAAACAAACAAATATTTCCTCTTTATAATATTAGTGTTGATAGAAACACCAAACCCAAGATAAATATTTGCAGATCATACAAACATTTATCCCGCGGCGGGGATCGAGCCCGCAACCTTCTGCGCCACAGAGGTCGTGAAATAATTTCTTACCTTCAATAGCCATCTCCAAGTGTTCCTTATTACTTATCAACTCGTTCTGCAACTTCTCGCTTTCTCCCTCCCACGTCGCTCTGTCTTGCTTATACTGGTTCTCTATCTTTATCTTTTCTTCCAAGAGCTGCCAGTTTGCATCTCTTTCTTTCGTCAGTTCGGCTTGTAGAGCATTGATTAGGCTGTCCTTTTCGTTCTGGTCGATGCGTAGTGCCTTTACTTCCATTTCAACTAACTTTAAAACGTCTAGTTTTTGTCTGAAAGAGATTAATACATACATACACAATATACACCACTATTTTTTAATTACCAAAAAAAAATTAAACATGGTCTCGGTGTCTGTTACTGATCACATTTAAAACTCAAAAAAAAGAGAAAAAAAACTCAAAAAAAAGAAATGTAAAGGCTAAGTTTTTTTTACACACATAATATCACACCTTCCCTGTGGGGTAGGCAGAGAGCACGGATCTCCACTCGCTACGATCCTGACACACAACTTTCGCCTCATTCACTCTCATTACATTCTTCATACATGCTCGTCGGTTTAGGGTACTTTTGACCTGGCCCTTCTCCAAAATGTCGCCAATTTAATTCTTAGGCTCAATGCACATTGAATTGGCAAGCGACGCGTCAATTAGTTTTATAGCGCACCATTATAAACCATACGAGCAATGGTACACGGGCATCGTAATAGAGTAGCCAATTACAGCGACCTAGCTAATTCAGAGCTTCATCGCTAGATGGCGCTGGCAGGCTACCAACCGACGCGATTTGAATCCTAGATCGCGTTTACGATGTTTACAAGCACATCTCACGTATAGAACTATCTGACATTAACTGTCGGCTGAAAGGCCCTAAGGTAAGTGGACCAGATGGTGTCGACCTTAGTGAGGTGAGATCTCCCTGACATTAATTGGGGGAATTACACCTACCCAAATAGGATAAATGTACCTAGTCAATGTCATGTTTCATGAGTTTTTAGACTCACTTAAGACCGAAGAATCTAGTGTTTCCACCTAAAGTGTCACAAAAAGCATTTTCGAAGCGTACTTAGATTCCTTTCACCACGATGGTTGTTCTAAAGACTAGTCAACAGTGACACTACAAGAAGCATATTTCATAGGAATCCTTTTTGATGATAAGGGTCCACCTTAGAGGGTCCATTTTGTTGATGAGGCTCTGATCTGTCTATCTTTGAGGGCCTCTCATTTTCAAAACATCTTCCTGGGGATACTAAGAGTTCCTGAGAGTATCTCTTCTCGAAGGGTTCCTGAGGCTCTACCTTCCTGTGAGGATCTGATGAGTATCCCTAAGAGTTCTTGAAGGTCTACTCACTTCAGCTCCTGGATCTGTGCATTAAGAGGCTCCACCTTCCTCGCCTGCTCCTGGGCAGGACCTAGCTTCTGCTGGAGACTGATGATCTTGTTCTCCAGACCTTTGTTCAAGGTCTTCACGTGGTCCAACGAACGTGCTTCGATGCGCAGACGTTTGTAAAGACGACGGGCGAGGAAACGACGGATCTGAGAAGGATTTGGTTTTGAGTAAATGATTTTACGACTACGCTGTTTCCACAATACCAATCTGGCATATTTATTTATTTATTTAGAGCCACCAACACAATATACATCTTGTCATGCAAAAATGGTACCCTATTTCTTACAAACTAGTACTTTTTGTTTGTAAATAAATTCATTTTATACATAGAAACACCCAGACCCCGAGATAAATATTTGTAGATCATACAAACATTTATCCCGCGGGATCGAACCCGCAACCTTCTGCGTCCCAAGCGGGCTTTCACCCACTGCGCCACAGAGGTAGTAAAATATCATTGTTGACTGTTATACTTACAGCTGCTTGAGCAATAACAATTTGCCGTCTCTTCTTACTCGCTTTCTCTCTCGCGAGGTAGCCGCGAGCGAAGCGTTGTACTGTTATTACCTGGAATAGATTTATAACACGTAGAGTGCCAGCGAATATATAACACTTATAACCTGGAATAGAAGGGATATTGTTGATTATAGTCTTTTTCACGGCGGAACGTATGCTTGACACTTGAGATGATGTCAAAATCAGTCGAATAGTAATGTCTTTAATCGAGATTATCAAAATCAATTTTTGTTTCACTACTATCAATTCATCTCATTCGATTATAAGGTTCATTCATAGACAAAATTACTAAACCAACGATTATTGTATTTATTGTTTTACTTATCGATTCATCGATTTTCATTTTCGCACTCTCTAATAGGTTACGTTCCATTTTACTCAGTACTGTTATTTGGCGGAGTTTTTTAGAAAATGTTTATTGTTTATTTATTTATATTTTACGGCTCGTATATGATAATTTATGAAATAATTAAACAGGAAATAGACAAAAACATTATTTTTTGTATGTTTTATCGTTTAATTTATCTTTTTCTTGATTTTTTTGTTTCAAAATTGTTGTGAACTACACAACGTGAAACGAAACAAGTTCAATGTGTCATGCATACGTTCCGGCGTGAAAAAGACTATAACACGTTGAGTGCCAGTGTGTAGATGCTGTGATTCTTTCAGAGGGCCACACAGTTCTACATTTTCCTCAAAAATCTATAAATCTATAATTTGTAAAGTGCGTCTCACTTTACAAATTATAGATTTTTGGTAACATAGAACTTTCTTGTATGTAGGAGAGCACGAAGAAAATAATTTTGGAAATTTTACCCCTAAAGGGGTGAAAAGGGCAAATCAAAGATGTATAAACATGAAACGTGGAGGGAACATTCCTTGTCGTAGTTCGTATTTGTCATTGGCACTAGAAAGCGTTGAAGTTTACCCCTAAGAGGGTAAAAAGGGAAATATACAGGGTTATTTGTAAAACAGCAAACAGGACTGTATTACTATTATCATAAACAACAACTTTTGTTCTGTGACTTTTTATAAAACATAATACATTTACCAAAAACATTTCCCTATCTAAAATATTGTCCGGTCGATCACATTTCGGCCCCCGCCGCCCTAACCCCGCTCCCTTCGCTTTGTACTATCGCTTTCTTTTGTTTCGCATTGAATTGGTAACAATTAGAGCGTTCAATTTAAATATTTTTAGTATGACAATCTGATGAAAAAAAAAATAATGATGAATTTTTTAAATTCATAGAACAAAAGTTGTTCCATACGATGATAGTAATATAGTTCTGAGAGGTTACCGGTGTTTTACAAATAACCCTGTATAGTTAAGACTATTCTAAGTGATCCCAGCGGTCCTAAAAAAATAGTTTAGTATAGTTACCGCTTTAACCCTCATCCTATCCTTATACAGCCTCCTCGCCAGGTACCCCCGTGCCCGCGCCTGCAGCCCGGTGAGCCGCGCGCGCAGGCGCCGGTACGTGCGGCGGCACAGCCAGCCGCGCACGGTGCGCTGGATCTTAATGTTTAGTATAGTTACCGCTTGAACCCTCATCCTATCCTTATACAGCCTCCTCGCCAGGTACCCCCGTGCCCGCGCCTGCAGCCCGGTGAGCCGCGCGCGCAGGCGCCGGTACGTGCGGCGGCACAGCCAGCCGCGCACGGTGCGCTGGATCTTAATGTTTAGTATAGTTACCGCTTGAACCCTCATCCTATCCTTATACAGCCTCCTCGCCAGGTACCCCCGTGCCCGCGCCTGCAGCCCGGTGAGCCGCGCGCGCAGGCGCCGGTACGTGCGGCGGCACAGCCAGCCGCGCACGGTGCGCTGGATCTTAATGTTTAGTATAGTTACCGCTTGAACCCTCATCCTATCCTTATACAGCCTCCTCGCCAGGTACCCCCGTGCCCGCGCCTGCAGCCCGGTGAGCCGCGCGCGCAGGCGCCGGTACGTGCGGCGGCACAGCCAGCCGCGCACGGTGCGCTGGGTCTTAATGTTTAGTATAGTTACCGCTTTAACCCTCATCCTATCCTTATACAGCCTCCTCGCCAGGTACCCCCGTGCCCGCGCCTGCAGCCCGGTGAGCCGCGCGCGCAGGCGCCGGTACGTGCGGCGGCACAGCCAGCCGCGCACGGTGCGCTGGGTCTTAATGTTTAGTATAGTTACCGCTTTAACCCTCATCCTATCCTTATACAGCCTCCTCGCCAGGTACCCCCGTGCCCGCGCCTGCAGCCCGGTGAGCCGCGCGCGCAGGCGCCGGTACGTGCGGCGGCACAGCCAGCCGCGCACGGTGCGCTGGAGCTTAATGGCGGCGCGGTTGCGGCGGATCTCTTGGGCTTTTCTGTTGAACACAATAATAAGGTATGTTTAAAAAAATACAAGAAAAAAAAAAACAAAAATATACAGTTCAATTAAGTACAATCGACGACCTTAGCGCTGAAAGCAATTGATGAAATCTTTGGATGAAGATGTGCATAGACCAACCCCATTTTTGTATGGGAGCCGTGCCAGCTTGCGTCAAAGCCAATTAACGTTCAAAAATCTTGCTTTTATTTATCTTTTCGTTATCAAAAAGAATTTTGAAAATATTTACCCGCATTTTTTATTAATATTTTTTAGTACAAAACGGAAGGCAGAGTGCTTTAGGAGGATCGTCTGATCGTGGCGGGTTCGAATCCCATCGGAATCGAAAATTTTGATAAGACTTTTTATTTCTTAATGTTGTGCCGACCCCGCATGAGCGGGATAAGGGCAGGCCAATGATGATGATGCATGGGTCGGCTCTTGACCTCTAACTTACACAGGCAAGAATGAAGTCTACGATGGAGCGAGCCTACCCAGAAGGAGCCTATTAACTCAATGGGTCGTAGCTCAGCGGAAATACAGACGCGGGAAGCTGATTCCATATTTTTGCAGTGCGCATAATAAAAGAACTTTGAAAGCGCTTAGTTCTAATAACCAGGAATCAACCAGGTGTGGATGATAATTAGCTGTGCGTCTGAAGTCCCTGTAAAAGAACGGTGAAGGCGAAATAAGGTCGTGTAGCTCCTGGGCACACTCACCGTAGTACAATCTGTAGAAGACCGACAAACTCGCTACCTCACGACGATGCACAGACTGTCGAGTTTTGCTTCGACAAGATAGTCTTCACCTAAAACTCTTGGCTCTGCGCTCACCATAAACGAAAGTCTATACCTTCTAGCCAAGAATCCTCTCGCTCTCGCCTGCAGCCGATGTATAGCTTGCCGCAGCCGCAGATATTTCCGTCGTGCGACAAAACGCCGCACGCAGCTCTGCACCCGCACGCAGTATAGCCGTTGTAAATCCGCACGGATTTTTTCTAAGTACGCCACCTGTTAATATGTGTATTTTAAGTATTTTTCATTCAAAATTGCTGTTTCATTGTGTTTTATGTAAGAAAATCTTTTTGTTACATGACAAATGCGTCACTTTAACCATTTTAAGATGCTCCATAACTTTATCATCTTAAGCCAAAAATAATAATAATATAATAATAATTCACTTTTTAAACTCACACGATTTAAACTCATTTTTGTTTTAATAACGGGACGAGATCGCGTATAGGTTTTCGATAATATTCGAACTATTATCTTACCTCGACGTTTCGACCGGGTTGCACCGATCGTTCCCTCGTGACCACGATCGGTGCAACCCGGTCGAAACGTCGAGGTAAGATAATAGTTCGAATATTATCGAAAACCTATACGCGATCTCGTCCCGTTATTAAAACAAAAATGAATATAATAATAATGCTGGACATTTCACACAGCATCATCTAGCCCCAAACTAAGCAAAGCTTGTACTATGGGAACCAGATAAACATGAGCTTATCAAAAATTTCGATTGCGACGTTAAGGATTGCGTGGCCGACGTGGCCACGCATGTGTCCATTGTCATCCAAATAATCAGATATCTTATAATAGGCTTTTTTACAGAGATGACGTTTAATTGTATTTTTAAATTTTGTGATTGATAGAACTCACCTGACCAGCTCTGAAGAAGATCTTGGTAGCTCCAAACTGGTATTTGTCAGTGTCTTTAATGTGCCTTGTCAGCACCCTCTGACATGTGCCCTTTATGTTCTCACGGTTTATCTCCTTTTGTAGGCAAAGCAGACGGTATCTGTTTAAACGATTAAATGGCTCAAAGTCAAAGTCAAAGTCAAAAAGCATTTATTCAGTAGGACCGCTGGGATCACTTTGAAACGTCTTAAAACTAGGTGATTTTACTCCTGTTCCTTCGCGACCAATACCGTGAAGAATCAGGGCAACAAACACGGTTTGGGGCCTAGCATTCTTTTAGGTGATCCATCTTAAATCTAAACTTATGCTAACTTAGGTGGTACCTACCAATTGCTTAAATTATAAAGTAAGTAAGTTCGTATGAGTCAGTGGCCAACTCTGGTGACGGAGTTTTTAGGCCACCTTAAGGCCTCCATCAGCTTAACGACTTAAATAGCCAGGACCGACAATTGAACGTGCCCTCCGAAGCACGGAAGCGCTCAGATGATAATGCCACTGGCGGTCACCCATTACAGACCGTTTCGAACGTTGCTTAACTTCGACGATCAAGAACGACTAAGCAAGCACGACCACGAGCGCTTCGTATTTTACTAAAAATTAAATGGTTGATTAGTGATAATAATATAAATGTTAAAAAAGAAATGAAAATATTATACCTGCTGAAGAAATCTTGGTACAGCCATCTTGAAGGGAAGCCAGCGGCAGATATTCTTATTGTTTCTAGAACACCACACGCTCTGAAAATAATATTATGTTATAGATATGTGGCGACCTCTAACTATGCTCGCCTGAACTAAAAGGGCATCGTAATAGAAAATGAAAAGTCTTATCAAAATTTTGGATTCCGACGGGATTCGAACCCGCAACGATCAGACGATCCTCCTAAAGCCTAACTGCCTAACTGCAATTTCCATTATTTAAATCTGTAATGTATGTTTCTTTGTAACGAATATTTTACAATTACTCATTTAAATCGTTATTAATTGCTGATTGTGTGAATGGTTACGACCTCTGTAGCGCAGTGGGCGAAGGCCCGCCTGCGACGCAGAAGGTTGCGGGTTCGATCCCCGCGGCGGGACCAATGTTTGTATGATCTACAAATATTTGTCTCGGGTCTGGGTGTTTCTATGTATAATATGTATGTATTTACAAACAGAAAGTATTTATGTAGTATATCAGTCATCTTTGTACCCATAACACAAGCTCTTACTTTGGGGCTAGATGATGCTGTGTGAAAAGTCCAGCATTATATATTTATTTATTATTATTTATTTAATTGTTCACTTACCTAAGCTGGTTAACAGCTCTAGCAGGATCGAACATAAACGCCCGTTTCTCATCATTGGGCTTGATACAGCGAACATAATGCGGCGTCGTCGCTGACAATGTGCACATGAGAGCGGAGAGCGACGCGCGGAATTGTGCGCCTACTGTCGCTTTTCCGCCGGAGGTACGGCGCGGCGGTTGCTAGGAAAGAGACGGAGATATACGATGCTGTTGCTAGAGAGAGATGAATATATGCTGAGGAAAAAGTTTGTTGCTTTTTCTCCGAGGTACAGCGGGGCGGTTGCTAAGAAAGCGACGGAGATATTCAGAAAATGTTGCTAGAGAGAGATAGATAAATGTGTAGAAAAAACGTAGAACGACATTAAGAGTATGGGTGAGTGAGTAGGTATAGGTGGGTGAGTGAGTAGGTATAGGTGAGTGAGTGAGTAGGTATAGGTGAGTGCGTGAGTAGGTATAGGTGGGTGAGTGAGTAGGTATAGGTGAGTGAGTGAGTAGGTATAGGTGAGTGCGTGAGTAGGTATAGGTGAGTGAGTGAGTATAGGTGAGTGAGGGAATTACTCACAGTGATCTTTCTTAAACTTTCGCGATCACTATTCATAATTACGTATTAAATAAACGGGATTTATCGCGTACCTTATTTTATTATTTCCCGACCTTTCGCCTGTAATGCAACAGGCGTGGTCGCGGGCAAACCGCAATAAATCCCGTTTATTTAATAAGTAATTACTCACAGTGAGTCTGCCAAGAGGTGCAAAGAGCGTTGTCATCCTCTTTGCATTGTGAGTGAGTATGAGTGAGTGAGTGATGGTGAGTGAGTGAGTGATGGTGAGTGAGTTGTAATGATTCAGTGAGACTGCCGAAGGGCACAAAGGGCGTAGTTCTCCTCTGAATTGTAAGTGGGTGGTGATAAGTGAGTGAGTTACTCACAGTAAGACTGCCAAGGGGTACCGAAGGCGTGGTTCTCCTCTTCGATGGTGGAGGTAAGGTGTTACTCTGTTCCGGTTGCCTTTCACCAGCGAATATCTCATGGATAAGTCGACAGCTTGTGGCCGATTTTATGCACTCCACCTGTTAAAAAAATGTGAAAAAGGCTCACGACTGTATCCCCAATGCACTGTAGACATTGTCTAGGATTTTCTTTGGAGGATGTCTGAGGCTCAACCCACATTGAATTGGGAAGCGACGCGTCAATTAGTTTTATAGCGCACCATTATACACCTTACCTCCCAATTCAATGTACATTGAGAGTGTAGATTTACCTGTTCTTCCGACACTGTATCTCTGTTCTTCTCAAGAAACCCTCCCGATTGATACTCCACATCATCAGCGAAATGTTTTATGATAAATGCTGAAATATAATACAGAATATTACAGGTCAATATTACAGGCGGCGATGGGCTTGCAACCTGTCACGTATGGAATACTAACTTCTGCAAGATGTGGGCATGTATCAAATATGTATTTATACATGCCTCTGACTATCTTAGACGTCTTCAAAGGATCTGGAATATAAAGATCTGAGAGAATGTCTACCGCGCCTTGGGGATACAGTCGTGACCCTGTTTGCTGCTGTTTTTTAGAATATTACAGGATTAGCAAGTTGAAGTGGCAGTGAGCGGGGCACATATGGATGACATAATGGTGGTCCCTCACTATGGGCCTCATAAGAAGGCTCAACGAGCTATGGAAAGGGTTATACTTGGTGTCTCTCTATGAGATCGAATCAGGAATGAAGAGATCCGTAGACGCACTAAAGTCATCGACATAGCCCACAGGATTAGCAAGTTGAAGTGGCAGTGGGCACATAGCTCGTAGAACTGACGGCCGTTGGAGCAGAAAAGTTCTCGAGTGGAGGCCACGCACCGGAAATCGCAGAGGACGGCCCCCACTAGATGGAAAGACGATCTGGTAAAGGTTGCTGGGAGTGGGTGCAGGCTGCACAAGATCGATCGCTGTGGAAATCTATGGGAGGCCTATGTTCAGCAGTGGACGCTAGATGGCTGAGATGATGATGATTACAGGTGATAGACCTGAGCTGGTCTTCAAAAGACTGTCATTTTTAAGTCTTTAGAGCAGAGCCGTTTTCTATTAGACATCCTAATACAGTAGACCAAAGCTTTATCCAGTAGAACAGACTTTTTTCAGTAGACCATAGCTGTTCCTAGTGCTGTCTCTAGTAGACCAGAGCCGTTTTTAGTAGACATCCTAACCCAGTAGACCTTTTCTAGTAGACCATGGCTATTTCTTGTAGACCAGATCTGTTTCTAATAGACCCAAGCTGTTTTGACTTTTTAAGGCAGAATACCAGATCTTTTACTAGTAGACCAGAGGTTTTTCTAGTAGACCCAATCCGTCTAGACCTTCTAAGACAGTAGACCAGAGCTTTTTACAGTAGACCCAACCTGTTTCTAGTAGACCAGAGCTAATCTCCAGTAGACGACTCACCTTCAGCCCCGAACCTAGGCTTGACGAAGTGCGGGTATCTGGCGCAGCCAGCGTGCAGTTTCCTCGCGAAGGCCGCGTCGGAGCCCTGCGGCACGCGGCACTCCTCGTCCAGCAAGGCGAGGACTCCGAGCCGGTCCTCGATCAGCTCTATGCATGGCTGGTTGTCGTAGAAGTCTATCATCTCCCAGGATATTTCTTCCTGGAATGATAAGAGACCTAGAATTGGGCTACTAGGAAGTAGTGTGCTAGGCCCCAAACCGTGTTTTTTATCCTGAGATTTGACATTTAAAACCTAGCCTGGACTTCAATTGTCATTTTCATATTGTGCTATTTGAATTCTAGAACGCGCTTACGAAGTTTTCAAGCACAAAACATTTATAGAACTATCCGACATTATCTGTCGGCTGAAAGGCCCTAAGGTATGTGGACCAGTTGGCGTCGACCTTAGCAAGGGTAGTACTAAAAAATAATGTATTACACTAGAGTCCATTTTTTTCTGTTATAATGTACAAAAACTTTCAACCGATAGAAAGAGACAACACACCTTAATATACTCGTCCTGCTCTAGCTTGAAGACGTGGCAGTTGAACTGCTGCTGCAGTTTCTCGTTCGCGTAGTTTATACAGAACTGTTCGAACGAGTTGATCTCGAAGGTTTCGAAGCCGTATATATCCAAAACACCTGGAAATTCAAGTTTGTTTTTATTTGACAGACGCAGAAGGTTGCGGGTTCGATCCCCGCCGCGGGATAAATGTTTGTATGATCTGCAAATATTTATCTAGAGTCTGGGTGTTTCTTTGTATAATATTTATGTATTTACAAATAAAAAGTATATAAGTAGTATATCAGTTAGTGCTTGCTTAGTTTGGGGCTAGATGATGCTGTGTGAAATGTCCACCATTATTTATTTATTTTCTATAATATTTGACTCTCTATCTTAATTAGACTCATCAATGCATTAAGCTTTTCGAAACTCCTCAGAATTCTTTAATCTTCATTTTTCTTGAATTTTTTGTAATTTTTATAGTGTTAATCCACACTTGGTATTTCATTAAGAAATGAAAAGTCTTATAGAATAAACATAGAATAATAAATAAATAAAAAAACAAACAATACAGGGTGTAAAAAGACGACTACCGAAGCCGAAAGGGGTAGGTACAGCATCCCAACACACAACCAAATCCAAAAGGATTTTCCGAAAAAATCATTACATCCGGAGAAAACAGCTTTTGAAGAGTGCTGTTTGCGTATTTTTTGAGCGCGTTTTTATACGTAGATTGCTGGATTTTGAGTTTTAATTGTTTTTTCTTTTATAAATGCAATTATTAGGTAGGTATGGTCTTATTATGTCGTACTTGTAGTAAATAACCGAAAATAACATAACATGACGTAGCTAAGTCAAAAAAAATTTTTGCGTTTTTTTTTCGCTAAATATGTTTAGAGTCATGGTCTGATTGCAACCCCTCAGTTTTCGGTAGCAGTCTTTTTACACCCTGTATATAGGTAGGAGACATCAGACTTATGAGATAGAACATGTTTAAATCAAATACTAACAATAACAAAGATGAGTCAACAGAGTCCGAACATAAAATCAAGGGTTCAAGTGCTATTAGCCAATATCCTGTGTCAAATCTGCTTAGCAAAATTTTCGATTCTGACGAGATTCAAACCTGCGACGATCAGACGATCCTCCTAAAGCCGGAGGGCCTTCAACCATCATTCATTCATTATCGACAACCATCATTCATTCATTCTCGTAACTAATTGGTCTGTTATAATGTGTAGTCTGATTTATCTATCCTAGGTTAGGTACATTATGTTTGAGTTTTATTGTGTTAAATTGTGTGTTAGCATCGCTTTGGCTTGCTGTTAAGGTGTTTTAATTTTTGATGAATAAATAAATAAAAAAAATATTTTTCTCCTGATTTTTGCGTAGCTGTCATAGATTTTTTTTTTCTTATTAGTAAATCACTTACTTACCAATAAAATGTTTCCGATGCCGGCTAGTGTCCAACGCCCGGTTGACCGCCGCCACGAGCCACGCGAACAGTTCGCCGTACAAACGTTTGGCGAGCGCGTCGCGAGCGAATGTTGCGCGAGCGGGGGGCACCCGAGATACTATCACTTCATGAGCTGACTGGATACAAATAATAAGCATACAATTACAGGTTGTAGCAAGTTTTTGGACTACCCTCAATATTAAAAAAATATAGATATGCTACTAGTTCAGAAAGAAACAAACACGACCCAATAGGCATGATGACAGTAATCAAGTTTCGCCATATTGAACTGGTCTAATAAAATAGGATTCCAGGATTGAGAAAAATGCATTTATTGTCCGAATAATGTCGAGATTACCATCATCAACATCATCATCTCAGCCTGGTATCACCCACAGCTGGGTATAGGCCTCCCTTTTTATGCCAGTCTCCTCTATCTTGCGCCTCTCGCGTCCAAACATTATTATATAATTCGAGAAATGCCTAAATAATTAAATACCTGTATCCGTCGATGTGTGAGCCACCTCCTCAATTCTACTGAGGATATGCCGAGAAGATCACACACTGCGCTCAGATGTTTGTCGTTTGGCTGAAATGAAAGTTAACATTTAATAACTCAGTCTATTGAAGGTATGAACGAATGAACTAAGGAACGAAGGACAAATGAACGGATGTACGAATGAACTGAAGAAAGATTGAAAAATGAACAAATAAACGTATGAAAGAATAAACGAATGAATGAACGAGAAAACAAATAGACAAATTAGGGAGTGAAGGAATGAATGAACTAAAGATTGAAAAATGAACGTTTAAAAGAATGAACAAATCCTCCTCCTCAATCGTTGCCCCACAGTTGAGGATCGTGACTCCGTGCAAGAATTAGTTTGTCTATGGTTTTCCTCCATCTGCCACGGTCTTCGGCTTGATGGAGAGCGGAACTAACTGCTATATTCAGATGTTCTGAGATCTGATCCGACCACCGCCTTGGGCTCCTCCCTCTAGGTCTTTTGCCAAATGAACAAATGAACGAGAGAAAAAATAGACAAATAAACAAGTGAATGAATGAATGAGCTTACTTTGATAAAAACTTACATTGATATAGGCATTTTCACCGTCATCATTCGCTTCATGGTTCTCCGCTGTGAGATCTATATTGCCCAGATGCAAGATGGCCGCCAGGATCGTAAACATATTTTGTTGTTCCGATTCTGTTACTCCTGTGGAAAAATGGAATAAATATAAATATAAATAATGCTGGACATTCCACACAGCATCATCTAGCCCCAAACTAATACTATGGGAACCGGATAACTGATATACTACTTATATACTTTTTGTTTGTAAAAAATACATATTATACATAGAAACTCACCGAGACAAATATTTGCAGATCATACAAACATTTTTATATATTTAGCGTTATGGAACGAACCCGCAACCTTCCACGTCACAGGTGGGCTTGCCACTGTGCCGCAGAGGTCGTCATAATATCATATCAATAGAAAGTTTTGATGTATTTATTTATGTACCTACCTAAAGTAGATAGTGCTGTTCGGGTTTCATTAAAAGCCTTGAGGTCATCAACCCCGTCTATTATCGGACTCCCGCCCTGGTTCAGATAATGGAAGGAATCTTGATGATCTGGAAGGAGAAAACAATTATAAGGCTCATAAAAAGTAAAAGTAAGTTCGTATGAGTCAGTGGCCAACTCTGGTGACGGAGTTTTTAGTCATGGCTTAACGACTTAAATAGCCGGGACCGACAATTTAACGTGCCCTCCGAAGCACGGAAGCGCTCAGATGAAAATGCCACTGGCGGTCACCCATCCACTTACAGACCGTTTCGAACGTTGCTTAACTTCGACGATCTATCAAGAACGACTAAGCAAGCACGACCACGAGCGCTTCATGCGCTTCAATGCTCATGAATTAGGCCAAGGAAGCACTGGAAATACGACCTAGAATTCTTTGAGCTTGATTTGTTAGTTTTAAGATGGATCACCTAATGAATGCTAGGCCCCAAACCGTGTTTGTTGCTCTGATTCTTCACGGTATTGGTCGCGCAAGAACAGGAGTAAAATTAGTTCTAAGACTATTCTAAGTGATCCCAGCGGTCCTACTGAATAAATGCTTTTTGACTTTGACTTTGAGACACTGTTGGTGAGAATCGAGGGAGTTAAATGAGTTAAGGTTTACTTACATAGGAACTCTGTTGAACCCAGAACTATCGGTTCCAAGATTTTGCATTTTGTTTACACAAAACCAAACTAGATGGCGCTAGTAATAGTCAAATCTTTCCGGACGCAGTATTTTAGAAAGAATGTAACAATGAACAAATGAATGCGTGAACGAATGAATGAATGATTACATATACATATTACTCTCAAAAACATAGCGAAAAATGTCAATTTCTTGACGTATGAATGAATTATTACTTACGTAGATTTTTTTTTTGTTAAATAGGTCATTTTGTGACCTCACTCTACCTGATGTTAAGCAGTAGTGAGGTCTAAGATGGAGTATGCTTACCTAGAATTAACCTATTTACTCTCGATTTGAAACACGACAAAACATGGTGAAAAATAACAATAGAATTCTCAAATATTTATACCCAGCTTTAGTTCCGGCATAGATGGCGCTGCGGCGCACAGCTGGTAGAACATATGGTAGTTCCTCTCCCCCCCACTCTGGTACACCACCCGGGACTTCTCCAGCAGGTAGGTCCTCATGCTGGCTCCACAGATCCTGTACTGCTCATCGAAGTGGATCTCGATGAACTTCCCGAAGCGGGAGGAGTTGTCGTTGCGTGTTGTTTTCGCGTTACCGATGGCCTGTGGATGATTACATTACTGTTACGTAAAGCTATCATTTGGACACCATTTGGTTGCGAACTGATGATGATCATGATGAGTCAGTGGCCAACCCTAGTGGCGGTGTTTTTAGGCCGTCATGACTTAACGACTTAATAGCTCATGAATATAACTTCCCACTATGACTTAAATATGGCGTTCACTATTAATCGTGGATATGACGTGACTTTAAAATAAATAAAAACCTCTACAATACGAAAAACACACGAATCTGCAACCTTTCCACTAAGATAATACAGTCGGCTTTCTACTGAAACTTAAATAAATAAATAAATAAATAATAACTTTATTGAGGAACCATTTACATAACTTAGCGATAGTACTTAGGTGCTAGGTTTAGATAGGGATGGGTCCTGCAATCGGCGGTCTTATCGCTCGAGGCGATATCTTCCAGACAACCGTTTTTGTAAACTAAAACTAGGTGAGATGTAAAACGACAGACAACGGAGTTCCGCACTTTGGGTAATAACCAGCCCCTGAACTAGTTAAGAAACTGTATCTCAGGGGTCAGTTACCGCCCTCAGTGCACTTCACTTCGCCATCTGTCGTCTTACATTCGGATCCACAGTAGTTGGATCCCGTAGTTACACTTAAAATTAAAATAAAAACTAAAAACAGTACTTTAATGTTCCAGTGTGTGTTGTGTGTAGTGTATGTGAGGGTAGAGCGTGTGCAAGTGTGTTGTGTGTGTGAGTGTGGTTGTGTTTTGTGTGTGTAGTGTATTGTTTGTGTGATGTATGTATGTTTGAGTGTACGAGAAATGGGTGTTTTTGTATGTACACTAGGTCTCAGATTTAAATTGGTTAATAGGTATAACATATTAGCTACATATTATAAGATAATTAGAAACGAAGCAGTGAATAATCACTGCGAAGTAGTACCTGAGTAGGCATTTTTGCAATTAGGTACCTAAGTAGTTATTTTATGTTAAAAATTATTAGTTGTTCAGTTGTTTTATAATTTAGTTGTAGTAGCCAGTTTGTAAGTTTAATTTTCAGCTCATGTCTGGTAAGGTTATATATAAATATATCTTTATTTATTCTGTTGTACAATTGGGGACCTAGGATAGGGAAGAATCGACTGTAGGTGTCTGTTCTATGGGGGACTATTTTGCAGACACGGTCTGATCTTCTTTTTTTGTCTTGAAGGTTAGAATCGTAGGGTGTCAGAGCGTGCATGCGCAGCGTGGTTTGGAGCACAAAGAGCTGTCTCACGGAGAGTACTTTATAATCGTTGTAGAGTGATGTAGTTGGGTAACGAAATGGTTTTTTTAGTATAACACAATAACTTTCCACCATGACTTTCTACTATAACTTTTCCCACTATGACTTTAAAAATTGACTTTCTATAGCTTTCTACTATGACTTTTTATAACATTTCACTACGACTTTATAAAACTTTTAACAAAGACTATGACTTTTAAAAATTGACTTTCAATGGCTTTCTACTATAACTTTCCACTACGACTTTCCATGACTTTTCACTATGACTTTCCACTATAACTTCCTAACTCACCTCCATAATAGGACTGGAAGCGAGCACTTTCCTCTCGACTTGCGTCTCAGTAGCGCTCCCACTAACAGCCGCGAAGTACCTCATCGCGTATTTAGCTGATACTGTCTTACCAGCGCCGGATTCTCCACTCACTAGAATGAATTAATATTTTTATATTTATTAAAAAAAACTTAAGCTTCACCTTCTGGGTAGGCTCGTTCCATCGTAGACCTAATTCTTGCCTATGTAAGATTCAAGGTCAAGAGCAGACCCTAGGGAACGACTACCAAAGGTTATCTATACTAATTAGAGGATTCGATCCCGGGATCCCAAATCTCGGGATCCCGGGATCCCGGTCATATTTGAGTCCCGAAAATCCCGGGATTCAATTTAACAAATCCCGAGATTTTCGGGATTACAATTTTCTTTAATGAAGTCAGTAAAACTTATGTAAAACGTTACATAGATGCATTGTTATTTCTTTGATTCTAGACAATTAAATTCAAAGTAGGCACGAGTTTATTCTTTTAACTCTGAAGCATGAAACAGTTTTCGTTACCTCATAAGAAGCCTGTAAACGGCTACAAGTTTTCACCTTGCTGGCAATTTTTATTGACCAATATAGCTCAGTATATTTGCAACTCGGGATAAATCATTTGCAATCTAGCTGGCTAGGCATTGAATATTTGCAATTTGAATATTTGTTAAATAAATATCTTGACAATATCGCCGGGCTACATAGCAATATTACAACAGTATTTATTGCACTGTGTTTCGAGATATAATCGGCAACTTGGCGGCTATACTATTGCAGCAAGAAATTGCCAAAAAGTAGACCATTTACGAGCACATTTAAGTTGTTTTTCTGAAAGTTGATGTAGGTGGTTTTATAAATAATTTACAGAAAAGCCTAGTTTGTTTATTTTAGAAGAAGTTTGAAGCACAGGTGGTCTAGTGGAAGCGTAGGTACCTGTCTTCCGAAAGGCCGTGGGTGTGAATCAAGTCGTGCACTAATTAGTTTTTGTATCGAAAATTAATTGTATGTTCACCATATGCCAACTGCCAGGACACTCAAACAGTAAATAACATAGTGATGAAACCGTCATGTCGTATAACCAAAAAAGTTTGAACACATGGGGTCAAGTGCACAAAAGGAGCCTCTTCGAAGCACACTTATAAGTTATAATCCTGTCACCACACTGGTTCTAAAGAACTAGTGACACGATAAGAAGAAGACCTTTCTAGGTTCTATGACATGCTGGTTTCCTCACGATGTTTTGCTTCACCGTTTGAGAACCGACCTTAGGATCGAAGCTACTACTAGACCATCAGTGATCTACCTGAAAGAGATACGACAAACTTAATAAGTTTGAAGTACTTTGAATTTGTTTGACTGGCTCATTGAAAAATTAAATTTATATTAAAAACTGACTTTTGAGAATATGAATGAGAATTTTGACACGGTTTTCTAACTTTTTGTTGCCACTTTTCATTACAGTACAATCCCGGGACTATCCCGGGATCCCGAGATTGGCTGTAGTGAAACCCGAAATCCCGGGATTAGAAATAAGGGTCGGGATCGAATCCTCTAATACTAATATTATAAAGAGGAAAGATTTGTTTGTTTGAAATGAATAGGCTCCGAAACTACTGGACCGATTTGAAAAATTCTTTCATCAATAGAATCCCACATTATCCCCGATGAACATAGGCTATATTTTATCCCGGGGAAGTGAAGTTTTCCCGAGGGATCGCGGGTAACACCGCGGCGGACAGCTAGTGTTTTATAACTTACCAATAATACTCTGATCTCTCCTCTCTCTCTCCATTTTAGTGAAAGCCTCCTCCGACACCGCGAATATGTGAGGATCGAGGTCACCCATCGCTTGGCCACGGTACGCCATGATGGTTTCATCTCCTGTAAAAACATATTAGCAATTTTTGGAAATATTTTGAAAATTATTGTGCCAGCCATATTGATAACGAGGTTCTGCGCGGTCATAAATATAGATGGGTGACCGCTTAAGTTAAGAACAGAGCGCTTCCGTGCTTCGGGGGGCACTTTAAGTTGTCGGTCCTGGCTATAAAGTCGTTAAGCCATGACGGAGGCATTAAGCGGCCTTGAAACTTGATTATGAAAGTTTAACCTAGTGGTCAAATGCCTATACTTATAAAAAACAGAGTCTTTAATTTTAAACTACACAAGACAAGGCCTTTTTGGGTTGTAAATAGATGTTTGACCGTGTCAATTTAATTCCTAAGCCGATATAAGTATAAGTATTTACTGCAAAATGAATCTTTTATTGATTTTTTAGGACATGTTGCATAATATTTTCAAGGAGAACAGACGTTTTACCAATCGCAACGTAGCTACATCACGTCACACGCTCGAATGGACCAAGTTATACGAGATGCAACAATCAATTGAAAGGACATTCTTTATCGATTTTCTCCGGATTTTCATAACAAAAAAAATCATTACATCAATATTTTTTCATTTATTATTTTTAAACCGGGTATTTATCACGTACCTATTGTTATTATTTCTACTCTCAATAATAGAAGCTAACTCGCCGTGCCTCAGTTCATCCGTGACCACGGGCGCTGCAATGCGTCCGAAACGTCGGAAAAAAGAAAAAAGAAATAATAACAATAGGTACGTGATAAATACCCGGTTTAAAAATAATAATTATGTCACCAAATCACAAGTTTAAAAAGTTTAATTTTTCATTTATTTGTTGAACTCAATTCCTGAACTAAGTTAGTTTAAAATGAAAGATCCTTCATAAAAAGTTGAATTAAAAATATACTGAGCCCAGATGGTCAGAAGAATATCGACTTACCGTAAATAGGTAAGTCATAGTAAGGGTTGATTGCAACAAGAACGATCCCGCAGTAGGTATAGATGGCGTTACGATCGCAGAATCTGAAAAAAAATTAGAATTTTTGTCTGTTTGTATCACTTCCTCCTCAATATTTAAGTCGTTAAGCCATGACGGAGGCCTTTAGGCGGCCTAAAAACTCTGTCACCAGAGTTGGCCACTGACTCATACGAACTTACTTCCTCCTCCAACTTATGTCAGTACAGTGCCACAAACTTATCTGATATGAGAGAGGCGCTGTTATCGCATTTGGTGTTGGCAGAAAAATACATTTTAATATTATTAGTTAGTTCCTCTTTTTGCCACCGGTCCAGATAAGTTTGTGGCACTGTAACTAGCGGAACTAGCGCCACTGCGATAAAGTAGCAATCACTGGAACTAATGTGTTAATGTGAACCCAAGGAAGTTACAAACCTACTACGTAGGTAATGGGTTTCATTATCCTGTAGAGGCAGCACTGGCAAATAAAATAAATAAATAATGCTGGACAATTTCACACAGCATCATCAAGCCCCAAACTAAGCAGAGCTTGTACTATGGGAACCAGATAACTGATATACTACTTATATACTTTTTGTTCGTAAATACATACATATTATGCATAGAAACACCCAGACCCGAGATAAATATTTGCAGATCATACAAACATTCATCCCGAGGCGGGGATCGAACCCGCAACCTTCTGCGTCCCAAGCGGGCTTTCACCCACTGCGCCACAGAGGTCGTCACAGAGGTGGTGGTTGCTAAATGCTTCGTTATCACTGATACATGATACGAATTTTGCAATAATTGTGCTATTTTCGCGAAATTATTGCGCGATTTTTGCTATAACTATCACATAATATAGTCGCCTTATGTATTATCTATGTCTTCGAATCCATAAGTTGTTATTTAAAACATTACACAATATTATAAAACAAGGTATTAAAAACTTGTTATGAAGGTCATTTCTTTGCTTCCGAATACATATTTTCACAGTTTTTTGTACGATTATCAACTTTATAACTATTGATATAAAGGTCATATTTACAGCGATTTGATTTTTATTTATACAAGTGTACATTCAAAGGATTAAAGCATTCAGTGAAGTTAGCAATTTGATGCGCAGTTAGCCTTTTCCATACAAACTTTTCTAATGCGCATAGGAACATGAACTCTAATTTCCTTGCAGTTTTCGAACTTCTTGTCAATTTCGCATACACGGTTCATTACAGAAACGTCGCAAACTATCATGTTCTCGTTTGCACACTAGTGCAGTCACTAATGTGCAAGCGAGATAGCATGATGTCGCCATTTCAGATTCGTTTCTTTATGTCAAAATTGCCAACAGCGATACTAGTAACTTTGAATAAAAAACTTACTACTACTTACAAGAATTTATTCTCATCTCAAAAATGCCCAACGCGCCTAACGAAGTTTTTACTTCAAAATAAAAATGTCTACTGTGCCTAGTCGGGACCTGGAGCCTATTTTAGTAATTCCAATTTTCCGCAACATTAAATGACTATTCAATTGATTGGTCAACAATAGATAGACTAAGTATAATAGTGAATACCTTTATGTGTAGTATACCTAATTCTATTTGGACACACCTAGGTTTGTCTGACTGTACCTACAAACAATAATCTTACTACAAAAGGTAAGCAGGAAGTTAATCAGATCCCTCATCAACGATTTTCAAACGGCTGAACAGTTTTTCATGAAACATAGCTAAGAATCGGGATAAAATTATCTATGACAAAAACAAAACTGGATATCGAAAGGAGAGTGAATGCTGGAAACCGAGTGAATGGGGCACTCCATGATTTTATGAGCAGCCGGAAAGTGTTCAACAAGGCACGACTGGCAGTTCATAGAGTGTTGGTACCGACATTGATGTATGGAAGTGAAAGTTGGGTGTGGCAGAAAAAACTCATCAGAGTAGAGTGAATGCTGTTGAAATGAGAGCGTTGCGTAGTATGTGTGGGGTAACGTTGAATGATAGAGTGAGAAATAGTGTGATAAGGGAACAGTGTGGAGTGAAAGAAGATGTAGTGTTGAGGATCGAGAAAGGTATGTTAAGATGGTTTGGGCATGTAGAGAGGATGGATGACAGTCGTTTGACAAAGCAAGTGTATGAGGCGAGTGTGCATGGGACAGCTGGAAGGGGAAGGCCTAGGCGAACCTTCTTGGATCAAATTGGCGACATTTTGGAGAAGGGCCAGGTCAAAAGTACCCTAAACCGACGAGCATGCGAAAGTTGTGTGTCAGGATCGTAGCGACTGGAGATCCGTGGTCTCTGCCTACTCCTTTGGGAAAGAGGCGTGACTTTATGTATGTATGTATGTAAAAAAAACTGCTCGAAAATCGGTTCATTCGTTTGGGAGCTACGATACCACAGACAGATACACAGACACTTTAAACTTAGAACACCCCTCTCTTTGCGTCGGGTACCTAAAACGATTTTTTTGTGGTAACAGTTTTTTTAACATTGTTCAACAGATGTTTACCTTATTTTTAGTAAAACTGTAAAAGACTAACAACTATAGATGGCAGCACATACCTCACTCTAAGATTATGGAGCACAGCTGGCTCGTGCAGATATGAGAGCGACGTCAGGTCGTTTTGTCCGATGAGTAGCGACGGATTCCGCAAGGGAGGCATTTGGTTTTCATCTTTTATCTGAGAAAAATTATTAAAATAAGCTATAGTAGGTTTATTTCTGTCTTCTTGTCTGTCCCTAACGCACACAAAAACAAGGTGCATGTGCACACAATTAGGATAGATAACCAGTCTTCGTGAGATACATAGAACAAATAATGGCGACCTGGAACGGTTCAACGTTCCACGAACGACTTTAAATAATGATGTACGTTTTTTAAACTAAAAAGACAACATAATGTTCTAAGGTATTTCATGCATAGTTTAGTTTTTAGAAACTCCACTATTATTTTATTCCCGTTGTGACTGACACACACTGACAAAGCTGGTGGGGACAACGGGAACAAAAATTTGAAATTTTGTTAAAGTGGGGACATCGGGAAGAAAATAATATAGACGCAATGTCTGAAATAAGGAATTTTTATTTTATTTTATTTTTTATTTAATGCCTTATACAAATAAGGATGAGCTTTTATGACTTAAAATTCAAATAAAGGAAAGTATAAATTCATCAGGAATTAAAGGTGAACTTCGAGAGAATTGTCCTCAAGTAATAGTTCTAAGTATTCTGGTAATATTTACCTTGATTTGTCTGATCTCTCCACTCTGGTCCACCTTCACGATGAGCACTCCGGAGCGGTAGTCTGACGTGACAGTGGCGCTCTCCCACACCTTCTCTGGATGGTCCACCCATATCCGGGCGCCCTGGAAGCAATGTTTTAGTGTTTAGTCTGCTTATGAAAGAGGCAAAATGTTTCTAAGCAGTACGTGTGGAAATCGATGGGGGAAGCCTATTTTCAGCCTAAACTTGTTCCGACGAGCCTCAATTCTCTTTGACTGGCTCCCGACTGGAGATTGACTTTCAGTTTTCACAATAATGGGCCCCAAACCGTGTTTGTTGCCCTAATTCTTCACGGTATTGGTCGCGAAAGAACAGGAGTAAAATTAGTTCTAAGACTATTCTAGGTGATCCCAGCGGTCCTACTGAATAAATGCTTTTTGACTTTGAAATTGACTTCAGCAGTGGACGTTATGTGGCTGAAATGATGATAAGTAAGTTCGCAGGAGTGGCCAACTCTGGTGACGGAGTTTTTAGGCCGCATTAAGGCCTCCGTCATGGCTTAACGACAGAGTCAGGACTGGCAATTAAACGTGCCCTCCGAAGCACGGAAGCGCTCAGTTGTAATGCCAGTAGGCGGTCACTTATCCAATTATTGGCTGGTCAGAATGTAGCCGATCTATCAAGAACGACTAAGCAAGCTGCAACTAGCCCCACAGAGACCGCTCAGTGTACATTATTTCATTAGGTTTTTTTGTGAACCTACAATAAAATTCATTTACCTGGATCAGTTGAGCTATCTATAGATCGTTTTTACGACGATCCTTAGATAGCTTGACTGATTCTATTGTATTTTGTAATTTTATGTACATATTGTAGTAGCTTAGTTTCTGTAAATAAATATGACTTTAATTGAAATTGAAAAATAAATAAAAAAATCATTCATTCATATGTTGGAAGTACCTAAGAAGTTGGAATTACGCTAGCAAAGCCGCGGGTGAAAGCTACTTATTTTATAGGTGTCCACATTAGAACATTTCGGCGAAAAAAACAATGTTAAAAAATGGTTGTCTGTGAAGTCGGTTTACTGACGATAGTTGAACGTGATAACGTTTGTTCTTTTTTTTTTTTTTTTTTTTTGACTTTGACCTTGACTTCGGCTTTGACTTTGACTTTGACTTTTGATCGGTTTACTGACGATAGTTGAACGTGACGACGTTTGTGCTTCTTTGTCGCTCGTTCCGCGCTCTCGCTTGCACTTCAAGCCTTACATGGAACGCCTCAGAGCGAGGTAACGACGCATGACGTCATGTTTTTTCGTGCGTGCAGCCGGCTCCATCGAATTATAAGACGTTAACACGTCAACAAAACAACAAACACAGTAGTCTTTCATGTAAGTACCTTACCTACTATATATACCTATAATCTATGTACATACCGCTAATGACGTTAGGACCGGTAGAACAGGCCTCAAATTAATGTTAATCTAAATCAAAAGTGAGGTTTAATACCGAGGTTCGGACCTTCAGACAGACTCAAATATCTGTCTATAACTGGCACATAGGCCCCATGTCACATAAAGCTTATTTATAAAAGAAAACATACACATTTTAAACTTTCGCGACTCGAAGACATTTTAAATTTTATTACGGGACTTAATCGCGTAGGTATAACATTTGTTTATTTACCTCGACGTTTCAGTAGCGTTACAGCTACCGTGGTCACGAGAAGACAACTCGTGACCACGGTAGCTGTAACGCTACTGAAACGTCGTCGTAAATAAACAAATGTTATACCTACGCGATTAAGTCCCGTAATAAAATTTAAAAGAAAACATGTTAATAAAAATAAAATGTATAAAAATATATACATATAGGTATAGGTACATCATACATAAAATCACGCCTCTTTCCCTGTGGGGTAGGCAGAGACCACGGATCTCCACTCGCTACGATCCTGACACACAACTTTCGCCTCATTCACTCTCATTACATTCTTCATACATGCTCGTCGGTTTAGGGTACTTTTGACCTGGCCCTTCTCCAAAATGTCGCCAATTTGATCCAAGAAGGATAAAAATATACATAAGTAGGTAAATCATTTTCGACTCATTTAGACCCCTCGCAGACTACAGACTTTCTATCGGCCGATAGTTGAGACGGGCTATATTCTCCATACTCATTACGAGCCGAAGTATATTCCGCCTCAACTATCGGCCGATAGAAAGTCTGTAGTCTGCGAGGAGGCTTACTGTTCATATGGACGGTTATCCAGTGCGAGTAAGTAGGATTAAATAAATAAATAAATAAATAATGCTGGACATTTCACACAGCATCATCTAGCCCCAAACTAAGCAAAGCTTGTACTATGGTAACCAGATAACTGATAATACTTATATACTTTTGTTTTTGTAAATGCATACATATTATACATAGAAACACCCAGACCCGAGATAAATATTTGCAGATCATACAAACATTTATCCCGCGGCGGGGATCGAACCCGCAACCTTCTGCGTCCCAAGCGGGCTTTCACCCACTGCGCCACAGAGGTCGTCTTTTTTTTTTATTTTTTTTTATTTACATAGTCAAAGACAGCCCTCAGTATTCGGTGGTTGGAGCGATGTTGCCTACTCCAGAAAGACGCTATGCGAGTTCGAATGATCGCATAGAAATCGAGAACATACTCGATGCGCTGCAGTATCTCGGTAATGCAGAAATAAATGCACACACAATCCAATTCATGAGATGGAAAAACGTACCTATATGTAAAATTCCATAGTTCACTAGTTAGGTAGGTACATAAAAATATATGGGATGTCATGGGACAGCTGGAAGGGGAAGGCCTTTTTTTTTTTTTTTTTTTTTGTCGCTGGGTAAAATGCGTTACGCATCCCCTCCGCCGGGGGGCGAGAGGGGTATGTGGGACTCCCCGGGGACTCCCGGTATACCCACTAAACGTCCCAGCGCCTTTCCGGCGTCGCCTGGAATGGAGGGAGTCCGGGAAACTGGCAGAGCCTCTACATCCAGACCCCCTCCGGCGATCCCCGCCCTAACGGCGGGCCCCGCGTCGTGGTGAGTAGTGCAAGGCGGACGAAGGTGCCCCCGCACCTAGCGTCCGCTACTCACCACCAGAGCTCTCCGCTCCCTTCGTCCAATGCGCGCTCTAATGAAAGAGCTGCGCATGGAGAAGCCTCCGAACGGCCGCAGAGGATAGGGAGAGCGGCAACGTAACACCGACACTCCTCTTCCACTGCGGCCCCACCGCCAACGCAACAACGGTGCGCCACCGTTTGGTCGCGGAAGATAGGGCGAACGGCAACGACACACCGACACGCCTCTTCTCCCGCGACCCCTCCTGACTGCGGGGGACAGAAATTAATCCGTCCTCCGCACCCGCCTCAGACGCATCCAGAGCGGGCCCAACCGCAAGCCCGCTCGGAGCGTCCCCGCCTGGGATCCCTGTTGGCTTCACCGTGGGCCTCCAAACCACGGTTACTGAGCCCCCCCATCGCGACAAGATCGGAATCCACCGGGGGGGGAAGGGGAAGGCCTAGGCGAACCTTCTTGGATCAAATTGGCGACATTTTGGAGAAGGGCCAGGTCAAAAGTACCCTAAACCGACAAGAATGTAATGAGAGTGAATGAGGCGAAAGTTGTGTGTCAGGATCGTAGCGACTGGAGATCCGTGGTCTCTGCCTATCCCTTTGGCGTGACTTTATGTATGTATAAAAATATATTTTAGAGGATATAACTGAATCATGCATATTATCTATTGATAGTTCCGTTCGACCTTGTATACTTCCAGCCAGCGACTATGTTTTTTTTTATAATCATTGATTCCTTTTCGCTTGGCGAAAATGGGAAAAAACACTCGATTTCTACGGTAGACTCATAAATGTTTGTATGATTTACAAATTTATCTCGGGTCTGGGTGTTTCTATATATGTTATTTACAAACAAAAAGTATATAAGTAGTGTATCAGGTTACCTGGTTTCCAGCTTTATTTATTTATGTATATAGAAACACCTGAACAGAATACATAGTCAAGCTCCAAAGTTGACAAAATTCGTGCTTAGACATTCTTAAAAGATCGTAGAAGCTAAGCTACGTAAGCTAGGTACGTTCTAAACGGGTAGTTTTTAGGTACCTCATTAAAAATATCCTTGCTTTCTCTATATATCATAAGAATGTTACAAAACTCGAATTTGAAAATGTAAATGGGTGATATAAGATTATTGTACACGGCCATTGCTTTGGCGTAAACATTTTCTTCTTTTTTTACATAAAATACGCGCTTTTCAAAATCCCATTTTAGTACTCGGAATTTTAGACTAGATTATCCTTTGGTAGGAAATGATTTGGTGTTGGTAATGGGTTTACAGTGTCCCTACATCTCTAGCTGTAACTGGTAACCTTTCTTGGAAAGCAAAAAAAAGGTTACACTAATTAGTTTTTTACACTATTTAGCTTTATTCGAAGAGCTAGTATCGGCTGATAGGGTTCAAGGCCAAATTTCTGGTGCATGCTGTGGTACTCAGGCTGTAATAATTGACTTGACCAATGATGACTCAGTAAGGGCTTCTGCAGCATGCACTAGAAATACACTGAGCAATAATAAACTTAAAAAATATGTTAAAATCAACAAATTTATTACTAAAACTAAGAGAATGCTTAAAAATCAAAAATGTGTAGTTCATAAGATTAGAAATAAAACAAATAAAATAGAAATATTGGATAACTTGCAAATGTGCACATTGCAATTAGAAAATAATAAAATTCAGTATGAATCTGACATTCAACATCTTCAAAGTGAACTGGCCAGCGTTGAGGCATCTTTGAGATCCATCACTACACGCTATGAAAAGTCCCAGGAGGCGATGCGGGAGTACTCACTGGCCATGGATGAGCTACTCCAACTTTCACATAGCAACAAAGACCGCTATGATTCATTTGTGGCCAACCACTCTTGTGGCTGCCAACGCCCTGCGACTCCAGAACCAGTGAGTGTCACTGAGTCAGCCTCCCCGCTGAGTGTCAGTTCTCCTAAGTTGTGCAAAAATACACAACAAACTATCATGTACAGCGATGAAATAGGAAAAAATATGGGCCAGCTCTTAAATATAAGAATGGGACACTCGGTTTTAAATAATTGCTTGCCCGGGTCAAATCTACATGATATCATGCGTTTAATAACTAAAAATAAATTCAATAATAGCTCCAACATAGTAATTTGGGTTGGGAATAGGGGAAATGTAAATAAAGTTGAATTAATAAAATATTTTGAGACACTGTGTACATTAAATGTAAATAAAATTGTAATGTTTACATTCCCCTACAGCAACAGCTTGCCACAAGCAGAAAACGAACTTAGATATAGGTTAAATATGACTTTGCATACAATATCATGCAATAATAATTTAATACATGTAATTGACTCTAACAATATTGTTAGTAAAAATTATTATTTGACCAAAGGTAGCTATTACCTATCCCATTTTGACCAACGACAGGTAGCTGTTTCGCTATCTTATTATTTTAGTATAACAGCCAAAAACTTGGCTATTCAATCTGCTTCTATTGAGCAGAAAACTGACATGCCTAACATGGCTTTGGAAGTTTATCCAAGCCATTTAAATTAAATCTTAAGACAATAGAGAGAACCTCTAGCATTGCAATAAAGTCAAATAATAATAATAAAATAGAGAGTCAAAATAAAAAATTCAAATGTAAATCTTACTAACTTGGTGCATCAAAATTTTGAAGGTTTACGCGGTAAAGAATTAGAACTGGACTTGTACATGACCTCAAATAATATTGACATTGTATGTATTACAGAACATTGGCTGAAAAGTCATGAGCTTATGTTTAATTTCAGTGATCACCAGGTTGGTAGTGCTTTCTGCAGAGTTCATTTTATTCGAGGTGGCTCACTAATATTATTAAACAAGAGTTTTAAATTTAAAGAACGCAAAGATATTGTCCACCACTCTGTAGAAAGACACATTGAAATCGCGTGCGTAGAGTTGGAGCAATTAATTGTTATAAGCGCCTATAGCCCACCATCCGCTACATTTAATACTTTTGAAAAAGTTATGGAAGAAATTCTGTTTAAAATAACCAAATGTAAGAAACAAATCCTAGTATGTGGCGATTTTAATGTAAACCTGTTAGAAAATAACTCTTATAATACCAGATTAACTAGTTTATTTAAGTCATTTAACCTTGAACCTTCATTTATGGAACCTACAAGAATTACAGCTACTTCTGCCACATGTATAGATAATATTTTTACAAATGTTAAAATAATTGATAAAAGTTTAGTAAGTAAGTTTAAATCCGACCATCTTGGTCAATTAATTAAAATTCAAAATCAAATAAAGCAAAATGTAAGGAGAAAAATTACTTATGTACCAATGACCAATAATCGATTGGAAAAGTTTAAATCAAAATTAGCAACCAGACTAGAAAACCTATTTTATGACAATGATAACCCAAATTACTTGTACAATAAATTTTTTAATGAATTTACCTACCAATTTAACTCAATATATACATCTAAATCGATTATGGTTACTGAAGGTTCAAACTTTTGTGAGTGGGCAACAGCGGGGATCCATAAAAGCAGACAAAAATTGTATGAACTTTATAGCGAAAAACAATATAATTTTAGTGAAGAGTTTAAGGAAAGAGTTAGAAGATATTCAAAAGTTTTCAAAAATGTGTGTCGCACAGCTAAATCACTGCATATAGGCAATAAAATTAAAAATAGTCAAAATAAAATAAAAGCTACTTGGAATATTATTAATAGTGAGACTGGAAATGTTAAGGTTCATAATAATACCTACAAACTTAAAATTGGTGATTCCATCGTAAACCAAGACGATGCCGTAGCCAAGGCATTCGAAACTTTTTTTACTGACATTCCAGTCTCTACTACAAAATGTTTGAACTCTTCCCACATAATCGCAGAGTCATTTCTAAAAGATAACATACCTGAATGTAACATCAAATTCTCCTTCGATTATGTGGATTATAAAGACATCATCAAAGCTTTCAATCTCATTAATGTAAAAAAAACCACAGACCTCTGGGGAATTTCCGTTAGCGTCGTAAAACCATTGATTAACATCATTGCACCTGAACTAGCTCTCATATTTAACAAATGTATTGATAGTGGTGTGTTTCCTGATCTGATGAAATATAGTAAAATATCGCCTCTTTTTAAATCTGGTACTCACTCTGACCCTAGCAATTTTCGACCAATATCAGTTTTACCAACTTTTAGTAAAATCTTTGAGAAACTTATACTTATTCAATTACAAAGACATTTTAATATTAACAACTTACTTGACAGCAAACAATTTGGATTTACAAGGGGACGATCAACAACTGATGCCGGTGTTGATCTAATATCTCATATTTTTAATTCTTGGGAAGACTCTCATGATGCGCTTGGTATTTTTTGTGATTTATCTAAAGCATTTGATTGTGTACATCATGAAACATTAATTAGGAAACTCTACCACTATGGTGTTAGGGGTGTTGCTCTCAACCTTTTCACTTCCTACTTAAGTGACAGAATACAAAGAGTTGACGTAAATGGGAAGCGTTCTCCGGGGTCAGTGGTGACAATGGGTGTACCACAAGGATCAATATTAGGTCCATTCCTTTTTTTAATTTACATTAATGACCTACCAAAACTTGTAAAAGACAACCACGAGATTGTCCTGTTTGCAGATGACACTTCACTTATATTTAAGTTGAAACGTAAACAGGTTAACTTTGACGAAGTGAACAATGCAATCTCTAAGGTTGTAAATTGGTTCAATGTTAATAATTTATTATTAAACGAGAAGAAAACTAAATGTATTCGCTTCATACTACCAAATGTAAAACCAATAAAAACCAATGTAATAATAAAAAATGAACAGATAGATCTTGTGGACACCACTACATTTTTAGGCATAACCTTAGATAGTAAGCTACAATGGGGCCCACACATAGATGGATTGTCGAAGAGACTTGCTTCTGCAGCATACGCAGTTAAAAAGATACGTCATTACACGGACGTAGATACTGCCAGATTAGTCTATTTCAGCTACTTTCACAGCATTATGTCTTACGGCATTTTATTGTGGGGGACTGCTGCAGACATTAACACCGTGTTTGTGTTGCAGAAGAGGGCTGTTCGAGCAATTTACAATATGGGTCCCAGAGATTCGCTTAGAAATAAATTTAAAGATATATTCATACTGACAGTACCCTGTCAGTACATATATGAAAATCTGATGTATGTTCGTAAAAATATTGAATCATTTAAGAAAAAAAGCGATAATCATGATGTAAACACTAGAAATAAGGATAAACTCGCTGTTCCCACTACTAGATTAGATAAAATTATGAAATCATTTAAAGGGCAATGTGTAAGCTTCTATAACAAAGTCCCAAGCGAATTGCAAAATTTATCAATCACTAAATTTAAAAATACAATTAAACGTCATCTCTGTAAAAAAACCTATTATAAGATATCTGATTATTTGGATGACAAAAAAGCTTGGGACTTGCTCCAACTCAATGGATCCATGGATCACCTAAAAAAATGATAGGCCCCAGACCGTGTTTGTTGCCCTGATTCTTCACGGTATTGGTCGCGAAAGAACAGGAGTAAAATTAGTTTTAAGACTATTCTAAGTGATCCCTGTGGTCCTACTGAATAAATGATTTTTGATTTTGATTTTGATTTAGTTTTTTTTTAATTTAGATTATTCTCGGATTCAAGCGCGTAGATCGAGTGCGAAACACTATGCTACGTTCACTAACAGGCATTGCGGATGTGGATGCGAAAACCGCCAAGCTCAAGTGGGACTGGGCGGGTCACGTGAACCGGATGGACCGGGGAAAATGGGCCCACATAGTCACGCCATGGATGCTAGGACGGCGGCGAAGAGGTCGTGCTCGGAAACGTTGGCGAGATGACATCGATGCCTTTGAGGACGATTGGTGGAACGTGGCAGGGGATAAAGACCATTGGAGGAGTTTGGGGGAGACCTTTGCCCAGCAGTGGGACGAGATAGGTTGTTAAAAAAATGGTTACAATTGTGATTATCATTTTCTAACTGTACATTTTTTTTTAATACAAATATGTTGTTTTGCTTCAAACAAAACTTGATCACTCTCAATAGAAAAGAATAGGTAGGTAGCTGATGCAGATGAATTTTGTCAAATAATTCAGACTACAAATAAATAATAAAAATATTAAATAATATAAATATTTTTACTTTACTTTACTTTAAGACTGTTTAGTGTTTAGTCTAAAGTAAAGTAAAAATATTTATTTCAAGCAATGCAGGATTCAGATACAATCCATACTAATATTAAAAATGTAAAAGTAACTCTGTCTGTTTGTTACCTTTTCACACCCAAACTACTGAACAGATTAGGCTGAAAATTGGCATGGATAAAGGTTGTATCCCAGGGAAGAACATAGGCTACTTTTTATCCCGAAAAAATCCCGAGGGTTTACACCGCGGGAGCGCATATAGTTTATTATATAACCCAAGAAGGTAGAATCTTATTATGTGCCATTACAAAACCCATGAACTATAAACATCAATACAATTCAAGGTTAATGTATGTTTAACTGTTAAATCATTTTAATTAATTCATAAGACATAGTTCCCTCTTTGATACAAATGCTGCAAAGTTATCTTAAGCATTGATCACTTAAAACTTTTGTCGACCATAACAGGACAAAAAGTATCCTATAGTCACTAAAGGCATTTTTTCAATCTTTGAGCATCCTTCGAATATTATTTACATCGAGATGGTACACTTTGCCCAACGGATATAGGCATTGTTGAAGTTAGCAGTTTGTCTGCACAGTGAACGCTTCTTCATACAAAATTGTGTTCTGCGCAGACAAAGGGTAAACTTCACGAATGCTTAGATAGTGTAGTGAGGGGCATGACTTGGGGTGTCCAGGGGTGACATGCCGAATTAAACAGAAGTAAGCCTTAAAAGGCTTAATATCACACTTAAATTATATCACACTTAATAGTGGGACTTAGAAGCACATTACTGCCTATTAGAATTTAATAGCTGTTTTTTTTCACCTAGCAGTTTATGACTAACCTTCCTTCTAAGATAGAACCATCATACTTTAACTGGTTTTCAGAAGATGTTACTTGGGGAGTAACTTTGTAAATAAGATCTATGTTCGATAACCTATCAAGGTTGCTAAATAAAAAAAAAAGTATGTTTTCTTTCGCTGCTTAGAGCTGTTTACTCATTCAGTCTCAGTTTGTTTTAACATTCTCAATTCAATATTGTAATCTAGATTTTAATGTTGAAAACTAATTATAATGTACTGCAAATTTTCAACTATAAATTGTAAATAATAAACAGATTAGTCATGAACAATGAAACAAGATACTCAGTACAAGATAAAAATTTAGGTCTGTACCTACCAATAAAAATATCATTATATTATGAGTAACATAAAATGCATTAAACTGATGTGTGAACCAGCAGTAGGTTAGGTACCTACCCACAATTATTTAACAATTAAGTTATACAAAATTATTCATAAGTTGTAAAGAATGATTTCACGCTCAGTGGTCTAAATAGTAACAGTTTAATGGAATGTTATCTTACTAATCAGACGCATAATAAACTAGCTAGACATGAACATAACTAACTTTTTTTTATTAGAAAAGGGAGTAAAGTGCATTGTATTCCAAATTCAAAATTAGATGAGAAAAATTGGGAAATAAGTGCCAGTGTATTTACCTTAGTATACAACTCCTTGGTTGTCATTTTGGCGTCTCCAATTTACACTATAATCACAGATTTATCACTTCTCAAATTATTTTACCACGAGTTCAGAACTTAGAAAATACATTTTATTTTGTAGAAGGTAGAACTTCGAAATTGCAATTTTCGTCAATGCGAAACGTCACTTGATTATTGACATTTAACTTCAGTGTTATCAGTATTGATAACAATAATGAAAACAAATAAAAATCACTTCTTTTGCTTCCTGTAAGCCTACGCTATTTTCACAAGGAAACGCTAATTCTTATTGGAATCTAGTGAGATTAGCACAAAAAACACTGATAGACAACTGCACAATAGAAAACGAAAGTTAGAATTCTTCAAAAGTTCCCACGGTGCTAGCTGTGCTGCCATGATAAAATATTTTGACAAGTAGGCCAAATACGTTCCTTTACACGTAAATAGCAATCATGACCTAATTCAACCATATTAAGAGCTCGGACAAACAGAGTTAGATGGAATTAAGTTATCAGTTAATAGCACAATAAGTACATTTTTTATAAAATTATTTAAAATGTATAAAATACACATTTTAATTAGGTAGGTAAGTAGGTGCTGAAAATGAGTATTATAGATTCTTGAGGAAAAAGCTTTTATTTGCACAATAAGTTCATATTACGAAAAATTTCTACAATTTCAATCAGTCGTTATTTAACAGTAAACCATATTGCCGTCCGTATGTTCGTTTGCAGTATCTTCACTTGTTTTCTTGAGGAGGGAACCAAGTTTGGCAGGCCTCGTTGGCGATCTCACAGAGCGAGGTGAAGGTTTTGACGCGGGAATCGTAATCTAAAAAAAATATAAGTAGAATAGAATAAGACAAGTGCAACCTTAGCATCAAACTAGTACGTAGAAAAATTATGCAGAACGGGAAATTGTTAGTAGCCTAACTAGCTAAAAAAGAAGTAGGTGCTGAATCAATGTGCTGAATGCATATTTTAAAATGCTATTCATCCTTCTTTTAATAGATCCCCAAAACAATTGAATGCTCAAAAACAATGCTGTAGGTATCTTATGTTAAAAATAAATAATTTAAAACTAAGTAGAACATACAAATACAATGATTGATTCAAAGAATACAGCGTCATGGAGGAAACGTACCCAAAGGCCCTCTCTTTCCAAACATGATTCCGTTCATAGGAGCAGTCTTGTAGTTAGCCTCACTGAGGCCAGCGAGGGACAGGATCACGACGGCCACGCAGACAGCGCTGATTAGTCTCATCATGGAGCTGGACATCTAAGGAAACAAAGACCACATTATTATTTTATGAAATTATGTCGCTTTAAGTAGGTACGGTAAGCGTCCCAACTGGTAACCCCCCTGCAGTAAAAACCACCTTACTAAGGGGGTTACCAATTGGTGACGCTGACTGTACATACATGGTTCCTTCCAAAAAGTTTGGAAGTTTTTTTGGATCCTTAATGGCTTTAAAAGAAGCTATAAAAATAATGATAGAGATATAAATTGCTTAGGTATCTAAAAATGCTATAAGCAATTACTTTCAAGAGGTTTCTACCACTTTTTTTTAATTTATATTAAACCAAATCCCGTCGAAATTCTACAACTTATTTTTTTACCTTACCTTGTGGCAGATCTTTTTCTGTTGGTAACTCTACCGCTGGTAGCTGTCAACTGATGCTGGGAAGAGATTTTCACGCCAATTTATACTGTGAAAATGAGGACAATCCTCTCAATTATTGGATTATCGACGCTGACCACAATATTGAAGGGGATAGCCACTAGGGAATCTGTGGATTATAACTTTGATAGAGCTTAATGGAAGCAGATGTGTATTCTCATCATCTTGTTTGGATTCAATTATCTTTCAATATTTCAATTTGGTAATTACAAAATTGTAGGTATTTACGTTACAAACAGTTTTATTCTTATTATTGTCCTCACTTTGTATACTTAGGTTGTATTAAAAGTACCTACCTATAAATGTTGATTGAGCCATGTTGTAATAAAAATAATGTGCCTACTAGGTAGGACGTAGGTATAGTATACCTACTTATAACCTACCCATAGAGTTAAGTAATATAAAGGGGAAAACCTACCTTAATATTGTATGGATTGTATGCACCTACCTAGGTACTTAACTTACCAACCCAGTAGGCAGGTACCTACTTTGTGGTAGGCACTACAAGCTCGCTGAGGTACCTACAAGATTAATTCCTATGTACCAATTAATACCAACCAACCTATACCTGTACCTACCTACTTAATGTATTTTCAAGACTATGAGTATTCAGCGACAAAAGTTCATAGACATTTGATGTTTTCAAATATTTTATTGTACTTGGAGCTCGTAGGATTGGTAGCTACCTAACTCAAATTATTGCTTACCTAAATAAATTAGATAGGCACATAACTGCCTAGGTACTTAGACTTACTGTTTTTGCACCATTATGTGCTATTCTAAAAAAACCGCACATGCCATAAAAATGAAACATTAAATTCCTTCTCAAATTTTTTAGTCTATAATCTATCTAGCGACATAGACACCTCTCCATCCTCACGTCTGAGAACTCCCCTGGGAAATATAAACTTATCAGAACCTCTCAGACACAAATAATGCGTCCAATATTGATAGCAAATGCAACAGTCATCGATAGCGTATAAAAGGAGCTAGAAGAAAGAAGTTTCATCAGTCAGCCTTAGGCTTCGAAGCAAACCATAATACCTACTTAACAACTTTAAAGAGTAAGTGCTAATTTTCGCAAATTGGTTTTACAAAAATACAGCCAGAAATATGGAGTTACTGAGATATTATATACCTCATCATCATAATCGTCATCTACAGCTTGTGTTCATCCACTGCTGGACAAAAGCCTCCTCGCTCAAACGCCACTTCACTCGGTCCTGTGCCTCTTTCATCCAGTTTTTCCCTTGCATGGTCACAATGTCATCCATCCATCTGGCTGCTGGTCTATATATTATATACCTACCTAAGTTTAATTCTTGTTTGTTTTTTCATGCAGATCAACCAACATGCGTGTCATATTCCTGTTCTTCATTGTCGCCGCAATCTGCTTGATTGCAACCACTGAAGCTACTTACAGGAAGCCTCCATTTAATGGATCTATCTTTGGCAAAAGGGGAAATGTTGGTTAGTAATTTATAAATCCACATTACTGGTAGGTACCAACCTACCTTGCTAATTTAATACCATGTAGCTGGTGTAAAATATGATTTTTTGTTGTTAGATTTTGTTACTGTGCCCTATTCACTTCACCCAAATGTTATGTTAGCTAGGTACCTACTTATGTACCTACTACTTAGATACATAAGTAAAATCCAGTGAATTGGTATACTGCATAAAGTAGGTAAAACCTCATTTTCTGCTTTCCAGAATACGACTCAACTGGAAGAGCTTTGTCAGCTCTCTGTGAAATTGCCGCTGAAACCTGTCAGGCCTGGTACCAGACTTTGGAAAGCAAGTGAAGAACGTAAAGAGATGCTAGTTTAACAATGTATAATCTTGCACAATGTAAAGCTTGTAATATATTAGGTTACTGTTAACGCAATGACATGGGAAAATTCAATTATATGGGAAATCGAATTTTTGATGTTTGAAGCATTTTTATTACCACTTGTAACCACCAAAGAGTACGTTTTTTTGCTATGGCACTTGGCAGCAATAACTAATAGCTGTCAAGCCATATTTTGTTACACTGAAACGGAACGTAAAATTAAATATGTTTCCATCTGTCATAAAGTCACACACGATTTGTATATTTTCCACTAGCGGAAAATGACAGTTAATTCTCACTCAGTATTGGTCTATTCCTAACGTGTCATAAGTTCAGCCAATCAAATTGTAAGATTCAAAGCCACGTTACGTAAATAAAATCAAACTGACTGAATTTTAATGGCTGGCTGGCTGTTTTGCGATTAACTTGTGTGGCAATTTGTAATTTATTCTGCATAGACATCGCCCAATAATTATTTACACTGACAAATTCAATTATTATATCATATTGTTTCGTATTGGAATCTGTTTTGAAATAGCTGACCAAATCTGGAGCTGTTTATCTAGAGAAAATCCGAAGCCCTACCTCAGGTAAATTTTTCTCAAGTTTTCTTTATTTCTCTGTTTATTTATCAACGAGACGAATTAGGCATGCAAATTCACGTTGTACGTATCCGATCAATCAGCTATTCACGTGTTCTAAGTTAGATTTCAAGTTCTGCACGGCTTAGTGGCGGTATATTGTGCGTTGGTGTTGACCAAAAGACATCATTATCAGTTTTATGTAAACAATTAGTGTAATTAGAGATTCTAGTTTATCATTTTGATTGCCCTTTATGTGATTTACATGTATAAAGACTCATGGATCCGTGTACATTATGTAGTGGGACAAAATGTTCAGGTAACCTTGATGTTATGTATTTACTTGATGTTTACTTATTATAATATAATTATTGGCGTCAATGTCGCGTGTATCGCTGAACAAATGCGTATTACAATCAATTATTTGTTGTTTAGGTTCTAATTTGTTTTCAAAACATTATTTTAAACATTGGCATTGGCTAGATTAACTATCAAGTGTAGAGGTTATAATTTCTTAGTATCTTTTCTCTAAATTAAACAAATTTAATGAACAATTTTCAATACTTCAGTGTATAAACTATAAAGTGAAAACCAACGATCGTTTCATGGTGTATAGTGTTGAAAAATGATTTTTACAAAGTGTAAGTCAGTGTGTCATGAAAAAGTGGTATTATTTCTTTATTTACAGCAAAATGGATGATAAAGAGCCACCGGAAAAACGTGCCAAGACGGCAGATGAATACGACGAGTTGATATCAAAAGTAACATCATCAGAATCAAACTTAAAAGCTGTTGTAAGTGATGAATACATGAACAGTATTCCATTGGTAAAGGTTTACGCGGGATATGTGAAAGATCAGAAGACGCTATCAAACACAATAACAGTTTTAAACAGAAATGTGCCTTTAAAAGAGCTGCAGCATTTAAAACGAGTCCACAAATCGTGTATCTTACTCTGCCCGGTGAGCTACCTTAACGCTGCAGCTCAAGAATCAATCCAAGACTTCATAGAGCAACATATACCGGACTTAAAAGAGGTCTTCGACTACTTCAAAGATATAGAAGTGCCTTTATACGCTCCAAAAACGAAAAAACAGAGTTCGGAATGCAATCGAAAATGGGCTTGCAACTTTCATCCCGATAAATACATTGAGAGACTGTTAAGTGATTCATTTTTCAAAAAAGATGAGCTTGAAGTTCACAAACGTTACATGAGCATAGCGTTTGAAGTTATGCATTGGTATACAAAAGATAGCAATAGCATTAAGAACATATATTTTTCTGATTTAAATGCAGCAGTTGTTGTCGATCCTTCAATAGAGTCTGTTGTTGCTGTAGCCTTCGATAATCGTCAAAACCATCCGATACAGCATGCAACTATGATCGCTATAGACAATGTAGCTAAGACTCAAAATGGCGGAGCTTGGGGTACAAAAGGATTTCATGATGTACTTCTTCATCTAAAAGAAAAGTATCCTGAAACTCGGTTTGGCTCTAAAAAGTTTTTTACTAAAGAGGAAATAGCCGATCCTAGCAAGTTAAGCGAGAATCCGTATCTATGTACTGGATATAATATATATCTATTAAGAGAGCCTTGTCTTATGTGTTCTATGGGACTCGTCCATGCTCGGATTAAAAGGGTTTTTTTTTGTTTTGAGAACGTAGTCCAAGGAGCATTAAAAGTGAAAAAGTTGCATTGTAATACATCTTTAAATCATCGCTTTGAAGTTTTTACAGGTTTCTTAAGTAGCTAAGAAATGTATTTTAGATTGGAAATAAAATTAAAGTGATCAATGTTTTTGTGTTATTTGCGTTTAGTGCACCTACTTCAGAGAGTCACCACGAGAGACCTTAGGAATGCTCTAACTGGGACATGATCTAAAAAATAAATAAATATGTCGAAGATTTGCTGAAATCATCATGAACACACCTTATTGGTAACTTGTTTAATAATATGACCTCATTTATGAATCAATCTTAAAAATCAGGGCAAATCTGATTAAACATTCTTTGTAGTGTTGAACAGACTGCATCTTCAAACAATAAATTGCTCAGTAAAGGGTCACGAATGTATCCCCAAGGCGCGGTAGACATTCTCTCAGATCTTTTATATTCCAGATCCTTTGAGTATGTCTAAGGGGGTAGTCAGAGGCTCAGTTTAATCCTATTTAAAAAAAACTGGCAGAAGTGAAAACTTGGAGGACTAAACTTGACAAATAACCCGGTGTCGGTGAGCAGTCACGTGACCCGCACGTGACCTTTTCCAGGCGAATCCAAGAATTTTTTGTCATCTCAAAAGTGCCAAACGCGCTTCTGCAAAAACTTTTTAAATGCCGTGGCTACACCCAACAAATTAGGTCGCGCTATCTTTGCGTTTTGTGCTACTTAGTATACGAAATAATTAACAAAAAATAATGTTTACTACCAACTGGGTAGGTAGGTAGGTACTAGGTAAGTACTTCATTTATGATGCGTGGCTAAGTGATTAAAGCATTTATGAGGCATATGTCACTAGCTGTCCGCCGCGGTGTTACCCGCGATCCCTCGGGAAAACTTTACTTCCCCGGGATAAATAGCCTATGTTCATCGGGGATAATGTGGGATTCTATTGGTGAAAGAATTCTTCAAATCGGTCCAGTAGTTTCGGAGCCTATTCATTTCAAACAAACAAACAAATCTTTCCCCTTTATAATATTAGTAAGATAAATCTCATCATTTCCCTGCCCTTATCCCACTTTTATGTGGGGTCGGCAAAAAAAAAAACGCAATTATATTCTCCTAATACAAATCCATAGTAACAGTCCAGTCATTCAATCAATTCTATCAAGCGAGAACCAAATAAAAGGCTGATCTACTTAGGCGTCATTTGGTCCCAATTGCCCCCCCTCATTTGGTCACAAGTTTCGTGCATGCACATTGCGTTCCTGGCTATGGTCCGATTTGGTTGCACTCCTTTTTGAAAAGAGAACAAAAAAGCGCGGTATTTATTTGAATTTTAAAATTGGAATCATGGAAGAAGCGGTTTTTCTTTGCGTTGATGGTCAGGATGACGGATTGTGGTGAGCTTTTTTTATTTTTTTTACGTTTTTTTAAAAATAATTGTTAGTTTCAGGTACGTTACATAATCTTTTTTTTTACTAGTAGATTTAAAAGCGACTTTGTTTGGACGAATTTACATCCTGATGCAAAATTCTAACAATTAAGGGATGTATATTACAATCTATGTTTAAAAGTTTGATATGTATGTCTGTGTTCATGAGGTAACTCATGAAAATCAGAGCTTTTTTACCAGCAAAAATTTTTCACAATGAAAAAAAACACATTATTATTCCTTATAATAAAACGCTCTATGATTCCATATATTATGTTAAATATTTATGTAAACATAATATCTACATAAGCTTTATGATAACATCTAAACCTACTTATCTTCAAGTTCATAATTCAAAGCATATAAGACTAAATAATAATATTATATAGACTACGTTTGTTCATATGGTATTTCAGGTCTGGAAGAAATCGCCTCGAGCGATAAGACCGCCGATTGTAGGACATATTCTATCGAAACCTAGCATAGAATTATTTCATGTAAAATTGTGTCCGGCACGTTAAATTGTCGGTCCTGGCTAAGTCGTTAAGCCATGAAGGAGGCTTTGAGACGGAGAGTTGGCCACTGCCTCATACGAACTTACCCCCAGTTTCTATATTCAACGGACAGTCGTTAGGTAAGAGCTACGACTCGTTTCTACGTACAAAATTTTGACAGCTAACTTACCGCCGGTTTCTAGCTGTCAAACTATTGTATGTGGAAACGAGTCGTAGCTCTTACCTACGACTGTCCGTTGAATATAGAAACCGGGGATTAGTAGACTTCAGGGGTCGTATTCGCGGTTTTTCATTCGTTTGATGAATATTCGGCTGCTTCCCACCACGATTTGTGACTTCAAGGGCCAATTTTTCGGTTTGGAATATATGGTCCTACGAAAAAAGGAACGCGAATACGGTCCCAGATTGCCCGCAGATTTTGGGCGGCAGAAAAATATGGAAGCATTCATTTTTATAAATTGCGTAGTCGCGTTTTGCTGCAGTCGGGGCAGTGCAAATAGATCATCAAAATAGGTTCAGCTGAGTTACATTAAAGCTGTTCTATCATACAAAGGTTGGTCAAAGAGCGTTTTCACATTATCCGATCCGATATCGGACTCCGATCCGATATCGAAGGCAAGCAAAAATATGAAATACCTGTCTTTCACATTATTCGATCGGATATCAGAGCTATCTAGTTCATACATATTCCTTGCCCCGCCCCTTGATTACGGATCTCGCGACAGGCTAATGTCGCAGTCACCGCTGTCAAACTTACCGTAGATAAGCGTGAAATATTCATAATGACAACCTTTTGATAAACCTGAGTATTTATTAAAAACTAGCTGTCCGTCGCGGTGTTACCCGCGTTCTCTCGGGAAAACTTCACTTTCCCGGGATAAATTATAGCCTATGTTCATCAGGGATAATGCATCCTGCATTATCCCTGATGAACATAGGCTATAATTTATCCCTATTTATATAATTTATCTCTAATGGTGCAAGAATTTTTCAAATCGGTCCAGTAGTTTCGGAGCCTATTCACTTCAAACAAACAAACATACAAACAAACAAATCTTTCCTCTTTATAATATTAGTATAGATGAATAACATTGGCACGCCTGCATGCAGGTTGAATACATAATCCCATCATAACTAGTTTAAGATCTTGACATTATTATGTTACTGTATTCTGCAAATAAATGAGGTTTGTTTTGTAAAGAAACCAATGCACACTCATGTCAAGTTTGAATTATATTTAACTCAATTTCGACATGAGTATGGATTGGTTCCCTTACGCATATCTACGTCCGTTTAACAAAAGTTTGACAGCGGCGACTGCGAGATTAGCCTGTCGTGAGATTCGTAATCAGGGGCCGATTTATCCGGCGTCCGATACTGATATCGGATCGGATAATGTGAAAACGCTCTTATTATGCATGTACATTTGTTTCTGTGTGCGTGAGCTCGGGAACAACGAATGAGCGCTCACTTACGCACACAAACAAATCCACACACACAACTAGGACCCGCCTTCGTGAGGAACAACTACAGTATATTTTCTTCATGACAATTGCGTAGAACCGATGAAAACCGGTGGACATCAGTGCATACTCCTATCAATATATCCCACTTAGGCGAATCTATTTGACATGCGACATCCTTTGAAATCTACACCTTAATACCCGGACATAGGATCCAATCTCCTCTACCTACAATGATGCTCTCCTTGTCATATGATTTTGAGCTGTATCACAGAGTTATAAAGATTACTTTTGTAGGCGTTCTCTAAGCGATGGTGGTGATGCGCTTGTAGTTGTTATGCAGAGTTGGGTTTTATTGTAAGAGATTAAAGTCCATTTTGCGATGGAGATTGTAATTTGCGATGTAATTTGTAAAACGCTGTCTTCCTTCACGTGTTGGCGAGATGCCTTTCATCATCATGATCATGAAAAGTAAGTTTGTATGAGTCAGTGGCCTAACCGGTGACGGAGTTTTTAGGCCGCCTTAAGGCCTCCGCCATGACGACTCTCAGTTAATAGTTAAATTAACGCTCAGTTAATAATAAATAAATAATGCTGGACATTTCACACAGCATCATCTAGCCCCAAACTAAGCAAAGCTTGTACTATGGGAACCAGATAACTGATATACTACTTATATACTTTTTTGTTTGTAAATACATACCTACATATACACTAGCTGTCCCTCGGGAAAAGTTCACTTCCCCGGGATAAAATATAGCCTATGTTCATCGGGGATAATGTCGGATCCTATTGGTGAAAGAATTTTTCAAATCGGTCCAGTAGTTTCGGAGCCTATTCATTTTAAACAAACAAACACACATACAAACAAACAAATCTTTCCTCTTTATAATATTAGTATACCTAGATAAAAACACTCAGACCCGAGATAAATATTTGCAGATCATACAAACATTTATCCCGCGGCGGGGATCGGACCCGCAACCTTCTGCGTCACAAGCGGGCTTTCACCCACTGCGCCACAGAGGTCGTCATAATGCTACTGGCAGTCACCCATACACTTGTTGACCGGTCAGAACGTTCATAACTTCGACGAGCTATCAAGAACGAATGAGCAAGTCATTACAACCAACGTTTGAATAGGCTATACGCTATTCCAGGTCACTATCTACGCCTATTCCAAGTTTCATCCAAATCGGTTCACTGGTTTAGGCGTGATTGAAACACAAACATCTAAACAAACTCACAAACTTTCAACTTTATTATATGAGGGGTAGAGTATAGATTTCTATGAATCGAAATATAAATTGATTTCTCCCGTTTTTTCAGATCAAAGTCCTGATTAGCTTACACGAGAAGGAGACGGAGAGAGCCCTGCTGTACGTTAGAGAGAGACAGCTATAACACCTCAGTGCCATTCAACGTTTGACCAGAAGCTCGGTTGATGATTTTATGTCTGTACACGGCTTTTGAATGGTAAGTTTTAATATTAATTTAACTCAGAAAAAAAACTTTTATTTTCATGAAAGTTCTACTCATTTGGTGTAAGTAATTTATCTCATTGAATTGCGGAGAGGGGATAAATAAATTCAGTACTACTTTATTCCCGCCGGCCGTTACAGGTCAATAATGACTAACTTTAGGTTTGCATGACGTATAAAGTTACTTTTTCGAGCAGATGATAAACATTTTTTATGCGCTAACGCGCATGAAACATCATGCACGAAGTTTTTTGACAGGTCCTTTACAGAAAATTTGCAGTGATTTATAAAGCTAATAGTAACCAAGTAGAATAGAAAGAAACTTAATATAATATATTTAACTCAATAAATCTAATTTAATTTACTCACGGCCGCACTTAGAATCACTAACGGCTACCTAAATCCTATAGGTTTTCCGTACAAAGCAACGGATATAAATAAATATAAGTTAGTGACTCTTGGTACCGATATTAGTAGTATCTAGTGTTGAGTAGGACATGAATGAGGCACTTTATATGTCCCACTCATTCCCTCAAAAATGTCATGGTCCTAATTCATTTTCAATCGTAGTGCCACCTTAAAATTTTTGTCACACTCACTGTCGACACATTCGAGTGAGACAGAGCGACACGAACGAGGAATCTTTCATAGAGGGGTGAGCTTGGAGTGAGTGAGGTGAGGAATGAACTGATTTGTATTGTGTGACCGAATGAGAACTCTTATCAAATGAAGTGTTCGATTACCGGAAGTGAGTAGGTAATTGAATTAACGAAAGAGTTTATGAATTTTAAATAAAGTGCTGACAAACAATAATGGAATAGCCTATATGCTATTTCAGGTCTCTATCTATGCCTATTCCAAGTCGGTTCACTGGTTTAAGCGTGATTGAAACACAAACATACAAACATCAAAACAAACTCACTAACTTTCAGTTTTATTATATTAATTACAACACATAATTATACATGGTCGCGAAGGAACAGGAGTAAAATCACATAGTTTTATGACGATTCAAAGTGATCCCAGCGGTCCTACTGAATAAATGTTTTTAACTTTGACATGAAACACCCAAACCCGAGATAAAATAATAAAAATAAATAATGCTGGACATTTCACACAGCATCATCTAGCCCCAAACTAAGCATAGCTTGTATTATGGGAACCAGATAACTGATATACTACTTGTTTATACTTTTTGTTTGTAAACACATACATATTATACATAGAAACACCCAGACCCGAGATAAATGTTTGCAGATCATACAAACATTTGCTCCGCGGCGGGAATCAAACCAGCAACCTTCTACATCACAGGCCCACTGCGCCACAGAGGTCGATAATAGCCGATCTCAAGGTTATGCTTAATGGCAATTTGTGACACGCCCAGTCACAATAATGCACCAATATACCAAGTATTGTACATTATATGCAATAAAACCTCATTAAATAGATGAAAATGAGATCATTCCTGTCATTATTTGACTCTGTTTAGCGCAATAGGCCCGCCTGCGACGCAAAAGGTTGCGGGTTCAATCCCCGCCGCGGGACAAATGTTTGCATGATCTTCAGATATTTGTCTTGAGACTGGGTGTTTTCTATCCTAATATCTTAAGTTTTTTTTTTTTTTAACTAACCTATACTTTCCCACTGCTGGGCATAGGTCTCCCCCAGTTGTTTCCATCTGTCTCGATCCCCAGCCACATTCCACCAGCCTTCTTGGAAGGCATCAAGGTCGTCACGCCAACGTTTTCTCGGCCTGCCCCGGCTTCGTCGCCCATTAGCAGGTACCCACGGCGTGATAATCCCTGCCCACCTCTCGCTATTCATACGACTCACGTGTCCCGCCCAGCTCCACTTTAACTTTGCAGTCTTTTCACCAACATCTGCAATCCCGGTCTTTGTCCGAAGAGTGGAATTTATGACTCTGTCGATCCTTTTCACCCCTAGCACGCTGCGTTCCATAGCTCTTTGGCAGACCTTGAGTTTGGACTTTTCTGCGCCTCGGTTAAAGACCATGTTTGGGCACCATAGGTAAGGACGGGTAGAATACTAATAATAATTATGGTCTAAACCCCCCAATATCCTAATAATATAATAAAATCTGAAAGTTTGTATGTTTGGATGTTTGTATGTTTGTGTTTCCATCACGCCTAAACCAGTGAACCGATTTGGATGAAACGTGGAATAGGCGTAGATAATATGGAATAGCTTGCATATAGGCTATTCAAAATGTTGGTACCACGCGTGAGAAGCCGCGCGCAGTAGCTAGATGTAAAGGCCTAAGTTTTCTGTTTGCATAAAGGGGTCCATTATGAAGATGTTTGTCTTTGCAGAGTCCCAAAACTTCTTGTTCAAACCTAAGACTGTTCTCAAACAAATACATACATACATAAAATCACGCCTCTTTCCCTGTGGGGTAGGCAGAGACCACGGATCTCCACTCGCTACGATTCTGACACACAACTTTCGCCTCATTCACTCTCATTACATTTGTCATACATGCTCGTCGGTTTAGGGTATTGACCTGGCCCTTCTCCAAAATGTCGCCAATTTGATCCAAGAAGGTTCGCCTAGGCCTTCCCCTTCCAGCTGTTTCATGCACACTCGCCTCATACACTTGCTTTGTCAAACGACTGTCATCCATCCTCTACATGCCCAAACCATCTTATCATACCTTTCTCGATCCTCAACACTACATCTTCACTTATTCAAAATTAAGTTCCCTTTACATTCGTAGATTTTAACCACCATTAATGTGGTATGCTCTAGGTTACGCTGGACGACTCCAACTAGGTATTTAACATCTCACACCACTTAAAAATTGCGATAATGATCGCGAAACGTTAATTCAAATAATAAATTTCAATTAAATCGCTCAAAACAACAGACCATGTCTCTGCGTCAAAGCCTGGACACAGCAGTGATTTGTATGAAGAAAGAGCCGGTATCCTTAAAACTCCGTTAACAGAGTTGGCCACTGACTCATACGAGCTTGCTTAGCTCGTAAGAACGCATCGAGAACTCAAGGGGCTGGGAGGGACATTGCGGAGCGGCGAGTGTCCAATGTCCATCCTACACGTCATTATTAATGGACCGTCTCTTGTCCACTTCTTCATTACTCCTGATTGCCTGTAATTGTTCTGGTGACGCTATAGACTTAACGATTGTAGTCCTTAAAAATTACGTAGTAAGGTTAAATTTATTTCAAGTTTTTCTGGTGAGTTTCGCGTGTTTAATGTATGTCAGATCCATTGAGAAGACTTTTGAAAGACGTTTCGGGGAATTATGAACTTTTAATAACCTTGTTTTCTACTTAAAAACCTTCAAAAAAAAACAGCACCAGGAGTGCCGGCAAAAGTGAAATCTTGAACGGTTCTAAACTTGACAAATAACCCGGTGTCGGTGAGCAGTCACGTGACTCGCACGTGACGTTATCGAGGCGAATCCAAGACTTATTTGTCATCTCAAAACTGCCAAACGCGCCTAAAGAAGTTTTCACTTCAAAATATTTCAAAACGTACGTGAAGTACCTACTACGCATTATAAGAAGACCCAGGATTGGATATCTTCCTTTCGTGCTTAAGAAGGCACATTGTCAGTCTCTTAAAAGTCGTTGAAGCATGACAAAGAGCTTAAAAGCCACCCATAAACTCCCATCACCAGAGTCGGCCACAACTCATACGGATTCTTCAATTTGCTGTCCTATCCCTAGTTCTTTCGAACCAGTGTGGAAGTCAAAGTCAAAAGCATTATTCAGTAGGACCGCTGGAATCACTTAGAATTGACTTAGAACTAATTTTACTCCTCTTCTTTCGTGACCAATACTGTGAAGAATCAGGGCAACAAACAGCTTGGGGGCTAGCATTCTTTTAGGTGACCCATCAGTCAAGCTCCAGTGGGGAGTTAAAGAAAATTGAGGCTCGTCAATGTAAGTTTAGATGCTCATAAAGTACAAAAAACTAACGCCTCAACAAGGTACGAAGAAGGCAAAAAAGGGCATCTTTCGTGCTTTTCTCATGTTTGCGAACTTCTTTTTCTACATGGCGGTTGCCTCACTATATAAGTGAAAGAAGATGTAGTGTAGAGGATCGAAAAAGGTATGATAAGATGGTTTGGGCATGTAGAGAGGATGGATGACAGTCGTTTGACAAAGCAAGGTATGAGGCGAGTGTGTCTGGGACAGCTGGAAGGGGAAGGCCTAGGCGAACCTTCTTGGATCAAATTGGCGACATTTTGGAGAAGGGCCAGGTCAAAAGTACCCTAAACCGACGAGCATGTATGAAGAATGTAATGAGAGTGAATGAGGCGAAAGTTGTGTGTCAGGATCGTAGCGAGTGGAGATCCGCGGGCTCTGCCTACCCCTTTGGGAAAGAGGCGTGATTTTATGTATGTATGTACTAATATAAGATGTATGTGTGGTGAAACGTAAAAGTGCGCTTTAAAGTGATTTTCGTGCAGTTTTCGAACTTTTTGTTTCTACAAATTCTACATGCCAGTTTCCTCATGATATACCAAGATCCTGAAATACATCTTTCGCAAAACATAATACCTAAAGTATCTCGTACACATCTTGACCGACCATCGTGACCCTGCGAGCCAAGTGGTCTTAATTCCTGAGACTTCCACACATAGCCTCCTCGCCTGCTATTGGACGACGAATTAATCAACAATGCCGTACTTATTCATTTGATCGTCTTGGTACCATCAATTTAGCGGTAGACTCTGGCTGATTCTGGTGCCAATTTTTTAAAACATACCTTGAAAAAAATATCATAACAAATCTATTGTAACCAGTTTGATCTTGTTTTTTTTTGAAAAAGTTATTTTAGACAATTATGGTGGACTAATGGTGTTTTCGGAAGGTGGAGGTGGCTTAGCGGTGGTCTGTTTCGCCAATACGGCTTAGTGTCTTCTAACAGATGCTGTTACTGGATTCTTCCAAGAATAGCAGTGCTAAGGACTCTGTTGAAGGTGAGGAGTGATCATGACAATTTGAACTTGAAGCGTAATACGATCGATCGGTGTGCAGTCTGAAGTTTTCAAGTGTAGTCTGAAGTTTCCATCTTCTTAGCTCTTATAATAACTCTCCTTCCTCTCCACATTGTTCTCTTCAGGGCAGCTTGGTTTCCCTTTTTCTTTTCTCTTTTTTATCTTTTTTCACTGGGGCTGTATTCGCGTTCCTTTTTTCGTTCGTTTGATAAATATTCGGATGGTTCCCACCACGATTTCTGACTTCAAGAGCCAACTTTTCAAACGTTAAAACACGGTCCTAACATAGGACCAGTCCAAACCGAAAAATTGGCCCTTGAAGTCAAAAATCGTGATGGGAAGCATCCGAATCTTCATCAAACGAACGAAAATTTGCAATGTCACTGTACATGACATGATTTGTACAGCGTCATGAGGCCTGTTTCTTACTACGATTTGGACTTCATTGTCCAAAAATTCGGTTTGGAATATTTGGTCCTAGGTTAGGACGTTTGAAAAATTGACCCTTGAAGTCAGAAATCGTGATGGGAAGCATCCGAATATTCATCAAACGAACGATAAAAGGAACGCGAATACGGTCCCAGGTTCCTAACGGATGTTTTCCTTGAACGAAACATGGGCGTGCTTTATTAATAGTCAGTCAAATCATCTCGTATAACATTCTCCTCGTGTATAGAAATTAGAAGCACGTGAATCGTTTAAAAACACATTATTGTGATGGTACTAGATATGCGTCATACTTATTAACAGTATATAGTCATATAAATATTTGTAGAGATAACTCTCGTTACAGTTTTACCTGATACAGGAGTCATAAATCCCTCGATTCTCTCGGAAATCAGCTTTGAAATCCCTCGCTACGCTTGAATTTCGTGTAACGCGCTCCTTGTCCGTAAGAACCCAATCGAGCACTCAGGGGCGGGAGATGAAAAAGAAAAGTGTGCTAGACCATGGTTTGGGGCCGTTTTAAGACTATTCTAAAGGATCCCACTCGACCTCTGTGGCGCAGTGGGTGAAAGCCCGCTCGTGACGCAGAAGGTTGCGGGTTCGATCCCCGCCGCGGGATAAATGTTTGTATGATCTGCAAAATATTTATCTCGGGTTTGGGTGTTTCTATGTATAATAAGTATGTAAATAAATAACATTTTTGCTATGCTTAGATTGGGGCTAGATGATGCTGTGTGAAATTGTCCAGCATTATTTATTTATTCTAAAAGATCCCAGCAGTCCCACTGAATAAATGATCTTTGACTTTAAAAAATGTATACAATTACCGATTCTCAGAAAGATATAGAAGTAGATATTGTTCTATTGCCTTCTAGAAGTCCTAGCTTCACGTCTTGGCATATCCAGAGATATATGTTACATAAATCCTCCACCGCGATTGGTAAATTGACCATTTATGTGGTAAAGATGGTATCTAAATTGTTGTACCTATGTGCTGTAGAAGGAAACATAGCTTCTATTTTTTTTTATTTTTTTTTAGTGTTATACCACTCGTATGTATTTCGTTGCCGAGCGATATACAGGGTGTAAAAAGACTGCTACCGAAAACTGAGGGGTTGCAATCAGACCATGATTCTAAACATATTTAGCGAATAAATAACGCAAAAAAAATTTTGGCTTAACTTCGTCATGTTATGTTATTTTCGGTTATTTGCTACTAGTACGACATAATAAGACCATAACTACCTAATAATTTCGTATAAAAAAAGAAAAAAACTATTAAAACTCAAAATCCAGCAATCTACGTAAAACAACGCGCCCAGAACATACGCAAACAGTACTCTTCAAACGCTGTTTTCTCCGGATATAATGATTTTTTCGGAAAATCCTTGATTTTGTTGTGTGTTGGGATGCTGTACCTACCCCTTTCGGCTTCGGTAGACGTCTTTTTACACCCTGTATATAAGGCACTCCGGCTTGAGGATCGTCTGATCGTTGCGGGTTCGAATCCCGTCGGAATCGTAAATTTTCATAAGACTTTATCTCAATAGCTTCTATTGTTCAAGAAACATCTATTTAGAAGGACAGCTGAGATCCCTTATTATCCATACTTCCATATTAATATTATAAATGTGAAAGTAACTCTGTCTGTCTGTTTGTTACCTTTTCACGCCCAAACCACTGAACAGATTAGGCTGAAAATTGGCATGAATAAAGGTACCCCAGGGAAGGACATAGGCTACTTTTTATCCCAATAAAATCCCGAGGGACCGCGGGTTACGCCGCGGGAGCGCAGCTAGCTCCTCTGGACTTTGTTACCCCGGCAGAACGCCTGCCCCCCGGCCGTAAACTGCATTGGCCAATCTGGAAGTCGCTCAATACTTCGCACACAGGTTGGTCGATGCAAAAGTAACCTAGCCAAAAGGGGTATAGGGGATTCTTCCCAAATCCAGTGTGAGTGCGGAGCCCCAACACAAAATATGTCGCATCTCCTATACTGCTCTTTGTGCCCAACCAGCTGCACCCAGGGAGACCTTGTTGCGGCTTCAGATAGGTCCATAGCGGTGGCTTCATTTTGGAGCAAACAAATTCAATATGTATGAGCACATTGACACGATGAACGAATGAATGAAAGCGCAGCTAGTAAGTCATAAAACTAGGTGGTTCTTTTCTACACCATCCTCTGAACTCAATCGGTTTCACTCAATCAAATCTCCAATACTGGTATTAACTGAAGGTTTTCTTTGCAGGAGCCATAGCCCTCACTTGAAGCAGAAATCGCGAGAGATTCCTATCCCACTTCGGGACTGATGGAGGCCCAAGCACACAGAAACCCTCACTTCCTCTCCCGTCATCCAAATATGCTACTTAAAATCGAGAACGAACTCCTCCAAAGTCATCGCCAGAGAGAGACAACAGGCATCAAGAAACTGTACAACTCGTTCTTCGTCCTTTTCTAATTCCTCGTTGATCACAACGACTTAGAATAAAGACAATTAGTGTTATGTTATGGAATTTTTAGATTTGATTATGAATGAGTGCAGAAAAGATGATATAGGCTGGGATTCAACTGTGAGATTAGCTTTGTTGAGGGAGGACGACTTTGGGATGTATTTGGAAGAGAGGGACGGCAGGAAGAGGAAGTGGGACGGCAAGATGATGAGGAGGGACGAGAGCGAGGAGAGGGAGCAGAGGAAGGTGCCTCCGAAGAAGATTATGGGTAAGTTCGGATACTCAGATAATTTTTTTGTGGGTTTTTTAAATCCTTTATAAAGTTTAAGAGGGAAGTCAAGTCAGGCATGTCCAGTCCACCCATGGATGACCACCAGTGACATATCATCTGAGCGCTTCCGTGCTTCGGAGGGCACGTTAAATTGGTCGGTCTCGGATATTAAGCCATGACGGAGGCATTAAGGCGGCCTAAAAACTCCGTCAGCAGAGTTGGCCACTGACTCCTACGAACTCACTTTTACGTACTTCTAATTAAAGCGCTCAAAAGATAATGAACGAGTTCATTATAATTATTGATATAACACGACCAATAAGATTCGGACGGCCAAAGATTTGGGACTGCACAGATGGGTCACGAAAATTACCTACGAACTAACCCTGTTTAAAGTTAGGAATATTTTTAACCCCAGCTACAAACAAATGTTAGTATAAGTATGACCAATATATTATTATTTGTGACACAAATTGTTAGCTAAATACCTACCTACCTAAGCTTACCTATTACTTAAGACGAATGTGAGTGCCTACTCAAACCTATTAAGGTTTTCAGGCACAATATTATGCTAAATAAAATAAAAAATGTGTGTCTGTCTGTGGTATCGTAGCTTGTTTGAAAGGTGACTTTATCGAGAGTGTTCTTAGTTAAGAATACAAAGCCGTTTCTATTTTCTAAAGCGGCACTCAAATACATAGTCTGAAAATCTCCACTCCATATTTACTTTTTTAAATGTAAATTCTAATCTCTATAATAATTATAAACTAGATCCTGTAAAATTCACTATTCTATAATTTAAAAGTGTTTTTATCGAAAAATGTTTTGTTTAGGTACTTACATAAATTACATGACTGTTTGAACTTGAACTAGATAAGAAAACGGTATTATGAGTTTAGCGATTACGTCTCGAGAGAATGACAATGGGAATACCGATATAATGATTCTCTAAACATTCCCCATGCGCGACTTCGCCCGCGTGGTTACCAACATTTTAAATAGCCCATATGCTATTCCAGGTCACTATCTACGCCTATTCCAAGTTTCATCCAAATTGGTTCACTGGTTTAGGCGTGATTGAAACACAAACATACAAACATCCAAATATCCAAACAAACTCACAAACTTTCAGCTTTATTATATTAGTGAGATATTAACTACTAGCTACTGCGCGCGGCTTCGCCCGCGTGGTACCATTTTGAATAGCCTATATATTCCAAGCCTATCCAAATCGGTTCACTGGTTTAGGCGTAATAAACCTACAAACATCGAAACCTACCAAGCTTTCAGCTTTGTTATATCAAAGTGTGATAGGATTAGTTAGGGATAATGGGATAAATGCGAAGTTCGGATGTATGGATTTTTGTTACTCAATAATGATGAAAGGGCTGATCGGATTTTTATGACATTTGACACAGCGTTTAATTATGTATAGTCAATGAATGACACATAGGACGAGGGACCGCGGACCGCGAAAAATAACAATAATTCTACCGATTTCTTATTATTTACATTCCGTGACAATTTTGTCACACCAAAATGGCTCACTGAGGACTGTCGAAAATAGGCAAAAAAAATCACGTTTACATCTCATGATTTGAAACTTTCATAATCTTTGGATAATGTCAATACATTATTGATAATGGCGTAGACATATGAATTTTGTTAAACACCAAACAGTAGATAGCCGGTTGCCATGTATATACGACGCATACTATATACAATGGCGTTTACATAAGTTATACATGAATGTGCGTTTGTGATTGTGTTAAGTGCAAAAATACACGTGTTTTGTTATGTAATAAGTGATTATATATAACGTATTAGAACAAGGATTGTGTAGATAAAATCGGAATTAGCGTGAGTTATACAAAACAAGTAATGCTTCAGAATTTGTGAATTTAATCAATATATATTAACTTTTCAAATATGTTGTTTCCCATACAAAATTACATTAAATTATTTAATGGATACTAAAACCGATTTCGGCTTCTTCTTGTCGTGTCGATGCGTCATTCAGATACACTTGGAATAATGATAGGCCACTTTGATGGCTCTATCTGAGGCAGCATTGAGGTCCTCTCTTGTACAGGTCTCAGGGCACAAGGGGCACACCAGTAGGTGCTGCATTGACTGAACTGTAGCACCAGCAACTAGTGCTTTTCGGCTTAAAAACTAAAAAAAAATATGGGTATTCTTCTACACTAATATTCTAAAGAGGAAAGATTTGTTTAAAAAATGAAAAGTCTTATCAAAATTTTCGATTCCGACGGGATTCGAACCCGCGATGATCAGACGATCCTCCTAAAGCCGGAGTTTTTTCGGAAGATTTGTTTGTTTGTTTGTATGTTTGTTTGTTTGAATTGAATAGGCTCCGAAACTACTGGACCGATTTAAAAAATTCTTTCACCATTAGAATCCTACATTATCCCTGATGAACATAGGCTATATTTTATCCCGGGAAAGTGAAGTTTTCCCGAGGGACCGCGGGTAACACCGCGACGGACAGCTAGTACCTCTATGTTAGATACATAACTTACACGTTTGTTAGTAAGGCCATAAGAGTTTTAGCAGCCGATTACCGTGTACACTTAAAAAATTGCAGTGCGATAAATCGTATCGGTTCCAATTCCTCTGTGTAAATGCTACATACAGATTACCACTTGCGTCCTGACACACATCTTTGTCATCAAAAATCAAATCAAAAATCAAAATTCATTTATTTAAGGAACAGAAAAGGGGTACAAAGTAAACTAGGTACGATGATGTCTGCAGTAGTTAAGAAACTGTGTCGCAGACACCAACGCCCACCTCCTTCACAGGGAGTATTTAGTTCCTGCATAAACAAATAAAGTTGGTACTTAATTAATAAAATTAATAAGTGAGATTATGTGTCGGTTGTTAGTAGGTACATTACATAAACAGACTCTCAACATAGGTTATAGAAAATGAATCTGAGAAACAAATCAGCTAGTAATAAGAGATTGCCTGTGTGTGTGTGTGTGTTTGTTTGTGTGTGTGTGAATGTGTGTCATGCTACAACTGTGCGGTTTTCACGCCAATTCCTGCCTCGCACATCAGACTTATGGAATCAGCTGTCACCAGATGTATTTCCTGACCTATTTAAATAAATAAAAAAAAAAACCGGACCGATACGACTAATGCCCGGTTTCTATATTCAACGGACATTCGTAGTACCTGTAAGAGCTACGGACTCGTTTTTACATACAAAGTTTGACAACTAACTTACCGCCAGTTTCTAGCTGTCAAACTTTTGTATGTGGAAACGAGTCGTAGCTCTTACCTACGACTGTCCGTTGAATATAGAAACCGGGGGTTAGATGCCTTCAAGAAAAGAGCCTATTCCTACCACAAAGGCCGGCAACGCATCTGCAGTGCCTCTTAATGCTGCAGTTGTCTGTGGGCGGTGGCAATTACCATCAGGTGTGCCACTTGCTCGTTTGCCCCCTCTTCCATAAAAAAATGCTGTTTGAACCAGCAGTACTTATTATTTATCTTTGGCCTCATTTACTATCATAAAAGTCATAACTAATACTTATATTTGTACCTCACAAGTCTTAATCTTACTTTGACGAGCCTTCCCCTCACGTGGGCATTGTTCGACTGGATTTGTGACTATTGACTTTTAAGATAGATAATTTAAAAGTGTGCAAGGGAAGAATGTCATGTTACTAGGAGAGTGCTTGGTATGAATGTTGATGGATTTACGAGTGGAGGTAGGCTAAAGAAAAGATAAATGGATTGTGTGAAGGATGACATAAATAAGAAAGGAGTGAGTGTTGAGATGACGGCTGATAGAGCGGCGTGCAAGAGGAAAACCTGTTGTGCCGACTCCACATGAAAGTAGGATAAGAGCAGGGAAATCATGAATGATGAAATCAGCCTCGAGGAAAGTATATGGGACCATAATATACTTTTTATTCCCGAGGGATGGATAGTTTTCCCGTAAAACTCAAAACCTCATCTTCACTTGACGCAGTTGACGCCCTGAGTCAAACATTGAAGTCTATTTTCTTTGTCAAACAATGCAAATTCGTCCAATTTGTTAAGATCTGAGAGATAGGAATCCCTTAAAACGCTTATAATCACACGTTTCTGCAAAAGTTTACACAATCTGATTATCACGTCCAATGTCGCCGTTCTCCAATTATCACATAACAAACGTGTTCATGACTTCAAGTCACTTCATGTATTAATAAACTAGCTGTGCCCGCGACTTCTTTCGCGTGGGCAATACTGATTAGTTGTCGGTTTTTCCCGCGTAAGCCCGATCCCGTGGGTATTCCGGGATTAAAAGTAGCCTACCTGTATATTGCTGTATATCCCAAGCATATTGTACGGTATTCACTGAGGAGCGCGCTATCACCATATTATTGCATTATCACCGAAGATTCTGAGTGCCAAAATTCTTATCAATCTTACACTGGGAAGTAAATAAATAATGCTGGACATTTCACACAGCATCGTCTAGCCCCAAACTAAGCAAAGCCTGTACTATGGGAACCAGATAACTTATATACTACTTACATACTTTTTGTTTGTAAATACATATATATTATACACAGAAACACCCAGACCTGAGATAAATATTTACAGATCATACAAACATTTATCCCGCGGCGGGGATCGAACCCGCAGCGTTCTGCGTCACAAGCGGGCATCCACCCACTGCGCCACATTTGTCTCGGGTCTGGGTGTTTCTATGTATAATAATGTATGCATTTACAAACAAAAGTATATAAGTAGTATATCAGTGATCTAGTACCCATAACACAAGCTCTGCTTACTTTGGGGCTAGATGATGCTGTGAAAAGTCCAGCATTATTTATTTATTTATATTCTGTGGTCAAATTCAAAGGGCAATTATTCAGTAGGACCGCTGGGATCACTTAGAATAGTCTTACAACTCGGTACACCTGTTCTTTCACGACCACCGAAGAACCTGGTTTGTGACCTACCTTTCTTAATCCATCTTGAAACTAAATAGTCTAGCTCCAGTTAAACCTTCCAGGTAGAAACGCGTAAGAGTGAGAGAGATAATGAAACAAACATATTCTGTCATGTCTTGTCATTCCGATACAGTAATGGGTGCTGACCCTGGGTCACCTCCTATCGGCACATTGGTTATCACTAGTTCTGCACACAAGCCAGGTTATGGGTCACGATGTTTATATTATCTACATACTTCGTCTAAGTGGTAGCCGGTGGGAGAAACTATGTCCTTTTTATTTTAGTCCCGAACCACATTTGACGCAATTTGCGTCGCATAATTTGAAAAGGCATGTAATGCGGAGGGATGAAAGTCATGTAACTAAAAGGGTGATGGAAATGAATGTGAATGGATATGTGAGTAGAGGTAGACCTAAGAAAAGATGGATGGATTGTGTGAAAGAAGATATGGAAAAGAAAGGAGTTGATACAGAGATGACGAGTGATAGGGGAGAGTGGAAGAGGAGAACATGTTGTGCCGACCCCGCATGAGCGGGATAAGAGCAGGCCAATGATGATGATGAATTTGAAAAGTGATTTCAGTAATAAAACGACTCTTTTGGATATTGTTGAACACAACGCCATCTGTGTTTCAACGACAAAAAAATGTATATCTAGCTATCATTCCTCATACTAACTTCAAGAATTAAGTAATCGATTGATTTGTACCTAATAATCTTTTAAGCGATTCGCTCGTGGTCGTGCTTGCTTAGTCGTTCTTGATAGATCGTCGAAGTTAAGCAACGTTCGAAACGGTCTGTAAGTGGATGGGTGACCGCCAGTGGCATTTTCATCTGAGCGCTTCCGTGCTTCGGAGGGCACGTTAAATTGTCGGTCCCGGCTATTTAAGTCGTTAAGCCATGACGGAGGCCTTATGGCGGCCTAAAAACTCCGTCACCAGAGTTGGCCACTGACTCATACGAACTTACTTAATAATCTTTTGAAACATTTCATTGAAGCTACTCTGACGTGTGATAAAGATTCAAAAGAGTCGTTTTAAGGACTTCCTTAAAACGACTCTTTTAAGACTACTTTTCTGCAAAAATCTACTAGTCTGCAATCCAAATTCGCGACGCAATCTGTTCGGATGCGCCGTAGTCTGTTCCGGCACTTGATAAAAACATCCCATTTGAAGAAGCAACAAACATACACACTCTGAGTGATAAGTGTTAAAAGAACTCTCTTGAATTCGATGTCGATATTTTGTATGGGATACAACAAAGACACAATATTTATTGGAACGAAGTTCCTTATCGCGCGTTGTGAATTAATAAAGGAAAAAATTCATACGAAAAGTTGTAACGACACTTTCATTCGAAAAGTTGTAACGACCCTTTTTGCTATAAATATAAATATATAAAAATCATACTTACACATCTGAATGTTGTTGTTGTTGTTGTTGTTTTTATTTTTATTTTAAATTATTACAATTCCTTCACTAAAAAATTTTTGAAAAAAAATTGAACCGACTTCACCATAACACATACAGACACTAAGAACCTTCTATGTACCTACACTAAAAAGAGAAAAATAAGAATATACACATGTAATTATTATTTACAGTATTCAATTAATAAATTATTATGTTATATTTTGTATTTGAAGTCGGTGCCAACTATGCATTTACATCTAAGAAGAAATTACGAGTACAAATAGAACTTGGGTGCAAAATTGTATCGAGTAGTTGGAATAGAATAGTTGGCACCGACTTCAAATACATTATGTATGTTCACCGATATTCACCTACACTAAAAAGAGAAAAATAAGAATATACACATGCAATTATTATTTACAGTATTCAATTAATAAATTATTATGTTATATTATAGGTATTTGAAGTCGGTGCCAACTATTCTACTCCATACAATTTTGCACCACTTGGGTGCTATTGTACTCGTAATTTCTTCTTAGATGTAAATGCATAGTTGGCACCCACTTCAAATACCTATAATATAACATAATAATTTATTAATTGAATACTGTAAATAATAATTGCATGTGTATATTCTTATTTTTCTCTTTTTAGTGTAGGTACATAGAAGGTTCTTAGTGTCTGTATGTGTTATGTGAAGTCGGTTCAATTTTTTTTCAAAATTTTTTTCTTATAGAATTATACAAGTAACCTACAATACAATGTGTGCTCAAACCAACGGAATAAAATCAATAGAAATATTTAAAAGTGTGTGGCGACAAACGCATTTGTGGACGCAAGTGTTGGTGTTTCTGACAGTGAATAAACATTACCCAAAAAGCCTGAAAGACATTACCCAGAATTGAGAATACCGCCATCTAGCGAGGGTGAACTTCAACAAGGAAAAACTACGTTTCATAAAAAACAAAACTTACCATAGTTTAGTCTACGAGTATATTGCAAGTCGCTAGCTAGACTGATCTATATTAATTTACCTCTAAAAAGACTGAATCGACTGAATCTTAGTCAACTGATTTAAACGCCATCTGTTGACGGACTTAAAATACTCAAACATTTCGGTGTCGCGGCAAACATTGAATGTCTTCTAGTCATCTCAAAACCTCATTGTTTCATCGATTTAGACATCTAAAGCTGCAACCAAATTCTCGTTAGAACAGAGAACAGATGCTGTGATCATCCGTTGGCCTAAATACAATCAACACCAAAGCGTGCCATCTACAAATAAGCAACTGCAACGTCATATCGAAGAGTTACATTTGCTGAACATAAGCAACGAAGTAGTGACTTTACCAAAGAAAAAGGACAATACCAAAGTATTGCTATCTCTTGGCGAGCCATACAAGCATCATATCGACAAAAGCTAATAAGTAGAACAGACGTCTTCCTGAATTTGTTGGTTACCAAACAGCATACCAAATAGTGCCATTTATCGGCAACCAAAGCAACACCACAGTAGTAGACCCAATTGGCAACCTAGTCACCAAACCAGCGCCATCTATTGACGTCCAACCGTCCAAACCACATCAAACTAGTGCCATAAGTGAGCCATCAAGCACCTAGCAAAGACAAACGCCTTACCAAATAGTGCCATCTATCGGCGTCCAAGCTAAATCAAACCAGTGCCATCTATCGACTTCCAAGCTAAATCTAACGAGTGACATCTATTAGCGACATCTTGTAAAGTCAATCGCCGTACTGGATTGGTGCCAAGAAAACGCGATGGTGGAAGACACCCAACCAGAGAGGGTGTCTGCCGCCGCGGTGTTGCAGTTCGCGGCGAGAGAGGCGAGGGAGGGACGGAGGTTTGCAGAATTCGGCGCCCATGCGTTCGCTAGCATAACTTATAATGGATATGGTAAGCTGGGAATGAGAATTTTATTAGTTCTGTAAAAAATGCTTAGCTCTAGGCGTCAGCTACGGAGAAAAGAAAACTCATTGGTACAATTAATCAAATGAAAAGCTCATGTAGTAATGCAATTTTCTCTATTTACTCTTTCCAATGCAGTGTCTTACTTTTTTATACAAGTACCTACCTAAACAATATAATTTTGGACAGTTAATTTATTTTATTTCAAGGGTTAGGCTCAATGCACATTGAATTGGGAAGCGACGCGTCAATTTTATAGCAAGCATTATAAAACCTATGAACAATGGTACAAGATATAGAAACGCTTGTAGAATTAGCGAGATCTCCCGAAGCCATGTAGCGGTTCATTCTACAAGCGTTTCTATATCTTGTACAATTGTTCATAAGGTTTATAATGGCTTGCAATAAAATAATTGACGCGTCGCTTGCCAATTCAATGTGGCTTGAGCCTTAGGCTCTCAATGGGGTCCCATATTAGCATTATGAACTGGGAATTCAATCCTTCGGACTTCGCAGGGAACGTTAAATTGCAGTCCTGGATTTATAAATAGGCCGTATAGGCCGCGGCCTAGGGGCAGATTTCAGAGGACGGTCACTTGATTTCAGAGGATAAAAGTCAAACACGTCCACTGGTCTTTTATACTTTCAATAAATCCCTATGGAAAGAAACTTATTCCTATCGAAACCTATTTGTTGTAAAGGAGGCCCCTACAAATGGAAAATTATTATTTTAGAAAGGTACATGGGGCAGCAGAAATTAAGTGGCCTGCACTCTAAAAAATATAAATCCGGCACTGTTAAATGGTCAGTCCTGGCCATTTATTATACCTATGTTAAACTACGAAGCTTTCAGCGGCCTTAAAACTCCATCACCAGAGACCACAAACTCGAAAATTGTCTCACAAGATGTGTTTTAAAACTGAACTACCTACAATGTCTTCTTATCGGCTGTACTTTGACCTGGGGCCGGTCTGGGGATTATTATTCTAGTAGTAACCGCTTATTTGATAGCGATTGCTCTCTATTTCGTGGACCAATTAAATCAGCACTATTATTAAACTGCAGCAGAGTGCCGTCGGATTTACTCGTACTATCGGAAACTACCTACGACTATAACTACATTTCTGATCTCCAATCCCATAGCGGCCTTCACACGCAAAATCTATCGCGCGCGATTGCGTGTACACTGTACAGTATGTACACGCAATCGCGCGCGATTACGCGGGCAAAGCCGCCATGAGATACAACAACAGAACCTACAAATATTACAAAATCGGAAACGCAATTTGGCTACGCATAATGACGTATTCAATAGCATCATCTTCTTGCCCTTGTCCCACTCTATGTGCGGTCGGCACAACATGTATTCCTCTTCCATTTCCCCATCCATTTCATTCATTTCCATTTTTCTATCAGCCGTCATCTCAGCACTCACTCCTTTCTTACTCAAGTCATCCTTCACACAATCCACCCATCTCTTCTTCGGCCTACCTCTACTCGTATATCCATCCAAATTCATACCAAGTACTCTTCTGGTCACATGACATTCTTCCCTTCTCATTACATGCCCATACCATGACAACCTGTTGCTCCTCATCTTCTCATTCACTGGTGCCACTTTCACACTTCCTCTTATGTACTCATTTCTTACTCTGTCCATTCGCGTCACTCCACACGTCCATCTCACCATTCTCATTTCAGCCACGTGCACCCTTTGTTCATCCGTCCCTTTTGTTGTCCAACACTCAGAACCATAATGACGTATTCAACTACATAATCAAATTTTTGTATTTTATCAAACGAATATAATTGTATTCAATTTAATTGCTTGATGACTTTTGTGTTTTTTTCTAAGATAAGTAAGTACTTGTGAGTTTAACGACTTAATAATCTGAAGAATGATTGTCGTAAGCGGTGATAAATGAAAGTAATAGAATATAATATACCTAGTTTTTGGTTCCAACACACACAAGACAAAGACAATTATAAATAAGACATAATTAAATAATTTTGATAAGACTTTTCATTTTCTAATGAAATACCAAGTGTGGATTAACACTATAAAAATAACAAAAAAAAAATTATAAAACAACTAATTGGTACATACATTAAAAAAAACCGGCCAAGTGCGAGTCGGACTCGCGCACGAAGGGTTCCGACTTCCGTACCATAAAGTACCATTATCTATAAAAACGGCAAAAAACTCACGTTTGTTGTATGGGGCCACCTTAAATAACTATTTTATTCTGTTTCTAGTATTTGTTGTCGTAGCGGCAACAGAAATACATCATCTGTGAACATTTCAACTGTCTAACTATCACGGTTCATGAGATACAGCCTGCTGACAGACAGCGGACGGAGTCTTCACCGGTATTCACAAATATTACTTTGAGGTCTCACAGTGCGCGCGGACGCACAGAGTCCCAATAACCTACTGATTTTGGGACCATGTGTGTCCGCGCGCACTTGGAAACGTCAAAGTAATGTTTGTGAATACCGGCATTAGTAATAGAGTTTTACCCTTTGAGTACAGAACCCTAAAAAGCATGATAAGCTGCGATGTTTCTTTATTGAACCGTGTTATGCGAAATTGACATGAAAGTAGTTCAGGGTATGCTGAGGACAGGGCGCAATGGCGCTCATTAGGGGAGGCCGATGTCCAGCAGTGGACAGCTATAGGCTGATGATAATGATGAAAGTTGCTCTAATAAACTTGCTCTCCAGTATTTTCTTCATAAAATAGTTTTGAAACTTTCATTATTTGAAAATATTTCCATTATAGGGTCTTTGGGCGACATGGGAGGCAGTGGAACCAGCTCCTCCTCATCACACATGTCGCCAGGATGGCAGGTCAACGACCTCGATCTGGACCTCCCTGGGGAATTGTCCATGAAGTGAGTGAACGTTTTTTTTTCTAAGGTCACTTTGTAATCCGAATGGTATGCTCTTGTATTCATAGTGACCATTTAGCGATGTAAATGTCGTTCTAAATTTTTCCAAAATGGCAGAAATAGACATCCTGATAATTTTTCATATCACCATTATTATTTTATTACTTACTAGCTGTCTGTCCGTCGCGGTGTTACCCGTGGTCCCTTGGGAAAACTTCACTTTCCCGGGATAAAATATAGCTTATGTTGAGAACGGAACTCCTCAGAAAATAGGTTGATTGACATGAAATTTTGTACTTACATCGGTGAGTTCAATCAGCTCACGGTAACCTATTAAAAGCTTGTACTGGTTGAATTTTTTTTTCAAAAAAGCTTATTTATTTTGGATATTATGTGTCCCCCGTAATTTTGGTTCGAAAAACCGCGACTTTCTCATTTCTGTATTTTTATGTTTGACATTTTCGGGTTGCGTTACAGCGAGGCGCTACTCTCCCTGCCGTCCCTGGCGGTATTCAAGCAGGAGGCGCCTTCTCCCACCGGCAATGTGCTGTCGCCGCCACGCCGGGCGTGGCCACATCGTCGTAACGATGACAGACAGGTAACTTCTGATTTACATACATACATACATAAAATCACGCCTCCTTCCCAAAGGGGTAGGCAGAGACCACGGATCTCCACTCGCTACGATCCTGACACACAACTTTCGCCTCATTCACTCTCATTACATTCTTTATACATGCTCGTCGGTTTAGGGTAATTTTGAGCTGGCCCTTCTCCAAAATGTCGCCAATTTGATCCAAGAAGGTTCGCCTAGGCCTTCCCCTTCCAGCTGTCCCATACACACTCGCCTCATACACATACACTTCTGTTTTTCTGAAGTGTTTGTCAGATTAGAATCAAAAACGGGAAAAGCCCACTCATATAATAAAGCTGAAAGTTTGATTAGATGTTTGTGTTTCGATCACGCCTAAACCAGTGAACCTATTTGGATGAAACTTGGTATAGGAGTAGATAGACCTGGAATAGCATATAGGCTATTCAAAATGTTGGTACCACGCGGGCAAAACCGCGCGAAGAAGCTAGTAAATAAATAAATAATGCTGGATTTTTCACACAGCATCATCTAGCCCCAAAGTAAGTAGAGCTTGTGTTATGGATATTACTTGACTGATATTAAAATGATTTAACATTATGGTAGTAATAGCCACCTATTTATTGGTCTAAATAGCTCTGAGTTTTATTGATACATAAACATTGTAAAATTAAAAAAAAAAATTGGAAGCGAATGTATCATCATGGCCTATGGATGGACCTAAGCAGACGAGCTTGTATACAATGAGAGTGAATGATGTATCAGTTTATGGTCCTTCGAGCCGGATCAGAAACTTTCTAATATAATATTAGTCTAATAAATTGTATGTTTTTCATCAATTTATACACGATTACAGATAACAAGTATGGTGGTGGATAACCGTGACTCAATTGATGAAAATGGCTGCCAGCAGTCACCTCCACACAATAACATGATGGGCCAACACGGTATGTTCCTACTTCCCATACTAATAATAACTCACTTTGAGTGTAGGTGAAATTCCCCCAATCCAAGGCAAAAAGGTAGTACTAACCTCGCCAAGGTCGACACCATCTGGTCCACTTACCTTGAGGCCTTGCGGCCTACAGTTAATGTCGGATAGTTCAATACATAGGTTAGGTGTGAAAAACCTTTGTAAGCGCGATTCAGAATCTAGTACATTTCTGCGTCATTTGTACGAATATTAATCCCAGCGCCATCTAGTGGTGCAGCTTTGAAGTAGGTAGGTTGTCGTTGTAGTTCAGGCGATCGTAGTTAGAGGCCGCCTCTATCGTATCGCCTATATAGGTATATCTATCGACTCTCATTATTATTTAATAAGATAAATAATTAACAATAATATTTACTAGGGAGCCCTGAAATGCAATGCCAGTCAATGATGTCCCAGAACGGAATAATGCCGATGAATGGATATCATTCGCCCAATGGACAAGAGAACAAAAGTAAGTTTTTTTTATCCTACCAACGTTTTTACCCTTTTCACCCCTTTAGGGGTGGAATTTCTAAAACACCTTTCTTAGTGCTCCCCTACATCAAAGGAATGTAATTCCAAGTTTCATGTTCCTAGGATGTTGCAGGTTGATATTTAAGGCGCTGTCTCCACGAGCGAGAGAATCGCGACGAGTCCGCCCTCATATCGTCGGAGAATCTCCACGAAAGAGCGATAATCTCGCCGCGTATCGTCGCGAGTCGTAACGGAATCGCAGCGTTTCCGCGGCGACTCGTAACGGTATCGCCGCGTTTCCTTGTCGAAATGTCCTGGCAACGCTAAAATGACGCTGCGTTTGACAGCGCGCCCGCTGCGCGCTCGCGCGCTCGCGCCACGAGCGCGCGGCGGGCCCGCTGCTAGTCGCGACGGGCTAGCGACGATGTAACGACGTTTCGCGCGCTCGTTGCCACTCGTCGCATCGCGGCGATAATATCGCCGTGTGGAGACGGCTTCTAGAGAGTGTATAGAAATACGTGGCACGACGATAATATCGTCGCGATTCTCTCGCTCGTGGAGACAGCGCCTAAGTCAGTATTTCCAAAATAGTTTTTTTTTGACAATTCACACAGCATCACTAGCGTAGGAATTCCGGTATTAAAATAGTAGCCTATATGACCGACAACCTCCTCTATCTTCCAGTGTAAGTCCCATTAAAATCGGTTCCGCCGTTCCAGAGATAATCTATGTATCGTTTCACAGACGCTGGCCTACTGATGTGCTCTCCAGTCAGTTCCCTGGAGGGTTTCCTGCATTCTCCCACGCCTCAGAGATCCGAGGCCACTTACAAAGACGATACCAGGTAACTATTTCATCATTTTTCTGATATTATACTCGTAGCTAGGCCACCATAAGGCTCAATGCACATTGAATTGGCAAGCGACGCGTCAATTAGTTTTATAGCGTACCATTATAAACCTTATAAACATTGTTACAAGATATAGAAACGCTTGTAGAATGAACGAGGTCTGGCGAAGCCATCTAGCGGGCCGCGCCGGCGCGAGCATTCTACAAGCGTTTCTATATCTTGTACCATTGTTCATAAGGTTTATAATGGTGCGCTATAAAACTAATTGACGCGTCGCTTGCCAATTCAATGTGGCTTGAGCCTAAAGCTCAATGCAGACTGAATTTGCGACGACACGTAACAAGACATTATAAACCTTATGAACAATGTTACAATAGAATAAACGAGGTGTCGCGCCGGCTCGAGCAGTCTCGCGCGGTCGCGAGCTGACGCGCCAAGTTCATTCTATCAAGCGTTTCTATATTTTTATACCGAGTGTAGAATAATTTTACAATATTGACGGCAGCTACCTTTTCTTTTGTAGTGAGACGGTTGTGTTCGTAGGAAAGTAAAGGTTTATTTTAAAGAAAAAACAACTGCATTTTTTTATTTAAAAAAAATGTACAATCAACCCAGAAAATGACATCTGTCAAAAAAAACAAGTTGGCCTCAATCAACGCAATTTCTCATCAGGAACAATTTTCCCTAAGTCATCATTTGCCTGCTCAATCACAGCATGCTGTCTTCCTCCACTCTCCTCTATCACTCGTCATCTCCATATTCACTCCTTTCTTACCCATATCTTCTTTTACACATCCATCCATCTTTTCTTTGGTCTACCTCTACTCACATAATATCCATCCACAACACTTTAACATGCCAAATCATATCTTAAGTCTTGTTTGACGACCTCTGTGGCGCAGTGGGTGAAAGCCCGCTTGAGACGCAGAAGGTTGCGGGTTCGATCCCCGCCGCGAGATAAATGTTTGTATAATCTGCAAATATTTATCTCGGGTCTGGGTGTTTCTATGTATAATGTGTATGTATTTACAAACAAAAAGTATATAAGTAGTATATCAGTTATCTGGTTCCCATAGTACAAGCTATGCTTAGTTTGGGGCTAGATGATGCTGTGTGAAATTGTCCAGCATTATTTATTTATTAAGTTTTTGCTAAAAATGACACACAAATCCCCAGGTTCCAGTACGTGCTAGCGGCTGCTACGTCGATAGCAACGAAGCAGAACGAAGAGACATTGACTTATCTGAACCAAGGGCAGCCGTACGAGATCAAGCTGAAGAAACTGGGTGACCTGTCGCACTCTAAGGGGAAAATACTCAAGGTATTTAATAATATTAGGACGACCTCTAGTGCAGTGGGTGAAAGCCCGCTTGGGACGCAGAAGGTTGCGGATTCGATCCCCGACGCGGGAAAAATGTATGATCTGCAAATATTTATCTCGGGTCTGGGTGTTTCTATGTATGTATTAACAAACAAAAAGTATATAAGTATATCAGTTATCTGGAAGGTTTGCTTAGTTTGGGGCTAGATGATGCTGTGTGAAATGTCCAGCATTATTTATTAATTTATACATGTATGGTAACACTAAAAATACAATACAGGTTAAATCTCGGGATGCATTTTAAAATCTTTTATAATCTTAAGTGCGAGGTTAAAACTCTATTAAATAAGTATCATATACTCCCTCGCTACACACGAAATATTACTTTGAGCTCCCTCATTACACTCGGAAATCAACTCTATAATCCATCTTGTTCGAGATTCAGACAGCGCCTATAACTTAAGACACTTGTAAGTATAAGTTTGTATGAGTCAGTGGCCAACTGATGAGTTTTTAGGCCGCCTTAAGGCCTCCGTCATAGCTTAACGACTGTAGCCGGGACCGACATAACGTGCCCTCCGGCACGGAAGCGCTCAGATGAAAATGCCACCCATCCACTTACAGACCGTTTCGAACGTTGCTTAACTTCGACGATCTCTTATACGAAAGCAAGCACGACCACGAGCGCTTGATTTTAATGATGATTAAGAAATAAGTTCACTAGTTAAACGTGTAGATGGCGCTAATTGGTGCTTAACCGAATAAATATGAGCTTATCAAGAATTTCGAAATCGACGCATGTGGTTCTGTGGCCGAGCGGTCGAAGGGACTCCGGCTTTGGGAGGATCGTCTGATCATCGCGGGTTCGAATCCCGTCGGAATCTAATATTTTGATAAGACTTTTCATTTCATAATTTGTAAATGCAGTTTTCCTTTTTACAATTTTAAAATCGACGACATGGTTCCTAAGAACAGATCTTCGTATGTCTTATAGTTTCAGGCTTTCCCATATTGACCGATCCTAAACACCCTTGTTGAACACAACGCCATCTGTGTGTCAACGGCTGTATTTAATATGTAGCTATCATAGTAACGTGAGCTCGATCTTTTTATTATAATAACTTTAATCGATAATACTTTTACAAACTAGTTCGGACAGTCGCCACAGTGGCGCTGTCCTGTTGCTATATAAGGGTTGTCTGACCTGTCATTCGGCCTCTTTTTTGCCATTTCGCTAATAATTTGTACCTGACCTGTACCGACGTAATGTAATAAATCCTGAATTTTCTGTTATAGCTGGTTTTACATTCCCTGCATTTTACAACCCTGTATTTTTTATCTCCTCAGAGCGTCATAAAGATTTGCTTTCACGAGCGTCGCTTACAATACATGGAGAGGGAGCAGATATCTCAATGGCATGCTGAACGACCGGGAGAGAGGATTGTAGAGGTAAATTAAAAAAAAAATTGACCTCCGTAGCGCAGTGGGCGAAGGTACGCTTGCGACGCAGTAGGTTGCGGTTTCGATCCCCGCCGTGGGACAAATGTTTGTATGATCTACATATCTCTCGGGTTTGGGTGTTTCTATCCTATCCTAGTTATCCTAATAATGTAATAAATCTGAAAGTTTGTGAGTATGTTTGGATGTTTATATGTTTGTGTATCAATCACGCCTAAACTAGTGAACCGATTTGGATGAAACTTGGAATAGGCGTAGATAGTGACCTGGAATAGCATATAGGCTATTCAAAATGTTGGTACCACGCGGTTGAAGCCGTGCGCAGAAGCTAGTGTATAATATTGTATGTATTTACAAACAAAAAGTATATCAGTTATCTGGTTCCCATAGTACAAGCTTTGCTTAGTTTGGGGCTAGATGATGCTGTGTGAAATGTCCAGCATTATTTATTTATTTATTTTATTTAAATAAAAAAATTGAGGCACTCCCGGTGTGCCGACAGAAGTGAAAAACTTGAGCTTAGTCGCTTACATGCAGCTTGCCAGATCAAGGTAATTATGGCCCATAGATTAGAGTAATTATGACCCATACTTCAAGGTTATCATAGCCCATATTCTAGACCTTAGATCAAGGTAATTATGGCCCATAAGTCAAGGTAATTATGAATCAACTTTTAAAGTAGGAACTCCTTTCGTGCCCCCAAGCAGGCTTTCACCCACCGCGCCACAGAGGTCATCAAATCATTTACTGCTGTTACCTATTTAAGAAAAATTATTATTACAACTTTACCTAACCCACATTGTGTTCAAGCAAATAAATTATCTTTATCTTTATTATTTTTGTATAGGTCGACGTACCACTGTCGTATGGAGTGATTCGTGTAGAACAGCCATCCAGCCTGAACTCGCTTCATGTGTTCTGGGATCCCACTAAAGATGTCGGCGTTTATATTAAGGTAAATATCCATATCGATTTACACTTCAGCGGAACGCATCCGCGACGTAACCGTTCCGTGGAGTTCGTCCAAAAGTAATTTTCCTGCGATTGGTTGCGGTCGGTTAAACGGAGGGACAGCGAAACGGTTTTGTCGCGGATGCGTTCCGCTACCATTTTTTTTTATAGTCAGAAGATTGTGTTCTGACTTGTGAGGAGGTTATATAGGTTATTTTGAACCAAAAAAAAATGAGTTTTTAATTTTTAAAATAACACCTAAAAAAATTATTTGTAAGAAAATCAAGTTCATCACATCGACGCTTTTTCCCATAACGATACTTTCACGGAGGGCAGGTTTATTGTCGGTCCTGGCTATTCAGACGTTAAGCCATGACGGTGGTGTTAAGGCGGCCTAACAACTCCGTCACCTTATTTTGTGGCTGTTAGGTGTTATTTATGTAGGTATTAATTTCCATAATTTATCACCAGGTGAACTGCATATCTACGGAGTTCACAGCGAAGAAACATGGCGGAGAGAAAGGCGTTCCTTTCCGTATTCAGGTGGAGACTTACTTGGCAAGCGATGAGCTTAGTCGCTTACATGCTGCCGCGTGCCAGATTAAGGTAATTATAGATAAGATTAAGGTAGATAGATTAGGTAATTATGGCCCCTAGATTTAGGTAATTATGGCCCGTAGACTAAGGTAATTATACCCTATAGATCAATTAATTTATGACCCCTAGAATAAGGCAATTTTGCCAATAGATTAAGGTCATTGGTAATAATTATAGTCCATAGTCTAATCAAGGCCATACTCATAGAAATAGGATAGATTAGTTATAGAGGTTTAGCACAGGTAAATTTAGGCCACAGTCCATAGTCAGATTAATTTAGTGAAGGCAATTTCTGGTCAAGGCAACAGATTAAGGTTATAAGCGCTCGGGGGCTGATTTAGATCAACGAAGTCTATACATTAAGGTAACTTTAGCCCATAGATCAAGGTAATTATAACCCATAGATCTAGATAACTTTAACTCATATTCAAATTAAATTGTATTATTATTCTACAGGTATTCAAACTAAAGGGAGCAGATCGCAAGCATAAACAAGATCGTGAGAAAGTGTTGCGTCGTCCGCGAACTGATATCGAGAAGTACCAGCCGGGATGCGAGGCTACTGTGCTCACTACGGTAACTGTCATACATACATACATAAAATCACGCCTCTTTCCCAAAGGAGTAGGCAGAGCCCACGGATCTCCACTCGCTACGATCCTGACACACAACTTTCGCCTCATTCACTCTCATTACATTCTTCATACATTCTCATCGGTTTAGGGTACTTTTGACCTGGCCCTTCTCCAAAATGTCGCCAATTTGATCCAAGAAGGTTCGCCTAGGCCTTCCCCTGTCCCATACACACTCGCCTCATACACTTGCGTTGTCAAACAACTGTCATCCATCCTCTCTACATGCCCAAACCATCTTAACATACCTTTTTCGATCCTCAACACTACATCTTCTTTCACTCCACACTGTTCCCTTATCACACTATTTCTCACTCTATCCTTCAACGTTACCCCACACATACTACGCAACGCTCTCATTTCACAGCATTCTAACTCTCCGGTAACTGTCAATGTCAAAATTATTTTGAAACTAGGCTTCTGCATATAGTCTTTTTCACGGCGGAACGCAGACACTTCGAGATGATGTCAAAATCAGTCAAATAGTAATGTCCTAAAGTTTAATCGAGATTATCAAAATCGATTTTTGTTTCACTACTATCAATTCATCTCATTCGATTATAAGTTTCATTCATAGACAAAATTACTAAACCAACGATTATTTTTTTACTTATCGATTAATCGATTGTCTCGATTTTCATTTTCGCACTCTCTAATAGGTTACGTTCCATTTTACTCAGTACTGTTATTTGGCGAAGTTTTTTTAGAAAATGTTTATTGTTTATTTATTTATATTTTATGGCTCGTTTATAATAATTTATGAAATATTTAAACAGGAAATAGACATAAACATTTTTTTTTGTATGTTTTATCGTTTAATTATTTTTCTTGATTTTTTTGTTTCAAAATTGTTGTGAACTATAACGTGAAACGAAACAAGTTCAATGTGTCTTGCATACGTTCCGGCGTGAAAAAGACTATAGTGCTTTTGTTTTTTGCAGTGGAACAATTTATACATATCAACCCCCTTAGCACTGCGTTTGTCTACCGGAGAATAGATATAAATAACAGTATTGACATTAGAGTGTGGATAAAAGTAACTTTTATCCATTTTTGTCATTTTTGGAGAAGCTAGTGGCTCTGCCATTTTAGTTTCGTTTTCTCGTGTTTTACTTGGTTTTATTATGTAATTTCGGTGGCATTTTACTAATGAAGCCTTGGGTACGTAACAGGAGATTTGGCAAATGGAATGGGGGAGTATTCAAGAAGATTTCTTATTTGACGAAAGATTTCCATTGGAGTTTGAAGTGATACGCTGCCATGTTTTCTTCTAAACCATTTTGACAGGACTGACTGACATGATATGAATTTTGGAACATTAAAACTTGACATTGGCAGAATTATTCTGATATTGATATTACAGTTAGTTGCCATTTAATAAAAGAAGAAGAAGAAACGCTGTGTTAAGGGGGCTGCAAATAAGTTCGTACGAGTTATTGACCAATCCTGGTGATCTTATTTATTTATTTATTTTAGTCATTTGTGTCCCACTGCTGGGCAAAGACCTCCCCCCATTCCCTCCACACATCACGATCTTGAGCAGAATCTATCCACTCCGGCAAGAATTGGTCGAGCTCATCCCGCCATCGCCGTCTCGGTCTGCCGCGTCGCCTTCTCGCTGGGTCGGGGCGCCACTCGGTGGCTACCTTCGCCCACAGCTCACTTGGCATGCGACAGACGTGACCAGCCCAGTCCCACTTCAGTTTGGCGGACTTAAGAGCTACATCAGCGATTTGAGTCTGTGAGCGTAGCGTCGTGTTGCGGATTCGATCCGTGAGCTTGACACCTAGGATGCTACGCTCCATCGCACGTTGGCAAACCTTGATTTTGGACTTCTGAAGTTGAGTTAATGACCAAGTCTGCGCACCATACGTTAAGACGGGGAGAATACAAGTGTCCATAAGCTTTCTCTTAAGCGATAGTGGGAAGTCAGATCCTTTCATTAAATCTCCCATGGCCCAATAGCCTCTCCAAGCATTTTCAGTTCGCCGCGCGATTTCCTTATTCCTTCCTGGTGATCTTATATATTAATATTCTTGTGCATGCGAACTGAGTCACTATTCTGGAAACGCTTGAAAATATGCTCAGGATTAAAATGAAAATACGCAAAACCGAATTTTAGCTCTAAAGTAGCTGCGCAGAACCCATTTTTGATGACGCCTAAAAGACGAAGACAGCGTTGTATAGCCTCGCTCACTCGCTTAGTTTGTTGCATCGTGCTATCTCGCTTACCTACCAAACCAATTGTTGAGTGCACCTAACTTCAGAGAACAAAAGATTGGTTGTTGGGTATTGTACATACATAACTTCCATATTTTTTTAAAAAAAGAATGTTTGTCTACAGTTGTCAAATGACGCTATGATGCCGCCGCCATCTCTCGTGACCACATCGCCGCCGTATTCTCCAGAAATGTGGTGAGTGTTATATAATATCCTAATCCTAATAATCTAATATCCTAATAATATAATAAATCTGAAAGTTTGAGAGTATGTTTGGATGTTTGTATGTTTGTGTAACAATCACGCCTAAACCAGTGAACCGATTTGGATGAAACTTGGAGTAGGCTATTCAAAATGTTGGTACCACGCGGGCGAAGCCGCGCGCATTAGCTAGTAATATTTAATGTTACAAGTACCAGAGTTCACTGGGTAAAACGTGTAGATGGCGCTTATCGGTGCTTAAGAGTGTGCCATACGCCGCCATTTTGTAAGCGGGACAGCGAGTGTGATTTGTTCGGCGTGTGAGGAGTACAGAGCTATGGATACGCAACGTTATTTACGTCGCTAAAACACTTTTTAGCTAATTACAAGTTTTATAATTAAACAACAAATCGAAATATTAAAAGACAACTAAATATATACTTGTAGGTTTCTTGAGAAAACAAAAACCCACCAATAAAGTGTGCTGTTACTGACATAAATAGCAAAATGTGTGCAAAACATGTATTTTTCAAAAAAAAAATATTATATTGAAAATTTTCACTCAAAAACACGTAATCCAAGATAAAACAATAGAAGTATCATTTACCAAAAGGAAGGTTGTAGCTTTCACAGAACCTGAGATGTGTCTATCTATCTTCATCAGGATTCTAATGGTGAAAGAATTTTTCAAATCGGTCCAGTAGTTTCGGAGCCTATTCAATTCAAACAAACAAATCTAATCTTTATAATACTAGCTTCTGCGCGTGGTACCAACGTTTTGAATAGCCTATACGCTATTCCAGGTCAATATCTACGCCTATTCCAAGTTTCATCCAAATCGGTTCACTGGTTTAGGCGTGATTGATACACAAACATACAAACATCCAAAAATCTAAACAAACTCACAAACTTTCAGCTTTATTATATGAGTGGGATTAGTGCAGAAAAATGGGTTCTGCGCAGCAACTTCGGAGGTACTTATAAAGATTCGTTGAGAGTAGTGAGTAGGTACCTACTTGTAAAGAGGTCTGTTTATGGGCTACAAAAATTGCATCTTTCTGGCAATTTTTATTGACTAATAAGCTCAGTTTATTTTGCAACTCGGGATAAATCATTTGCAAAGAGTGCCACAAACTTATCTGAACCGGTTGGCAGAAAAATATTGCGTAAATCTATTAATATAGGAATTATCTAATTATAAAAGCAAAGTAAGATAACAAAGACGTACACATTAGCTGTCGGGGGGCAGAGCGACATCAGGCCACGCGAATTAAAAAAACACAGAAAATATTTTACAAAACATCTTCAAATTCCCGCTAAAAATCAAATAAAATTATAGTGATGTGACACGATCGATAAAATACTTCTTCTATCGATATCATTTCTTTTTCACATAGATTTGGTAGAATGCTTGTTCTATTAGACCTTAATATTTTTATTGCGCGTTTTTATTGTTGCATAAGAACAATTAACTGTAACTTTATAAACCGTATAAAGCGCTCTTTTGTCTAACTACAATAATCGTCCTTGCTCCAAATATCTCCGTTCACACGGTAGTTCATATTGTGTTATTAGAGTATTACGTATCTAAAGTTGGTAGAACAAGCAAAGGACATATTTTTGTTTCATATTGTTTGGATAGTTATAAAAGCTTTACGCGTAGCTCTCGTTGCGATTTAACTAACTGCAAACATAGAAAAATTATATTTGTTGAGATGTGACTTTGCTTGGGTAACAATGTCTGGAAATGCCTGTACATATTAGGGAAGGATTTTATGTGTATATACCGATCAGTTTATTCTTGTCTGTCTGACCGTGCCGTGCATGCATCGGTAACATAATACCCGCTAGGTTTAATAAATGAAAATCTGTCCAACAGCACTTTACTACCTACGTTGATCATCAGCATGACATGACATTCAATTGTTAGTTTATTGGTCTAATTTTGGGGTGTGACTTGCTATGCACTCTGTTATTGAGATGGACAGAATATACGGGCAGTCAATTGACTAAATAGTTGCTAATTGAATGAAACCTAGGAATTTATACTAGTTATATTTGTAACAGACGGTTTTACAGGTTGCCAGTTCTTACAGATTTTCCTTAAAAAACCTTTACTAAGGAACGGATTTACGTAGACATTAGTGACTCTGATTACCGACATAACATTACTTATCTTTTTTGACTGAATAAAATAAATAGTTTGAAAATACATTCATTCAACTCTGCTAAATAATATTAACATACATATTCCATAACCTATGTAATAAATAAATAATAAATAAATAATGCTGGACTATTCACACAGCATCATCTAGCCCCAAAGTAAGCAGAGCTTGTGTTATGGGTACTAAGATGACTGATATATTACTTATATACTTTTTGTTCGTAAATACATACATATTATACACAGAAACACCCAGACCCGAGACAAATATTTGTAGATCATACAAACATTGGTCCCGCCGCGGGGATCGAACCCGCAACCTTTTGCGTCGCAGGCGGGCCTTCGCCCACTGCGCTACAGAGGTCGTCCGACCGACTAATACTTGTACCTTTTATAAATAAATACTTTACTATATAAGAACAAAGTTCCATCTAAAAAGTAAGTCATCTTGTTTTCAGGCCATCTTTTTTTATATTCATTTCATTCCTTACATAAATCTAAAAACTACAATCCAACGGAGCAACAAAGTACATAGTTCAAATTACTTTCTCGAACCTTCTAAAATAGAATAGCTGCGAGTAAGTGCTCGTACAATTGAACTAACCACGTTGACCTCCGTGACCCGACCTCTGACTAGTCACGCTACGAGTATTGCTTGCTTATAGCTACTTATTTTGTACTCAGTCTACAGTTATAGAAGCTGCAGCGATCACAATATTCAAAGTTCATCAGAAATGAAACTATGCATACTAATTTTAATTTCGTAATGTTTTAGCTAGCCTTTCGTTGGATGGATGTTTTCATGCTATTTTTATGGGTGACTTCTGAATAAATAGTGTAGTGTTGTCTATGCGTGTATTGCTAAAGGAAAGGTCGTACTCCATAAACTATTCTAGACTATAACCTATGTCTTTGACAAACTTCATCCAATTCCATTCAGTAGTTTTTTGCGTGAAAGACTAACAAACACGTCCAGACATCCTCACTTAAAATTTAAAATATGTATTACTACGATTAAAACAACATTTACATACAAGTGTAAATTTAGGAGTTTGCTTTTAAACATTGTAATCTTAAAACCCCGGTTGCTTATGGTTTTGCCTCGATAAATGCAAATCAAACCAGTTAACCTAAGCAACATTGTATATTCTGCAAATCGACACGTTGCCCAAAGTGGTTACAGCCGGTAACCAACGAGATATTAGACCTTCGACAATCCATTAAAAACATATATTCGATCAAGATGACACTAGTTTACACGTCTTACACCCGAGGCCAATTCTAACAGAATAGAGAGGTACCTACGTAAGCAATAAGAAAAGTTGTGGGGTTACGTTTGTCAATTCTCCAGAATTCTGATTTAATCAACAATCGAAGAGGAAAAAGAATCAAGGTTCATATACTTCCCAATTTAGTTTCATTAAGTTGAATTTAACCATTTTTGTGTGTTTGTGCAATATTTCAAAGAAAATGTTTACTAGGTGCTATCAGTTACCGCTTTATCGCCAAAGTGCGGTAGATACTATTTATTCTACTTCTAAGTGATCCCAGCGATCCTGCTGAATAAATGCTTTTTGAATTTGACTTTACAAAGATTTCGAGTGATAGATACTAAAGACATAGGTTACCATTTTCTTGTGAAAAGGGTTCAAAGTCAAAGTCAAAAAGCATTTATTCAGTAGGACTGCTGGTATCACTTAGAATAGTCTTAGAACTAATTTTACTCCTGTTCTTTCGCGACCAATACCGTGAAGACCAATACCATTCAATATAAATAAGGAAGCTGATCAGTTGATATCGGCCAGAAATAGACCAACAGCGTTTCATTCGATACATCCGCTGGGCCCTAATCGACGCAATTAGCATGCCATTGCTCAATGCCCATACAATTGTCCCTGTGCCACTGAATGTAGAGTAATTGTTACATCACGGACACAGACCTCTATTTAGGTGGTCGTACATTTTTGTTTGATGATTCCCACATCCTAACTTTACACTAGTCTGTGTTCATATTGATGTATACATATATCATGAGCAATCTCAAGAGATTGATCAAGAAATTGGATCCATTGCATGCATTCTCTTGTACAACAAATTCGATCTGCAGGTCGAACGAATCCTCAAGTTTGGCAGCCACACAAATACATTACATAAAATTCATACACGCCTAATTGGTGCAGGTTAAAGATAAAACCAGATTATTATCAATTAAACCTGGTGGAATTAACGAACACCGGTTCACATCTGATCAGGTTGGGTTGTTGACAGAAGTGCGTAATGAGTAATGGCTCATTAGTGGATGTATGCGATAAGCTGCACGCATACCTTAGTTTGTGAGAGGACGTACACAAAGTCAAAGAACTGCCAAGAGCGTGCTAGCCACGCACAGTCTGCCATTCCGTTACTCGTCAAATTAAGCGCACGTAGAAGAGGTCTACCCTACCGACATTACACAAACTTCATAGAATCTGGTAACATATATTCAGTAGGTACTATTTTATAAGAATAGTCTGACCTTTCTAAAATGGGACTGGGCTTTGCCGAATGTAGCTAGTGACTCCAAAAGTGGAAGACGATGTCGAGGTCCAAATTGAGCCCGCCACCTCAACGTATAGATCCAATTATGGAAAATTAACTTCCACTCGCAGTATCGCTTGCACGGTACTAAGTAGGTAGGTAGGTAGGTAGTAGGTACACTAGGTACTAACATTTGGATAGCCTATATGCTAATCCAGGTCACTATCTTCCAAGTTCCTGACAAATCGATTCACAAGTTAAGGCGTGAATGAAATACAACGTCTGCGAAAGATGATAGGGGGAAGCCTGTGTCTTTGGAAAGATACAGGCTAGAAATAATAATAACTGACTCATCAAATTATTTCACGGATTGCAATCCGAACCGCCCAAAACAGGTTGCCGCATCGGAAACCGCGGGCCGAATCTAAATATAGACGTGCAGAATCGTAACGTCTCGAAACCGGTTTGCAGGACGAATCTGTTAGGGATGTTTATTGTTAGTGGTGAATCAGAATCGCTAGTTGTTCTGGAATATGCCACACACGATCACATTTGGACAACATGGTAATACCTACTAATAAAGGATGTCCTAAGTTCATAAGGTAATATGGGTGAAGGCAAGATATAATTTACCATTGGTGGCCAAATTATTAGGGACATAAAGATACGTCCAGTCCAGTTAGAGGTAATCTGAAACTTTTACGAGCTATTGAAAAGTAGTTAATTTTACTAATTATGGGCTCGATTTGAATAAAAGTAAGCTCTGCATTTTATTTTAGGGCCATATTTAAAATGCTATTGTTTAATTTGTTGAATAGACGACAATGGAATGAAAACTAGCTACGACTCAAATCAAACAAACAAAATGATCAGTGTAATTATTTCGTACCTATAATAGACATCTGTTTAAATTAATTTGAATAGCTGAGTCGGGAATCGAAATTGTATAAAAAACAGTGAAGATTTAGTACTTTATAGAAGCATTTTCAAGTAGTAAGCAAAAATGCAGACTGATAGATTATTAAAACCGGTCATAATCAAACAGCTTTCACAATATCTCTACCATAGTTCCACGATCTTAATCCATCTACAGACTCCATCAATCATCGGTTGGACTCTCGTACTCGCGTGCAGGATGTAGTACTTAGACGACAAAATAGAACAAATTGATACTTAAAGCTTAATAAGAAAATAGCTGCATTCTATAAATAGGCTGTCATATTCCCATATGTGGGAGGCACGCACAATTTACTCGTACGATTTGGGCGTCTACTTTCAAGTGATAATCTGATATCTTAATATCAGATTATCACTTAAGAAGAAACTGATATTTAGGCTGAATTTTTGGGCGTTTTCTAATACAAGCCCACATTGTAAGTACCTATTCGATCGATAAGATCAACCTATGAACTTGGTCCGAACTTAGGGCTAAGTATGGCTAACTGAAAATATGGTCTTGGAGGTAAAAATATCAACATTTCCGTCGTTTTTTTGTCTAGAACATTCAGATGTGTCATAATAGTGCTGCAGGAGTTTGCAAGAGCGAAAGGAGGTGTAAGATTCGGCTGTGAGTGATTGAATATTTTTTGTTTACGATCTTAGTATGCCATTCAAGATCGAAATGATAGCGAGTGAATGAGCTATCACATACTGGATACCGGCCAACTGCAGCTCTTAATTTGTTCGATGCACATTAAACTATTTCGAGATCTTGTTTGTTACTGACGAAGGCTGCCAAAGCTATGTTTTCTGTAGATATGCTTTTAAAAAAAAATCTATAAGCGAAAAGTGCCAGGTACCTAACCTACGACTATATAACTTAATATTTAGGTATAATATCGATGGACTTCCGCAAAACGCCTGAATTGAATATTTATCTTTTTGATTTCCTTGAAGTTGTGTGTGTGACTTCAGGGTTCGAATCTTTCAAGAACGCTCAAATTTTACATACAAAATAAAAACGATTTGATTTTTGAAGACGATTTCTATGGTGATTCCTTCGATATAGATTTAGGGTCAGCGTAGCAAAACCGTCCTCGGTAAATAACACTTATTTTGTTTAGAATTTTGATGATGTTTTGAGGATTTGTGACTTTATTAGGTGCAAACGCAAAGGGTGTAATACGGTTAAACTTTAAAAATTTTTTGTCGCGCGGACAGAATTTATCTCTGATTTTGTACGTCACGCTATATCTATAATATTGTTAATCGAAGTTTGATTATAAAATGCTGACACGACAAGTGATAGAGTAAAATGATAGAGAGAAACACGTGTCGACCCCAATAAGTATCATGAGGGCAGGAAGATGCTGACACGCAGATAATACAAAATCGATTGACTAGGTATCTTTGTCTTTGCACCTAGCAGCTGATTTTAAGCCCATCAAGTGCGCATTCCGAGCCAATTATACGCAACTCTGCACTCTTGGCATTGGGGGCAGGTTAACTGTCACTATATTCGTATTTTGAGTACCTACCTAGTAACATCCAAATAACTAACTGGTTTTAAAGATCTTCTGCAGGTCCCCCTAGATAGTCATCATGATCGTGACTACGGCCAACAAACGACGCACGCAATACAATTATACAGAGTTTCAGATTTACAATATTTTACAGCCTAATTAGTCTCTTAAATACTGGCTAACATTGCTTTGCCATCTCTCATTTTATATTTCTTATTTTATCCTTATTTATGATCCATAGACCATACAGGGCCTATCCAGCGTTGGACTATAATCACAAATCCGCTTGTACCTATTAGGTACCTACGATGACGAAGTGAACCGCTCTACAATGTTGTCTAAGGTCTGGAGCTTGACAGATGTAGGTATGTGTGATGATTGTGTGTATGATAGTGTTGTGTGCGAAATTCCCACGATAACAGTGTTTTTATACACTCATGAAACTAGGTTATTTTAGGTTAATTAATTTTATCATACTAAAACCGCTTATTAGGTAATCCCAGAGATGTAGTGGTCATCTATTAGAGAACTAGCCACTAAACTCTAATCAGATGTAATTATCCGAAGTGTTCATTTCCTTAAAAGCTCCTTTCAGACAACCTATTAAGAAGCCATTCGTACAGTTAGAATCTGAAATTACACCAGTTAAAACAGACTGTCATTGCACATAAATGCAGTTTTATTACTCCTTTCGAAGCCAGCCCGTAATTCAGATGGGAAACAAGCGATAAAGCTAGTTTAATTCTCACACCAGTAAAATCTGGTGCAGCGGCGTATGGACATAATTGGACAAAACCATTAGGTAGGTATTATCGGTTACGAACTAAACATTTTTGTATAATTTATCACCGTTCCAAAATACCATTCAATAACAATATAGAAGCTTGTTCATAATCGTAATTGTTATCGGCCTCAATGTCGTGAAATATCGATAAAATGTTGGTACCTACTGTCTCATCACTAGTTTTGGTGACGTGTTGCGCGATGCACCGAACGTAGCCGCCCGCGGCCTCCACAAACCGACTTGAACCGGTTGTGATCCAATCATCGAACTCGGCTGGCTAGCCGCAATTTATCCGACCAATCAGCGCACGTCGCCTTCAGTCTTTACCGCTCCTCCGTGCGCCGTGAACTCGTTTTCGTATTCTGTTTACAAAAATAACACGCGCTAGAAATTGCTTTTTGCTTTTCTTTCCTACTTTCTTGTATTAGTTTTATTCGGATAAAACTAAAACGTTGAGTTTCAGTGCGCGTGTTTCACATTATGTTGGATAAGTGACTGTTCGGACAGAGTTTTGCGTGCATTTTAGTTATTTTCACAAATGGTTTTTGAGGGGCTCTGTGTCGAAGCTATGGTGGTAGGCGGGCGCTCATACCGCCTTGGATCTGGTGCGTTCATCTTCTTCAACCTGACGAGACAGGATTACAGCTGACGTGAGAATAATGCTCGTTTTCGAGCAGAGACTTAGTGCCCGTCATTCGGGTCGAGGTGTGTACCTGAAGGCTAGATTCATCCACGGGCTGGAAGCCAGAGGATGGCGGATGAAGTTCGCCCTTCTGAAAGCCGAGGTGGAAATTGACGCTGACCTAGCTACTTACACAGAACTGGAGAGACGTTTCCGTGCCGCGAACGTGTTGGTACGATGTCGGCGGTTCCGTTTACCGTAATTATCTGGATTTTTCTGCATTTCGCTTGTAATAGTACTGTTTCGAATTTTCACAGCTGATTGTAAACAAACTTACAAACCTTGTGCGATAATAATTAGATTATCTTTTACGAACATGCAATAATAATGCTCAGTTTATTTACGAATTAGCATACGGCTAACCATTTAAATATAGAACACAATTGTTGTCGTTGGATCATTCCATGCACACAAAGCCATATTTGCGTTGTGGTTTAACAGTTTCTTGCTCTATTTAATGATTTTTTGTTCAAATCCTGCTTACTTACCAATACACTAGCTCTACGAGTAAAATTGTATTCAAGTTTAGAGTGTTTTGAGCTTCTATAAATAAATAAATAATGCTGGACATTTCACACAGCATCATCTAGCCCCAAACTAAGCAAAGCTTGTACTATGGGAACCAGATAACTATACATATACCTACAACTTATAGTATACTTCTATCGAAGATTTTGAGTCGTGTCACATTGTGGAAAAGTTGCTTTTGCCTAAAACATCATTTTGCAATTGTAAGCAAACTGGGAGTGTTTGTTGTTTTAATTCATTGTGCATTTTATCATAATAGCCTTGAATTTAGCTCCAACACTTTCCTAGTGACCTTGAGCCTTCTTATGAGGCCCAAGTGAGGGACCACGTCTCAGTTCCATATGTCATCACTGGTTGAAAACCTTGGAGGACGCCCCCTCACTAGATGGAAAGACGATCTGGTAAAGGTTGCTGGGAGTGGGTGCAGGCTGCACAAGATAGATCGTGGTGGAAATCGATGGAGGCCTATGTTCAGCAGTTTACGCTAGATGGCGGAAATGATGATGACATTCCTAGCAGTTCTTTCAAGATGTCTCAGGATTAAATGCACTTTGTGAGGACCTCCTCAAAGAAATTGAAAGTTACTTTGTTGAAGTTTGTGTGTTACCAGTGATCACATATAAAACTCTTAAGCTCTTAAGGTTAAGCTTGCCTTTGCCATTACTTCTCTAGATTAAATGTTTATGTATGTTATTTCTTTGTGCAATAAAGAATAAATAAAATAAATAAATAATCTCCTAAGTAGGTTAAAAAAATAAAATCAAATGCAATATACCTATTTCTATCTCTAATATACTTAATACTGTTGGCATAATACATTAATTGTGAATTTCCTCACATTTTTATTTTAATAAATAAATAATAAATAATGCTGGACAATTTCACACAGCATCATCTAGCCCCAAACTAAGCATAGCTTGTACTATGGGAACCAGATAACTGATATACTACTTATATACTTTTTGTTCGTAAATACATACATATTATACATAGAAACACCCAGACCCGAGATAAATATTTGCAGATCATACAAACATTTATCCCGCGGCGGGGATCGAACCCGCAACCTTCTGCGTCTCAAGCGGGCTTTCACCCACTGCGCCACAGAGGTCGTCTCGTAATATCTTTACATTGTTGAATTTTGTTGCAGTGTCGCATCGAAACCAGTGCCAAGTCCAATGGTGGTCGCTAAGTCGCCTCCAGGTAATTAAAACATAAATAACATCCAACAGTCATCCATCCATACTATACTAAAATTATAAATGTGAAAGTAGGTCTGTCTGTTACCTTTTCACGCCCAAACCGCTGGACAGATTATCAAGCAGAGGCTAAGTTGGCTAATTATTCATACTACTTCACACCTCTCGCATCTCAGTCGAGCCAATTAATATTCAAAGACTAAATTTAATAATATTTAATCTTATTACAGCGATCCTGGCATCACCTCCACAAATGAAGCCACTATATTGCCAAGAGTGAGTATTCTGTAACCTTTTGGATATGCCTCTGACTACTGCTTGCAATTAGATGTCCTCTGGCGCAGTGGGTGAAAGCCCGCTTGGGACACAGAAGGTTGCGGGCAGAAATATTCGCAGATTATTCAAACATTTATCCCGCGGCGGGGATCGAACCCGCAAACTTCTGCGTCCCAAGCGGGCTTTCACCCACTGCGCCACAGAGGTCGTCGTTATGACTCACAAATAGTGTTTTTATTTTAAAAATAAAGTACTTTAGATAAACAAGATAGTGATTGATACTGTTTTCAGTTATCTTATCTTAGATAACTTTTGTAAATAAATATGTTTGTAGTGGCAACGACATGAAAGTGAGTTCTCCGCCCTGCCACTCCCCTGGCGCGATCCTGCCGGACTTGCCGCAGCCAGCCGACGATCCTGATAAGGTGACTACCCCATACTTGCGTCCTTTTCTAAGGACATTTCTTCTACAATTCTTAAAAAAAAATCGGTTTTAAATAGTTGTGCGCCTCTCAGGCGCCAGGTTATCTTTTCAGTTACAATAGGGAAGGTTATCTTTTTTTTTTTATTAATTAAATAGGTCAGCATTTGACCTCACTCTGCCTGATGTTAAGCAGTAGTGAGGTCTAAGATGGAGCATGCTTACCTAGAATGAACCTATTTACTCTTGATTTGAAGACCCCTTTATTGTACTTTTCGGGAAATACAGAGCCCGGCAATGAGTTCCACAATTTGGCGGTGCGTATGAAAAATGTAGACTCAAATCTTTCTAGGGTTAAGAAATGAAAAGTCTTATCTAAATTTTCGATTCTGACGGGACCCGCGACGATCAAACGATCCTGACGCCGGAGTGCCTTCAACCGCTCGGCCACAGAACCACTGACGTCAGTTTCGAAATTCTTGATAAGCTCATTACATACTTTTTAGGCTAATAATATGTGTTTGCAGTGCGGTGGTCTGTCTAAAGAGGCATCAGCTCAAGAGACGCAGGCGTGGCTGGCGCGGCAACGGTTCGCGCAACACGCGAACACATTCGCCAACTTCTCTGGCGCAGACCTGCTCAGGTGAGGATTGGGCATTAACCTTGGTAGGCGAAGCTTAAAGTCAAAAAACCGTGGCACTCTAGGAGTGCCGACAAGTGAAAACTTGAAAGAGGTTTCGGTAACGATTCTAAACTTAAAGAAAAATAAATAAAGTGCAAAAAGTTAGAAAGAAAGAAAGAAAATACATTTATTCAACAAATCACATAAGTAGGTAAGAAAATAAAATGAACACAAAGGGGAAGGGGGACGGTGTATGTAATGTGCTGTAACTGTAATGTCCCGGTTACTGTTCTACTGGGATTTGAACTCGAGGTTGTCTCACTCAAGCCGTCATTAAAAAACATGGTGTAAAGTTACGCCAGGTCTAAACTCCAAAAATTGTATGGTTACCCTTAAAGCTGCATTTACACGATGCGATTTTAACCCATACGATATCGTATCAATCGGCAATTTTTCACGTGTAAACGCTCATCGTATGCGATTTGTCATAGCGTGACGCTAGTCGGCACGTTCAATGGGCGGGGCTTCAAATCGTATCATGTAAATGCACCTTAAGTAACACCCGGCGCAACTTAACACACTTAATGACGTCCTCAGAGAATAGTAACTATCAGTTTCTCAAGTTTCAAGAAAAATAGATTAGTTTCTCAATGAATCCCCAAAAAATCGAGGTTCTAATTATTTATTTGTTCCAGACTATCCCGCGATGACATCATACAGATTTGTGGACTTGCGGATGGCATCCGTCTGTTTAACGCGTTGCATGCCAAGTAAGATTATATTCCTTTTTCATTCTTCAAGAGTTCCGTTGAACAGTATTTAATTCTCCTGCGATCAAAAAACGCTCATTTTACATACAAAAAAAGTTAGGCCACGTCCATGTTTGATGTTAGAAAACAAAAATAATAAATAAATAATGCTGGACATTTCACACAGCATTATCTAGCCCCAAACTAAGCAAAGCTTGTACTATAACTGAACCAGATAACTGATATACTACGTATATACTTTTTGTTTGTAAATACATACATATCATACATAGAAACACCCAGACCCGGGATAAATATTTGCAGATCATACAAACATTTATCCCGCCGCGGGGATCGAACCCGCAACGTTTTGCGTCTCAAGCGGGCTTTCAACCACTGCGCCACAGAGGTCGTGAAATGTCCAGCATTATTTATTTATATTATTATTTATTAAATCAGAAGCTATATCAATTCAATGGAATTCCTCAATAACCATGGGCACATTTGAATCAGCTCAAGGTAATTTGAATTAGTAATTGTACTCGAGCACAGTGTGTGACTGAGAGGGTGGGTGCCTACACGCTTTTTTTGCATAGTAAGTTGTCCCTTATCGCCATTGCATTAGTGTGAGCGTGGATTAGCGAACTTTGATTTATACTTAGTTCTTTGTGATCTGTATGATTGTAAAATATAACTTAGACGAATGTGAGTGCCTACTCAAACCTATTATGGTTTTCAGGCACAATAATAAGTAAATAATGTAGTCTGTATACTGAAATAAATAAATAAAATAAACTAAAATTAGATTTTATATAACAGACGCATCGCCCCCCGCCTGACAGTATATGTCTGCCCCCCCGGCTCCAACATCTACAGCGCGCTGTACCTGCACGCGTGCCGCGCCAGCGAGCTGCTGCACAAACTGACAACTCTGCCGCATGACCTCGCCAAAGTACGTAATTAGTTAAAAAACTTTTTTATTTACAGAAACTAAGCTACTACAATATGTACATAAAATTACAAAATACAAAAGAATCAGTCAAGCTATCTAAGGATCGTCGTAAAAACGATCTATAGATAGCTCAACTGATCCAGGTCACTGCCAGTCGGAAGCGTGCCCAAAACACTGGGGGCATTGCCACGCTGAATGGCAATGCTGATTCTTTGTGCCAAAAAGTCGTCAGCTCTCGAATCACGCGACGCTTCGACCAGACGTCCTGAAAGATTTTTGAAGACGCGATGGGCCCCGGAACCCCACGGACCCAGTAATTAGTTAGTCTTTTTCACGGAGGAACGTATGCCTGACACATTGAAGTTGTTTCGTTTCACGTTGTGTAGCTCACAACAATTTTGAAACAAAAAAAATGATACGCTAAAACATACATTAGAAATGTTTTTGTCTATTTCCTTATTTATTTTGTCTCTTTATTGGGTATGCGTACTGTACCTATGTTGTACTTGTCACTGTGTTTAAAAATATTCAATACATAAACTATAAGCACTTAAAATAAAATTATTTACGTATCTTGTTTTAGGACTGTGAATCAGTACTTGTCTCAGGACCAAACGGCGCCCGAGTGAGGCTTACCGACGAGCTGGTGCGGCATCTTCCAGACAACTCCACCTACCGCCTCGAGAGGGCGGAAAACGCCGCGTTATTGCTGTGCGCCACCAACTAGGAAACCATACGAACTTGATGCTGCGAATATTTGAACACCATGCTTACGCGACTTGAACATCATTTTTACAATTGTAACTGGACCGACAAAAGGAGGTAAATAAGTTGTGGCGCCCTCTAACTACGATCGCCTGAACTACAAGGGCATCGTTATAGAGCCAACGACAACCTACCTACTTCAGAGCTGTACCACTAAATGGCGCTGGGATTAATATAACCTTATTCCCATACAAATGACGCAGAAATGTACTAGGTCCCGAATCGCGCTTACAAAGTTTTCGAGTACATTTGACCTATAAGAACTATCCGCAAGGCCCCAAGGTAAATGGACCAGATGGTGTCGACCTTGGTGAGGTTAGTACTACCTCTTTGCATTTGGATTGGGGGAATTCCACCTACCCTCAAAGAGTTTTTTCTACGCTATTAAACTTAGTAAGTTTTGTGGTTCTTTAAATAAGTTTTTACTAGTAAGCCTCGTTATAATAATTGTAAAAATGTGAAACTCGCTAACCCAAAACAGAACGTGAAAATGGCTAAAGAATCCCGCATCGGGCTGTTTTGAAAGACATTTGGTTTTTGAAGATCTTATAGTATTTTTCACGTAGGAACAAGTCCCTACGCTGTACAACTATAAATTTTGAAATAAATAAAATATTCACAAACATCACTATGACGTTTCACTGTGCGTCCGCGCGCACTAAGACCTCATAGTAATGTTTGTGAATACCGGTGTTAGTCTATTTCCTTTTTCATAATTTCAAAGAGCCTTGTCACGTAACCGTTCCTATGTGAAAACGACTATAAGTGAAGTTAAATCTATGAAAATATTGTATTTGTCAAGACTAGACAAATTATCATTTACCGATATCAAATACAATAGATTCAATCTATGATAAAAGATGAAAAAATATTGTAAAAATATGTCTAATATTTTTTATATAAGTAGAGTATTCATGCTACTAGTATGATTACATTGTATTTACACAAATATATACTTATTTTATGAACATTGTTTAATGATGAAAGTGCACTTAATAATTATATTTCTTATACAAACAGAAATTATGTGATAATGAAAATATTTGCTATTGCCGATATGAGCTAAACTTGCCTTAATAATGCCTTAAAAGTAATAAAAACAGTGCCTTTTTGCAATACTTTATACAAAATATAGCCTATGTTCATCAGGGATAATGCAGGATTCTAATGGTGAAAGAACTTTTCAAATCGGTCCTGTAGTATCGGAGCCTATTCAATTCAAACAATTATTATTATTATTATGAGCCCGTGATGTGATGTCCCACTGCAGGGCAAAGGCAATTCAAACAAATACATCTTTATATTATTGGTGTAGATTATTATAGTGAAGATAAAAAAACCTTTAATTTGCATTAAGTACGTGCAATTTCAGTTTTGATTAAAGGGGCCATGTTTTAGTTTGTAATTTCATCATAATTTTACTACATAAGTATTATCAGGTTTGTAAAACCAATTAGGACAGAAAGTTATATCTATCTTCACAAATAAACTAATGCGTTTATCGAACAATCGGTGCAGAAAATATTTTTTCTGTGTTTTCTTATAACATCAAATAAAACGCTCAAACTTTGTTTGCGCGTCGCTCCCTGCCTGCCTCTGTGGGCGCGCGGCGGGAAACGCCGACAGACCCCGAAGTTTGTCGATCTTCGCCGAATGGTTACGGTTAGTGTCGCGAATCCAATGATTTTTTTACCATCACCGATACAACTTAGGCGCCTTCAAGAAAAGAGCCTATTCCTACCTCAAAGGCCGGCAATGCATCCGCAGTGCCTCTTGATGCTGCAGTTGTCTGTGGGCGGTGGCAATCACGCACCATCAGGTGTGCCACTTGCTCGTTTGCCCCCTCTTCCATAAAAAAAAACTCAAAAATGCCCAACCCAAAGAAGTTCTACAATAATAATCTCAAAAATCCCCTCCATATTAAATTTAGCCAAAATAATTCGAGATATTGACTATTAAAATATTATCAACCAAAGATTATAGTAGTTCTTGAATCGTTTTTCGCTAATTTAAATTTTTACGTTGAATTCATTTTTATGTTAAAAATTTCTCAAAATTAAGTCAAAAATGTCTATTCAATTGTTGAAAAGCTAGTTTTATCTTATTTAATGTTTAAAATAATACTTCAAGGTCATTTAGTTATAATTATTGTGTAAATCATTATTATAATCCGTGTAGTATTGTGTTGTAATGTAGGAAAATGAGAATGTAGTACTCATGCCATCATGTTTTATTGTTAGTAAATAATGTGTAAGCAAATAATGTTTGTTAGTAATGACATACATACATAATAACATACATAAAGTCACGCCTCTTTCCCAAAGGGGTAGGCAGAGACCACGGATCTCCAGTCGCTACGATCCTGACACACAACTTTCGCCTCATTCACTCTCATTACATTCTTCATACATGCTCGTCGGTTTAGGGTACTTTTGACCTGGCCCTTCTCCAAAATGTCGCCAATTTGATCCAAGAAGGTTCGCCTAGGCCTTCCCCTTCCAGCTGTCCCATGCACACTCGCCTCATACACTTGCTTTGTCAAACGACTGTCATCCATCCTCTCTACATGCCCAAACCATCTTAGTAATGACATTTTTGTTAATTTTTATTTATTCTGAACTATGAGTTTAGATGGATACTTCGAATGGAGATAGTTTTATCTAAACGCCATATTTTCAGATATTTAATAGCTTTAATTTAGTTTTATAAAAAATTAGTAGATTTAGTGCCTAAAGGCAATTTTAAGTTCACGATATTTTTATTTTCATAGTTTAATACTTATCTATGTCATAAAGTTCTAAAGAACTTGTCTGTTTAGATATGTTTAAATTATATCGTGTTTTATTTAACTCACTTTAAAGTAATGCATATTTGTTTAAGGAATATTACACTAGAAAATAATAAAATAAGAATTAAATATCTTTCAAAGTTAGCCGTTATCATGGCAGCTCTGTCGTTTAGCTTATGTTTGTGATAACTTTAAGTTATTTAATTTCATAAAACTAAAAAAAATTGTGTAAAATAAGATTGTAATCTGTGCCTTGACGAGTGCCTAAAATACGCAACACGAACTAGCGGTCGATAAGTTTGTGAAACCGCACTTTTGGAGTCTAGCGAAGTTGCTAAACGGAGTATTTTATTAGTGAAGTATTTAAGTTTATTATAAGAAATGCATGTTATATTTGTATGAAGTCAATAAATGTATATAAAACCCATTAAATTCTTTTTTTTTATGGCACGCCATTAGTTTTCTCTACATATTTGCTGATGATAGACGAATTCCGACGTTCACGAATGTGTAGTGACCATTACAAGCAGCTAAAAAGCAGTGTACGGGAGTTTCAGTGGCTGTATGAAGCAACTAACCATTTTATCATCAATCTAGCAGGTCCAAAGGTGTAAAATACCTCCTAGTTGTACAGATAAATCACCGGTACTGGTCACTGCTGGTTCTAAGATCGCAGGATTGTGGGTCTGGATGAAAATTCACAATAAATATTAAGATGTAGGTCGCAAAACACACGTTTTGACTGTTCGTCAAGTCATTTTTAAGGCATAAAAACACCTATTTTTTTGATGACATTATTAATAGTTTAGGATAGTTATGAGAGTCGAAACACGATTGACTTAATTTGACTCTATAGAAAAAAATCACAAAGTTACCTCTAAATCTTCTTCATAAATCAGTTTCATTTGCTGGTTGTTTAAGTTTTTTTATTTAAATTTCCTCCACGAGTCCCTAATAAATACGGTAGAGGATTACGGAATTATTTTATTGCCAAGGAGTATTATTTTGTAGCAAAAAATACATTTATAAATAACGTTCAGTGTAATGATGCCCGGGCCGGCCAGCACACCTTCAGACGGCTTAGGGGGCAGGGAGGGTGGCGAGCGCGGCGGAAGCCAGAGCGCACTTCACCTTAAGAGTTCAAAAAATTAGTTAGTTCCTCTTTTGGCCACCGGACCAGATAAGTTTGTGGCATTATCTTTATAGCGCGGCGTAACTGTCTCTATTTCGGCAATCTCAGCTTTACTGTGTGCATAGTGCATGAGATTACCGAAGTTGCTTTGCACATAAAAATTCTACATTTCGTTTTCATAAAAAATGTATCGCGGCAAGGCGAACGGTACATTTTGTAGGCAAACTAAACTGTAGGATTTTTTTATTGTTTCAACAACATAACTTCGAAGTGTTTTTTGTTATTAGACATTGTCCAAAAATGCAAAAAAAAATATGTAGGAAATTGGTCAAGTTCTAACAAAAATTGGGAGTTTTTATAACTTGAGTTATCATGTTATTCCTAGGGGGTGTCGATCAAATATGATCCGGAGTTTATGGTTTACCTAAAGAAATTACTGTAAGGTGCACTCAGCAAAAAATGTGGTCTACCATCCTACGGTTTATTTGAACGTTATGAAACAACAAGGTTTATATTACTATTATGACAGTTAGAAAAGTAAACCTTAGCAGTAGTTAGATTTCACAGAAACTGTTGTCAAAAGTGGTAGACCACTTTCTTTGCTGACCGTACCTAGGTACTAGGTGGCTACGGTGTTACCTACCTACTAGTAAGTACCTAAGGGAGGTACCTGTTATGGTGCTCAATTGATGAGATCTTAATAAAATAAAACAAACAGAATGAAACAGAATCTTCGCTTTAATCAGCAATTTCCAGTTGAAAAAAAATAATCAACAAAACTACACTGAAATTCAGAACATGACTAATTTACAAACAATTTACAGCGATTTATTTAATAGACGCAGTTTTTGAATGCCCCTTGTACCCGAGCAAAGCGTAAATCACGATCGAAACATAATAAAAATAATATTTACAGGGCAGGTACCGACGCACGCGCACGGCAGTAAGCTAAATTAGGCTAAGAAATACATTGCGTTCAAAATTATAAGTAGCAAAACTTTTAAAGATTACAAACGGTTTAATAACGACTCTTATCCAAGTTTACCGTTTTGGCGAGCGAAGCGTTTTACTGAACCGGAGCTCGCTTCGCTCGCTGATTACAAACTTTTAAGAAGTTTATAAAGTAGTTTGCATCGATAGATGACAATTGTATTCTTTAAAAGTTTTGCATCTCATCAGAGCATTCAAATACTACGCAGTGCCTAGTTTACAAATCAAGAACTTATGAGGTACAACATCCTAACCACTTTACTAAGCGTATCGTAACGGCCCCAAAATATAGAGGCCAATTTTTTTTTACATTTTTTCCCAAATTGCAGCCTTTTGTACAGTATATGATACTTACTAATATTATATGTATAGACATAGTTAAAACCGTTATTTTTTTGGTCGCGTTATATTTTTTGTAGCATCTTCGTGGGATGACACAAAAGATAGCTCGCATATTTTTTCAAAGGTAATATAACAGGACATTTTGCATAACACGAGTTGATATAATCGCATAGCTAATATTAAACTCCGTTGAGTTATAAATTACATATTCACGATATTTTTAAATATATTTTTTTAGTTTTTCTGAAATAAATCATAAGAGCCGAACGGACAAAGTTATGCCGAAAAAGAAACTACACTTAACATACACAGAATGATGAGTCTTTTATTATTCGCCACCGATAAATGTAAGCAGACTTGGATTTAGGTAATTATTTATTAATACATCGAACATTCAAGACAATTAATGTCGGCGACAACGACGAAAGACATAATTGCAGTCCCATTTTTGATAAGATTTTTTTATAATTTTATTTTTTCATATTCTATCTACATGTTGTGTCTACTACGATACACCCTAATAATTTTAATGGACACGCCCTAACCACTACAATACCAATAACTGTTATAATATTAAAACTGATTCTTCATACAAATCAAAGACTTATGATTGGGAAATCAGATGAAACTTCGAATTGAACCTTTTTGGTATTATGTTATACAATCTTTTTCCAATACCAAGATAAAATATTAAAATTTAAAATGTGATTCACATTAGTACCTACATATTAATTGATAGTAGTTTTATAATCATATTTACGCACATTTAGAGTTGAGACAATTTGAATAATGATTTTCCAACCATTTACATTACTTTTGTTAATGATAGGTACATTGTTTAGTGTAAGCGGGGATAAAATAATGAAAAAGTTTCTAAAAATACACAGTATAATAACTTTTTTTTTTTGAATCTCACTTCATGTCATTTTCAACAATTTTTACAAGATAATTACTAGATTATACCTTAAATATCAGCCGCGCTTTTCTTACATTTATTTCTGTACATAAGGATATTTATTGTAAGTGTTTTATTTCAATTTCATTGACTTACTTTCCCAAATAAACAACGAAGTACTAAGCTGTCAATTTAAATATAGTTTAGATTAAAAGCGTTATTCCGCAGGGATTGATACTTCCCATCTTCGCTTGTAAATTTTAACATTGAAATCGGGTTTTAGTTTTAAAATCATAATGATTTAGTGAAAAATGTAAGAAAAACGCGGCTTTTAAGATTACACAATATCAAATCTCATAAAGTATGATGTAGTTTCTTTTAACAGTATAAACGGGGTAACTAAGGGTTCTTAAAAAAAAAGCGAATATAGGGTGTCTATGTAATATTGTTGAAAACGTGGCGATTGTCTAAACAACTTTTAAGACACCCTATCTAAATAATCTAGAAAAGCTGACTGAACTCAATTATCCTGAATTAAATTCCAATCCGATTTAAAACTAAATATTTTCATATTTTAGAACACTATAGAATCATGAAATTTGGTTCTGGTGTTGCTAGCTACAAAATAATTTCAAATGTTGCCACTGCACTTACAATCGATCGACATTTACTTTGATTTCACATTTAATATTTTCAAGTTATTTTAAAACCGCTAAACAGTCATATATAATCATATAAGATACATTACAATATACGCTTTTATGAATAAACGTATATTTTTGGAAGTGATCTGATTAAATATTCATATATGAGTTACATAGTAAAATAGCTAAATACATAGTGACTCCAGAGAAAGTAGATAAAACATACTCGTATAAGTCTTGGTCTGCACAAAATAGGTTAGTTCCTAGATATTTTGAAGACTATATTATAATTTAAATTATGTAATGTTATTTACAGACAATATATGACCATTTGAACGACCACGCAACATACAAATCTTAAAATCCTGGTCCTGCCAGTCCTTTCTAATCTATATTCACCATTAATATACACATAAATCTATATAATACAAGTTATTTCGGTTATATTACACAAATCGTTACACATTAGGTATACATTTTTTTACTCGCGTTTTTTCCTTTTAAAGAACTAAGTGAATGTTTCTCTTGCTATTTTAAAACTATGTGCATATGCCAGCGTTTTTATAAATAATTAAACTTAATTTATTAACTGGGATGAGGGAAAACTGAATAAACTTTTACACCCTACACTTCTTAAATAGATTTTTTTGAGAATATAAAATCGACCGACGCCTCTTAGGAATGATTGGTAACTCACTTTTACCACAAACTAATATGATTCGTGTTAAAAATTTAATATTCTACGATATGGCCAACTAGATTATCTTTAATCCATTGCAATCAAATAATTTAACCAATACCTTGTTTTGATTTTCCATAGAAATTAATTATGTCATAATCGCGAAAGTTTTAAATTTATAACGCGCTCTCCTGAAAAATCGTTAAAAGTGAGTTACCATTTTATTCATTAAAGTTGTCGAAATCGAACCATCGCAACAAATAAAAAAAAAAAGTTGGTCAATTTTTGTTTTTAGATATTAATGCAAGAATTATGGACAAGAAACACAAAGATAGATAGATAAGATAGATAGATAAGATAGATAAAAGATGGTATTAAACTTAAAATAGGTTAATTTCTAGAGATTTTTTCAGTTTTATTCGAAGATGCGCTCTTTGTTCAGATGGGTAGAGTGCCACAAACTTATCTGACTTATCAGGTGAGAGGCCCTGTTATCGCATTTGGTGTTGACAGAAAAATTAATTGTAAGTCAAATTCAGTTCCTCTTTTGGCCACCGGTCCAGATAAGTTTGTGGCACTATAGTTATTTGTTACATTCATATTGGGTACTCAGAGTCGTAAACAATTGATTAAATCTGTTTTTTAGTAAAGGTTTTATAAGGAAAATCTTTGATAACGGATTTAAGTAGCCGTTAACGTTTCCGGCAAATAAAATATTTGTATGGAAATATATATAGTATAGGTAGTGTTAAGATATGGTTAGGTAATATTTAACTTTTTGACCTCGGTAGCGTGATAGTTTGATAGAGAGATAGGTGAGGAACAGAGTTCGAATCCTGCTTGACACCGCAGATCTTCGATTAGCATCCGTGACGGAAGCCTATCCAACTGTCAGACATTATTAGCAGTTATTTCGACTTAGATGTATAATTTTAGATCTGATGCTATGAATCGCAAACAAGTTCGAGTCGAAGAAACGACACTGATTTAATTTATTTTTTTGTATTTCTAAATGGCATTATAGTCATATTTTGGGTTATTTATCTTGACTGAAAACAGATAAGCATAATTATTAGTAATCATACTATTGTAAAGTGCGCACAATCTTTAGCTCTCTGAAGTTAGGTGCACTAAACGATTGCGCAGGTTTGGTAGAAGCGAGATAGGACGATGCAACAAACTATGCGAGTGAGCGAGGCAGCTATACAACGCTGTCTTCATATCCGTCATCAAAAATGGGTTCTGCGTACTTCAGAGAGCTAAAGATTCATAGCGACTATTGTACTAGACTTTAAGAATAATATAATTAGTTTAGGTACTAGTTTTATGGTAATAAATAACATGAAACTAAAAGAATGTACTTACAAATTTAGCTTGATACAGCTTAAATGTGCTAAGGTTGACCTAATACCGTTTGCACCAATAGAAACCTGACAAAATGACGTGAGATATCATCAAGGGTTCCTATTAGCCAATCGATACAAGTATTTAATACTTTTTAATACTGGCATATGCATCAGTGTAATCTATTTCACAGCCACTTAAAAAAAACTTTAGATGAAGCTTGTAATAACTAAAATGGACCTTATTTTAAGCTTTGAGACGTTTCTGTCAAATTAAAAGCAAGTCTATCTACGCTCACACCAAGTCCTGGCTAAACTTAAGCGAATGACTGCTAAGAACTATAATCATTTTACTCATGATTTCCAACGTCATCATTTTAATGGACGCATCCATTTGTCAGAGAATAATGAATCTAATTACAATGCAATAGACTACATTACAAGTTATGCAAGTCCAGAATTAGCTAGCTTATGTAGTACTTAAAATAATTCCTTGTATTTTCTTTTTAAGCCCGAATTTTTTGGCTGTATCTAAATTATACTAAAATGAAAGTTTCCCGCGCATTGAAACCGCCATCTTGTCACCACCACAAAATGGCCGCGGCACAGATAAAAGAAAGAAATAAAATAAAAACTAAAGTAAAGGTGTTTCATTACTTTAATATCACACAATTTACTACAAAAATGAATAATACAATATATACAAAATACCTAGCTAAATTATCAGAAATAAACAAAATGGCGGATTCAAAATGCAGGAAGCCGCTTACTTTTAAACTAAATCAAAACCGACAAAGGTATTCCAATTTGTAACCAAAAAAAAATGTGTTTCAACTCTGGCTTTCAAACCAAAATTGTCAAATTTCGGGTATTTCTAAATCGGTGGGCATTTAAGATCATCTTATTCTCTAATCTTTAATAGTCAAAATCAAAGTCGCTATCTCTTTCTCCGCCTATTCATACACGCAACAGATTTTGATACAGTTATCACTAATGAAATCGCGATATCTGGGTAAAGATTATCCCCATAAAAGTAATTCATAATGTCATAATTACAGACAAAATAAACTTTATCGCGACCTAACTTGTTATGAAAGACATTGTCAGTGATTATACTTTGTAGATATTTTGCGTAATGGACGTATCGAATACGGTAGTATTTATTTCTCAAAATTTGTCGCCTTTAAATCGGGATTAGGGATATACTCAATTCTGATTCTACCTTCATCATCATCTACATTTTTTTTCGGTTGATCTTTACTTTCCGAATCGAAATCCGCGTTGACGTCTACAAAAATGGGTTTTTTCAATTGTCTTTGTTTATCTATACTATCTTGAACATCGTTTTTCATTTTGAATACAGTTTTTGGTTGGTTTGAGCAGATTTTCTCCTCTTTTTTTGCGTTTCTCTCAGTATTATTGCTAAAATAGTTATCATTAGCATCAGTGACCGTGTCTCGAACTAAGCTTTCATACAAGATACCTATTGCTACATTTTTGGGTGTTTTCTCATCATTTTTGGGTATTTTCTCATCATTCTTAGAGATTTTTTCATAATTTTTGGATATTTTATCATTACTTTTCGCGTTAGTTTTACTTACAGTTTTAGATAGCTTCATTCTTTCTACATCAGATTTCTCTTTGTTAATTTGCAATTTCGTATCAGGGCAATCTTTTCTCAGTAAAGATACAGGCATATTCATAGTGACAGTCTTCTTTTGACTATCAACTTTCATTTCTTTAATCAATTTCATACTAACATCCGTTTTATCCTTCCTCACCACAAGAAACTCGGATAATTCCTTTGGTATTTTAGTTTTAGAGCTGTCTTTTTTATCATGAACTGCGCTTTTATTAGAATTATCAACTTTATCTACTAAATTGACTACGGTATCTGATACTTTAATTCGTTTACACTTAAGCGGTTCTGTTGCGTGTTTTTTACAGATAGCTGTGTTCCTACCCTCCTCGAGTTTAATCTTTTTACAACTAGACAAGTTCGTCTCTATTTTGCGCTTTTCCTGTCCGCTATTAAGACATTTCAAGTATTGTTTGTCATCTAACTTAGCGGTAGTACCGATATTGCCAATTTTGGTTTTGCCACCTTCGTGTATGTTAACATAATCGCCTACAGTTTTGTGTTTTTTGCCGATACATTTATCTATACCATTGCCTAGTTTATTTCTGTTATCTCCTATAGTACTCTCAGTACCGTCTTTGTATATCGTTCTAACGTTACCGTTTCCTGCGTTGCCAGTGTTTCCGACGTCACAAACTTTGTCACAATCACGTATAACACAGTTCACATCACAAACACGGTTCCCACTGGATACGCTAACAACACTAGCACTGCCGCGTGCGTTAACACGGCTCGCGCCACCGTGCACGGTCGCGTTGACACTGACGCCGCGGCCGCTGACGTTGGCACGGTTGGTGTTGCCACGAACGCTCGCGGTGTTGCCACCAACGCTCGCGGTGCTGCCACCAACGGGCGGTTGTCACGTGACCTCCATAGGTAATGTATCTCCGGTGCGTCGACGAACGGTGCCGTTGGTGTCGCCGTCTTCTGTCTCATCTCGCGAGTGAGACGGTTGCGAAGCTGAGGGCACGGGGGTGGTCGTGACGTCAACAATTTCTCTGGAAAGTTATATTGAAGATTAAAATTGGTATTATTTAAATTACATTGGACCCAAAGCACGAATCGAACGGGCTTCTCTTTCTTCTTTCTTTTTCTTCGCCCGTTGTTACAGATGTTTTATTAATTTTAGCTTTAACCCACTTCTCGAAGTCAGGCCTAACTGAATTGATATTGGATCATCTAATAACTACTTTGTTTAAAAGTTCTAAATATAAAACGTATGTAATTGTATGGGAGTGTACATACGGCGGCGGCGCGCGGGGCGGCAAGAGGCGCGGCGCTCGCGCGCGCAGCTGAGCGTTGAACGCGATGTGTTGCACGTTCGATAGAGAAGCGGTTGTGCCTGATATCGCTATTTTCTGACCACCTGGAACACAAGAATATGCATAAGGTCTTCTAATAATGTACCTGCATTATATATTCTTCTGTCTGTGGCACAAAATAAAAGTTTCTTTCTTTCTTTCTTCTTTCTTTCTAATATTATAAATCCGAAAGTTTGGATGGATGGATGTTAATTATTCAATCAAAAAGAAACGGTTGTATGGATAAAACATTATACCTTATACAGAACTAGCTGGCCGTCGCGGTGTTCCCTCAGGGAAATATCACTTTCCCAAGATAAAATATAGCCTATGTTCATCAGGCATAGTGTAGGATTCTAATGGTGAAAGAATTGTTCAAATCGGTCCAGTAGTTTTGCCTATTCAATTCAAACAAACAAACAAACAAACCTTTCCTCTTTATAATATTAGTGTAGATTAAGTTGCAAATTAAAAATAACATACTTTTAGCGAGATGAGCATTCTTATGCAGCAGATTCGCGACCACGGTGCCCGGCAGGGTCCCTGCCGTACCGGCCAATGGAGCTCCCATTTGCAGCCCTGAAGATACAAATAGGCCTTTACATCTATACCAGATGATTTAACCTGATCGCACACTGCCCGCGCCGTACGCGCAGTCGTTTTTCTATACAAAAAATGCTGATGACGTCAGAAAATGCGGCTCGCTTCTGACGTCAGCAGCATTTTTTCTATTGATTTAACAGTTCGGCGCGTACGACTCGGCCGGACTGTGCGACCACCTTTATACGTTGTCAGGAGGCAACCTATGCCTACATCACCGCAGGTAAATTTTATTAAAAACAGACAGACGAACAACAAAGTGATCCTTTTTCCTTTTTTGTGTCGAACCTCATTTGCCCAAAGATTTTACCTGTTTCAGGGACCCAAACTGTATAATTGTTTAAATGAAAAATTAATCATTTCTGGCATGTGCAAAAACAGATGTAAACAAGCTGTCAATACCTGGCTTCTGTCACTTACATATGATTCTACTGAAGAACTAATAAAAGTTATTTCCTAGCCCCATTATTCTAAGATCATTATGAAATTGTTTAGCTACTAAATTGAGTTTATTTAATACCTACCTTTTTATCATGCATATTGTTAAATATTATAAGTACCTAAATCTGTTTACCTTTTTAAAAACTTAATACCTATGTATAAGAGGGTGGGCACTAGTACCTATAATACAAGATATTAAGTTATCTTAGTTTAGGTATTAGTAAGTTCACTAAAATTGTTCCTATACCTACCTTTAAGCCTGTACTGTTACATTAGAACCTACTTATTAGAATTTAAAAACCTTGTATGCTACAAAGGGTGCAAATAAACTTTATTCTTATTCTTATTCTTATGATAGTGAAATATGATCCTATAATTCAATTCAAATCATTATTTCAGTTTCACAAGTCCACCATATTATATTAGTAAAATAGGGGATCCGTTTTTCCTTTTGAGGTACGGAACCCTAGAGACGTGTGAAACCGCAAATACCTATCTAAAATAGGCCTTATTTCTTTCCCGTAAAAGTAGGCAGAGAGTAAATTTCCATTTCGTATGGGGTGTATAGGTTCTATCGAAGCAGTTGAATGCCGGCCACGCACGATCAAGTTCACCGTCCAGCCGCGGATCGGAGGACTCGGCGGGGTATCGGGGTGGGGGTGCATGACGAGCGGTAAACAACTTCGTTCCGGCGACTTGTTCAAGTTTGCAGCGCTGCGAACTGGCCGGGAGAGTGGATCGTGGGCGGCCGCCATTAGAGAGGCATCAGGGGATCCCGAGAATCGGGATCCCGAAACGTGCACGAAAGGAGCCTCTTCAAAGCACACTTATAATCCTGTCACAAGTTGTCACTACTTTAGAACCAGTGGTTCTAAAGAACTAGTGACCCGATAAGATGAAGACCTTTCTAGGTTCTACGACATGCTGGTTTCCTCACGATGTTTTGCTTCACCGTTTGAGAACCGACCTTAGGATCGAAGCTACTACTAGACCATCAGTGATCTACCTGAAAGAGATACGACAAGAATAATAAGTTTGAAGTACTTCTAATTTTGTTTGACTGGCTCATTGAAGAATTTTTATATTAAAAACTGACTTTTGAGAATATGAATTAGAATTTTGACACGATTTACTGACTTTTTGTTGCCACTTTTCATTACAATACAATCCCGGGACTATCCCGGGATCCCGAGATTGGCTGTAGTGAAACCCGAAATCCCGGGATTAGAAATAAGGGCCGGGATCGAATCCTCTACATCAGGCTCACCTTGCGGCGCGGCGCGAGTCTTGAGGTGGATCTGGTGCTTGTGCGGCGGGCGCACCAGCTGCCGCGCGTCCAGCGACACGGCCACGCGGCCGCGCGCGCCCCCCGCCAGCGGGCCCTGGGGAGATGTACTATGTGACTATTGGAATTCAACATTGAAGGCCTCTGTGGCGCAGAATCGTGGTTCGATCCCCGCCGCGGGATAAATGTTTGTATGATCTGCAAATATTTATCTCGGGTCTGGGTGTTTCTATGTATGATATGTATGTATATCAGTTATATGGTTCCCATAGTACGAGCTTCGCTTAGTTTGGTGCTGGATGATGCTGTGTGAAATGTCCAGAATTATTTATTTATTTATCTTAAAGAGGGAGACATTTTGCCCAGCAGTGGGAAATAAGTATAAAAAAGCTCCGTTCAAATTAGACTTTTAATGTTACGAGTACATTAAAGACGGTCTATAAGTGGATGGGTGACCAACGGTTGCATTATCATCTGAGCGCTTCCATGCGGAGGGCACGTTAACAACGCTAGCACGTTATAATTGTCTGTCCCTGCTATTTAAGTAGTTAAGCCATGACGGAGGCCTTAAAGCAGCCTAAAAATCTCCGTCACCAGAGTTGGCCACTGACTCATACGAGCCTACTTTTTTTTTAATACAATTACTAATGAAGCTGAGCATTAGAAAAAACCACTAACCTTTAAGGTACCATCAAACACCAGCTGTCTCTTCTTATCATTAAGATCCAGTCTCGCTATAGTAGTTTTGCCCGGCGGCGGCTGTCTGACCACGTTCACCAAATGAGGCCCTTTGCCCAGTTGCCCACTTTTGATCTCGAAGAGCTGGGCAACGGACCCTTGGGATGCCTTGAAGAGGGTAGTGGACTTGGGGTCTGAGAGGGTAGCCAGAGACACTACGGCGGGTAGCTGGGCAATCCCGCGCGCTTGTGTCGTCACGTACTGAGTTGTTCTGTGGATGAGATATTTATGTGAAAAAAGTATACTTACACAGTATGTACCTGTTATACACACTAATATTATAAAGAGGAAATATTTGTTTGTATGTTTGTTTGTTTGAATTGAATAGGCACCGAAACTACTGGACCGATTTGAAAAAATCTTTCACCATTAGAATCCTACATTATCCCTGATGAACACAGGCTATATTTTATCCCGGGAAAGAGAAGTTTGCCCGAGGGACCGCGGGTAACACCGCGATATAAGTATGGATGGATATAGTTTTGGATGACATTTTTTGTAACTTTCTATTTATGCAACAAAAAATTTTTTGCTCGGTGTTTTCTATGTATAAACGTATGTATTTACAATTCTTATTTTTTTAACCATACAGGGATATTTTTTGACATGGAATGGAATAGGCTTGTTCATCAATTTGAAGCAAAAACTTGATTTGATTGATTTGATTGAACTGAAAAATTTGATTGTCCTCTGATTTTCAAACTAATTCAGAGGACTAAATCATTTTTACATTTTAATTACTAACCCTTAGAAATAAGTCTACTAACACAATGGACTGTAAACTGTCTGAAATTAAATAAATAATAATAAAAAAACAATTTTGTAAGTACTGGATTTTGGAAAAAGTGTTTGATCAGCCTAAAAAATATCAATGTTAAAAAAAACAAGATAGTCTCTGTTGGGGCTGACCAACAGTAAGTAGAGCTGAGCTGGAGTTAGAGCTAAGGGTAGCTAGCTAGGGGGTAAGTCCGAGGACAGTAAAAATAACCGAACACGATGAGACTAAAGGTCGCTTTTAGAAACACTTTTCCCAAAGTAACTTATCAGATCAAATAGTTTGATTTTTGAAAAAAAAAAATGATTGCATACAATTTAGTAAAAAAAAAAACTCAATATAACAACCTCTGCTGTACGGGATGCGCCTGCAACACCTTCAGCTTGTTAGCCTGCGTGAGCGTGTGCGCAACGACGACCGGCGTCGGATGGGGGCCCTTGTGTGCGGCCGGAGCGAGCTGCACGAGCGGCGCGGCGCGGCGGGGGGAGGAGGTGCTCGCGAGGGAGACGCCTGCTATCGATGTTATGCCTGTTACACCTGCAAGTTAATGATTAATTAGTTGTAAAAATAGATTTTAAAATGAATTACCTACGCGATTAAGACCTGTAAGTAAATAATTTAAAATGCATCCAAAAAAACACACCTATGCGGGATTTGAGCCCACGACCTCGCCAATCAATTGGTAATCGACGCAATATTTGAAATGGGGGAACAGAAATAAGAAAAATGTATTGTTTAACTGTGTTGCACAGAGATGATAGTATTTAGATAAGATTTAGAACAGATTGCCCCCAACGTGAGCGTACAATATTAGCATTTCGCTGTGAATAACTTTTGTTATCTACTATATAAAAATAAGTCGGGTTTTCCTTCCTGACGCTATAACTCCAGACACCCGAACCGATTTCCACGGTTTTGCATTCGTTGGAAAGGTCTCGGGCTCCGTGAGGTTTATAGCAAAGAAAATTCAGGAAAAATCTGGTGGCATCTGGTGGCGAAACGGAGTTCGCCGGTTTGCTAGTGCTTATTATAATTGTTTGTGTCACAGTACACACAGTATTTCATCAGTATTTTTTTTTATTAAATAGGTCAGCATTTGACCTCATTCTGCCTGATGTTAAGCAGTAGTGAGGTCTAAGATGGAGCATGCTTACCTAGAAGGAACCTATTTACTCTAGATTTGAAGACCCCTATTGTACTTTTCGGGAAATACAAGAGCCCGGCAATGAGTTCCACAATTTGGCGACATAGACTTACTCTCTCGACTCTGCACTGGCAACGAGACGACTTGCGGGAAGGGCCCGTTCTGCATCAACACGCCACCCTGAGTTGACAGTAGATGGTTCTGAAGGCGGACCTGGAAACCAAATAATTATTATTTCAAAGTCAAATTATATTTTCACCTCACTAACAGCGGCGGTGCTCTGGTTTTTGGAATTGAGCCTGCCGCTTGCGGGACAAAAAAAAATAGCGGTAATTGGTTTTCCTTCTTGTATCTTTTGTGAAAAGTTATCTGTATCACACGAGAGTAATATAATTTGTTGTTTGTTAGGACCGTGTTTAAACGTTGATCTTATCGATCGAATACAATGTAGTTCGTAGTAAGAAACAACCGAATATTTATCAAACGAACGAAAAAAAGAACGGGAATAACCTCCTGGTGTCTTCGGTGTTTGGTGCTTTTAAGCTTTTAAGGTTTCTTCAATCATCATCATCATTTCAGCCTGGTGTCACCCACTGCTGGGTATAGGCCTCCCTTCTTTTATGCCAGTCTCCTCTATCTTGCGCCTCTCGCGTCCAAACATTTCCTACGACCTTTACTATGTCAATTCACTTTTTAAACTCACACGTTTTTGTTTTATTAACGGGACGAGATCGCGTATAGGTTTTCGATAATATTCGAACTATTATCTTACCTCGACGTTTCGACCGGGTTGCACCGATCGTGGTCACGAGGGAACTGGAGCAGCGGGCATCGTCTTCATTCGTTTGTGAAGGAACTTGAAAAGTACCCTCACTTAGTTGTTTAAACAGTCATTAGGTCTGCGACACACCACACTCACAATATCCGATACTATGTTCGGCGATATATCCGGAGTTATGATACGATGCTTACAAATGTTTATTACTGGGTTCCACGTAGACGAGAGCTTTACTATGTCGTCTACCCAACGTGCTCTCGGACGATCTCGATTCCGGATTGAGATATGAATATTGCTTATGCCTTTTAAACATTTCGTATAGATTTAAAAGCAATTACCTTAAGAGTGTCAGACACGGGAGTCAATATCTGGTGCGGCTCGCTTCGCACGCGGCTGGCGCCCGATGTTATTATATGCTTCTTAAGCGGAGAGTGCTTCGTTTGTACTGTCTTTAACTGTACGCCGTGAGTTAATTGAACCTGCGCAATATTGTTGAAGGATTAAAATACGTACAGACAAACTAACATGACACAATACAGTAATCATCAGCTATATGTATTTACAAACAAAGTATATAAGTAGTACATATATCAGTTATCTGATTCTCATAGTACAAGCTTTGCTTAATTTGGGGCTAGATGATGCTGTGTGAAATGTCCAGCCTTAATTATTATTTATCGGTTACGCACCGGTTTCATTTCTCAATGAAATACTTAAGTGTGGTTTAACACTTTAAAAATTACAAAAATACACATATTATACATAGAAAATACCCAGACCAAAGACTCTGTAGATCATACAAATTTTAGTCCTGCTGCGGGGATCAAAACCGCAACCTTTTGCGTTACCCATCAACTTATTTAAGTATCTGTTTTACAATATCGTCAACTCACCTCCTCAATAGTATCCTCCTTCTTCCTCCCCTGAGCGGACCGCACTGAGTTGACAGTCGAGGGGTCGATGACTTCCTTAGCGGGCAGCGGAGCGGGCAGCGGGGCGGGGAGCGGAGCGGGAGCGGGGCTTGTTTCTATCAGTGGCGGTGGTCGGGATTCCACCTGGATGGATCGAAAAAAACTAATTAAGTAATTTAAAAGTAAGCTTTAAAATCAAAAACAGGTGTCAAATTGACTAATCAGTTTTTGAAAAATGCAGAGAGATGTCAAATAATAGTATTTTTGTACTTATATAAAAAATACATACATAAAATCACGCCTCTTTCCCAAAGGGGTAGGCAGAGAGCACGGATCTCCACTCGCTACGATCCTGACACACAACTTTCGCCTCATTCACTCTCATTACATTCTTCATACATGCTCGTCGGTTTAGGGTACTTTTGACCTGGCCCTTCTCCATCATCAATCATGTCGCCAATTTGATCCAAGAAGTAATAATAAAAAATAATAGTCATTATTTACTGTTAATGCACAATTTGTGTATCTGAACTTTCTGATATACCTTCTTGGGCGGCGGTGGCTTGCTGGGCGTGGGCGTGGGCGTGGGATTGGGAGTGGGCGTGGGCTCGAGCGCCGCGCAGTATATCGGCTCGGGATCACCCGCGGTTACGCGCACGAGCGACGATCCGAACGAATCCACCTGTCAAACATTAAGTTTATTTTAATTAAACTTATTATGATTAAGGGCGCGTTCACATACAACGTCCGTTTTACAGGATCCTTTATATCGGATACTGTCGCCCTACATTTCCCCATTTTACTGGACCCGGAATACTGTTTTGTGTGTGAACACGCTCATACAATTACATACGCCATCAAATAACGGACCTGTAAAACGGATCGCTATGTGAACGCGTCCATATTTAAAGAAAACACAATAAAGATGATTGTATAAGAAAAAAGTTATTACAGTATTCAAGATTATCTAGATGACAATAAAATATTTAATAAAAGTAAACCTAGCTTTTAAATATTTATTTTAATTGCGGGGTCCGTTGTAAATTATTTATGTATGAAATAAATAAATTGAATTGTACTTGAACCTAAACTGTTTAAACTAAATATCTATAAGGGCTTAGCCAATCTTTATTCACTTAAGTTAGTTTATAAGTTAAAAATGTTGCAGTGTCCCAGCGGGGTTCATGTTATGAAACGCCCACCTATAATAAGACCTTGTAACTAACATGAAGCAATAAACGAATTTGAATTTGAATAACGTTATTTGGAGAGAGAAAGATGGATTATAATAAATGTAATGTTTTTAAATAAATACAGGGTGTAAAAAGACAACTACCGAAAACTGAGGGGTTGCAATCAGACGATGATTCTAAATAAATTTAGCGAAAAAAAAAAACGCGAATTTTTTTTTTGACTTAGTTTAGTCATTTTATTTTATATTCGGTTATTTACTACTATTACAACATAATAAGATCATACCTACCTAATAATTTCATTTGTAAAAGAAAGAAACAGTTAAAACTCAAAATCCAGCAATCTACGTCAAAAAACGCGCCTAGAACATACGAAAACAGCACTCTTCAAACGCTGTTTTCTCGGGATATAATGATTTTTTCGGGAAATCCTTTTGGATATGGTTGTGTGTTGGGATGCTGTACCTACCCCTTTCGGCTTCGGTAAACGTCTTTTTACACCCTGTATACAAATGGAAACAGTAAATAAATGATTGATTATTTTAGTTTATTTTACATGCATATCAAATTTCAAGTTCTATGTTCTTAAAAAGATTGCGTTACGTTGATACTACTTTCAGTGCCTATGTCTTGTACTATCTTACTTACAACCTACTTACAAACCTACTTATGAAGCTAAAAAACATTGTTACTATTTATGACTTTTTTGACGGGGTCTTATTCGATAGAGCCGGCTGCACGCACGAAAAAATGCGGCGTTACCTCGCTCTGAGGCGTTCCATGTAAGGCTTGAAGTGCAAGCGAGAGCGCGGAACGAGCGACAAAGAAGCACAAACGTTGTCACGTTCAACTATCGTCTGTAAACAGACTTTACAGACAACCAATTTTTTTTAATAAATATTTTCTTTATCACCTTGCTTTGAGTCCGGCCAGAGTCGGTCCCCGCGCCCGCACTCCGGCCGTGAAATAAAAAAGGATCCGCCATCGCCGTAGATCCCACATCTGTCAACAAAATGTTAAAAAATTAATGTATTTTTTTAGAAGGGCAAGAATGATCAAACCTACTTAGAAATAGCATCGTTTCCAACAAAAAAGAAAGTGATAATAATGCTGGACATTTCACACTGCGTCATCAAGCCCCAAACTAAGCAAAGCTTGTACTATGGATGGGAACCAGATAACTGATACTACTTATATACTGTTTGTTTGTAAATACATACATATTATACATAGAAACACCAAGACCCAAGATAAATATTTGGAGATCATACAAACATCCCGCGGCGGGGATCGAACCCGCAACCTTCTGCGTCCCAAGCGAGCTTTCACCTACTCCGCCACAGAGGTCGTCCTATAAATTTTTAGTGCATTCATCGATTTTCCATACAAAATGTTTGAGAAAGACTTGTGACATTTCTTGTACTCATACACCTTAAATGGTACTATGGTATTTTGTTCTCAAATGAGTCTATTGGCATAAAAATTTTTGACGTGACAACGTCTTATAATTCGATAGAGCCGGCTGCACGCACGAAAAAATGCGGCGTTACCTCGCTCTGAGGCGTTCCATGTAAGGCTTGAAGTGCAAGCGAGAGCGCGGAACGAGCGACAAAGAAGCACAAACGTTGTCACGTTCAACTATCGTCAGTAAACCGACTTTACAGACAACCAATTTTTCATTGACTATATTTTTTCCCAAAATCTGTGAAAGCAGTTCAGGATATCTTAAAGGTTAAGGAAGGTCTCCTAGGAACGTTTTCCTGTAACTATAACGGTTAAGGTACCTGCCCTTACTGCCTCGTCTCAAAAATCCTGTAAATTATTCAGGAATTTTATCATATCATAACAATCAAACCCACCAGACAAATCCGGCAACAGATCCGGCGACAGATCCATCTCCATGCCCCCCAGGTCAGGATATAACGAGGACAGACTAAACTCGCTCGTAGTAAAGTCTCCGAGTTCTACCGCCAAAGATGAGTTGGCGGCCAACGGCGCGCCATCCGTCATCGGCTGTAGGGGAGGCTGAGGGGAGGGCGGCGTCTTCGGCCGGTAGTGTAGCCTGGAATAGATACAATTAATGGAATTATAATTACCATCTAACGGCCTAACATATTTAAGTTATTTTACTTATGTTTGAGTGTAAATGTGAGTAACGATCGCCTGAACTACAAGGGCATCGTTATAGAGTTGCCAATTACAGCGACCTAGCGACTTCAGAGCTGCTTCACCGGTAGATGGCGCTGGCGCGCTCCCAATCCTAGATCTCGCAAGTTACATTATTCTTGGCAATTGGCCTATACAGGGTGTAAAAAGACAACTACCGAAAACTGAGGGGTTGCAATCAGACGATGATTCTAAACATATTTAACTAAACTTTAACTTTTTGACTTAGCTTAGTCATTTTATTGTATTTTCGGTTATTTACTACTATTACAACATAATAAGATCATACTAACCTAATAATTTCATTTGTAAGAGAAAGAAACAGTCAAAATACAGCAATCTACGTAAAACAACGCGCCCAGAACATACGCAAACAGCACTCTTCAAACGCTGTTTTCTCCGGATATAATGATTTTTTTCGGAAAATCCTTTTGGATTTGGTTGTGTGTTGGGATGCTGTACCTAACCCTTTCGGCTTCGGTAGACGTCTTTTTACAGAACTATCCTGTATAGAACTATCCGACATGTCGGCCGCAAGGCCCCAAGGTAAATAGACCAGATGGTGTCGACCTTGGTGAGGTTAGTACTACCTCTTTGCCTTGAATGAAACACAAACTTACAAACATCTAAACAAACTCACAAACTTTCAGCTTTATTATATTAGTGGGATATAACAGGAATAATCAGCCTGTCTCTAAAATTCAAGCTTGTCTGAACAAATATTAAAGTTAAATAAAATATTGTAAAACACTCACCATTTTTTATTAACCTCATCGATGAATTGTTCAAACTCCTGCTCAACCGGCATCAGACTCTGATCGGAGTCATAGCTACTATCACTGCAATCACTATACGATCTCTTCCTGCCCTCCATAGTTCTAGCACTAATATCACTTTTGCACTTTTCACTGTCCTGCACCAAATCTGGCAGATCACTTTCCACTTTGTCGAGTTCAACTTTGATTTTGTGTTCCGGTTCTGGTTTTGTTTCTGGTATTGTGTACCAGAGATCTGGGTTTCTGGCGAGATGCCGCCTGAAGGCATGCCTCCAGGGGTATTTTCCGCTCGTGTGGTAGTCCGTTGTGATCTCCTTGGGTGTTCGATGCCGTTTATTTTCGATATCATCCTGTGGACAATGTAACATATTAGGAGAGCTTATGGTCCTTTGATATTAGACTTAATTTTTGATGAGAATAAATGAAGATTATGAGCAACTTCGACGACCTCTGTAGTGCAGTGGGCGAAGGCCCGCCTGCGACGCAAAAGGTTGCGGGTTCGATCCCCGCGGCGGGACCAATGTTTGTATGATCTACAAATATTTGTCTCGGGGTCTGGGTGGGTCTGGGTGATCGAATTATTTATATAAAAGTCCAGCATTATTTATTTATTTATTTAACTTAACATAAGTTAAATAAATAAATAAATAATGCTGGACTTTTCACACAGCATCATCTAGCCCCAAAGTAAGCAGAGCTTGTGTTATGGGTGGGTACTACATGACTGATATACTACTTATATACTTTTTTGTTTGTAAACACATACTTATTATACATAGAAACACCCAGACCCGAGACAAATATTTGTAGATCATACAAACATCGGTCCCGCCGCGGAGACCTGAATATCGAGGCTCCTGAGAGCAAAGGTTTCAACTTTGTTGAGGCAATATTTATTTTTGTACTGACCTGAGTATCCCCAACATCAGATGGCAGAGTGCGCCACAGATCGTCGAGAGGGGTGCGGGTTCGGTCGAGCAGTACTCTCCCGCCGCGACCCACGCGTCTCCGAGCAAATCCCACGCATTGAGGGTACGGGGAGCGGATAGATGTGAGGGTATACCTGCGAATTAATTAAAATGTTTTAAGACCGAATGATATTAAAAAAAAAAGATAATTAATTATGTTACTAGCTCGCGGTGAAGGAAAACATCGTGAGGAAACCAGTTAGTATTCCTAGTGTCGCCGCACACGGGCCACCGGCCACAGCCACAAAACGCCGCCACTGGCATATTTCTTGCAGTTTTCATACATGTTATATTGTAGCGTGTGGCGGCCACCGGCGTCAACCGTGTGCGGCGAGTCCATATAAAATGTACGAAAATTACAGGAAATATGCCAGTGGCGGCGTTTTGTGGTTGTGGCCGGTGGCCCGTGTGCGGGAGCCCTTATAGGCAATGGACTTGCAAGTTGCAACCAACCAAAAAAAGGTGAACACAGTACCGAAGAAATATATCATTACATACCTATGCCGTGGATCAAGTTCGTGCTGGAAGAGTCCATCTTTCGACGGACAGTCTGGATCAACCGGGTCTCCGTACAATGTCGACGTTGGCTGTAACAAAGAAAACACTTATCAACGGAAGAATTAAACCATTTGGACACTGAATTAAAAGCTGCAATTATAGCATGTTTATTTATGTTGAAGCGCTCGTGGTCGTGCTTGCTTAGTCGTCCTTGATAGATCGTCGAAGTTAAGCAACGTTCGAAACGGTCTGTAAGTGGATGGGTGACCGCTAGTGGCATTTTCATCTGAGCGCTTCCGTGCTTCGGAGGGCACGTTAAATTGTCGGTCCCGGCTATTTAAGTCGTTAAGCCATGACGGAGGCCTTAAGGCGGCCTAAAAACTCACCAGAGTTGGCCACTGACTCATACGAACTTACTTACTTTAGCATGTTTATTACGTGTAAACGGATTATGTTTTTTTCAGGGAGATTAATAAAACTCTTATAGCTCGCGTCACCTAAAAAGAACGCTGGAAAAAAGTGGTGGGGGTATGTTTGCGCATGGGTACACTCGCGCACGAAAGTACTCAACCTGTTTTATTTTTGAACTAGCCTTTCGCTTGCGGATTCGTATATTGGTTAGTGGTAGGTACATTCAAATATATTTGATAGAGTAATCATTAAATAGAATTAAAAACATATTTAATTCCGTAAAGAATGTTTAATAGTATTAAAATCATTAAAGATAATGTTAATGTTGAAACTCCTTCCACTAAGTCGTAGTGGTATTCCGAATCTTTTGAACCTTTTACAATTCTATTCGTCTTACTGTAGACACGGAATGTTTTGTTGCCTTTGTTGTCCGTTTCATACTTTGTTTTACTATATCAAATGCATTATTATCAACCCCTCTTTTAATACAGCAATATACCTACCTACGCCATAAATATTTTTCTAATTTTGTTTATGTTAAACGATTTCGTAATTAAAAACTTTTGTGCGCGATGGTATTTTGAGAGAAAAAGTTACGTGGGCACAGCGCGAAAGGCAAATGTCAACTGACTCCGCAATAGCGCGCTGGCAAGCGTGTGGCGCGCGACCATCCCGCCCCGCGCCTCACCCCGTACCGTCAAATGGACCCATAAAGCGTGCATGGCGCAGCATGCCAGCCAGCGTTCTTTTTACGTGACGCGATTTATACATGATATAAGTCAAATGAACCGCTCAATGGAACATTTTGAATCGTTGATAAAGATTTTTCATTATGAATAAGCATTTTACACGCTGCTGAGTATAAGTAGGCAGTTTTTATTGAGATAACGATATGTAAACTTATGCAATTGCAAATATTACAACTTGTAAACTCCATTAAAGATTACGACATGTAAACTCCTGTAAAAAAATAATACTGTACACGATTTATCATCACATGCAGCTTGCATTCCACTGCTGTAATTTGTAAACGATTACTACATGTAAACACCAGTAAAACATTACGTAATGTAAACTCACCATCTCGTAGTAGCATCCCGGTTTCCGGCGGAACGCGAACGGACCGTCGTCCGGCGGCGTGGTAGGCTCCGTACGCGGACTCTCCTCTTCGGACGAGGTATAAACACCCGAATCTGGAACAGTTGGGAAGTGTGCCGTGAGCTTTGGGGGTTCAATGAACTTTTTGAGGTCGTAATTAATTCGTTCCTACAGTGGGATAAGTCCTTATTATAAAATGAAGATTAACGATTCATACACTTCCTTCAACAGATCTAGGCATCTGTGAAATTAGCCTTTTTTCTGAGCAGTGACCGCTTTTTCATACAACATGTGTTCTGCGCAGATAAACAACTAACTTCACAAATGCCGAAATTCATTGATAAGAACTGCACTTTAGCGGAACGCATCAACGAAGAAACCGACCGTAACCAATCGCAGGAAACGTCAGCTTTGGACGAATTCCACGGAACGGAGCCGTCGCGGATGCGTTACGCTAAAGTATGAACTGCTATACATGACAAGTATTCTAATTCGTTAGGCTCAAGGTACATTAAATTGGCAAGCGAAGCGACTTTTAGTTTTTAAAGCAAGCCATTATAAACCTTTTAAAAAATGGTACAAGATATAGAAACACTTGTAGAATTAGCGAGTTCTTGAAAGCTATCTAACGGGACGCGCCCGCGCGAGCGGTTCATTCTACAAGCGTTTCTATATCTTGTACCATTGTTCATAAGGTTTATAATGGCTTGCTATAAAACTAATTGACACGTCGCTTGCCAATTCAATGTGGCTTGAGCCTTAGATTCGATACCGGTAGTTACCCGACCAATTTGAATAGGCCATCGGAGTCGGTTTAGGAAGCTACCTCAGCTTTTCGTTCAATTAAAATTTGTCGGGTAGTTTCCGAAAAGACCGATCAGGCTGTGCGAGTATTGTATATGCTGGGCAAGCCTAATTCGTCTTATCAATGTGCGAGGCAGTAAACGCAAAGATTGCCTTCAGATGATGCAAAGGCCTTGTCCTAAATATCATCGGAGCTTATATTAAACACGAAGTTATCTATTCTTGAAGTATTTTAGTGGCAGTTTTGGCTTGTAACCCCGAATTCGGCTCGGTTATCAGGGCTAACATACGTAGTTTAAGAGCGTTTCTGAACCTTTTAAAGACGAAATATACCAAGAGTTTTGTAAGAATGTTGAGTAATCAAATTAAGAAGTTTTTTTAGGACATGGTGCACAATGATTTACAAGGAGAACAAACGTTCCACCAATCGCAGCCCGGCTACATCCGAGCGCACACACATGCACGCTCGAATGGACTAAGTTATACAGGAAGCAACAATCAGTTGAAAGGATAGTCTTTATCGATCTTCTCGGGATTTTCATAAAACAAACAAAAATCATTACATAAATATTTTTTAATTTATTTGTTGAACCCAATTCCTGAATTAAGTTAGTTTTAAATTAAAGACCCTGTATAGTACCAGCGGTTTAGGATGTCCGTTGTCTGTCAGTCAGGACAAAGATTTAAGATTATTGTCAAAGATTAAGAAACGCTGTTAATATGCCTACTCCAAACTCACGTTGTGTGAACGTGGAGTAGACTTAAGAGGCCACACAATATATATCGTAACTGGCTTTTATGAGTCGGGTCATACACGTCAAGTTTTGTGTCAGGTTTTCAGTCTAAGATAACTGATATTTATTCAAGTCTTTAATAAATAAATCTAAGTGCAATTATTATTACATTTTGAGTATTTTATGAATGGACCTGCTTAAAGCATCAACATTTTAAATTTAGCTTTAGGTGTTTGACCGGATGTCTAACGTGATTTCTTTACAGAAATCCTACATCCCAATTTAAAAATCATCCATATATCCACATTATAAATAACAACCTGACATAATTATAGAAATCTAATCTAGAAATCAGTTAATGGAAAAGCTGACCCCAATTAATCGAAAACCTGACCCAATTAATTGAAAATCTGACCAAATTAATAGAAAACTTTACAATTAATAAAGAACCTGAGACTTTTAATCGAAAACCTCACAAAATTAATAGAAAACTTTATAATTAATAAAGAACTTTTAATACACTTTTAATCGAAAACCTGACAAAATTAATCGAAAACCTGACCCAATTAATGTCAAACCTGACAGTTAATATCAAACCTGACGCATCTAACTGAAAACCTGACACAATTAATGTCAAACCTGACACAATCAAACCTGACGTGCAAGACCCTCCCGGCTAAATGTTACGGCACTCACCTCGGAGGCCCGTTGAGCCGGCCGGAGCGTGCCTGTGTTTCCGTCTCTTGTAAGGACGTTTCTCGCGCTGTAAGCCAATCAGCACCATGATAACTACGCACACATGACCAGCGAACGGGTGTGTATGCGTTTATAAAAAAAATTGCCTATCTGTGTGCGTATAAACTTCACACAATGGACATATTGCTTAACTGCGTGCGTTTGAGTATACCTTGTTGCACACAATGTTAATAAAAAAATTGCGTTAGTGTGTGTTTGAGTAGAAACTTCACACAATGGACATACATAGACAGTGTTCGCTGCAATGTATGCGTTTAAAAAATTCGCTATCATTTAAACGGTCGGAAAAATAGAGAGAGAAGAATATATTTTGTCGGAAAATATATATCATGCGTTACCTAAGTTTGTTGCTGAACATGTTTTTACCAATAGTAGGTAACAATAAATACGTGAAAATAAGTTACTTTTAACAAAAAAAAAACGTATTGATGGTAACGATTGACGTGTCGATTTGGCTTACATGTGTGTATTGAATTGAAGACAAAAGTTCAAGGTTTTGACTATTCTATTACTCAGTGATTTTGTTTATGTACAGTGGATCTATTGGTCAATTTTAAGAACTCAATCATGCCAAATAACTTGTATAGAACAAGGTCAATTTTCATCCAAATATGTATTTTATGTGGAGACCCGGAAAAAACCCTGTAGGGTTTTTTGTAAAACACCGGTAACCTCTCAGGACTTAATTACTATCATCATAAACAACAACTTTTGTTCTATGACTTTTTACAAAACATAATACATTTACCAAAAACAAACCTTCAAGTATCGTCGTCCTATCTAACATATTGTCCTATCTAACACATTTTGGCCCTCGCCGCCCTAGCCCCGCTCCCCTCGCTATTTCACTATCGCTTTCTTCTGCTTCGTATAACATTTAGAGCGTTCAGTTTAAATATATTTATTTTTGTATGAAAATCTGATGAACTAAAATAATGATGAATTTTTAAAAGTCATAGAACAAAAGTTGTTGTTTATGATGATAGTAATACAGTCTTGAGAGGTTACCGGTGTTTTACAAATAACCCCGTATATGTCGCAGGCAACCTAGCCATTTCAATAAACGGCGCCGTTCAACTAACTGTATGATATTCAGCCGTCTGGTTAAATACAAACATTTAATGAACTGGCTGGCTGGATGCTTAGGCTATTCATATAATAGGGCGTTTTAAATAGTTTCAATAGATTTCTGCCGCATTGGCCTTTGCCTAATATCATTCATTCGATCCCCGCCGCGGGATAAATGTTTGTATGATCTGCAAATATTTATCTCGGGTCTGGGTGTTTCTATGTATAATATGTATGTATTTACAAACAAAAAGTATGGCATGTAAGTAGTATACCTATACTACTTACATTCCATACTTTTTCCATACTTTTCTAGCTTCTCCATACTTTTTTGATAGGTATCAGTTATCTGGTAGTCTGGCTTAGTTTGGGGCTAGATGATGCTGTGTGAAATGTCCAGCATTATTTATTTATTATTTATTCAGGCCGGTAGTTGAACACCGTCTAGTCACATGGCTAGGCGTTTAATTGAACGGCTGATTCAACCAGTTGCGACATAAACAAAAGATTAATCGTTAAATTGATAGTTCTTTTTCGTTATGTCTTTGAGGAAAACGAAAATTGTCTTAAACACAATTACACACAATTACTCTCAGGCGCGGTCCGAGGGGGATGGTCACGGGGGACATGACCCCCTCCAAAATCGTACACGTCCAATAGTAAAATCTTGTTTATTGTGCAATAAAGTCTATTATTAGTGTAGTGACCCTCCCCCCCAAATTTCAGTAGTGACCCCCCACAAATTTCAGGCTGCGACCGCTCCTGATTACTCTGTAACGATGACTTAGTTCGTAAAGGTACTCTAATGTTTGTACAACTCGGTTTCCTGCGACACAGGTTTACACCTCGTGCTTCGGTTTACATCAGTAAGATAATAAAAATTTTTTTTTTTTTTTAGTAAGTTAATGTATCTAGTATAGTTTTTCGTTGGCAAAATAAAGTTATTGTATTTGAACTTTTGTCTTCTATATGTGTATATGTATATCTCTTACGCATTGTGTGGGTATAGTAATGATAGCTCACCTGTCTTGGAGCATCGACCGGAGTGGTCTGTGGTCGCGGCGCGTAGTGAGGCACGGAGTATTTCTCCTGACGGAACGCGTTCAACGGCACTGTGTACGCTGGTCTGTAAAAGAAGATAAATAGCAAAATTAATGCTTAATCGTTCTTGATTGATCGTCAATTTCAGCAAGGCTCTACGTGATAACAACATTGATGGGTTATCGATCATGAATGGCCTGCCCTTATCCCGCTCATGCGGGGTCGGGACAACATGTTCTCCTCTTCCACTCTCCCCTATCACTCGTCATCTCTGTATTAACTCCTTTCTTTTCCATATCTTCTTTCACACAATCCATCCATGGGTTATCGATAAGGGCAAAACGATCGTTAGGCCGTGACGGATGCCTACAATTGACCCAGAAACTTCTGTAACACTACCAGCTCTATAAGATTGAGAGCACCTGATCGCTTCCAAGAAGTTTGTAGTTCAGATAGTTTAATGAACTATCTTTCTCTTAAACTAGCCTGTAAAGATGTGTGCTAGCGAGAGAACTTTATTATCGCCGCAATTCTAGATTCGTTTCTTTAGTGAACCGAGTTATATCTACTATCATCCAGCTACAGAGTCAGTTTGACGAGCTGTCTCCATACCACCAGCTCGAGAAGATTGAATAAGTCAGAATTTTGCCTACTCGACAGATTGAGAGCACCTTTCATTCATTCATAGTGTCAATGTGCTCATATGTTCTCTATATTAAATTTGCTTACTCCAAAATGAAGCCACTATCTGCTATGGCCCTATCTGAAGCCGCAACAAGGTCTTGGGTGCAGCTGGTTGGCCACAAAGGGCAGGATAGGAGATGCGACATATTTTGTGTTGGGGCTCCGCACTCACACTGGATTTGGGAAGGATCCCCTATACCCCATTTGGCTAAGTTACTTGAGAGCACCTGATAACCTTCAAGGAGTTTGAAGTCCAGACAGTTTAGTTAACTGCCCTTCTCTTCAAATTTGACTAAATTAATAAACTACCTGTTGAAGCGCTCGTGGTCGTGCTTGCTCAGTCGTTCTTGGTAGATCGTCGAAGTTAAGCAACGTTCGAAACGGTCTGTAAGTGGATGGGTGACCGCCAGTGGCATTTTCATCTGAGCGCTTCCGTGCTTCGGAGGGCACGTTAAATTGTCGGTCCCGGCTATTTAAGTCGTTAAGCCATGATGGAGGCCTTAAGGCGGCCTAAAAACACCGTCACCAGAGTTGGCCACTGACTCATCCGAACTTACTAACTGTTTGGCTGTACAATTTGCCTGTAAAGATGTCATACCTAGGTGGTGGATCAGGAAGCAGTTGGTTGGCAAAGTCACCAGCCGCGTATCTCCTGTCAGCCAGTAATGCGGTCAGTTTGACGAGCTCTCGCTTGGCTCGCTCCCTTCTCGCAACCAGCTCGAGGAGATTCAGGGCACGCGCGAGATCCCGTCGAAGTTTCAGCATCTTCTCGTACGAGCTCTCGTCGTTTTTTCTGGAAATATACAGAATAATGTAAGAACTTAAGAAATGAAAAGTCTTATCAAAATTTGTTCATCGTGTCAATGTGCTCATAATGTTCTCTATATTAAATTTGCTTGCTCCAAAATGAAGCCACCGCTATGACCCTATCTGAAGCCGCAACAAGGTGCGTCAATAAAAAAAAATTAAAAAAATGCATTTATTTTTTTTATTGAATAGGTCAGCATTTGACCTCACTCTGCCTGATGTTAAGCAGTAGTGAGGTCTAAGATGCTTAGAAGGTACCTATTTACTCTTGATTTGAAGACCCCTATTGTACTTTTCGGGAAACACAGAGCCCGGCAATGAGTTCCACAACTTGGCGGTGCGTATGAAAAATGTAGACTCAAAACGCTTTGTACGAACTCTGGGAATGTCGATCACTAGCAGTCTCACCTGTTCTTCCTGGTCTGCATCTTCTCAGTGCGGCGCCGGAATGCCAAGTACGGGTTGTTGGATGACTGGCCAGGCCGGCTCTCCGTACGCACCGACAGGATCAGCGGATGTTGCTGTGGAAAGGTATTATGTTAAATAAGTTCGTATGAGTCAGTAGCTGACTCTGGTGACGGAGTTTTTATGCCGCCTCAAGTCCTCCGTCGTAATGTATGGATCAGAATGTTGGGCAACTAAAGTGACGGGAGAAAGAAGAGTGCATGCGAGAGAGATGAGAATGTTGAGATGGATGTGTGAAGTACTAGTTACTCCATGGATAAGATAAGGAATGAGTAAATCAGGGGAAGTTTGAAAGTAGCGCCAGTGACTGATAAATTGAGGAGTGGAAGGTTGGCGTGGTATGGGCATGTCATGAGGAGGGATGAGAGTTATATAACACGACGAGTGATGAGTATGAATGTGGATGGATATACCGGTAGGGGCAGGCCTAAGAAAAGATGGGACTGTGTGAATGCGGATGTGCTAGTGAAAGGAGTGAGTTCTGATATGACGAGTGATAGAGGGAAATGGAAGAGAGAAACATGTTGTGCCGACCTCACTTAGGGATAAGGGCAGGAAGAAGAAGGCCTCCGTCATGGCTTAACGACTTAGCCGAGACCGACAAAATTACCCTCCGAAGCACGGAAGCGCTCAGTTGAAAATGCCACTGGCGGTCACTCATACAATTACTGACCGGCCAGAACACAGCTTAACTGCGAACATGCTAGAACACTTAAAAATTTCAGTTTTCATACAAAGTGATCAAACTGGTCCTATTGAATGAATATTTTTTGCCTGCACAAAGTACAAAATCAAACCTTGCTGCACGAATGCTTACTGTCTTTTACTGAAGTATACTCACGGTGGTAAGTCGCTTGTTCAACCAGTAGTCGTACACAGCGATGACAAGATCATCCTGCCTCTCCAGAAGTAGCTTCGCCTCGTTCAGTGTCACAACAGTCTGGCCGGAGCTCTTCTCGAGCTTGTCCATCATCTGTTCGAACTTTAACTCTGGAAAACACAAACAAGGTTTTTCTTCTTTGAGGTCTTCCAAGAGGCGAAAAAAAAATCTGAGAGAATGTCTACCCGCCTTGGGGATACAATCGTGACCGTGTCTCTGTCCCAAGAGGCTACTTTAGTACTTTGATAATTTTGTCGAACTTTTTAGACATGCTGGTTTCCAACGATGTTATCATTCACCGTTTGAGAGCTCTACTGGAATAGTGTACAAAAATATTTGAACAGAATAACTCATTGTACACTGTACAGTTTTTACTATTAAGCAGTTCAATAGAATGTTTATTTAAATTTTCGCTGTGTAGGTATCACTGTCGCTGCTGCCTACGTACACTGGCGTCACGGAAGACCAGCGTTACAGTAGCTTCGGCTGCCGTAACATTTTGCTGAGTGAAGACCTATTTTGCGGTCACTTATAGTTATTTAAGTTAAGAGTGTAGGTACTAATCAGATTATGTCTAACTTATTTTAATTCAATAATATTACAATGTACCTGAATTATAATATTCTTCTGTCTGTGGCACAAAATAAAAGTTTCTTTCTTTCTTTCATTGGTTTCGAATCATCGACCTTGGGATCAGCAGGCGGGGCGTCTATAGACTAGTTCTCTCACTGGATCGTAGTGACTGGCAGAAATGGGGGCAGGCTTATCAAATTCCTATCTTAGTGCTCCTTACCATAAAAGGAATGTACCCTTCAAGTCTCCTGGCCGTTGATTCAGACTTCAGTGGAATGCATTCAAGCACCGTAACCAATCACAGTGCAAGAAACGTCAGTTTTGGATCAATACCTGCACTGTGATTGGTTGCGGTTGGTTGGACAGCTGACCGATTCCGACCCGAATACATTCCGATGAAGTCTGAATCACTAGACTGTTTCTAAGACATGGCTTAGGCTGTAGGTTGATGTCTATTACCTGTGAGCTCCGGAATCCGCTGCTGCTTCAGCCACCGCTCGTCCTCCGAGTCCATATCGTACTCCGGTGCCTCTTGCTCCTCCCATAGCGCTGTAACAAACATTAAAACTGTTTCATTACTGGTATAGATGTAAGGGCCTTAAGGTGCATTTACACGAGGCGATTTCAACCCATACGATATCGCATCGCGCGGCAAGTTTACACGTGTAACGCTCATCGTATGCGATGTGTCATAGCGCGACTCTCGGCACGTCCTATGGACAGGGCTTAGCAAATCATACGAAATATCGCATCGTGTAAATGCACCTTACGTTTTTAACCTTCTCGATGTTCCAGAATCTATAACATGCAATGAATCTGGACGCTTGGACATAGGGTTTATATTTGTTTAACGCTGTTTATCACAATGCACTTCAGCAAGCGATCTTGGCCCTTATGGCCATCATCAAAGAGTCTTCAAATCATCAGAATACAAGATGCAGCGATGCGTTAAAACAAAACAACCAGCCCCCCTAGCCATGACACAAATCGCGATAGAATAGAAATCGAATCGACAGATAACGCTGAGACTCCACCTGCGTCTTGCGGCACTATTTTTCAAAAATTCATACATTTTATGTCAAGTATCGCGGCACGTGAGTACCTGGCTCTATGTAAATCGTCAGTTTGACATAATGCCAGGAACTCACGTGCCGCGATACTCGACTTAAAATGTATGCAGTTTTGAGAATTAATGCCATTTGACCCTGGTGGAGTCTCAGCGTTATCTGTCGATTCGATTTCTATTCTATTGCGATATGTGTCATGGCTAGGGGGGCTGAGTGGAGTTCGAGACAAAGTGAACGAGCTTGAAAAACAAAACACGAACTAGACGCCAAACGACAACCATTGAAAAGTAGACTACCAAACAATATAATTAAAATTCCATCAACTCTCCCACCAAACCAGCAACAGCAAAGTTTGCAATTACTTTAAATATAGCGAAATTTAATTATATCAAATATTCCAATTAATTATTTTCTCTTTTACGAGCAACAATGTAATTACAATATACGAGAAAACAATTCGAAACTTTCGTATTACTCGTAACAGAGATGCGAAGCATAATGAAACTCGTATTTTCTCCTTTGTAACATTTGTATTAAATGACACTTCAACATAATTTAAATGTTTGCATAAAAGCTATTATGTTACGCTTGTAATTTACATAAATATAAGATAAAAAAAATTACAGCGATCTTCTCCTTTATCTGACTCATGAAATTGATTCTAGGCCTGCCTCTTCCTCGTCTTCCTTCCACTTTTCCTTCTATGATGTTCTTAAAAAAGCTGTCATCTCGTATAAGATGTCCAATCATTATACTTCTAGCATCTAAAATATATTTTATATATCTCTTGTATGTATAAGAAATAAATAAATAAAAGAAGTTTTAGTTTGCGTCACAAAGTCACTTTATTATATATTTAATATTGCAAATATTATGGGAAAGCAACGCTGAAATACATTTCTGACTACACTGACAATATCGTCCGGCCAACTTTACTGCTCTGCCTCTGTTAAAAGCAGTTCTTCGGTATTGGTCGCGAAGGAACAGGAGTAAAATCACCCAGTTTTAAGACTATTCTAAGTGATTCCAGCGGTCCTACTGAATAAATGCTTTTTGACCTTGATCTCGGTCGCAGAGCATATGTCTTTTTATCAGCCTAAAATCGAAATCACAAGAAGGGCGAGATCATCTGCTTTTTCCAGGAACTAAAGCGTTAGTTGCAACATTGTTATTTGTTATGCGAGACAGATTGACGTAGGAAGATGCGCAGAATAAATCATCGGAAATAGATATTAAATCGTATTTATAACTCCATTGGATGCTCCTCCTTTGTCGTAAATGTTTTTAAAATTTCACCTGAGTGTGTTAAGCAAGTAAATTCATCTTAAGCCGGTTCCACAGCGCCGTGTTTTAGTGTTTTCTAACATTTGAATTGTTTGCTATCAATGGCACGCGCCTATTTGGTTAATAACATGTTAAAAACACGAAAACACGGCGCTGTGCACCCAGCTTTATACATAGTTGCAATGCTAGAGGCCCACCACCCACTAGACGAGGTTCGTTTTTATTTTAAAAAGCTTTTTATTTCAAAGTGATCCCAGCGGTCCTACTAAATAAATGCTTTTTGGCTTCGACTTTAAAGTCAGACTCAGGACCGACATTTATAAGTGCATTTTGAAAATGACGCGATGACGGGACAAGTCTGATATGACCCAAGACTTTCGTATTTTCGTCTGATATGACCGAATTTTGGAAGGATGGAATCCCTCCATCCTCATAATGCATCTTCAAAATGCAAAATGCCCTGCAGAGGAAAACAAAGCCTATAAATAAAATAAACATGTAATTGTAATCTGCCTAACCGCATGATACTTCAAACAGTTTAAAAGATCGCAAACTCGCATCTAACATACAATGGCATACACGTGTGCATCCGACGACTGGCGCGGCCGCACTGAGCTGGTATCGGGGCCGGGGAGCAATCGAATAGCGAGCCAGACCGCGCACGCGTGTCACGAGAGCCGAGACATATCGCTGGATATGTCCCGGGATGTAGGGGGCAAATATTAACGTGAAAATCACGTCGAGCTACTTAAAATGTGTCTGTGTTTCAAATGAAACTATTGGTGTTGCCTCCTATCTCTCGAAATATTTTGAATGTTTTCAGATTTTTAAAAGTACACCAAGTATAAAATGAGCCATGAAAATGAGCAATTTGTAATAATTATCTTCTTGTCTTTTTACTAGTTCCACGAACCAGGTAATGCGGTAATTAAGAGCGCCTCATAGAGGCATTCTGAGTTCTGACTCTATCTGGTTATGTAATTTTTTTTTAGGCATTTTTGAGATAGGACAAAATCATCATAAGGCCGCCCATTGTAATTCATATTTTTTTCTGTGCCTATACTTATTTTTTTTTCTTTGTTATTGTTTGTTTTATGTTTTACAATAAAGATATATTGTATTGTATTGCATCAAACTCGCAAGTCGCGAGTCACGTGATTGTTACCAAAATACCGACACCATCTCTCACTATGCCTTAATTTCGTCAGACACTATATTGTCAGAATGATCGAAGTTCAAAAAGCTGTGGTTCTGAGTGAGACAACCGGGAGTTCATTTCGAATCGCAATAGGACAGTAACTTTGGACACTATCTTTTTTTGTATTTTTTTTTAAGTTTAGAACTGTTACCGAAATCTCGTTAAGTTTTCACTTCTGTCGGCACTCCTGGAGAGCCACTATTTTTTTTTATAAAATGGTTGTTGCGGAACCTTACTACGCATACATAACGATCTCCTTTCTTTGTTTTTGAGCATTTTTGAACTTTTCTCAAAAAAGAAACTGCAAGAAAGTCCGTATTTAGGTACCTAATCCTAATATAAAACAAAACAAAACTGACTTTTCATCCCTAGCTTCCGATCGCGGCTTCGCTCACATTTTAACTTTTAGCCTTTGTTTCAAGTTCACTATCTGGTACATTATTCCCCAGTTTCATCCAAATCAGTTCACAAAGCGTCCAAACATTCTCACAAACTTCCAGATTATATTAGTAAATAAATAAACGTTGTTCGTGATATCCCAGGAAACATCGCACCGTGTATCGCCGGCTCACTCACACCGCCCCACCCACTCACACAGGCACATCACGCAAGCAGTGTTGCGAATACAAACTCATGACAAATCGTATTAGGTTCTCTGAGCCTGTGAGTAATTATTCTGTCTACAGTGTGTTTCTATGGAGCACAGCTGATGTGCAGAGACTGGGAATGTGGAAGAAATATTTGTGTGCTCTTTGGAATTACTGTTGAACATAAAATTGTTGTAAGTCTCAAACACTTTAGTATTTAGACCCCTCGCAGACTACATACTTTCTATCGGCCGATAGTTGAGACGGAATATACTTCGGCTCGTAACGAGTATGGAGAAATATAACCGTCGTAAGTAGTAGCCCGTCTCAACTATCGGCCGATAGAAAGTCTGTAGTATGCGAGGGGTCTTAGACTGACTTTTTGAGGCAGCGTAGTGCCTAGGTCTACTACAATAGTCTTCATTATTTCAATGTTAAAAACGATACAGAATGTAAATTTTGATTATGTTCCTGCGTACATTTTCGGTAACTCACAAGCCCATAAAAAGATATATGAATTTAAATTTCACATTGATGGCTGTTACAGTCTGAGAATTTTTACCGTGCTCTTAAAATAAATACAGTTAATTCAGTTTGTTTTGTAAAAAATGCCCGGAAAACAGTATTTTTTAGGTTTTTAGTATGAAATAAAAATAACTTATGTCAGGTCAAGATTAGACCAGAAAAGTTCTCGAGTGGAGGCCTCGCACCGGAAATCGCAGCAGAGGACGGCCCCCCACTAGATGGAAAGACGATCTGGTAAAGGTTGGGTGCAGGCTGCACAAGACCGATCGCTGTGGAAATCGATGGGGGAGGCCTATGGTCAGCAGTGGGCGCTACATGGCTGAGATGATGATGATGATGAGGTCGGTAATTATACTATAAATAATACATAGCGACAATGACGACCTCTGTGGCGCAGTGGGCGAAGGTCCGCTTGCGACGCAGTAGGTTGTGGGTTCGATCCCCGCCGTGGGACAAATGTTTGTATGATCTACAGATATTTGTCTCGGGTCTGGGTGTTTCTATGTATGTATTTACAAACAAAAAGTATATAAGTAGTATATCAGTTATCTGGTTCCCATAGTACAAGCTTTGCTTAGTTTGGGGCTAGATGATGCTGTGTGAAATTGTCCAGCATTATTTATTTATTTAAGTATAAACAATTTAGCTCTAACGAGTCAATGCTCAGTTCGCTACGCTGAAAACAACTACGCATTATGACTCACTATTGCGTTTTTTTTTCTCGGCAAATATTTGTAATCTGACAAGGTCGTTTTAGTGCCTGATAACGTGTTGTGTAAACATAATTCTAGCGCCCTGTCCTTTTTGAAGTTAATATGCGGTGTCTTTTATAGTTTTTGGATGATTCGAGATAACACGATAGTTTTATTGTATCATTTATGGTTTTACTAAGTTCGTATGAGTCAGTGGCCAACTCTGGTGACGGAGTTTTCAGGCCGCCTTAGGGTCGGTTCATATCTAACGGAATATCGGTCGCGTATTATCGGTCGCGTAACGCCAGAACTGACAAATGTATAGAAAAACACTCGACCGTTCACACTCGACGCACTAACGTATCATCGGTTGAGACCGATAATACGCGACCGATATTCCGTTAGATATGAACCGACCCTTAAGGCATCCGTCATGGCTTAACACTGTTTTTTTAAATAAAAGTTTGTTAAATTATTATCGCTGTAATTCCATTCAGGGTAAAATCAGGAAGAAATAGCAGTGAAGTTCTTCAAACTATTTGCAATCTATAGCTGTATATGTAATTGGCCAGGTTCTCGAGATCTAGGCTAGAAAACAAAACGGATCACGTATCCCATAGACAAGATTTTTGGAATTCCAGATCCTTCGAGAATAATTAAAAGGCTTTTTTACATCTATATTAGATGACTAGCTGTCCGTCGGGAAAACTTCACTTTCCCGGGATAAAATATAGCCTATGTTCATCAGGGATAATGTAGGATTGTAATGGTGAAAGAATTTTTCAAATCGGTCTAGTAGTTTCGGAGCCTATTCAATTCTAACAAACAAACAAATCTTTCCTCTTTATAATATTAGTATAGAATTATAGATTTATACAGTGTCAGGAGGCAACCTTTACCTACACTTATCGGGACGCTGTATAATGCCTGGGACATTAGGTCCGCAGGAAAAACATCGTCAATACGTGTGGAGCTGACTAAGCTGCGGGTTTCCTCACGATGTTTACCTTCACCAATTCAATTCAAAGGGTCCCAATATCTTGTGCAGCCTCTTTCATCCCACTGGGCCTATCTTCGTTTATATTATACCCTCCTTCCCCTAACCTGCGCGAATTTAACCCCAGACCCGTGATTTTAACAATGGCCGCTAATAATGCAGCGCCGATACAAAATTAAAAACTCATCCCGCCGTCAAAAGCAGAAAGAGCTAGTCATTTAATTGAAAAACATAATTTTCGCATCGGCAAAGCTCGCTAGGCTACAGCGAGTATACTGATACCACACGAGTATAGATGCTGTCAGTAACAAAGCATTATCATCGTCAGTTTGACGACCTCTGTGGCGCAGTGGGTGAAAGCCCGCTTGAGACGCAGAAGGTTGCGGGTTGGATCCCCGCCGCGGGATAAATGTTTGTATGATCTGCAAATATTAATCTCGGGTCTGGGTGTTTCTATGAATATGTTTTTATTTACAAACAAAAAAGTATATCAGTTATCTGGTTCCCATAGTACAAGCTATGCTTAGTTTGGGGCTAGATGATGCTGTGTGAAATTGTCCAGCATTATTTATTATTATAATTTCACGAGCTTCCCTGATCCATCTTGCCACGCAGTCATTGATCAAAATGTTTGATAGGCCGATTAAACTAAAAGAGAGCATTTACACATGCAATTCTCGATTTACTAAGCAGATTCTATTTAGCGGCCGAGCTAGCGTCGCACTTTCTAGGACATGTAGCAGCCGATGTGAAAAATTGCAGTGAAAGAAAGAAAGAAAGAAAATATTTTTATTTACCTTAGACACTATACACACGATTAAACCTAAAAATTATGCCTAACTTACGATTTACTTATAACTAGTTGTGCGCAGCAGAGTCCAGGTAAACATGGCCATAACTCAGCATTGTGCTGGATAGGTACACTAGTGTGCCTACCCAGCGCTGGTTTTCAGTTAGAGCCAGAGGAGTTTCGTCACGGCCAGTACCTACTACTATAACTGACAATAATAAGTACTATTAAAATGCATTCCCGCCATAGTCCGGCAACACTAAAACGGCCTCATAGGCCACTAGTATTAGGCCCTCCGAAAAAAAAATGCAATTGAACCTACATGAATATTAAATTATATTAAATATACTTAAAATCGTGCATCGTATCGGTTGAAATTCTTCTGTGTAAATGCTCTTTTTCAATTTAAGCGCTGCTCAACATAAAATCAAAGCACTACAACGTCCCGTTAAAAGTAAACGCATAACTTGCCAACGGTAAATGAATTATATAAGAAATGTACATATTCTTATAACATAGCCATGTTTTACCTTAATATAAACGTTATAAAAAAGTTGCATTATGCTGGTTCGGTCGAGAAAATTATAACAATAAAACTGTTTCCCAAGTTATTATTCTGTTTAAAATATACTCATGTGTGTCGATATCAAAATTCGAGTAGGAGGGGTTGAATTCATAACTGCATTGCAATTTGAACTTTATTCTCAAATAGAAGAGCACAACTTTGTATGACGGCGGGTAGATAAAAGATAACTAGTATACGGTTAGTATTTTGATACTAGATTGCTGGAAGTTCACCAATATGTTAACGGTCCGTTTTAGCTAGACGCCAATTTTCATGAATAGCTGACTAGAGGCTTTATAGCATACATGCAAGCGATCGATTACGAGTTATTAATCTAGACATCTTCATCAATTGTGGGATCGATAAAATGGTATGGCGGCCATCACTTCATCGTAAACGAAACTCATCCAATCTAAAATATTGATTTCACAGGTGGAAAGTGGTGGAAAGTTATGGTACTTGAGATGGCCACAAGTAAACCAAAAGGGTATAGCCAAACGAGCGTATTTTGTTCAGTTTTGCGACCTAGAAAATGAGTAATAAATAAATAAATAAATAATGCTGGACGTTTCACACAGCATTATCTAGCCCCAAAGTAAGCAGAGCTTGTGTTATGGGTACTAAGATGACTGACATACTTTTTTTTTTAGTAAATACATACATATTATATATGTATATAGAAACACCCAGACCCGAGACAAATATTTGTAGATCATACAAACAGTGGTCCCGCCCCGCGGGGATCGAACCCGCAACCTTCCGCGTCGTAGGCGGGCCTTCGCCCACTGCGCTACAGAGGTCGTCAAACTAAAGAATAGCTTATACATTGAGCCGCATTCGGTTTCTTACAAAGTTTTGTTTGACGTCACGATGGAAAACGAGTTTTCTGTTTCAGTTGCATTTAAATTACGCGGCGCTAACTGGCTACTTTTAACCCATCCATTGCTAGCTAGACCGGTTTATTCACGATTAAAGTCCGGTAAAAGTAACAACCGGTAATCCTATTGGTGAACTGCGGCTGACACGTGCCCGGTAAAATTGATTCGAGTTTCAAAGGGTCTGCGTTCCACGTGTTTTGCGTTCGCTCTACCAACAATAATCAAGAGGGGTAGTTTTTCATTTCAAGTACGTCATGAATTTCAGATTAAATATGCGACGAATGACAGATCAAATTGTTCTGTACCGTTTCATCGTCTTTTGATCTATACTAATACTAGCTGCGCCCCGCGGTTTCACCCGCGTAAGTCCCGTTCCCGCGGGAATATCGGGATAAAAAGTAGCCTATGTGTTAATCCAGGGTATCACCTATCTACATACCAAATTTCAACCAAATCGGTCCAGCCGTTTTTGCGTGAAAGAGTAACAAACATCCATACATCCATACATCCATACTTACAAACTTTCGCCTTTATAATATTTATAGGATTATAACGAGGAAAGATTTGTTTGTTTGAAATGAATAGGCTCCGAAACTACTGGCCCGATTTGAAAAATTCTTAATAGAATAATTATGAATGTATGAACAATTTGAATTTCAGATTCTGATTTTAACAAGACATCAACATGTATGTGGCGGTATTCTAATATGCGGCGATGGGCGTATGGAATGCTAACTTCTGCTAAATGTGGGCATGTGCCTATTCATTTGGAAGTGCATCTGACTACTCCCTTAAAGGATCACGAATGCTCTGAAATAATGTCTACCATGGCTTGAGAATACAGTAAGTTCGTGTGAGTCAGTGGGCAACTCTGGTGACGGAGTTTCCGTCATGGCTTGGAAGCGCTCCGATAATTTAACGTGTCCTCACGAAGCACGGAAGCGCTCAGATGAAAACGCCACTGGCGGTCATTCATCCACTGACAGACCGTTTAGAACGTTGCTTAACTTCGACGATCAAGAACGACTAAGCAAGCACGACCACAGTAGTGCTCGTGATCATTTTGTCTTCTATCTCCTGTTCATTCGACTAAAATAAAATCTTGAATGAACGAACCGTACCATACATCTTTAATAGATGAAACAGCCAATGACATTTTTGAGATGAAATACGCTTGCCCAGCTCCTAAATCTTCCTCTCAGTTTAATGAACCTTATCTATAGAGAGCTTCAGCAACGTAATTTGTTGAGGCGTTAGTATTTTGGTTTGGGCATGTAGAGAGGATGGATGACAGTCGTTTGACAAAGCAAGTGTATGAGGCGAGTGTGCATGGGACAGTTGGAAGGGGAAGACCTAGGCGAACCTTCTTGGATCAAATTGGCGACAGTTTGGAGAAGGGCCAGGTCAAAAGTACCCTAAACCGACGAGCATGTATGAAGAATGTAATGAGAGTGAATGAGGCGAAAGTTGTGGGTCAGGATCGTAGCGACTGGAGATCCGTGGTCTCTGCCTACCCCACAGGGAAAGAGGCGTGACTTTATGTATGTATGTATGTATGTTAGTATTTTGTACTTTATGACCATCTAAACTTTGACGAGCCTCAATTTCCTTTGACTGGCTCCCCACTGAAGCTTGGCTTTTAGATCACCTAAAAGAATGCTAGGCCCCAAACCGTGTTTGTTGCCCAGATTCTTCATGGTTTGGTCGCGACAGAACAGGAGTAAAATTTGTTCTAAGACTATTCTAAGTGATCCCAGCGGTCCTACGGAATAAATGCTTTTTGACTTTGTGCAAGTGGAGATCCCCTGCCTACCCCTTCGAGAAAGAAGGCAACAAATGATAAAGAAGCTTTGCTCCAACTTTCTTTAACGATGTATTCAACCTTATAAAACGCTAAAGAGATGTAATAAATTAGTTAACTAAGAAGTCTTATTAGGGTAAAAGCTCTTATTAAAGTTCTACGAAGTTCATACAGAAGTTGATACGACAAACGTAGCTACAAAATTCAGAGAAAACACACTAAGGCTTAGAAAAAACTTGAAAATAACTTTTCAATTTCCACAAAATTACAATAAAAAGGTTATAGGTTTCAAAACATTTTTGAACGTGACTTCATTGCGTAAAGCAAACTTATTATTTACTAGCTACTGCGCGCGGCTTCGCCCTCGTAGTACCAAAATTTTGAATAGCTTATATGCTATTCCAGGTCACTATCTACGCCTATTCCAAGTTCATCCCAATCGGTCCACTAGTTTAGGCGTGATTGAAACACAAACATACAAACATCTAAATATCTAAACAAACTCTCAAACTTTCAGCTTTATATATTAAAGTGGGATTTCAAAGTTTCACAGAAGGCCACAGACAGGCTACAGCCACAGTGTTCACGAGTGGAATCGTAAGAAAAACAAATTGCTTCCAATGACCAATTAATTTTTCCTATCCATCAAGTCTATTCAACTTGGATGCATGGTCTAAAGCTCCGGGTAAAAGTTTTGGAATGTCCTTTCACACCTGCTAATTATTTAGATACCATCAATCTAAATGAATCATTTATGCCGGTATTCACAAACATTACTTTGACGTTTCCAAGTGCGCGCGGACGCGCAGGGTCCCAAAACCAGTAGGTTTTACGGACCATGTGCGTCCACGCGCACTGTGAGACCTCATAGTAATGTTTGTGAATACCAGTGTTAGTAATTTCTGTAATTGTTTTATAGTGCTGATCAACACTTGGTATTTCATTACGAAATGAAAAGTCTTATCAAATTTTCGACAAGTCTCATATTTTTCGGTTGAGCACCGATTAGCGCCATCTACACGTTCACTAGTGATCGTCTGATCGATGCGGGTTCGAATCCTGTCGGAATCCAAAATTTTGATAAGACTTTTCATTTCGTAATGAAATACCAGTGTTAGTAGTTTTTGCGTGAAAAAGAACAATAGGAGTATGAACATTATTAGAACAGCCCCAATCATGACGATCAAGCGATATTTTACATCGATCCCGTTACCGCAGCACTAACACAAATAGCTATAACGTTGCGTTGGCTGTAGACGTCAACTTTCAATACAGCTCGTCTAGACGAAATTGAATTTCCGCTTCGTGATTCAGTTTTTTTGCATCCTTTCAACGTCAGTCTGTAAAGTTCCGGCGATGGCGGCATGTGAGATTATTGGTGTTTATTTATAAATAATAAAAAACAGGCTCACGGCTGTATACGGCGGTAAATATCCGCTGTTCTTTCCCTAGTCAAAATTTCCTTAAATTTTTTGGAACGAAACTGATGTAAATCTGTATTTCCTTGAGATACCGTCGCAATTATATTTCATTTAACGCAAGGTCCATATTCTCTTAGTTCAAGTAACTCACTCAAGATCCCAAAAGTATGTCTTAAAAGCACAAATTACACCACAGGAATGAAAAGTCATCAATTTTTTTTCGATTCCGACGGTATTAACCGATAAATATGAGCTTATCAAAAATTTCGAATCTGACGTGAGTGGTTCCGTGGCCGAGCGGCTGAAGGCACTCCGGCTTTAGGGTTCGAATCCCGTCGGAATCGAAAATATTGATAAGACGTTTCCTTTATAAAAATAGCTTTGAAAATCACTACGCCAGTAAATATTTCATTTCAATTTGCCAAGCCCCGCTTTACTCATTGGCCATGGAACAAAATTGAACCTTCTCCATTTGCAAATGGAAATAGTGACCGCTGTTCGATTTTTTATGCTTAGTCGCAAGGAAAGCATGATGCAACAAACATCCATCCATACTTTTGTATGGAACACTCGTGGTGAAACTTGTCGTTCTTGATTGGGTGACCGCTAGGCTCAATGCATAATGAATTGGCAAGCGACGTCAATTAGTTTTATAGCAAGCCATTATAAACCTTATGAACAATGGTGAATGAAAACTAAATCATCTCTAGTAGATGGAAGACCAATGATGATGATGGCAGATCAACTAATTGCTTCCGTGCTTTGAAGGGCACGTTACGGTCCTGGCTATTAAGTCGGTAAGCCATGACGGGGGCCTTAAGGCGGCCTAAAAACTTCGTCGCCAGAACTGGCCATTGCTTCAGACGAACTTACTTTTTTGGCATGATTATATCCAAATAGAACTATTTCATAGTGACGTCAAAACAGCAACAATTTTTGCGATGCCCGCCAATTCATTATCGTCGCGCGATGAAACGTCGGATGTGCCCCGATGCGCCCTATTATAGCCGGACATTTATCTAAATTACTTTATCCATTATACTGGTATTTTATTTTGTCCGTGAAAGAGAGTCGGAAGATTCTGACGAATTTGTAAAGCAAATTATAAAGGAAGAAAAGAGCCTGTTTTGAAAAGTGATTTTGTGTCCATTAATTATAATTATTATAAATATGCTGTTATTTATAGGAGGACTAATTGAGTAACGTCTTTCCTCAGAAATAATATAAAAATTTTCTGCACCATAGTGAAAAACAAGAAATGCCCTATTGGGGCACTCATGAAAAACAAATAACTAGACAATCATAAAACAAGATAGGTCATCATTCTTTTAGCTGCCCATTCAGCGATACCCTTTTTACATTCAAACCTAACATGCTTCTAGTCTCATGAAATCCATCCCTACTCATGACATACCCATCGATATAATACAAAAGTTACATCCATTTATAAGTCTATCAAACCAATTCTCCAAATATCCTACCCAGATATGAATTTAAACGGCTCTGTTCACCTTCAGCACGTGTTTCAAAACGTGAAATTGTCCCCGAGTTTCAGCCAATTTATTTGACTGTGGCAGATACTAATAATACTGCGACAAGGACACTCTTCGCCCAATTGAGACTCCATGCCTCCACGAGTTCTGGAGTTCTCGATTTCGTTCTGGGTGCCTGTCTAGTATTAGTTTTATTTACTTGCGGAAGACCCCGACTCACATGGATGTCTGTATTAAAGAAAGACATGGAAACTAACGAAGTGGACCCGCTGACAGCCCAGAAAAGACATCTTTGGAGAAGAACGATTAGGAGAGCCGACCCCAAATAAAGATGGAAAAAGGCCTGAAGAAAAAGAAAACTTGCGGTATCGACTCCGTAAACGTGAATTTGTAGTGAAAAACAGCAGCCTCATGTTTTGGTAGGTACTCGCTCATAACCCGTGCTCATTCATAACCAATGAAAACCAATAAATCCACGTTTACCGCGTCGATACTGAATGGTGAATAAAAGTAATACTAGGCAGGCTGTAGGTACAGTCAGCGACAGAATTTCATGAACAATTTGAGATTTGAAAGCTTCATTTTCATCATTGCTTATGCGAGAATTGTGTGAGACAAATAGTAATGTTGCAAGGTAAACCATCCAATATAAGGTAATGTCGTATCTAAAACCCTACGAACTTCGAAGATATTGAAGATTCAAAGATCAAATGTTCACGAACTTCTGTCGCTGACCGTACGAGAAGCGCTCTGCAAACACATACAAAATTACACTGCCTGTGAGAAGTGGATGACATAGAAGGAAAGACCTGGATGAGATCATTACAGGGCTGGTTAGAGTGGCGTTGGAGGGATGCTAATATCCAGCAATGGGCTATCATTTCTGCTCACATTAATGATGAGTGCCTCTTTTGAATGAAGTTTTGTCAAGTGTCCGAGGTGTAGCTATGGTGTGTGTGAGCTTGTAAAATTCGAGTACCTTCCATTCGATATGACGTCAAAGTTCATGCTAAAATGTGTTCACAGTCACTGCTTAAATGGTTATTTCAAGGTCAAATAAAAACTGCTTTTGAATCTCTTGGTGTTTAGCGAAGTTCTACCTATAAGAGGGGTATGGTCAGATGTATATTGGCCGGCCACGTGGAACTCACACCTTTACTAATATGTAAATGACATGTGAAGACTTGATCATGACCAAATACAAGTATACCTCCGGTGTGGACATCTTAAAACTAAATCTTAGAGTAAATTCAGTGTAATAAATTGATTAACGTGGAGCTCACACTTTTGCTAATATGTAAATGACCAATCAAATTATGACTCATAATGAAGACTAGATTATGACCAATACCGCCAACATGGACATCGTCCGTCAGTAAAACTTAGCGTGATAAATTGATGAAAAACTTTTCTGTCTCTGATATTACAAAAAAACATGTATAACTACTACAGGTACAACACCACAATACAACTATAATTTGCCACAAAATCGCGCGACCATTGACTCCTACGCTATGGGAATGGTAGAGCGACGTCGCGGAGCTCTGCTAAATTATTTATGACATAATATGTATAAAGTCGAACGTTCCTAGTAATGGTCAAGAAGGGCGTTTGTAAGTTCAATGGAACGATATACTAATATTATCAAAACATGAAGCATGTGCTAGCGATACCGTGAAAGACTTTTGAGCTAGTAGGTTCAAAAGTCAGAACTACGTATGTGAATGTAGTATTTATAAAATGGAAGAGGGATAAAATAGGTATTTTCCTGTTAAGAGATGATGCAGGATAAAATTATAATTTTCTTATTGTCTGCCCTACCCTATTTTGATCATTGTTCACTCGTGTAAATGACAAAATGGAAATTAACGCGATAAAATCATGTACCAATATTTGGGATGATGATGATGATCACGTCGGGGTCACCAATTTGGGTGATGATGATGATCACCAATTTGGGGGTAGGTGAGGTGGTATTCCCCCAATCTATGGCAAAGAGGTAGTACTACCCTTGCTAAGGTCGACTCCAACTGGTCCACATACCTTAGGGCCTTTCAGCCGCGATATAATTTCGGATAGTTCTATATATGTTAATTTGCCAAGATAATGTTGCTTGCGAGTTCTAGAATTTGAATTTTTCCGTTGGAAGCGCGCCGGCGCCATCTAGCGATAAACCGATGAAGCTCTATCGAAGCTATATCAGTTGTGATTGTGATCGAGAAAATTTAAGCTCATTGTTGTATTAATGACGGGACGAGATCGCGTAAAGGATCTCGTCGAGTTTAAATCTTTAAGCTGTTTATCAAATACCGCATCCGAATCTTGCTTCAGCGAGACCATCTCATTAGGTATTCCGAAAACGGAATCACCGTATAGGAACTCCATGTTAATTCCGAGCACTCGTCATTCCTTCGAAAAGATCGCAAACATTCTAGACTGTTTTGGAATACTTTAGATTGGATCTTCAAATTAGAAACTTGTTCTGATAAACATTTTAACACATTTTGAAGGAAATTTTTGGTAGGTGATATTTTAAGGATTTTGAATTTTAATAGTTTGAACGGAAAGACCCATTTCCATGATCATGGTATCACATTTAATTCCCTGATAGCATTTAGTTCTGTCCTGCGATGTCTATTGACTTTGAATTCATTAGAAATGTTCTTAGCTCAGTCTGGAGTCAACCTGGCTTTCAATTTGTCCATCAGTCGCGTTATCTTTGTGTGTTATTTTTTTTTTTTAAAAGCTTTAGCATTATCAATGAAAATAAGGGGTATGGATGTTTGTTACTCCTTCACGCAAAAACTACTGAATGGATTTGAATTAAATTTAGCACAGATATCTTAAGACTTTATCCCGGAAAGTGAAGCATTCCCGAGACACAGAAGGAAACACTGCGGAGCGAAACAAATAACCTATGGATAAAAAAATGCCTCCGAGCACAATCACCATTGGCCTGCCCTTAACCCGGTCATGCGGGGTCGGCACAACATGTTCTCCTCTTCTCCCCCATCACTCGTCATCTCTGTATCAACTCCTTTCTTTTCCATATCTTCTTTCACACAATCCATCCATCTTTTCTTAAAGTAATCCATCCACATTCATTTCCATCACCCTTTTTTTTCTCCGAGGACAATATTATTTTTTTCTAAAACCACTCACATTGGGCGTGATATGACGAATTATAAACGCTGAATACGCTGATATCGTGTTTGGATTGGCGTGCCATTGACCCAACGGCTATTTAAAAACTTTATGAAGCAACGTTACTCAATTTATGTTTTACGAGTAATCGCTAATCGCTCTCAGTAGATTCTTTCGTAGCGATAATGTTAGCTATCTTGTAAAAAAATTGAAATATGTATGAGATTTGATGACGACCTCTGTGGCGCAGTGAGTGAAAGCCCGCCTCGATTCCCGCCGCGCGATAAATGTTTGTATGATTTGCAAATATTTACCTCGGTTTGCTTAGCTTGGGGCTAGATGATGCTGTGTGAAATGTCCAGCATTATTTTATTATAATTATTTATTTGATAAACTAAATAATGCATGTATTTTTAGAAATAATAAGAGCCCAACGTGTATTATTCTTTCGCTGTTCAGATAGACAGTATTAGACAGGTTATATTATTAAGGCAGGAAAATAATAATGGATAGCAGTTATACAATTTGACACATAATTTAAAATGCCTGCTATGTTATAAAACTAGACACATACAACCCTTGTCCCACTCCCAACCTTTTTTTTCGGTCCAACATGAAATTGTATTTGTCTGGGCAGAGCATCGTGGCGTATGCCACGATACGATACGAACAATATTGTATGACACAGAGCTCGCTTGCGGTCGATAAATAACGCTATATAATTTACTCGGTATCGTAAATTATTCGTGTATTTGATCGGAACTGGACGCTGCATGTATCATATACGGATGAGAGAAATAGGTCAGTGCTGGTCATTCTGATCGATGGACATTGTAGCATCAATATAAAACGTAGCTTGAGCATCATCTTGATAGATCGACACAACATCATCTGGTACCAAAGTAAACAGAGCTGGTGTTATGAAAAACAAAAGTAAGGACTCGCTTTTCACGGAATTCCTCTTACAAAATTTTCTGGCGGTTTTTGCGGGGGACGAGGTAGCACACGAACGCATTTTACACACACTCATGCATAAAAACTGACAATACACCCTCATTTTTACGCACACTCTTCCAAATTTCGTATTAGACGTACGTAATATTACAGGACGGACATGATTCGGAATCGTGGCCATTTTGACAGAGGGGAAATTACAAGGTAAGGCTCATCCCGTCTAAACTGACTGACTGGGTACTTAATTACTTGTTTTTTTTACAAAGATACATTAGTGCTCGTTTTCGTGCTCATACGGGCACGTTAAGGTTCCGGTTTTGCCTAATTAGTGAAACCATGGCGGAATTTCATACAGCATGAACCAGCTGTTTTGCAACCTCAATTTCGAAAGTACTCAACCAACAATATAATAGCAGACCTTTTCAACAAGGGTGAGCTCAACAAACTTTCCCCCGAACATTTTAAAAAGGGAAGGAATCACATTCATTTTCTAATTTTAAATTAAATTTGATAACTAGGGTGAAAAACGATTGTTTAAATCATGTCATACTCGTATTCATGATTACAGAATTCAGATTTCCACAGTCGAAAACAGTTTCCATAGTTCAGAAGCATTTTTTTTATTCAGTATGAAAACTGCGATCACTATCTTCACATTTAGGTGATTCGACTCCTATTCCCTCGTGGCAATTAAAAACCAGGGCAACATTCTTTAGGGCTCAGCTTTCATTCAGGTTACCTGTCTTCTTAAATCTATTTAATTGAACAAAGTCTCGTCAAAGTAATCGATAAATCGACCAAAGGAAAAGCAACCTTCGTTCCAGTTCGCGTATAAAGCTACATCATTCTCTAGCTAGACTTCCCTATCCCTTGAAGGTCAGAGAATGATACCTTATGATTGCCTCTGGTGGTAAGCAATTGAAGCTACAACAATGGTTACCGCGTACAGACGATACGAGAGACTTTTCTTGTACTGTGCTATGCTATCATCATAATCATCATAGGCACATGACATACAACTGAACATACTCCCCCATCGATTTCCACAGTCATCGATCTTGTGCAGCTTGCACCCAACAGCTCCCAGCTGCTACCTTTATCAGATCGTCTTTCTATCTAGTTATGCTATGGGCAATATGAAAACCCGTAAGACATAACCTTGACCATGCTTTAAAATCCCTACATTGGCCGATGAGTCCTTTTTTGTTTACAAAAGCAGTTTCCTAGAATTGAACGGGGAGACATATGGTGCACGGCATGTGGTCTGAGTATATCCTTTGCAAAATGTAGGGTTTCAATTGAATATTGTTCCAATTGGTACTCAAAGTCAATAAGCCTTTATTCAGGAGGACCGCTGGGATCAATTTACCTTGACCACCACGAAATCTGGTTATCTTAAAAATCTGCTGGTATATGATGGCTGATGAGAATGTAAGAGGACCGAAGATGTAGCGACGAGATCGAGAAAAAATATGATAACCTAGTGTAGTATAACAAACACCTTACCAAAGAAATGAACTTTATATTGTATGAAAGGATTTCAGGTAACTCAAATTGTAAACTTTGATTCATTAATTAAACTTGAGATATATTAGAATTTCAGATCACGGTTTGAGAGACTATTTTAGCACATACTTCTAAAAGTTTTTCATTAAAATACATACATATTATATAACACTTGTTTGTCTTAACCCACTGACCTAACACAGGTTGTCCAAGGACCATTACAAACAAACAAACCACTTTCGGATAAGGGGTAAGGGACACGCAAACTGTTTGTATGTAAATGTGAAACCCACATAATGTTAATTGGCAAGCTTTTAACTTTCCACTGGCAAAGCGTAATTGGTTATTACAAGAAATGATAAAAAAAAACTCGTTTAGAGAAAACAGATCACGATAATATCACGGTCAAAGTTAAAAAGCATTTTTTCAGTAGGACCGCTAAGATCACTTAGAATAGTCTTAAAACTAGGTGACTCTACTCCTGTTCCATCATCAGTCATGGTAGATATCCTCTCAGATCCATTGAGATATAAAGAGGTACGGATTGTAACTCAATGATCAGTTCAAGAAATTCACGATCCTTTGAAAATTAAAAGGTATACTTTTGGCGTTTGCCCACATGTTTCAGGAAGTTATCGTTCTATAAGTATAAGGTTGCGAAAGATGAAAGACACGTAACTGAAAGGGCAATGGAAATGAATGTGGATGGATATGTGAGTAGAGGTAGACCAAAGAAAAGATGGATGGATGTGTGAAAGAAGATATGGGTAAGAAGGGAGTGAATACGAAGATGACGAGTGATAGGGGAGAGTGGAAGAAGAGAACATGTGGTGCCGACCCCACATAAGCGGGATAAGGTCAGGCAAATGATGATGAAGTATAAGGTTGTAACTTTGTAAGCCCATCGCCTATTATAAAACTAAATGGAACAGATTTCGAATACAGCGAAGGCTCTGTTACTCCCACTTGAGTGAAGCAGTGGGCAGAAGATAGTCATGTTTTTGGCTCCAAAAGCTCATTAATCAAGTTCCAAGCCTACGCTCTTTGGCACCATGTGAATCCGCATAGAATTACCGGTCAAGTGCCATTATAATTCATAAAAACTCAATAGCTACTCTAACTCTATTCAGTAAAGTTTAAATTTCTTTGTAGATATCCAAGAACTTGTCTTAATGCCAACTTCACATTTTTTCTTGGGAGTAGGATCGAGAAAGAACCAGTGATGACGAACAAAATACATTGTGATGCCGTTTCAAGATTTCTTCTTGTCGTGCTACTGATTCTTTCAAAACATTATGGTGAAAGCCCGGTGTACAGATATATTTTTTTCCATCTCAAAAATAAGGTTAGTCTTCAATGTGTGTGTACATTTGTTTCTGTGTGTCCAAGCGATTCTAAGCGTTCCCGAGCTTACGCACACAGAAACAACGTGCATGTGCATCTACTCACACAATTAAGACCACCCTTATTTTTCGCCTTCGAGAGATGGAATAACTTCACTTCAGCGTTGTCATCGAACTGTGTAGGTACTCTTTAGTGAAGTGTATATAAGTTCTACTTTGCATTGCTATATGTGTCTCTATCTATAAGGCCACGACGACCCCATTATAGGCGAACTGTGAGCGGCTGACTGTTTGCCTCTAGTTCGGCTCCCTATGAAGGTATCCAATGTCCATATAGCGCGTACTGTACGCAGTTTGCGACGTCTCGCTTGCCGACTCACTGAGTCAGCGGCTGAGTCGCAGCGAACGATGCTCGCGGTCGGCGGCTCAGTCCCCTGACGGAGCCGCCGACCGTATTCGCGTTCCTTTTTTCGTTCGTTTGATGAATATTCCAGTTCGCTCACTACGCCGCGCAGCGTTAAGCGTTCGGTCGGTTGGAGCTAACCTTCTGGCCTGTGGAGCTAACAATCAGTCGCTCACAGTTCGCCACGGCCACGGCCTAAGCGTTCTCGGTCTGAACAAACTAACTCTTCTACTACCAACAATTAATGCCTCTCAAAGTATTATAGTCCACCATCAGCCCCTGATTGCATTGCAGCTAAAGTGCTTCATAAAAGTACAAAGACATTTCACAGGGTGATTATAATTTTATCTGCGACCCCATTCTCTATAAAAGCACCACCCTGTGCTCACCTGCTATTACGTAACATGATACAATGGATGAATCCTATTGTGATATGGAACCCTAAGGTAAAGGGATGATGACTAATACAAGTTTCATAGTCCTAGTTGTTGTTGTGATCATGCAGATACTAAAGAAGTTGTTACTTCGACAATTGTGGACCGACTTTCAAAATTATTTTTTGTATACTCCAGAGGTGGTCCCATATAAATTTTATTCCTGAGGGTTTGATAGTTTTCCCGTAAAACTCTAAAAATCTTCCCTCCTAGCCATTGTAAATCGAATCGACAGATAAGTCCAAGACTCTCTACGCTCTGACTTACTAATGCCAGGAACTCACGTGCCGCGAAACTTGACATAAAATGTATGCAGTTTTGGTAATTAATGCCCTTAGATGCCGGTGGAGCCTAAGCATTATCTGTTGATTTGATTTCTATTCTTATTTAGATCTTTATGGTTGGCTTATTGATTCCCTGAGTCACGCCGCGTGTAGAGTCGAACATTGAAGTCGGTTTTTCTTTTAGTTTTAAAACATACAGGCGAATTGAGAACCTCCTCCTTTTTTTGAAGTCGGTTAAAAAGACAAACATATGAATCAGAATTTATATTCTGCAATGATCCAGCAATGCAGTATTAGCAGCGATCAATTAAAATCATCATGAAATGTTGGTGATTCTACTCCTATTCTTTCGCGACCAATACCGTGAAGGATCAGGATCAACTATGAATTGGCTAGTATAGATGACATTCAACGCTATAAGTGTCAATTTACGGTACCATGTTGTACCAGTGGCTATGAATCATCCAATTATCTCAATGCTAAAGATCAAGATGACGTGGAAACACTACCATTGTAGTGCTGACTGATTAGCAATCTCTTATGACGTCAGTTGCAAGTGTCATTCATAATGCTGTGCACCCGTATCTTGAGAACACCGGGATAAAAAGTAGTCTATGATTGAATACAGGGTTTAAGCTCCAATTTCACTCCAATCTTTTAAACCGTTTTAGCGTGAAGGAATCCGATATAACTTTCATAATGTTCAACAAGAAGCGCTCGTGGTCGTGCTTGCTTAGTCGTTCTTGATAGATCGTCGAAGTTAAGCAACGCTCGAAACTGTCTGTAAGTGGATGGGTGGCCGCCAGTGGCATTTTCATCTGAGCGCTTCCGTGCTTCGGAGGGCACGTTAAATTGTCGGTCCCGGCTATTTACGTCGTTAAGCCATGACGGAGGCCTTAAGGCGGCCTAAAAACTCCGTCGCCAGAGTTGGCCACTGACTCATACGAACTTACTTACTTTAATGTTCAACAAATAGCTTATCGAAAATTTCCCTTACAACCAACTCTTTCTATTAAAATATTTATCAGCCCATAATATTAAGAGGGCGGAAACATAACACATCCAAGAGAAACATAACTTCACAAATTAACTGTAGTATGGGCCCCTTCCAAAGTTTTACTCAAGTTTGGTATGGCTGTCAAATATTAATTGAACTGGATTGTCAGAATCGAGTTACGAGAGGACGAGCATACTCGTAGTAAACGTAGTGCTTGATTACTACGACACGACAGCGACACGGTTAGGCGATAAAATATTTTATGATTTTACCTTGAACGATGCCGTGCGTCTAAGGCGTAGACGTATGTGAAGAAGGTTTGAGTTACTTAATATTTATGATTATTGAGAGTCAGTAAAACATTACCCAAGACCACTTATGAATCACCGAGATTAGGACAGTCTGACATACAGATTAACAGATCAATTGCTGCAAAGGGCAGTATAGCCAGGAGACATGTTTTTTTTGACACATTGATCGCCAGTCCAAGATAGTTTAGTAGTAGTAGTCCCAATCTGCGTAGGCCAATCAACTTTATCAATGTTACTCTGCTAGTGAGATAGACGTATTTTTATGAGAATAAAGCTCATTTAACTTCTTAAAGGAGTCAAGTCAAAAAGCATTTATTGAGTAATGCTGGGATCACTTAGAATAAATAGTCTTAAAACTCCTGTTCTTTCGCGACCAATACCGTGAACCAGGGCAACAAACACGGTTTGGAGCCGAGCGCACTTTTAAGTGATCCATCCATCTTAAAACTAAATAGTCAAGCTCCAGTGGGTTACATAAAAAACCTTGGTATTGCAATACGGTTCCGAATTGAAAAGTCTACTCACGTTGCATATGAATATGCTGCTTGGGCATCTTGTAGTCGGGCGGGTAGCATTTTTCGTAGAACTCGATGTCGCACACTTGGCTCACTTCCGGAGTAGGAATTATCAGCCCCGTGCCCGATATGGCCCTCTGGAGGTGGTGTTCCTGTTGGCAAAGAGAATATTGTATGAGACGGAATTACAACAGTCAGATGACCGACTCCACACAACGATTTCTGTGTATCAGAACAGAAACTATGAGTACCATAAGTACCAGAACACTAAGACCAAGCGTATGAAATATTAAACTTAGGTAGCGTCAGGCAGGAGTCAATGCAACCTATTAAGGAAACGCAGTAATGCCTGGGATTGTATTGTACAAGTCACTATTCCAACACAGCTCTATATAAGATTTGGCTACTCAACTCAACCCAGTGTACTTTAATATAGCTTACGCGACTAATATGAATAAGGCTGTTACTCTGTTCGTGAGAGGTGATCATCATTAAGGTGGCTTCATAGAACTCGTTAGTCCTTACAATTTGAATACGGGATCAGGTAACAAAAAAAGATTTGAGAATAAGAAAACTACAGCTATCGGTATGATATAATAAATAAAATAATGCTGGACTTTTCACACAGCATCATCTAACCCCAAAGTAAGCAGAGCTTGTGTTATATGAAGAAACGGTTGACGCTACCTCGGCCTACGAAAAAATACGAGTACTACAAAACCTTTTAGACAAAACATATGCGAACAATTTCGAAGAAATGAAAAGTCTTATCAAAATTTTCGATTCAGGATTCGAACCCGCGATGATCAGACGATCATCCTAAAGCCGGAGTGCCTTCAACCGCTCGGCCACGGAACCCACCGGTTTGGTTCGACTGTGTGTGGATTAACACTTGAAAATTATAAAATTATAGCGTAGAAGTTATTATTTTTACGCACAATATTATCAATCTAGGAAAATACATTCTATCTGGACTTCTGTATTGTTACATGAAGATACTACGTTACTTTTACTACATAACTTATATTAATTGTATTTCGCTCATGATGCACATAACACATTACCACAGGAAAACGAATACAGCACACACAAACTCTTCTCACTTTGGGGCCAAATGATGCTGTGTGAAATGTCCAGCATTATTTATTCATAGTCAACTGTTCATACCTCATCCCGCTCTTTAATTAAATTACTCTGACATGTTTGAAAGGATGCGGTACACCGCGAGTCTGAGAGAGCCTTTTATAAAGGAGTTTTATTTATAAAGTAAGCACAAAGAAAAAAAATAAAAAAACTTTTTTTTACTTAAAAGCTGAGGTGCGGTTCATTTTATTATCAAAACTTCCTTTCTACGGAAGACATAAAAATGCATTCAAGTAACTTATTACAACAGTTATTACACTTTCAATTCTAACCTTCGATATGAAAGATGCTTAAGCCGTACACGAGTCGAAATGAAGCATCACGTTATATAATATTTTTCTTGGGAACCTTTCATAACAAAAAAATCTGATACTTTCAATGGACCAATTCAATTCAAACATTACCGAAATAGATCCTAGCCAAAGAGAGCCTAATTAGTTTACCTAACAGAATCCGTCTGTCCTAGGTCGCGGGAAGGACGTCTGAAGGGCGTTATGTTGTTCCTACCTGGCTGCTCGAGATTTAGATCAATTTTACAAAACATGCTATTTTGTAATGGTTGTTTGTTTGTACAGAAAGCGTCACCAACTATTTGTACAAAGTTATGGTTAGATAGAACCTTCGTGCCTCGTGTAGAGGAGTTGCCAGTTGGTAAAGGTGATGGCGAAATCTCGATTGAGTAGATTTTCTCTGTTATTCATAAAAGGACTCCTGGACCTCAAACGGATGCTAAGTCATCATCATCTCCTTGCCCTTATCCCACTTTTATGTGAGGTCGGCACTCCGGTTTTTCTCTTCCACTCCGCTCTATCAGCCGTCATCTCTACACTCACTCCTTTCTTACCCATATCATCCTTCACATAGTCCCTCATCTTTTCTTTGGTCTGATTCATCTGTTACATCCCTACACATTCAAACCTATCCTCATCACATGACACTTTTCCCTCAAACGGAAGCTAAGCTAAGTGTGTCGGGTTTTTTCATTGATATGACGAAAGTAATGTTAGAAATTATTTGAAGTCTTGTGGATTTCAGTAATAGGGTTTGTTATTGTCTGGAACATGTACCGAAGCCGCAGGAGGAACGTAGTGCTTATTGCGTGGTTGGAAATATGAATAAATTCATAGGCAGATTACGTAAGTATTTCAAAGAACCACTCAAGTCTGTTTTGCACAAAATAAATATAAAATGAATGAATTTTTCACTATTCTTAGTCAATATTGGTCTTGTTTATTAAAGATAAAAACATGTTTTCTGAATACATATGAAAGAATATGCTGTCAGCAATTATAGCGATAAAATTGAACAAAATATAGAAGTTGAGTATAGTCTGGCTGGACCGAATCATATACGAACAAAAATATTGCACTCCTACTCATGTACGTACATATGAAGTTCTACAGTGTAGTGACACCGTACCTCAAGCTTCATATAAAATGTGTTGAAGCTAAAAATCCGGTTCAACCTGAATCACCCCTTAGTTCCCCAGGTAGGCGGCAGCTTGTCAGAATTTGTCGGCTGTCATGAACTTGTTTCCTTTCCTTAGTTATCGCATCTGCTGTTCATGAAAATGCGACACAAATTGAGCTACATTTTAATATAAAATTCCTAGATATGTATGATGGTTTTCTACGTTTTTTTTATTTGATTGATTAGCAAGCAGTATCTCTACCGAACATAATACGAGATTTCTTAAGCCAGATACTCACTCATCACTAAAAATACGTAAAATGTAATGCAATCTAAAAAATAGGGCTTATCAATTACATTAAACGCAGGCGAGTGTATAATATTTAAAATTGTAGTTATACGCCAGATATTACACGTGGAAAAACGCGTTCTAACCTTCAAATCACTTTTAAAATCAAACCTAAAAAAAGTGTGTGTCTAAAACGCATCAATATGTCAATGGCATAAAGCCATTGAATTTACCCAGTAGCTTTAGCTCTTTTTGAAATTGAATGGCGGCCAACATGATCGTAAACGAAATCTAATAACATTCCCAAAAGCTGCAAGCATAAGGGACACAGAGCCATTTCGTTTTGGGTTATGTAAGTTTTGGGACTGATCCTACATCAATGTTAATCTGACATATAAACGGTTAAAGTAGTTAAGCTAACTATTAGGCCTTTACATCTATACTAGATACACATATCTCTCCTATCTACTTACTCTCAAGTTTTTACGACCAGAGGTTTAGGCTGTGCGTTGTCTGTCAGTCAATCACTACAACAATTTTTATATTAGTAGATGATTTATACAGCGGCAGGAGGCAACTTATACTTCTCAACGCTGTAGTGCTTGGGACATTGTTTGAGATGGAACAGGCTTACCATACCTAAACAATACTTGAGCTTACGCCTAATGTAAGGAAAGACAACGTCAATACGTGTGGGGCCGACTAAGCAGCAGATTTCATCACGATAGTTTCCATCACCGTCTATTAGCTATCGGCCAAACCAGACTATCGAATATTACATATTACAGAAGTGTCGGGCGTCCTGCTGCCCGATGGGAGGACGTCATTTTTATTTAAGTGTTGTGGGTCGACAATAGATGAGGTTAGCACAGAGCTGGGAAATGTGGCAAGAGCAAAAAGAGGTCTATACTTACCCACCCAGCAGTCAAGTGGTTGAAGTCCGGTTGATGATGATGATTATACACCGCTATTTTATGACTACCAAAAAATTTTTAAGGACAATTGCAGCAGATGCAGAAAATGATATTGGCATGGTCAGAACTTTTTTTTATTCAACTATCACAAAGTTATCGAGGATTGTAGTCAACCAAAACCGCACAAAATTTTAAGAAAACTGTACAAATAAGTACTATAGACAACAATCGCGTACAGACATGCATTTGAACTATGTTCTCGTATCATCCCCAGTCAGTAAAACCGCAGTAGCTATCATAAATCTATGTCTGACTCGTCTCGTCTCCTTTTGAGGTTATAATTTTTTTTCTCTTTTTTTGAGTTTTAACTACACAAATGTGATCAGTAACAGACACCGAGGCCATGTCTAAAATTTTTTGGTAATCAAAAAATAGGGGTGTATATTGATATATGAAGTTAGATCAAAATGTCAATAAAAATAACCAGTATAGTAGCGAGTATTGATCGTAGGTTCGTGTAAAGAAAATACTTGGTTCAGTTTGAGCTTTGTTGCAGAGTTATTTTGGGTTTATAAAAATGAGTTATTAGAAATAACAGAACAGAATTAAGCTTACTATTCTATTTTGTCTGCTGGGCAAAGGTCTTCTCCATATCTTAGTAACATTTAATAGTATTTAAGTAGTAGTTATATCAGTTATCTGGTTCCCTAGTACAAGCTTTGCTTAGTTTGGGGATAGATGATGCTGTGTGAAAATGTCCAGCATTATTTACTAGTTATTGAGCTGTATCTAACTTTTTTGAAAATATTATCAGTCCTGAAAACAGTAGTTCTAATGGCGAAATCTGGTGACAAGAGTCGTCGTCGGAAAGTTTCCGTTCAACAAGTAAGCCGGGATCGATTTGTGATAGACCTTTGAAAAAACTTAGCATTTGCCCATTTTTTTTAATTAGATAGCTCAGCATTTGACCTCACTCTGCCTGATGTTAAGCAATAGTGAGGTCTAAGATGTAGCATGCTTACCTAGAAGGAACCTGTGTGAACCTGGAACCCGACTTGAAGAAATCGGTTTTTTTTTAAATGCATACGTTTGTACTCGGTATGTACTTGTTTGTACCATCTTTTTTTTTGTTTGTACCTTAAAGGGTTCGGAGATATCGAATTTTTAAAATTACTCAGAACCCGACTTTAAGGAATCGATTTTGTTTTAAATGCATACGTTTGTACTCGGTATGTACTTGTTTGTACCATCTTTTTTTTTGTTTGTACCTCAAGGGGGTCGAACATAGCAAGTTTTCAAAAGTTGAAATCGGTCATTTTTCAAGATAATCAAAATCTGCGAGCAGGGTTGGATTCACCATCGTTTGTACCCGTCTGTACCACCGATCGATTCGTTTGTACCTCAAGGGGGTCGAACATAGCAAGTTTTCAAAAGTTGAAATGAAGGTAAATCGGTCATTTTTCCAGATAATCAAAATCTGCGAGCAGGGTTGGATTCACCATCGTTTGTACCCGTTTGTACCACCGAGCGATTCGTTTGTACATCAAGGGGGTCGAACATAGCAAGTTTTCAACAGTTGAAATCGGTCATTTTTCAAGATAATCAAAATCTGCAAGCAGGGTTGGATTCACCATCGTTTGTACCCGTTTGTACCACCGAGCAATTCGTTTGTACCTCAAGGGGGTCGATCATAGCAAGTTTTCAAAACTTGAAATGAAGGTAAATCGGTCATTTTTTAAGATAATCAGAATCTGCGAGCAGGGTTGGATTCACCATCGTTTGTACCCGTTTGTACCACCGAGCGATTCGTTTGTACCTCAAGGGGGTCGAACATAGCAAGTTTTCAAAAGTTGAAATCGGTCATTTTTCAAGATAATCAAAATCTGCGAGCAGGGTTGGATTCACCATCGTTTATACCCGTTTGTACCAAAGAGCGATTCGTTTGTACCTCAAGGGGGTCGAACATAGCAAGTTTTCAAAAGTTGAAATGAAGGTAAATCGGTCATTTTTCAAGATAATCAAAATCTGCGAGCAGGGTTGGATTCACCGTCGTTTGTACCCGTTTGTACCACCGAGCAATTCGTTTGTACCTCAAGTGGGTCGATCATAGCAAGTTTTCAAAAGTTGAAATGAAGGTAAATTGGTCACTTTTCCAGATAATCAAAATCTGCGAGCAGGGTTGGATTCACCATCGTTTGTACCCGTTTGTACCACCGAGCGATTCGTTTGTACCTCAAGGGGGTCGAACATAGCAAGTTTTCAAAAGTTGAAATCCGTCATTTTTCAAGATAATCAAAATCTGCGAGCAGGGTTGGATTCACCATCGTTTGTACCCGTTTGTACCACCGAGCGATTCGTTTGTACCTCAAGGGGGTCGAACATAGCAAGTTTTCAAAAGTTGAAATGAAGGTAAATTGGTCATTTTTCCAGATAATCAAAATCTGCGAGCAGGGTTGGATTCACCATCGTTTGTACCCGTTTGTACCACCGAGCGATTCGTTTGTACCTCAAGGGGGTCGAACATAGCAAGTTTTCAAAAGTTGAAATCGGTCATTTTTCAAGATAATCAAAATCTGCAAGCAGGGTTGGATTCACCATCGTTTGTACCCGTTTGTACCACCGAGCGATTCGTTTGTACCTCAAGGGGGTCGAACATAGCAAGTTTTCAAAAGTTGAAATCGGTCATTTTTCAAGATAATCAAAATCTGCGAGCAGGGTTGGATTCACCATCGTTTGTACCCGTTTGTACCATCGAGCGATTCGTTTGTACCTCAAGGGGGTCGAACATAGCAAGTTTTCAAAAGTTGAAATGAAGGTAAATCGGTCATTTTTTAAGATAATCAGAATCTGCGAGCAGGGTTGGATTCACCATCGTTTGTACCCGTTTGTACCACCGAGCGATTCGTTTGTACCTCAAGGGGGTCGAACATAGCAAGTTTTCAAAAGTTGAAATGAAGGTAAATCGGTCATTTTTCCAGATAATCAAAATCTGCGAGCAGGGTTGGATTCACCATCGTTTGTTCCCGTTTGTACCACCGAGCGATTCGTTTGTACCTCAAGGGGGTCGAACATAGCAAGTTTTCAAAACTTGAAATAAAGGTAAATCAGTCATTTTTCCAGATAATCAAAATCTGCGAACAGGGTTGGATTCACCATCGTTTGTACCCGTTTGTACCACCGAGGGATTCGTTTGTACCTCAAGGGGGTCGAACATAGCAAGTTTTCAAAAGTTGAAATCGGTCATTTTTCAAGATAATCAAAATCTGCGAGCAGGGTTGGATTCACCATCGTTTATACCCGTTTGTACCAAAGAGCGATTCGTTTGTACCTCAAGGGGGTCGAACATAGCAAGTTTTCAAAACTTGAAATGAAGGTAAATCGGTAATTTTTCAAGATAATCACTGAGCGAATGTCATTGCCAGCCACGCGTTTTCGTCATTAAGGATTCGCGATTAAGGATTTGTACAATTTTAGTAGCGACATCTAGTTCTGATCCAAAGTACTGACACTGTCAAGTTTAGAATACCGTAAGATGGCACCACCGGTCTTGGAAATGAAACAGACGGTTAACATAGCTTTTCTCTTATCTATCTCCTATCCTATTGTTCAAGCAACTATGACCTAACTTCAACCTATATTTTTTAACATCATTGACTGGTAGGTAGTATCTAATCTACTTATTACAAAATTATAGGCACCTACCTAGTAAATTTAAGTAGGTAGATACAATAAGTAGGTAGGTAAGTATACAATTTCTATAAGAAAGCGACAGCTGATTTTTCTCGAAAAGTTCTTCGCCGGCCAAGCTATTCGCGGATTATTAAAAATACTTATAATTATTTTTTTTATTTATTTATCATAATTAAATGTTTATATTAACAATTTGTAGAAATAGCATTCAGTAAACCACTACGGTTCATAAAAGAAAAGTACTATTTATCGAGTCATCATCAACTTAACTACATAATCTTATATTCGTAATACTTACAGATAAACATAAACTAACGAGGTAAAATGGAAAAATGACCGATTTACCTTCATTTCAATTTTTGAAAACTTGCTATGTTCAACCCCCTTGAGGTACAAACGAATCTCTCGGTGGTACAAACGGGTACAAACGACGGTGAATCCAACCCTGCTGGCAGATTTTGATTATCTGGAAAAATGACCGATTTACCTTCATTTCAAGTTTTGAAAACTTGCTATGTTCGACTCCCTTGAGGTACAAACGAATCGCTCGGTGGTACAAACGGGTACAAACGATGGTGAATCCAACCCTGCTCGCAGATTTTGATTATCTGGAAAAATGACCAATTTACCTTCATTTCAAGTTTTGAAAACTTGCTATGTTCGACCCCCTTGAGGTACAAACGAATCGCCCGGTGGTACAAACGGGTACAAACGATGGTGAATCCAACCCTGCTCGCAGATTTTGATTATCTTGAAAAATGACCGATTTCAACTTTTGAAAACTTGCTATGTTCGACCCCCTTGAGGTACAAACGAATCGCTCGGTGGTACAAACGGGTACAAACGATGGTGAATCCAACCCTGCTCACAGATTTTGATAATCTTGAAAAATGACCGATTTCAACTTTTGAAAACTTGCTATGTTCGACCCCCTTGAGGTACAAACGAATCCCTCGGTGGTACAAACGGGTACAAACGATGGTGAATCCAACCCTGCTCGCAGATTTTGATTATCTGGAAAAATGACCGATTTACCTTCATTTCAACTTTTGAAAACTTGCTATGATCGACCCCCTTGAGGTACAAACGAATTGCTCGGTGGTACAAACGGGTACAAACGACGGTGAATCCAACCCTGCTCGCAGATTTTGATTATCTTGAAAAATGACCGATTTACCTTCATTTCAACTTTTGAAAACTTGCTATGATCGACCCCCTTGAGGTACAAACGAATCGCTCGGTGGCACAAACGGGTACAAACGATGGTGAATCCAACCCTGCTCGCAGATTTTGATTATCTGGAAAAATGACCAATTTACCTTCATTTCAAGTTTTGAAAACTTGCTATGTTCGACCCCCTTGAGGTACAAACGAATCGCTCGGTGGTACAAACGGGTACAAACGATGGTGAATCCAACCCTGCTCGCAGATTCTGATTATCTTAAAAAATGACCGATTTACCTTCATTTCAAGTTTTGAAAACTTGCTATGATCGACCCCCTTGAGGTACAAACGAATTGCTCGGTGGTACAAACGGGTACAAACGATGGTGAATCCAACCCTGCTTGCAGATTTTGATTATCTTGAAAAATGACCGATTTCAACTGTTGAAAACTTGCTATGTTCGACCCCCTTGAGGTACAAACGAATCGCTCGGTGGTACAAACGGGTACAAACGATGGTGAATCCAACCCTGCTCGCAGATTTTGATTATCTGGAAAAATGACTGATTTACCTTTATTTCAAGTTTTGAAAACTTGCTATGTTCGACCCCCTTGAGGTACAAACGAATCGCTCGGTGGTACAAACGGGAACAAACGATGGTGAATCCAACCCTGCTCGCAGATTCTGATTATCTGGAAAAATGACCAATTTACCTTTATTTCAACTTTTGAAAACTTGCTATGTTCGACCCCCTTGAGGTACAAACGAATCGCTCGGTGGTACAAACGGGTACAAACGATGGTGAATCCAACCCTGCTCGCAGATTTTGATTATCTGGAAAAATGACTGATTTACCTTTATTTCAAGTTTTGAAAACTTGCTATGTTCGACCCCCTTGAGGTACAAACGAATCGCTCGGTGGTACAAACGGGAACAAACGATGGTGAATCCAACCCTGCTCGCAGATTTTGATTATCTGGAAAAATGACCGATTTACCTTCATTTCAACTTTTGAAAACTTGCTATGTTCGACTCCCTTGAGGTACAAACGAATCGCTCGGTGGTACAAACGGGTACAAACGATGGTGAATCCAACCCTGCTCGCAGATTTTGATTATCTGGAAAAATGACCAATTTACCTTTATTTCAACTTTTGAAAACTTGCTATGTTCGACCCCCTTGAGGTACAAACGAATCGCTCGGTGGTACAAACGATGGTGAATCCAACCCTGCTCGCAGATTTTGATTATCTTGAAAAATGACCGATTTCAACTTTTGAAAACTTGCTATGTTCGACCCCCTTGAGGTACAAACGAATCGCTCGGTGGTACAAACGGGTACAAACGATGGTGAATCCAACCCTGCTCGCAGATTTTGATAATCTTGAAAAATGACCGATTTCAACTTTTGAAAACTTGCTATGTTCGACCCCCTTGAGGTACAAACGAATCGCTCGGTGGTACAAACGGGTACAAACGATGGTGAATCCAACCCTGCTCGCAGATTTTGATTATCTGGAAAAATGACCGATTTACCTTCATTTCAACTTTTGAAAACTTGCTATGATCGACCCCCTTGAAGTACAAACGAATTGCTCGGTGGTACAAACGGGTACAAACGACGGTGAATCCAACCCTGCTCGCAGATTTTGATTATCTTGAAAAATGACCGATTTACCTTCATTTCAACTTTTGAAAACTTGCTATGATCGACCCCCTTGAGGTACAAACGAATCGCTCGGTGGTACAAACGGGTACAAACGATGGTGAATCCAACCCTGCTCGCAGATTTTGATTATCTGGAAAAATGACCGATTTACCTTCATTTGAACTTTTGAAAACTTGCTATGTTCGACCCCCTTGAGGTACAAACGAATCGCTCGGTGGTACAAACGATGGTGAATCCAACCCTGCTCGCAGATTTTGATAATCTTGAAAAATGACCGATTTCAACTTTTGAAAACTTGCTATGTTCGACCCCCTTGAGGTACAAACGAATCGCTCGGTGGTACAAACGATGGTGAATCCAACCCTGCTCGCAGATTTTGATTATCTGGAAAAATGACCGATTTACCTTCATTTCAACTTTTGAAAACTTGCTATGATCGACCCCCTTGAGGTACAAACGAATTGCTCGGTGGTACAAACGGGTACAAACGACGGTGAATCCAACCCTGCTCGCAGATTTTGATTATCTTGAAAAATGACCGATTTACCTTCATTTCAACTTTTGAAAACTTGCTATAGACGACCTCTGTAGCGCAGTGGGCGAAGGCCCGCCTGCGACGCAAGAGGTTGCGGGTTCGATCCCCGCGGCGGGACCAATGTTTGTATGATCTACAAATATTTGTCTCGGGTCTGGGTGTTTCTATGTATAATATGTATGTATTTACAAACAAAAAGTATATAAGTAGTATATCAGTCATCTAGTACCCATAACACAAGCTCTGCTTACTTTGGGGCTAGATGATGCTGTGTGAAAAAGTCCAGCATTATTTCAGCATTATTTATGTTCGACCCCCTTGAGGTACAAACGAATCGCTCGGTGGTACAAACGGGTGCAAACGATGGTGAATCCAACCCTGCTCGCAGATTTTGATAATCTTGAAAAATGACCGATTTCAACTTTTGAAAACTTGCTATGTTCGACCCCCTTGAGGTACAAACGAATCGCTCGGTGGTACAAACGGGTACAAACGATGGTGAATCCAATCCTGCTCGCAGATTTTGATTATCTGGAAAAATGACCGATTTACCTTCATTTCAAGTTTTGAAAACTTGCTATGTTCGACCCCCTTGAGGTACAAACGAATCGCTCGGTGGTACAAACGATGGTGAATCCAACCCTGCTCGCAGATTTTGATTATCTGGAAAAATGACCAATTTACCTTCATTTCAACTTTTGAAAACTTGCTATGTTCGACCCCCTTGAGGTACAAACGAATCGCTCGGTGGTACAAACGGGTACAAACGATGGTGAATCCAACCCTGCTCGCAGATTTTGATTATCTTGAAAAATGACGGATTTCAACTTTTGAAAACTTGCTATGTTCGACCCCCTTGAGGTACAAACGAATCGCTCGGTGGTACAAACGGGTACAAACGATGGTGAATCCAACCCTGCTCTCAGATTTTGATTATCTTGAAAAATGACCGATTTACCTTCATTTCAACTTTTGAAAACTTGCTATGTTCGACCCCCTTGAGGCACAAACGAATCGCTCGGTGGTACAAACGGGTACAAACGATGGTGAATCCAACCCTGCTCGCAGATTTTGATTATCTGGAAAAATGACCGATTTACCTTCATTTCAACTTTTGAAAACTTGCTATGTTCGACCCCCTTGAGGTACAAACAAAAAAAAAGATGGTACAAACAAGTACATACCGAGTACAAACGTATGCATTTAAAACAAAATCGATTCCTTAAAGTCGGGTTCTGAGTAATTTTAAAACTTCGGTATCTCCGAACCCTTTAAGGTACAAACAAAAAAAAAGATGGTACAAACAAGTACATACCGAGTACAAACGTATGCATTAAAAAAAAAAACGATTTCTTCAAGTCGGGTTCCAGGTTCACACAGGTCTAGAAGGAACCTATTTACTCTTGATTTGAAGACCCCTATATTGCCATCGCGTAATTGTGTTTTTAAAACATGTACCTTTGTTTTATTCAACGTTTCTGACTTGGATCTTATGAACGTAGAACGGAGGTGAATAAAAAAACACTAATTAAAAAAACAATTTATACTAGCCAACCTGAGTGGAAAAAGTACATTACGTTGCAAACCATATAATATCTCTACTGTTATTTTCTTTGCGTGAAAAGAAAGTATTATGGAGGATTTACAGCTAAACATTCTCGTAAAAAAACTGAACTGTAATACTAAGACGGCTATCGAAATCTTACACATCTTGAAACTCCTTTAAATTCTTCCATCTTTCCACATCTTTCGCTATTTTCCACCAATCTCCATTATCAAATTAAGTTCTGCATTACTTTTCATTTTTACAGACAACAAAAAAACACAGGCTAGCATGATATGGGCATGTAATGAGAAGGGAAGAATGTCATGTAACTAGGATAGTACTTGGTATGAATGTTGATGGATTTACGAGCAGAGGTAGGCCAAAGAAAAGATGGATGGATTGTGTGAAGGATGACATCAGTAAGAAAGGAGTGAGTGTTGAGTTGACGGCTGATAGAGGAGAATGGAAGAAGAACACATTCTAGACAATCAAAGTATATTGCGTTTTCCAAAGCTAATTAAACGACCTGCAAACTCAGCGAGTGTGCACATCCGGTGTTGGACTAAAAAGCTTCGTTCCCCTTTGTAGTATAGTTGAGTTATTTTGTAGCGAAGCGAGAAAATGTGTTTTTACGCGGGGCGGTGTAAGGGGCTTTGTTGTGATAGAATTATTGTACCATCGACCGTTTATTTTGAGCGTTACTTTGTACTGTGATTTTTCTCAATATGTCCGACTGAGTTTGCGGCGTATCGATTTAGTACGTACCATATATTTGAAATGAAGTGTCCACAATTTGCTAGTTTTGCGCTCACTGTACGCAGTTTGCAGCGTTACGCGCGCCGACTATCTCAGTACTCGGCCGCTAACAGTTTGCCTACTGGGGACACAGCCTAAGAAAATTTCAATCCATACGATATTGTATCTGCAGTTTCTTACGTGTGGTCATCGGCTGTTAGTGGTCTTAGTAATTGCGACGTTCGCTCTGTCGCTAAATGGCATCGGGCTTAGTAAAACAAGCCAAATATTGCATCGAGTAAATGCTATTTTAGGAAGATTACAGAGAAACAGCGGTAAACAGAGGGTATCCAATCAATTTACAGACAGGAATTAAGCTAATACGGACAAGCTCATGCCGGATGCACGTCCTGAGGGAGTATCCCTCAATGCGCTCGGGATTCATTAATAAGATACTTTATCTGAAATAAATAATGCTGGACATTTCACCCAGCATCACTAGCCCTAAACTAAGCAAAGCTTGTAACTATGGGAACAAATAACTGATATACTACTTATATACTTTTTTGTTTGTAAATTTAATACATACATAATTATACATAGAAACACCCAGAAACGAGATAAATATTTGCAGATCATACAAACATTTATCCTGCGTCGGGGATCAAACCTGCAACCTTCTGCATCCCAAGCGGGCTTTCACCCACTGCGCCACAGAGGTCGTCATCAACTGGAGACGAAGTTTTAAGACCAACTTAATAATTCTACATGAAAAATTACGAATATCTAACAACAGTAAGCAAAAAGCTTAGATAAGTAGAAACTGGCTTTTAATCTCAAATCACGGTAACTGGTTACTTCTTAGTAATTCAGAGCTAGTTTCAAGTTATGTATCTGTGAGTGAAGCCTAAAATATTACTTTCTACAAATGATAAGCAAAAACCCATTAGTTTTCCTCAGCCGTCCCAACGATCACGGCAAGAAACTTGGCACGACTATGTACCCCTGTATAGAAGCTTGTGTTACTTCGGATCTGACTGCAGTGAAATATGTGCTTTGTGGACTTGGGCATTAGATAAAATATGGCATTTTCTATCCTAGGTAGGAGGTTGAAAACTGATAAAATATTGTCATCGTTTTCAAAAGCGACTATACACCAGCACACACTACAAACCCATGTCGGATGCGTTTGCTTGAAAACTCCGTAACCGGAGATCTCAAGATGTCTTTTAGATACTTTATTACCCGACTGCCCAAGGAGAGAAAATTATTCATATTAACTATCATGCCATCTGTGTTGAGAAGTAGGGGAAGCGAACCGTAAAGTTATGCCTGATTCAAAGACTTCGAGTGACGCTACAGCAGAGCTGATACACAAGGGAGGATGTGTGAAGAAAGTTTGTTCGGAACTAGCTAGACCGATGTTGATGGAAATCACGATCGATAGTAAGATGAATGTGTGGCCAGGCTGTGTATTGAATGTAGGCATAGTTGCCTTCAAATGTATGTAATCTAGTAAAAATGTTAATCTCTAAGTATTCAATAGATACATAAATAAAATCACGCCTCTTTCCCAAAGGGGTAGGCAGAGACCACGGATCTCCACTCGCTACGATCCTGACACACAACTTTCGCCTCAGTCACTCTCATTACTTCATGCATGCTCGTCGGTTTAGGGTACTTTTGACCTGGCCCTTCTCCAAAATGTCGCCAATTCGATCCAAGAAGGTTCGGCTAATCCTTCCCCTTCCAGCTGTCCCATATAGATAATAGAACATAATAAAATTTGATTCTCTTTACAATACAGAAGTAGGTAAACGAAATTAGGTTTGACAGTTGAAGTGCCAGAAAACAAGACTACCCCTTACATTTGCTGCAGCAGCTCAATTCTATTGGAGCGCTGGTTTTCATTGGCGACGTATAGAGTAACGGCGTAGTACTTGCTGCGACACGCGTCTTATGGTGTTTTATTTTAATAAGATAATCTATACAGGGTGTAAAAAGACAACTACCGAAAACTGAAGGATTGCAATCAGACCATGATTCTAAACATATTTAGCGAAAAAAAAACGCAAAAAAAAATTTGACTTAGCTTAGTCATTTTATGTTATTTTCGATTATTTACTTCTATTACAACATAATAAGACCATACCTACCTAATAACTTCATTTATAAAAGAAAGAAACAGTTTAAACTCAAAATCCAGCAATCTACGTAAAACAACGCGCCCAGAACATACGCAAAGAGTCATCTTCAACTGCTGTTTTCTCCGGATATTATAATGATTTTTGAAGCGCTCGTGGTCGTGCTCGCTTAGTCGTTCTTGATAGATCGTCGAAGTTAAGCAACGTTCGAAACGGTCTGTAAGTGGATGGGTGACCGCCAGTGGCATTTTCATCTGAGCGCTTCCGTGCTTCGGAGGGCACGTTAAATTGTCAGTCCCGGCTATTTAAGTCGTTAAGCCATGACGGAGGCCTTTAGGCGGCCTAAAAACTCCGTCACCAGAGTTGGCCACTGACTCATACGAACTTACTTACTTTTATAATGATTTTTGATTAGGTTTTGGATTTGGTTGTGTGTATGGATGCTGTACCTACCCCTTGCTGCTTCGGTAGACGTCTTTTTACACCCTGTATACCAGAGATTGACTAACAATATTTTAACGAATAAGCTGTACTATTTCGCATTTCACATGCATTTCCTCTAAAATTACTGGTTCCTGTATTTTACACACATTAAAACTAATCCTATTATCTATCAGCAAGCAAATCGATTAAACCGAGCCGACCCCATAAACTAACACCCTAAAAGTAGACAGCTCCAGCAAAATTATATGCCAAATATATCGTAACAGCATCCCCCAGACGCTTGTAAATGTAATTTAACACGAAAATGGAAATTTGCATGCGCAAATAGGTACAGGCTTTTGTGCCTAATTTCAGCCAAACTCTGTGTGCTTTAGCATTGAGCTTGTGGTTAGTGAGTAAAAGCGCATTTGCAATTTTTAGCTTGTTTTGCTAAGCTGATGACATTTAGCATCAAGCATCAAGACTTTTAGCAGGCGATGCCGCCATTTTTGAAAAAGCTTGTTACTCTTATTTTATTTTCTTTTTCTCGTGTTTTACTAGGTTTTATTATGTAGTTTCGGTGGCATTTTACTAATGAATCCTTGAACTTGGCAGGAGATTTGGAAAATGGAATGGGGGAGTATTGAAGAAGATTTCTCATTTGACGAAATATTTCCGTTGCAGTTTTGTAGAAACAAGCCGCCGTGTTTTTTTTCTAAACCAAATTGACAGGACTGACTGACTGACTTACATATGAATTTAAACAGTGCCACAAACTTATTTGGACCGGTGGCCAAAAGAGGAACTAACATTATGATAATGTATTTTTCTGTCAACACCAAATGCGATAACAGCGCCTCTCTCACCAGTTCAGATAAGTTTGTGGCACTCTACATTATTCCTACTTGACATTGGCAGAACTATACTGATACTACAGTTAGTTGCCATTTAATAAAAAAAGAAGAATGCAGGGCGATACGATGTCGTATTGGTTGAAATACTTCCGTGTAATGCTCTTAGTAAATCTTTATGCTGAATAGGACCGGAACCAACCACACAGGACGGTACTGTGGTACCCTTCTAATCGTCTTAGGCTGCCACAAGCTTTTGAGTTTAAAGATGTAAAATGAAATTGATTCTTTTCTGTGCTAAAATATCCTAAATAACGCAATTTTCTTGACAAATAGACGTTGACCTCAATGCGTTTGAAGACAAAGCCATTGTGATTTGTGATCCAAGGCGTCATCTTGGGAACAAATGTTAAGTAACCTCGTTCAGTTCTTAGTGCTAAATTGCTGATCACATTTTATTTGGAATTGTAGCTGATTCTAACGACACTAAGTCAAAAAGACATTCATAGACATCTTGCTCTCCTTAGCATACAAAACGGAGATACGTCTACTGAAAAATAGACATACAACACATGGATCTTTGAATACAAGGTGTTCAAGCAAATTCTCAAGAGCTCAAAGCTGTATTATTTAAAAAGTTCAACAAACTTTGAAGCTCGTGTTGAAAGTACAGTTAAAACAGGGGAAAGTTCGTCGTCCTTATTATTTAATTAAGTAATATGCTTCACAGAGTGATATTTATGCCGCATCAATGTTCGCTCACCCTTTTACGTAGGTTAAAACTGATCAGAAGGATGTTAGACAAGGTATAATGCTGAGAGAGCTTACTCCTATCAATAATGTTCCCAGATTTTAAATATAAAGAATATGAGCATTAATTGGCATTTTACTGCCGACTATAGAATAATCTTAAAAGCTAGGTATATTCTTCGGAGGTTGTGATTTAAAATCCCTTAGCTAGTCCCTCTGTAGATACATAAACTACTCTGTCACTGGTAGGTTAGGTGCTAGCTTAATACCCAAGTGCCTACCTACTTCCTCTCGTATATTTTCGTACTTTTCTGTCTGTGTTTGTAAGTAATAGAGTTTTTCCTATGTTTATTATGTTCGTCTATGTGTGTGTTTTTCCAAATATAATAAAACTGCACTCCAAAAACATCACAAAAGCCAGATAATATCAAAGTACCTAATAAAACTTACTCTTAAATCTCGGAATCCTTAAATTTGGTGAGTTACATAAACCTGGGGTCAGTGGCCGAAGGCCCGGATGGCCTCGCACTTGGGCAGACGAAAGATTCGTATGGACACGTTTTTTTTAAGATATTGTTAGCGCTTTAATGTAGATCGTGTGAAAATGATTAAGCCTATAAACTAGCTTCTGTATGTGACTTTAAGCAATGAATATGGGAATCAACTAAATTAAGTTTTTTTTTTAAATAAGATTAAAATTATAAAATTTCGTTAAAATCAAAATTTTCACAGCACATATAATAATTCTCTTTGCTGATTTCATGAAAATTCGAGGCGAGGCGTTTTGGCTGAAACACTAGCCAAATTATTTGCTTGTATTCTGTTTCACAAGTTGAAAAACAGATTTCAACGGTACAAACTTCAGCTCGATAAACTTTCTCCTATTTCCATTATTTTTTCAAAAAGTGTATGTCGAATTATGTAGTTCAAAACAATGTTATTCCGAACCGATTACTTATTCATTTATTCAGTGTTGTAAATTGAAGGTGCTAACTTAATTTTATCAAAAAATACAAACATCCACAATTCGCATGATAGTCTGCGGTATAACAAAATTTTGTGTTCATTGTAGTTTTAATAGGTTTTATTATGCTTCTGGCTAAAAGCGTATTGCTCTCGCGTTTTTGATAATGACATCATACACACATCATACCATAAACCATAGTTGCGTGATGTCATCACTGTAGTAGATAAGCAAACAGCAAGTTGTAATCATAGATATCCCTAACTTCCAAAACTAAAATACATTTTTCTGCTGTAAATAAATCCTCACTTTGTATCTAAAATAATGCAATCTACTCTTTGAACTAATGTTAACGTGGTCCAACTTACGCTGAAATGTTCCAAGCTATTCAGTACATATTTATACTAGCAAGCGAAGCTATATGAGTTTTGTGTTTGTTTAAATGTAGAGGGAAATCTCCGTAATTACTAAACCTATTTACATTCATTTTCTATTATAACTTTGTGGTTTTCCTTAATTCAGTGCTACGGAATACGGATAGAGACTGAGTAAGCCATCATTTACATCAATGATCTATCGACTAAGCAAGCTACACAAATACAGCGTTAGTAGCATCGATTCTGTACTGAATAGAGCTAAATCACAAACACAAAGTGTATTGACTTCGACTGAAGCAATCAATTTAGAGTCGCATTCTCATCCACACAAATCCATCACTCAGCTGACTCAAGGCAGTCCGGCTAGCTTGATCGAATTCGCGAGTATGAGGCCCCGTTTATTGCCTAAAATAACTTTAAGAAGGAATTGAGAAGTGTATTTGGGCCAATCCCTGATGGGATGACGATTGTAGCTTGCAGTTTGTGGCCAATTTGACGGTCTAAACCTGATATTCACACAAGTTTTTGGGGATGTAATATTATTACACGTTTTATAAATTATAATTATAAATCAATATTGTTATGTTTATTAATCGCCTCTTTTTAGTACGCAACAAGGAACGTAACTTACAATGTACATTTTTTCTCAAATTTGGGCACGTGCCAAATCCGTATTTGGGTATTTGGACATGCTTCTGTTCATCCGCTTGTAAATCTTGAAGGAATTTCAATGTCTTCAGATCGGAATGAGTGAATGAAAGTACTTTATTGCACAATGCACACTAGTACAAAAGAGTGCACATTACAATGCCCAATGTGCGGCCTTATCGCTGAGAAGCGATCTCTTCCAAGCAACCTGAGTTTATGTCTAACGTGCCTTAGCAACACCGTTGCGTCGTGATCTTTGTATTGTCTTAAAATTAAGTTAACAAGCAAACTCTGGTAACGGAGTTAAAACAAGATAAAAACTTTATATAAGTTTTTTGTGAGTAATTTTAACTAGTTTTTTTGGGGTTACGTGTATTTCCCCCGATCCATGGTAAAGAGGTAGTACTAACCTCGCTAAGGTCGACGCTATCTGGTCCACATACCTTAGGGCCTTTCAGCCGACAGATAGGTAATGTCGGATAGTTCTATATTTTTTATTATTAGTTCTAACAACTCAATTTACTGCGAGGCAATAAATATAAAATCTCATTTATACTGAAGACGCTCTATTTAACACCTCATTTTGATGATTCAAGTTCGATTAGTTCAAAATGTTACGAGCGTAAAGACGAATACACAAAGACCGTTAAACACAAACCCTTTTTTTCCGTAATCGGGTAATAAAATGGCAGAGTTATTTTTCGGCCACTTTTGGACTTTTTTCCTTTATTTGGACGAACAAAACATTTGACTTCTATCGGCAACACTATACTTATGAAAGGAAGTTATGTCCCTAGTAACAATAAGGAGCTTATAGAGGTATATTAAAGTTGCATTGTTATTACAGTACGGCCAAACAAATTGGCTCGTTTTGATGAGCAGTAGACACAAAGTCAAAATCATTTATTCAGTAGGACCGCTGGGATCACTTAGTCTAACTAGGCACTACTAATAGTCTTAAAACTAGGTGATTGTCTTGTTTCTTCGCGACCAATAAGTACCATGAAGAACCGTGATCAAGTTAGCATATGTACAACATTCTGGACATTTTTAAGGGCTGTTCGCCGCTTGCCACCTTTCTTACACAGCATCATCTAGCCTAGCCCCAAAGTAAGCAAGCTTTTGTTATGGGTACTACATGACTAATATTATTATATGCTTTTCAACTTTTCATTAAAGACCTATTTTATACCTATTTTGATACAAAGCTTAATTTGTGACGAGCCAGACATTATCGATCGCAATATCAAACGTACAAAATAGCTTTTGTAGAACATATTTTATTCTTTATTAATCCGAACCGAAAATAGCATCAGACAAGCCAGACATTCATTATTAATTTTCCACTCAAAAAATCAATTCTCAATTTTATCCTGCTCTCTTTTTATACGATTTTGGGAGTAACACGTACCTAAGGCTTTATGTATTGTGGATATTATTTCGAACCATTATATTTTATTTGACCATTGATTGACAATGACTGATGTTCCGGCTTTTATTTCCACTGATTTTAAAATGTAGATCACTTTTGGCCGTTGCAGTCTCAACAGACTATTCACTTATAATACCATGTAGGTTGTACCACGTGACGTCGAATGGTGCAATTCTATTGGTCGATATTTGGGTCGGAAAAATAATCCCTTAAACTTTTTTAATGGATTGAATAATGTAATCGATCCTAGAGAGTCTAGCAGCATTTTCTGCGCCTAACTAATCCATACCTACTTACTAATATTAATGTGAAAGTAACTCTGTCTCTCTGTTTGTTACCTTTTCACGCCCAAATCGCTAAACAGATAAGGCTTAAATTTGGCATAAATAAAGATTGCACCCCAAGGAAGGAAATAAGCTACTTTTATCCCGAAAAAATGAAAATTTGACCACGGGTTACACCGCGGGATCGCAGATAGTAATGCTTATATTATAATTACCTTCAATCTGAAACATTCAGCCCCAGAATTAACGATATAAATTCTCTCGACTTGAACCAGGTCAAACGGCAGAGCGAAGAAACTTTTTTACACTGCGCTATACGAGATGAAACTTGAATTATTGCGCAAAACACGCAGTAAAAAGATATGTTCAGTGTTTCAGTGTCGCTCTTTAATATAACATGAAAAGAAAATGGGTAATTGTATAAGAGTTAGACTGGCGCAGGATAGAGATTGGCACAAGCAAAGCTGTCGGCTAATATAATGTTGCCAAATGTAAAGTAGCGGAGTCGTCTATGTGGGCTAAGACCTTAACGAACCACAAGGTACAACTTCAGAACAAACATTGTTCTCGAATACAATGCTCTGAATTGGTTTTTGAATCAAACAAAACTGTACATTGTATTTCGTATGAAGAAATACATTGAAACAGATTTTACCGCTTCATTTCTAGAGCAAGAGCCTGCGTCACCAACTTTCAGCCTTTAAATGAAGGTCTGCCTGTGTCGGGCTCTGAAGCTTTGCATGCCAATGTTTTTTGGTGAAATATGTTTATATAATTATTTAAGACCTTTTTGACCATTTACTCAACCTATCGTGTCCCACTGCTGGGCAAAGGTCTCCCCCCTTAGCTTCCACTCCTTGCGCTCCAAGGCCACGGTTTGCCAGTCTTGACCATTTCAGCCAGTTTTGACCATATTTCGCAATAAATGATTTGATTTGAAGCTATTTGGTTGTGTGTAGTTGGAACGAAAAGTAATAAAAGACATTTTATTATGTAGTATTAAACTATTGTGGTAGGTTCAGCTACGGTAATACTTAACATTTTACCCTGTTCTTATTGTTTTAAAGAAGAGAGTTAATAGGCACCTTCTGGGTAGGCTCGCTCCATCGCTGACCTCATTCTTGCCTATGTAAGTTTCGAGGTCAAGCTGACCCATTCATCATAAAAATAAAAAAAACATTTATAAAAGCCATTTGACAAGCGTTGAATTATCGTCCAGGGGGCTTATTGTCTAATTTGAAATCCATTTCCAGTTATCATCCCAATTGAGCTCAACCAATCACATAACACGAAAATGACGTGTTGTCACTTCCGTTGTCATTTTCGTGTTATGTGATTGGTTGAGCTCAATTGAGATGATAACTGGGAATGGATTTCAAGTTAGACAATAAGGCTGCAGTTGTCGAATCACAAAGTTCATCATCGTGAAACAATTTGTTCCACAATGTGAATCGAATAGTTGACAGACAGATTTCGACGACAGGAAAATAATGCATTGTTTCAGCTATTGAAAGAATTCCTGATGAAACTCATGTGATGTAAGATGTGATGGTGAATTAAAACAATACTTAGTACAGTACTTTCGTAATTTTTTTTTTATCTGTCCGAAGTTGCTGCGGGGAACCGATGTTTGATGACCCATATAAGACGAAGACAGCGTTTTTATAGCTGCCTCGCTCACTCGCCTAAGTGTGTTGGATCGTTCTATCTCGCCTACTCTACCAAACTTGCACAATCGTTTAGTGCACCTAACATCAGAGAGCTAAAGATTGGTTGCGCCTACTGTACTTAGTTCGATACCAACACTCGACTTTTATAGACAGACATTTATACTCAAAAAAACTACAAACAGGGAGAGAGATTGGTGCGCTTCGAGGTGTGTCCATTTTATACGTAGTATAATATTCTCTGGCGCTTAACACACTATGCAAATGATGCTAAGTGCCGACCTAACCTCTAATGCCCTTAGGCTCACGCGGGCCACTATGAGCAAACATTTCGTAAGTACTAAGTAGTATTATGTAAAGGACTGTAAAGTCCACATAGTAGACAGTAAAATGTAGCTTTATATTATAGCACGTCCAATGCCACTACGATTTTCATTATGTATGTATGTACCTACATTTCAGGGTAGAATATCACCGAACCGTACGAACTCGCCACGCCGCTATGCGGCAATCACCGGCATTGGGTGAAAACGTGGACTCGCGTGGCGATCCAGTGGCACTGAACGTGTTAAAGGTGTTCAAACTTGATAATGTTCGCACATGATGGTTACCGTGCTGCGGCCCTCTCAAAAAGCTTAGTGAAGGACACATTAAACAATTATCTAAAATAAGAGAAACCAATATTTTCTATCACAGACAAGGTCAAGACGCGAGCGACAGCCCTAGGTATTATGTAACTATTATTGTCGTTGTCGGCCGGTCTAGGCTCTTGAGAACAATTGATTTCAAGGTACAAGTAATAAATATCCCAATAGGCATGTTGTGACGGCTCGATGCCGAACCAATGCTCGGAAATCTTGCTTTATGAGGGGAATAGCTAAAACAGATTATTGAAGTTCTGTTACCTTTTCACATGACAAAGACGAATGACTTTTTGACTTTCAAACATTGTACAAGTTAATATCAACACTACATCAATGATGAGTCTTCCTCTCCATCATGGATAATCCATCCTCACAGATTCTAAATATGTATAAAGAAAGGATTATGTTAGCTCCAGCTAGAGCAATAAATTTTATACTCTCTATTGTATACTGATACAAAATTCCTTTCAGGTTGAGTTAGCTCTAGAAGTTCTTACAGAACGCTAGTCCACATCTGGAGAATTTCAATAGATTTTAGCAAGTTCTACTAAACTCCACAGTACTTTAGTGACGCGGACTCTAGGCGACAGGTCATACCAATTGACCCACTGCCTACCGTCTCGAGGTAAGACCGATCTAGCTAGCTCATCCTGGACACTGGACGAAAATCGTCAAAAACGATATAACGTTGAAAATCTAATTTTCATCTTCCGTCAATTGAAGACCCAGAATAATTTCAAAGGTTTTTGATCTCTCGAACTGGTCCTAATATAAAATTAATTCCCAAGGGATATTTTTTCAATAAAAATTATACAACCCATACTCCCGTGTAATTTTCTACGGAACAAAATTAAAGTCGGTTTTCCTTTCCGTTTCAAAAAGTAATAGGTATTAAAAACGTACAGTTTTGTGACCAATAAATAAATAAATAATACTGGACTTTTCACACTGCATCATCTAGCCCCAAAGTAAGCAGAGCTTGAGTTATGGGTACCAAGATGACTGATATACTACTTATATACTTTTTTTTTGTAAATACATACATATTATACATAGAAACACCCAGACCCGAGACAAATATTTGTAGATCATACAAACATTGGTCCCGCCGCGGGGATCGAAGCCGCAACCTTTTGCGTCGCAGGCGGGCCTTCGCCCACTGCACTACAGAGGTCGTCAAAACCAATGTTTGTATGATCTACTTATATACTTTTTGTACAGTCATGTAGTATCCATAACACAAGCTCTGCTTACTTTGGGGCTAGATATGCTGTGTGAAAAGTCCAGCATTATTTATTTGTGTGAACCGCGCTTTTTGTATCGAGAACTCAAGGGGCAGGGGTTCTTACTGCGGGGTGGGGGAGTGTCCACTCTATACATTATTCTCGGCTCCCGGTCAGACTTAGTTTAGCACTAACAGGATTTTCGAGTAAGTTCGAAAACTCTGCGAAGTATAGCTTCATTAGTTCCCCATTCATTACATTGCTCGGATTTTAGAAACTATTATAATATACTATTATTAATAGCTACAACTCTCGTGACTTTGTTCAATAGTATCATTAACCCCTACAAATAGATCAAGAAATCCTCCTATTTCTGGATTCATAATCCAGTATAAAAGTTTTGAAAAATTATTTCACCATTAGAATCCATTATCCCTGATGAACATAGGCTATATTTTATCCCGAGAAAGTGACGTTTTCCCGAGGGACCGCGGGTAGCACCGCGACGGCCAGCTAGTAAATAAATACAATGAATCGTTGAGTAATGTCTATTTCCGTCATACATGACAAGGCTAAAAGTCCATGATAAACGAAATCGTCAACACAAATACGTCCTGTGATAAGACAAATTACGCTGAGAGGATGGTTTAGGTGCTGGGCAAACCTATTCCATCTCAAACAATGTCCCGGGCACTACAGCATCCCGAGTCATAGGTGCCCCCCGACGCTGTATAAAAGTATACAACTAGTATAGATGTAAAAGCCTGTTTGTTGTCGATTTGCAAATAGATCGTACAAACCTATAAATAAGCACTAAACCATACAATTGCGGTCAATCTTATCAATATTCTATAACCAGTGGATAATCAGGTCAATAGGATCGATAATGTCTCTAGTTATTTATAGAAACGTCAGGTGCACGAACAGACCGCCTTTGTGTAAAACGTGGTAAGGAATGTAGGTATTTTTACCCTGCGTCAGAAGGAAGGTAATGTTTTTTTTATCTATATATTATCTATAGAACCACCAATGCCCCGCGGCGTTGCCCGAGGTTATGCTAGTCACCCCAAGGGACGACTTTACTTTCAGGAGCCTTAAATGCTATGTTTAATTGTTACTTTTTTTTTTTTTTGTTTACTAATGTAGGTCTGAGATTTATTTTTTTAATACTTTATTACTGTTGTTTTCTCTCTTGGACATATAGGTATTGTTATATCGAACAGTGTGGGTCTGACGGAAGACCAGCGTTGTGTTTTTATAAACACAACATAGTGCTGAGTCAGACTCAATTGTAACATAAACTTTGTTCTTCCTTATGTACCTTCAATCCTGTTTTTACTGTGCTTGTTTGTGTTGCAAATAAATCATTTCATAAATTAAATATTAATCCAGGTTGTGTGACTTTAATTTATCTGTTTAATAGTATGTCTGCTCAGTGCTCGCCCACGCACGGCGACTTTTTGTAGCGACGGCATCGGTACTATCGCGTGTACAACATATCGACAGAATCGCGACTGCATCGATGCGAACGCACGACAGCATAGCTACAAAAAGTAGCCGTGGGCGAGTAGCCTTTAGGTGTGAAGGAATAACAAACACACACACACACATACATACTAACAAACCGTTACATAATTCAGAGGGTAGACCAATATTTTTGTAAGATTGCTCAGCACCCATACAAAACCAATACAATGAATTCTGCCTAGTTGGCCTAACACAGGATGAATGTTCAACACGTGCGACTTAGCCGCTGGTTTCCTTACAATGTTTTCCTCGAGTGTGTATAAAGATAAATCTATTAATGTACGCCCAGGATTTGTGACCACGACCTTCCGGTCGATAAAAGGGTACGTCGCACGAGACGAACTTGTGTATCTACGTATTAAATATTATTGTACCGAGTATCGATCGAATCGAATAAAATTTTCCATAGAGCACCTTGTTTAACACGTTTGCGTACCTTTAGTACGCCATGTTATTCCAGAACTTAAAACATCTACATTCCCATCCGGAGAATAGATGGTACCAACATAGCCTACATATGACAGAAGCTGTTGTGTTATGTATAAATTCCTTCTCTATCTAGATAAGTAGTTTCTCTTGTATCTCTTGTATGTACTTATGACTTTTTTTTTGTGCCTGCTTCTAGAAGGGCGTACACCGTGTTTATTATTATTTAACTTATGTTTTTTTTATTTTTGTTATGTGTAACGTCCAATGTAGTGGGCCAATAATTAAAAAAAAAGCGTTTTTTTTTAAACTTTGGCATCGAATTAAGAAACTAATACATTTTTCTAATATAAAAGTACCCTAAGTTAATCCGTAACATTATCACGGCTAGAAGTAACTGAAAGACCAGGTAAACAGTAGACGCATTTATTCACGCATATTTCCCCAGCCGAAACATTCAAAGCTGTATTTCATCCAATACCCACCCCATCTTTGAGGGCATACCCTGCCCTGTTGTGTTAAACAACTATCTAGTTTCCTTGTTGGTAAACTAAGGGTATGGTTACATTGAGCGCGGAGCGTCTACGTAGTCTCGAGTTGCGAAATATTAACTTCTAACAACTAGCTTAGATATTTAATACTACCGTGAGCCGTGTTGGCCGAATGAGGTTGTCCCTCGGCTTTCAATCCCAAGGTCGTGGGTTCACGAATGGTTCATAAATGGTGAAGGAAAACATTGTGAGAAACAAGTTAGTATTCTTATAGGCGACGATGTCCTTGTAACCTGTCACGTATGGAATACTAACTTCTGCAAGTTGTGGGCATGTATCAAATATGTATTTTGACATGCCTCTGCCTCCCCCCTCTTATACACCTTCAAAGGATCTGGAATTCATAAAAAGATCTGAGAGAATGTCTACCGCGCCTTGGGGATACAGTCGTGGTCCTGTTTTTTGTTACCCTGAAAGCCTGAAAATAGAGTTCATAAGAAACTCCCTAGACGCAAGATGAGCCCCATATCGAAAAACATGTTGCCCTCTCACGAGTTTTTTCGCGAAGGAACAGAATTAGATCAATATAATTTTCTGTTTGCGTCGTTTGTTAGATTATGTTTAAAACACACACAAACATCCCAATACTCATAAGTATAATAGATTGGCTTATCGTGAACACTGCAATGTTTTCTGTTTAGGGTTTTTTCCCTGCCAATAAAAGAAGTATTTTGTTAGCTATATTTCCTCGGAGGGTAGAGTCGGCTAGGGAACAATTTACTTTATGCGTAGGTAGAAGAATTTTTGCCAATGAAACAATATCTTTTTCAAAAACTTCGGAGTATTCACTGCATTTTAGCGATAGATAGAACAAGGTTTGAATAACTTTCTATCTCTGGGTCTGGGCGTTTCTATGTATAATATGTATGTATTTACAAACAAAAAGTATATTAAGTAGTATATCAGTTATCTGGTTCCCATAGTACAAGCTTTGCTTAGTTTGGGGCTAGATGATGCTGTGTGAAATGTCCAGTATTATTTATTTATTTATTTACTTTCCAACGAAAAAAAATTACGTCATTCGGGACTACTACCTACTTACAGTTACAGAATATGCTTGGACTTTCCTTTTTGAATAACAAAAGGTCTGACTAATGATTGACCATGTATTATCCTAATATCCAAATCCTAATATCCTAATCCTATCCTAATAATATAATAAATCTGAAAGTTTGTGAGTATGTTTGGATGTTTGTATGTTTGTGTATCAATCACGCCTAAACCAGTGAACCGATTTGGATGAAACTTGGTATAGGCATAGAAGTGACCTGGAATAGCATATAGGCTATTCAAAATGTTGGTTCCACGCGGGCGAAGCCCCGCGCAGAAGCTAGTAAGATATAAAGATATCTGTTTTTTTTTTTTTTTTTTTAAATCAACCAATCTTGTCCCACTGCTGGGCAAAGGTCTCCCCCAAACTCCTCCAATGGTCTCTATCCTCCATCTGATTATTTAGATGACAAAAATGCTTGGGACTGAATATGCTCCAACTTCATGGATGGCCCAAACCGTGTTTGTTGCCCTGATTGTTCACGGTATTGGTCGCGGAAGAGCAGTGAGTAAAATTAGTTTTAAGACTATTCTAAGTGATCCCTGCGGTCCTACTGAATAAATGCTTTTAGACTTTGACTAGGCTAATTCGTCTGTGTTTTGACATTAGGAGATAATGTGAACATATTTATTTCTTCTACGAAATCTATAGAATACATTTACGAATAAGCGTCAGACGATTCTTTCTGTCATTGTAATTTACGAGTATTTCTACAGATATTAGTCATCGCGCCAAAGATTTGTAAAGCTCAGTCCCTCATTAAGTCGCAGACCCAACGCTGCGCATGCTGTGCACGGGCACACGCTACGCGGCGCATTTTAGCTGCGTGGCCTGGGTTCATTTGTTTGACATCGTGGGTTAACGTTTACACTGCAGCACATGCTACAAACGAATAAAGTAAGTTCGTATGAGTCAGTGGCCAACTCTGGTGGCGGAGTTTTTTGGCCGCCTTTAGACCTCAGTCATGGCTTAACGACTTAAATATCCGGGACCCACAATTTAACGTGCCCTCCGAAGCACTATGTACTTACAACTGTAACGCAGTACAGTCTCGCAGCACGCTTTCATGTACCGCATGCACAGCCTGCATGGCGATGACAGCGTTGAGCTACGAGAACGCTATATTCGAGCAAGCCAAGCGTGTACCAATAACGTCAATTCATGCGTAGCGTGTCCGTGGGTTGCAGTGGAACAATAACATACATTTTCTTGTAAAGCGAAGCTTGACGCACGTGCACGTGCGTAGTCTCTCCGTGCGCCGCGGTGGGCTTCCACCTTTATGTCAATGACCAGTGGGCGATGGCCTTGAAAGTGCCTTCAATGACCGATTACGGCATAAATTGTGTGTACCACGCATTTTTAAAATCGCCGAAGTCTATCATCGTACATTCACCTTTCTTCAGTATTTTTAAAGAATTAATCATGTTATGAAAAGTGCATAGCTTAATTGCCACTCAATTTTGAACTCTGTTTTATCGTAGTTAGAATACAAATTGGTTTATATTCAGTATGCAATATTGTCTGACTAGGGGGTCTGTAGCATAATTATATCAATTCAAGACTCAAGTTTCAACCTCAAAAGGAATGATGAATGTTATATTACAGAAGACAGTGAGTAAGTAAAGAAAAGTAAGTAAGATTTTTTTTACAGAAGAAGTGAATAGGCAACATAAGATAAATAAATAAGTAGGTAGGTATTAAGAATATAACATTATGTTGTATGTTTGTGATTCAATCACCCCATCCCACTTCCCACTAATATAATAAAGCTTAAAGTTTGTGAGTTTGTTTAGATGTTTGGATATTTGTATATTTGTGTTTGAATTACGCCTCAGTAAACCGATTTGGATGAAACTTGGAACAGGCGTAGATAGTAACCTGGAATAGCATATTATAGTCTATTCAAAATGTTGGTATCACGCGGGCGAAGCCGCAGTAGCTAGTATAATAGTAATTCATCCCTTAAATGCCCTATGAATAATCATACAATTTTTTAGTTTATTAACTTTATGTCAAGTTTGGGCCTAAAAGTTTAGTGCCCGTGACGAAAGTTGTCTTGGATTAAATGTAGATCGTATCTTCTCTCATTTAAAACGTTGGTATGACGCGAGCGAAACCGCGTTTCAAAGCTAGTTAGATTCATATTATAATATCGCTCTATCGAACTAAAACGAACATTAATTGGATATCGGATAGGTATAATTATGACAGTTGAACAAACAAACAATTTAATGTGTTAACCTATAATAAATTGGAATACTATGCATGGTGCTCATTCAATGGTGATAATATTTTTACAAGTGGCTATTTTAACAGCTGCACTCACGAGTCACTAATGGCTACTACTCGTATTAGCGACTATGAGTACAGACATAGTGATCACCTAGCTCAAGCCGCACTCAGAATCACTAATGGCTACTATTAGCGACTATGAGTACCGACATAGTGATCACCTAGCTCTTATGCTCTTTTAACAGCCGCACTCAGAGTCACTAATGGCTACTATTAGTGACTCTAGTGACCCCAGCGATTTTTTGAAATTTTTGCCCTGAGTTGAGTGACATTAGAGGTTATCAAAGGTTTTAGAATGTGTAATCAATTGCGTATTTTCCAAAATTAGGTTACAATCAAGATAGTACATAAGTCCGCAATATATAGCGATAAGAAACAATAACATTACGTCATGCCAGATTGTAACTGATAAGACGTCCATGCTGATAGTATTCTTAGGCTCTATGCACAATGAATTGGCAGCGACGCGACGCGACGTGACGTAACAAGACATCGTAAACCTTATAACAACTAGCTGCGCTTCCGTGGTGTAACCCGCGGTCCCTCGGAATTTGCTCGGGATAAAAAGCAACCTATAGATGTCCTTCCCAGGGATACAACCTTTATCCATGCCAATTTTCAGCCTAATCTGTTCAGTGGTTTGGGCGTGAAAAGGTAACAAACAGACAGACAGAATATGGATAGTATTAGTAGAAGATAGGATAGTAGTAGTATTAATAAGGATGTTTCAAGATATAGGAAACGCTTGATAGAATGAGCGACGTGCGTCAGATCGCGACAGCTCCAGACTGCTTGAGCCGGCGCGACGCTTCGCCACAACTCGTTCATTCTATATCTTGTTACATTGCTCATAAGGTTTATAATGTCTTGTTACGTGTCGTCGCGTTGAGTCGCTTTGAGCCTTACAATTACAATGCCTTTTCCGTAACCCACTTCGTACAACAAGCTATCATAGATATTTTACACACTAGTCAGCCTTTTAACTAGACATAAAAAAGCAAGCGCAAAAAGGGTAAAAACCATAGTCAATTTTAATATTTCTCGCTAGGAGGGTTGAAAAAACCCTACCTGGAAAAACCAATTAGCCCCGGGCTGGGGTACGCGTTATATCAGAAGGTTAGAAGAGGGTTGGTATACTTCAAATTACGGAATTCTACCATCCAATAATAAGTGAGATACTCGTAAATTTGATACCATTTTGCAGGGAAAAATATCTTATTACTGCTTTACATTGAAGCGCTCGTGGTCGTGCTTGCTTAGTCGTTCTTGATAGATCGTCGAAGTTAGCAACGTTCGAAACTGTCTGGAAGTGGATGGGTGACCGCCAGTGGCATTTTCATCTGAGCGCTTCCGTGCTTCGGAGGGCACGTTACATTGTCGGTCCCGGCTAATTAAGTCGTTAAGCCATGACGGAGGCCTTAAGGCGGCCTAAAAACTCCGTCAACAGAGTTGGCCACTGACTCATACGAAACGAACGAACGAACTGCTTTACAAAAGTTTAACTCTTAGTTGAATGAAGAAAGACTATTGCGAAATACCCGGAGTTCTTTGTTTAACAATATTTTTCACGTAACATGGTGTTTAGTACACGCGAGCTGATTCAATCAAATCAGCCTCAAGGTAATATAGTAAGTTCGTATGAGTCAGTGGCAAACTCTGGTGACGGAGTTTTAGCTCCGTCCGTCATAGCCGGGACCGACAATTTGACCTGCTCTCCCAAGCGCAGAAGGGAAATTCCAATGACGGTCACCCATCCACTTACGGACCGTTTAGAACGTTGCTAACTTCGAGTTCGTTTATAACACGAACGGTTTTTGGATAATATTCGCACTATTATATAAGAATTTACAACTTCTATGTTCGCTCGTGGTCGTGCTTAGTCGTTCTTGTTAGATCGTCGAAGTTAAGCAACGTTCGAAACGGTCTGTAAGTGGATGGGTGACCGCCAGTGGCATTTTCATCTGAGCGTTTCCGTGCTTCGGAGGGCACGTTAAATTGTCGGTCCCGGTTATTTAAGTCGTTAAGCCATAACGGAGACCTTAACGCGGCCTAAAAAAACTCCGTCACCAGAGTTGGCCACTTACTCATACGAACTTACTTTTTTACATAACGAGTCTAATCGAAATACTATACACTAATTAATAAATATTATACGACACCCACAATATTTTCCATAAAAACATGTATTGTTTTGTTCAGCGAGGAAACCTTTGCAGTAATTTTCCTCGGCACCTCGAAACAAAATATGATGTAATGTAAACAAACCAAAAAAATACAAGGATCCCCTGTTTCACTCAATTATAATCGTTGAATATAGGTCAAAATAAATAATAAGTAACCTAAAAAAACGTTGATACATATACATACACATAAATTAAAAAAAAAATTTTTTAGGAGACCACAAATTTTCATTTCTTTATATTCTGTACATCCTATGTATTTTGCACTCTCAATCAGTACATTATCTTTCGCTCGTTCTAGTTGAGGGTACTTTTGTACAATACTCATCATTTATGTAGGTAGTAGATATTTTAGTTCTTAAAAGGAAGTAAAGATAAAATATGTAAGTACTTATTACTATTTTTGTCAAACAAAATTATGCTCTAATAACAAGAACTTAAGTTACAATATCGCTGGGACGGTATCATCGAAGTGAAACTGAATAAGCCGATTATAATTTCCTCTGTAGCAACAGCCCAGTATTTATGAACGTGAAACACCCAAATCTGTGAAAAGGCAGAGTTTGGTAGAGCGTCCGTCTCTTTTTAACATAGCTAAAAATGGCCTGGTTGGAAAGAGAAGGAGAGCAGGCAATAAGTCTTATTTAAAGGAATTTTCCGGCCAATTAATGGCACACTAGCTCAGTCAGAGACTTTGTTGAGCGTAAAAAATATGAATTAAACTTCTTCTTCTGATACACAAGGCTTACTAATAAACTTGACATAAAGTTATGTCATGCATAAACTAAAAAAAATGTATGGTTATTCATAGGTTATACATGACACACTTTAAGTTTATTAGTAAGGGCAAGAATTTAATTGTCCTCGCTGGATGTTTGTTCTAAAAACTAACCTATTTTTTATCTAAAACACCACCGAACATAGTCGTGACCCCAAACTACGAGCACAATGGTAGGTAGGTAAGGTACCCATAGACGAAATAGGCTTCGTCTGTGTAGGTACCATAATACCCAGAACCAATAAGAATATCTGAAGATTTAAATCATTTCACATTGTATGACTCACGCCATATATTTTTACGATATTGTAGACACAGGCAGAAGTTCTAAACCATAATCGAAAATTAGGTACTCCTTAAATTGTACTTCAAGTTCAACCAATTTATGTAACTCCAAACAACTTTAAACTCTCAATTCGAACAAGAAGTTTTCTTGCAAAATTGATTTTACTTTCCTTCCAAACTCGTAACTGCTGGTCTAGTAATGAACTGCCATTTGCGAGCGACTCTACTCTCTTGGAGAAGCGACTTTGAAGAGCAGGTGTAAAAAAGGTGTTCTATCTTTTTATCTGCTTTTCGTTTTAAGTGTGTATTATGTAAGTAAATTATCTCAATTTAGATAATACTTACAACAAGTACAGTACAGTCATGTAATCAATGTAGTGCAACCAGAATTCGAATTGGAATCTGAAATATCAAGTTCTAATCCATAGCGCTGTTAAAACATAGAACTCGAGAATAAAAAATAAATACATTGACCAATTAAAAATTACCAAATCTAACGTATTTTCCGTAGACTGCGCGTGGATTCAGATTTCCAATTAAAAAATTTAACCTTTCAAATTCCCCGTTCCAGACTAGGCGAGTAACGCCTGCGGCCTGCACCACCAATATCTCCGCAAGTTATCGTGTGTACCTACGCACTGAAGTTTTATATTACTAGGGCTTGTAATAAAAATAAGCATACAATGTTCAGAAGCTCCTAGTTCTAAGTCAAAACTATACCCCCGAAAGTCTATAATAAAGGTGTTTTGTATTCACAAACACAAGCCACGTATTGTAACACGGACTTACCATAAATTTTCAGTACCCGAAATCCGATTTTATACAAATAAATATAGGATAACACCCTTCAACTTATTTTATACTAATAGGAAAAAAAAATACCTCGAATGTATCTCCTAGACACGGTAAACATTCTCTAAAATCTTTTAATCATTTAGGTACCTTCGGATATTATGAGGTCGAGGTAGGCCTAAGAAAAGATGGATGGAGTTTGTGAATGCGGATGTGTGTGAAACGAGCGAGTGCTGACTGCTGAGATGACGAGCGACAGAGGAAATACGGCGATATTTAGAGGGAAGAGAGGGATATTTAGAGGGAAGTCAAAGAAATGCCTACTTATCGCAGAGAACGAACGAAATTGACAAAAATTAGGCAAATTTTTTCAAACTAAAGTACTTAAATATGATAATCTACGAAATTCTTAGAAAAAATAAATCCGACCTTTAAAATTGCAGGGTAACCTGTTTTACTACATGTCTTAATCATTGCGTAATTTATTTTAAAGGTTTATCATAGAATCATATTACTAATCATAGAGTAAAAACGTTAACATGCACGATAATATCTTCAAGGACGGTAGACAATGTAGACATCCTGATTTAGAGACATGAGAATGAATGAATGAATGTAATCATAGTCAAAGTCAAAAAGCATTTATTCAGTTGGACCGCTGGGATCACTTAGTTTTAGAACAAATTTTACTCCTGTTCTTTCGCGACCAATACCGCGAAGAACCAGGGCAGCAATTCGGTTTGGGGCCTATCATTCTTTTAGGTGATCCATCTTAAAACTAAAAGTCAAGCTCCAGTGGGGAGACCTCCTTACCAAGTAAATATTTGGGATAAATAACAAGGTTTTTCTAAGAAATAAGAATGAAGCAAACATGTTTATGTTTCTTGGTACTTTTAATGACAGATCTATCGTTGTTGCCCAAAACAAGAATAACAAGGAAATTGGCAAAACTTTGGACAATATCAATCTTCATCATGATAGTGAGACAAGAAGTAGTGGTATAAAACCTCATCATCATCATCTCCCTGCCCTTTTCCCACATTATGTGGGGTCGGCACAACATGTGTTCTTCCATTCTCCTCTATCAGCCGTCATCTCAACACTCACTCCTTTCTTACTCATGTCATCCATATAAACAAATATACAACCTCTTCTATGAAATGCTCTATTTCATAGAATTTCAACCAGTGCGATATTATTTCTCACTGCAATTTTTACGCGTAAATGGCCATTAGTTGTATTTGCTTAGCAAAACGAGTCAAAAATAACTGTGATTACAAGTTGGGTTGATGTGACCACAGTTTTTCATAATGGCTACCGTTGCCATTCTGCGATACGATACAGCCCATCGTCTGCATACTTCGCCCTTTTTATTGGACTTTCCTAATATGTAATTATTGAAATATGCAATAATCTATGCTACCCTTTCGCTTAGCAGCGCCATATTCATTAATTAATCCATTTAGTTTCACTCTTGTATAAGGGTTATTTTAGCCTTTCGCTCTAATACCTACTTTAATCGAAGCTATGATTATGGGCTTACAGCCTGTTGCGTACTTACTGGTTCTCGTAATTCTTTCGGGGTTAAGAGATCGTGTATAAATTGAAACTGAAAATCACGGCCAGGATTCGACCTTCAGTTGCAAGTAAACTTTACCCACCTCAGTCTACACTCAAAGCTCGTTAAAAGGACATTAAATGTTCCAAAACTAAAAATCCAAACACGTACCACCAGAATTCAAAACCACGACAGACAAACTTCAGATACCCCACGCAAACACATGAATAAACATGGAAAATGTTTTAGCTGCAATAATTTTCTCCACATAGTAAAATCTATTTAGACTCCACATGCGTGTTGCGAGATTGCGTCTCGTCCTACAAACAGTGATGCAAGCGATGCCGATCGATCGTGAAGCAATGATAAGCTTTAATAAGAACGTTTCTAAACGTACGGAACGTACCAAGTTCGTATAAAGCACTCTTTGAGTCCCTAGTATTGACGTCTTTCCAGTGGATAAGGCCGGTTAAGTTGAGACGGTATAGGTTCTGGGCAAGCCTATTGCATGTCTTATGTCTATGTCCCAGACACTACCGCGTCCCGTTGAGTTTAGGATGCAAAGAGCCTATAATATTGCGAAGGAAAAGGGGCGAAATTATATTTGTAATTTTTGCACTTTTAATGCACAAGACAAGTTTCTAATGTCGGTACATTACTAGTGTCATGTATGACGTCACGGCACACACATGTAAATCTGACCATTGAACATGTAAAACTCCTTTACCTAGCTAAGTCGTCTACGCCCTATTGCATATTTACTATATCTAAGCGGCATTGGAAGGTAATTTTACAATAAGATTTACTTACGCGGAATCTAACTGGGCTTATAGAACCTTCATGTTATGCTTCGTACTTGATGATAATTGAAGTAAAGCTACGTTCAACGCGGTCACTAAATGGTTGGGTGATCGCTACGCTAGTGGCAATATCAACTAAACGCTTAAGTGCTTCGGTGGGCACGTTTAATTGTCGGCCCGGCTCTAAAATCGTTAAGCCATAACAGAGACCTGTTCCTGTAAGTACCAAATAAACTACATATTCTAGTATAAAAATAATGGAAGATGGAATACAGTGATTACGGGATGGTGGCCCAGAGATGCTCAAAGACCACGAGGTAGACCACCCGCCCGATGGTCGAATGACATTGTCAATGTGGCTGGGAAAGCGTGGGAAAGGACTGCGCAAGACCGAACTGAGTGGCGTTATAAAGAGGAGGCCTATACCCAGCAGTGGGTGCAAGCGGGCTGATTAGATAGATAGATTCTAGTCATCATCATCACTGGCCTGCCCTTATCCCGCTTATGCGGGGTCGGCACAACATGTTCTCTTTCTCCACTCTCCTCTATCACTCTTCATCTCCATATCCACTCCTTTCTTACCCATACCTTCTTTCACACAATCCATCCATCCATAGATAGATTCTAGTATCCTACTAATATTATAAATCTGAGGGTTTGTAAGTCCTACTGGTACAGCATACGCTATGCAAAATACCCGTCAAATATAAGTTGTTGTTAGTTAGTAGTGTAGGTGCTGCAAGCCTGTGCCATCTCCAGCAATGTCCCAGGCACTACAGCGTCCCGAGCGTAGGCATAAGTTGCCTCCTGGCGCTGTATAAATCATCTAATATAGATGTGAAGGCATTTATAAGTAGTATACTAAACTATACAAACTGTTGGAGGTTAGTTCATACTATACAAATATTGAGACTAAAGATTAGAACAAGCAGCCTCACGCAACCGTGTGGGTCAATGCTAACCGCTGCCGCAGAGTAGCTACTGCGGGTCTTGGTATGTGACGTAACACTGTGTGAATCGGTACTGCTTTGACGATATTGAAAGAGATATTGAATAGATTATGTGTTCTTTCCGTGCATACCTACCTACATCAATACAAGATCATGCCTCTTTCCGTGTGAGGAAAAGATCCCAGATTTCTATTTGACGGTAAAACGCCTGAACAGATTTTGAGGTAGACTTTACCGAAGGCAAAAGCATATTTTATTCAGTCGGACTGCGATGGGACATTTTAAAATCCAATGAACTAGCTTGGTGAATCTACTCATGAACTAATACCGTGAACTTTACCCTGAATTAACCAGGTTTTCTATCCTAGAAAAGTGCAGTATTCCCAAGGGATGATAAAAGCCATGAAGTTGTATTTGAAAAATGATCTGTCATGGAAAACATTTTGATAATAATACAGGGTCACGACTGTATCCCCAAGACGCGGTAGACATTCTCCCAGATCTTTTATCTATTCCAGATCCTTTGAAGATGTCTAAGGGGGTAGTCTGGACATATTTGATACATGCCCACATCTTGCAGAAGTTAGTATTCCATACGTGATTATTAAAAAGCTTTTAAACTGAACTTTAAACTTATCCAGCATCATTATTTCGTTATTAAGGTTTCTCGTGCCATAATTTAATCTCCGCTGCAAGGACAGGTTCTAAGTTCAAGATTCCATATTAACTTTTACCAACGATATCAAATACCTTGGATATAAAATAAAATCTCAAGGTTCATAGCTTTATCCAAGAATTTGTAGTTCTAGTACATTGTTTCAAACCTAGGTACCTATTTCTCAATGAAAAGCGCTTTCTTCTTTAGGTGCGTTGGGCATTTTTGGAAAAAAACCATTGAACTCGCCTCGCGAGTCACGTGACCGTCACCGAAAACATCTCTGACAATTATTTTGGCACAGATCAACAAACTTTTTCTCACACATATTGTATCAGCATTGATGTCGGTGAGTGTATAGAGCTCTACTTCTGAGTGAGACAACCGCGAGTTCAAGTCCCAGTAGGACAGTAACTTTTTGCAGGTTTTTTTTATTTTATTTTTTGTACTTTTTTCTAGTTTAGAACCGTTACCGAAACCTCGTTCAAGTTTTCACTTCTGTCGGCACTCCCGGAGTGTCACCATTTATTTTTAACGATTAAAATCGATTAGTAGTTTCTGAGTTTAACGATTATAAAGCAACTAATGCTTCCTCTCTTTTTATATTCGGTAAAAGTAGTTTATAAAATCAACGATAGATATCTTTATCTATACTTTTTGGCGATAGGCTTGCATTCTGTCGCATATTTGCTTACTATTGCGCAAAAAGTGGGCATTGGCCAAATGTGACGTTTGACTGTGCCCTTGACAAACTAACTACTAACTCACGAGTCATATGCCTGGTTTACAAGTATTCATTTTTATAAATCACAGAAATAAATAATTGAGACACAGAAATAATTGACGGCCTCTGTGGCGCAGTGAGCGAAGGTCCGCTTGCGACGCAGTAGGTTGCGGGTTCGATCCCCGCCGCAAGACAAATGTTCGTATGATCTACAAATGTTTGTCTCGGGTCTGGGTGTTTCTATGTATAATATGTATGTATTTACAAAACAAAAAGTATATAAGTAGTATATCAGTTATCTGGTTCCCATAGTACAAGCTTTGCTTAGTTTGGGGCTAGATGATGCTGTGTGAAATTGTCCAGCATTATTTATTTATTTAAATAAATAATGAATGCTGGACTTTTTACACAGCATCATCCAGCCCCAAAGTATGCTGAGCTTGTGTTATGGGTACTACATGACTCATATAAGTACCTACTAGGTACTTATACACCGCTATTTTATGACTACCAAAAAAATTTTAAGGACAGTTACAGCAGATGCGGAAAATAATAATGGCATGGTCAGAACTTTTTTTTATTTAACTATCACAAAGTTATCGAGGATTGTAGTCAACCAAAACCGAACAAAATTTTATGAAAACTGTACAAATAAGAACTACAGACAACAATCGCGTACCGATTCTTATTTAAACTATGTTCTCGTATCATCCCCAGTCAGTAAAACCGCAGTAGCTATCATAAATCCATGTCTGACTCGTCTCGTCTCCTTTTGAGGTTATAATTTTTTTTCTCTTTTTTTTTGAGTTTTAACTACATAAATGTGATCAGTAACAGACACCGAGACCATGTTTAAAATTTATTTGGTAATTAAAAAATAGGGGTATACTTTTTGTTTGTAAATACAATACATACATATTTTACATAGAAACTTTGATCAATCCAAGCATAGAAAACACCCAGACCCGAGACAAATATCTGTAGATACAAACATTTGTCCCGCGACGGGGATCAAACCCGCAACCTTCTGCCCACTGCGCTACAGAGGTCGTCAAAATTATAATTTCATAAATCTCAATCTCTGTTAGTTTTTAATTGAAATGTAAACAAATTCTTATTTAACTTGTTTTGATATTAGTTTTACTTTTAATTTGTGTATCTATGTAAACTATCGTCATTCTAGAAAACTAGCTCTCTGATATGTCTCATTTTGAATAAAATAAATAAATAAAATAATTTATTCATAATCTTTCATAACGTAACAATCGTAAGAGGTAGGTAGAATATACTGTCTTACCCGGCTTTACTTCTCTATTGAACAGCACAGTTGATGGCATCAGAGTAGTTCATCGTTTGCTCTTGAGAAGCACTCGAGCGATTGCGTGGAATTGGAGTGTCAATCTAATTTCGTAGAGCGTTTCTGATGTGATAAGTGTCGTATACTCTCAAATGTGGCGAGTTATCAAGATCAACTTTTTTAAATCTAATCAAGCGGATTGCACCAACTGATGGGCACTATAGGCCTCCTCTCTCGCCACTCTGTCCGTCCCTGTGCAGTCTTCTCCCACGCTCTCCCAGCCACATTGACATGACAATATCATCCGACTAACGGATCAACATCAACTTTTCACGACACAAATCTTATGATCACGATTGTATTCCATTTATGTATTCCAGATCAGATGGGGTAGTCAGAGGCATGTCCAAATACACCTTTTGATGCACCGCAATTTGCAGAAGTTAGCATTCCATACTCGACATGTTGCAAACTCATCGCCACTTATTAAGAGGAAAAAAAAAAACATTTATCATGATTCACGTCAGAGTTTATTTCTAGAAATTAGTTTTCAATCTACGTTATATTCAGTATGGGAGAGCCTCCGCCCGGGTGACCTAGATATTTTCCCCGGTATTTTCCTTATATTAATCAATAACTTATTGCTACTGGATAATAATCCAGTTATAGTTGACTGAAATACGGGACAGGCTTTAACAAATAAACAAAACCCGGTACTAATGGAGAAAAACGTCCCAATTAAGACGTTTTCGAGTCTAAAAATCGTGCTAGACACTTTTCTATTAAATTTTTTTATTAGGGAATTCTACTCATAATACTTTTTCAAGCTTCTTCACTTTATGGCGTCTCAAACAGATATAATGAGTAGAAATATAAAAGTTAAGTAATATATGTATTGCAATTCTGAATATTGAATCATGAAAAATCCAAAGATTTATCTTTTTAACCAGAATTTATTCCACAATACACACGCTTTATTTCAGTATCTCTCGGGACACAAGATGTACGATGTTACGTGACGAAATGCTAATAGCTTTGTCGTGTTTGACGGTATTCAATTGTCGTTTTTGCGGACTGACTATACCAGCAAGTGTGGGTGTATCATTATTCTAAACTTGTTTTGGTATGGGTAAGGACTTTATAATTATTTTACCAATAAATCGAAAGTTTACAAAGAATGGGGCTGGTTGTCTATTATATTAAAGGTAGGTATTGCATCATTGGACTTTTAACACTAGTCTGTACTGTAAGGTAACATTCGAACCAGAGTTCTGAGAAAAACATTTACATTTCCTATGCAATGATTATATCGACAAGAGCGTTGCTAATATGAGAATCATACAACTGTAGGTAGTTTATCTGGAAGTATACCTCGTCCAGTCAGTTACGTACAACGCCAGACTGGCCGTTAGCCAAAACTACAGAAACTTACCAACTATTCATTCAGATTTCACGTCTATTAGCGTAATTAAAAAAACGTCGCTTGGAATATTATGAAGAATATTATTTACATCATCATTTCTGTGGCGAAGTGGGTGAACGCCCGCTTGAGACGCAGAAGGTTGCGGGTTCGATCCCCGCTGCGGGATAAATGTTTGTATGATCTACAATTATTTATCTCGGGTCTGGGTGTTTCTATGTATAATATGTATTTACAAACAAAAAGTATATAGGTAAGTAGTATATCAGTTATCTGGTTCCCAAGCTTTGCTTAGTTTGGGGCTAGATGATGCTGTGTGAAATTATCCAGCATTATTTATTATTATTTCCCTGCCCTAATCCCGCTTATGCGGGGTCGGCACAACGTGTTCTCTTCTTCCACTCTCCCCTATCACTCGTCATTTTCGTATCCACTCCCTTCTTACCCATATCCTCTTTCACACACTTGACTTTTAGAATATTATATTACAAAGATGATAATAATTCTCTCTAACTTAAAAGTGTAAATTTAACTAAATGATATTCGCGTAAGTTAAAAAAAGACTCAGTCATTTATCAAAATTAAACTAAGTTTAGTGCAAAAGCAATCTTAAAATGCAGTTAAACCGTACTATTTCAGCTAGGTAAATAATTAGTAAATTTTCTCTCAGAGTTTTCCAACTAAAACACTAGAGAATAACATAATGTAGAATGCATCCAGTTTCTAAGAATTCGATGCGCATAACAAACTGTATTTTTACCGAGGAACAAGTAGAAGTGGCTGATAAAGTTTTAAAATATTTTCTTGTTCGTCGTACACAGATTAAGATAGCTAAGCAACATGGCCGTGGATATGAAACGTCAGCGTAATCATAGTAATTTTTGACAAACCGTAGAAGAAAATATTAAGACTGAAACACAGAGTAATTACTAGAGAAATCTTGAAGCAGGTTATTCAAGCAAGATCGGCCAAAAGAAAATATGAGACAATTATGTATACGAGACAGACACAAACAATACTGATTACAATTTAGATAAGTCTAACCTCAGTTACAATTTGTCGCACAGCATGCATTATGGAGTGTTCCGTGTTAATATTTTTAGAAGATCTAGACTTTTTTAATAAGGACGATAATAGGTAATGCCGCCAGCCTTTTGGTCACGTTACCTGCGGTCGGTGACTTGAACACTGTTTTTTATCTTTAGTTTAATTAAATTACGTATGTATTTTTATGTTTATTGTTTCGTGTAGATATTTTTATGTTTTATGAATAAGGACGATTGGATAATAAATAAAGACTTTTCACACATATGGACGATGGATATGTGTCAAATATGTATTTAATTTAATTCTCCATTATAAGTCATATCCATACTACATATAAATATGACAGAACTCTAAGTTTATTTTTTCTTTAGTTCTTGAGTTGTTGCAAATAAATATTTTTTCTTTCTTTCTTTCTCTGTGTGTTACCTTTTGACGCATAAACCACTAAACAGATTTTGATAAAAATTGGCATGGATTGCATCCTCCGAAAAGACTTTTTTTTATAAATCATGTAGTAGCTGAAACAAGTTACCTATAACAGCATTCAATACAGACAAATTCGCGGAAAACAGCTGGTTTTTTCAGTCTCGAACTCAACTGATAGCTATAATTTCAAACCTGCTCACAGATATACATAGTGCGTCAACTAAGGGATGTACGCACAGCTGTGTGCGTAATCATTGTCTGCGAGGCATAGCCGGTACACTTGTCAAAGAGTATTTCGTAGAGTAGCCATATTAATTTACCTGATAGTATTGAGTATTTAAGTCTAAAGATAAAACTAGATAAAAATAGATAAAACTGATTTAACTATTAACATTTTGTTCTCCATTCTTTCTACGCAAAAGGATTAGTATTATAAATTTACATATTTAGGTACATATTTCTATCTGTCTGTGTCATCTTAGCTTTTTTTAAACGTAAACAGGGTCAAGACTGTATCCCCAAGGCACGGTAGACATTCTCTCAGATCTTTATATTCCAGATCCTTTGAAGATGCTTTTTTTAAGTTCAACAAAAAAGTGAGTGTTTTGAAAGAGCTGTGTTTTCCGCTTATAGAACCCAACAGTTACGTACCATCTCGGACCTGAGTATCAGAAATCCTATAGTACAATCAACCAACATTTAAACTTTTACCAAGTTCATTTTACAGAGATAAAATTACAATTCTCGATAACCTCCAACCTGCCCGTTCTCTAGTACAATCTTTGAGCGGAAGCACGCCACCAACCACGTGAGTACTATCTAATGCAGTACAAACTGCTAGCTATGCTGCGACCAGGTGACTCAACCGGCATTCATTCAGAGATAATGGGCATAGTCAGCTGTACTCGACGTGGTTGGAGAATTACTCGTTTGTACGACAGAATACGATTTTTTATGTAATTATAAGATTCCCACTAAAACGCATTCTTGACTACGATAATTATACCGGGACGGAACGAATATGTACTCTTCTTTTTTCATAAATAAATGAAAAAGACAAAGTAAGCTAAACTTAATTTGAATAGCAAGAAGACGATGAAGAACAGAGCGATATTGTTACAACAGACTCTACTCTAAACACAATGTAATAAGGACTATTTTGCAAGAACCTATACGTCCACAGCGCGGAAACTACGAGATTTTAAGCAAAAAACGCATCACCTTGCAGCTGTCGGGATTATCGACAGATGTCTCGAAAGTCAAGGTCTGTTTTGGCAATGGAATGTAGTTATAGAGTGGTCGCACAGTCCAGCCGAACCGAACGCACAGAACAGTCAATTCAATAGAGAAAATGCTGCTGACGTCAGAAGCGAGCCGCATTTTCTGGCTTAAGCATTTTTTGTATAGAAAAATGACTGCGGCGCGTACCGCGCGGACAAGTGTGCGATCAGGTACTTTAGTTTAGGTATTAAATAAATTGCAAACGTTAAACCGGTATGGGATAGCTGTGGTACCCGGTTATAAAAAATACAAAGACAGCACATGAAAATTCCTATAATTTCTCATTTCCAAATAAAGTAAATCTTGTTAGCGCATTTCCAGATTGGAACAAAGCAGCCAAGGATAGGAGAAATTTGAGAAAAGGGAGGGAGGCTTTTGCCATGCAGTGGGGCAATCAATACAGGCTAAAAAGAATAAATAAAATAATGCCAGTCCTCTCAAATTAGGGTCGGTTCACATCGGAAGATGCGTCGAGCGTATTCAGCGATCATGCGTATCATCGGTCAAGCGGAAGGTTGAATGTTTTCTCATACAATTGTCTGTTCTGGCGTAACGCGCCCGATACGCGACGCATCTTCCGTCAGGTGTAAACAGACTCTTAAAGCGACTTGAAGAACATGAAGAAACATATCGTGAGGAAACCGGCATGTCGTAGAACCCTAGAAAGTTCGAAAACATGTGTCAAGCCGGCCTGTGCGCGAAAGGAGCCACTTGAGACGCACTTAAATTCCTTTCACCACACTGGTTCGAAAGTAATACTACGGTACTACACAGACGTAGCGGTACTCTTTGAGGGGAGTGTGCTAAACTGGATGGATGAACTCTGAAGGCATTTTTATTTTACACTGCAACAAAGTCAAAAAGCATTTATTCAGTAGGACCGCTGGGATCACTTCTTAAAACTAATTTTACTCCTGTTCTTGCGCGACCAATACCTTGAAGAATGAGGGCAACATACACGGTTTGGGGCCTATCAGTCTTTTATTAAAAGTCAAGCTCCAGTGGGGAGCCAGTCAAACAAAATTGAGGCTCGTTAAATAAGTTTAGACGCTCATAAAGTACAACTTCACGTAGTATCAAAAATAAATGATTGAAATACATAAATGTATAAATTAAATTCATCTTTACAATTAAAAATGCCAATCATACAATTAAAAGAAGTAAACAACTGTATACAATTACTTGTTTAATATTTTTTTAACCAAAGAAAGGAAAATTCCATTGAAATACGTATTGTAATTTCGTCATTGTGAATGTGAACATCATTTATCACTGAATCAATAAAAGGTCAGAGTTTTTAATTTACTTAGTTATCTAGATAGGTCGGCTTTTTGATAAACAACCAATATGGAACGAAATGACTCGAAAAAAGAAGTAATGATTGCATTCATTCAGATAATGGGAACAACTAATAAGTAATTTTTAAAGTTTCGAGTGGTCTGATGCGTGACGATGGCAAGCGCCCCGACGGTATGACTCTTGTCCCTTGGGAGAGGGGAAGGCCTTTGGTATAGGACGCTACTTGCGTAGATACCCTTGCGCTTTCACATCTACCGGGGACATCCGTTAGGCCTGGCGCGGCGGCAGATTCGGCTGAGGATCTCAAAAGGCGCAAATATATAAATCTTGATCGGGTTTATATATTTGAACCATTTGGGGTCGAGACCCTGGGTCCGTGGGGTTCCGTGGCCCATCGCGTCTTCAAAAATCTTTCAGGGCGTCTGGTCGAAGCGTCGCGTGATTCAAGAGCTGGCGACTTTTTGGCTCAAAGAATCAGCATTGCCATTCAGCGTGGCAATGCCGCCAGTGTTTTGGGCACGCTTCCGACTGGCAGTGACCTGGATCAGTTGAGCTATCTATAGATCGTTTTTACGACGATCCTTAGATAGCTTGACTGATTATATTGTATTTTGTAATTTTATGTACTTATTGTGGTAGTTGAGTTTCTTAAAGTAAAACATTGCTTATTAAAAAATTTTTTTAAGTGTTAATCAACACTTAGGTATTTCATTGAGAAATGAAAAGTCTTATTAAAATTTTCGATTCCGACGGGATCCGAAACCGCGACGATCCTCCTAAAGACGGAGTGCCTTCAACCGCTCGGCCACGGAACCCACTGACATCAGAATCAATAATAACTTCGGACAATGAGCATGAGTTCACTGAGTGAAACGTGTAGATGGCGCTAACCGGTGCTTAACCGATTTCGATTCTGACGTCAGTGGGTTCCGTGGCCGAGGGGTTAGGCACTCCGGCTTTAGGAGGATCGTCCGATCGTCGCGGGTTCGAATCCCGTCGGAATCGAAAATTTTGATAAGACTTTTCATTTCTCAATAAATAATAAGTAGTTAAAAGCTAGGTGACTTTCATCCAGTTCCTTAAGACGACGCATTGAGGATATTGGCGTCAAGGATTGGAATATTTTTCAGCAATTGAAAAACCTTCAGAATTGATATTTTAAGTTTTGAATATTTCATGTTTTTTACTTCAAACTGATAGCTGGTTTTTCAAGATTTGTTAAATATAACAGCAGAAAAAAAATCCCAAAAACTGCTCCATAAAAACATAGATTTTAATTTTACAGGTGAACGGAACCGATCTAAGCTTCTAAATTTTATTTACAGATAAGTCTATACACCCTTTTCAAAGTGCAAGCTTGATTTTACATAATTACTAATAGTTTTTATTTTAAACGAGAATTACTGTTTTGGCGCTTACGACTTTTACTAATTAGCTACCTCTCGCGTCTTTTTGTATGCAAGGCGGCCCCCTTCAGTCCGCGTCTGACCATTGTCAAGGTCGGACCTGTGTCAATCGAGCTCCCGCGCTCTAGTAAACATCGATAGTTGTATTTTCTAAGTAAAATCTCAAATACTTATTATTAAAAATGGGGAAAAAAAGTTGATGGTTTCTACATGAAGATGAGAACTCTGTATATTGAAAATGTTAGGAAATGATCAAGAAAACATAAAAGTAAACGTTAAATATTTTTCCGGGTTCTAGTAAAACTACAGGGATATGAGACTTGCTAACTTTAGGTGTCATTGTGACGGGCACAGTGACAGTGAGCACCTCAGACTAACTAGACTTGGACGCGGTTTTGACGAAATTTCTTTTACAAATTCTGCCGATTTTTGTGAGGGACGAGGTAGAACACGAACGCATTTTACACACACGTATGCATAAAAAATTACAATAGCTTATATTATGTGTACGATTCTCAGACCCGCTGAATATTATGTAGGTATACAGTATACACAAAAAATTTCATAAAAATCGGTCGAGTTTTGTTACAAGACCTTTCGGGGTCTCTATTATATCTTCGAAAATATTCTTCATATAATTTTGCTTGGTATAAAAATGTATAAGTACCATAATCATCCTTTGGCCGAATAATTTGGAATCTCGAATATTGTTTATTAATATTGATACCCATAATGACTAAAAAACATAAAGTTATTTGTCATAACATTTAAAACTCACTTACATTAAAAATCATGATTTTAAAATACAAAACGGGGTCCTGTTGATTGACATAATGTTAATAGTCCTAAAATAACTACACATAACATACTAGTTCTAAAATACTGTAGTCATAATGTTAAATTCCCATAGTCTTAAACTGACATACATTTATGTTGTCCTAATATTATTAAAGAAAAAAAAACAAAAATTAAAATCAAAATATTTTTATTGAGTCTTATTTAAGTAGGCATAAAGACATTTTACATAATAGTCTTAACTTCTAATATAATATTTATTATTTCTATTGTTGCAAAAACTATTTTTCACACCCGGTGCTCGAAAACCATACATTTTTTCGTCTCACAGTCTTAAAAGAAAGTAAATCATTTCTCCCTCCTAAAAAACAAAATGGCCGGCGGGAGGTAAAGTTGTATGGGATTTCATTTCCCCCTCTGAACCTCATGTGAACAGATAAGTAATGAGATTTGAATTTAAAACTTCATCATTTCCATTAAAATTTTTACTATTGAGTCCACACCAAATAGAACGTATATTAAAAAAAGGAAAAAATGTGGCAACTTATCTTTTTCTTCCGAATTGATTTTTGATGTTTCTATGAAAATGTTTACCATAGAGAACTGCACCAAGTAGAATTTATTCAAATATAAGGAAACAGTGTGACTAATGCCTCCAAACTATAGAGCGATCTAATGTTTTTGCATATTAATGCTAAAATATTTTTAGAGAACAAACGGACGACCTCAATAAAATATTTTTTGAGAATACCACTCCCACCACCTACCTCGACTCCTTCTATAGTGAGTAGTGGGAGCTATCGAAGGAGAGAGATGGTTGGAAAGAATTGGGGGAGACCTTTGCCCAGCAGTGGGACAGTATAGGTTGAATAAAAAAAAACTAATAGATTATTATTGTTCTACCTATAAAACCTGTTCATTAGACTTGCTTGCTATTTTCTGGGTGTAAGTATTCACTATTTTTCTCGCATGTGTGAAAATCAGAGTATTCATCTCCGGGTTAAAGCTGTCTTGGTCTTGGGCGCTCTTGAATCCCTCGCTGTCTCAGGATTCTAGTCATTAACTCCCAATGCAACTCTCTAACTCAAATATACCCATACAAACCCCTGAGGTGCACTTGGCTTAGGCCCGTGCTCCTTGGGTAAATTTACCAGCTCTGTAGAGCTGAGTCGATATAAATCGTTACCAAACATAATAATAATAATAATCCTCCTGGCTGATTTCGGCTACGGAGACTTGGCTTTTTCTTTTTTTTTTTCTTTTTTATTCCCTAAGGCAAAACGCATCTTCTTCAGTGATCGTCAAAGTTAAGCAACGTTCGAAACGGTCTGTAAGTGGATGGGTGACCGCCAGTGGCATTTTCATCTGAGCGCTTCCGTGCACGTTAAATTGTCGGTCCCGGCTATTTAAGTCGTTAAGCCATGACGGAGGCCTTAAGGCGGCCTCAAAACTCCGTCGCCAGAGTTGGCCACTCACTCATGTGAACTTACTTTTTTATAACGATTATGCATGAATTTAATAAACAAATAATAAAAATATTATCGAGTATTATAACAATAGTATTAAATAAATAATAAAAAATATATTATATAAATAAATAAATAAATAATAAATAATGCTGGACTTTTCACACAGCACCATCTAGCCCCAAAGTAAGCAGAGCTTGTGTTATGGGTACTAAGATGACTGATATACTACTTATATACTTTTTGTTTGTAAATACATACATATTATACATAGAAACACCCAGACCCGGGACAAATATTTGTAGATCATACAAACATTGGTCCCGCCGCGGGGATCGAACCCGCAACCTTTTGCGTCGCAGGCGGGCCTTCGCCCACTGCGCTACAGAGGTCGTCATATATAAAACTATACACAATTTTATTATGAACGAATATACCCAAATAGAATCCTAATTATATCAACTAATTAACTATATTGAACTATAAACTTATTCTGATCACTACTCAAACCTAACCTAACCACTGAATTCGATTTGGGTGAATAGGTGACTCTAGTGAACTTTTCTGGTGCTTCGGCGGCCAGCATATCAGTTTTGTAAATCTTAAATAGTATTTATTCATTATTAAATAAATAAACATAAGGACGATCAAAAACAACAAACAAATTGGTACAAAATAGGACAAAATAGTTTATGTAACTTAATAATAGTAATAATAACTATTATGACGCCATATATAAGAAGTTGAGACTATTGTGTCACTTTAATGGTATGTCTTTAATATATTAGGACAACATTATGTATGTCAGTTTAAGACTATGGGAATTTAACATTATGACTACGGTAGGTTAGGACTAGTATGTTATGTGTATTTATATTAGGACTATAAACATTATGTCAATCGACAGGACCCCCTATAGCAGTCCACGTCAAAGTCAAGGTCAAAGGTCAAGATTAAACTTCGTTCCAACCGAGTGTTCCACAACGCTCCGATTTTTTTGTGCCAGCCTTTTATTCGGAACTGTTATTATTATTAATTGTTATCATTATGACATTTATGTTTATTTATATCCTCTAAAAAACGTAAACAGGGTCACGACTGTATCCCCAAGGCGCGGTAGACATTCTCTCAGATCTTTATATTCCAGATCCTTTTTTTTTTTTTTTTTTTTTTTTTTTTTGATCTTTTTTTTTTTTATATCCTCTAAAATTAGGCTAAAGATTGATTATGTATTACAACATTATGAATTAAAATCATTATGCTAAAAAATATGTTATATTTAATAAACACTAGCTTTTGCGCGTGGCTTCGCCCGCGTGGTACCTACATTTCGAATAGCCTTTAAGCTATTCTAAAGTCATTATCTACACCTATTCCAAGTTTCATCCAAATCGGTTCACTGGTTTAGGCGTGATTGAAACGCAAACATCTTAACAAACTCACAAACTTTCAGCTTTATTATTATGAGTGGGATTATGAGATCCTAATATTATTGGTTTTGATATTATGAGAAACATGTTATGGGATGTAAAATTATGAAGAAAGTTTTTCGGCGAAACAATGGGGTCCCGATGTACCTACTTGATTTGTATTTTAATTTTTTTTTACGAAGCCTAGAAATCCTAGAAATGCTCTTGGGTACTGCGTACTAACAATATAACAATCTATGGACTGTTTTGCGACTTTGCACTGTGACCGACACCATTTGACCTAAACATAGTGTCGTGACACAAAATCTAACACTTTTTTTCGTCTAGCCACCATGCGTATCGTCCAAAAAGGAACTTATTTCCAAAAATAAATAAATGTAAGGCGACTCCATGTAGTCTTATGTCAACGCCGAAAAGCGAGCGAGTTCGACTCAGCCGGGCGGCCGGCGCGCAGCGCACAGCGCGGCTCGGCTGGATGCAAACCGCCTAAAATGACCAGGGGGTATGAGCTGCTTGCGGGAAGCTCATGGGGGCGTGGCGCCTGGTTTCAAATAATTGTTTATCAATGCGTCACCTTAAATCTAAATAATAAAGCTCTAGGAGCCGAACAAATTGAGGCTCGTTATAAAGATGAGCGATTCACCAAGAAACCAAGCTTAAAATTACTATTTGGCCTTGCGCGAGGATCAACGGTATGACGTCATAGTGGGAAAACCCAGGCAGTAAACATGGGGACATTTCAATTCTGGGAAAGTTTAAGTTAAAATATGTATAAGCAGCGAGGTCCGCCGACTAGCTTCTACAAAGTCAAAAAACATATTTAGTAGGACCGCTGGGATCACTTAGAATCGTCTTAAATGGAAAATAACATCTTTGTAACATGTATTTCTTGATATAACTTTTTAAACTATCATGGTTGACACTATAAACACAATTAATATGTAATCATGGTAAATATCCCGTTAATTGTGTTTATGTATTTCTTGCTTTACTTATTACTTTACTTAAATCTAGGTGATTTTACTTTTGTTCCTGCCGTAGAGATAAGACGGTCTATAATCAGGCTGAGCTTATAAGTTAGATGAGCGCTTAGGAAAAGCTAAACGTCCGTCGTATAGTTGTTCCTCCTCACGAAAGCGCTCGTGGTCGTGCTTTCTTAGTTGCTCTTGATAGATCGTCGAAGTTAAGCAACGTTCTAAACGGTCCGTAAGTGGATGGGTGACCGCCAGTGGCATTTTCATCTGAGCGTTTCCGTGCTTCGGAGGGCACGTTAAATTGTCGGTCCCGGCTATTTAAGACGTTGAATCATGACGGAGGCCTTAAGGCGGCCTAAAAACTCCGTCACTAGAGTTGGCCACTGTCTCATACGAACTTACTTTTTTTTTCTCACGAAAGCGTCCTTTATGTGTTAGATTTGTTTCTGTGTTAGCGATACTGAGCGATTCGTCCATGAAGCGTTCCTGAGCACGCAGAAACAACGTGCACATGCACGTTGTTTCTGCGTGCTCAGGAACGCTGGAGGAGTGTGTTACACACACAACCTCCGTGAGACGTAACAACGGATGTTTCAGGAAGTCATGCCGTGGGAGGAGAATACTGCCAGCAATTTCCACATCAAATCACAGCCTATACTGTAAGTAAGGTTCTGGATGTGAAACTCCAAATTACAATAATTAAGCGCATTTCTGATCCCCACGCATTCCGCTCCGCCGAGTGCCATATCCATGGCTTTTGTTAAGGTGCTGTTCTGATGTAAGAGACTTTATTTCGCTTGAAAACCATGTCATATTAACTTCTCTGTGTTGTGGGAAAAAAGAAACTAGTATATTGGTAGGAAGGTACGATCCGCAAAGGATAAGATGATAGGCGTCAAAGAAAACTCTAATAAAGTAATGCGAGTATGGACCAACTTGTATTGAAAATGGAAATCGTGCCAGCTGAAATATGTATGTTTTCCTGAGATAGGAGGAACATTTCCGACCCCAATTACACAAGAAACATCTCTTGAAGCGTCTGCGAGTAAGCAATAGGTAAAAACTTTCAATAACTACACACACCAACAACAATCCTTCGACACCATGCGACATTTTTAAAGACCGCACTGCAATCACACAGTAATGTCAATCGATTCACGAAATCGCAACCATGATGTCACCGAGCGTGCTATCGCTGTCGGTCGATTGACGACCCGGACTTCACATCCATACAAATATGCTTAGTTTTGATAGGGGCTAATACTTGAGTCGCTATTTGCATGAAATATGTACTGGCTTGGTACTCAATCGACGTAGGAGAATCCCACAGTGGCTACTGGCTATAATAGAGTAAGAAAGTAGTACTACAATTTATTATTTGGGTATGAAAAGGATGAAAAATCTAAACAAAATCAACAAAGTTTGAGGTCGTATAGCTATGTATGGCCAATGACCTCATTGATGAATTCAGGCTTATGATTATTTATCTCTTTGGATGGTGTTAAAAGACATACAAACAACTCTGTCGCAAGTAACAGAACGCAGCCTTAAAACAATCCACTCCAGCAATCCCTGATTTAATTAAAAGCTTCACCTGTCGAGTGAAAAACCTCGTTTTTCAGCTTCTACGCGCATGAATATGGATTTATAAAATAGCTGATTTGACTGATAAAAAAAAATTTACTGATTAGTCTTTGCGATAATATTAAAGACTTTTGTTAAATCAAGACGAATACGAACTGGTTCACGAGTTCACGATGCTTTCCTTCGTCGTTTACATATCTTATTAAAATGTGCGTATTTTCAGGAAAGAAATGATGTAAGGCCGGAAACCCACGACCTTTGGATTGAAAGTCGAGACACCACCCCACTCAACCAAAACTTGTAAAAATTGTAATTTTCTAGTTAAACCTTTAGAATTATACGTGGCTAGCTACACCTACAAGACACAGCGAAAGGTTTTTGCGCAAATTACAAAATTTTTTTGGCATTTGCTCACTTTATTTAGTATCAGCACATAACAGATGACCGATAAACGACGGACAGCTTATCTTGATAGATAACTGTGAATCTGACTCACGTTGAATACGACAGCGAAATTACATTTAGCATCAAAGCAATTCTTCGTAGAGCTTAGTCGTTTTTGATAGATCATCGAAGTGAAACAACGTTCTGAGCGGTCACAAAGTGGATGGGTGACTGTTGGTAGCATTATCAACTGAGCATTTCTGTGCCTCGGAGGGCATGTTAAATAGTCGATGCCGGCTAAAATTGTTAAGCCATGATCTTAAGGGGGTCTAAAAAACTACATCGCCGTGGGTAAACTCAAACGAACTTAGTAGGTCAAGTTTGTGCATTTAAAATTCATCTTTAAAGCTAGGTGGCTAGCTTTCGTTATAGCAGAGAAACATTACTACATAGACTATACATATTCTTATCAAATGCATTATAAAATACAAAGGTAGAGACCCAATTAGACGATAAGACGTTTAGAGTTGGCTGCTTGATAATGCACGAAACTAGGTTGAATTGAAATGCTTCTCACATCTATTAAAACATAGGTGTGTAACGTTCAACTATACGTACCTATACGTTCAAAGTTACGTCGGCATAGTTAAATTAATTCAACGGACCGAGCAATCGAGAATCAACTCCCTTGATCCTGAAAGGTTTATAAGCAATTACTTTCAAGGTAAAATGACCCTGGATCAACACAGCCTAGGTTACAATTTACCATTACCCCTGGGATTTACTCAAATGATGGATTTATATTGTAAAAAGATATCATATCTCAAAGACGCGTAATTATAATCTGGTATCAATTATTGGAACGGTAAATTGATATGATATAAATGAGATTATAAGTCATGGGAAGTAAATTCTGATTGGGTACTTTCACTAACCAAAATATTCCTAACTAGCTTCTGCGCGCGGCTTCGCCCGCGTGGTACCAAAATGTTATAGCCTATAAGCTATTCCAGGTCACTATCTGCGCTTATTTTGAGTTTCATCCAAATTGGTTCACTGATTGAAACACAAACATTCATTCATTTCATTTTTCAACTTTCAGCTTTATTATATGAATGGGATGCTTTGATTGAAGAATACTATCCCACTCTTGTTTAGATGTTTGGATATTTGGATGTTTGTATGTTTGTGTATCAATCACGCCTAAACCAATGAACCGATTTGGATGAAACTTGGTATAGGCGTAGATAATGACCAGGAATAGCATATAGGCATATATTCAAAATATTGGTACCACGCGGGCGAAGCCGCGCGCAGAAGCTAGTCTATAATACTTTCCAATTTGGAATAATCTGATGCAGCAAAATAATAAATACCCAGCACAAGTGTTTAGTGGAAACCGAACGGAATCAACTTTTAACAAGATTTTTCAAAGCAAAAAGTAACAATGAGAGAATTTACTCTAAATAGGCCACTTCCTTCCGTCCAACTCACGCTTCACCCCTCAAAGGACCATTATTACGAAGTAGGGCAGAATTTAAATGGGTCAATTTGCGCTGGTATGCTTTGAGTGAGGTTCCCGTAACCAGGATAAAGAGATCTCCGAGGGAGCCCAATCAATAATGTTTTTTCATAAAACGAGTGTTTTTCCTGCGAGTGTTTTGTTGCGAGACAGAGTTTAATTTGTAAAAACGGGAAGCTTTACCGAGAACGTAGATATTTTAAAACTTAGTCATCCAAACTAAAAAGTATCAAGACTGTATCTTCAAGGCGCGGTAGACATTATCTCAGATATTTTTTATCTTACTCTAATATATGTATAGCAAAAGTTGTTATAAGCTAGCGGTCAACTGTAGTGTCGAATTACGTTAATATAGTCGGTTTTCATGCCATAAAACTTAAGAAAAGTTGAAAATGTCTCATAAACACTCTTTATTAACCATTTAATTGTTCCTTGTACCAGGTTCTAAATGTTCCATTCTAATTCATTAAATTTTAAGGATAATTTGTAATCAATATGATTTCCGGTCCATTGGGCCACACCAACAGGAAAAATACAATTAAAATTCAAACGTTCATTTATACCAACAGGATAAATACGAAAAATAAATAAAAAATATGCTTATTTTACTAGCTAGAACGAAAATAGCCTCCAGACGCAAGAACTGTTTAATCTGTGGCCAGACGAAAGGAAAGTACCCAGATACTATTATTGCTTTAAAAACTGTACAAATAAGATATTTCGTACGTTTATGTCGATTCGGCATGAATTGGTTTTGCGCGAAAAATCCGCACAATAACACGAGCTCACGGTGACGGAAAACATCGTAAGGTTTTTAATTCGGCGCTGATGATGACGGCAACCTGTCACATACGGAATGCTACTACAGTGGCTGTAGTTATTATGTGACTTGTGAGTTTTTAAATGGACATAGGTTATCAACCCGGACGAAGTCGCAACGGATTGTTGTATAACTTTTGTATGGCACTTCTAACCGGCAAAGTCGGCCCGCATTGAATACAAATTGAAATATTTCGATGATACTCCAACAGGTAAAGTTTGAGTATCTTGCGTCATTCAAATAATGTTCACAGGAAAACGAGCTTTATCGAATCTAAATTTAAAATTCAGATTTATTTATATGCAGCGATCACTCAATATTTTTCCAATAAATACTGTATCTGGCTGGACGTATACAAATAAGCATAGAATTAAAATGAAATGAATAAAAAAAAACATTTTTGAGGGACTAAAAAACACGTCATGTTTTAAATATAAAAAACTTAGGTCTTTTCATATATATCTTTATTTATACAGCGTCACGAGGCCAACCATGCCTACACTTAACGGGACGCTGTAGTGCCTGGGAAATTGAGATGTAATAGACTTACCCAGCGCCTAAACCATCCTCTCAGCTTATCAGCCTGTCACAGGACAGACGACGTCAATACGTGTGGAGCTGACTAAGCTGCGGGTTTCCTCACGATGTTTTCCTTCACTGTCGAGTTCGTGTTAAAGCGCATAACGTTTAAAACGTTAATAAATAAACGTTTAAAATATAAAGCGTCCATAAAATTACGCTTTTTTTCTCGTAGTAGCTCTTTTTCATTATTGTATGATGCGAATATGGTTCAAAAAAACTACAAAATAAAAATCGACAAAATCAGTGAAACATTTTTGGAAGAAAAGAATTGACGAACACCCGTGTGTTCGTCAATTCTTTTTTTTGATAAAGCTGTCTCATAAATCTTGTATATGGACAGCTTCCTACTTTTCATCCAATCTTAACATACCGTTCTCAATACATATTCATATTCATTTATTTATTCTGCGATACATGGGTAAACTAAGGTCAATAAAATAAGTAAATGTGCCACCATGATCAGCATAAAGCATGCAAAATGTCACACAGTAAAAATGTCAAATCAAATAAGTAATACGAGTACAATAATGTCAATGCAATTAAAAGTTAATAACAGTCAAATTATAATTGAAAATTAAGTCCTATACACAATTATATTCTTCAAATTTGTCCATAAAGTATTCGTTAATATTGTAGTACGCCTTTTTTAACAGTAAATTTTTAAGATTATGCTTAAAATTATCAATGTTTTCTAGTTCTAATAGTGAATTTGGCATAATAATTATATATAATAATTCTACATGTGTTTAGTCTTATAACGAGCAAGTAAACAAATACATCCCACTCTTTGTTATTTTGTGTTCCTGTTATGTTTCTTCTGTGTACAATTAAGTGTTTATCTATCTATCTATCTATCTATCTTTGTGTCCTATATTTAACATACCCCCAAGACCTTATTAGGTACGTCATGGAAACACGCCTACAAGTTGCGTTGGCGTCAGAATAACGTATTTGTTGCTATCACACGACACTAGTACATCAGTTACTTCAAACGCCGTAGAACTTGAATCTCATAAAAATGATTAATTAATAGGGAATGCCAGGAGTTTAATTTAGCCAATGCTGTCCCACTGCTGGGCAAAGGTTACCTTCCACTCTTCGCGATTACCTATGGTTTTTTTTTTAGAAATTGGCGACATTTTAGAGAAGGGCTAGGTCAAAAGTACCCTAAACCGACGAGCATGTATGAAGAATGTAATGAGAGTGAATGAGGCGAAAGTTGTGTGTCAGGATCGTAGCGAGTGGAGATCCGTGGTCTCTGCCTACCCCACAGGGAAAGAGGCGTGATTATATGTGTATGTATTTGTTTAGCCATTGATGGCTGGTTTATGCCAAGTTAGAACATTGAACTTTAGCACTAAGGGTCGGTTCACATCTGACGGAAGATGCGTCGCGAAATTATCGGTCGCGTATTAACAGACAATTGTATGAGAAAACATTCAACTTTTCACACTTAACCGATGATACGCCTGATCATAAACAAAGACTACTGATTACGCTCGACGCATCTTCCGTCAATGTGAACCAACCCTAAGCTTTGTCTAAGTCAAAATCAAAAAGCATTTATTCAGTAGGACCGCTGGGATCATTGTCTAATGAAAAAGCATTTATTCAGGACCCCTGGGATCACATAGAATAGTCTTCTACTAAGCGATTCTACTCCTATCAATCATTATGGCGCAATAGAGCAAAAGCGAGTAAAACCACCTGCCGCAACTAGCAAGTCTAGCTCAGCAACATAAATACACAAAATCAATACGGGTTTGACGAAAATCGTCCATATTTAAGAAGATGGCCATAAATATTAAAGCCATCTCGTATTGGCGACTTAATCGGTTGTTGACCTTCATCATCCTTAATAAGGCAACGAGAATTTCAATATCGTTTCTAAATAATCATCTTCTTATAAGTTAGACACGTTTACGTGCAGTCAGCAACAAATGTGTCTCAGATTTTAAAGCTCTGTAGCGTAGAATTAACGTAGAAATGTACTTGACGTTTAATTAACTCTTAAACAATGTAAATCATGTAGAACAGTTTTTTTATATAAATAAATAATGCTGGACTTTCACACAGCATCATCTAGCCCCAAAGTAAGCAGAGCTTGTGTTATGGATACTACATGACTGATATATTACTTAAATACTTTTTGTTTGTAAATAAACTAGAAACACCCAGACCCCGAGTCAAATACTTGTAGATCATACAAACATTTGTCCCGCAGCGGGGATTGAACCCGCAACCTTCTGCGTCGCAAGCAGACCTTCGCCCACTGCACTCAGAGGTCGTTAAATGACAAAGCCAACTGCGCCTTCGTTAATTACATTTACGTTCTAATTAAGTAAAACTCATTTATTTTCGCAACAAATACAGCTCCGTCACAACAAGCTATTAACTAATCTATGGTGCATTCAAGCGACAATAACGTCATTAATCATGAATATTACGGATCACCAGTTAATTAGTAAGAGCTGAATGACTGTGCTCTTTCTTTACACCTAGCTTTCTATAGCAGTTTCAATGTTCTCAAAGAAACTGTTAATTTTAGGAGATAAAACCCAGGGTTTATTGATTAATCTTTACTACAAGAATATTCCTCTGTATCTGTATAATGTAAGGTCTGACACTGAATACCAACTAGCATATTAATTATTCAACAAATAACTTTTTTTTATGATGAATTAGAATATTTCTAGAGTGTCACCCATTTTACCATGTAGATGAATACCTAAGTTGTACACTTTCCGATTTGCATGCATAGCAGTAATCAATTGTATCAGTAAGCAATTTCATGTGTAGACACAGCATATTGTTAAATATAGATTTAAAATTGTAATTTAATTGTAACGAAATGTACCTACTTATAAATTTTAATTTAAATGATGTACCTACTGTATTAATTGACTTGCCAAAGTTATGAAACATAATGGTTAAATAAATGAATATCTGAATATCTGGGTTGGCTCTTGACCTCGAAAGTTACATAGGCAAGAATAAGGTCTACGATGGAGAGAGCCTACCCAGAAGGTGCCTATTAACTCTCTTCTTAAAAACAACAGGGTCGTAGCTCAGTGGAAATACAGACGCTGGAAGCGGATTCCAAATTTTTGCAGTGTGCATAAAATGAACTTTCAAAGCGCTTAGTTCTAATAAGTGGAATATCAACCAGGTGTGGATGATAATTAGCTGTGCGTCTGAAGTTCCTCTAAAAGAATGATGAAGGAGGAATAAGGAATTTAACTAAATCTTGTTAAATAGCCACAAGTTTTCCAAAAGGGGCAAATAAAACCACACACAATATTATCGACAGATCATATTAAAGCTTCTTGCAATCTGAACTGATGCAGAGCAGATAGAAGACGAAGCAAATGAGTCTTTGAGAGTCTGCAATCAAACCTGGAAATCGTTTTGTGTTGATGTCAGTTTTTTGTAACTGATTTGAATTAGTTCACTACCTATTATAATGGTTAATCGGAGAGTACAGTTACCAGGATATGTGCAAATTCATTCAGTATCCTCACAACATTCACAGCGAGTGTACCTATATAATATTACGCAGAACTATTTAAACATTTTAGGTTTCATCGAAGACAACAAGGGGCTAAGCATGTACCCCTGACAGGAAATCGTCCAAATACACATGCCCAAATTTATGTTTTCTTTATAAACCTACGCCATGAAAGAGGCCCTTAGGTGACTTAAAAACTCTGTTGCATGAGTAACTGAGCTATCAGTTTATTGGTTGAACAAATAACAAGAATCTGGTAGAAAGATAGTAGTGATGACAAAATTGTTTAAAAATGCTCTACTAATAGACGTAAGACTAGGTACTTTAAAAGCCTAATCATGGAGTGTGGTGAGTTATTTGCCAACCCTTATCCCCTATGCGGCACAACATGTTCTCTTCTGCCACTCTCCCCTATCGCTCGTCATCTTCGTATCAACTCCCTTCTTACCCATATCTTCTTTCACACAATCCATCCATCTTTTCTTTGGTCTACCTCTGCTCACATATCCATCCACATTCGTTTCCATCACCCTTTTAGTTGTGACTTTCATAAATTGTTGATACAATAAAGAAATAGATAAAAAAATTAAACATTCAGTTTTATTTATAAGCTTGAGGAAGGGTAGGTAATTCAGGCACTGGTAAAATTGTATGATAGAGAAATATTATAATAATTATTTCTCTATACCTAGTACCTACAAGAGTTCAAAGTTTATCAATCATAAAATACAGGGAAACTTGATATTATTTATAAGGGTTGTGTTGTGTACCTGAACAGTTGCAATTCTCTACCAAAAACCTATTCTGCTGATTATTTTGCGTTTAGCAAAACCTCAACTATTTCACACAATATTTTTCAATAGAAAAAGACACTTAGTATTTTTATCAAAAAAACTTGAAAAATATGGCCAAAAATTAAGCAGTAGATGCTCTCTAATATAATTATTGCAGCTTAGTGTGGTTTATATAAATTAATAACTAAATAATTCGAAAAACAATGTTACCGGCATGTTTTGTTTGTAAACAAATAACAGATGATCGATTAACCGGCAAAGTTTTGTTTTCATACCATGTTTTCTACATAAATCAGTCTAGAATATACAGAAAAATCAGCTTCTTACGGTTCAAAACGAGTGAGATATTAAATATTGAAACAAACAAGTTGTTCGCAAGAACTTCGGAAAAACACCATGTCCGAGAGCGCGCCAAAATTGACATCTGTTTTACACTTCCGAAAAAAGCTTTTGTTCAATAAACCTTGGGTGTTTTCGATAGTAAACAAGTCAAAAAATTATGATATGCTGCATTTTATGCACATTTCGATTCAGAAAATGTTGTTTCCAATAGAAATAAATAATTTCGAGGAAATAATTACGCCTCTGGTGGTGAAAATCAGAAACAGAAATGTAATGGCCGCCGTAGTGGTTTCGATGACTTAACACCTAAATGCGCAAATTACTTACGCTTTCCTCCTCTTTTTCCATTCCAGAGGGCATCTGAGGGACTGCACGGTTAATCGCCGAGTAGTCCGGAAGATCCGGGAGCTCCTCGGCGAGATATATAGGCATTGGTTTCGACGCATCCAGGGCCCTCGCCCTAAAAGATAGCTTCGACATTTTGTTGACAGAACAAAACACGTTAGCGTCGACACAAAAATGCACTTTTATAACACTTTATAGCTCCTCCAGGAGGTCCCAAAGGACCTTAAACTGAACTTTGCACACTCTAGTTCGTTCCCATGGTTAATTTTTGCACGCACTCAGTCACAATTAACGAAAAACATTAACGAAACTTTACATATTGAACGTACTTTACAGAAAGCCATCATGGCGGCTTTCCGTTTGCCGAGCGACCATGACCAACTTCCACCTTGTGCGACGTGCGCGGGAAGGAAACACGCGGGAATGATTTGACTAATTATTTTTAGTACCTTGTTAAAATACAAAATTGTTGAAGTTTTTTATTTAAATTCAAAGTAAATAAATATAAAATCAATATTTATTTAGATTAAGTCTAAATTTAAACAATTTAGAATTTATTGAAAAATAAAAGAACGGAAATGATGACGGCCATTTTGAATTTTAACCATAGAGTCCATAGACAAGTTCATAACGTTTCGCTATACGCATTTAACTTTTCAGATGAATACCGGTATACACGTCATCCATACCGGTACAATACCTTTTAAATAAATAATAATAATAAATAATGCTGGACATTTTCACACAGCATCATCTAGCTCCAAACTAAGACGCTATGTAATGTAGCATGGATTGGAAACGAGTGACCATCATGCTTTATACATTTAGACATTTTTAGACATTTATTTATTTACAACATTAACATATATATAACATTAAGCTAACATTACAGATACTTATATCTAAGGCGATAACCTAGTGAGATCAAAAAAAAAAAGGTAAAAATAAAAAACAAACAATATAAAGGTACATAGAAAAAAATAAATACAGTAGAAAACACGACTATATAATAAGACTAACCTACCATGGCATCAAAGAGCTAGGCTCTTCGCTATAACTCAGACACTCCCTCTCGAGCGCCGGCCACCTATCGGCAAAGATATCACACTCTGCATTGGATGTAGACAGAGCATTGAGGTGTCGTTGTGCTCGGCATACGGGCGATTGCTGACGGGCTACTGTTCGTGCAGGCCTCGGTGCAAAAAGCGGTACTCGCCCAGGGCGGAACCTGGCTCGATGCTCCGGGACACACAGCCTACTCACTTCAGCTAGTAATACCGGACAATCAAACATCCCGCGTAGAATTCTGACCATAGTGAGCATTTGATTGCAGAGCCTTCGTGTTTCAAGTGAATTGAAGGATAGCATACCTTGCAGATAATTAGTAGGGAACATATAGGGATAGTAACCGTATACCTTTTTGTACAGGAAACGCAGAAAGCGTTTCTGTACTTTCTCTACCATCAGGGTATACGTTACCTCATAAGGACCTCATGCTGACTTCTAAACAAAATTACGTACATTAGGTATGTATTCGCGAAGATTCGCGGTTAAAATATTTTTAAAGTCGATTTTTTTTAATAAAAAAAGTACTCAGCGATTAGTTACACGGAGGCAAAATTTAAATAAACGTGATAACATCAGTTTTCTCCCTTTTAAGGTGATAAAATCACAATATTTTTCAATTCAAATTATTGTATTGCTTCATGTTAGTTCAATTTATTGATTGAAGACATCTAGAATTTTGTACAATACCATTAGTACACGAGGGCAGCACCAATAATAGGGAAGCAGCAAACTTCAAGCTGCATGTTAGCATACTGTTGGCTGCTGCCCTCACTGTCTAGCAGCCTTATTGTCCAACTTGAAATACAGTCATTTTCGTATTGTGTGATTGGTTGAGCTCAATTGGGATAACTGGGAATGGATTTCAAGACAATAAGCCCCCTGGCCCTTGATTCAGACTTCAGCGCGGAATAGGTCAGCTGTTTAACCGACCGCAACCAATCACAGTGCAAGAAACGTCAGTTTTTGGATCAATTTCTGCACTGTGATTGGTTGCGGTCGGTTGAACCGCTCACTGATTCCGACCTGTGTTCCGCTGAAGTCTAAATCAAGGCGCTTGATTCCGACTTCGGCGGAACGCATTCGGCAGCCCTCGTGTACTGTTCAAGCCGCATTAGTGCTAGGCTGGCAAAGGAGTTTTCATGAGGCACAGGGAATCTGTGCTGCTTACGAGGCTCTTCTTTGTGCTACGAGAAGTATTTTCTCTGTATGTTTTAAGCACATAAATTCACCGACATATTTTATTTTACTTTTTAGGTATTTCGGTGTTTACCTCACACTTTTATAATTAATTTTATACTACAATAAAACAAATATTTCAATATCATGTTTTTATTTAGGTATATTACAGCGGATTTAACTTCAGTAAAAATGCGAGTACGTAATCAAATATAAGGCTAGGCACTTAAAAAATACTTTATTACAATCAATAATAATGCTATCAGTTGACCTATCTATAGATCGTTTTTACGACGATCCTTAGATAGCTTGACTGATTCTATTGTATTTTGTAATTTTATGTACATATTGTAGTAGCTTTGTTTCTGTAAATAAACTTTTTATACAGGGTGTAAAAAGACTGCTACCGAAAACTGATGGGTTGTAATCAGACCATGATTCTAAACATATTTAAAAAACGCAAAAAAAAAATTTGACTTAGCTTCGTCATGCTATGTTATTTTCGGCTATTTACTACTATTAGAACATAATAAGACCATACCTACCTAATAATTTCGTTTATAAAAGAAAAAACATTTAAAACTCAAAATCCAGCAATCTACGTAAAAAAACGCGTCCAAAACATACGCAAACACTACTCTTCAAACGCTGTTTTCTCCGGATTTAGTGCATATTTCGGAAAATCCTTTTGGATTTGGTTGTCTATTGGGATGCTATACCTACCCCTTTCGGCTTCGGTAGACGTCTTTTTACACCCTGTATAATAATCTATGTGTGTACTTTGACATACTAATGTGGCTTGTACATTAGGGCAGAACCAATAGGGAAGCAGCAAACATCAAGCTGCCTGTTATAGCATGATGTTCGCTGATTCCCTATTGGTGCTGCCCTCACTGTCCTGCCCTTCGCGTACAAACCACTTAACAGAAAAACGGCAACACTAAAACGGCCTCATTAGGCCATTAGTATTGGGCCCTCCGAAAAAAAAAATGTGGGTTTGAAGCCAAATGTAATATTTATATTTTTATGTAAAGTTATTGTCTTGCATATAAAAGGAGGAGGAAATGATATTTTCTATGAATTTTCTATTATTTTTGCAACGCGAATGATGTAAAATTATGACAACATATAACTTTAAGAGAATATTTTTAAAATAATCATATACACACATACACTCGTCAGCGTCTAACATTACAATACATAACAACTAAAACACATCCAAACGTAACAAACATACAACATTATTTTATATTCCTATCTGATTGAAAAATTAAATTTTATCAAAATTTTCGATTCCGACGGGATTCGAACCCGCGACGATCAGACGATCCTCCTAAAGCCGGAGTGCCTTACCGCTCGGGCACGGAATCCTTAACGTCACAATCGACATTTTTGACAAGCTCATATTTAACAGTTATTATCTGATATAATTTTAGTTCAGTAGTGATTGTCATTAAGTGCTGAATAAGTCTAGATAAAATGAAAGCAAAAATCAATTACGTATTTTTATGTTTATTGTTTCGTGTAAATATTTTTATGTTTTATAAAAATCAAGTACATTAAGTTACATATAAGTTTTAGTTTTTTAACGTTTTCCTTGGTATCATGAATAAAACTAATTTTCTTTCACTTTGATCAACAAAAAGATATTACGCCCTAATTCTGTGCTATAGCGTCTTATTTGCGTTCACTGGACTGTCTGATAAAAATGAGTGGACGGGTTTTACATTTTTTTAAGTTTTTAAAATAAGATAAAATTGTCTACAATTACAAGATTATTAATTTCCAGAACAGAATAATTGACATAATTTAGTAAAATCAATATAGATTTAAATAATTCAAAAATTACAGCTTTACACTAACCTAGTGGAGAGGATAGTCACTCGCCCGAGCTACTCTATAGATTATGCGTTTCGTTTCTGCTAAATTACTATTATGTGTATGAGTATACTATTGTTGTATCTAGCTAAAAGCTCTAAGTTAATTCGTTATGTTCGTTTTAAAAGTGCAAATACACTTCTTGATGCTAAAATTTCACTAGAAACTAATATTCAAAACAAAAATGAAGAAACATCTAATAATCAGGTGTGATATTAAAAGTGGAATTAAAAAAGTATTAGGCCAAACATGTCGATATTAATATTGATTATTACATTTTAAATCAAAATGATACTATCAAATATTTCATACATATAATCACACACCTATTATTCCGATTTTATATTATTTTGTAATATAGCTGTAAAATAAAATAAAAAGAAAGTAAATCCATTTTAAACCAAATTTATTAAATCAAAATGTTAAATACGATTTTATATTCCATAACGCGATATGAGTATCATAATTCCATATTAAATTTTAAAAACACATTTTTACATACATTTCATATTAAATTACAAAATATCACTGGATTAAGCAAATTATGAGCAAAATTATCTATTTAGCTATCAGTATACATTACATAGCAAAATAAAATTGTCATTCACGAAATAAAACAAAAATTATACAAAAAACCATTTCATATTGTCATCTACTTGCAGTGTAAATTAGTTTATTAACCATGCCAGTAATAAATGCAAGCTACTGTCTACTTAACTTTATATTAGTAGCTGGAATAGTTTAAACGTGCATTTATCTGAAAAACTCATAACTATTTAAAAATTTTGTTGTACATACATGATATTATAATTTTTAGAATAGGTTAAATAATGAAATTAGTATATTTGATTTTTAGCCTTGGTCAAGGAAGAGTATCATAGTCAATCGTTGATGTATGATTTGTATGAAAAACTAAAGCGCCATCTATCGGTAAAAAAAAGTAAGTAGTTTTTTTTATATCACTAGTCTGATGTTCAATAATGTTCATTTTTTTCATAATTATTTTTACACAAAATCATATAAAGGGTCTGTTTGTTCTGTAAAAACTCCGAAAAGATTCCGACAACAATCATAGACAAAATCTACAGTACGGCATAGACAATGTGAGCGAAGCGACGTGCGTGAAGTTAGCAGTTTGTCTGCGCAGAACACAATTTTGTATGAAAGAGCGATCACTGCGCACAAACGGCTAACTTCACGTATGCCAACCAATCTTTAGCTCTGCGTGTAAGCGAGATAGAACGATGCAACAAACTTAGGCGAGTGAGCGAGGCAGCTATACAACGCTGTCATTAATGGGTCAACTTCAAAAGGGTAGAGTTGTGAGTACTGTTGGTTAGTAAAAAAATTACCAGTACTTTAGCTAAACAGATAAATTTGCTCCACGATAACAGAATCAGCTTTGATCGATAGAATCCTCTGAGCGTTGACCGCTCATGCAATCGCCTTTTGGCGCAACTTTCGTAGGCTTCGCTGTCTTGCCAACAAAGATTTCCACCTCCTGGAAAGAAAACGTTTTATTAAATACAAACATTATTCATTTAATTGCAGCAGCAGGGTCACGACTGTATCCCCAAGGCGCGGTAGACATTCTCTCAGATCTTTTATATTCTAGATCCTTTGAAGATGTCTAAGGTAAGTCAGAGGCATGTACAAATACATATTTGATACATGCCCACATCTTGCAGAAGTTAGTATTCCATACGTGACAGGTTGCAAGCCCATCGCCGCCTATATGAATACTAACCCCCGGTTTCTATATTCAACGGACAGTCGTAGGTAAGAGCTACGACTGGTTTCCACATACAATAGTTTGACAGCTAGAAACCGGGGGTAAGTTAGCTGTTAAACTTTTGTATGTAGAAACGAGTCGTAGCTCTTACCTACGAATGTCCGTTGCATATAGAAACCGGACATAACTGGTTTCCTCACGATGTTTTCCTTCACCGTTCAGAGCTCGTGTTAAAGCTCATCTAATAGGGAGTAATAACATCTAATAGGGAGTAACTTCTGCAAGATGTGGGCATGTATCAAATATGTATTTGTACATGCCTCTGACTACCCCCTTAGACATCTTCAAAGGATCTGGAATATAAAAGATCAGAGAGAATGTCTACCGCGCCTTGGGGATACAGTCGTGACACCGGTTTTTTTTTAATAGGGTGTTTTAAATAGTTTTAATAGATTTCCGGCGCATCGGCGGCCGCTGCATACTCCGTAACTCATCAGGGAATTTACTCAACGCATTCACGACATAACCATTCCATTGTTCAACCGACCGCAATCGCAGGAAACGTCAGTTTTGAGCGAAGAATGAATCGCTATGCAGAACGTTGTTTAACTTCGATCCATCCAGAACTACCAAGAAAGCTACAATGGCGATCATCATCATTATTTTCCTGCCCATATCCCACTTTTATGTGGGGTCGGCACAACATGTTCTTTTCCACTCCGCTCTATCAGCCGGCATCTCAACATTTCTTTCTTACCCATATCATCCTTCACACAGTCCATCCATCTTTTCTTTGGTCTGCCTCTTCTGCTACATCCCTCCACATTCAAACCTAACATTCTTCTCGTTACATGACTCTCTTCCCTCCTCATAACATGCCCATACCACGACAACCTATTACTCCTCAACTTATCCGTCACTGGCGCAACTTTCAAACTTCCTCTAATATACTCATTCCTGATTTTGTCCATTCTTGTAACTCCACACATCCATCTCAACATTCGCATTTCCGCAACATGCACTCTTCTTTCATCCGTCTCTTTGGTTGCCCAACACTCTGATCCATACAATACGACAGGTCTTATGATCGTCTTGTAAATTTTCCCCTTAATTTAAGGGGCCATATTATGTGGCATTGCACGTTGTTCCTGTGACCTGTCGCCGTTTCATCCATCCATTTATTGTTTTTCACGATAAAGCTACAATAGACGACCTCTGTGGCGCAGTGGGTGAAAGCCCGCTTGGGACGCAGAAGGTTGCGGGTTCGATCCCCGCGGCGGGATAAATGTTTTGTATGATCTGCAAATATCTATCTCGGGTCTGGGTGTTTCCATGTATAATATGTATGTATTTACAAACAAAAAGTAAATAAGTAGTACCTATATCAGTTATCTGGTTCCCATAGTACAAGCTTTGCTTAGTTTGGGGCTAGATGATGCTGTGTGAAATGTTCAGCATTATTTATAATAGCGATATGTACTAGAGTAGTGTTTACCTGGCTGCCTTCGATAGCCATCCCCGGTCCAGTTTCGCGGCTCGGTCCCGCAGAGGGCGTCGCGCGCGCCGCCAACTGACGCTCGCGAGCCACACGTCTGTAATAACAAATATATATTTTTAACTGTGTTAGATATTTTCATTCAGCATCTTACACTTCATCAATCTCTCAGAAATAATAAATAAATAAGTAAGCAGAGCTTGTGTTATGGGTACTACATGACTGATAGGCTCAATGCACATTGAATTGGCAAGCGACACGTCAATTAGTTTTATAGCGCACCATTATAAACCTTATGAACAATGGTACAAGCGTTTCTATATCTTGTACCATTGTTCATAAGGTTTATAATGGTGCACTATAAAACTAATTGTTGCGTTGCTTGTGAGCAGCCTTAAACTACTTAAATGTATATTACTGTAAATATATACATAGAAAACACTCAGACCCGAGACAAATATATATCATACACACATTTATCTAATGGTGAAAAAACTTTTTGAATCGGTCCACTAGTTTCGGAGCCTATTCAATGCAAACAAACAAACAAATCTTTCCTCTTTATAATATTAGTGTAGAAAAAATAACATAAGCTCCAGTGGAGAGCCCGTCGAACAAAAGTGTACCTTCTATGTTCCAGCATAGCTTTCCGATCAGCCTCTCTCTTCTCAGCGGCTAGTCTTGCCTTTTCGTTCTGCGGTGCGGGGGCGCGGCTTCGAACACGCTGGACCGACGGAGCTGCCTGGGGCTTACTGCGAGGAGCTGATAACTGGAAGAATACAGTGTTTTTCTTTTAAACTACACAAGACAAGGCCTCATTTTTGGGTTGTAAATAGACGTTTGACCGTATCAATTTAATCGATAATAAATAAATAAATAATGCTGGACATTTTACACAGCATCATCTAGCCCCAAACTAAGCCAAGCTTGTACTATGGGAACCAGATAACTGATATACTACTTATATACTTTTTTGTTTGTAAATACATACATATTATACATAGAAACACCCAGACCGTGATAAATGTTTGTAGATCATACAAACATTTATCGCTCGGCGGGGATCGAACCCGCAACCTTCTGCGTCCCAAGCGGGCTTTCACCCACTGCGCCACAGAGGTCGTCGATTTAAGTTTTCACTTTTTAAACTTTCGTGATTTGGTGACATAATTATTATTTTTAAACCGGGTAGTTCTGTAGATTACTCATTCATTCATTCGTCGTGTCAATGTGCTCATATGACGCTTGCTCCAAAATGAGGCCACCGCTATGGCCCTATCTGAAGCCGCAACAAGGTCTTGGGTGCAGTTGGTTGGGCACAAAGTGCAGGAAAGGAGATGCGACATATTTTGTGTTGGGGCTCCGCACTCACACTGGATTTGGCAAGGATTCCCTATACCCCATCTGGCTAGGTTACTTTTGCATCGACCAACCTGTGTGCGGAGTCTATTGAGCGACTTCCAGATTGGCCAATCCAGTTTAGGTAGATTACTGAATCTAGATCGTGATTTCTCACCCACTACCACTACTTAACACATCTCAAGCTACCATCTGGTACCAGCTTGAACAGACGTTAAGCCATGACTCACCTCCTGCCAGTTATTAGCCTTCAGCTCCTCGAGATGTTGGTACAAAGCATCCACGTTCCGGACCTGGAGGCACACCATATCCCAGAAACCTTGAAGGTCCTCCACTGTGGTCGGGAATGGTTCATCTTGTCTCTCGTTTATGTGGTTGTAGCATAGACCTGGAATTGAAATAAAATCATTTAACTGGTGCAAATATCTTACGTTGCGTAACTATAAAGGGTCTTTCATTTTAAACTAACTATATTCAGGTATTGGGTTGAACAAATAAATTAAAAAATATTTATGTAATGTTTTTTTTTATGTTTTGATATGAAAATCTCGAGAAAATCGATAGACTAGCCTTTTAATTGATTGTCGCTTCTTGTATAACTAAGTCCATTCGAGCGTGCGACGTAATGTTGCTGCGCTGTGATTGGTCAACGTCTGTTCTGCTTGAAAATGTTATGCAACATGTCATAAAAATCAATAAAAGATACTTTTTGAAGTGAAAACTAAAATTGGCTTAGGAATTAAATTGATACAGTCAAACGTCTATTTACAACCCAAAAATGAAGCCCAGTCAGTTTGTGCAGTTTGTAATGAAAGACCCTGTATTATTTCACTTCATTTTATGCCACACATTTACTTGCAGCGCCCCTAGCGGATACTTTGAAGGACTAAAGTAAATGTATGACCGTCATATTATGACGGAAAACGAAACGAAATGTAGTTTACGTAAACTATCAAAACCCATGCAGGGTAATGAAGAAAAAATCATCTATTCAGGACCGCTGGGATCACTTAGAATAGTCTTAAAACTAGATGATTCTACCCCTGTTCCTTCGCGACCAATACCGTGAACCAGGGCAACAAACACGGTTTGGGGCCGAGCGCACTTTGAGGTGATCCAAGCCAAGGTGATAAAAGGCCAAGCCTGGTTGATATTCCACTTATGCATAAACGCTTTCAAAGTTCTTTTATTATGCGCACTGCAATTTGGAATCAGCTTCCAGCGTCTGTATTTCCGCTGAGCTACCATGTTGTTTTTAAGAAGAGAGTTAATAGGCACCTCCTGTAGGCTCGCTCCATCGTAGATCTCATTCTTGCCTATGTAAGTTTCGAGGTCAAGGACCCATTCATCATAAAAAAAGCTAGTGGAGCCAGTCAAAAGTGAAGCCTTACCTTCGAACTGCTGCATTTTCTGTGTAGCAAGAAGACGAGCTTTGCCTGCTGCTGAGCGAAGCAAGCCCAGCACCTCCTCACTTATTTCTTGATCCTGAAATATAGAAGTCCGTATGAATTAGTGGTGAAGTCTAGTGACGGAGTTTTCATGGCTTAACGACGCGTAGACATGATCTCAAGATCATTTTGTGTATTCCACATCATTGACGACCTCTGTAGCGCAGTGGAAGGTCCGCTTGCGAAGCAGAAGGCTGCGGGTTCGATCCCCGCCGCGGGACAAATGTTTGTATGATCTACAAGTATTTGTCTCGGATGTGGGTGTTGTCTATGTACAAACAAAAAGTATTTAAGTAGTATATCAGTCATGTAGTACCCATAACACAAGCTCTGCTTACTTTGGCTAGATGATGATGTGTGAAAAGTCCAGCAGTATTTTATTATTTATTTGAAGATGTCTAAGGGGGTAGACATGAGCATGTAATACATTGATTGGCACATGCCCATAATTTGCAGAAGTAAGCACTCCATACGCGACAGGCAAGCCCATGGCCAGAAGTAGTATATCAGTCATGTAGTACCCATAACACAAGCTCTGCTTACTTTGGCTAGATGATGATGTGTGAAAAGTCCAGCAGTATTTTATTATTTATTTGAAGATGTCTAAGGGGGTAGACATGAGCATGTAATACATTGATTGGCACATGCCCATAATTTGCAGAAGTAAGCACTCCATACGCGACAGGCAAGCCCATGGCCAGAATTAGAAAGTAGTTCTCACCTGTAAACTCTCCAATTGTTTCTCCGCCGACGCCGACAGCGCCAAAAGTCTTTCCGTCTCTTTCTTCTCCAACTTGAGAAAGTAATATGCATCCTTCTCCACCTCACCATTCGTTCCATTAACATCTTCACTCACATCTAACACCGTAACACCATTTGTTATTTCCTCAGTCTTGTATGGAATGTCGTCGGGTTTCAAGGATTTCTTTGGTGATAAAATCGGTAGCTGAGCTCTGAACTCCGGCCTTAAATGCCTTAGAACAGGTAGAGAGACGTTGGAGTCCTCAATAGGACTGGTGTCTATACTGTCTTCCGATTTCCTTGGAGAGAATCTGTCTGGGCAGTTCAAAGACTTCTCTTGCAAGACTTTCGGGTCCTCGTCTTCGCTACCGCTTTTGAGTTTATGTCGTTTCTGGTTGAAGAAGCCTTGGGCGAGAGCTCCAGGACCATATAATCTTTCAACTCTTTGTTGAATGAAGCTCTTCATTGGGCTAGTGAGTTTTTCACCATTCTCTTTTGTGATCTCAACTCTTTTGGACACTCCATTCGATGATATGGTATAAGATTCCGAGCTTAATCTAGACTCTTTAGACTCTTTGCCGTTCGTGACAGTTTTCCTAAAATTAGTCTCTGAGAAGCTGGATTTGAATGTCATCTCTTTAGCATTGTCAATCTCATCTTTCTGATGTAGCATCGACGATGCGAATGTTTTGCTCTCAGTTGAGATGTATGACCTGGTGGTGGTCATATTGCCTAGAAAGTCGTTTTTAAGTTGTTTATTTTCCGCAGCCATGAATACGTTGAGTGGGGACGTTGCTAGATAGGGATCCGTGTGCGCCTTGCTAGGCGCCTTCGCTGTCAAATGTTTAGTATCATGAGGACCGAAAGTCGGGACCAACAGCTTATTTGCACTAACTGGTACAGGCACAAGAAGAGAGTTATTTTCGCTTCTATACTGATAGGTATGTGTAATGGGTCGTATCGGAGACGCCTCCCTACTCTTGTTGATATCCTGACGCAATTTCGAGTCGTAGGTTGTAAGATTCGTGTAACCGTTGACGGAGCAGGCTAGATTCAGATAGCTAGGTTTTTTGTGAGGGGGATCGTCGCATTTTTTATGGTGCCCTCTTGATCTGTGGCTGCTGGAGTCTACGTGGACTTTAGGGGGTGGTTTGAGCAGGTTTTCTGACTTCCTTGGTGTAGGGGTGGTGTCGTCACGAGAGGGTACCGGAGTGAGGTGCGTGAGGTTGGATCCGGCACGTTCCTGGATCCGGGAGGTGAAGTCCCGAATGCGGCTGTTTGTGGATGATGGAGTCAGGAGATTCAGGCTACCTGATGTGGTATCTGAAAAGGAATTGTTTTCTTAGTTTTTGGTCTTCAATCACGCAGTTTTAGTTAAACATCATAGAGTCACATTCATTTCATAGTCCTCATCCCACACTAGGATTCTGTGTCAGAGAAAAAGTCGGCAGCTCAGACAAACATTTATCCTGCTACGAGAATCGAACTCACACATACAGTCGCTTGATAATACAGTAAGGAGCCCAATGCAACCCGCACTTGCCAGACTTTTCATAGAAAACTGAAATATCAGCTCTCAAGGTACAAACCAGTTACAAACTGTGGTAGTCAAAGCCAAATCTAAGTGCACTCACACCCACTCACATGTATAGAATAGGTAGTAATCACACATTGTAATCGAACATACATTTATGACAAATCACTGTCAACTGAGCCTTGCAACAATTTCAAGTTTAGTGCGGGGAAACATTTTCTATACATTGTGAATGGTTGTGAAAATTAATATTTTGATGATTTATCTGCCTTGAACCCACTTTTGTATGGAGTTGGCATAACAGTTCTCTTCCAGTCTGCTTTGTTAGACATCATCTTAATGACTTTTTTTTTAACAACTGGAACCGGTTACCAGAGTCAGTGATAAGTGCCCCCTCAGTGAACTCTTTCAAGAATAGACTGGACAAAGATTTAAAGCGCACTGACAAGGACTAAGATATATACCGGCACCACAGAAAACCAGCGCTGCAGCACCTTAAGTTGCTGCAGCACACGCTGAGTGGTGGCCAATTTTGTGTTTAAATAGCTTATGTACTTAGTTTTTAAATTTAATGTAAGCTTTTTGTGGCACAAAATAAACTTTTTTCTATTCTATTCTATTCTATATCAGCTCATCAGCTCTGAGAGCTGCCTGTATATAAATAATAATAATCTTAGTTACTCTCTTGACATTCTTCATACAAGCTATTTAATAACTTTCAATCTTATTCATACTTATTATGGACACAATGTGGTCTTCGTATTTTACTATAGGGCCTAGGGAGCTTACTATAGGGATTATTTTAATATAGTAAGGGAATAGTAAATTTCATGATTTTGATCTTATTCTTGGTCTTCAACATCTATCTAATTAGCCCACATCTACCCACTGCTATAGGTCTTTAACATAATTATCTCAAATAAATCTGATTACTGTAAGTAATCTATTCCGAAAACAATGATCATAAACTACAATGCAGGAGGAAAAAGATGTTCACATCACTAATTGTTTAATCAAAGATAAGTGTTGCTATCATTAGCTAATCAAGGTAAATGTGATGATAAAATAAACTAATTCATCATCATCATCATCATCTCCCTGCCCTTTTCCCACATTATGTGGGGTCGGCACAACATGTGTTCTTCTTCCATTCTCCTCTATCAGCCGTCATCTCAACACTCACCCCTTTCTTACTCATGTCATCCTTCACACAATCCATCCATCTTTTCTTTGGCCTACCTCTACTACTAAAATAAACTAATTATATTCATAGAAATATAATCAATCAACATTTTCTTTCATTTGTTGATAGATAGATTCTGGCTGTTCTATCATAATCTACCTATGTTAGAAAGTAAAATTATATTTATTTAGGTAAAGCTTTTTTTTTGTGTGACGCTTATTATATTAGTATAGAAGCCATGTCAGATATCTTGATACTTGCCACAGCAAAAGCAATAGATTAATGTTATTTGAGACTATTGAAACATGTCTTAGAATTCTCAAATGCTGATCTATATTTTATAAACTCTATTTTGTTTGTTTAGTTTGAAAATAAATAGCATTTATTGGAGGAATGTCTTCATGAACATGCAAGTTAAGAGCTAGATATTAACAGGATCCAGTGAAGTTTGGGCGGACATGCTTATACCCAGCAGTGGTTTACAAGCAAATGCTGATGATTTTATCTAAGCATGACTCACCTTCATATATTGCAGGTAAATAGTGCATATTAAGCAATCTCTTGACACTATTCCAGTATAGAAATACATAAATATTATAAAAAGCATAGGGATTAAGTTATTAAGTGAATGAGGCGAAAGTTGCGTGTCAGGATCGTAGCGAGTGGAGATCCGTGGTCTCTGCCTACCCCTTTGGGAAAGAGGCGTGACTTTATGTATGTATGTATGTATGTATTAAGTTATCAGATAATTATTATAAAAAGCGTGAATTAGGGTAGTAATGCCCAATTTTTCCAAGTCTGTTAGTAGTAGTAATAGTGGAACAGTATTAAAACAAAAGAAGTAGAGTGCGACAAACTTATCTGGACCGGTGGCCAAAAGAGGAACTAAAATTTTACTGTAAAATTATTTTTTCTGCCAACACCAAATGCAATATCAGCGCCTCTCTGATCGGTTCAGATAAGTTTGTGGCACTCTAAGTACCTACATGAATATTATAAAAACACCTGACACAAATTCATTTAAATCATAGCTAAAATAGGAAAACTCTTGATCCAGTCGTTAAACAAAATCAGGTAACCTGTTTGGGAGTAACAATTACATGGAAATGTTCAGATGACGATCCTTGCCACTGCAAACAACCATTGAGAACATTGCTTACTTCAACTATCTATCAAGAACGACTAAGGAAGGACAACCACGAGCGCCTCGTTATATAAGCTTACTCAAGACATGCACACAGCTTTGATTGTAATTCATGTTCATGCCCGTGTTTCTTCAGATGAAAGTTTGGAAGTATTGCAGCGGCAAGGATAATGTTGTCTTGAAAGGTTTTGAATTTGATGGACAAAAACCTGATAGGTATTACGAAAGTACACACAGCATCAAAAGTGGTCTACCACCCTACTGTTGGGGTTCATTAGGTCATGAAACAACAAGGTTGATTTTCCCTTGCAACTATTATGACAGTAATCATTGCCTCTTTATCATCTTATGTATAAGTCACCGTCATGAATCAAGTAAAAGTAAACCTTAGCGTTACTTAGATTTCACAGTAACTGTTGTAAAAACTTGTCCACATCTTGTGTTGACTGTTCGTACATATTAAATTCAAAATTATAAGATTATAAAAATATTCTTGCATCATTATGTAAAGTATTCATATAAGTATGAGTTATTCACTTGGTAATACATTTATTTTCTATGAATTATGAAGTTTAATTTATTAGAGCTTCGGTTATTCTAAATAAATTATTTCACAGTGAAATACAGGTTACCAAATGAATAATTAACAAGAAATTAAATTAACGAAATTCATGTCGAAGGTAGATTCGGAAAAGTTCATAATAAAATAACACATAGAATTCGATAAATAGCAACTCACCAATAACAACACACACAAAACAAAGAATACACAAAGAATAAAATGTAATTCAAACGATTTTCTCTATTTTATAACACTTCAAAAAATTTTAAAACACGAAAGAAAACTATGACATCACATCAGAAAGAAACGTCTAACTTTTTATTTTTATTTTGTCGCAGTGTCAAGTTATGTCAAATCAGAACGCTACGTTCCGTTACACGTTTCGACGGTTTCGATATTGGATTGGAATGCGATTGCAGGTTGATAAATTAATAAAATACCGTAGAATTTAAGTCGAACATACCAGAGGGATATCACGACAATGGATGCACTTCAATGCAATGAAACCAGGTCAACAGAGTTATTATGCAAATATCTATGTAGGTAAGGTACATACGCATAACTAATCATTCGGTATCTTTTTGTTTGCATGCATTTTGAATTGCATTGTTAACAGAGTAGGATTGTATTTTGTGACCTAAGCAAATTATACGCGGCTAAGTAGTTTCCACCATCTACTTAATGTAGAATTAGTGAAACCTCTAGTTATTTAATTTCATTATTTTCAAGATAGGTACCAAGTACCTACTTACTTGATTATTTAAAACTAGCTACAGCGCGCGGCTTCGCTCGCGTGGTACCAACATTTTGAATAGCCTATATGCTATTCTAGGTCTATCCATGTTATCCATGTATCTATGCCTATACCATGTTTCATCCAAATCATCCAAATCGGCTCACTGGTTTGGCGTGATTGAAACACAAACATCTAAACAAAGTCAAAAACATTCAGCTTTAATAAATTAGTGGGATTAAAATAGGTACCTAGTTATAGGTAAGAAGTATTGTTCCTGTTTCCACACCACAGCTATTTGGAACATTAGGTCAAAGTCAAGAACTCGAATCACGACTATCGAGATCGAATCGTATTCAGAACTATGTAAGCGTTTCGGTTCACGCAGTCGTTTTGTGTTGCTAAACGGGATCTCAAGATTGCACTCAATATTGTCATATTAATCAATCTAGAATTATTAGAGTTTTAATTTACGAGACAGCATAATAGTAACTGTTATTTTATTAAAATAAGTAGTCAAGGAATTTTCAAAAGAAAACATAAGTACCTACTTAGCTACCTATCAAACTTGATGCTTATAAAGAGTTTTGAAATTAAATGGTAATTAAATATCATAATATTACCATACCTTATTACATACCTATGTCAATGATCTTTTGATCATCGACTTGGGTACATTTAACTTCTTTGTTAATACTTACTACTTAGTTAAGTACCTACACTACCTACCTTACCTACCTAGTTATTAAATATCTGCTTTCTAATATAAATTCTAGCTAAGGTTTCTATCTATGAATTATAATGAAATTACCTATCTATGAAAATTGACTTAACTGGTGAAATACCTAAAAGTATTAAATTAAACGTTTGAACTAAGTTAAGTAGATAAAATTATCTAAATGCAGAAGAGATATTAATATACTAGATCACAAGACTTCACAAGCAACAATCACAAAGGTATTGAAAAGAAAACACAGATAAATGAAAATAATGAATAATTTATTAAAATAAATGTATAATGATAAGAAATAAATGTAAAGAGTGAGTATAAACAACAAACTACTAATAACAAATTACTCGCAAGTGCTAAAACAAATTAGATTTTAGAATCTAAAAATGATTTAAATGTTTATGAAATAATTGAATAACAATCAATAATCGAACACACAGACCACGATACAATAGATATAACAAACACATGCTAAAATCAAGCTACACAAAAACCAGTTTACCTGAGAAATCCGTGCTTGCATCCACATCCAGGGAACAGCTACCAATGGAATCTACGGACTTATCCATCACTTTAACTGTTAAATTCTTTGGTGCTTTCAAATCACTTTCTTTAACTTCAATTTCATATGCTCCTATACTGTCCAAGTCCCTTTCAGATTTAGGGCTAATAGTGGAACTAGGTAGTCTAATATCAGTCTCTTCAGTGTTTATTGTTAGCAAAGAGTCTATCTTTTCGGGGTTATTTTTGTCAAGAATCAATGTACTTTGGCTTGTGAAGTTGCTTCTTATAGGCTCAATGTATTCGACGTCATCGTCGTCGATAAAAAGGTTATTAGTATGCCCACTAGGACCTTGAACGTCAGTTGCATCTTTAGGGACCGCGTCGACCACTTGAGACTTAGCTATACTTTTGTAGTAATGGTTTTCTAACTTTTCCAATTGTCTTCGCGTTTCTGAATGCTTTTTGCGTACAGAATCTATTATAACTGGAAGGTTTAGAAGGTCTGGCGTTCTTTCTCTTTGCTCTTGTCTGAAAAGTGGCGAATCATCGCCTTCTAATTCAAATCTTTTGTATTTCGATGAGCAATAGTCATCTATGGATGAAGAATCAGATTTTTTGTCAAAGAATGTATCGAGAGAGAAGAAAGATTTTCGTTTCTTCTTCGGCTGGCTAGCTTTACTAAAATTTGGTTGGAGAAATGGTTCGGGCTTCGATGGCTGCACGCAAAAATTACTCGTGCCTACTAACGACTTAGGTCGCTTTTCCTGTGGCAAAGTCAGCACACGATTTGTTTCTATTTTCCGGGAATCTAAGCTTAGCGTCTTCCGAAATCTCTCGTTCAAATTGGATAGTAGAAAATGTCTTCTTTCAGTTGATTTTGGAGTTACATTATAACTCTGCTTGCTGCTGGAAGGTTGGGAGTTTGGAATGTGTTCTGTGTACTTGAATTCTATTTCATTTTCTGAATAGTCCTTGGTTTCTCTCTTGTAAGTCTCAGAGCTGAACGACTGGTTATCAGGTCTGTGGAATGAGAACGAGCCTCTATCTCTCTTTTTACGATCGCAGATACAGCTGCCTGCGCAGTTTAGCTTGAGGCATCTCCTGTCTTCTGGTTCCAATGATACATCATGCTCATTGTGAATGTATCTATCTGGCTTGCTCTTATGTACTAGGAGATCTTTCCTTATCTTCTCCAATCGTTCGTCTCCATGAAGACCTCTGGTGTACTTCGACTTTGGTGGACGGAAGAATCTGAGTGACCCTGATGTATGTGGTTCCACAGATCTTCGCCTGACGAAAGGCGAGTCCGATATTTTGTTCACACCTAGGAGCAGTACTGGTGATTTTTTGTCCTCTTCGTCCGGCAGGTCGCTGGAAAGAGACAGGTGTAGCGTTTAATGATTACTTTTGCAAGTATGCCAATCATTCTTCAATGTCAGTTAGTCAAAATCAAAATTAGTAAAAAATCTGTTAAAAAGTAACAATAAGCAAAATAAACAAACACAAACAAACAAAATGTGATACTCACAAAACAAAAAACCACAAACAGAAGAAATGAAGAGTAGGTGTTGGCACAAATAGACACGAAGGTATCCCAATAGTTATTAGGTACGTGTACGTATCTAGTACCTAGCTACCTACCTACGTAGGGCAAACCATTAGGTACTTTTATTGAGGCATTTGCCCAGCAGTGGAACGACATAGGTTGATAAAAAAAAAACTCAATATGTTTTTCAAAAATCGAAGTTATGTTAGGTAATTTGGATTCACATTTATGGGTCAGTTTGGGTTCATATTTAGTCATGCCTCTATTTATCTGAAAACGCAAGAAATATTTGAAACGCTAGATTATGATTAATCTATGTATGACATGAACTCACAAATCAAGTAAAAAATAGAATTCAAGCCGTACCGTAACAGGCACACCCTTTCTTCACCAAATCGAATGGATGCCCTCTATTACGTTCGTCACGCGAGTTTTTCAGCATTCTTTCGTAAAATAACATAACTAGACACAATTTCAATTAATTCAACTGCACGCTCAGGCATTTCGCATTCGTCAAGCTATTTAATCCAAAGTTTGAAATATTTGAAAACTTTTGTTATTTAAAAACGATAAGAATTCGACCTTCTTCAAATTGTGAAGTCATGTGTAACGGAACGTAATTAGTGTTGTGAAATCTTAGCATTGGACTTGGACAATATAGATTTTCAGATAACGATAGTGTTATCGTGTATCGATTTTCGCAATTATTTTGTTTACGCAATTTTATCAATGCTTGCTTGGTAAACTTAAAGGATAGTTTAGTTTTAGTAGAGGTGCACATCAACGTGGATAAAACGTGTGAGTAAAGGAAACTAAATAGATGATAAATAAATAAACAAATTATGCTGGACATTTCACACAGCATCATCTAGCCCCAAACTAAGCAAAGCTTGTACTATGGGAACCAGATAACTGATATAAATGATGTATGGATTGTGTGGAAATAAGTGAATATTGGTTGGTTTTATATGAAAGTAAAAGAAGCAAACGTAATAGAACAGGATTCAAAATAAACCTGCCAACAATAATAATATAACAACAAAAACGATATTCCCGCTTTCGACTAGAGTTGTAATGTAAGAAGAAATTTAATAAATCGAAAACGATTAATCGATTGGTCGATAGCGCATCGGAATACCGTTAGGCTAATCCCCTTCCGACATAATAAGCCACGGTCCACAGACTAAATACAAGGTGCTCTATTTGGAAACTGTTTAGTATTCATCGAAGTTCACATCCTACGTTTGAAAGAACTATCCTATTTCAACCCTGATAGATATGGTTTAATAAGCAAGGGGTGAGCGATAGGAGTGAGTTGAAGAGAAGCTGTTTTGAACTTCTTCGTTTGTGGCACTCTAGTTATATTTAGACTTGCCTGTGACTACTTTCTTCTAGACATACAAAGTTATAACTGAGACCTTATTTGCCTACAATAGAGGCAGGAATTCATTCAATTTTGTCTAGCATTAGATCACCCTGTGCAATACCACACAGCAGTGCCGACACACGGAGAGTAACAGTAAGCTCGATGAAGCGTTTCGTGCGATGGGCCGATTGATGACAGCTAGTGATGTGCTTAGATATCGATGATTTTAATTTCACTCTACTATATATATATTTCACCTATTAAAAATCACAACAAAAGCAGTTTACGCATAAACTAGAAGGCCTTCATCGACTTTTAATTAAGAACTGTGAGTCATAAAAAATACCTACCGGTGTTTCCTTTAAGGTTTATATAAACTTGAATGTAGGTATTTAAAAAATCCAGTTTTCAAATTAAATACTTTTTGACTACATAATACTGAGTCATAGTTTGCGGTCATATTAGAGGATTTCTACATCGACGTTTTACAAGTTATGACGTATTTTGTTTTGTATGAATCACTTTTTCACAATTCTAACTACGATTTCAAAATGTAAGGAGTTCAAAATCTGTAGATAGGTACTCTAAAAGAGGTATGTAAGTCCTAAAAGGGACCAAAAGCCATAATAATTTGGTGTGTGAACTGTGTGAATTACACAAATTTAGATAGAGAATGAAATGATTTGAGGCGACTACGAGGTGTGACAATATTTATCGATATTCGACTACAATCATTAATATTCGTTCATCGATAACAAACCAACACTAACGTCCCGTAGGATAGATGAATCGTAAATTGCTCTATCGCACGCAAAATTAGATTACAGACGGACAAACGGACTCACCAGACATCAAGACAGGTACAATGATGAATAGTTCTTGTGAGAAAAGATTATTTTCTAGGCACCCACCACAGACAACTCAAAATGTACCTAGCTAATGATCTATACTTTCTAACTACCTACATAAACTTGAATACATAGGTTTTTTTCCATTATTTCACAGAAAATTGTCTTAAAACCACGTAAGCACTTTAAAAGCTTGGATGTTTCTGAGCTGGCTGTAGTATTAACCTGGCGTCGTCAGTGGCAATATCAAAATCAAAGTCAAAAAGCATTTATTCAGTAGGACCGCTGGGATCACTTAGAATAGAATTAAAACTAATTTTACTCCTGTTCTTGCATGACCAATACCGTGAAAAATCAGGGCAACAAACACGGTTTGGGCTTAGCATTCTTTTAGAAGATCCATCTTATAACTAAAAAGTCAAGCTCCAGTGGAGAGCCAGTCGTATCAACTGAGCAATTCAGTGATATAAAAACTGACTGACCATAAGACATTTTTGAGTCATCTAGCATTAATTGATTGTCCATCTACGAGAAAGCGACAATAAAATTTAACGGTCATTATAGTAACAATATCGATTATGGAACGCAATGAGGAATCGATTCTATTATATCGGTTGCATAAATCGATAAAACTTCCGATTGCGTGACTAGACTAGTGACGTGATTCAGATATGTCCGATACGGTTAAGATTAATGAGTTTTGTGCAGACAATACTTTTTATGTAATTAAAAAATATTACAACAGAAGGTAATTGAATATCGGGTCAAAAACGAAAAAATCATGACAAAAACACGAGGAAACCTCCACAAAACCTTTTTTTAACCCATTGTTAACAGATTAGATTTAGATAAGTTTGGGTTAGGTAGCTTCAGTTCATTAGCCTCAATCGCAAAATCCAGCCAAAACAAACCAAAACTAATGAGTTTAGCTACTTTCTCTAAGTCACTGCACTTAATTCCCATAGAAATTATGTCAGAAGCATCTTCTCAAGCGTTCGACTTCAAACTATCTCTCGGACGCAAGTTCTTTGACCCAGAGTTCAGTTACGTCTGTAATTATTTCGTAAGCATTGTTTCTGATTTGACGGGTTTTCCTCGTAAGTGTACGGTGTAATAGGTCCGCTCGCTAATCGTTGTAGTTACCATAATCAGTTTTTCAACAAGACTGTACACCGGGCATTTTGTAACTATAGGAACCTCTACATATTCGCCGATGATAGACGAATGCCGACCTTCACGAACGTGTAGAGGGCCTCATCCGCCTGTCATCGTCTTTTCAAATAATAGTTCGGCGAATGTGTGGAGTGGCCGTTCTGAATTTTCAAATTTAAAATTGGAACTCGATGATGGAAGAATTTGATAACGATTTTTATGGCTTACCATTTTCAAGAAATAGCAGAAATAGTTAAAATGTGTGTCAAATAAACCACAACAATAAAGAACAAAATGTACAAACCGCATTTGGAGCACCCATGATGGAATGTAATAAATTCCGTAGGGTTTAACATAGGGGTGAGAATAGAGTTCCCCTCCCCTAAGATGGATTACGTGATAATCATAAATATCGACCCTCCTCATACGATAATCAGGGAATCAAGAAAACGTGCGCTTGTTTTTTGAGGAGATATTCAAAGATTTTATCAAAAATATACATTTGTAATCATTTTTACAGCATTAGACCATTTAACTTGATATAAAGATTTAGGTTGGCAAGAGAAACGGCTGTAGTGCATCTACTTCAAACTTTCAATCTACCAACTGTCAAGTCAACTATCTAATAAATTAATCGATATTTGAAAACGACAACATTATCCATTTATCCATCACTATTCAAAAGTTCTATGATTCGAAATTTAAAAGGCACAGTAGGCAAGGCACACACAGATCGTTCATTGTTCCACTCTAAACGCGGGAAAAACATGAAATGAAAGTGGCATAGACAGAATCAGAAAAAGCGTTCTCAGTCACACTGATCCAGTATTTTTATGGCTTCTGGGAAACTCGAATGGAAAGCTCGTCTGTTGCACATAATTGTCTGTGGTCCGGGTCCGTTATATCTCTGTTTTTGAAATTGGAATTGAACTGTCTCACTTTGATTTTACCGTTGGATAAAAATTGCAAATTCATAAAAACTGGATTAGATTAATCTAAGAACTTATTCTATTCAATTCTCATTGAACGCAAACTATACAAACCTACCTCAGCGTGTATAACTTGGAAATAAACAAGTAGTTATATTTTTATATCCCTTCTACGTAAACAAAGCTCAATGACAATAAAGTTTCCTAAGAAAACTTCCACTTCCGGCATCAGAAGTGGGATAAATTTATGATTTGACAGTAATGGCTTTACGCGCGAAAATTACTGTCAAATGAGCGATGACTTTCAAAAAACCTAGATCATTCAGCCTTGTTGCAATTTGCGTGGGTAAAAATATTCGACAACCTACATTCTAGTTTAACAAAGACTCATTTTACTTCCATAATGACATAATGCTGAATCTATTGTATTTATGCTGATTTCAACCTAAATCAAGTATTCACGTGTTCACACGTTAATTATTACTAGCGATTAATGTCATCATCATAGGATGCAATTATATTTTATTCAACTTTAACTGGGTAGAAGTAAAGTGAGCACCTTTTTTTATGATGAATGGGTCGACTCTTGACCACGAAACTTACATAGGCAGGAATGAGGTCTGCGATGGAGCGAGCCTACCCAGAAGGTGCCTATTAACTATCTTCTTAAAAACAACAGGGTCGTAGCTCAGCGGAAATACAGACGCGGGAAGCTGATTCCAAATTTTTGCAGTGCGCATAATAAAAGAACTTTGAAAGCGCTTAGTTCTAATAAGTGGAATATCAACCAGGTGTGGATGATAATCAGCTGTGCGTCTGAAGTCCCTGTAAAAGAACGGTGAAGGCGGAATAACCTAAACTTACTTTGACGAGCCTCACTTTGCTCGACTGGCTCCCCACTGGAGCTTGACTATTTAGTTTTAAAATATATTTTTACCTAAAAGAAAGCTAGCCCCCATACCGTGTTTGTTGCCCTGGTTCACGGTATTGGTCGCGAAGTAACAGGAGTAGATCCCCTAGTTTTAAAACTGTTCTAAGCGATCCCAGCGGTCCTGCATAAATGCTTTTTGTAGTTTGAGTATTGTATTTATGTAGGTCGCAATTCTAAGCGAATAATGCAAAACAAGTAAGTACCTATACTAATACTATTCACATTTTTGCTTTATTTAGCGCCGGCCGGCTTCATAATTATTTATTTTCTAGGGCGTCTTTTAGTAAAGACATTAGCATCATTAGCAATCATTACAAAATCACAGCACTAACGAAGATGTTGATAGAAAAACAAACACATGTTTAAAAAGGTCAAGCTGTGATGAAATAACACTAAAATGTCAGACGATAGGCTTATGAAATGTGATTAAGGACATTCAGAGTTCATTGCACTGTCTTGACATGTCTCTTAGATCGAAGTGGATGGTGCGCTAGAGAAGTATTTTTTTAACTAGTTCGAACCACGAATGAGGTCCTGCGGGATTAAACAAAACACAGTCCTTTACATCTGTCTAGTAGATGATTTAAAATTTCCTGGAAAAAGCTATTGCAATTTACATTCACACGTAGATATCGCCACTTCGAAAGGAAACAACCTTGTTCGTTGTACGGCCTATAGCCAACTTTCAGAATACATAGCTTATGCTATGCACCTAGGCCTATGCACGCACATCTAGATGTGCGTCAATACAATCCTAGGATTGTTTAAGGTAAAAGATGTGTCATCCATCATGCGATTCTCCACAATTTCCTCTCGCTTTAAAAAAAACTGTGCTTGTGATTTATTTATGGACTGAGACAAAACATTCGATAAATATATTTGTCAAGATTTTGGTCATGATTTTAAGGATTCCAGCTAAGGCCCTATTCGTTGAGAAAATCTAATGGACTTCCGTTGCGGACTTTACAGACTCAGAATAGATTTTACTCATCGGTATTTAGAAACTTACACTAAGTATTGTATTACATGCCCTTGACGTGAGAACCAAGTTACTTTCTCACTTTCTTCGCGTTTTAACCGGAACTTGATGCTTTTCCTATTATGGTATCTTTTGATTCAACAACATGTCAACAACACTCTTTCTACCTTGAGTGTTTTGAGCTAGTGGCCGACTCTAGTGAAAGAGTTTTATGACCAACTGAACGCCTCAGTCATGCATGACTTATCGACTCTATAGCCGGGACCGACAATTTAAAGTCTCTAATAACTAGATCACCTACTTAGAAATTACGAAGAAGTATGAGTGTTTGATGTTTTATTAATTCCGCAAAATTATAGTGAATCTACTAAAGATTCTTAGAATTTATTTATGGATTAATTTCTCATAAAACGTAATCGTAAAAACAATAGAACCATCTCACAAGTCATAAAACCTTGAAGAAATTTCACTATAACACATTCACCATCAACGCTCAATGATTCATCAGTCGCTCAACCACAACAAAAGCAACTCTCCGCGTATTCAAATAAGGCGTATTTTACATAACCAATATCTTAGTCATTCTATAAACAAAAAATACTCAAGACAATGCCTTGCTTTGATTGAAAAATACTTACACATCTCATGCATATTTTTCATCTAACCATTGTATGCAGTTCACATGCACACAAAACCAAGAGAAAATTTATTTCACAAACGAAAGTCATATGATTTCACTTAACACAACTGTCACAATAAATTAAGATAGCGGTGATAAAAAATGGGTCCCAAAATGGAACCTCTGTTGACACCTCACAATTTCACCGGTTAGGTTTTTATTCAATCGCCGGCGCACGTCTACCTTCCCGTGGGCGGTCTGACTGTATGACGTGGTCTCGAAATCAAGCAACAGAACGGTCCTCTACTTAAATAATACCGTTAACAGTGATCGCTACTCGGTCCAATGCCTCTTCGAAGTAGGCATATTAACTCCTATGGGAATTAAACCTGCAATGGTTGTGCTGTAAGCGATTGAGTTGTATTTTAATGGGTTGTTTGATAGTGGAGGGGTTTAGAGGGGGATTCGAGAGCAGACTACTACCGGTATGTTTATGTTTGATGGTGTGGCACGCGCCATCAGCACCGTATGTGATCATTATACCTGAACAGATGTTTAGCGTACTGTTTTTGTAGTCGCATCACAGCTTTTTTAGTCTGTAGTTGTAATTAGAGTTTTTATCATGAAGACGAGCAGACCTGGAAGTCAAAGACCTCACAGAACGAATACTGATTAGATTCAATTAAAGATTTTTATCTAAATAATTCCGGTGTTAGATGTATGGGCGTTATAGTTTTTGTTCATGAGTATCTAAATTAGTTAATTGCCTTCAATAAATAAATCCAATTACGGAAATGGCTATGGGATTGGATTAATTTAAAATAATCGTCTGCTGTTATATAAATAGAATTCAGAATTTATTGTCGTTAAAATGTGTATTGCTCTGCTCTAGGCTAAAGTGAAGATAGTAAGTAAATAAAAAAATGCAATCGACCTCTAGAATGGGGTAGACCTTCATGATTTCATAAAGATGTTTGAGGGGATGGTAAGAGAAATATTTCGCGATATGAGGGCACGTATTGCCAATTATGTCATCTCATTTTACATTTTACAGAAGTTAGAATTCCATGATAAGATGACATGAAGTCGCATAATGTGTAACTTGTCAGAAGAAGGCAATCTAGTAACTCCACGTAGACATTGTGTTCGGTGTAATGAATTCAATAATTTTACATTCATAAGTGCACAATCTCAATGTCTCGCAATTCTGTAGAATAAATTCTCATTGGAATACTCAAATAAGCCGTCAATGTGGTTTTCCTGATTTAAAACAAATTGTATAAGTATTATTTTCAATTGCTTAAACTACTATTTTGAAATGTTCTTCCCTCAATTACTATTCGTTTTTCGTGAAGTACTTACAGGGCTTGCTTTGTCATTGTTTTAATAACTATTATCTATTCGTTTTTCGTGAAGTACTTGCGTTTTACAGCTTCTTTATTATTACTTACCATTCGTTTATTATTATTAATTACGAATGAAAATGTTTAAGTCACGTTTAAGTCTAGTAAGTAATACGATACGACTGACACCACACCACCTAATTCATTAATAGATTAGCAGGGCACATGATTGAATATGAGTAAGTACTTAAATAGGTTGCATTAAATTCTTAAGCTAAGACAACAGCTTACAAACACACAGAAATACAGAATAAACCTTTATCTCGTGCTACTTATGTTGGTTAAGCCATTTTAGGAGTGGACTCAGAATGTGGAACTAATTACAAATTGTTGTCATCTCATGTCTGTCCCGTTTTGAATGCAATGTCGTTGCAATGTTACACTTGGCAAACAAGATTCCAGTGAAAATTATAACACCATTTTGCTGGCGCTACTTTAGCCACGGTCCCTTGGAAATACTTCACTTTTCCTTGATAAAAAAAGGTTATGCGTTATTCGTATCTTTCATCTTAATCCGATAAGCCATTTCAACGTGAAGAAGTATAAAACATAGAAGGTCCCAGAGAGAAACATCTCGGAGGACAAATTCTAGGCAATTTCTTTTAAGGTTACTCAATAAGATTAATTTGGTAGACTGTGAAAAAGACTTTTTTTATGGAAGAGGGGGCAAACAAGCAAGCACACCTGATGGTGGCAAGTGATTATCACCGCCCACAGACAGCTGTAGCATGAGGCACTGCAGATGCGTTGCCGGCCTTTGAGGTAAGAATAGGCTCTTTTCTTGAAGGCGCCTAAGATTATTCTCTTACTCATGTTGAGTAAGAGAAGTGCTGAAGTGAACAGTAAGTGCAGGAAGATGATGATGAATAACAAGTGGAAAGTAAGGTACCTACCAGCTAATTGAGTTATTGCATTTTGTTAACTAGTTTAACAAAATGCAATCCAACAAAAACTTTTGACATGGTGCTATTTGCAGCACGCATGTTCAAACAAAGATATGAATCTGTATAAACACACATTTCTACGTTATTTTTGCATAATGTTATTTTTGTTTGGATAGTATGTTTGTCCGGCTACCGAGTGATGGCCAAGAGATATGCGGCGGCCTCGAGGCAGACCACCTGCCCGATGGTCAGACGACATTGTGGGGGTGGTAGGAGAGCAGTGGATCCGGCTGGCACAAAACCGCCAGGAGTGGCGTGAAAGAGAAGAGGCCTGTACCCAACAGTGGGTGTTACCGGCTGGATAAATAGATAGATAGTATGTTTGTCATAATATTCTGCTACATACAACATTGTATTACAAACGTAATGGTGAAGGAACAGCAGTATAATCACCTAGTTTTATAACTATTCTAGGAGATCCCATTCCCTACGATCTTCCTAATCCAAATAATCTTAATCCTAATATCCTTACTACTGTACTGCCCATATTAACATATGGATCCGAGACATGGCCGCTTACAAAGGAATCTATGCACAAAATACGAGTAGCACAGCGGGCCATGGAGCGCGCCATGCTCGGCATCTCTCTCCTCGATCACATACCCAACGTGGAAATACGACGTCGAACCAAGGTCGTTGACGTAGGTATGCACATCGCAAGTCTCAAGTGGAGATGGGCAGGACACCTGGCTAGACGGAAAGACGGAAGATGGAATACAGTGATTACGGGATGGTGGCCCAGAGATGCTCAAAGACCACGAGGTAGACCACCCGCCCGATGGTCGAATGACATTGTCAATGTGGCTGGGAAAGCGTGGGAAAGGACTGCGCAGGACCGAACAGAGTGGCGTTATAAAGAAGAGGCTTTCTATGTACAACTTTCTATGTATACAACAATAATATCCTTCCTAATAATATAATAAATCTGAAAGTTTGTGAGTATGTTTGGATATTTAGATGTTTGTGTAACAATCACGCCTAAACCAGTGAACCGATTTGGATGAAACTTGGAATAGGCGTAGATAATGACCTGGAATAGCATATAGGCTATTCAAAATGTTGGTACCACGCGGGTGAAGCCGAATAAATGTTGTTCCTTCGCGACTAATACCGTGAAAAACGAAGGCAATAAACAGGGTTTGGGGGCCTAGCTTTAATAAAATGTCATCAAGCATGTCAGCCGAAGCCAGGAAAGAGCCACTATACAAAGAAAAAGAAACTGGCTTATTACACGCCAGTTTAGTTGTTAATTTAGTAAACGATGCGTTAAATTGTAGCACAGAGTGATTTGCTCTACAAAAGCATATAAAAGCTTGAAATTGTGGGTTATTAAATCACTAGTACCCCGGACACCCTGATTGGCTCCTCACTGGAGCTTGACTATTTAGATTTAAGAAGGATCATACAGATCCTTAGATTTAAGAAGGATTTCTTTTGATACTAGCTCTAAACGGTGAAGGGAAACATACATTGTAAGGAAACCAGTTGGTAAAAGCGATGATGGGCTTGCCACCTGTCACGCAGGAACAGAATCAGGACCACGATCCAAAAGTAGACATTATCTCAGATCAAGTTAGTAAAATTATTTAAAGATGCCGATTATTAGAGGTATGTGTCAATGAAAACTTTTGCAAAAGTCGATATTCGAATCCACGACTCACGACCTTTGATCAAAAGTCCATACTTATTCCATCAGGCCACATAAGATAAACAAGTAGTAAGTTTTAAGATGGATCACCTAAAAGAAAGCTAAGCATGTTTGTTGCTGGACTTGCTGGTTGCTGGTTCTTCACAGTATCGGTCGCGAAGGAACAGGAGTAGAATCGCCTAGCTTTAAGACTATTCTAAGTGAACCCAGCGGTCCTACTGAATAAATGGTTTTAGACCTTGAGTTCTAAATTCATTAATAGGTACATGCCGTTGCCCTGGAATAATTGACCTATTTGCCTGAAATAAACAAGAATTCTAAAGAAATGTTCAAGATCAAAATGATGACGGACAATGACGTCATTCTTACGCACAGGATAATGCCCCGTAAACCAATGCAATGACATGCTTGCGTAGGCGACACTCACTAGGTCACTTGCAAAACTACTATACTTTTTGCGGCCCACACTCACTTATTCGGAGCTTGGTGCAGTGGCTTTTTACAAGCTATTATTTAACTCCATATCTCTGCTTGATACTTTCATTTTAAAATGTGTGACTCTTTCTCTCACCGCAAAGCTGGATCGAAAAAACTACTTAGTCACACGACAAGAAGTATCACTGAAAGAAAACATAGCATTCAGCAATTTAACATGCAGCGATGTTTGCAACCTGTCACGTATGGAATGCTTTGCTTACTTCTGTAAAATGCGGGCATGACTGGCATGTAGGTACGGAATATGTATTTTTAAGGTTGACGGCTGACTTGCAAGGACAACCCTCCAGAATTCTCTGTAAGAACTTTTTTGCGCGTAACATAATTGTCATAAGAGGGACCTATTTAAATGTTGGCAAATTAATGATCTGTTGTGCTAGTTTTTTCATTGCATCCAGTTCATCCCTCCGACATACTTTTACTCGTATAACTTATTTGGAAAAAATGGCAGCATTCTTATTGGCTAATACTGAATAGACCATATTTTTGCATTCCAAACTTAACTATTTAAATAAGGAACCTGATTATTTTTTATCAGGGAAAACAGATGATTTCCGTTTGATCTGTCAACGTCAACTGTCAAACATCAGAAGCGGGATTCGAAAATATTTTGTTTCTTTTACAATTTTTCTCAACTTTTTGAGTCACTCTTATCCACGGTGGCTGTAATGCCACCCGAACGAGGTAAAAATAAGTTACACCCACGCGATTAAGACCCGTCTAACTTTAATATCTTTTACAATTTTCCGTAGACAAACAAATTAAAAATAAACACTGCGCTTTGTTGAAAACACAACGGTGTCATGGGCGCGGCCGGTGTCAAAGAACCTAAATAACATTAGTCGCACTCACACACGCCCATCCCATAAAACCATAGATAATCAGAATTCTGTACTCAAACACGAAAATGTTTTACAAACATTGATAATGCCCAAACAATGATTGCTGCATTGACTAATGATTCTATTTTTGAGTTTATTTCATGTTCCACGTTTGAATCCGAACATTTCAGTCTCAGAAACAATAGTCTATGATTTGAAATTGACTTAAGACGCCCAACTAACTGACATTTAGTCTACTCATTAGGTCCTAAGGCGCTGTTTTAATACGTAATAAATAGCACACAACAATCACATACTACGTAGATTTCTAGTATTCCTTGCGTCCGTCGTGGCTATCAGAAACTAGGTAGGAGGTACCATGCTACCAAACAAAATCCAAACTTAAATAAAATTGAGATTGGTTGAGCATTGAAGCATTTGCCCTGAATTAATATTCCTATTACATTAATTTTAGGTATCATCATTAACTTAGCCTTGGTTCCGGTCTGTCTATCTGATACAATAGTGTGCAGTCTATTGTACGATGATGTCATTGCATTGCAAATTATAAAGGGCCCCTTAGCGTTGTAACATCCCTTTTTATCTCTTCAATCAGTCCCTTCATCATCCTGTCGTTTCGAACCAGTGTGGAGAAAGGATATAAAGGGTACCACAAAGAGGGTATTTCTGTGCACTTGGAGTTGTGTCACTTTTGCCGGTTCCCTCACGATGTTTTCCTACACCGCGGCACCGGTTGAGACTTGAGAGTAGTGCAGCGCGTAATAGTGCGCTTTTATTTTTGGATACTCATTTGAAATCGTCATTATAAGACGACATTTACACGATACTATCTGGCATACCATTCTTGTCTCTTGCCACCGAATATTAGCTCTTGTTCCGTTGAGTTTGAGAAAGTAAGAGGCGAGAATGGTATGCCAGAATAGTACCTATCATGTAAATGACGTTTAAGTATTGAACGGTAACCTCAAATAACCAGTGTTAAATAAATAGGTAAATAAATAAAATAATTTTATTAAAAAGTAAGTTCGTATGAATCAGTAGTCAGTGGTCAACTCTGGTGACGGAGTTTTTAGCCTCCATCATGGCTGAACGACTTAAATAGCCGGGACCGACAATTTAACGTGCACTCCGAAGCACGGAAGCGTTCAGATGACATGCCACTGGCGGTCACCCATCCACTTACAGACCGTTTCGAAAGCAAGCACGATCACGAGCGCTTCTGTGTGGTCGTGCTTGCTTTCGAAAAGTGTGTGCAATGTGTGCATATAAATTTTCCGGGATTGGATTAAATGTGCCTACGGCTCTAAAATATTTTAAATCAAGTCTTAGTCTTGTTAATACAAGTTATAGTAGTTTTATTAGTCATCCACAATCGTTACACAATGTGTCGGCAGATTATTATTAGAATCTTTCCAGTCCAGCATGCTCGTGTTAAAAACGCGATTTAGTAACAAAATAACACGTTAGCCACACAAATTACCTTCTTATCCAGCGAAAGAAACGATTCCCCCCTTTCTTCCCGCTATTTTTCTTCTTCTTCCCCATTTTTACGCTCTATGATAAGCATAAAACACTGGCAGTTGACACTATGTCTTATACACACACAACACTGTCTATGGTCACAATTCAAAAATAGAGCGTACTGTTCGATGCCACTCACAGCACTGGCCACTTGTTTATCAGTAGAAAGTTTTTTAATCTTTATTTGAACATCGAATGATTTATTTATAATTAGAACGGACTGTCTCTGGCCGATACAGGACTCTATACTTGGGCTCTATGGATTAAAATAAAAGTTATATTATCTCTAAAATGTACAAATTTCAAAATGGTGAATTGTTAACAACAAAGCAAACAAGGAAAGGAAAAGCCAAAACCAAAGTCATTATTTACAGGAAGAAACGCAATGCCCAATATTTACCAAAAAGTCCGCATGTAACGCAGAAAATTTAGAAAACTCATTTGTGAAAAGGAATTTGAATGCCGAACGAGGTGCACGATGGGGTGCGCGCGCGCCGGTACTGGCGCGTGGCCACGTTCAAATTTAGAAGCTAAAAAAAAAAGCCAAACACGCTGGCTGGATGCACATTGCGAGAAATGCATGTCTGTTTATTTTCGTAACTAACTCTAAGAGATAGAGAGTTGTGATCAAGACGATGGGACGTGTAATGATACGTTTTCAAACATAATTGAAGACTTTGAAGATAATACGCATGACGAAGGCATTAAAGAAGGCAACGGACGGGAAAACGCTACTTCAGTAATAGATAAAAGCTTGGGGAAATTATAGATCATACGTGGGTGAACATTCTTTCTTTGAGAAACAACTAGATACTGAAAAAATAAGACAAGTTCTTAAAAGTAATATTATCAACCCACTTTTAGTTTTTTTTTCTTAACAAAAAACTGTGCACATTAAAAAGATGACTGATGTTGTTTAATTAAGGCATAAACTGACCAGTTTAATGGCACTTTAAACTGGTCAATGACATGATGAAAAAGAAAGGACTGTTGGCACAAGCTAGCCTACAAAACGATATCAAAAACGTAGACAAAACAGACTCAAGGATCTAAATCAAGAGAACAAGAGTTATAGAAAGTGTCATGCGAGTAAAACCCGAGATTGAAGATGACAGACGAACACAAACATACGAATAAAGTAAATAATTCAACAAAATAACGATGATTGTTGCACATTTGACATCCATTTACAGTGTAATAGAAACAAAACCAGAGTGGCCGCAGACAGACGTAAATCAATGACCATCTGAGTCACAGATTTAAATCTGGGAGTGCGAGGAGGCACTGACGGGAGTATTCATGTATACACGTGCTTTGTGTCAGAAATATTATTATACGAGGTAGACAAAAGTTTCAAGTCATTTTATCAACTGTGTTGAAAATAATAAACTTTTTTTACAATGCAACGCATATACGCCCATACGCAGCCATACAACCTACCTATTAATGTAAATATATCTATACAAAAATTAAAATGACTCTCTGATGTAAATTATTGAAGAAACAATCAAGTCTACCAACAGTTTTCTTTACGGTGGAAAATTAATCCCCCAACAAACCAAGAAAGTCATGATCATCTCTCTAGGTATCAAAGGTCCAAATAATACGAGTAAACATAGATTTGCAGATAATTATCTAGCTGAAGAAAAACATCTCTTTGAAGTTTGTTTTAATTTTTATAACCTGCGAAATCGGCGTGCAGACACGAAACCCATTGCACTACAAACATAAACAAAATGATGTAACTAACTCATTCTTGGGCACGTGCCAAAACCACCTGAAGTTTAGACACGGAAATGACAAAATACAAAATGTGACGATGAAAACTTTTACTAGCGATTTGTAGGTAGATTTAGAAGTCATATGACTTCATCATCAGTCTGCTGTTTTAAGACCAATTTGTGCTTTTGACAAACCTATATCGACCAATTACAAATATATTGGGTGGGACGGTTTTTGAATTATTACATTGATCTATTCGAAATTTGTAATGAAATGAAAATATTGACGCAGATGTAAATACTTCAAAAGCAAAAAAACATTCAAGAAGACTTCAAGAAGATACAAAACAAACAAATAGAGGATCTTAATCTGACTGGAAGACAGAACAAGACAATAACTTCCCCAGACCTAAGACAAGTAAACATTAAAGCTCAGAAATAGTCGTTAGTTCATTCTAAGGAATTCACAAATCCCTATGAGCTCGTCGAAGGGTAAACACCAGGCTCGCAAGACCCCCCCTTCTCCAATAAGATAAGAAAAGCTGAAGAAAACACCAAGCTTTAGAGATTGCACAGAGATCACAAATTACTGGCCACAACAAAGACACTTTCACGGATCGACGAAAGCGAAATGACACGCGACGTTCCATTTTCAACACTTCCTGTTCCGTTTTCGAAATTTTGAAACACTGGCCGCTAAACACTGTTCACATGACAGCTGTCAAATCATAAAAAGGCGGGCTATTGTGTGACCACAAAAGACTGATTTTTAATAAAAAAATCACCGTAAAAAATCTCGAGCGCTGACCATGAGTCCTGTAGCGTCAGACTATAGCAAATTCAACGCGTCAACTGACCGAATATTTTTGTATGTATTCACACGAAAATACGAGCATTTCGGGAAGTCACAGTTTAATTATAGCCAGAGATGAAACGACGATAGTATAAGCCAGATGCGCAGATAAAACACTTCGCAGTGGCACTACATTGGGAGATTTTTGGAATAAAATTTGATGTTCGGGGTGAAGGTTTAAGGTGATGTAGGTCGCCAAACTCACGTTTTGACTGTACGTCAAGTCATTTTTAAGGCATAAAAACACCGATTTTTTTATATTTTTTTGATTTGATGACAATTAATACTTTAGGGGCCATATGATGAGATCCCAAAAGAAAAATGGGCATAGGACTGTACAGTCTGGTACCCTAGAGATGGCAAACGCAACAGAGGGCGACAAATAAAGAGATGGGATGACGACCTACCCAAAGACTGGCGCAGAGCATGCCTAGACCGCAACCATTGGCAGAACCTGGAGGAGGCCTATGTCAAAGGACAACCTGACCTGACCAATACTCACACCTAAGTTATAAAATAAGTAAATTTAAGTTAAGCTAAGGTAAACAAATATGTTAATGTTAAGTTATTTATCTCATTGTAGAAAGGTCAGAGAAATAAAGGCTATTTTTATTTATTTATTTATTAATACTTTAGGATATTAGTTTATTAGTTATGGGTCGAAACACGATTGACTTAATTTGACTCGATAGACAAAAATCACAAAGTTACCTCTAAATCTTCATTATAAAGCAGTTTCATTTGCTGGTTATTAATTTTTTTTTAATGAAATTTCGTCTACGTGTTCACTAATAAATACTGGAGGATTACGGATTTATTTTATTGCCAAGGAGTATTATTTTCTAGCAAAAATACATTTATAAATAACATTCTGTGTAATTGTGGGCCGGCCAGCACACCATCAGACGGCCTAGGGGGCTAGGAGGGTGACGAGCGCGGCGTAAGCCAGAGCTCACTTCGCCTTAAGAGAAAACTTGAAGCGAAAGACCAAAAACTTGTAAAATGCTTAAAATTACACAATCTAACCCCAATAAGGAAAACCACAGGTAACGTGGTGGATATGGAAATGGCAGTACGAAAGGACGAAAAAATGGACGAAAGCTAAAATAATAACAAACATTATTATTTTATTAATAATAATAAACATTATTATTTTATTAATAATAATAAACATTATTATAGTCCGCCGAGTCAGCATCACCAATTTGCAACCACGAAGCTCACTGGTTCATGGGTGGTGAAGCTGACCTTGGCACATGCGTAAACAGAAAGTACAAGTCTTATTTCCTTGCTTGTCTTATTTCCATGAGCTGCAGCTGATTAAACTGTTTATATTTCAGGGTTAGCCTTTGAATTGGCCAACTATGTCTTCAAGATTCATATAAGATTTGTATTTCACGAAGAACAATAACATTATGTAAGTAGATACAATTTAATTTTAGCACTTATTACAAACGAATGAAAAGAAAGAGTAAATAAGTTCCTTCTAGGTAAGCATGCTCCATCTTAGACCTCACTACTGCTTATCATCGGGCAGAGTGAGCTCAAATGCTGAAATATTTATTTAAAAAAAAAATTTGCTGTGCTCCCGCGGTGTCCTCTGGGATACAACCTTTATCCATGCCAATTTTCAGTCTAATCTGTTCAGTGGTTTGGGCGTAAAAGGTAACAAACAGACAGACAGCCAGAGTTACTTTCACATTTATAAAAGAGTATGAATTTTCAGATTTATTAGGTTTTACAACTTTATTTAAGCCTATTTTTTAACCGACTTCAAAAAAAGGAGGAGGTTCTCAATTCGCCTGTATGTTTTTTTTTATTTTTTTTTTAATCTTGTTACGCGATTACTCCGCCAATTATTGTGGACCGATTTTCAAAATTATTTTTTTGTTTGAAAGGGTATGCTTCAGAGGTGGTCCCACATAAATTTTGTTCCTGAGGGTTTGATAGTTTTCCCGTAAAACTCTAAAAACCTTCCCTCCTAGCCATTGTAAATCGAATCGACAGATAAGTCTAATAACCGGCTTACCATAGAACGTGACATAAAGTTATTCCACCGAATAAATCAAGAATAACCATACATTTTGACAGTTTACACTCCGGAATAACTTTATGTCACGTTCTATGGTAAGCCGGTATGACTATTTATGCATTATGTCAAATTGACGCTTTACTAATGCCAGGAACTCACGTGCAGTTTTGGTAATTAATGCCCTTCGACGCCGGTGGAGCCTAAGCATTATCTGTCGATTTGATTTCTTTTTCTTATTTAGATTTTTATGTATGGCTTATTGATTCCCTGAGTCACGCCGCGTGTAGAGTCGAACATTGAAGTCGGTTTTTCTTTTAGTTTTAAAACGTAATTATTGTGTGTCAGGTCCTATATCAGGAACATTTTAGCTAAATATTTATGACCGCAATATAATAATTAGAACAAGACCCAAAACTTGCCCATGCCCATTTTCATAAGAAACTAATCCGTCTCGAAACCCACGCCTTTTTTTTTGGGGCTATAATCGGTGCACGATTAAGATCGTAATAAGGGATAACCAGTTAAGTTTATAGCCAGATAAATAGCTCGAAATAGACAGAATAAATCTGGGAGTTTATATGCCATAAAATATTGCTTAAACATATCGCATTACAAATTAGTTTTATCCTTTTAACCCGTCACAATCATGTTTTTTTCTTCGTCTATACTAATATTATAAAGAGGAAAGATTTGTTTGTTTGAAATGAATAGGCTCCGAAACTACAGCACCGATTTGAAAAATTCTTACACCAATAGAATCCCACATTATCCCCGATGAACATAGGCTGTATTTTGTCCCGGGAAAGTGAAGTTTTCCCGAGGGATCGAGGGTAACACCGCGGCGGACAGCTAGTTTAGAATATTGGACAAATACTCAAACAGATAGGTATAGTGTAGAATAGATCATAATGATTAATTACCTAACTGTTTTTAAATGTCTTGTTAAATAGATTAATTAATATTATTTATGAACCTACCTATTAATATAGACAGTCAATTAGTTATACAATTATTACTTATTTAATTAAGTTTTAGTCATGTTAATTAATGCAGGTTGTGTCTATGAGACGACAATCTATGAGCAGTCTATACCTATCTAGATTGTATGTAAGATACCTAAGTATAATATCTTTAGATTGATCAGGATCTCATGTAAAATGTATCAAGATGAATGTATAATGACCACGTGTGCATCGCATGCGATGACTAAAGAAGTCAGATGTCTCGTGCATTGGAATTTCTGAGATAAATGAAATAATAAATCACGGACTGACTGGTGACCCTCAAGGAAGTTTCTACCTCTACCCAAGATCAGAATAATCAAATCAAGGGTCTCAGTGTTAGAAACAAAACATGCAAATAGGAATTGTATAGGAGGTACCTCTATTTATTATATATTCAAAGAACAGAAGAAAAAACAGTTTGCATTTCAGAAACTAAAAGAAGATATAATTAAAACGAGCGTAGCGAAATAAAAAGATCAATGGATCTCTGCGTCGAAATTAGCGCCAAAAAGAGATAAAAAAAAACCAATCGCATTGTCTATGGCTAGATGGAGTTTGGCCAGTGCAAGCTGGCTGAACGCCAAACGCTAGAGATCGTCGACCTATGATATTTCTTTTATTATCGTCTGAGCGATTCAGTTTATTGTTTATTGAGATGCCTTTGATGGGGGATTATGTGATCTCTAAAATGGGATTAATAGTAGTTGGGATTGTAATAACACCCGAAAAAAATAGGTAAGTACCTAGCTCAATGGTTAGTATTCATAAATTCCTACAAAATAGAACACTGAACACCAAAACCACAACGCTTGACACAACAATCAAACCATGATACATTTTGTAGGTAGATAGTTTTTAGGACCCAAATTAGTATTGTAGACGTATCTCTACAGATACATTAATGTATTTCTTTCACAAAATTCCACTACTTTCACTATTAAGTACCAACGTCCTTGTAATTTTTTTCAAATTAACAAAAATTGTCTATGTATAGGCCATGTTGACCGGAAACAGTACACTACAAAATAAAAATAAAAATTATTTTTCGAAATTCGAACCGTATCCGCGCGTGCTATTTCGCGCCAAACTACTACTGGCTATCGCATCCAAACTCTATGGCGGCGAAATTATAAAAGGTAACGCAATATTTATAGAACCAATTATGATTCAAGCTGTGTCTTTAGACCAAATTCGGACGTAGAATGCGACGTCAGTTATTGAGGGCAATGGATAAATAATTGAGTTATCGATTGGTTGCAATGCAACTACAGAATTACAATGTCTGTCAGCAAGCATAAGACTGTCCCTTTGGAAGGAGTGAGTCATTAATTTAAGTATGATTATCTACTTACATTACCTAGGTACATTTGACATTTATGCTTTTGAAAGTGCCTCTCTCTGACTACCCTCATAGACACTTTCAATTTGAATAGTACAAGCTTTGCTTAGTTTGGGGCTAGATGGCGCTGTGTGAAATTATCAGCATTCGTTTTTATTTATTTGCTGTTTTCTATTACATAAGAAGGTAATCAGGGGTCTCCCAAAACCATAAATTATAATAAATGCCATTTTACGGGGTTTTCTCATGCTTACAAATCAAATTACCATTAAAATGATCTTTAAAAGGTCGATATTTTACTTGCGGTAACGAATATTGATCATTCCACAAGACAGGATGCAAAGCAATGACGCGTTATTGCTGGACATAAACACAATGGAAGACAGGATGTATCAATGTCTTTAGGCTTAATGAGTAGGTAGATATAGGTACCTACTATTGTGTTGGTCAACCGTCAAGAGAGTAGGTATGCCCTTGAATATATAACGAAACAATTTATTTTACCCTAAACCGACGAGCATGTATGAAGAATGTAATGAGAGTGAATGAGGCGAAAGTTGTGTGTCAGGATCGTAGCAACTGGAGATCCGTGGTCTCTGCCTACCCCTTTGGGAAAGAGGCGTGACTTTATGTATGTATGTATGTATGCAATTCGTTTTCTATAGTAAGACAATTGATTCTTTCTACTCGAGATAGGTTCTGTTTAGTCAGTAAAGGGTTTAATAGAGAGAGATTTTCTCAGATTTTTACTTTAGACTTAAAATCCTTTGAAGATATTATTCTTAACGAATCTTGAATGTCCTATCATTGATCTTTAGACATTCAAGATTAGTGGCAGAGTGGATTAGTACCTAGGACTTCTAGGTACTAATCCACTCGGCCACAGCTCTGAATTTGTTGTTTAATAATTAAGTATCAAGTTATATTATGTATAATTAGTTAATTTAATATTAAAGTAGGTATACAATGACGTGAAATCCCAGAATGAGGAAAGGGTTATCAATCAATGGTATCCTTGTTAATAAACACTGGATTCACGGTCGCCAATTGTTTTGATAAAATTAACAAGCCAACAAATGGAAAATCTATAGGTTTATTGTGACTCTGACTAGGTAGTAGGTACCTACACATCTTACCTACACCTCGGTTGATAAATATTGACATATAGTTCCTAACAAATTGGTACATTTCAAATGTGAAGCAATTAAATTTTAATAAATAATGAATGAAGCTGTGTGGTGCCGGCGGCGAATAGTACCAACCCATTTCATCCCGTGGGTGTCGTAAAAGGCGACTAAGGGAATAAAGGAACACAGAAGACGGGCAGCAGCGTCTCTGAACCGTTTGACATCTTACTGCGATCGCCAACCCGCCTGCCAAGCGTGGCGATTATGGCAATTCCTCCCAAATGTTTGGGAGAGGCCCTTGCCCAGCAGTGGGATCCCTACGGGCTACTAAAAAAAAAAAAAAAAAAATGAATGAACTTTTGAAGTACAACTTTTGAATTTATTCTCATTGACAAACTTATCTAATTCTGTTGTTATGGATATGATGTCATGGATACAGTTAACCTGTTTTTACCCGACAGCTAAAAAGGTTAATTTTAGCAGTTTAACCCTCAATTACTCATCATTAAAATTTCTCATCTTCATTACATTTTCAAGCTCTATTTAAACTTTTAATCCTTACTCAATAAATTGTCTGTTGTTTAAAAATAAATTGTCTTAAACATTAATGACCAGATGAAGGCTGATCTGCGGGACTTGTCAGGAAACTAAATTGGACAAAAGAAAGTGGTAAGTTCTCATATAGGAGGCCAAGACTCACTTTGGGTTGCTGCGCCAAAGGAATAAAGTATTAGACCCCTCGCAGACTACAGACTTTCTATCGGCCGATAGTTGAGATGGGCTATACTTCTCCATACTCATTACTTTAAGCATATTCCGTCTCAACTATCGGCCGATAGATAGTCTGTAGTCTGCGAGGGGTCTTACTTACCTATATTTCCTAAAACAATATTAAAAAGACCTTAACATATAAGTTAAGACCTCCAAATAATATACATAAAATCTGGGGAGGTCACTAGTGTATTATTACAGCAAAAAGGATAATGGCGCCTACGTAAGCTTAGTATGGGCATCGATGAAACTGGTTTGCCAATCTTGTCTCATGAATTGTTTGTAAAGTGCTGCAACATTTCTATTTTTACTTCAATGAACTAGTGTTTTCTGAGATTTTCTGTGAGGAGTGTTTAAGCTACCGAAGGTTTTCATGGCTTAAGGTCTTTATAGCCCTGGATTAAACTAAACATGGGCTGCAATGCAAAGAATCCGTTGTATAAATAAAGTTTGGGAATAGATATCAAATTGCCTTGATTTATTTTTCTTATGGTGAGGCAGGATAGTTATTAAAGTTATCAATAACAATTGAAATAATTTTTAATCATCTCCATTGCTAGTTTTTTTTTTACCAAAACTGCAATGAGATAACGACCAATTAAATATTAGATATTAATAAAAATATAATTCAAATAAAAATTAAACTTTTTAACTCACAATCAAAATTCACTGTTTTATTATGATCTCATCCCATAATAAAAAACAATTTGTTGTCATGGTTTTATGTATTACAATACTTATTATTATAACCTTTGATCAAATACTCTTACAACAAATAAAATAACTGGCGCATGAATCAACACTGTCGGATAAAATTCAAAAATAGAATGTTTTGAAAAATAGATGTAGGTCCAAGAAACTTGCACAAAAACCTAGTGTGTGTGGGTAGAATAACAAAAGGAAAACAATAAATACTTGCAAACAAATATAAACCAGCAAAATAAAATTGCTAAAACTCAGATATAACTAAAGATAATGTAATAATTAAACTTATTATGCCTTTTTTTTAGAAATTCACTATTTGTAAAAAAATCTAAAAACAATACTCACCCTACGTGGAGGAAAGCAGGTTTTTGGGTCGAAAAAGCCTCCTCACAGAGTTTTTATCACACAGTTAATTTGCTCAGTCTCTCACAAGTCTAGCGTTTAAATTATATCTTTAGATTGTTCTCAAAAATGCAAAATAAAAAACATTTTGTTTACACACATCACCACATTCGTATCGTACGGGATTTTGACGATTCGCAAGATCAAGATTAGATTGATTTTTTTTACTATTTTGACAGCTAATGATGACGGCTGTCGGCTGACAGTACGCTAACGGAAATGTATTTGTCTATGGTAAGAAGGGATTTCCGGTTCAACAAATTATTTTAAGCTGGCAAACTATTAGGATAAAGCGCCAATTTTAAAGTTTTCAAATTTTCAATTCAAAGTGGACACGGACGTACGGAACTTCGTATTTTAGTTAGACGGTACTTTAAGAAATTAAGATAAGAGTAAGAAAAACGCACGTAATAGAAACGAACGACCGATTTCTGCCCCCATCTATCTTCATGAATATTCTCCAAGGACGTTGTCCTTGATATTCTCAATAATTCTGGACTTTCACACAGCATCATCTAGCCGCAAAGTAAGCAGAGCTTGTGATAAGGATACCTACTACATGATTGTTATACCTTTGTTTGTTTAAACAGTACTGTACCATACATTGGTATGTATGTATGGTACACATATAGAAAACACCCAGAAATGTACCTACTTGTAGGCGGGGATCGAACCCGCAACGTTCTACGTCGCAAGCAGACCTTCGCCCACTGCGAGAGGTCGTCAATTTTGTTATTTATAATTTGACGTGTGTCGCCATTTCAATGCACAAATGTATGTTTACCGTGTAATAAATGATATGTGAATGAAATAAATAGGTAACTTTAATTTTTTCCTGCTTTTTCATGCGCGTATACAGGGTTATTTGTAAAACACCGGTAACCTCTCAGGACAGTATTACTATCATCATAAACAACAACTTCTGTTCTATGACTTTTTACAAAACATAATACATTTACCAAAAACAAACATTCAAGATTTCGTTTTCCTATCTAAAATATTGTCCTATCGAACACATTATGGCCCCCGCTGGCCTAACCCCGCTCAAAAGAAAGCGATAGTACAAAGCAAAGATGCTTTGTACTATCGCTTTCTTTTGTTTCGCATAGACTGCGTAACATTAAGAGCGTTAAATTTAAATATTTTTATTGTTGTATGACAATCTGATGAAAAAAAAATAATGATGAATTTTTAAAAGTCAGAACAAAAGTTGGTCCTTATGATGATAGTAATACAGCCCTGTTAGGTTACCGGTGTTTTACAAATAACCCTGTATAAATGCCGAATATTTTTTCGTAGATTTTAAATGCCACTACTCCTGCATTATCCAACTGAATATTTTCTTAAATTTTCTCCAGCTCAGGCACTATTTTATCAGGGTCACTATCGCCCCAGATAATATAATATATATCGCTAATGTAGATTCCTATCGTTCGCAATCTGTTAAAGTTCAATCAATGTAAAAAAAAACACTATTCAAGTGTCCAAGCTTACTCTTTCCGAGTAAATAAAACAAGATTTTTCTATTGAAATATCATTTATTTTACCTACTTTAATATTGCATTCGTACACAGCTAAATTATAATTTGTATGAAAAGAGTAAAATTCGATAACATAATAAATAAATAGGTAACCTTTTAAATTTTATTACGGGACTTAATCGCGTAGGTACCGTGGTCACGGTAGCTGTAACGCTACTGAAACGTCGAGGTAAATAAACAAATGTTATACCTACGCGATTAAGTCCCGTAATAAAATTTAAAATGTCTTCGAGTCGCGAAAGTTTAAAATGTGTAAATAGGTAACCTAACTTACAAGTAAAAACAGATACCTAGTTCTATTTCTCTCTAAATATTATTACATTCACTCATATAACAAGAGTCGAGATGAAGTCTTGATTTTGTACTGTACATAAGCAAGACTTTATTTTCACTCCAACTGATATACTCTGTTTGATTTTTGAAGTGAAAACTCTAGGCGCGTTCGCATTTTTGAGATTAGAATATCTTGGCTTCGCCTCGAAACGGTCACGTGCGAGTCACGACCGCTCACCAACACCTACCAGTAGCGCCATCTAGTTCTGTACAGTTCTTTCAATGGATCTAGGCATTCGTGAAGTTAGCCGTCTGTCTGCGCAGAACACAATTTTGTATGAAAAAGCGTTCACTGCGCAGCTTCGTCAACTTCACGAATCTCTAGATCCGTTGGGCGAACTGTACTCGGTAAACTTTTACGGCAATATTTTTGCATTTCATTCATATCTTGCGATTTTCTGACGATACAAAAAATACACTAGGCACATAATTCTTAAGGTTTCACATCTCTCCGCACTCCATGTGCCACGGTTTTTTTGGGATGAACACTATCTGATTTTACATATTGAGACGAGTCAAACCAGTGTCTATACATCATGTCCCTGCCCTTTTCCCACATTACGTGGGGTCAGCACAATATGTGTTCTTCCATTCTCCTCTATCAGCCGTCATCTCAACACTCGCTCCTTTCTTACTCATGTCAATCGGCCGTATAGTTAGAGACAAAACGAGGATACTTTGTAACATTGAAAGAAATCGGAAGACTTATTACTAAAAGTTGAGTGAAAAATCTAGAATATTCTACTATACAAAATTCTACTAGTTTAGTAAATCAGATATTTAGGAAGAAGTTGATAAGCATATGTAAGTAAATACATAAAAATTACAGTACCTACATATACTTGTAGGCTAAGGAAGAGAACACATACGAAACCCAGCGCGTACTATTCATTTTAGCAATAAAATATTATAGCACGCGGCGCGCCCTTTTTAAAATAGCAATTATATTTGACGACCTTTGTGGCGCAGTAGGTGAAAGCCTGCTTGGGACGCAGTAGGTTGCGGTTTCGATCCCCGCCGCGGGATAAATTACAAACAAAAAGTATATAAGTAGTATTATCAGATAACTGGTTCCCATAGTACAAGCTTTGCTTAGTTTGGGGCTAGATGATGCTGTGTGAAATGTCCAGCATTATTTATTTATTGCAGATCATACAAACATTTATCCCGCGGCGGGGATCGAACCGGCAATCCACTGCGCCACAAAGCTCGTCAAATATAGTATGCTGATCTTAAAAAGTTTGCGCTGCGTAACGTAGTGTCTACAATTTGTTAAACTACATTAACATGTTTTAAATCTTTGTACAATGAAATGCAAAATAACTTTACAGATATTTTTTTGGTACAGTTAGCGACGTAAGTCCTTGAAAAATTTAAATAGCCTTGCACTAAGTGCATAAAGGAACTTATATGAAGAAATTTTAGTAATTAACTACAGATAAGTTCATTATATTTGGTCACTCACTGACCTACAGATTTATGATCTAACAGAATCTTTTCTTTACAAAATCAATAGAAAAACTCATTTATTAGATAGACTTAAAAAAAAAATCAGACAGAAATTTAAATCATTCTCTCGTCATTTCATTTGTAACTAGCTTCTGCGCGCGGTTTGAGTCGCGTTGTATCAACATTTTGAGTAGCCTACATGCTAGTCCAGGGCCGTCCGCAACCAATCACAGTGGAAGAAACGTCAGTTTTGGATCAATTCCTGCACTGTGATTTGCGGTAGGTTGAACAGTGGAACCGATTCCGACCCGAATGCATTCCGCTAATTCTGAATCACTAAGCTGGTCACTATCTACACCTTTTCTAAGTTTCATCCAAATCGGTTCACTGTTTAGGCGTGATTGAAACACAAACATACAATACTCACAAACTTTCATATATTTTTTGTAATTTTATAGTGTTAATCCACAATTGGTATTTCATTAACTGAACCGATAAAATGAGCTTATCAAAGGTTTGGATTGTGACGACTAGGGTTCTGTGGCCGAGCGGTAAGGCACTCCGGCTATAGGATCGTCTGATCGTTGCGGATTCGAATCCCGTCGGAATCCAAAATTTCGATAAGACTTTTCATTTCACATATTATATTAGTTTGATTTGATATTGTCATCTAAAGGCTCCATATATTTTTGCATAATGCAATACTTTTTTATTTTAAAATATTAAACAAAACGATTAAACTCAGAAATTATCTAGACCAAATTCTGATCTTAAAAAAATCCACTGTCAAACTTTACTGCGCATAGATGTCTCATAACGTCTGAATATCACAAAAATGTCTGAAATATTTTATTTATTTAGAAACTTAGTATGAAAATACGCAACTGCGAACTAAACGGCTATTCTGAATTTGTGACTTCCCAATTCATACCCATTTTCATTAAACTCTCTTTTTAAGTTCTCCAATTCACCGGTCTCTCACATTAACACCGGTATTCACAAACATTACTTTGACGTTTCCAAGTGCGCGCGGACGCACAGGGTTTCAAAATCAGTAGGTTTTTGGGACACTGTGCGTCCGCGCGCACTGTGAGACCTCATAGTAATGTTTGTGAATACCGGTGTAAATCATCACCATCATTTCAGCAGATGCTACACTTACATTTCTTCGTTTATCACAACCCTAAAATGACATCGTGATAATGCTATTTGTAATTCCCAGATCACACACTTTGTATACACAATATCTCTTTTTGATTGTCTATCAGTCCATCACACTTTTGAATATTTTCTTCAGCAGTCCATCACCATAATATTCACATATTCAACAGATGATGTAGGGCCCTAGCGCCGCCTTCGCTTGCCCAGTGCAGTGCTCCGCAGCGGCCGCCGAGCGCCCAGACGTACGGAGTGAAGAACTCTTCAGGACGGTCTTCTTCAACGTACCGGAATTTTAGGTCTGGGAATTTCTGGAAAGAGAATTGAAACAGTTCAATAAAGCTGGACATTTCACACAGCATCATCTAGCCACAAACTAAGCATAGTTGAATTAAAATATGATTTTTGAAAATATGTAATTGTTTAAATTTTAATTGAATTGATGTTTGTGTTTCAATCACGCCTAAACCAGTTTTTTTTTATGATGAATGGGTCGACTCTTGACCTCGAAACTTACATAGGCAAGAATGAGGTCTACGATGGAGCGAGCCTACCCAGAAGGTGCCTATTAACCAGTGAACCGATTTGGATGAAACTTGGAATAGGCGTAGATAGTGACCTGGAATAGCTTAAAGGCTATTCAAAATGTTGATACCACGCGGGCGAAGCCGCGCGCAGAAGCTAGTATATTATAAATGTGAAAGTAACTCTGTCTGTCAGTTCCTTTCACCTTCAGTCTTGTCAGTAACCTTTTCACGCCAAAACCGCTGAATTAAGTATTTTTTTAAACCTATACAAGTTTTTTTTTAATTTTGTAGAAGGGCCAGGTCAAAAGTACCCTAAACCGACGAGCATGTATGAAGAATGTAATGAGAGTGAATGAGGCGAAAGTTGTGTGTCAGGATCGTAGCGACTGGAGATCCGTGGTCTCTGCCTACCCCTTTGGGAAAGAAGCGTGATTTTATGTATTACTAGCGACCCGCCCCGGCTTCGCACGGGTGTAATGCTGATGCTAAATATAAGGGTTTAGCCTGCGTTTGCAATGCAAGCGCAAAAAATGTATTAGTAATTCACGACATCACATTAGATACCTCTAAAATTATCAGTGTTCCTCTACTATATTATGTATGTATTATACATATAAACCTTCCTCTTGAATCACTCTATCTATGGAAAAAACCGCATCATAATCCGTTGCGTCGTTTTAAATATTTAAGCATACATAGGGATATAGGGACAGAGAAAGCGACTTTGTTTTATACTATGTAGTGATGTATTGTATGTAAGTATGGCAGGCATACCTTTAGCCTATCACTGGACCACTGTTCCGCCCCTTTCTTGATGCAGGCCAGCACTTCGTTGACTCCCAATTCACCGCCAGCGCCCTCTTGAACTCTTTGTAACCGCGTGGAGAAGTAACCGATCACCTGTTAACAATCAATACATATAATTGACGACCTCTGCGGCGCAGTGGGTGAAAGGGACTAGAAGTTGGGACATAGAAGGTTGCAGGTTGGAACCCCACCGCGGGATAAATGTTTGTATGATCTGCAAATATTTATCTCGGGTCTTTCATTTTAAACTAACTTAATTCAGGAATTGGGTTCAACAAATATATCAAAAAATATTTATGTCATGTTTTTTTTGTTTTGTTAAGAAAATCCCGAGAAAATCTATAATGACTATCCGTTCAATTCATTGTTGCTTCTTGTATAACATAGTCCATTCGAGCGTGCATGTGTGTGCGCCCGGATGTAGCCGGGCTGCGATTGGTGGAACGTCTGTTCTCCTTGAAAATCATTATGCAACATGTCCTAAAAAATCAATAAAAGATTTTTGAAGTGAAAACTTTAATCGGCTGGTCAAACGTCTATTTACAACCGAAAAATGAAGCCCAGTCAGTTTGTGTAGTTTAAAATGAAAGACCCTGTATATGTAAATCATCATCTTCTTGCCCTTGTCTCTATGTGGGGTCGGCACAACATGTATTCCTCTTCCACCCTCTATCAGCCGTCATCTCAGCACTCACTCCTTTACTCATATCATCTTTCACACAATCCACCCATCTCTTACACATAACCTGTATATGTACTAATAAATAGTATATCAGTCATGTAGTTGTATGTGTATGTAACCTCACCATCTCAATATTCTGCGCGACGGGCAAACTCCGATGGATTTGGAATAGTTGTCTTTTATGCAGTAATGCATACACCAAGTTCAAGTTGTTCGGCAATTGGTGTGTGAGGCACGAGTTTATGATCTCCAATAGCATTCGTAGAACTTCGTCTAATACCGCTATGTGGTCCATCTGTTGAATAACATAAGAACAATAGATATAATATTGAATTGAAAACTGCACTGCATGTTTGCAGAGGTAAGAGTTGATGATTTTCATGCCATCATTCATTGAAGTCAGATATCGTGGTGGGAAGCATTCGAAAATTCATCAAACGAACGAAAAAAGAAAAGAAAGAAAGAAAAAATGTTTATTTGCAACAACAATAACAAAAAAAAATACAGAAAAATCACTCAAAAACTAAAGAAAAAAAACTTAGAAACAAAAACATAAATCAAAATAAGATAAAGAACGCGAATAACCTCCCTGGAACGGCTGAACAGATTTCGATGAAACTTGTTATATAGGTTATAGCCATTAGCCATTAACGGATAGGTCACTTTTATAGAACATCAGCTATGATGAACACAAGAAAAAAATAATCATCAATCATGAGTCATTACGAATATCAAAATTTTATATATTTTAAATCGTAAATACTTACAATTTCTTCAGTTTTCTCTTCTGCGTGGTGCGGTAATTCTAAATTATTTATATCTCCTCCTGTAAACACAAAAACATACAGGTCGTCAAAAGACGCAAACAAGACGTTTGTGATTGCCTCGTCGAGGCAAACACGAGGCTGCTCGCTCAGTCAATACGCGGCAAAGGCTCAATGCACATTGAATTGGCAAGCGACGCGTCAATTAGTTTTATAGCGCACCATTATAAACCTTATAAACAATGGTACAAGGTAAAGAAACGCTTGTAGAATTAACGAGGTCTGGCGAAGCCATCTAGCGGGCCGCGCTGGCTTGAGCGGCTCATTCTACAAGCGTTTCTATATCTTGTAAAATTGTAAAATTTGTGCATTGAGCCTAATAATTTATATAGAAAATCATTTTACCTTCAATTTGTGAACACAATCTTGTTCTTCTTTTCGTCAATGTTTCGAATAGAGATATTAACCTCTGCGCCACGTAAGGATGGAGATTCCTAAATTCACCTGAAAAAAAAAACTTTAAAAATCTAATTTCTATTGCAAAACGTGACATTTGCGATCGATTGCTGATCGCTCATTGGTTGTCAGCTAGCGGAACTAGCGCCACTGCGATAAAGTAACAATCACTGGAACTAAAGACGACGACGAAGACGACCTCTGTGGCGCAGTGGGTGAAAGCCCGCTTGGGACGCAGAAGGTCGCGGGTTCGATCCCCGCCGCGGGATAAATGTTTGTATGATCTGCAAATATTTATCTCGGATCTGGGTGTTTCTATGTATAATATGTATTTACAAACAAAAGTATATAAGTAGTATATCAGTTATCTGGTTCCCATAGTACAAGCGTTGCTTAGTTTGGGGCTAGATGATGCTGTGTGAAATGTCCAGCGTTATTTATTCATTTATTTATTCAAGAGGAAGGTTTATATGTATAATACATGCATGCATTGCACCCGTGCGAAGCCGGGGCAGGTCGCTAGTGTACTATAAAACTCACAGCTCATGTTAGCAATAGCTGCTGCACAATTGGTGTGCAGATATTTATCTCGAACCCACGCCATGTTGTGTTGTAGTACGCGGATTATTACCAACACCATCAACCCGCCGAGGGATATCTCTGATATCGACCGTTCTGTGTACCATTGCAGGTTCTTCAACATCTGAAACAATCATTGAATTAGTTAAGCTATCTAATATAATACAGGGTGTAAAAAGACGTCTACCGAAGCCGTAAGGGGTAGGTACAGCATCCCAATAGACAAACAAATCCAAAAGGATTTTCCGAAAAAATCATTATATCCGGAGAAAACAGCGTTTGAAGAGTACTGTTTGCGTATGTTCTGGGCGCGTTTTTTTACGTAGATTGCTGGATTTTGAGTTTTAATTATTTTTTTCTTTTTAATATGAAATTATTAGGTAGGTATAGTCTAATTATGTCGTACTAGTAGTAAATAAGCGAAAATAACATAGCATGACGAAATTAAGTAAAAAAAATTTTTTTTGCGTTTTTTTTTCGCTAAATATGTTTAGAATCATGGTCTGATTGCAACCCCTCAGTTTTCGGTAGCAGTCTTTTTACACCCTGTATAATATTTTTATTTCCAAAGAAAGTCTTTACAATCAGGTTTTAAGGCGACTTAAACGAAAAAGACATAGAAACACCCAGACCCGATATAAATATTTGCAGATCATACAAACATTTATCCCGCCATGATCTATGTATAATATGTATTTACAAACAAAAAGTATATAAATAATATCAGTTATCTGGTTCCCATACAAGCTTTGCTTAGTTTGGGGCTAGATAATGCTGTGTGATATGTCCAGCATTATTTACGTCGGAAAGGGGACTGTCCACCAGTTTGTATGGAAGACAAAACGCTACCAAGCAATAACACAGTCAAATACCTGGGACTACACCTTGACAGGAGACTAACTTGGGCTAACCATATAAAAGCCAAAAGAATCGAAGCCAACTTGCAACTCAAGGGATTCTCCTGGCTACTTGGCCGCCAATCCCAACTTTCAATCAGCAACAAACTGATAGTCTTTAATAAAGCCAATATGGACATATGGCATTGAACTCTGGGGAACAGCCAGTAACTCAAATATTGAGATACTCCAAAGGTTCCAAAACCTAGCTCTGAGAACCATCTCCAAAGCACACTGGTTTGTAAGAAACACTGAAATACACGAATACCTGGAAATGCCAACCGTCAAAGAAGAAGTCTGTAAATATGCCATAAAGTACAAGGAGAGACTAAGAACACACACTAACACACTAGCCCGGAACCTCTTGAGTAACAGAGAGAGCGTGGATCGTTTGAAGAGATGGCAGGTCTTAGACCTGGACAAGCGAAGCTGACTCGCCTAATAGTCAGTGTGGAGCCACTCAATGGAGGGGCGCCACAAAACAACCATTCCAGAGAAGGGATCTGATTATGGCTATACAGCCGATGGCAGATTATATAAGAAACAAAAAAAAAAAAAATTTACGTCGAATATTATTTACTTACAATTTTATGTACATTCTTGATAAGAGCCTCATCTTCGGTTAGAATCAGTAGAACTATTAAAGACATGTAGATCTGATGCGAGTTGTTTAAGTTAGCGTCGTACAACACTTGTAGTATTGGCACTATCTGTGGACAATAGTAAATACTAAATAGTAAATATTAGCCTAAAAGTTTTAAAAGTTGCATGGAAGAATTCACTTTTAGCGGTAAGGTTTAATTTTGACATTTTTATGTTGTGTTTAACTAATAATTTGTCAATGAGCCGCAAACCCTGCAACATCTCCAGGGTCTTTTGTTTGCACCAAGTGCGGTCGTGGCTGCCACTCCCGGATAGGCTTATTTAGTCACGAACGAAAGCGTTCAAATCTTAATGACTGTAGTGTAACCTGACTGACGCCGCCTAAATCATCTGTAATAGATGGATAAAGAGGCCAATGTTGATGATGATGTCTACACTAATTTAGTAAAGAGGAAAGATTTGTTTGTTTGTTTGAATTGAATTGACTCCGAAACTACTGGACCGATATGAAAAATTCTTTCACCATTAGAATCCTGCATTATCCCTGATGAACATAGGCTATATTTTATCCCGGGAAAGTGAAGTTTTCCCGAGGGACCGCGGGTAATACCGCGACGGACCCCTAGTGTACAATAAATTGTTCATTCATTCATTCTTTTATCTTAATGTCCCAGTCAAATCTTGCGAGCTGAATTTGATCCACTCATGATTGAGCTCAATTTTGCTACACTTATGAGTCATCAGTGACAATGCAATACGCGAGCTGATGTGATGATGGAGTCAGGAACTGTTACGCAGTAACTCTGAACTGTGTGTGGTTTTGGTAATTGATGTATTTTTGTTTTTTTCTTATGAATATTAAATCTCTCTATCGTATTAGGTTATCCTGTAAAGGTAGGGTTGATCATTTTAATAATAAATAAATAAATAAATAAAAACTTGATGCGTTTTATCTCCATAACATGCAATACTTAAGTTTTTATTAAATTTTTTTTAACATACACTATTTTTTATTGGTTTTAATCATCATGAAAGCTAAACATAACTATGGCGCTACAAACATATCTGGAGCGGTGGCCAAAAGAGGAACTAACGACGCCATTTTGAAATGTCAATCTGTGCCATTCGTTTCCAGTTGCCATATCCGCCATTGCTTGTTTGCTCGGTGTGTTTTTTTTTCGTTTGGTGCTTTGTGGGTGCTTTGGTCCCTTGCTAACCCACTTTACTGTGATTTATTTTGGCAACACCAAATGCCATAGACATTTACTTTCTCTATGCCAAATGCGATAGCAGCGCCTCCCTCACCGGAACATTTATCCTTGTGGGACTATTAATGAATAACTCACCAGATTCTCAATATTAGGCACGGTGCTCACATATTTCTTGTAATCTTTGCACGAATGCAACATTAAGTACAGAAGGAGTGTTGTGTGCTCACAACCCGCTGTTGCACACAGGAATTTGTGGAGCTGGAATCAAAATAAACAATCATTTTTGACAATTTGCAAATCTAATTTTCGGCCTATGTAATGTAGATGACTCCTTGCGACTTTTAGACCTCTGTAGCAGTGGGTGAAGGCACGCCTCGCAGAAGGTTGCTGGTTCGATCCCCGCCGCGGGACAAATGTTTGTATGCTCTACAAATATTGGTTTCGAGTCTGGGTGTTTTCTATGTATAATATGTATGTATTTTCAACTTTTTTTTTATCCCACAGACGGAACTTACACGGAAGAAACCAGAAAAATTTATGAGTACAGCCAACGCGAACGTAGTCACGGATACAGTTAGTCATATAGAAAAATAAATAAATAAATAATAATGCTGGACTTTTTACACATCATCTAGCCCCAAAGTAAGCAGAGCTTGTGTTATGGGTACTAAGATGACTGATATACTACTTATATACTTTTTGTTTGTAAATACATACATATTATACATAGAAACACCCAGACCCGAGACAAATATTTGTAGATCATACAAACATTGGTCCCGCCGCGGGGATCGAACCCGCAACCTTTCGCGTCGCAGACGGGCCTTCGCCCACTGCGCTACGTCAAAGATGTAATGGACTATAACCTCTTTCATTTCTATCCGTGGCGGTGTGATCTGTGTGCCCTCGCATTCTGTATCCTTAGATGGAGTGGTTGATGATGTTTCTGTAACAATATTTACGATTCAGCTTTTATATTCAACTCTGTCTGGAAGAAATCACTTCTAAGCGATAAGACCGCCCATCGTACATTATCTCATTAGGATTTATTAGTTCTTAAGTTGTTGTGCAAGAGTTTTTCATTCAACATCTTAACATCTGTCTTTCCTAAGGTTGTCTGGAAGAGATCGCTTTGATGCTTGGATTATAAAAGGATATTCTTCATCATCATCATCTCCCTGCCCTTTTCCCACATTATGTGGGGTCGGCACAACATGTGTTCTTCTTCCATTCTCCTCTATCAGCCGTCATCTCAACACTCACTCCTTTCTTACTCATGTCATCCTTCACACAATCCATCCATCTTCTCTTTGGCCTACCTTTACTCGTAAATCCATCAACATTCATACCAAGCACTCTCCTAGTTACATGACATTCTTCCCTTCTCATTACATGCCCATACCATGCTAGCCTGTTGCTCCTCATCTTCTCATTCACTGGCGCCACTTTCACACTTCCTCTTATGTACTCATTCCTTACTTTGTCCATTTGCGACGAAAAGGATATTTTTATCAGAAAAAAACTATCAACTTACAAAAACGCATGGTGTTCTGTAAGTGAATATCGTGAGCGAAGATAGGGCGAACTATACTCATGCCTCAGAATGTGACAAAAAGTATGTGACAAACTAGAGAAATGCCCGCGGCTTTATTCACGTGGCACCAATTTTTTTCCGAAATGAAAATCGAAACGATCGATGAATCGATAAGTAAAACAATAATCGTTGGTTTAGTAATTTTGTCTATGAATGAACCTTATAATCGAATGAGATGAATTGATAGTAGTGAAACAAAAATCGATTTTGATAATCTCGATTAAACTTTAGGACATTACTATTTGACTGATTTTGACATCATCTCGAAGTGTCATGCATACGTTCCGCCGTGAAAAATATTTGGAAATTCTTTACCTATAGAATTTCCAAATATTTTTTCTTAGTTGTTTCCATTATCATAAGAGGAATATCCCCTTCAATTTTCATATTTCTAGAACTTAAAGTTTAGGCTATGGAACGATCTGTCTGTTAGTCACCAAAGCGTTATACAGGGAGTAAAAAGACGTCTATCGAAGCCGAAAGGGGTAGATACAGCATCCCAACACAACCAAAAAATCCAAAAGGATTTTCTGAAAAAATCATTATATCCAGAGAATAAACAGCGTTTGAACAGTTTGCGTATGTTCTGGGCGCGTTGTTTTACGTAGATTGCTGGATTTTGAGTATAATTGTTTTTTTCTTCTTTTTTATATGAAATTATTAGGTATGTATGGTCTTGCTACGTTGTACTAGTAGTAAATAACAGAAAATAACATAAAATGTCGTACCTAGCTCAAGATTTTTTTTGAGTTTTTTTTTCGCTAAATATGTTTAGAATCGTGGTCTGATTGCAACTCCTCAGTTTTCGGTAGTAGTCTTTTTACACCCTGTATCATTTTGATATTTTATTTTAAAGATATGTACATACTAATTTATAACTTATATAAGCGTCTTCTGTATGGCTCCAATGATTTATAATAAATTGCCAAATTCACTATTAGAACTAGAAAACATTGATAATTTTAAGCATAATCTTAAAAATTTACTGTTAAAAAAGGCGTACTACAATATTAACGAATACTTTATGGACAAATTTGAAGAATATAATTGTGTATAGGACTTAATTTTCAATTATAATTTGACTGTTATTAACTTTTAATTGCATTGACATTATTGTACTCGTATTACTTATTTGATTTGACATTTTTACTGTGTAACATTTTGCATGCTTTATGCTGATCATGGTGGCACATTTACTTATTTTATTGACCTTAGTTTACCCATGTATCGCAGAATAAATAAATGAATATGAATATGAATAACTATGCCCTAACATAACAAAACATATAAATAGGTGCCTATTTAATTGACCTTGTAAATGTTTGTATGGCCTACCGCCAGAATCTATAGGCTCTGTTAAACCTGAACACCATTGTATACACCTAGGTTCACAAACAATAAATGATTTGATTTGATTTAGCGCTATAATGGCCACCGGTCCAGGTATCTTTGTAGCGCTATACGGATATATATTACCTGTGACATCCTGCGCAGACAGCAACGCAGCTCTATACAGATTCCTTGTCCGTATACAATGGTTGGAAAGTGCCAACAATAGTAAACACGCCTGATTCGCCGCGCCATGTTCACTTTGCAAGCGCGTCAGTAACTCATGTCTGTCCAATGCTGGGTGGCTGTAGATTGTACGACGCAGGGGAGATGAGAATGTTAGCATGTTCCAGAAACCCGCTGAAAAGATATGAAAATTGATTTATAAATAATGCTGGACATTTCACACGACCTAGTAGCGCAGTGGGCGAAGGCCCACCTGCGACGCGAAAGGTTGCGGGTTCGATCCCCGCGGCGGGACCAATGTTTGTATGATCTACAGATTTGTCTCGGGTCTGGGTGTTTCTATGTATAATATGTATGTATTTACAAAAAAAAGTTTATAAGTAGTATATCAGTTATCTAGTTCCCATAGTACAAGCTTTGCTTAGTTTGGGGCTAGATGATGCTGTGTGAAATTGTTCAGCATCATTTATTATTTAATATTTATTACTTGGTATTTTCATTAAGAAGTGAAAAGTCTTATCAAAATTTTTGTATTCCGGTTAATATGAGCTTATCAAAGATTTGGATTACGACGACTAGGGTTCTGTGGCCGAGCGGTAAGGCACTCCGGCTTTAGGAGGATCGTCTGATCGTTGCGGGTTCGAATCCCGTCGGAATCCAAAATTTTGATAAGACTTTTCATTTCTTCAATATAAATAATGCTAGACATTTCACACAGCGTTGTCTAGCCCCCAAACTCTCGACCTGACGACCTAGTAGCGCAGTGCCTGCGACGCAAAAGGTTGCGGGTTCGATCCCCGCGGTGGGACCAATGTTTGTATGATCTACAGATTTGTCTCGGGTCTGGGTGTTTCTATTTATAATATGTATGTTTTTACAAACAAATAAAGTATTTATGACAGTTATTTAGTACCCATAACACAAGCTCTGCTAACTTTGGGGCTAGATGATGCTGTGTGAAAAACTCCAGCAATAATATTATAAAAGTTGACTCACAAGCCAGGTCTATAAGTATACTCCCGCCTTCAGTTCTCGCTCCGAACATTGTAGGTGGCGCTGGCAGCATATTGCAGATGTCTTTCACTAAAGTCTTCACAAGTAGTGGAGCATGCATACTGTAGCGGCCTTGGAAGAGTGTCCTGAAATCATTTATTACTTAATAACTATGGTCAGATACCGATTTATGCAATAGGCATGTTGTTCAGTATGATTTGTTAAGTGAAAAAAATATCATACAGGGTGTAAAAAGACGTCTACCGAAGCCGAAAGGGGTACAGCATCACACCACACAACCAAATCCAAAAGGATTTTCCATAAAAATCATTATATCCGGAGAAAACAGCGTTTGAAGATTACTGTTTGCGTATGTTTTGGGCGCGTTGTTTTACGTAGATTGCTGGATTTTGAGTTTAAACTGTTTTTTTCTATTATAAATGAAATTATTAGGTAGGTATGGTCTTATTATGTTGTAATAGTAATAAATAAACGAAAATAACATAAAACGACCAAGGTAAGTCAAAAAAAAATTGCGTTTTTTTTTCGGTAAATATGTTTAGAATCATGGTCTGATTGCATCCCCTCAGTTTTCGGTAGTTGTTCTTTTACACCCTGTATATCAGTAGAAAATAAATGTTTTCAAACATAAAAATCAAATTTAAAATCAAAATTTAAAATTCACGCCAAAACGCTCGTCGGGTGTCATGGCGGCTGTTGTGACGTCACAGCTCACCACTGCAACAGCACAAACTACGTGCACAGACACTAATGACTAAAGCTGCAAGGTATTAGAGGGTAGACAGACGAAGGGTAGTATTTAACAGGATCTGCATTCAATCCGAAGTTTGCAAGTTCTACGACGTAAAATTACAAAAAAACTTACCTATATATTAAAGATGACTCGATCAGTCTTGACTGTTCGTGCAAACCAGCAAACATATAAACAGACATAAGCACTATTATTGTGTTTATGCATTCCAAGTGTAGGTAGTATGTGTTGTCTCTGTAAGTAAATAATAAGAATCAATAATCAATACATAGAGGAAGGAAATCGATAAAGGTTATATTTTGACCGCACATATACATATGGATATTAAATTTTATAGTGTAAAGAGCATACATGTAAGGTCGTGGGTTCAAATCCCAGGGTGTAGTTTTTGGAATGAAATTTTAAAGTCTTTAGGAAAGAAATGTTAACGTTGAGAGAGTTCAGTTTTAGGATGGGTGACCGCCTCTTTTTGCACTATGTAACAAAACAACTCTTCTTGTATAACTAGTTCTTACGAACCAGTGTGGTGATAGGCGTCTCAAATAATACTTTTTAGGTTCTACGACATGCATTTTCTGAATTATTTTATTGTTATGATGTTTTCCTAAAACCCGGAGATCCCAGAGCCCCTCGTTATGCATAGAGGCTGGCCATCGGGTAGTTTTTAGTGGGTCGTCGAGTGCTCGACAACCCCACACACCCCAATTACGTTCCCTTGACGTAATTGGATGTCTGTGTCTGTGAGAGGACGACCTCTGTGGCGCAGTGGGTGAAGGCCCGCTTAGGACGCAGAAGGTTGCGGGTTCGATCCCCGCCGCGGGATAAATGTTTGTATGATCTGCAAATATTTATCTCGGGTCTGGGTGTTTCTATGTATAATATGTATGTATTTACAAACAAAAAGTATATAAGTAGTATATCAGTTATCTGGTTCCCATAGTACAAGCTTTGCTTAGTTTGGGGCTAGATGATGCTGTGTGAAATGTCCAGCATTATTTATTTATTTAGATTTTCTATTTCGTAACAAAAAAAAAATGGTCACCCATCCACAGACTTGTAAAATAATTACTTACGTGACTGGTACGTCTATAATAAGGCTTATAAGGGCATCTATGACCATTTCAACTCGACTCTCTGGTACAAGCTTTGGCGACGCTTCGGCTTCTGTCGCGGGTGACGGCGGCAAATCTATTGTTTTCTCGTCCGTGTATTCTTCAGGCTAAAATTATTTTTAATTAGTAAGAGAATATACAAGCAACCGCTTTAGGTTTTTGATTTCACAAATCTTAATGTCCAAAATAATTTCGAGGAAAATTTAATTTTTCTCCATCCACAGGTTGCCTGGAAGAGATCGCTTCTTAGCGTTGTACATTTTTATCTGGTTTTCTTTTGTTTGTTTTAATTGGTGTAATGAATATAGAATAGAATAGAATATTTTTTATTTGAGAGGCACAAACAACACAGATCGGAACTTAATATTAAAACAACTTAACAAAATAGGTACATAAGTAAATGAGAAAAATAAAAAAGACAGAATGGTGTGCAATAAAGAATTTTCATTCATTCATTTTTAAAAGTGACCTATGCACATTGAATTGGCAACGACGAGACGTGGCAAAACATTATTAACCTTATGAATAGTACGACGCGCGACCGCACGAGACTGCTCGAGCCGGCGCGACACCTCGTTCATTCTATACCTTGTTACATTGTTCATAAGGTTTATATTGATTTGTTACGTCTCGTCTCGTCGCGTCACTGCCAATGCACGATGCCAGTAATCAAGTTTCGCCAAAATATTTAACTGGTCTAATAAAATAGGATCCAAGGATTGTGAAAAATGCATTTATTGTCCGAATAATGTCGAGATTATTCAAATATTTAATAATAGAAAATACAAGAATCCGCCATGATAGCTGTACACCAATCAGAGTGCGTGACGTCATTACTCAATATAATAGACCAAAACTGCGCCTTTTGTTTCCTTCGAGCTTTAGTCATTAGTGTCTATGCACGTAGTTTTTGCTTTGCAGTGGTGACCTGTGACGTCAACACAGCCGCCATGACACCGACGAGCGTTTTGGCGTGAATTTCCAATTTTAATTTTCAATTTGATTCTTGTGTTTTAAAACCTTTATTTTCTACTGATGATATTGTTTTGACTTAACAAATCATTCTGAACAACATAGAACAGATTTTAAAAATTGTCATCATGCCTATTAAATGTGCATTGAGCCTTCGCCACCCTTCTTAAATAACCTTAGTTAAGAAAGTTCGTATGAGTCAGTGGCCAACTCTGGTGACGGAGTTTTTAGGCCGCCTTAACGCCTCCGTCATGGCTTAACGACTTAACTAGCCGGGACCGACAATTTAACGTGCCCTCCGAAGCACGGAAGCGCTCGGATGAAAATGCCACTGGCCAGACCGTTTCGAATGTTGCTTAGACGATCTATCAAGAACGACTAAGCAAGCACGACCACAAGCGCTTCACCTTAGTTAAGAAAACTTACAGATGGCGGTGTCTCCTCATGCACCCTCAAAGGTCGTCTGTCCGGCTGAACGTCCATATGTTGGCACAGCTCGTGCTCGGCTACCATTTCTACTAGATATTTGGTGACAGCTCGGATCACAAACAGAGCGTTGTATGTCTGCCATGCTAGCATTACACTGGAAAAGAGAAATTAGAGTTACATAGTCTACTAACCCCCGGTTTCTATATCCAACGGACAGTCGTAGGTAAGAGCTAAGACTCGTTTCCACATACAAAAGTTTGACAGCTAGAAACCGGGGGTAAGTTAGCTGTCAAACTATTGTATGTGGAACTACTGGGTATAGGCCTCCCTCTGCTTTTGCATTTCTTCCCGCAGCTTTATTGTCTAACTTGAAATTCATTCCCAGTTATCATCCCAATAGAGCTCAACCAATCACACAAAACGAAAATGACAATCGAAGTCTAGGCTAGGTTTCATATGTCAAAACGCCGATGTCCATTGCCAGTTGAGCCCAATAGGGCCCCTGGTCTGGTCCGTTTTTTTTAATAATAAATGACATACTTATCACTATTTGGTGAGGCAAGCAGGATAGAAGCCCTAGTTATGAAGACCTGCAGCAGAGACCCAAGGTTGCCAGTTTGCAAATTGTTCTGTAGAAACTTGGTCAGCAGGGCTTCGGTGCTCGAGTCGAAGATCAGCTGTTCTTGTCTGTAAAAGTTTGGTTTATTTTTTTAACCAACCTAAATAAGTATATAAGTGGGGTTGGTACAACTTGTATTTTTTCTCTACTCGCCTCTATCATTCATCAACTACACAGTGCGTATCCACTCCTTTGAAAACAGGTTGTGTCATCTGTGCTTAAAAGACAAAAAGCATTTATTCAGTAGGACCGCTGGGATCACTGATTTTCATTCATATCCTCTCACACAATCAAACCACTTTTGGGTGATGATGATCACGTCGGGGTCACCAAGTTGGGGGTAGGTGGAGTTCCCCCAATTGATTGCAAAGAGGGAGATCTCACCTCACCAGGTCGGCCCATCTGGCCGACATACGTGGCTGGCCTTTCGGCCGACAGTTGATGTCGGATAGTTCTTTATAGGCTACTTTCCGAGAATAATGTCACTTGCGCGATCCAGGATTCAAATCACGTCGGTCGTATGGGAGTAGCGCGCCAGCGCCATCTAGCGGCACAGCTCTGAAGTAGGTCGCTGTAGTTATACCGATGGTTGTTCTCTTTATTGGTAACACTATTACAATGCCTTTGTTTGTAGTTCAGGCGATCGTAGTTAGAGGTCGCCACACACCTCTTCTTAGACCTTTTCTATTTGCATGACTAGCTATAGAAGAATATAGATAAAATTCAAACATAAATTGTGTAAAAAAAGAAAGGTAATACTTACGAGCTTGCAGGTGGATTAATATTGAATGACAGCATCTGATTCCAGAACGGATCATTCGGCGATATGATTTCAGCCGAGCAGAATCTCATGAGTAGCTCATTTGAGCTGAGCTCAGAATATCGACTCACTGCGATGCCCATGATCTGAAAATAATCACATTTTGCTAGAAATAAGCCTGTCCTATTAGACTTAACAGTCGGCAATGTTTACTAATGTTTTATTTGTGTTGCTCATCTTTGACATTAATTTTTGTTTTATGGAAAAAAAAATATCCATCCATACTAATATTACAAATGTCAAAGTGTCTGTCTGTTTGTTACCTTTTCACACCCAAACTGCTGAACAGATTAAGCTGAAAGTTGGCATCGATAAAGGTTGTATCACAGGGAAGGACATAGGCTACTTTTTATGACGAAAAAGTCCCGAGGGACCGCGGGTCACACTGCGCAAAGTACTTACAAACACTTAGGCTAAGCATTTCTTACTAAAATTACAATATGGTGAATTTATGTAACCGAAATAAATGAATTGACAATTCAATTACCAATAGAATTTACCAGTATCAATATACTGGTAAATTCTATCTGAGATGATGGTTTAGGTGCTACTAGCCTATTATATCTCAAACAATGTCAGGCACTAGCGTCCTGTTGGGTGTAGGCATAGGTTGACTCCTGACGCTGTATAAATCCAATTGCAAATGTAATAGGCGACTGCTTGATTTTAGTTAGAGCCGGCGTTAGGTCATCGACCTTATAATATGTTGTGGGCTGACAGAAGCAAGATTGGCTTACCTCTAATTATTTTATTTAATGAATCCACGGTTTATTGGGTGGTAAGCGATAGATCGTTAGAATATTATCGTATTCGTAAAGTCTCACGAAGTTTTTACGTGGTAAAACAGTGAGAACAGAACACTGAACGCAAGCAAAGTGAACGAACTTATCATACAATATTTAATGGCTTTTTAACACACTCCTTGATCGAATCCAAGGTTAAACTGATAAGAACAGTTTTTTTATTGATTTCAGCATGTAATAAATAGGAGAAATATGCCCAATTGTAGTAATTTACGTTCGTTTATTGGGCTTCGTGGATGACGAACTAAACAAATATGTTGGATCGATATTAGTAACACCAGAGTCCTTTCGCCAATCCTGAAGGCGAAATTATCGTACCTGATACTCTTGTTGCAATTATTACAATTAATTAGGCGCACTTGAAACGAATTTATGATGGTTTTCCGCACAATTTACTCCGTTTAGCCACGAAACCATTGCCGAAATTTTGACAACATAGAAAGAACGAATGAATGTGTGATTTGATTGATTGACTGTTGAGTCATGAGTGAATGAGAATGGTAGATCAGTGCTTGGGGATAAAAAAAAGGGTTAAAAAAATTGCTTTAATTCTTTTCGACTACTATACGCGTGTGCAACAAGCCTACTCATGTGTATCATAGACAATCGGAAAAAAACAGACAATTCAACCGGAAACAGGCAAGGCAACACAACCACAACCAAAAAATCATGAAAATAGCAACAGCCACAGCCACAGAATGAGAAATATTTTTTAGTTTTCTTCCTGTTGGAGTGTTGTTGAAAAAGCCGGTTCGTTTTACACAACTTTTGAAACACATTTTGCAAAACTTAGGATTCTTGCTTCTTGTCTTGCGCATCCAACGTCTTCCCTCCATTACTTCTCATCTCATGTTTACATGTGAAAATATTTGAAAATGGAAGAGGACTCGTTGATTCGAGTTCTTTATTACCGCAATCCGCATTTATTCTGGATCGAGGTAAAAAATGTCGATGCATACAGCTTGCGACAAGTCGGCCTGTTCGGTATTGTTCCAACACAGGCGTCTCTTGTTGAAGGAGAGAGAGTTTGTGTGAAAAGCGACTGTTGGGATCCAAGGGCGAACGATATTGTAGAAGATTTCTTTGAGGCAAAACACCTATCCTTCAAGGCTACATATCGTCTGGATGATGAGGAGTAAGTGTATATCTATAAGATTATTTATCGCATCATCTTCCTGCCCTTGTCCCACTTCATGTGTGCTCGGCACAACATGTACTCCTCTTCCATTTCCCTCTATCAGTCCTCATCTTAGCACTCACCCTTGCTCATGCTTATGGTCATCTTTCATACAATCCATCCATCTCTTCTTCGGTCTACCTTTCTCTTATATCTATCCACAATCCACATTCATACCAAGTAAGTACTCCTCTCACATGACATAGACATAGCATACATTTATTCGCAGCTGTACACAACAACAATTTTTACAAAAAAAAGGTAACAACAGTGAACACAGCAGAAAGAGAAAAGTACAAAAGCCAGCTTCCCTTCTTATCACATGCCCGTACCATGCCAACCTGTTGCTCCTCATCTTTTCATTCACTGCCGCCACTTTCACACTTCCTCTTAGATGCCTTAGACCTCTTACATGTTCTAAGCGGGCGCGATGTGTCAAACATGAAATGCTAGGCTTCTGCCTTAGGCCTCTTGTATGGCCAGAACTCAAGGATAAACATTTTATACTTAGAACCCATGCCATGCCCGCAGTGTGAAGGATCACTTATGCCCGGTTTCTATATTCAACAGACATTCGTAGGTAAGAGCTATGACTCATTTCCATAACAAAAGTTTGATAGCTAACTTACCCCCGGTTTCTAAGCTGTCAAACTTTTGTATGTGGAAACGAGTCGTAGCTCTTACCTACGACTGTCCGTTGAATATAGAAACCGGGGGTAACTCTGTCCATTTGCGATCACTCCACAAATTTATAATCTCTATATTCTTATCTCAACCACATGCATCCTTGGTTATCAGTCCCTTTTGTTGCGCAACAAGGCTATTTATCGGCTATTAGAGTAGACAATGTTAAAAAATATAGATAGGTTACTAGCGCATGGAAATTATAGACTTGAAAACATCTTTTAAGGAACTTTTTTTCTTCAGTCTGCGTCAAACTGCACAATTTTAGTCGGTGACAGTCACATATGTTTCAAGCCTGAATTTTAAACTTAACATATCTGTAGGTAATTTTTTTTAATTTTTTTTTTTTTAATTTAGGGACCTTGATCGATTGTCGAGCATGCCGGTCCCATAGGTCTCTCATTACAAACTTATTCCACCAAGAGCCTGAGGGTCTGTCGGTAGAGCATGATGGCCGCATCAGATGTCTGAGCGGCCAGCACACTCTGCCACACACCCACATCTAGCCAGTTAATCCTACTTATGTTAGACAAAGAATTTCTCATAGAGATACTCCGTACACATTCCATAAGAAAATGGTATACATCCTCTTTAACCGGACATATTTCACAGTTGGGGCTGTCCACTTTCTTCATTAAATATTTAAACCCGTTAAGTGGCATATGTCCAGAGCGAAGTCTGTGCGCTGTGACGATTAGTTCTCTACTTAATTTAGTATTCGCGAACCACGGCACATGAGGCGGCTCGCTTTGTATTGTTCTGTACCATATACCCTTTTCCCGAGAGACGATATCAAAATATTCCTTCCATTTACCTCTTAAAATTATTTTATACCTGTGTAACACTTCAGCGAATTCTGGCTTGAGGTAAACTTCAGGTAAACTTAGAGTGAATGCTGTTGAAATGAGAGCGTTGCGTAGTATGTGTGGGGTAACGTTGAATGATAGAGTGAGAAATAGTGTGATAAGGGAACAGTGTGGAGTGAAAGAAGATGTAGTGTTGAGGATCGAGAAAGGTATGTTAAGATGGTTTGGGCATGTAGAGAGGATGGATGACAATCGTTTGACAAAGCAAGTGTATGAGGCGAGTGTGCATGGGACAGCTGGAAGGGGAAGACCTAGGCGAACCTTCTTGGATCAAATTGGCGACATTTTGGAGAAGGGCCAGGTCAAAAGTACCCTAAACCGACGAGCATGTATGAAGAATGTAATGAGAGTGAATGAGGCGAAAGTTGTGTGTCAGGATCGTAGCGACTGGAGATCCGTGGTCTCTGCCTACCCCTTTGGGAAAGAGGCGTGACTTTATGTATGTATGTAAACTTCAGGACCATCAGATACCGCCTCCTGTAGGTAATTAAAAATATCATTACATGTATTTTAGATGCATTTTGCACTGGCGACAGCAGACTTGCAGAGACAATGCAAATTTTTGTATGGGGAGCCATACCTTACATCAAAGCCAATTAACGCTTTAGTATTCAAAAATTCACCTTCATTTTTGAAATAGATTTTTAGTGCAAAATGTATGGGGAAAGTTTTTGACGATTTCTGATAATTCTAGTACTAAACCTTAAATGGTCCCATCGAGTATTTTGATCCCTACAAGAAACAGAATTTGTTGGCATAAAAAAATTCTTTGGTATTTGATTTTTTTTCGCTGATTGTACCTTTTTTTAAAAATCTGTGAATGCAGTTCAAAATGTTTAAAAAAGTTAAGGGAGGTCTCCTAAGAACATTTTCCTGTAGCAACCTGCCTTTAGTTCCCTTTTTTTTTAATACATACATACATTTTAAAATAATAACTAGGCTAAGCAAAACCACCAATATAGAATCATTGCGATTTAACTGATTGCAACCCTTATCAATGTGTATCATAAAAATAACCCAAATTCAATCTTTTAGAACTTCCATCTTCAACAATCCGCACATCTTCGGAGAAATATCTTCAGTCAGGAAGGGTGTTAAGAAGCAGTTGTCAAACAGTCTTGACAATTCTGTGTATGCTTACAAAAGCAAGAATGAATTTTGGCAGATGCTTGACGAAGGAAAGATTAAGACTAAACTTGAGAATTTGGAAGAAATTGATGTTTTGGAGAATATTATCAACTTTTACAAAGAAAAAGGTGAGTAAAACTAACTACCATTCATATCTTTTTTCTAGTGTCCCATTCTACCTAACTAACTAAACTAACTATTCTAACTAACTGCCTAGGTTAGTTAGTAACCCAGAATTGGTAAATAACTCTATTCAATTCAATTCAAAGCCTTTATTTATACTGAGGGTTTTTAAATTTTTCTTAATTATATTTTGCACACTAGTCCTACTCAGCGTGTCCTGTGGACACATAGGCCTCCTCCAACCGCTTCCACTCCGATCTGCTCCTTGTTATTTGCAGCCAGAGTGGTCCCGCAACCTCCTTGATGTCGTCCGACCATCTTTTCCGCTGTCTACCTCTATTTCTTTTTGTGTTGTATCTCGGGGTCCACTCTGTCATGTCATGTCAAATAACTCTATAGAATGATCTAAAAAATGATGTATAAAGTAAGTACTGGCTTCTTCGCGCGCTGCTCGCGTAGTACCAACATTTTGAATAGCCTCTATGCTATTCCAGGTCACTATCTACATCTATTCCAAGTTTCATCCAAACCGGCTCACTGTTTTAGCCGTGATTTAAACAAACATACTAACATCCAAACAAACTCACAAACTTTCTGCTTTATTATATGAGTAGGATAGTGGGATTGTCTGACCATCGGAGGTAGGTATATTATAAGAGTTTTAAATGTCAATTTCAGGACTCTGGCGCAAAAGAAAATCAATTTTCCTCAACCATCTATCACCAGTGCAATTGATGAAAATAAACAGATCCATTGTTGAGGACTCCCCTGAAAAACTCACGGTTGAAAACCTTGAAAAACACCGAATCCTGACCAACAAATCTCATCCAGAGAAATACATTGGCGTTATAGAAAAAACTGAGAATTTCGTGCAAAGTACTCCAGCAAGATCTAAGAAGTACCAAGATTTTAACTTAGGAGATGATTTAGCTCCGGTTGAGTTCATTGAGAATGTCATCAAGAAGCACACTGTAGTTGCAAAGTCACCAGATGTAAAGGTTCCCAAGAAGATTATAGTGAAAGAAGATGGGTCCAAGATAACTGTGTATGATGAAGAAATCAATTCAGCTTCTGACAATGAAATGGATATGAACGGTAAGTCTTTAGATTCTCATCATTCATTTCATTCTGATTTTATCTGGACATTTTGTGAATGTGGCATATATTGTAAGGTACTCCTAATTCTACTACCTAACCTATGTATCTACTTACTTTAAGCAATATGACGCGTCTCGCATATACTGCGCCATGGTACCTACTCTGTACAGCGCCACAGAAAACCAGTATAACCCATCATAACCTATAACTACCATGATCATGCCCCTATGTATTGTTTTTAAGACTCCCTTTTTCCTATGATAATTGTAATTAAAAAAAAACAAGACATGGTCATGGTCGTTAAAGGTTTCATAGTGCAAAAGTATTTGCTCTAGTGTCATTATCCAGGGAGGAAATAGTCCACTATGCTTGTATGGAGAAAGAGCCGGGTATCCTTTCCACTTAAATTGTTTACATGCATAATTGTATGGTGTGTTGAAATAAAATTTGATTCTATTCTATTCATATGATCTGACTCAAGATAGGACAAATAATTAGCTCTTACTTTGGCTCTTACAGTAAAAAGTTTGCTATATTCCACCTATTTGGGTCCCAAATTGAAATTCGTGACTGTACCATGTTACTCATAATTATGATTACCATAGTGTTTTTAAATATAAACTATCATTACTGTATTGAATGACTAATAAGTTTATCTAGCAAAGAGTTTAGCAAGGCAATACCTTGTCACCCATATCATTTACCCACTCTGTAATTTTACTAATTTTTTCATGGATTGTCTTAATTTCAGAGCTCCTAAGATCCAAAAGCCGAGCCAACAGTCGTCAGAGACAAACAAACATACAGACCTCAAATGAGACTAGATCTGATGAGATTAAACTCAAAGACGTATACAAAAGACTCAATATAAAACATAGTTCTAAACATGTTTCCGATGTTAGTACACCAAGCCATAAAGACAAGAGTCTCCACTCAGACAGTACAAAGAGTTTTAAGGAGTTGAAGAATAAAAAGACACATAAGGAGATATGTGAAACTTTTGATCAGTTGGAAGCGTATGAAAATTCTGGAATCAATTGTAAGTTTTTTTTTTTTTTATTCAACCCATCTCGTCCCACTGCTGGGCAAAGGTCTCCCCCAAACTCCTCCAATGGTCTCTATCCCCTGCCACGTTCCAATTGTAAGTTAACAACAAAAAAACTTAAAAAAAAATGACTAACTTTGATAAGACTTCATTTCTCAAGGATAACGACTGTTTACACGGCGCGGTAGACATTATCTCAGATCTTTTATGTATTACAGATCCTTTGATGTCTAAGGGAGTTGTCAGAGACATGTCCAACCAAATACATATGTAATTTGATAGTTAAACTTCAACCTTTACTTAACTTACATATTCACTAGATTTTACATATTTACTCCATTTTCATAAAATTACAAAATTCAATAGAATCAGTCAAGCTATCTAAGGATCGTCGTAAAAACGATCTATAGATAGCTCAACTGATCCAGGTCACTGCCAGTCGGAAGCGTGCCCAAAACACTGGCGGCATTGCCACGCTGAATGGCAATGCTGATTCTTTGTGCCAAAAAGTCGCCAGCTCTCGAATCAATAAATAAATAAATAAATAATGCTGGACTTTTCACACAGCATCATCTAGCCCCAAAGTAAGCAGAGCTTGTGTTATGGGTACTACATGACTGATATACTACTTATATACTTTTTTTGTTTGTAAATACATACATATTATACATAGAAACACCCAGACCAGAGACAAATATTTGTAGATCATACAAACATTGGTCCCAATCAGTCAATCCTTAGATAGCTTGACTGATTCTATTGTATTTTGTAATTTTATGTACATATTGTAGTAGCTTAGTTTCTGTAAATAAAAGATTCTCCATTTTATAACAAAATGTATGGGGAATGTTTTTGTCGATATTTAATTATGCTAAGGAAGGTCTACCCCCTTAGATATTTTGAATTCCCTAAGGATATTAGAGGATGTGATTTGGGGTAGATACGGTAGATATCTGTTATGAAACAAATAGTACAGGTGATAAAATAGTTTTTCGTTTCAGTGTCCCCCATCGTTAAATACGTCGAACGCTTAGTAGCATATGGACCGCCAACAAACAACCAGCAAAGCTTAGTGCGCAAGAGTGTTGTCGAGAAAATAGGAGGTACGGAAAACACACCATTAAAACGAGAAAAAGACAATTTTGATGAAGATGGTAAAATACTATGGAGTAATGATGTTGTAGACTTAAATGAAGGATTATGCGATCCAAAAGGTAATGTAAGTTATAAAACTCCTAAAAAAATTGTGTCTCATAATGCGACCAATGAAGAAAAGAAGTATAACTTGAATGATCCTAAAGACTACAACGATTTTGTTCAAAGCAAACAAGATCACGATGTGAAAGACAGGGTATTTAGTAATGAGAATATTGTAAAAGAAAAAAAAGACATATCCCCAAGTCCAAATAAAGAAACTAAAAACCCAGCAAAATCTAAGAGTAAACTTTTAGATAAAATTCTAAAAAGAACTGATAAATTCAATGATAGCTCGTCTACTGATGATAATTCTGTCAAGAATGAAAATGTAATGCATCTCGCGAAACCAAATACATTGAATGATACCAACGGTTCCAACGAAACTGTAACAGATTCTGATGATGAATTAGAAAAAATACATGCTATGCTCCAACCTGAAACCGAAAAAGAACCCACAGTTCAAGTAAACCAAAATATCACAGTCAAAAGCGACAAAACTGACGTAAATCCGTTCAAAAATCTAGACGGTAGCAAGTCGGTTTTCGTTGAAAATCTTGTACAACCACTGATACTAGCCCACGCTAAAAATAACCACAAAGTCTTCCCGCGTACAAACATGAGAGATATCCCTTTCAAAATGGAGATTCACAACAAACTTCGTATGATGAAGATTAGGGAACCATTACGTTTGCAATCTGTCGCTTGGTCGTATATACTAGGAGGCCATAGCGTGTTCATGATCAGTCCTCCCGGTAGCGGGAAAACCCTAAGCTATCTGCCAGCTGTCTGCAATTTAGTACTTGATTATAACTACGGTTTTTCTGGCCTAGGACCAATATGCATAATCGTATGTGCTACAGCAATATCTGTAGCGAGTGTGGCTAATAAATGTAAAGTGTTTGTGAATAAAAAGGTTATACAATGCTTCCCCGGTTTAAACAACACTACATTGCTGATAGATATAGTTAACGGTTGCGACATTTTAGTCTCAACGCCATCTATGCTGTATAGATTGCTTGATGCTGAAATAGGAGTGGATTTGCGAAGATTGACAACAGTTGTGTTCGATGATTGCGAATTTATATCGGAGGTGTACGAGTTGGAGATCAAAGCTATACAGATTTATGTAAAGCAGATGCTTAAATCCAGAATTGATAAACAGGTCAAAGTACAGTACGTTCTAGCGTCGAGAAAATGGTGTGATATGATGGAGCCGCTTGCGAAAAAATCACCTAATAGTATCATGGTCTTCACAGCGTTTCACGAGTGCGTATTGTACTCTAAAACGAAGACATCGGTTAGTTTAGTGAAGAAACAAAATAAAGTAGATGCTGTTATTGAGTTTTTGAAGGAAACTGATGATTCTAAACTGACAGTCATCGTTTGTAGGTGCGATGATGAAGTGGATCTGCTGAAGTCGACGTTGGTAGATCTAAAGTATAGTGTAGTCGCTTGTAACAATCAAATGACTATACACGATCTGTATAAAATAAGGAGTGAGGAACTGACTTCTATTTTGATATGCTGTGACAGTAATTTGAAACAGTTAAACGTGACTTATGCTAACTATCTCATACACTTTTCGATGCCGGCAGTGTACTCGCAATTCTGCGCGCGTTTTTCGGTTCTCAACGACAACTATCCGTCTATATTTGGATCTGAGAAAAATGATGCCAAAATAAAGATCTTGTTAGAAGAGACGAATGCAGAACAATTGCCGAAAATACTCAAGTTTGTCAAACGATGCTCTGATAATATTCCAGAGGTGTTACAAGAGGTGGCTCGTAAGGTTTTGGAGCAGAAAGATTTGGAGAAAGCGAAAATGTTGATACCGATTTGCGACAACTTCTTTTCGTTAGGAGAATGCGTAGATATGGACTTTTGTCACTGCAGACATGCAATTCTCGAGAAATACGACGACCCGAAAGGGTGGATGCCTAGAAGTGGCGTGATCACGTTCAAAATGATACACTACAACACAGCTACGTCATACTCAGCTAGGTTGCTAACGCATAGTGTTGGTGCTGAAAAGAAAAAGTACCCAGATACGTTTGGGACACTGTGCTTGAAGTTAGGACTGTTTTTCAGTAAGGAAAATAACAAGAGACTGCATGGAGAACCCAATGTAGGCGATATATGCGCTGTGCCAATAAGAAAAAACTTCATATCGAGATGCCGTGTTCTCAAAATCAACAGCTATGAGAAAGGAAAGGCAAAATATGTAGTCGTTAATCTTATAGATGAAGAACAAATCGCGGTTGTTGGAGCAGTGGAGTTATATCAGCTGCCAGAGAAGTTCAAAAGCGTTGAAACTCACGTAGTGAAAGTACAACTAGCTGGTGTTAGACCGCAAGATAAAGACTTCACGTTTTCCGATTTAGCTATGAACAAACTAAAGAAAATAACAGATGACGATGAAGACTTGTACCTAAGAGGTAATGTTGCTATGACTATTGGAAACACTATCATCGTTTCCTCGTTGGAAGCGTGCGCTGAGCTCTCAGCATTATGCGAAACAGTCGTCAAACACGACTTTAAAAGGATTCTGCTAAGCACACACGCAATACCACATCCAGAGCATTTGTCTAAACTACAAAAACATTGCGATGTCGGCAATTTGAAAGTCAACGAGCCTAAAAATGAAATAGTGAAACTGAAACCTCAGATGGTAAAGAAAAACATTGAACAGCGCTGGGCGCATTTGGATAAGAACGATTGGACTGATATTATATTCTCAAACACGATAAGCCCAAGTAAATTCTTTGTTCGACCGCAGAAATTTAACAAATGCATCACCTCTTTGATCGCTGATATCAAAAAGCATGTTGATCAAAATCCGAAAGCTGTAGAAAACGTAGCTGTAAACGATGTGGTCTTAGCCGAATTTCCCGATGATTCTGTGTACGAGAGGGCGATGATCGAAGAAATCATTGATGAGAAAAAAGTAAAGTGCTTCTTTGTCGACAATGCTGATTGGAGAGATATTTCTAAAGACAAAATAAAGCCTATTCCTCAGAAGTTCGTTAAGCAAATACCATTCCAATCGATAGAATGTCGTTTGGTAGGAATTAAGCCTCCCGGTGAAAACTGGACCGAGTTCAGTACTAATTGGCTTCACGATAACTGTTTAGAAGATTTAAAAGGCAACTCTAAACGACTGTTCGTGAAATACTTTACAAAAGAACCAGCTGAACTGACAGGTGGACACAAATACGGCGTTGTTCTTGTAGATACAACAGAAGACGATGTGATTATCAATAAGAAAATGATTGAACTAAATCTAGCAGCTGCCAAAGAAACAGAGATTGAATATCTAGAGAAACCCTTAGACTTTGTGCGGGAGAAATCAGATACATCATCCTATGATGAATTAAATGATTTAGAAACTACACCAGAAACACAAATAAACGAAAAAGAAAATCGAGTGATTAAAGATTTGATTCCTATTCCGATCAAAATGATACCAAACGAAGAAGAAGATGACTGGACGATCAATGTGAATAATGTTACCAAAAATGATAAAATTACTCCATACATTCCACATAATATTGATCAAATACCTCTAAAGAATGTTTTCGCCGACAAACCAATTAGATCTGTTCCTTTAGTCAGTGAAAGTGATGATGATTCAGACAAATGGGACGTTTGCTTTGAAGGCAATCTAGGTGAATGCTTTGGCCTGCCGAAACTACCCCAATATGATCACAATAAAAGGGATGATTCCAATGAGTTTGTCGCAGTGGATTTAAAAGAGGTAATTAATACTCCAAATATACCTGCGATAGCTAGTAAATATACTAAAGATAACGAAATGGACTGTGCAGTAACTAAAGAAAATGGACACGTTGTCGCATCAAATGTAGAAGATCATAATACAAGTGAACAATCAAGTAAAATAGACGAAAAACAACATCAGATTATAAGCCCTGAAGCTATGAAGTCTGCTAGCAAAAGGTTGAAACTATTAGCAAAACACTTGAAAAAAGATGATACACACTCAAATAAAATAGAAAACGTAGTTGAATCTACTAACACCGACGTACTAAGAGGAGAAATCAAAGATATTAGTGTCTATGACTCAGATGATACTATAACGACAGTCAATGATAAAATTGAAATCACAATGATTCCTAAAGATCACAAGAAAGAGGTTTCAGTTTTAGATTCTGATGATACACAATCAGTTTCCACTCTTTCCATAGATTTTGGAAAAGACATAAGTATCGAAAGAGAGCCAAACAAAAGTCTCTTAGATTCCGATGATTCTGAGAATGAATACACGAAACCACGAAGTGTAGAGATCCATGACGTAACTAAACTAGGTAAAATAGTAGATAAGGATGATTTAAACAATCCCCACAAAGACATTGAAGCTAAAACTGAATTCAAGGGCAAAGTTATACCTATAAAAGAAATAACTAAAAAAACGTCCAGATCTGAGAATTTTGGTGAATATTATGAGAAAAAGTTTGGAAATAATATTGTCAGGAATATTGACAAAGACAAAGAAAGCATCAGTGAGATGAAAGGCAAAACGATAACTGTCACACAAACAACAGAACCAACAAGGACACCACAATTGGTATGGAAGCAAGATAAAAACACAATAACTATAAAAATTAAAGTTGTGGTTGACGAATATACACTGGAAACTGGAAATCGTTCGCTTAAATTTACCGGATACCAAAACGAAGTGAAATATGCTTTTGACATCGAACTATACGGTGTTATTGAGAGCGAAAAGACTACACACGCAAACAAAGGCCAGTACATCTTAGTAACATTATCAACTATGTTAAAAAAGAGAACAAAATGGCTAAAATTGACGAATGAATACAAAAATTGGATTGTATATGATGTTGATTCTATCGATACATCGTCTGATGAAGAAACTCCGACGAACAAAGATGCGCTGAAAATCATCATGGATAAACACGAGAGAGCTATGGAGGATGATGAAGATGACGACATGGATGATACATCTGGATTTAGGTATAGAGACTAAAAAATTCATTTATTTATAAAGATTTCAATACATTCCAAAAATTGCAGACATGCGACCTTCGCCATATTATAATCGTTATACTGAGAATACTATAAAATGTATACTCTATGAGCCGTGTTGGCCGAATGGGGTGGTACCTCGACTTTCAATCCGAAGGTCGTGGGATCGAATCCCGGCCGTGCATCAATGGATTTTGCGTTTCGTAAAATTTATATGCGCTTTAACACGAGCGATATTTCCTTCACCGTTCAGACGGTGAAGGAAAACATCGTGAGAAAACCAGTATTCTTATAGGCGGCGATGGGCTGTGACGTATGGATTAATAACTTCTGCAAGATGTGGGCTTGTATCAAATATGTATTTGTACATGCCTCTAACTACCCCCTTAGACATCTTCCAAGGATCTGGAATATAAAAGATCTGAGAGAATGTCTACCGCGCCTCGGGGATACAGTCGTGACTCTGTTTTACTATAAAATGAGGGCTATAATTTTTAGATTGATCCGTCTAGTAGTTCTTAAGTTTCGTTGTATTTTACTAACCATGTATTTCCTATGGTTAAAATTTAAGAGGATGGAACGCTATAGCTTCCTTTTGAGTGTAGGCATAGGAGTGACTCCTGAGTATAAATCTAGATATGTCCAAGTCCTATGCCGGCCACCCACGATCCAATCTACCGTCCAGTTTGCAGCGCTGCAAACTTGATCAAGTCGGCAGAACGAAGTTCTTTTTCGCTTGTCATGCACACCCATACCGATACACCGTCAAGTTTACTGGACGCCGCATCCAGTCCGCTGCAGACTGGACGGTAAACTTGATCGTGGGTGGCCGGCATTAAGAGTGTACAGCGAAGTATTTGTGGGTAGACTTAGTCACGACCATTTACTTGCTGTGTGAAACAGCTGCTACAGAAGCTCAAAACATTTTGATTATACTTTTAGTAATGTCACGATTGACGTGCCATTTTCGTCTTTAGCGATAAAGAAATAAGTTCAAGTTTTAGTTTAATTAAGTTAAGTCAGTGAACAGCAAAATCGACGCCTATGATCACTTAAAAGTGATAGGGTAAACAGTACAATGATTGGCACCCTAAGCCGATTTTAGTCATTATCTATTAAAATCTCTGTTGTTGGAATTTAGTTTATACATTTTTATTGCTCTATATGAAACTAGGATACCTAAGGCCTAATTAAAATTATACGACAACTCAAAAATAACTTGTTTATTACCTTTTAAATGAAATTAAATTTAATTTTATGCTAGGGTGCCAATCATTGGGGGGGTGCCAACAATAGTATGGTTTACCCTAAATTGTTATTTTTAATTTACATAAGTATATTTTTAGCTATCGTGGGTAGCGATTCTGAGTTCAGCGGAATGCATCAGGTTGGAATCGGTCAGCTCTTCAACCGACCGCAACCAGTCACAGTGCAGGAATTGATCTAAAACTGACGCTTCTTGCACTGTGATTGGTTGCGGGCGGTTGAACAAAGTCTGAATCACTAGGCTAGTCACGCTATGGATGCTAAAAGACCGACGCGTAGAGGTCGCCCTCGGAAATTTAGCGCCATGACAGATGCCTTTGAGGATTGGTGGAACTTGGCAGAGAATAGAGACCATTGGAAGAGCTTGGGGAGACCTTTGCCCAGCAGTGGGACGAGACAGGTTGTCTAAAAAAATTGCCATCCAACGACGATCGATAATACAATCATATCTTCTGATTCCAGTATGTTAGTCTAATATACATAGGGTAGTTTTTTAAACATAATTATAATTGTTTTAAGTATTCTACTCTATGGAGACTGAGTTAAATAATCACTAATACACGATTTACTTTAAACGGCCTTCAAAATAAGCGTGTCATACAATTAAAGTTTTACTTAATTGTAAGTTTAGGCAGAACTTTCTATGAAGGTAATCCAAACTGTTGATACCTATCTATAAATATCTATACATCTTTGTAAAACATAGTTGAAAAATAATTTTTTCTCATTTCTTATTCCTGAGTGTAACATACATAATGTATGGTTATTCCAGAGCGTTATTTTAAGTAATTCTAAAATAAGGTTGTATGAGTCGGTGACCAACTCTGTTGACGGAGTTTTGAGCCGCTGGCTTAACGACTTAAATAGCCGGGACCGACAATTTAACGTGCTCTCCGAAACACTGAAGCACTGGCGGTCACCCATCCGCTTCGGACCGATTAGAACGTTGCTTAACTTCGACGATCTATCAAGCACGACCACGAGCGCTTCGTTAGTTATTTCGATTAGTTTATTCCGAAGAATAACTTTATGACACGTTTATAAGTGTGGATTCTGAATCGAGGCCTTATTTTGTTACCCCACTGACTAAAGTCATAGGGTTATGTTTTTTTCTAAAGAGATATTTTTGACTAATTTTTGTTAAACATTTTTTAGGTATTTGTATTGTATGCCGTATGACTATGTTCATAGTTTATTTTTGTTTGATTTAATAAAGAATGATTCATACAATTTTGTGGTTTCAATCACCCATCCCATCCCACTCATAATAAAGCCCGTCACAGACTTAGCTATAATATATATTGATATACCGTACTAATACTACTAGTACTATAATATATATTATAGCTGAGTGTGCGGTCACGCGAAAATTTGTATAGAAAATATATAGAAATATGCCTAGCTATAAAAATATTAATATATATAATAGCTAAGTCTGTGACGGACTTTAAGCTGAAAGTTTGCGAGTTTGTTTAGATGTTATGATATTTTTATGTTTGTGATTCAATCACGCCTAAACCAGTGAACCGATTTGAATGAAACTTGGTATAGGCGTAAATAGTGACCTGGAAGTTGCTATTCCAGGTCCAGCATAATAGTATAGCAAACGATCTATAGATAGCTCAACTGATCCAGGACACTGCCAGTCGGAATAGGTAACTAAAACCATAAATAAACATTGAACGATTTATTTTTGATTAAATATCTTACAATTCTAGAGTAACAACCGAACATGGTAAGTATATTTTACAAGTCATAACTTCACAAAAAATATTCGGGAAAATCTTAAATTTGATTGTGCAGGGAAATTATGATGGATAAGTATATAATATACTAAATAAAAACATAATAACATCACAATAATTTAATCTACAACTAATTCTGGAACCTGGAAGAGATCGCTTTCAGCGATAAGGTCGCCCATTGCTACACATTTAAATTAAGTCTGTTTTATTTGATTTTGTTTTTTAATGGTGTGCAATAAATTATTCTACTTTTCTATATTCTAATTCTACAATAATAATTAAAACTAAACGAATAGGTATTAGCTGAAAATACAAACAATAAATGCTTTTTACATTACAAAAATGTTTTTAAAAATGTATTTCGACATTCTGCTATGCACATAATAAACTATGTAATGAAAAACATGTATTTAGGCATATTTCTTAACATATAAAGAACTGTTACCGGCGAGCAAAGCGAGCCACTTTAAGAGTTCAGTTTTAACAAAGAAATAACAAATATTAAGTGTTAATTTAGATGCTTTTAGAGGTTATTAACATTTGATTACACATTTCAATCCAGTTATTCATTAAAGCCAATAATACGATTTATAAATAACATATTTGCAACATTAATTTCTATGATTATTATAAGATAGAGCTCTTTGCTAATTCTATGATTATATTAAGTTTAGCTCTGCATGTCTGTCCCATCATTACAAAATAGAAATAGAATAGACAGATAATGCTAAGGCGCAGGCCACATATAAATGGCGTTGGGCGCTGGCTCCATTACTAAATGCATGGAAATAAAGCACAAATTAGGACATTACGTCGTTGATCATTTGAATGGAATAGGAAGATACCCGCGCCGTTTCCGCGCCAGACGCCAGTTAGGTGGATGGATGTGGTCCAATGACATCGTTTTTTTAACGCGCGTTACTAAAGCGCGCACTTCAAAACGCCTAATGTGTACTAGGGGTAAAGTGCATTAGCATTATTATTGATAGCTTAGCAAAATCTATACTAATATTTTATAGAGGAAAGATTTTTTTGGTTGTTTGAATTGAATAGGCTCCGAAACTACTGGACCGATTTGAAAAATTCTTTCACCATTACAATCCTGCATTATCCCTGATGAACAAAGGCTATATTTTATCCCGGGATAACAAAGTTTCCCCGAGGGACCGCGGGTAAAACCGCGACGGACATTATTTACGTCCTCTATTTCTATTTGTAACATGGTTAAGGAGTTTTTCTATTGCAACTGACATAATTTATTTTGTCTACACATTGAATCTGGTCTCGGAACCATCAGCCAACATCAGAGTGACAGTACGACAGTTGGTCCATACAAGTCGAGCGAGCCTAGCCGGGTTCAGACGGGATACATCCGCCATTGGCGCTGTGCTGTAGCATTTCACGCAGCGGGTTTGCGCCGCGCCTAAACCGAACATGCCTGGGGAAAATATTCAAATAAATCAGTTTGAAAAGTCACGATGGAATGTGTGAAGGATGGAGGGGTAAGGAGTGAGGGTTGAGTTGACGGCTCTATAAAGAGCGGAGTGGAAGAGAAGTGTGGACCTCGCATAAAAGTGGGAAATGATGATGTTGATGAGTCTAAAAAGTAGGTTATAGATAAATTGTGGCCAAAGTTTGACGACCGTTGAAACCTATGTTATTAGCCGGCGAAACAAGCCACCTCTATTTTCTGTACGCTTTCTGAAATGACTGTAGCTCACTTTGCTCGCTATACTTAACAAGAGGTTCACCAGTAGTTTTCTGACATCAGACTTCCTAAGGGCTGGATTCACCAAACTTTGTCTAACAGAGCGTTAGTTTATTGACATTCAAATTTAGTAAGAAAAATAACAACGGATTAAGATTTTAACAGACCGTTACGATGTTTTGTGTTCCTTCCAAAGGAAATCTTCACTGACAAGCCGCTAAATCTAACCGCTGGTCGGCGGCCGGTTAGTTCACTGACAGTTGACATCGTAGAAAATTAAAAATATGTAGCAACAACGTTCAAAAACATCGAAAAGTTCGCGCCGTAACCATAGCAACAGAAATAACAACAAAGTTTTGAAGGAAAATTCCCTAACCGCGATTAACTAACCAGCTGTTAGATAGACTTTTGGTGAAACCAGCCCTAACTCTATTATTACTTAACGGGTGTTTTTCTCAGAAGAGTACACTGTTTAGGTACATTAGTAGGTAGTTAAAGATACAAAGTTACTGGTCATTATGAAGCGAGCGCAGCGAGCTTTATCTAATTTTTGTGTGCAACTTGAACTTGCTGTAGCTCGCTTCGCTTGAAATCATTTGTTGTACCTATGGTGAAGAGCATCTACTCAGCAGCTATGCTCTGCCAGAAGGATAACCTGTTGTTTCTAGTATAACAGAACGTCGAGTCTGTAACTAGCGAGCGAAGCGATCTAAATCTCGGTATGCTCCTGGTTTCACTAAGAATTGTTCGCTATTCAATTATAAACACCTATTAATTCACCAGCGGTATTCAGCAAAGATTCAATGTATTGCCCGTCTCCATGTAGCTAGCGAGCGAAGCGAGCTACATCCATCTTGAATTTACTGTCACAAGGAATAAAATCCTGTGGAAATTGTATTAGGTTGTTACCGGCGGTGCTCTGCCAGAAGGACAGCCTGTTGTCGCTAGTGGCGTACGACACGAGGTAGCGGCCGTCGGGGCTGAAGGCGCACGCGGTGACGGGCCCCTGGTGCGCCGCCAGCGACTGGCAGCGACCCGCGCGGAGCTCGTACATCGCTAGCTGACCCGTGTGGCTGCCCACTGGGACACGAAATTAGGATTAGCCTTACTGATCTATACTAATATTATAAAGAGGAATGATTTGTTTGTCTGTTTCTTTGTTTGAAATGAATAGGCTCCGAAACTACTGGGCCGATTTGAAAAATGATTTCACCAATAGAATCCCACATTATCCCCGATGAACATAGGCTATATTTTATCCCGGGTTCAAATCGGTCCAGTAGTTTCGGTGCCTATTCAATTCAAAGAAACAAACAATCAAACAAATCTTTCCTTTTAATATTATAGTGTAGATATCATAGTAACGCCGATAAGATTATTAAATCCAATCCAATCACAGTTTGAAAAAAAAAACATTTATTAAAGCATGAATAAAGACCTCCTGTAACGCACTGAACGACAGCCCGTCTCGTATGGACTATGGATGGAGGCAACTTCTGCAAAATGCAGGCATCTGCTCAATATGTAAGAGACATCTTCATAGTATCTGATAAATAAAAGGACTGAGTGAATGTCTACCTACCGCGCTTGAAGATGCAGTCAAGTAAAGGATCGGTCAGTGCAATACTTTTTACGTAGGTAGATCTGAGAGATTGTCAACCACGCATCGGGAATACATTAATCACGCTTTTAGGGTTTCGTACCTCGAAAGGAAAAAAAACGGAACCCCTATTTTTAATTATCTTACCCGCGATCCTCCTAGTAGCAGGACAGTGCGATACTTGGTTGTATCTGCAGATCGCTGGGAACACCTCATTCAGGCCCTTACTCTTCAAGTGGGACTGGTCCACGCAATGCAGGATGATGTCCATCACCTGAAATGTTTATTAAGGTGACTTCTGGTCCGACCTTGGAGCCTTTCGGCCGACAGTTGATGTCAGATAGTCTTTATAAGTTAGATGTGCTTGAAAACATCGTAAGCGCGATCTAGGATTTAGTACAAATCTCGTCATTTGTATGGGAAATCGCTTATTTGCGATTCCAGCGCCATCTAGTGTTACAAGCTCTGAAGTAGGAACTCTTTTAGCTAGGTGGTAGCTAGTTTTTGTGGCGATATCGGTAGAGGTCGCTACAGTGCCTTCAGGCAGTGTCTTCAAGCTGTCTTCCACTGTCTGGGTCTTCAAGTATTAGAAACATCATCATTGGCCTGCCCTTATCCCGCTCATGCGGGGTCGGCACAACATGTCCTCCTTCTCCACTCTCCTCTATCACTCGTCATCTCCATATCCACTCCTTTCTTACCCATACCTATCTTCTTTCACACAATTCATCCATCTTTTCTTATGTCTACCTCTACTCACATATCCATCCACATTCATTCTCATCTGAAGTAGGTACTTTTTAGCTAGGTAGCTAGTTTTTGTGGCGATATCGGTAGAGGTTGCTACAGTGTTTTCAGGCAGGGTCTCCAATCAATTCTAAAATCATTATTCTATTCTAAAAAACTTATTCCAATCTGTCTTCCACTAGCTGTGTCTTCGAGTCCTAGATAGATAGATAGAAAGCTTTATTTGCCACACAGACACAGGTACATTACATAAACAGATAACAGGTACAAAAAAGAAAAATACAAAAGTATGTATCCCCTAGAAACGTCTAGTGTACAAGTTACCTCGACCAGCAAGGAGGCTAGCTCAGCATGCATCCTATCAATGAGCAGCTCGATGCCGCGCAGCACCTCCGCCCGCCCCCGCTGCAGCGCCAGGTAGGCGGGGGGCGGCGCCGCGCCGTGAGACAGGGCGGCGCAGCGGGCCACCTCGCGGGCCATGCAAGTGATGAAGGCGGCTGGTCTGGGGGAGAATAGTGGGGAAATAATGCTTATTTCTTGATATTTAGGGCTCATGGCCTGGGATGGAAACAATGTTATGTCAAGATTACGCAGCGAGTCACCTCGCGAGTCATTGTGGGGATGAAGGGTGCTGGTCTGCTGAGGAGAGAATGGTGACCCCACCATACTCTTCTCAGCAGATCAGCACCCTTTTCTCCCAAGAATTATAGGGTGATAGGGGCTAGTTCTTGGGAGAAACAATGTTAAGATGGACAATGCTAAGGTTATACGAGCTATCGGTCGTGATACTCCTCGGAAAATTGTGGTGATGAAAGCATCTGGTTTCTTCTTCTCTCGTGTTAATGGCTTGACCTTAAATTTTTTTAACCCTATATTCAGCGACACTTACGCCCCTATCCGTGGCCTTGTATAAGTCCTCCCGAGTGCAGGTGGTTGGACAAAGCAAGCATGAAACTAGGTGTGCCATACTTTGGGAGAACGCTCCACAGTTACACCCGCTCCGAGATGGGTCGATGTAGCCCCACTTGGCTAGATTTTGGCAGCGACCAACTTGGGCTCGAAGACGATTTAACGACTTCCAAGTTGACCACTGCAGATCTTGGCCGGGAGGCAGCTGTTCCGGAGGGAGGCCATTGGATGAGGTTGGGTATTCAAAGAACCACAATCCACTTCTGCCTCTATAGGGTTTTCTTCCAAGGGGTTCGTGCATCTTTGAAAACTTTTAGGCAGCTGGTTTGAGAATGATGCCAGCCACCCACGATCAAGTTTACCGTCCAGTCTGCAGCGGACTGGATGCGGCGTCCAGTAAACTTGACGGTGTATCGGTATGGGTGTGCATGACAAGCGAAAAAGAACTTCGTTCTGCCGACTTGATCAAGTTTGCAGCGCTGCAAACTGGACGGTAGACTGGATCGTGGGTGGCCGGCATGCATGACAGAATGATTGATTTACGACGGACTATTTGTGATTATGAAGGCTGATCTGGGGGAAGAAATGAGGTTAGTGAGACTATAGTGTACCTGGCTGTCGCTATAAGTGTGAGCGCGTGTCTTGCTGTGCGACAGGAGTCTGCTTGCGGAGTCAGAGGTAGTCCATAGGTCATGGACGGAACCAGCTTGTCTGCGTCCGAACACATCTCTAGTAGACCTATTAATAAATTAAATACATTATTATGATATTCATTCATTAAGGTGATGTAGGTCGCAAAACTCACGTTTTGACTGTACGTCGTAATTTTTAAGGCATAAAAACACCAATTTTTTTTATATTTTTTTGATGATAATGAATAGTTTAGGATATTAGTTTATTAGTTATGGGAGTCGAAAAACGATTGACTTAATTTGACTCGATAGAAAAAAAATCACAAAGTTACCTCTAAATCTTCATCATAAAGCAGTTTCATTTGCTGGTTGTTTCAATATTTTTAATGAAATTTCGTCTACGTGTTCCCTAATAAATACGGTAGAGGATTGCGGATTTCTTTTATTGCCAAGGAGTATTATTTTCTAGCAAAAAATACATTTATAAATAACGTTCAGTGTAATTTTGCGCGGGCCGGCCAGCACACCTTTAATTTCTTTCTTTCTTTTAAACTTCTTTCTTTTCGACTTTTAATTTCTTAATGAAATACCAAGTCTAGATTAACACTATAAAAATAACAATAAAAACTAAAGAAAAAAATCTAAGGTCACATACCCAACAAAACATGGCTCTGATCCAAATAAGGCTCCCAGACAGTGAACCCTCGTCCCAGAAGGTCAACAGCCGCCCTCCTTAGCGGCGTATGCGCAGGTAAGCGCGGACACGCCGGCGAGAGAAGCAGGTGGCTTAGCGCTAGTGCGGTTAGACGGGCTAGGTTGTTGGATGAGCTCAGGGTGAAACCTGGAAACAAAATAATGTAATAATCACTACATCGTAATGTAGTGTACATAGATAGGTAGCTAGATAGGAGTTAGGTAGCGCATAGAATAAGTTCAGTTTTAATAAATGTTTTTAGGTATTGTTGTTTTATTTATCATAGTAGGTAATTAGGTAATATATTGTAAATAGGTAGGCTAGTAAAATAGAATAAGTGAGAAACGTTCTCCTTTAGGTATTGCCTCGCCAAGGGGGGTCCGCGCGTTTCCCCCGCGCTAGCCTCACCCCGCTCTATCGTTCCATTTCTTTTACTCACTTTTTACTGGTCACGTGACTCATGAGAAATTGTATATAAGTAGGAGAAAAACCGAAATAAAATCAGTTCAAATCGCACTCACGACTTTTACTCATCTCTAGTACCCTGAGAAGAAAAGCAGCTCCAACACTCCCTACAGTATAAAACAAAGTCGCTTTCTCTGTCCCTTTAACCCTATGTCCCTATGTATGCTTAAATCTTTAAACCTACGCAACGGATTTTGATGCGGTTTTTTTGCCATAGATAGAGTGATTCAAGAGGAAGGTTTATATGTATATACATGCATAATATAGTAGAGGAACACTGATAATTTTAGAGGTATCTAATGTGATGTCGTGAATTACTAATAAATTTTTTACGCTTACATTGCAAACGCTGGCCAAACCCTAATATTTAGCATCAGCATTACACCCGTGCGAAGCCGGGGCGGGTCGCTAGTAAGAATTAAAAAACTAAAAAGAAAGCCGACTTCAATGTTTGAACTGCGCGGCGTGACTCAGGGCGTTAAGAATACGGTTTTAATTTCAACTCGATACCTCCACGAGTTCCCGAGAGAGGGCCTTGACAGACAGACGGACAATAAAGTGATCCTCTATGGGTTTCATTTCTTCCTTTTGAGGTACGGAATCCTAAAAAACTTTGAATTGAAAGCCTACTTAAATCAACTGAGGAATTAAATTGATACGGTCAAACGTCTATTTACAACCCAAAATTGATGCCTTGTCCTGTGTAGTTTGACGACGTCTGTGGCGCGGTGGGTGAAAGCCCGCTTGGGACGCAGAAGGTTGCGGGTTCGATCCCTGCCGCGGGATAATTTGTATGATCTGCAAATATTTATCTTGGGTCTGGGTGTTTCTATGTATAACTAGCAAACCCAGCGAACTCCGTTTCGCCACCAAATTTTTCCTGAATTTTCTTTGCTATAAACCTCACGGAGCCCGAGACCTTTCCAACGAATGCAAAACCGTGGAAATCGGTTCGTGCGTTCTGGAGTTATAGCGTCAGGAAGGAAAACCCGACTTATTTTTATATAGTAGATATGTGTGTATTTACAATCAAAAATTTTTGTAAGTAGTAAGTATATCATTTATCTGGTTCCGATAGTGCATGCTTTGCTTATTTTAGGGCTAGATGATGCTGTGTGAAATGTCCAGCATTATTTATTATTATTAGTTTAAAATGAAAGACCCTGAATGAGACGAAGTAGATAATCTTACCTTCAACAACAGAACTCTTCCTACTGTCGCCGTCTTTACGCCTCTTATCTTTGGCTGCGCCTACAAAATGTCGTTATTATTGAGAAATAAGTTGCCAATCAACCAAGAACAAAATAGTACTACAACAAAATAGTAATACAATCCTGAGAGGTTACCGGTGTTTTACAAATAACCCTGTATAGGTGTACTTTTATCATCTCACGAAGTTGGTTATTTATTTATTTAAAACTAGCTGTACGCCGGGAAAACTTCACTTCCCCGGGATAAAATATAGCCTGATCATCGGGGATAATGTAGGATGTTGGTGAAAGACTTTTTCAAATCGGTCCAGTAGTTTCGGAGCCTATTCATTTTAAACAAACAAACAAACAAATCTTTCCTCTTTATAATATTAGTATAGAAGTATAGATAATTAGCACGGTTATACAGGGTGTAAAAAGACGTCTACCGAAGCCGAAAGGGGTAGGTACACAACCAAATCCAAAAGGATTTTCCGAGAAAATCGTTATATCCGGAGAAAACAGCGTTTGAAGATTGCTGTTTGCGTATGTTCTGGGCGCGTTGTTTTACGTAGATTGCTGGATTTTGAGTTTTAATTGTTTTTTTCTTTTTTAAATGAAATTATTAGGTAGGTATGGTCTTATTATGTCGTACAAGTAGTAAATAACCGAAAATAACATAGCATGACGAAGCTAAGACAAAAAACATTTTTGCGTTTTTTTTTCGCTAGATATGTTTAGAATCATGGTCTGATTGCAACCCTTCAGTTTTCGGTAGCAGTCTTTTTAAACCCTGTATGAGAGCAATTACACTAATTTGCATAATACAAGTGAAAACAAAAAAAACAGAAGATCAAATTAAGTGCTGGTTAAATTGTGAACTTGCTTAGCAACAGTTTAATTTTAAAGCATTATCTAAGCCGTGTCTATCTCTAAATATGTGTTCAACAGGTGTTTATTTTGTAGTGAGACTTAAAACTTACCCTCACTGGTTATGTCTTGGCCGAACTCCGCGCCAATGACCCCAAGGAGTACTACAGAAGTAGTCTGTTTCCTCTTCAGCTCGGCCATAGAAGATGGCTTGCGGATAATCTCTTCTTCTTCTTCTTCAAACTCTTCGTCTTGCTGGAATAAATAATAATAAATAATAAATAAATAATGCTGGACTTCTCACACAGCATCATCTAGCCCCAAAGTAAGCAGAGCTTGTGTTATGGGTACTACATGACTGATAAACTACTTATATACTTTTTGTTTGTAAATACATACATATTATAAATAGAAACACCCAGACCCGAGACAAATATCTGTAGATCATACAAACATTTGTCCCGCGGCGGGGATCGAACCCGCAACCTATTGCGTCGCAGGCGAGCTTTCGCCTACTGCGCCACAGAGGTCGTCAAGACAATGAATGAATGAATGGAATGAAGACATTGAATAGACAGACAGGGTCACTACTGTATCCCCAAGGCACGGTAGACATTCTCTTAGATCTTTTATATTCCAGATCCGTTGAAGATGTCTAAGGTAGTCAGAGGCATGTACAAATACATATTTGATACATGCCCACATCTTGCAGAAGTTAGTATTCCATACGTGACAGGTTGCAAGCCCATCGCCGCCTATAAGATACTAAGGCAATGAATGTTGTAAATATTTCTTTTAAAATAGGGATAAAAATACTGTGGTATCACCGAACTTTGATAGCCAAGACCTGGTGGGACTTCACTTCGGATCGACCATACCCCTGGGTAGTGGGTACCCCCAGGGGTATGGCCACGGGTATGGTCCCGTCTATAACATTACGGTCCCATACCACCATAGAGACAATGAAATAACATGTGAATAAATAGGTAGTATTTCTTTGTTGCAAATAAAGAATTTTTGAATTTGAATTTCTGTAAATGATTTTAAAGTGTATAAAAATTAAAAAATTACATTAAAACACTACTGCTGAGGAACGAGTGCTTTTACAGTTCATTCATTCCGTTAATAATAATTATGTTTATTTCATTCATTCCTTTCATTTCATTCAATTTGACGACCTCTGTGGCGCAGTGGGTGAAAGCCCGCTTGGGACGCAGAAGGTTGCGGGTTCGATCCCCGCGGCGGTATAAATGTTTGTATGATCTGCAAATATTTATCTCGGGTCTGGGTGTTTCTATGTATAATATGTATGTATTTACAAACAAAAAGTATATAAGTAGTATATCAGTTATCTGGTTCCCATAGTACAAGCTTTGCTTAGTTTGGGGCTAGATGATGCTGTGTGAAATGTCCAGCATTATTTATTTATTATTTATTTATTTAATTTACACTTCTACAATAAAAATTAAATACAAAAATTTACAATACGTTCATTTCATTGATTTCGTTCATTCCCTTCATTTCGTTCACTTAATTCATTCATTCATGTCGTTCGTTTCCTCCAATTTGTTTATATCATTCCTCATCACAACACAATGTCTTTTATATGTTTTTCTTTTCTATAATAGAAGTCTAATTCAATCTCATAATAATTTTGTTCTCTTTCGCATTGTAACAGCCGAAGCAAAGATCCCTCATGTCTATATTACAAGTAGATAATACTTAGTTAGAGTGAGGAGTCCATGTCAAGACTTTACAAGTTAAGGTGACAAATCCTTCTTATATGTACCTACTTAACTTTTTTAGTTTAAGTCACTTAAAACCTGATTGTAAAGACTTTTTTTGGAAATAAATATATATTATTATTATTATTATTTATTTATTTATTATTATTTAAACAAAAAGTAAATTAAATAACTTTATTATAATATGAGACCAACCTGTATATTTTCTGCGAGCGGTACTTTTTCAGGTTCCTTATTCGCCGCGTGAGGGTTAATGCTCTCTGTGTGAGTGTACAGAGGTAGGTACTGAGCCCAATTGTCTACTAGAGTCTTGCGGCCTTTGGGACCCAACCTGGAAATAATTACGTCAGTGAGACCAACAGGTATAATAAAGAGAGGTTTTGAACTGAAAACGTATACAAGGTGTAAAAAGACGTCTACCGAAGCCGAAAGGGGTAGGTACAGCATCCGAACACACAACCAAATCCAAAAGGATTTTCCGAAATAATCATTATATCCTCTGAAAACAGCGTTTGAAGAGTGCTGTTTGCGTATGTTCTGGGCGCGTTGTTTTACGTAGATTGCTGTATTTTGACTGTTTCTTTTTCTTACAAATGAAATTATTAGGTTAGTATGATCTTATTATGTTGCAATAGTAGTAAATAACCGAAAATAACATAGCATGACGAACCTAAGTCAATTTTTTTTTGCGTTTTTTTATCGCTAAACATGTTTAGAATCATGGTCTGATTGCAACCCCTCAGTTTTCGGTAGACGTCTTTTTACACCCTGTATTTTCTGGATAATATGTTAAGTGAGATTAGGTATTAAAGTATGAGCTATGTACGTATATGACTTATAGACATAGCGCGATCCGCAATATAGGGTCTTTCATTTCAAACTAACTTAATTCAGGAGTTGGGTTCAACAAATAAATAAAAAAATATTAATATAATGATTTTTTTTGTTTTGTTATGAAAATCCCGAGAAAATCGATAATGACTATCAATCAATCAATTCATTGTTGCTTCCTGTATAACATAGTCCATTCGAGCGTGCATGTGTGTGCGCTCGGATGTAGCCCTCGAATGTCTCCTTGAATATCATTATGCAACATGTCCTAAAAAATCAATAACGGATAAATTTTGAAGGGAAAACCTCTATCGGCTTAGGAATGAAATTGATACGGTCAAACGTCTATTTACAACCTAAAAATGAAGCCCTGTCAGTTTGTGAAAAATGACCTAGAGGCACTTAGATGACAAATTTTAATTTTGACTCGCCTCTGTTAAATTAATTTGCACACCGATAAGTTTCGGTAAAGCACGTTGTGACTTCTAAAACTTTTGATCTTGCATGCAAATGTAACCTACACAATGTTTTGAGCAAATAAATTATCTTTATCTTTATCTAACCTGCCCAATTCAGCCAGGAGAAGAGCTTGAGAAGCGTCCCTCACTTCGAGACAATGGTGCTGCCATCTCCTGGCCAGCATCTCAACTTGAGGGCGTTTGAAGTTCTTCGCACCTGCAATATTATTACGTTCTAAAATCTATCTTCTTCGAGGCGATACTTAATTCCTGAAGATCTTGATCTTCCACCACACCATATCGTGTCGTTCTAGTATAGACAGCGTATACAATGTCGCAAAGTAAGTAAGTTCGTATGAGTCAGTGGCCAACTCTGGTGACGGAGTTTTTAGGCCGCCTTAAGGCCTCCGTCATGGCTTAACGACTTAAATAGCCGGGACCGACAATTTAACGTGCCCTCCGAAGCACGGAAGCGCTCAGATGAAAATGCCACTGGCGGTCACCCATCCACTTACAGACCGTTTAGAACGTTGCTTAACTTCGACGATCTATCAAGAACGACTAAGCAACAATTGTTCTAACTATAATCACCAATTTCCATTCTGCCATCTTCTTCTAGGACTGCCTGTATATAGAGGAACTTACCAGCCGCCAACACCTTATCCGGAAGCAGCACAGCATGAAGAGTGGCCAGCAGTGACCAGCCCTGCTTGATGTGAGCCTGCTGGGCTGCGAGCTGCTCCTCCCTCTCCTCATCACCAGCCCAGGAGGTGCTGCTTCTGGTTGAGGGTCTGGAGATTATCAATCAATAACAGCTTAGCTGTTCGGCGCAATGATGTTTCTTTTTCCATCTTACTCTTTACAATGCGGTTTTTTTTATAGAAGAGGGAGCAAACGAGCAAGTGGCACACCTGATGGTGCGTGATTGCCACCGCCCACAGACCACTGCAGCATCAAGAGGCACTGCAGATGCGTTGCCGGCCTTTGAGGTAGGAATAGGCTCTTTTCTTATAAAAGAACTTCATTAAACGACAGATTACAGAATATCATGATCTGCAAACATAATCTTGGGTCTTGGTGTTGTCTATGTCTTTGCATTTTGCAGAAGCCATTACAACGTCTCGTTGAGTGAAGGCATAGTTTTCTTCCAGGCGCCTGACGTAAAAGCTAAAAAAGTAAATGAGAACCCAATCTGTTTGGTATGATACGAGCACGAGAAGGGAAGAATGTCATGTGACCTGACGAGTACTTGGTATGAATGGGGTTCGATATACGAGTAGAGGTAGGCCGAAGAAGAGATGGATGGAATGTGTGAAACATGAGCAAGAAGGGAGTGAGTACTGAGATGACGGCTGATAGAGGGAAATGGAAGAGGAAATAATGTTGTGCCGACCGCACATGAAGTGGGACTAGGGCAAGAAGATGATGATGGCATATTCACACATGAAAGATCAGAGAGAATTTCTACCACGCCGGGTTACAGTAGTGATGTTTTTTTTTGTTACCTGTGCATCCTCCTGGCCACTTCCTGTTCCGGCACGAAGCTGGCGTTGCTCATGGACATGAGGGTGTTGGCCAATGCCACTATGGACAGCAGGTGGTTAGTGGTCAGAGTGGTGGACAGCTCCCAGTGGAGTTTTGATGAGAACAGCCTGAAAGCAACATGTGGTTTAACAAAGAAGAATGAGTACTTGGTTACTGATTAGTCGTTCTTGATACATCGTCGAAGCTACGTGGATGGGTGACTGCCAGTGGCGTTATCAACTGAGCTCTTCCGTGCTTCGAAGGGCTCGTTAAATTATCAGTCACGTATAGTCGTTAAGTCATAACGGAGGCCTTAAGGCGGCCTAAAAATCCGGCATCTGAGTTGGACACTCATCCGAACTTACATTTTGCTTAGCATTTTGATCACAGCAAAGTAAGTTCGTATCTCCGGTGACAGACTTTTAGGCCCCTGATAGACCTCCGTGGCCCAATTAGCTGACCAACAATTTAACGAGCCCTCTGAATCATTGAAACGTTCAGTTGAAGTAGGCCTGGAAATCTGTCTCCTATGCAAATGCGTGGTTTAATAATTGTAAGGTCAACCTGGTAAGCTTTTCCTGTCTCAGCAGTTCTGGTGGTAGACCGGAGGTGTTGAGGAGCGGGTCTTCAGGAGCCGACGCGCACGCCTGATCCCAGCCTCCAAGCCACGTGGGTAGCTGAACTGCCATATGCCCATGACGGGAGACCACGCCGAAACATACTGGTACCTGGAGTAAAGAGTCTAGTGTTATCTTCTCTGTAAGGGGATGGACGACATTTTGCATTCGAACCATGATGTGTGTTTCACCGATATCATACAAAAAATGCTCGGTGTTATCCGCGGTCACTCCGGCTTTACTTTTCCGAGATAAAAAGTGGCCTATGTGCTATTTCAGACTATAATCTATCTCTATGCCAAATTCTATCCCGATTCATTCAGTAGCTATAACGCGAATGAGTTACAAACCCATGCGCATAAATTTAGGATAGTAAACAAAGTAGGAAGTGTGATAGGATGCTTTGTAGGTACAGTGTACACCCAAACCCTGTTTGTTGCTCTGGTTCTTCACGCTATTGGTCGCGAAGGAACATGAGTAGAACCACCTGGTTAAGCCGCCTCTTGCAACTGCTCCAATAGTGGATACGTTCACGCTCCTCGAGCGTGCAACGGTGCGGTCTCCGCGCTCAGCGCTCCAATCGTTGGCGGTTTTTGGGCGAACACAAAGGGGAGTTCAGTCTGTTCGAGGACGCGAGCAAAATACCACTTATGGAGCGCGTATCATTGCAATCAGAGCGATTGCAGATGCGCGGAGCACAGCTGGTGCGCGAACATAATGAATACCCGGCTTAAGTGAAGTCCTACTGAATAAATGATTTGTGAAGTTGACTATGACACGTAATTAGTCTGACAATATTAAACTATATCAGTGAAATACCCACCATAGGCCTCAGCAGACCAAGTTTGCTCTCGCAGACCCTATCCAGGTCGGGATCCAGCCCCCACGCGTGGAGCAGCGAGATCAGAATCTGGGCTATCTCCATGGTGTGAGGGGTTTCGCCAAGGGAGACATCGCGGGGACGACTGCGTTTTGTTGTTTCCTCTGTAAAGAATGGTAAATTTTAATGGATGGAAATGGATGATGATTAGTTGCATCTTAGAAATGAGAGTATTGGTGGTATAGTGGACGCGATGATCTGATGATCCAATCCTAAGGTCGTGCGTTTGAATCCACCACCAATGATCTGTATGTCCAAACCTGTATGTGCTCTGCTAGTGCTCTCAATTGGTGAAAGAAAACATTCGAGGATTTTTGCTGCTGATTTTTATAAATAATTTTTGGTATCTATCTATATATGTACATGTATAACATGTATTCTATTGTATTAGTCACACAATGAATTTTTGAAGAAAAAACTTCTTTAGGCGCGTTTGACAGTTTTGAGATGAGAAAAAATTCTTGGATTCGCCCATTGAGTTATAATGTACTAACTTTATCTCAATGGATTCGCCTCGAAAAGGTCACGGGCGAGTCACGTGACTGCTCACCGACACCGGGTTATTTGTCAAGTTTAGAACCGTTCAAGATTTCACTTCTTCCGGCACTCCAGGAGTGCCATTGTTTTTTTTCTTATTATTATGTTAGTAACAAAAAATAAGTAAATATTAATACTGCTGGACTTTTCACACAGCATCATCTATCTTTATAAAGGAAAGTAAGCAGAGCTTGTGTTATGGGTACTAAGATGACTGATATACTACTTATATACTTTTTGTTTGTAGATCATACAAACATTGGTCCCGCCGCGGGGATCGAACCCGCAACCTTTTGCGTCGCAGGCGGGCCTTCGCCCACTGCGCTACAGAGGTCGTCAAATGTCTTTGTGTTTCTGCTTGTGCCCTATTGCTATTCAAAAGTGTAAACTTATCCATAAGCTATCATTAGACATGGCTACTAGATTAACTTGAATAGATCAATCACTATTACAGAGAGATTGTTGGTACATTCAGCGTGGGAAATAGATGACATTACGGCAATTGAAATATTTCTTTATTTAGACGGGGATGGGCTTATTCTACGTATGGAGTGCTAATTTATACTCAAAAAATCTCATCGTAATTTGATGGGTCCAAGATAATCGGTTTCATAATAGTTTTAAAAATGTATTTATAGTTTTGTTTATTATGGTGTGCATTTGTGTGTGTTGTGTGTATTTCCATTGTATTCTACGATCCTTACAAAGGTACTTTTCACGTCGACTGAGCGCTTCCGTGCTTCGGAGGGCACGTTAAATTGTCGGTCCTGGCCATTGAGTTATAATGTACTACGTACTAGAGAGGTCACCTCTACTCGACTGTTTGTTACACTTAGTCAGAGTGTTCGCACTCCGACTCACTTAGTCTGTGCCGAGCGCTTGCTGCAGGCGAGACATGTGTCATGATGTGTGTGAAGTTTTTTTCCATGAAATATGCCTTCGTGTGTATTGCGATACTGCACAAACAACTCGAGAAATACAAGTAAAAGGCAAGGAGTGACTTTTCACCAGTAAGTTCAACATAATTACGCGTATTTTAATTATATTTTTTCTATTGCAACGCGTCACCGTGACTGCGGCGGCAGCCATGTTTACGTGAATGTCAAAGAGTATAGAAATTTTCATGCACAGATCAGACACTATCGACGTACAATTTTAAATAAGTATTTTGGCTGTTTTTTACCATAAGTACCACCCTTATTTTTTAATAGCGATATTAATACTTATACTATGGCAAAACAACGTTTGCCGCGGGTCAGCTAGTTTTAAATAATTATGGGCTATAAAATATTAATAAACTAACTAAACTTAAATTATTTAAAGGAAATTTAAATATTGTTACAGTTTCAATACTCTTATTTATTCTCTGAGTAAGTACCTACCTACCTACACACACCCGATCAATATTAAGTAGGCAGAATAATAAAATTATGTCGCATCTGCGCGTATTAATTGTTATCTATGACAACATAACACCTCCCCGCTTGCCCCGCGCATGCCCCGCTGTCATCAGTCCGCGCGCTAATTTTGTTTGAAATGGCGTCTCTAGTACGTAGTACATTATAACTCAATGGTCCTGGCTAAGTCGTAAACCCAAGACGGAGGTAAGGCCTAAAATACTCCGTCACCAGACTTGGCCACTAATTCACAAGTTAGCATTTACGTGATGCAATGTTTGGCCACATCACTACAATAATATTATAAAGAGGAAAGATTTTTTTGTTTGAATTGAATAGGCTCCGAAACTAATGGAACAATTTGAAAAATTCTTTCACCATTAGAATCCTACATTACCTATGAACATAGGCTATATTTTATCCCGGGAAAGTGAAGTTTTCAAGAGGGATCGGGGGTAACACCGCGACGGACACCTACCATTTCATAATTTAGCATTACATTTTTTTTTATCTCGTTTCGCCGATACCATTTAGCGGCTGAGCGAGCGTTGCACTTAAGATAGCAGCAGATGACCGTTTACACGTAAAAAATTGGAGTTCGATACGACACCGTATCGGTTAAGTCTTCTGTGTAAGTTCTCATAAAGAACTTCCGTTGACTGTACTTGGAAATACCAACAGCGATCTCCTTGGCCTATACATAATTATCCTGATAACCATTGAGTGCGTGCTTTTAAAAGGCCGACTAGAACAAGAGAATGGGTAAAAAGTATTTGAGCCAATAGTTACTTTGTATATTAGAGGAAGTTTGAAAGTTGCGCCAGTGACGGATAAGTTGAAGAGTAATAGGTTGTCGTGGTATGGGCATGTTATGAGGAGGGAAGAATGTTAGGTTTGAATGTGGAGGGATGTAGCAGAAGAGGCAGACTTAAGAAAAGATGGACGGACTGTGTGAAGGATGATATGGGTATGAAAGGAGTGAGTGTTGAGATGACGGCTGATAGAGCGGAGTGGAAGAGGAAAACCTGTTGTGCCGACCCCACATAAAAGTGGGATGAGGGCAGGGAAATGATGATGGTTACTTTGTTGACCAAATTAGGTGTATAAAATCGAGAAAATCGATTATTTTACTAGTAAAACTTGGATACTAATTGTGATCGATTTTTTACAATCGATTTTTGTCACGTTACATCGCTAGAAACTTCAATTGACAAATCTGCCAGCACCTTAGATAATTTATACAGGATGCGCCTTACCTTGTAATTTCCCCTCTGCCAAAATGTACATGATTCCGAATCATGTGCGTCTTTTATTATTACGTACGTAATGTGCACAGAATGTGCGTAAAAATGTAGGTGTATAGTCAGTTTTTATGCATAAGTGTGTGTAAAATGCGTTCGTGTGCTGCCTCGTCCCCCGCAATTTGACAATATTGTACGAGGAATTCCGCCAATAGCGAGTCCCTACTTTTTTGTCTGAGGCCAGCACCCGTGCTATTTGGAATAGACTACGTCACGATCTCTAAACTGTGAAAAAACATCGTGAGAAACCAGTTAGTATTCTTATAGGCGGTGATGGGCTTGCAACCTGTCACGTATGGAGTGCCAATATCTGCAAAATGTGGACATGTGTCAAAAATGTATTTGGAATTTTGGACATGTCCTTAGACATCTTCAAAGGATCTGGGAGAGTGTGTCCGGCGCAAAAAAACATGACAAAACACAATATTTTTTTGAGAATATAAAATGTTTTTCTATTTTTTATCAGAACGTAAATAGATTAACAAAGGTGACGTGTGTGTACCAAGATCTCAAACGTAAAACTCATTAATAAGAAACTTAATATATCCGCATTTTTAAACCAAAACAACCCGTATTTTATGCAAATTAGTATATACGGAAAAGGAATTGGTTTTATTATCGAATTAATTTTCTTACTTTGTAATCAAATTAATTTTTGTTGATTTATTTTTAATTTATGTAACTAGTTTTATTAGTACATTCATACTACTAACTTATGTTGTAAATAAATATAGTATTATTAGAAACTTTCTGGTGACGTCACAACAACCACGTGGGCCGGAACGTAAAAGGAGCGAGCAGGACGGCGAGCTCACACTTTGCGCTTGGCTTTCGGACACGACGGATGTCTTGTTGTGCTAGGAACTTTGTATCTTTGGGTTGTATTGCTGTTAGAGTACCTTGGTGTAGCTTTCTTGATAAAAATTATAAGTGTCGGCTAAGTTCTAGTTTTAGGTACTGTAACGCTTTAAAATTTAGAGGTGGGAATGTATAAGTAGAAACTAAAAGGTTGGCGTTAATAACAGTATTTTATTCAGCATTCACTGTTGTACAAAAGTCATAAAACTAATAAATTAGGTTAATACAGAGAAGCTACTTTAAAATTATAATATTGATAAGTTAAATTATTACAGAGTGTTGAAGAATGTTGGGCGCCTTAAATTTATATGACCAGCTTAAGTCGGTATAGCAACGAGAAGTATTAACAGGGCGTGAAGGCCTACATTAACTTTCCTAGCAACCAGATAAATATTATTAGGTTTAAATTAAAGTAAAGTCTGAGTCTAGGTGATGTTCAGCATTTGTAGGTTGTAGATTCGGATACCGCAGAGTTGACCGAGGGGTAAAAGTTAGTTAGTTTGGACACAGCACAGAATATAGAAAAAATACACAGCGGACAAGGTCCGACTGTGGTACCAGGATACTCCGCAGGCGCTCCGCAGGAGCCGAGCTCAAAAGAAGGGGCCAGGCCTCCTTCGGTGCTGCACTGCCAAGGGAACGACCTCTCACAGGCCGTTCCAGGGACGACACAAAACGAGATAATTGGAGCCTTCAGCTGGACCCCGCTGCCAGTGCTCTGGGGGGGAAGACAAGAGAATAGTGTTAAAGAAGTGTTCCTCAAGATAGGAAACCCTAGGGAGTGACGCGTGGCATTGCCTATCGCCGGTATAAAAAGTACCTTGAACGTAGCTCTCCGATTCCAGGGAAAAGATCCTCTCGGCGGCCTTTTGCAGGTGTCCACGAGGCAGATGTCTCGGGCTCCGGAGTCACGTCACGACTTGACCACGAGGTCCTATTTCCACCAAAAGAACCAGAATTTTAGTCACAGAGCTGGCGAAGCTACGCACAGGCGGATCACTAACATACATACCAGCTGAAGGGATTCCAGTACGAATTTATAAGTTCACGAGTAAAAAGTTAACCACTCAGTCTGAGTCTCACAGCCAAAGAACAAGTCACGTCCTTCGAAGAAGCCAGCAGAGAATTTAGGGATCACAGCTCAACGCCGCTCACTCCCTTCCAAACCTGAGGGAGGATCCGGGAAGCAAATCTATCCTCCAGTCCGACAGAGACAAGCTCGAACACTCTTCGGACCAGACCAGGTCATTCTTCTACCGATCTATTACGCCATTGCGTACTAACAATCCGAAAAACAAAAGAATACGATAAATTTCAACTCGAGACTGATTTACAAAACAACTCATTAATTTGCAGATTCTTGACAGCTTGCAACACCTATACTGTCAACGTGACATGGACAATAGATGTCAATGTCACTTTTTTTTTTTTTTCGCCTAGCATGAATTTAAACCAGTTACAGTACATCCCCAGCCCAGCAGAATTTACGCAGTAAATTCGATCGGCTGACCCCAGCCGAATACCAGAACAGAAGAAAAAACACCAGAAAACACCAGAAATGTTAATGTATCAAACAAAGAAAATATTATTTTACATTCGAAGTAAACCCTATGAGTACCTAAGTAGGTTTATTAGCAATGAATAAGCGACGGTTTAGTCCCGCTACCTATCATGATAGTTTAAAGGTAAGAAAAGTAGCTAGGAGCGTACGTAACTATGTATCTGTACAAAAGTCCCTAGATAATACTATATTTACATATCCTAATGTATAAACTAATGGTAGGTAGTAGTATATTTACATGGTAGGTAGTAATTATTTACTGGCTTAGGGGACTAGTTCCCTAGGATTGAAGATCCTAAGCAGTTTGATTCATTCTCCTTCCAAACAATCTCTTTCATTCTTCCCTTTCACAAACCCCCCCTAGCAAATCACACAATCATACCTCCACAAGCACACACAGTTTCTCCTATGGAACTGAAGATACTGTGATTGAAAACTAACATACATCATGAAGTCTACCTGTTTAGACATGGTAAGACTGTCAATAGTAACCAAGTGAGTGTATCCAAAATACCCAGTGTTGGCTTATTTCAGTAGTCACGACCCGCTAAATGGCAATTGGGGAACATCTCCTTGTTGAAAAAAAACTGCAGAACAAGAAAAAATCCCATAGGTAGTAATTACCTATAAAGAAGCCCTAACCTACCTACTTCCTATCTACCTACTGTCTAACCTAATTATTCTAACATGCATTTAAATCTAATCGACTATCTAAAATCCCCATAGGTAGTATTTACCTATAAAGGAGCCCTAACCTACCTACTTCCTAACTACCTACTGTCTAACCTAATTAATTCTAGCATGCAACTAAATCTAACCGATACTCTAACCTAACCAACCACGCAACAGGCCGGCGGAAGTGAGGGGTGGTGATTACAGGAGACCAACCACACGACACTCCACTGGGTAGCGGGCCTGTGCCTACCAACAAAAGAAATAAAAGCATGACACCAGCAATCCAACAAACCAAGTTTATTCCAACTCCCGGGACAAGTGTTACGTAGCCTGGGCTACGGTCCAGGGCTTTCTTGAGAGCTTGAGAGTCTCAGACAGTCCTAGTCAGAACTGTTTTAGATCTTAGTTAGAAACTAAGTTTTAGTCTTAGAGGAGTTAGGTAGGAATAGCTACCATGTCATAGCGAGCCTAGAACGCGCTTGAGTTAAGTTTTAGTTTAAGTTAGGTAGGAATAGCTACCATCTCCGAACGAGCCTAGAACGCGCTTGAGTAAAGTTTTAGTTTAAGTTAGGTAGGAATAGCTACCATCTCAGAACGAGCCTAGAACGCGCTTGAGTTAAGTTTTAGTTTAAGATTAAGTAAGTAGGAGTACCTAGCTTGCTGCTCCTAGCGAGTTAAGACGCGCCATCGCGCTATGTTTTACTAGTTCAACTCTTCGCAGGTCAGTTTGTGAGAACATCTCAGACAAAATGAACTAAGGAGAGTATGAACCAGCATCAGCGGACTAAACGAATTGAATCTTGCAACGTAGATCAGTCAGTTACTTAGGTTAATTAAAAGTTTTAAGGTTCTTAGTATGCCAAAATAGAAAGAATAAAGAAGAATTTATTTCACCAGCCATGTGATTTAGTGTACCCTACAAATGCAATAAAAAAAATAAAAAAAAAATCTTGAGTATATTTAAGTATTTAATTTTACTTAGTTAGTATTAGTGAGAGAATTTAGTAGTGAATATAGCAAAGGATTGATATCAGTTTATTGATCACTGCAATGTGCCGCCATCTAGTGTTTGATTTTTAGTGCAAAGTGATATTAGTCTAGCAATATTACCAGTAAACCAATGTACATACCACACAAACAACAACTATCCAAGAAGAAATAACTATTTACCCAAAGCAACCGAGCCAAATTGAAGTTTTAGAATTTCCTACTAAACAAAGTTACAATTCTAGATAAGACCAGGTATCCTAGAAATTACTATGATTAAGCAAAGAATCTAACCGGGAATATATCAAGCTAAGGATCATCCCAGCAGCAGTTCCTAGAATATTAGAGTAGAGAAAACCCCATCCAGAATTGAATTCAAGAAAATGTAACACCGGAACAACACTATCTATTGAAGCACAATTCCACCATTACAACACTATTGTAAAAACTAGAGTAAACAAAGTGCTGTATGTTTGCATGAGTTTCTAAAGAAGTAAGTATGCGGGTATTAAAATATTAAGTTTAGTTTTTAGATTTTTAAGTTATTTGGTTGCTAAGAATTACAATAAATAGCTGGACAGTTTACACAGTAAAGTTGGCACCATACAATGATAACATCTTATAGTATACACACAATAAAAACAATTTACACAGATTCAAAACAATCAAAGGAAGGAAATAAAACACAACAAATATATTTTACACAGTTGTTTTGTTGGTTAGTAAGTTTTGTTCTAGCAATAATGTTTTTCACCTAATGCTGTAATTTAGAAACAAAAGAATTCCTATCTAAAAGTATCTGTGGTTGCTAGGAGTTATTTACCAAGTTGGAAGCGCCACTGTAACGCTTTATATATTTAAAGTGAAGGTATACATTAACTTTCCTAGCAACCAGATAAATATTAACAGGTTTAAATTAAAGTAAAGTCTGAGTCTAGGTGATGTTCAGCATTTGTAGGTTGTAGATTCGGATACCGCAGAGTTGACCGAGGGGTAAAAGTTAGTTAGTTTGGACACAGCACAGAATATAGAAAAAATACACAGCGGACAAGGTCCGACTGTGGTACCAGGATACTCCGCAGGCGCTCCGCAGGAGCCGAGCTCAAAAGAAGGGGCCAGGCCTCCTTCGGTGCTGCACTGCCAAGGGAACGACCTCTCACAGGCCGTTCCAGGGACGACACAAAACGAGATAATTGGAGCCTTCAGCTGGACCCCGCTGCCAGTGCTCTGGGGGGGAAGACAAGAGAATAGTGTTAAAGAAGTGTTCCTCAAGATAGGAAACCCTAGGGAGTGACGCGTGGCATTGCCTATCGCCGGTATAAAAAGTACCTTGAACGTAGCTCTCCGATTCCAGGGAAAAGATCCTCTCGGCGGCCTTTTGCAGGTGTCCACGAGGCAGATGTCTCGGGCTCCGGAGTCACGTCACGACTTGACCACGAGGTCCTATTTCCACCAAAAGAACCAGAATTTTAGTCACAGAGCTGGCGAAGCTACGCACAGGCGGATCACTAACATACATACCAGCTGAAGGGATTCCAGTACGAATTTATAAGTTCACGAGTAAAAAGTTAACCACTCAGTCTGAGTCTCACAGCCAAAGAACAAGTCACGTCCTTCGAAGAAGCCAGCAGAGAATTTAGGGATCACAGCTCAACGCCGCTCACTCCCTTCCAAACCTGAGGGAGGATCCGGGAAGCAAATCTATCCTCCAGTCCGACAGAGACAAGCTCGAACACTCTTCGGACCAGACCAGGTCATTCTTCTACCGATCTATTACGCCATTGCGTACTAACAATCCGAAAAACAAAAGAATACGATAAATTTCAACTCGAGACTGATTTACAAAACAACTCATTAATTTGCAGATTCTTGACAGCTTGCAACACCTATACTGTCAACGTGACATGGACAATAGATGTCAATGTCACTTTTTTTTTTTTTTCGCCTAGCATGAATTTAAACCAGTTACAGTACATTGGTTGTTATTTTTTTTTAATAAATATTTCTGTAAGTTTGTAAGATCAGAGCGTGGGATATGTTACCCACACACGTGCCTTGATCGTCTGCCATCAGTTTTTATTTTATTTTTCGAACAGTGAACACGTGTGCATTATTTTTGTGTGTGTTTTCGTGTTGTTTCCTGTTTCCGCCGTAAGTCGATTATTTTTGTAGTACCGTTATTGTGACATGTTGTTGTTCAAATCATGTCGAGTTGCGAAGGTACGCTGCATAAAAATCAATCTAGTCGTAGACCCCGTGAGCACTGTGGTGATTCGCATACAAGTCGCGATGCTCTCGCGCATACAGTTATCGTAGGACGTGTAGTTGTTTCTCTAATTGCCCTCATCATCTTATTATTAAATTCAGTTGAAGTTTTCGTAGTTTTGTGAAGTTTTGTGTGATTTTTAGTATCTGCAAAACAATCGTAAGTACCCTCATTTTGTTGAGCATGTTGAGACGTTCGTCCAGAACGAGGATCGAGAGCATGTACCTACGTAGGAGAGAACCAATACGTAGTAGGAGTCGTGATTGTCATTATTCAGCGTCTATTAGTCGGCATACGCCAGTAAACGACAATCGCCGTCGCAGTCATTTAACTGACCGTCGCAATCGTGTGCGAAGACGTGATAATTTACGTGGTTCTTGTAGTAGCTCACGTAGGCATAGTCGACGTGATAGATCTTTTGATGTCACCTTAGATAGGATTTTGAATCGTCTCGAGTAATCGAGGGTAGATTTTTTTATCGAACGATGGACCATCGTGTTCAACTAACGATGTAGTCGACGCCTGTTAGTAAGCCGAACTTCGTTGTTACCGTGGTATTGACCGATGATAGCATTTCGCGAGAACCTGAAGTACCTAAGTGGCAGCGTCGAGAATGATAACTCAAGTAGTTTTGGCGACACTGCTGAAATCAAATCGATCTAAGCATCCTGAGTTTGACGCGTAGTGTGAGAGTGGTGTGTCGATCGTAGTCGACGTTTGAGCAATCGGAACGATCGTGAATGCCTTTGGCAGATAGATAAATGTTTGCGGGGCGTTGCAATGTTATGGTTAAATGATTGGGCTACAAACGATAGGTCATAGTGACTTCAAAATTGAGTTTAGATCAGTAATTTAATTTGTCCTCCCAATGTTGACTTAGCTACTGTTTTGTTTGAGGTTTTGTGCACGAACTCGAATAAATTCTCGACTTATGCGGAGTACGCGGGAAAAGTACTTCTGCGTCGTAACATCGTGACGGGCCTGTCGGACGAGCTGAAAGTTGCTATTATTGTAAGAGGTATTTTCCGATCTGCTTCAGCAATAGCAGCAATTCCGATAAATTTCCAAGAGGTATACCGGTATAGGTCCGGTACAGGTATAGGTCCGCAAAGTACCTACTTACGTTCTGAAATACCCTCTTTTTGTGATTTTTCTTTGTGTTCGTGTCCTGTTTGCCTGTTTACAGATCAGGTTACGTGAAATGGATGGGACGCCGAGATACGGGTTACGTGAGCGTCACTCACGGTGTTCGCAGCGTCATCGTTCGCACAGCGGGCGGACGCTCGCGGTGTTGGCGTTCCCACGGTCAGCAGCAAGGGTATACTTCTCTGCACAGTGAGTGTCAGGAGGACGGCCGAACGGCTGTTACAAGGAAAACTTGCGTGTGGATCAACTTGTTGGCAGCTGCGCCAGCAGACATGTTTGTTGAGTCTTGTTACAGATGCGGGATGTGTGCATAACCGTGTTCCTGACCCTGAACAGCACGGGTGCGCGTGTGGTGTGCACCACTCTGGCGCGTGCAGGGCCCACCAGCCCAGCGCATGCGGTGTGCATGGCGCGCACCTCTCCGGCGCGGTGGCGGCTCGTGCGTGCCGCGCGGCCCACCGGCCTAGCGCGTGCGGTGCCCTTGGCACGCACCTCCCCGGCGGCGCGGCGGCTCGTGTGTGGAGCGCGCCGGCCCAGCGCGTGCGGTGCCCTTGGCACGCACCTCTCCGGCGGCGCGGCGGCTCATGTGTGGAGCGCGCCGGCCTAGCGCGTGCGGTGCCCTTGGCACGCACCTCCCCGGCGGCGCGGCGGCTCGTGTGTGGAGCGCGCCGGCCCAGCGCGTGCGGTGCCCTTGGCACGCACCTCTCCGGCGGCGCGGCGGCTCATGTGTGGAGCGCGCCGGCCTAGCGCGTGCGGTGCCCTTGGCACGCACCTCTCCGGCGGCGCGGCGGCTCATGTGTGGAGCGCGCCGGCCTAGCGCGTGCGGTGCCCTTGGCACGCACCTCTCCGGCGGCGCGGCGGCTCATGTGTGGAGCGCGCCGGCCTAGCGCGTGCGGTGCCCTTGGCACGCACCTCTCCGGCGGCGCGGCGGCTCATGTGTGGAGCGCGCCGGCCTAGCGCGTGCGGTGCCCTTGGCACGCACCTCTCCGGCGGCGCGGCGGCTCATGTGTGGAGCGCGCCGGCCTAGCGCGTGCGGTGCCCTTGGCACGCACCTCTCCGGCGGCGCGGCGGCTCGTGTGCGGAGCGCGCCGGCCCAGTGTGTGCGGTGCGCTTGGCACGCACCTCTCCGGCGGCGCGGCGGCTCATGTGTGGAGCGCGCCGGCCCAGTGTGTGCGGTGCGCTTGGCACGCACCTCCCCGGCGGCGCGGCGGCTCATGTGTGGAGCGCGCCGGCCCAGCGCGTGCGGTGCCCTTGGCACGCACCTCTCCGGCGGCGCGGCGGCTCATGTGTGGAGCGCGCCGGCCTAGCGCGTGCGGTGCGCTTGGCACGCACCTCACCGGCGGCGCGGCGGCTCATGTGTGGAGCGCGCCGGCCCAGTGTGTGCGGTGCGCTTGGCACGCACCTCTCCGGCGGCGCGGCGGCTCATGTGTGGAGCGCGCCGGCCTAGCGCGTGCGGTGCGCTTGGCACGCACCTCTCCGGCGCGGTGGCGGCTCGTGCGTGCCGCGCGGCCCACCGGCCTAGCGCGTGCGGTGCGCTTGGCACGCACCTCTCCGGCGGCGCGGCGGCTCATGTGTGGAGCGCGCCGGCCTAGCGCGTGCGGTGCGCTTGGCACGCACCTCTCCGGCGGCGCGGCGGCTCATGTGTGGAGCGCGCCGGCCTAGCGCGTGCGGTGCGCTTGGCACGCACCTCTCCGGCGGCGCGGCGGCTCATGTGTGGAGCGCGCCGGCCTAGCGCGTGCGGTGCGCTTGGCACGCACCTCTCCGGCGGCGCGGCGGCTCATGTGTGGAGCGCGCCGGCCTAGCGCGTGCGGTGCGCTTGGCACGCACCTCTCCGGCGGCGCGGCGGCTCATGTGTGGAGCGCGCCGGCCTAGCGCGTGCGGTGCGCTTGGCACGCACCTCTCCGGCGGCGCGGCGGCTCATGTGTGGAGCGCGCCGGCCTAGCGCGTGCGGTGCGCTTGGCACGCACCTCTCCGGCGGCGCGGCGGCTCGTGTGCGGAGCGCGCCGGCCTAGCGCGCGCAGTGCACTTGGCACGCGCGTGTGGTGCGCAGGCCTTCGTTGGGAATGGCTAGTAAGGCGTTGTGAATGGTCATCATCAATCGGTCACGGTCCTCATGGATGTGATCATTGACGTACACCATGTCACTTAGTAACCAGTGCAAGCTGTGTTGCTGTAAATGGAAGGCGAGGGCGAGATTACTAAACATGAGTTAGTGATTGAGCAAACGTTTCTCCATGTTACTTTGTGAATGGCGTAATGCTATGTCACTTTTTGTCATGAACGTGAATAGCGTAGCCCGCTAGGTCACTGGAAGTTTCATGGCGTGAATAACTCTAGTAGGTCATGTCACCGACTTCACGTTGCGGTAGTTTTGTGAAATGTGAATGATCGATGTGAGTTATGTCACGAAAATGACACGTCTCGTGTTATTTTCAACCTATTAAGATGTTTTGCGACTAATTGAAGTTCGAAATTCAATTATTTGCAATGCGTTTCTCACTTATACAATTTCCTATGATTTGTTTGTTACAAATTGAAGTAGTTTTCACATTGATTGCCTTAGCTTTGGAAGGCTGGTGTTTGTGAAAGCTTGAGTGCACGCTTGCTTTCATAATAACCTGTGGCCAATAAATAACTTCTAGCTGTTGCTTTGCGCTCATGCCTAGACTTCAGATTGTAACATCATCGACCTAGGTAGAAGATCTCAAGTCTGTTCACTTTTCAGAATGAATCCTTGCCTAAAGAGAATGCTATTGAGGTCGCGTGCGCAGTGCGCCAGTGGGCGCGACGGTTCGAGTGCACAGCGCGACAGATCGTGGGCGTGACAGCCTGCACGTCGAGCAGCGCGATGACGCGCGTGCGCGGAGCAGCGCGCCGGCGGACGCACCAGTCTGCGCGTTGTGGCCGACCCCCGACATTGTGGCGGCATATTACTCACAAGCCCCGACATTGTGCCTATCGTTGCTTGTAACCTCGACATTTTGGTTATCGTTTGCCCCGACATTGTGGCTATCGTTGCTTAAACCTCGACATTTTGGTTATCGTTTGCCCCGACATTGTGGCAGTGGCAGTCCATTTGCTTGTAACCTTGACAGTTCGATTATCTTATGCTCCGACATTGTGGCATCACAGTGCTTTGTGTAGCCTCGACATTTATGGCTACTTACCTACATTTCTGTTGGTAACATTGTTGAAAATGTTCCAGATACCTATCGCTTCAGATGATGACCAGAGGGCTTAGACAACCGGCAGTAGCTATGAATCGAATCGACTTCTACAATCGTCAACGCTTAGACGATAGCGAAGTTCGATTGCTAGCCAAAGTAACCTTCATAAAGCGATCGCCTTGTCTAATCGACTGATCGCTAAAAACCGCGCTTAGTCTATGGTTTTCGTCTTCAAACGTGAAATGTGTCATTGAACTCTGAATGTTCGCCCGGAAAGAGCGCGAAAATTTAAAATTGAGATTGGATTAGAATATTAAAAAGTGAGTTAATGTTTATAGAAACAAATTGCTTTATGTAATAATTTTTAATACACTTTGTCAATAATGTGTTGCAATTATTTTACGTAGATACAATTACGGAAAGTTAAATCTTTGTGCCTATTTTAAGTTTATGGACTATGGAGTTAATAAAATATTAATTTAGTAGGTACCTTACCCACCTACTTACCTTTCTTTGTAATAACAAGAAATAATAGGCTAATGTACCTATACAGTAGCATAATCTTATATCACATAGTAAGTTTCGAGCCGGAAGGCAATATTGTAAACAATGACGCGTTTCACAAAGATGCCTACTTAGAACGAGAGCGCTTTAGTTTATTTTATGTTATATTACAGCCACGGTGACCTTGATATGGCTCAGTTTAGTGCGCAGAGACGTCTAAGGGCCAAAATTATTTTAACAATCATAAAACAAACAACGAAATACAATTACTTTTTACAACAGCTGTTTATGAAATCGCCATTTTGTTTCGATATCTACAGCATTTTAGCGTTCGCTAGCCTTACCATCAAGAGAATCGACAACTAAGCGAAAACGCTTGTCAAATGATCCACTTGGCTAGGCATTTGTATGGAAGTCATCGTTCGATGTTGTCGATTCGTTTGATGGAATCGAAATGTGTGTACATTGTCTACCAATAATCGATTCGCTAACAACAGATCACGTGTCTTAGCTAAGGCTTATGTCAATCCCATACATTTTTGGACTTAGCTACTATCGAAGTCGACATTCGGTTGTTACATTGTCTAGGCCCTCTGGTAGCCGGTGAAGGGTCTTCTAGCGACAATACTGCGGTCGAGGACGTACCGCTATGCCAGGAACGGCCGTATTAGCAACTTTCTGGTGACGTCACAACAACCACGTGGGCCGGAACGTAAAAGGAGCGAGCAGGACGGCGAGCTCACACTTTGCGCTTGGCTTTCGGACACGACGGATGTCTTGTTGTGCTAGGAACTTTGTATCTTTGGGTTGTATTGCTGTTAGAGTACCTTGGTGTAGCTTTCTTGATAAAAATTATAAGTGTCGGCTAAGTTCTAGTTTTAGGTACATTGGTTGTTATTTTTTTTTAATAAATATTTCTGTAAGTTTGTAAGAGTATTTTATTATTTTTAGTGATATTTGAAGCTTCTTCGTTTCTTATTTCATTAAAACCCGAGACTATTAGTTGAATTGATATTGTGTAGAGATGCATGTTGTTTGTGTGCGTAAAGGGACGCCATAGACAATGAGCGCTTAGTATCGCTTCACACAGAAACAAATCTACACACACAAGTAAGACCAAGCCGCCTTCGTGAATGGAACTATACCGGCGGCTATCTCACTAACATTATACTAGTATGGTGTGTCAATATAGCCCAGGCGTGATTCCTTTGTGTTGCAACGTTAGACGCAGTCTCGTATAGAATGTTACTTAGGTATAATGTTAGCCGAATGGAGTTGTACCTCGACTCTCAATCCGAAGGTCGTGGGTTCGAATCCCGGCCGTGCATCAACGGATTATGCGTTTCGTAAACATTTTTTTGCTTTAACACGTGCTCTGAACGGTGAAGGAAAACATCGTGAGGAAACCAGTCAGTATTCGACCTATTTTGCGGTCACTTATAGTTATTTAAGTTAAGAGAGAGTTAGGTACTAATCAGATTATGTCTAGCTTATTTTAGTTCAGTAGTGTTACAATGTACCTGCATTATAATATTCTTCTGTCTGTGGCACAAAATAAAAGTTTCTTTCTTTCTTTTCTTTCTTTCTTTCTATTCTTACAGGCGGCGGTGGGCTTGCAACCTCATGTATGGAATACTAACTTCTGCAAGATGTGGGCATGTATCAAATATGTATTTGAACATGTACCTATTAGTACATTATGCTCTAAATAACGATGACGAAACGAACGATAAGTCTACTAATACTCGTAGTTGCATAATATTGAAACAATGCAATTTTATACGCCAACTAAATATCAAACTGCAGTCCAATCTAGGTCCGGTCCAAGGCTGGCCACACCCACTTAGGTAATTCTAGTTAGGTTGTTACAAATTACAATATCCTTGTTGTAGGTAAATGTTATATTAATAAAAGTAAAGTTCGCATGAGTCAGTGGCCAACTTTGTTGACGGCGTTTTAAGGAGGCCGCCTTAAGGCCTCCGTCATGGCTTTACGACTTAATAGCCGGGACCTACAATTTACCGTGCCCTCCGAAGCACGGAAGCGCTCAGACGAACGCCACTGGCGGTCACCTTACGGACCGTTTCGAACGTTGCTTAACTTCGACGATCTATCAAGAACGACTAACGCCCGGTTTCTATATTCAACGGACAGTCGTAGGTAAGAGCTACGACTCGTTTCCACATACAAAAGTTCGACAGCTGGAAACCGACGGTAACTTAGCTGTCAAACTTTGTATGTAGAAACGAGTCGTAGCTCTTACCTACGAATGTCCGTTGAATATAGAAACCGGGCATAAGCAAGCACGACCACGAGCGCTTACTCCCTATTGTCCCACATTTAAATGGAAGAGGGTTTCTTCTTACACATTATCCATTCTCTTCCTTTTGTATTTTTTCAAACATTTTCGACTTCTACGTTCTACCCCAGATAATATACATCTAATAGACATAGACAGACATCTATTCACCACTTTGGCACACAATACAATCACTAAGTTAAAAAGAAGAAGCACAATAAATCTTTAAAAGTTGGAGAATTGTGATTGTGTGTCACAGCAGCAAAAAGGCGTCGACTCAGCATTCTGCCGTCCCACTGAGGTGGTAAGGCGCTGGTATTCTGCCGAAGCCCTCATAGTCACGGGACCCCGTGAGACTACAATCTGAGTGTTTGTGTGTGTTGTTTTCTGTGTGCTTTTTAGAGATACTTATACATTTAGTTCTTATGGTTTCCTCACGATATGTATATTTTGTTTTTTAATTTGGGTTGGGAATGCTGCAGGCATTATGCACATTCATTTAGGACAGAAAAACTCATTGGTGCATGGTGCACGACGAACCAACGTTAGGATCAGCATGGCTCGCCCAGCGATCATAATGGATTTACCACGTGTATTTTAAGATTTTTTTTTAATTTCATCAAGAAGGTTGCTACTTAATAATTACAATTCACGTACACATTATGTAACAATACCTTGGTATGAATGTTATCAACACAATTAAATGCCCTTGACCACAAAACTTGTGTAGGTCACGCCAATTCAATATTAAAGTTTTACTTCCTAAAGCAATCCATTCACCACACTGGTTTACTAACGGGTTTTTTTACAAAGATAGGAGACGTGGTTTGGGCATGTGGGAGGATGGATGACAGTCGTTTGACAAAGCAAGTGTATGAGGCGAGTTTGTATGGGACAGCTGGAAGGGAAAGGCGTAGGCGAACCTTCTTGGATCAAATTGGCGACATTTTGGAGAAGGGCCAGGTCAAAAGTGCCCTAAACCGACGAGCATGTATGAAGAATGTAATGAGAGTGAATGAGGCGAAATTTGTGTGTCAGGATCGTAGCGAGTGGAGATCCGTGGTCTCTGCCTACCCCTTTGGGAAAGAGGCGTGATTTTATGTATGTATGTATGTAGAAGACGTAAGAAAAGTACAAAATTGATGGATCCCCCAAAAAGAAAGTTAGGCCTTCTTATTTTGTTTGATAGGGTGCTTCGCACGTGGTCGTGCGCTTGCTTAGCGGTTGACATTCTAAACGGTCCGTAAGATGGGTGACCGCCAGTTACATTTTCATCTGAGCGCTTGCGTGCTTCGGAGGACACGTTAAATTGTCGGTCCCGGCGTCGTTAAGCCATGACGGAGGCCTTAAGGCGGCCTAAAAACTCCGTCACCTGAGTTGGCCACTGACTCATACGAACTTACTTTTTACGGGTCTAGTCCACTTATAATTGATTCCTGAGGGATTGATATTGATACTTTTCCCGTTGAACTTAAAAACCTCTTTTCAGGGTTTTAAACGTTATTTTTAGGGTTCCGTACCCAAGGGTAAAACGGGACCCTATTAAGGTGACGCATTGATAAACAATTATTTGAAACCAGGCGCCACGCCCCGCACGCTTTCCATCCGTCTGTCACAAGGCTGACATGAACCGTCTCATGAACCGTGCTAGTTAGACAGTTGGAATTTTCAGAGATGATGTATTTCTGTTGCCACTATAACAACAAATACTGAAAACCGAACAAAATAAATATCTAAGGTGTTTTTTCGCCGTTTTTATAGATAACTAGATTCTGCGCGCGGCTTCGCCCGCGTGGTACCAATATTTTGAAAAGCCTATATGCTATTCTAGGTCACTATATACTCCTATTCCAAGTTTCATCCAAATCGGTTCACTGGTTTAGGCGTGATTGTTACACAAACATACAAACATCCAAATATCCAAACATACTCACAAACTTTCAGATTTATTATATTTATTAGGATATTAGGAAGGATTAGGATAGGATATTAGGATGATACAGGTTGCACTACGGCGAGTGTGCCCAGGAGCTACACGACCTTATTCCGCCTTCACCGTTCTTTTACAAGGACTTCAGACGCACAGCTGATTATCATCCACACCTGGTTGATATTCCACTTATTAGAACTAAGCGCTTTCAAAACTCGTTTATTATGCGCACTGCAAAAATTTGGAATCAGATTCCCGCGTCTGTATTTCCGCTGAGCTACGACCCTGTTGTTTTTAAGAAGAGAGTTAATAGGCACCTTCTGGGTAAGCTCGCTCCATCGTAGACATCATTCTTGCCTGCGTGGTCAAGAGTCGACCCGCAAAAAATATGGCAAGGAAACCTTCGAGCGCAAGTACGACTCGCACTTGGCCGGTTTTTCTACATGGTATTCGTACATTCACGTATGACTCACACACGCGTCAGATACATGTGACGTCACATACACCGGTTCTGCTAATGCCAAGGGCAACGTGAACTTGTATATCCTGACTTAATTGGAGCAAAAAGGGCTTGGTTTGAGGGTTTTTCCTTCTCCTTTCACCGACTTAACATGTTATTTTATTATACCTAATGTAATTTTATATTCTCAACGAATGAACTCTATTGCGCAAGTGTGTATGTTTTTTTGTTTGAGTAATTCCCAACTCGTACCACAAAATTCGTATGGTTACTTCTAAGTTACACCCGTAGTAAGTTACACCACGTTAATAATGGCAATAGAGTTTAATCTACTGCAAGACCCCTATTTAAAACCTACGCGAAATAAATGGCTTTAGTTTCTCGTCCCCTGTCACGATATTCGATAACTTACTGAATGTATCTGATATCTAAGTTTAAATTACATTGAGAGTGCCACAAACTTATCTGGACCGGTGGCCAAAAGAGGAACTAACGAATTTTACTGAGTAATCAATTTTTCTGCCAACACAAAATGCGATAACAACGCCTCCCACCGTTTCAGATAAGTTTGTGGCACTGTATAACGTTCTAGAGTGGGACAAGGTCTGGTCTGGGTGACAGGTGACAGCTAAGATGGCAGCCTGTCAACTGGACGAGGAGCAGCCACGCGCGGAAGCCTATCTTATTAAACTAGCTTCCGCTCATGGCTTCACAAACTTTATAAATAGCCTTTGTACCCAGCAGTCGGTCGGTTGAACAGCTGATCGATTCCGACCCGAATGAGTTCCGCTGAAATCTGAATCAAGGGCCAGGAAGAACGGAACACTGGGATTTTTTTGATATTTTTGAGAACAAAAGTTGTTGTTTTGATAGTAATACAGTCCTGAGAGGTTACCGGTGTTTTACAAATAACCCTGTATAAACAAATTAGCTCGGCGTTATCAACTTAGCGCTTCCGTGTGGTAGGCATGTTAAATTATCAGTCCCGGCTATTAAGTTGCTAAGCCATGACGGAGGCCTTAAGGCGGCCTAAAAACTCCGCCACCACAGTTGGCCACAGTTGGTGAATCATACGAAAAAAAACTTAGGCCTTTACATCTTTAATAGATGATATATACAGCGTCAGGAGGCAACCTATGCCTACACTTAACGGGACGCTGTAGTGCCTGGGACATTGTTTGAGATGGAATAGGCTTGCCCAGCGCCTAAACCTCTCAGCTTAATCAGCCTGGCCCACAGGAAAGACGACGTCAATACGTTTGGAGCTAACTAAGCTGCGGGTTTCCTCACGATGTTTTCCTTCACCGTTAAGAGCTCGTGTAATAGTGCATATAAATTTTACGAAACGAAAAATCCATTGATGCACGGCCGGAATTCGAACCCACAACCTTCATGAGCAGTGTTGGCCGAATGGGGTTGTGCCTCGACATTCAATCATACGAACTTACTTACAAATTAACTCTAAATAGAGGTCATTTAGCTCAGTTCCCATAGAACCGTGGGACGGATAGAGTTAATCTTTATTACTTATCGATTTAACACATCAACGTATTGTTTGCGAAATTATTATAAAAAACATATTTCAAATATAACTAAATTACTTATAAACTAGTTGCAATCTGTGCTTACCCGCGGTCCCTCGAGAGTACAATTTTTATCCGGGATAAAAAGTAACCTATTAAGTGCTATTTGGGAAAATAGGAAAAATCTAGTTCATTCGTTACTAATATTATAAATCCATACTAATATTATAAATGTGAAAGTAACTCTGTCTTTCTGTCTGTTTGTTACCTTTTCACGCCCTAACCGCTGAACAGATTAAGCTTAAATTTGGCGTAGTTAGTAATTCATCTACATTAATATTATAATATTATAAAAAAAAAATAAGGAGGAAACCTTTGTTTGTATGTATGTTTGTTTGAATTGAACAGGCTCCGAAACTACTGGACCGATTAGAAAAATTATTTCACCATTAGAATCCTGCATTATCCCTGATGAACATAGGCTATATTTTATCCCGGTAAAGTGAAGTTTTCCCGAGGGACCGCGGGTAACACCGCGACGGATAGCTAGTAATCATACAGGGTGTAAAAAGACTGCTACCGAAAACTGAGGGGTTGCAATCAGACCATGATTCTAAAACCGCAAAAAATAATAAAAAAAATAATAATTTTTGCGAAAAACCGCAAAAAATAATCTTGACTTAGCTTCGTCATGTTATGTTATTTTCGGTTATTTACTATTAGTACGACATAATAAGACCATACCTACCTAATAATTTCATTAATTATAAAAGCAAAAAACAATTAAAACTCAAAATCCAGCAATCTACGTAAAACAACGCGCCTAGAACATACGCAAACAGTACTCTTCAAACGCTGTTTTCTCCGGATATAATGATTTTTACGGAAAATCCTTTTGGATTCGGTTGTGTGTTAGGATGCTGTACCTACCCCTTTCGGCTTCGGTAGACGTCTTTTTACGCCCTGTATATAAGTACCTAAGCAGACTTAATTAGTTATAATGCGAGTACCTAGTGTACCTACAATAATACGAGTATAGGTAGGTATTACGTATAGTGTAGTCACGCAAAGTTCACTCAGTAGGTCGTGTGATAAAAATGTGCTCCGATTCACATTGAAAGTTTTGAAACTATATACCTACATAGTACATAGACTACCTTATAAACCTACTAACATTTATAAATGTGAAAGTAAGTCTGTCTGTCTGTTCGTTACCTATTCACGCCCCAACCACTGAACAGATAAGGCTGAAAATGGGCATGGATAAAGGTTGTATTCTAGAGAAGGACATATGATAGATAGACACAACTTTACTGGCACAGATACACAGACACACTTAATAATAAAACAAAAACTTATACAGGTACTTAAACTAACACAAGATAAAACTGCATAACTAACCAAAAGCATAAAAAAAGAAAAACACAAAACAGTTAGAGGTAGGTGCAAGGTCTGTGATATGGTGTGCCGAATAGGACCAGTCTCAGCTTTTTTGTTACTCTGTACCTATCGCTAGGTGCAGAGCAACGCTGGTTTTCAGACTGGGCCTGGGAAGAGGTGACTACACTGTGACTACACATATGCTACTTTTTATCCCGAAAAAATAAAATAAACGGGAAATAAACTAGTTTTAATGCATGTAATGATAAATAATTGAACTCTTAAGTTCATTTTCAATCCTATCAAACCAAAATACGGACACACTTATTATATTTCACCCATTTTCAACTTAATTTTTTATTTAATAGTTTCATTTCGCTTGTACACCAATTTTACGCATACAAACTTTCAACCCTAAAACTAAATGAACAGGGCTTAATTTTGCTTATACATCAAGGTTGTGCTAAGACAGCATCAACTTTATCGATAGACAAATAGAGACTAATTTCGCTTGTACTAGGTGCAATACTCTAGTTAGATTACAACACATTGCATTTGGTCTCAACAAAGCCCTAAACACAACTAAGTAGAGATAAACTGTTGCGTACAACAGGTTCTGATAGAGCAGGAGCCTACGGTTAAAATTGTAACCGGAGCAAAGAACTGAATCACGACTGGAACTCGAATGCTCAACTAAAACTCATCATGTGGTTTTATGCAAGATCAGCAGATATTTGTATAGACATAGACATTCGTTTATTTACTGCATAAGCACACATACACATCAATACACAGAAAAAAACAATACAGCAATCAATAAAACGGAAGAGACACGTTTTAGGTACATGTAAAAAATAAATATAGGTAAAGTGAAAACAATACGGGGAAAGTTTCCTAACAGTGCTGTGTGCTACAGCAGCAAAAAGATCTCGACTCAGCGTTATGCTGCCCTATCAGATGACAGGTCAGCGCTGTTATTCTGCCGAGACCTTCGATCCAGTCACTCCTCTTTACTCCTTGTTTCGGGTTTTAAAGTTACCATAGTGTTCTTCCTGTCCTGTCATTAGTGCTTTGGAAACAACTATGATGAGGGCTAGTACTGATTTAGGAGATAAGTGTTGAGAAAGATGGTGCAGAGCAACACAAAACTGAGACTGCCTCTTTTTATTAAAGTCGACTCTGTGTTACTTTTCCTATGTACCTAGTTATGTTCGTCTGTGTGTGTGTTTTTCCAAATAAATTATGTGAAACTGTCATCAATGTTCAGTGTTCAGGATGGTGGTGTGACTATCTATCTATTTAGCCTGGTTGCACCCACCGCTGAGTATAGGCCTCCTCTCTACATCGCCACCTTTCGGTCCTGTGCAGTCCTTTCCCACGCTTTCCCAGCTACATTAACGATGTCATCCGACCATCGGGCGGGTGGTCTGCCTCGGATAATTCAAGTACAGATTGTAACAGCGAGCTCCTGAACTACATGTGGCAATAGGTGCCTTGTTGACCCCCCTAACCAGGAAATATGTTGTACTATTGTAGACACAATCAATCGTTACATTACTAACCAGCTGCAGCCCACGGTGTTTGTTTTATTTTACGAAGGCGGGTTGGGCTTGTTTGTGTGCGCACATGCACGTTGTGTCTATGTGTGTGCGGGAACGCTCCATAAGCCGGGTATCCACAGGAGGCAAACTCGGGTCGAGTAGCCTCGATTTGAAGCAAACAGCCTCAAACTGGGGCTGTTTGCTCTGAGGGAAAAGGCTCAAGGCACGTTGTGGATCAGCTCGAGGCGAGTCACCTCAGCTTGATCTGGCAGTTTAAAGCCAAAACGCGATGGCACCAGACGCGCGTCAAGTGCAATTAAAATAATTAAGGCCGAGGCAACACGCCCGTCTCCATCAAATGCACGGCTCGGACTGAGGCTCCTTTGAGCACGGCAAAAAAACCGACAAAATATGTCTCGGCTCGCGGCAACGAATTTGCCTCGTTTCGCGGCGTGCCTCATGTTGAGGCAGCGTCTCCACTTGTGCGGCCTCGGAGCGAGGCAGCCGCTCGACCCGAGGCTGCCTCTAGTGGGTACCCGGCCATAGACAAATGAGCGCTCAGTATCGCTTACGCACACAGAAACAAATCTACACACATAAAACAACTGTACCATCATTTTTCTGGGATAAAAAGTGCCTATGTGTGGGTGGATGTTTGTTATTCCTTTACCTAAGTAAGGAGTGACTGGATCGAAGGTCTCGGCAGAATAACAGCGCTGACCTGTCATCTGATAGGGCAGCATAACGCTGAGTCGAGATCTTTTTGCTGCTGTGGCACACAGCACTGTTAGGAAACTTTCCCCGTATTGTTTTTACTTTACCTATATTTATTTTTTGACATGCACCTAAAACGTGTTTCTTCCTCTTTATTGATTGCTGTATTGTTTTTTCTGTATATTGATGTGTATGTGTGCTATACAGTAAATAAACGAATGTCTATGACTACCTTATGGAAATTCGTGACCAAATCTGGTGACGTACTTTTAAAACCTAAAGGCCTCATGGCTCAACGACTTTAACCGGGACCGACAATCTAACGTGCCCACCGAAGCACGGAAGCACTCGGTTGATAATGCTACTAGCGGTCACCCATCAACCTTTTGTGAGCGGCCTGAAGATGCTTCATTTCGCCGATCAAGAAAGACTACGCAAGTTACACTACGAGCACCTTCATCTGAAACGGCTGGCCCTTTTACGCATCCCCACCCGCTCGGGGGGACGAGAAGGGTATGTGGGACTCCCCGGGAGTGACACTCCCGGTATACCCACTAAACGACCCAGCGAAATTCCGGCGTCGCCTGGAATATTGTTAGGCTACTCTTTCCTGGCTCTGGATTCCCTAGACACACGGGCTAAACCGTGTGGCGCTAGTGAATGTTATCCAAAACAGAACAAGTCAGACGAAATATCACCAGTCATAAGTCTTAAAGATAATTCTATAGCATTAAAAAAGCAACCTCGTCTTATTATGTTTTGACTTAAGACAAATAAGTACTATTATTATTGTGAAACGGTACATAATGAAGTGTAGTTTTGACCTTGGACTCTTTGTCTCTTGGCCACCCTGTGTGTAGCTCGCTGAGTGTGAAAGAGCTATCACAATAATGGATGGTTGACCGCTAGTAACAACTAAGCATTTCCGTCTTCTTATTACGAAGAGCCGTGTTGATCGAATGAGGTTGTGCCTCGACTTTCAATCCTAAGGTCGTGGGTTCGAATCCCAGCCGTGCATCAATGGATTTTTCGCTTTGAATAATGTATATGCACTTTAACACGAGCTCATAACGGTGAAGGAAAACATCGTGAGGAAACCCGCAGCTTAGTCAGCTCCACACGTATTGACGTCGTCTTTCCTGTGGGTCAGGCTGTTTATGGTCTGACTCGCACTTGGCCAGTTTTGTTAGGTTCAACAACAGTTTTAGTTCCAAACAGATTAAAAAAAAAAGATATCTATACTAATAGCCTTTGCCCAGCAGTGGGATTGTATAGGTTGACAAAAAAAAACTAATATTATAAAGAGGAAAGATTTGTTTGTTTGTTTGTTTGAAATGAATAGGCTCCGAAACTACTGGACCGATTTGAAAAATTATTTCACCAATAGAATCCTACATTATCCCCGATGAACATAGGCTATTTTTATCCCGGGCAAGTGAAGTTTTCCCGAGGGATCGCGGGTAACACCGCGGCGGACAGCAAGTTTGTTATAGTTTCAACTGTGATTAGGTATAGTTGAAACTGTACTTGAGAAACAAAGCGTACGTATTACATTATTTACTAGTATTACGTGAATTACTTTATATTCTCACAGTACATTGCACTGCCTTATATAGTTTAAGTATCTTAGCGTTTGCTAATACGGCCAGATGGTAATCTTTATGAGTTTTTGTAGACATGCCCGAAATATGCGGTTGCTAAATATGTTAAAATATATCTGAAGGATGATATGGGTAAGAAAAAAATCCTGAATCCGCCCATGTATATTATCATTCCCCCCCAGAAAAAAATCCTGGATCCGCCCATGTATATTATCATTATGTTACTCGCTAATACTCAAATCATGCCGTCTGCACTTGTAAGTGTAGAGACACTCAGAAAGAATTGTTGTGTTGTTTCCATATTTTATGTTAAGGTGTACTCTGTGTTGGTGAACTAATAAATAAATAAAGGAGTGAGTGTTGAGATGACGGCTGATAGAGCGGAGTGGAAGAGTAAAACCTGTCCTGCCGACCCCACATAAAAGTGGGATGATATGATGATGATGATGATATCTAAATTAGCTGCGCTCCCGCGGTGTGACGCGGGATTTTTAAAGTTTTTCGGGATAAAAAGTACCTAGCCTAATAGATGTCTTTCTCTGGGATACAATACATCCTTTATCCATGCCAATTTTCAGGCTAATCTGTTCAGTAGTTTGGGCGTGAAAGGTAACAAACAGACAGACCGACAGAGTTACTTTCACATTTAGTATGGATACTAGCTGTGCATAGCGGTTTTATCCGCAGTCTTGAGAATACTTTCTTTATCCGGGATAAAGTAGCCTACGTACCGTGTTTGTTGCCCTGGTTCAAGGTATCAGCCGCGAAGGAAGGAGGAGAATCACCTATGATCTTACTAACAAACGTGGTAGATATACATTTATGATAGGTATATCCTAAAAATAACCATACAATTTTTGAGTTTTTCCCTGTCATTACTTTATACGTTTTACCCGCAGTCTTAGGAATACTTTCTTTATCCGGGATAAAAAGTAGCCTAAACGTATAAGCTACTTCAAAATTTTATCCAAACCCGTTCAACCCGTTTCAGCGTAAAGGAGCAACAAACATTTATCCACCATTTCTTACTTTTACTGGATAAAAAGTAGCCTATGCGTAAGACTACTTTTTATCCCGGTAAGAAAAACTTTTTCTTCCCGAGTCACTGTGATTAATTTTTTTGACTGACTTCTAGGTCACCATCATCATCATTAGCCTATATAGCAGTCCACTGCTGGCCATAGGCCTCCCCTTATGAGCGCCATTACGCCCTGTCCTCAGCTCGACGCATCCAGCTTCTGCCAGCAGCCAGAGCAGATCGTCACTCCACCTGGCTGGAGGGCGTCCTACACTACGTTTGCCGAGTCGCGGTCTCCACTCAAGAACTCGTTTACCCGAACGGTTATCGGTTCTTCCACATTATACTAGGTGTCTCCTATAAAAATATTGTGCACGCTGAACATTACCCAAACGACCAGTTCCGCTGACAGTAAAAAAATCAATAACTTAATCATTGTACATAATCGCATTATATTATAAACTTCAATGAAATTAATTCACATTTCATCGGCATTGAAAACCGGATACAACTACTTCCCTATAACAATGCTTTATTCCATAGGTAATAAGGTTCATTATTAACCTTTAATTAAACATTAAAATTAAAATAATTTTCTTTATCGCTATAGAAATAAAGGTGATAATGCATAAAGTGAAGTGAGTTATTGTCCGGTTGTAAGGAATTGTGGGCATTGGACAATAAGTCGGTGTCCTCAGCGAGGTCGAACAAAATTATATCATTGGGTCCGGTGTGGAATGCGGGGTGAAAGGGTGGAGGTTTGTGATAGGCGGTAGCGGGAGCGATTTGAATCACACAATCGTAACCTTTTCTTTTGTAGTCAAAAGATTTTTTCTTGCAACTATAGGTGCTTATATTTAAAAGAAAAATACTTTCCCCAGTACTTTTGGATTTTTGGAAAAAGGAACTAAGGGTCGATTCACATCTGACGGAAGATCCGTCGCGGATTATCGGTCGCGGAACGCCAGAACTGACAAATGTATAGAAAAACACTCGAACATGACACATAACCCGGTGTCGGTGAGCAGTCAAGTGACTCGCACGTGACCTTTTCGAGGCGAATCCAAGAATTTTTTCAAATCTCAAAACCGCCAAACGCGCCTATAGAAGTTTTCATTTGGTCTTCCTTGGTCTCAATCTCAATGAAGAAAATTAAAATGGTCTGTCGTTTTGCTAAACAGTTTTTTTTAACCTGACATGTTGATCCGGGTCAAATCTTTCCCGGTGTCCGATAAGCTTGATTCAGGCACGTTATAAAAATTTCAAAAATCCATCTTAATTCCCTTGACCTTCGGCTGAGTTTGCATTGGGCAAAAGAAACACGTTAAACGCTAACCGCTCAGTTCAGGACTACACTCGCACGCTAGAGTGAGCGGGCGGCGTGACGTACAGACGTACTATCGCCTTGCCTTATATCTAGATCTGATAGCCTTAGATATACTTAATATTGGTTTCCTCTCGCGATTTCGTTCTCTGGATCTATTCTTCATCATCATCCACAGCCTTCACCCACTGCTGGCCTCCCTAAGGCTGTGTCCCCAGTAGGCAAACTGTTAGCGGCCGACTGAGTAAAAAAAGAGCGCGTGTAACGCTGCAAACTGCGTACAGTGAGCGCAAAACTAGCAAACTGTGGACACTCCATTTCAAATATATGGAAGGGCGTACTAAATCGATACGCCGCAAACTCAGTAGGCCGCTAACAGTTTGCCTACTGGGGACACAGCCTAAGTTTGTGGCATCCACCACGACCCTGCTCTAATCGGATTCTCAGTCTTATCATACTCGAACCATAACCAATAACTCTGTAAGTTCGTATGAGTCAGTGGCCAACTCTGGTGACGCTGGCGGAGTTTGTAGGCCGCCTTAAGTCCTCCTATGACGGTTGAAAAATATGGCGAATTGCTTCCAGAAATGGATGGTGCCTCGCTTCTTTTGGCCGCACTTCCTTGCCCCAAGATTTACAACGGTGAACAGGAGATGACAATGATGATGTTTAAAGATCAAACTGGTCTTAATATAAAATGTTGTTTGATTTTGACTTATAAAAAGACTTATTTAATTGCCAATTAATAATAATAACTTATATTTTTTGTTCGCAAATCATCAATTCTAATGTTTACGGAAATTGTAAAATAATAAAGATTAATTTTGAATAAAAAAATATAAATGTTAGTCATCCATTTAATATCTCTACACGATATTGTTTTTTAAAATAGATTCAAGATTTTTAAATAGATAATATTATTATCTCCGTCTATACTCGTATATAAGATCAAAAAAAAAAAATTTACTAGCTGCCATTTGCGACGTTACCCGCGGTATACCTAGGTTAGATCACAATCATTACCTATGTTAAAGTTTATAATATGAACTAGATCAACAGTTTATTAGGTCAACAGTTCACTACATCGACCCACTGTCCCTGTGCCTCGGGAGAACTATTTTTTCCGGGATAAAAAGTAGCCAATGAGCTGTATGGTGCCATTAAAAACCATGGCTTCAACAGACTTGAGCTGGAGCAAATGCAAATGCTGATAAATGGTCACCAGAGTGGACCACTGCCCCATACGAAATAACTTTTTTTTTATTAGGAGAATAAATATCATTTGCAGAACTAGAATGGATAAGATAAGGAATGAGTACATCAGGGGAAGTTTGAAAGTAGCGCCAGTGACTGACAAATTGAGAAGTGGAAGGTTGGCGTGGTATGGGCATGTCATGTGGAAGGATGAGAGTCATATAACACGACGAGTGATGAGTATGAATGTGGATGGATCTACCGGTAGGGGTAGGCCTAAGAAAAGATGGATGGACTGTGTGAATGCGGATATGTTACTGAAAGGAGTGAGTTCTGATATGACGAGTGATAGAGGGAAATGGAAGAAAGAAACATGTTGTGCCGACCCCACTTAGTGGGATAAGGGCAGGAGAAGAAGAATTATCATTTGCAGTTAAATAATCAGTATCTTTACAAACAAAACCTAGACGATCTACGTACTTAGGTCTAGAACTAGTCACGCGGATGACCTACTCCCGGTTCGATGTGCCATTTACAACCTGTTTTCAACATTTTGCATATACCTATTAAAAGCTATGGTATCATTCTTACGTATCACAATTCTTTTGTTGACTTGATTGTTATTTTTAGGTTAAGCAAGTACTAACATAGTTTATAAGAGCCTACTAACAAAATATGGACTAAGTCTGAAATAAACGAATTTATTTATTATTTATTTATTAATTCTGTTTTATTTATAGAGAATTTAATAAATAACTAATAATTCCGGTAAAAAAAATTCCAAGCCAATTCAATGAGTCAAACATTGTTGACTCAGGGCGTCAAGTGTGGGTGAGGTTTTTTGTCATGCTACTGCTCCACATGCGTGTATAAAAGTGACATTGACATTAGATGCATTTTCTGTCAAATACGCGGTTAGTGACAGGACTGACTGACTGACCAGGCGCAGTCGCACCCTGAAATTTTGGGGGGGAGGGGGGGTCACTACACTAATATTAGACTTTATTGCACAATACACAAGAGTCCCCTGTGACCTCGGACCGCGCCTGTGACTGACATGATATAAATCTATATTTAAAACTTGACATTGGCAGAAACCTAGTTGTGTAGTTGCCATTAAATAAAACAAGAAGAAGAATAAAATCCACCGTCGAGGTTGTCTCCACAAAGACATGGTCAATACTTTGATAATGTGGAGGTGACTAAGCACTATGATTGCCAACGATCAGTAAGTGGATGGGTGACCGCCAGTAGCAATATTAACTGAGCGTTTCCGTGCTTCGTAGTGCACGATAAATTATCGGTCCCGGCTATTTCCTCTAAGCCATGACGGAGTTGACCACTGCCTCATACATACCTACCTTCTAACTTATTTTTCGCAAATTGAAAGAGCGCGCATAATTGCAATAACTTTAATTTTGTAAAAGGTAAATTAGTTTTAAATATTTTAATGCATTTGCTACTTATTAAACAGAGCGTCACGTAAAACGCTACGAGTAGATAGGTTTTCTTAGAATTAGAATATACCGACTTATACGAAAATGTATTAGAAATTCTCTCATGGCACATGCACATGTCCACATTGGATTGCATACGTTACAGATTGCAAGCTCATTGTCGCCTAATCGATTACTTACAATAATGTTCATGATCTTCATAATTGACAGCTTAGGTAACCTACTAATGGAGAGGAACCTCCTCCCTCAAACTCCACTCCAATCGGCCCTGTGCTGTTCTCGTCTAGATCTTTCCCTCTATGCTCTAACTCAAGGTTTCTCAAACTTATGGCACTACGTGCCCCTATCAAAGTTTCTAGATGACAACGAACCCCTATCCCCCTCCCGCTTCCGAAAGAAATTTCACTAAAAGGCAAATACCTCTTTACTTTAGTAAATTGAGTCAATTTTAGGTAAATTTTGACTGTAGCGAACGGTAAAAGGAAATTCACAGCTTCGAGTGACACTTCGGGATATTCTTCCTGTCTAGCTGCCCAAATATCAATCAAAGTATTTTTTACTGGGTATTGAGATACTTCTTTGCGCTAAAATGCGTATCGCACGCGCCTGCCAGTCATCCAGTCACCTTAACTTCAATCTAATCGCGGTTCGTGATTAGATTGAAGTTCTACCGTCGAATGGCGAACCCCGTACCCCAGTTTGAGAAACCCTGCTCTATCTAAAGTAAGATGAGTCAGTGCCTACTTATTTGTTTTTTACTTCATGCGACGGAATAATGATACGAGAACCAGTCAGTTGTCATCATCATTGGCCTGCCCTTATCCCGCTCATGCGGGGTCGGCACAACATGTTCTCCTCTTCCACTCTCCCCTATCACTAGAACCAGTCAGTTGTGTTGTAGCTTTATGTAATATATGCAAAGTGATTCTTTATGGATATTATGTCAGTTTATGATAATGTGAATACATAATGGTATTGTCTGGGTGCATCATAAATGATGATTGAGTGATTAATGATTCATTTGAGTTGAATGATCTCAATCTCTAGATCAGCCTCTACCATGGCCACCTTATCTATGGTTCTATCACGACGGAAACACGTGTGATTGTGGAATGGTATAAGTGGGATTATTAGTGTAGATAAAGTCACGCATCTTTCCCAAAGGGGTAGGCAGAGACCACGGATCTCCACTCGCTACGATCCTGACACACAACTTTCGCCTCATTCACTCTCATTACATTCTTCATACATGCTCGTCGGTTTAGGGTACTTTTAACCTGGCGCTTCTCCAAAATGTCGCCAATTTGATATTCTTATATCAAATGTCAATCGACTTTCGTTGCTGACATATACCTAGCTGAATATAGGACCTCCACCTTTACTAGTTAAGTTTGTAAGTCACATGAAAAGAAACAGCAACTCTCCATTTCCTAATAGGTTTAATGGATTTCGCGCGGCAAAAAGCAGCTGTCAATCATAATAGAGTTTTTATCGAGATCATCTTGATATGGCTTCTTGAATTAAATCTTGAATTAATTAGTTTAAAGCTTGAGGTTACTGACGAAATAAGTCGCTTGCGTATTGACACGTTAAACTTCTGCAGAATGTAGACATTTGCCAAATAAGCATTTTCTGAACCGCACTCTAAAACCCCACTCATATAATAAAGCTGAAAGTTTGTGAGTTTTTTTTGATGTTTGGCTATGATGATTGGCTATCTGCATCTATTCCAAGTTTCATCCAAATCGGTTCGGAATTCGGCGTGATTTAAACACAAATATACACACATATAAACATACGCACAAACTTTTAGATTTATTATATTATTAGGATAAATCATCTACTACACAAAATAAACATGTAAAGGCCTAAGTTTAATCAAATTTATCGATTCTATGTGAAATGAAACTGCAGGATACAGCTAGTTCATGTGAAATATGACTTCCGAAGTCAAAATGCGTAGATTCGCAGATAACATTACCGGTTTGTTTCGTAATTTTATCCTGGCTACGCTACAGCTATACCATACAACCATTATCTATTTGTTGAATGATAGTAAAAAAAAAAAAATTGGGATTACCACGGGTATACCAATCGAAAAAGGTTTTACATGCGGTTCATATAGAGATGTTCCTTGTTATTACTTAGTTAAAAATACCTTAATCCCTAGATAAGGCTATAGCGAGAATATAGATGTGGCCACAACTCATACCAACCTACTTTTAGTTAGATGCATTTTCTAGCCGGCCGTCATACGTCAGCTGTCAAAAAATGGCGCGCTTCCTGCCACCCTTCCCGCCCTTGAAACTGCCGCTTACTTTTTTAACTCGCGTTCGCACCACGCGACCAGTATAAAAACCAACAGCGGCAGAATGTTGGCACACAGTAGCCTTCGAGCAGTCTAACAGAAGTGCACGATGAGATTTCTGGTTAGTTGCAAATTTACTTTGTGAAGTGATCTAGTGCAGTGTGAACGGATCTGTAATAAGAGCCCTTGCCTGAGTTTAAGATAGTGTTGTGATAAGTTTTAAGAGAATCTAACGTTATGCTGGCTGCGAGATAATTTGAATCCTGAAAAAACAGTCTGAGACCATACCCCGCATTACGATAAAACAAGCAGGATCTCAACTGGATCCCCGAGATCCTGTCAACACAAAATTAACTATTCCTTGAGATAACATAAATTCAGCCCATTATCATCCAAATAAGGATTTAAGCCTGCTCCTTGTTACGCATTTTTTAACTCGTAAAAATATTCATAATTTAATCTCAACAGATTGTCGCCACCGCCGTCCTCGCCTGCGCCGCAGCCGTACCATCCGGCTTGCTGGCAGCACCCTACGGCCACGGGCTAGCATCAGGTTACGCGGTCCACGGAGCCCCGTTGGTCCACGCCGCCCCATTGGTCCACGCAGCCCCGGCTGCACCGACCATTTCTCCCGGAGACCTCGCTGGCGCCGCCATCGACGCTCATGTCGAACAGTCCGACCATGTCCGCGCCGCGGTTGACGCGCACCGTGAACTCCATGACCAGGTAAATATCAATGTCAATGTCAAAAGTGACAGTGACCTTTCGTTTTGAAAGTTCCGTATTTTCCCGCGTCAAAAATTTTATCTTCCGCTTAATTATTGATTAAATTGAAACCATTGTTTTTGCTGATTTAAATTTACAAAAATTATATTCGTATTCAGTTTCCGACTACTAAAATCTTAGTAAAACTAGAACTCCAATTCTTGATATCCTCAAAGATACATTCCTTATTGACTAGAAGAACTCAAAAGTTCAATCGTTACTCATTATATCATTGTCCCCAGGCTTCCGAACTCCAGGGACAGGCCATCAACGCCGCTGAGGACCACTCATGGCAAGCCGTAGACGCCGTCAAGACCGCCCAGGCCCAACTCGACGGTGCCGCCGCCGGCGTAGCTCCCGTCCTCGCTAAGCAACTGGTCGGACACTCTGCCTACGCCGCACCTGTCCACGCCGCATACGCCGCACCTGTCCATGCCGCTTACGCCGCACCTGTCCATGCCGCATACGCCGCACCTGGCCATGCTGCCTACGCCGCGCCCGTCCACGCTGCCTACGCCGCTCCCGCGTACGGCGCCAGCAAGACCGTTGTATCCCAGTCTCTCAGCCAGACCCACCCCGGTGCGATCCTCCACGCTGCCCCGGTAGTCCACGCCGCGCCCCTCGGCTACGCCCACGCTGGCTATGGCCATGGTCTCGCCCACGGCTGGTAAACTGTGATATAACTTAGGTAACCAATAAAGTCAATACTCACTCGGATTTGTAAATAATAAATTATGAAAGAATCTACAGGCAATAAAGCGAGGATGTGTGAATAAATGAAAATAGTAATTTATTATTGTTTTTGATTTATTAAACAAAACTTTTTTTCGAAATACGTCGTGTAATTCGACAGACAATCCAAAGTCGATACATGTCCAGCCCTCTCTCTTATCTCTCCTGAGCTTAATATAATTTATACTCATTTCAAGCGATGCCCATTATGGCCAACTTCGACTTCACTTTATTATAATCATCGCGTAGATAATAATATCCATAGATTCACTGGCCAACCACAACTTATTATCCATTTAGTCACCTCAGCTCATACCGACTATATTTCTCAATATTAAATTCCTTTCTTTGTTTTACTCACAAAAACAATTGCATATTATTATCATTAGATAATTTTATAATTATTCATATCACGTAACTAGGTCAGTTTTGAATACTGAAATATATGCAATAATATCAATTATAAATAGACAATCGGACCACGAGCGGGCTTGGAATTCGGAATAAATTAAGGTTATCTGTCATTGAAACGTCAAAATGTCTTGAGTACTAAGCTAGGCTAAGGAATGCGGACCATTCTGCTTCAAATCAAATTAAACTTTAAGACAATCATACATTTTGTTGCGTTCGGTTCGACTGGATGCTTTAGGGATCAGAAATGGATGACATTCAGTGGTCCTGTCCCGGACGTGCATGAGTCATGGAGTATTTGCGGCTATCTCTTATGTAGGGCACCACAAAGAGTGGCAGGACAAGTTTAGCCAGAGGATATCAGGAAACATAACATTACCAAACAAGCATTCTTTTAATACAGAACTTACGAATTTATTAAAGTAAGCTTCATAGTACAGTCTATCGAGTCCCAGTATTGGATAAAACCTTCCCTTGATTTCTCCAATTCGGTGCCTGTCAAAGTCAAAAAGCATTTTTCAGGAGCGCTGGGATCACTAAGCTAAATTTACTCCTGTTCTTGCGCGACCATCAAAATGTATATAATATGGATTTGTACATCTGACTAGGTACCCCCTTAGACATTTTCAAAGGATCTGGAATATAAAAAGATCTGAGAGAATGTCTACCGCGCCTTGAAGATACAGTCGTCACCCTGTTTTTTTTGTTTCTTGCGCGACTAATACCGTCAAGAATCAGGGCAACAAACACGGTTTGGGGCCTAGTATTATTTTAGGTGATCCATCTTATAACTAGTCAAGCTCCAGTTAAAACTTGAATTATAATAGTTTAAACTTATTATCACACGAGGAAAGAGCAAATACATTATCAATAAAACAGCAAAAAAACGGAAGTAATACGTGACCTTGAATGTAAATACTTTAGGAACAAAAAACTACGGCGGCATTTAGAATTGGGTGTGCCAGCAAAAGGTTTATAGTCTCTTGTACATATCCGTAATGTATTGTAATTATTATGTGGCGCAAAGTTCTGCTTAGATCGTAAATATACACCCCTATTTTTCAATTACCAAAAAAATTCTAAACATGGTCTCGGTGTCTGTTACTGATCACATTTCTGTCGTTAAAACTCAAAAAAAGAGAAAAAAAAATGATAACCTCAAAAGCAGACGAGACGAGTCAGACATGGATTTATGATAGCTACTGCGGTTTTATTGACTGGAGATGATACGAGAGCATAGTTAGAATGAGAGTCTGAACGCGATTGTTGTCTATAGTACTTATTTGTACAGTTTGCATAAAATTTTGTTCGGTTTTTGTTGACCACAATCCTCGATAACTTTGTAGTAGTTAAATAAAAAAAAGTTCCGACCATGCCATTATCATTTTCTGCATCTGCTACAACTGTCCTTAATTTTTTTTTGGTAGTCATAAAATAGTGGTGTATAGAGTACCTACCTACTTAGGTACTTATACTTTTAACGCAAACCGAAATACTTTGTTAATTAATTTTACGTTCTCATTCAAAAGATCTTGGTAAAAAAAGTAAGTTCGTATGAGTCAGTGGCCAACTCTGGTGACGGAGTTTTTAGGCCGCCTTAAGGCCTCCGTCATGGGTTGACTTAGATAGCCGGGACCGACAATTTAATGTGTCCTCCGAAGCACGGAAGCGCTCAGATGAAAATTCCACTGGCGGTCACCCATCCACTTACTGACCGTCTTGGTAGAAAAACCGATTTTTATTCTGAATGTTCGAAAATTGAAAATTTTGAGCAAAAGAGAATAAGAGTTCATAGTCCTACTAGCCATAAAAGAATAGGAGATTATAAGATAAGCAAGAGACTCAAATTATAAATATATTTTTTTATGTTCAAGAAAAATACAAATTCAAAGTTTCTTTATTTTTTATTCTTTCTTGCCTGTTCCAGAGAATCCAAAATGCAAAACTAAGACAAGTATAGGGGTCATTAGGGGTAAAGATCTAAGTTTGAAGTTAGATACGAATAGTTCTTCCATTCATCAACAATTTATTCTAAATTCAAATTCGTGAAAAACGAGCAACGTCTTTTAAAAAAAACCGCGAAGAAAGGCTTCTAATTACAAAAATTGGAGGCAAAACCTACATGGCCGTAAAAAAAAGAAATAAAATTCTAAATTCAAACATTGCATTGCATGAAACAAAAGCCCAAGGTCAGATTAGTTAGACGCCGTGGGAACGCTTGCATTGCACAAGATTGTTCGTCATCGCATCATGTGAAAACTTATGTTTGACACAATCGAAAGTAGGTTTTACAATAAAACGTTGAGGGAAAACGTCAAGGAGGAGGCAAATCTTCTGAGCTTTCTATAAGTGACTCCTGACGCCCGACAAAGAAGGTAAGTTTAATCCTAATATCCAAATTCCTAATATTCCTAATTCCTAATATTCCTATCCTAATAATATAATAAATCTAAAAGTTTCAATCACGCCTAAACCAGTGAACCAATTTGGATGAAACTTGAAATAGGCGTAGATAATGACCTGGAATAGCATATAGGCTATCCAAAATGTTGGGCGAAGCTGCGCACATTAGGTAATAAATAAATAATACTAGGACTTTTTCACACAGCATCATCTGCCCCAAAGTAAGCAGAGCTTGTGTTATGGGTACTACCTGACTGATATACTACTTATATACTTTTTGTTTGTAAATACATAAGTAAATATTAAACATAGAACACCCAGACCCGAGATAAATATCTGCAGACCTTACAAACATTTATCCCGCGGCGGGGATCGAACCCGCATCCTTCTGCGACCCAAGCGGGCTTTCACCTACTGTGCCACAGAGGTCATCAATGTAGCAAAACATATTTTTAAAACAATCTTCATCTATAGACTGAGACCAGCGCCTGCTAAAATGAATTGATGATGCGTTGGTGCTAGCTATTGCAAAACTGATAGGCGCAGTTTTAGCCAGAGTTATGATATTTTGTCTCGCAAGTGACATAAGTTACCTTTATGAAAACATAATTTGGGAAAAGAATAAGTACCTAATAATCACAGTTTACTTGTAGGTAAATACACCTAAGTATTTGTCACACATATACAGAGTGAGTTTTTTTTGAGGGCCACTGAGGGTAGCTCTGAAACCGTGATAGCTATCGAAAAGTCATGTTAGGAGTTACGTGCTCAATTTTGGTAAAATTAAGAAATGCAAACGTAAACACGTAAACAGGGTCACGACTGTATCCCCAAGGCGCGGTAGACATTCTCTCAGATCTTTATATTCCAGATCCTTTGAAGATGTCTAAGGGGGTAGTCAGAGGCATGTACAAATACATATTTGATACATGCCCACATCTTGCAGAAGTTAGTATTCCATACGTGACAGGTTGCAAGCCCATCGCCGCCTGTAAGAATACTAACTGGTTTCCTCACGATGTTTTCCTTCACCGTTCAGAGCTCGTGTTAAAGCGCATATAAATTTTACGAAACGCAAAATCCATTGATGCACGGCCGGGATTCGATCCCACGACCTTCGGATTGAAAGTCGAGGTACAACCCCATTCGGCCAACACGGCTCCTTAAGAAATGCATTTAAAAAAATTCAAAAAGTTTTTTTATTTTTCGAGAAAATTGACTTTTTTGGTATATTTTTTTTGTTGCAATTTTGGATGCTCTATCTGATAACAAACAAATACTCCAAAACAACTATGGGTCTAATGTTGCTGGAAAAATTAAAATCCTACATTTTAGTTTTCATACAAAATGTATGGAGAAAAAATATTTTATGTTTTTTAATTATTTTGCATTTTCGGATGCTTTGTCCGATAACGAAATAACACTTCAAAGTAACTATGGGCCTCATGTTAGTCAAACACTTACAGGCTTACCATACAACGTGACATAAAGTTATTCCACCGAATAAATCAAGAATAACCATACATTTTGACAGTTTACACTCCGGAATAACTTTATGTCACGTTCTATGGTAAGCCTGTTAGAAATCATACATTTTAGTTTGCCTACAATTGCCCCGATACAAACGATATTTGATCATTCATTGATAAAAACGAAAATTTGGGGGGGGGGGGGGGGTTTATGTGTTCCAACAACATGAGGCCCATGATGATGAAACCTCAGTAGTCGAGTAAACAGGTCAAAGTTAAAATCCAATGCACGATTACACATCGTGACATTTCGCCAAGCTGCATCCTTTCAAAGGATCCTCCAGTCACTTTCAAAGTTGCTCACATTCCCACAACGACTGCCGCACGCACACATAGTACACAAAACTAATAAATAAATAAAATAAATAATGCTGGACTTTTCACACAGCATCATCTAGCCCCAAAGTAAACAGAGCTTGTGTTATGGGTACTAAGATGACTGATATACTACTTAAATACTTTTTTTTGTAAATACATACATATTATACATAGAAACACCCAGACCCGCGACAAATATTTGTAGATCATACAAACATTAGTCCCGCCGCGGGGATCGAACCCGCAACCTTCACCTTCACCTTCACCGGGCCTTCACCCACTGCGCTACAGAGGTCGTCAAAGCTACTACGATACATACATAAAATCACGCCTTTTTCCCAAAGGGGTAGGCAGAGACCACGGATCTCCACTCGCTACGATCCTGACACACAATCGCCTCATTCACTCTCATTACATTCTTCATACATGCTCGTCGGTTTAGGGTACTTTTGAGCTGGCCCTTCTCCAAAATGTCGCCAATTCGATCCAAGAAGGTTCGCCTAGGCCTTCCCCTTCCAGCTGTCCCATACACTCGTCTCATAAACTTGCTTTGTCAAAGGACCTAGTAATTATTTTTCTTTTTTAAGTAGGTAATTTTTTAAACTATCTAAATGTAAACAAGTAGGTAGCAGGCGCGGTCCGAGGGGGGAGGTCACAGGGGACATGACCCCCCCCAAAATCGTACACGTGAAATAGTAAAATCTTGTGTATTGTGCAATAAAGTCTAAGCGTCTTACCATAGAACGTGACATAAAGTTATTCCGGAGTGGAAACTGTCAAAATGTATGGTTATTCTTGATTTATTCGGTGGAATAACTTTATGTCACGTTCTATGGTAAGACGCTAATATTAGTGTAGTGACCCCCCCCCCCCAATTTCTGGCTGTGACCGCGCCTGCTAGGTAGTAAGTTCTTAGCTTAGTTTTTGTAAATAAATGCTTTCATAAGTTAAAACCATTGTTTAGTTTTTTGAAAATTTTATTTCAATTAGCTCATAGGGGTAGTCAGCAGCAAGTACAAGTATACAGGGTGTAAAAAGACAACTACCGAAAACTGAGAGGTTGCAATCAGACCATGATTCTAAACATATTAGATAAAAAACGCAAAAAAAAAGTTACCTACGTCATTTTATGTTATTTTCGGTTATTTACTACTATTACAATATAATAAGATCGTACATACCTAATAATTTCATAAAAGAAAAAAACAGTTGAAACTCAAAATCCAGCAATCTACGTAAAACAAATAGTAATACGCAAATAGTAATCTTCAAACGCTGTTTTCTCCGGATATAATGATTTTTACGGAAAATCCTTTTGGATTTGTTTGTGTGTTGGGATGCTGTACCTACCCCTTTCGGCTTCGGTAGACGTCTTTTTACACCCTGTATATTGGCCTAAATTTTACAACATTGAGGGCAGCTTTTTCTTTTCTAGTTAGAAGATTGTGTTCTTAGAAAACTGTAGTTTATATTTTGAGAATGCATTTTTGGATGTTTAAAAAAAAAAAAAAAAACTCAATCGAAGCCATGTTCCACCAGGAACACTTTAAGAAATGAAAAGTCTTATCAAAATTTTGGATTCCGACGGGATTCGAACCCGCATCGATCAGACGATCCTCCTAAAGCCGGAGTGCCTTACCCGCTCGGCCACGAAATCCTACTTGCTGGTGTCCAAATTTTCGATAAGCTCATATTTTTCGGCTAAGCACCGATTAGCGCCATCTACACGTTCACTAGTGAACTCATGCTCATTGTCTGAAATTACATTCTGAATCAAACGACTAAGAGATGTCGCTTCTGCTAAATCTATAATTTTTGTAATTTTATAGTGCTAATCCACACTTGGTATTTCATTAAGAAATGAAAAGTCTTATCAAAATTTTGGATTCCGACGGGATTCGAACCCGCATCGATCAGACGATCCTCCTAAAGCCGGAGTGCCTTACCGCTCAAATTACAAAAATTACAGGAATACTTTTCCCAAAGTCTATGTGTACAGGATGGTTTTTTTAAGATGGGCGGGTGTGGCCAAGTTCAAAACCACCTGTATAAGTGCCTATTTACCAACGTCATCGAACTTATTAAGAGGAGATCACAAGCTTTTAACGACCGAAGTAAATTATATTAAGTACTATACGGGTTTCATTGTTTATTAAAGATCTTTAATATAAACTAGTGAATGTTAAATTTATTTTCTACTAGTTGCTGCCCGTGGCTTCTCTCACGAGTTACAATTTTATGGAATTTATGAAGTGAAAACTTCTTTAGGCGCGTTCGGCATTTTGAGATGAGAAAAAAATATTAGATTCGCCTCGAAAAGGCCACGTGTGAGTCACGTGACTACTCACCGACACCGGGTTATTTGTCATGTTTAGAACCGTTCAAGTTTTCACTTCTGCCGGCACTCTGATGAACATAGGCTATATTTTATTTACCTATACCTATATATATTTTATATGTATCTTAAGGTATTTATTATAAATATGTTTATTTAATAATTTAATAATTACACTCGAACTGCCGCGATACAGGCCTAGCCTAGTGCGGGGTTCGATGTAAATTATTTATAATAATTGTAATTTTATGTATTAAGTTTTATGAATAAATTGAAATTAAATTGAAATTTTATCCCCGGAAAGTGAAGTTTTCCCGAGGGACTGCGGGCAACACTGCTAGTCTATACTAGTATTATAATGAGAAAAGATTTGTTTGTTTGTTTGAATTGAATAGGCTCCGAAACTACTGGACCGATTTGAAAAATTCACCCCTAGAAACCTACATTATCCCTGATGAACATAAGCTATATTTATCCCGGGAAAGTGACGTTAACACCGCGACGGACAGCTAGTCTATCATCATCATCATCCACAGCCTGACTTCACCCACTGCTGGGTATAGGCCTCCCTCTGCTCTCGCCATTCTTCCCGGTCCTGTGCCAGCCTGATCCACTAAAAAGTAAGTTCGTATGAGTCAGTGGCCAACTCTGGTGACGGAGTTTTTACGCCGCCTTAAGGCCTCCGTCATGGCTTAACGACTTAAATAGCCGGGACCGACAATTTAACGTGCCCTCCGAAGCACGGAAGCGCTCAGATGAAAACGCCACTGGCGGTCACCCATCCACTTACAGACCGTTTAGAACGTTGCTTAACGTCGACGATCTATCAAGAACGACTAAGCCAGCACGACCACGAGCGCTTCGCCTGATCCACTGTCGGCCTACGACAGCTAGTCTTATAATAAAATTAAATTATTCTTCAAGCTATGAATGAAAACCCCGTCAAAAGCGGTGCAGCCGAGTTTGGAATATTTTCATTTACTGACACACAAAGAAATACACTACAGAAAAAAAACTTTTTTTTATTAAGTCAAATTTACACTGCCTATATTGTACTTTAATGTTTTAATTTAAGGTCGATATTTGCATAAATACAATCTGTAGGCGAACAAGTAGTTCTTTTTTGGGAATCCAAAATAATTTAACACAATATAGATCAGGAGCTCACGACAATTTGCGTACGGTAATGGAGCCGTTTAGATGATAATTACACAAAACAACAATCATGCTTGATGTACGTAAATATTATTTATAATAAATACCTATAATTAGTTATTTGAGCATGGTGTTTTTATTTAGGAAATCTCTAACACACACATTCTAACTGCACATATTATTATTACGCATAGTTTTTGTGTTAAGTATACTTAATAATTTTCTTTTTACTTCACTTTGTCTTTGTTTTTTTTTATAGTAACTTTATCAAAAGAAATTCTGTAACGGAAGAGCGAGACCTCCTAATAGGTACAGGTATTTTCATACTTAAAAGGAGGTCTCAAACCCATGTTCAGTAACTTAATCTACTTTAGTTAGATTAAGTTACTGAAATAAAATATTTGATTTGATTTGATCAAATGAATGAAAAAAGGAACGCGAATAAGGTCAATTTTGAATAACCTGGTTCATTACAGGAATGAACCAGTTTATTCAAAATTGACATTTATTTCGAAAACTGCCAGGAAATAGTTCATGTTAACCCCCCTGAGCTCTTTTTAATGAATGAAGAAAACCCCAGCCATCTCCCGGTCTAGTTTTGACATTTCGTAAATCTATAACAATTGCGTTAAAAAACTCGAGCTCTTGACATTTACTTGCGACGATAATGATAATATTACCTGTACTTGATCTTAATATCTACTAATAACAAAATACGCAAGTCAGAAGTTTGTAGGTATGTTGTATACAGGGTTATTTGTAAAACACCGGTAACCTCTCAGGACTGCATAACTAACATCATAAACAACAACTTTTTGTTCTATGACTTTTCACAAAACATTTACAAAAAACAAACATACAAGATTTCGTTTTCCTAATCTAAAACATTGTCCTATCCAACACATTTCGGCCCCCGCCACCCTAACCCCGCTCCCCTCGCTTTCTTTTGTTTCCCATAGACTTCCTAACATTTTAGAGCGTTCAATTTAGTTATTTTTATTTTTGTATGAAAATCTGATGAAATAATATAATGATTAATTTTAATTTTGTTGTTTACGATGATAGTACTTAATACAGTCCTGAGAGGTTACCGGTGTTTTACAAATAACCCTGTATACGTAAACAGTATCACGACTGTATCCCCAAGGCGCGGTAGATTTTGAAATAAAAACTTCTTTAGGCGCGTCGGGCATTTTTGAGATGGGAAAAAACATCAAACTCGAGTTGCGAGTCACGTGACTGCAGGCGCGGTCGCAGCCTCAGATTTTGGGGGGGGGGGGTCACTACTGAAATTTTGGGGGGGTCACTACACTAATATTAGACTTTATTGCACAATAAACAAGATTTTACTATTGGACGTGTATGATTTTGGGGGGGGGGGGGTCATGTCCCCTGTGACCACCCCCTCGGACCGCGCCTGCGTGACTGTTACCGACACCATATCTTACTTTCTTAATTTCGTCAGAATAGTGACCGCCACCTATCTGTCAAACTCTCAACTTAAAATTAACCCGGACAGAACCATAAGCAAACGCTTGTATTAAATGATGCAACATCGTATACGCCCCGAAAGCCATCTTGAAATCAAATATGGCGCCGCTGTCAAAATCGCTTCCTGCATTCTTCCCGCCGTTTTTACTTTTTTTTTGAATGGCCACGGGCATCTCACTCATCCAGTTTTTTTTTTATTCTGATCTATATGCCGAGTATAAAAACAGTTTGTGAAGGGGAGTTTGCAATCAGTAGCCATCAGGACCATCACGGTAGCAAGATGAGAGTATTGGTCTGTCTTTGTTTGTTTTCTTTTGTGATTTAAAAAAAAGTGTATTTTGAGTTAAACTAGGCCTGTTTGTAATATTATAGTGATCAACTATTTTCCAAAATAATTTTTAAGTGATAACTACTTATTTATTTTTGATTATTTTGAAAAATTTTAACGTTTAAAGTGAAATATTTATTTTATTGGATTCTTAAAAAAAATAAAAAAAATGTTATCTAATTTAGTTATTTTTGCGATTTGACAGCTAAGTATTTCATGTCAATTTTTACTGATAAACTAATATGGGTTTTCACCATTGCGAGATAAGGAATAGGTACCTAGATGACAATAAAAAATAATAATGTATGTTTAAAATATAAAAATAAATTCCAATAATGATGAAAACAAAAATAAAGCTTCAATTTAGTAAGTCCATAAAGTTATTAACAATTTCAGAGTTTCCTTGTAGAATTTGATGTTCAAAATTTCGTTTATCACAAAAAATATTTACAAAACACTAAAATGTTGATTTTCGAACCGAGAGTAAACTATGATTAGCTTAAAATTATATTCTTCTAAGTCACATCTAATCGAATCATGCGCATAAGATTTGATCCACAACTGTTCCCTAGCAAGTCGAGTCAATTAGAGTAGGTACCTACTAGGTACTCGGCAAAACTTGATCTAATTATTCAAAGTATTTAAATAATATGCGACAATGTAGCTCACTAACCTTCAATCAAGTTATCAAAGTTAAATACACTGGATATTAGCCAATCCTTTTTAATATACATACATAAAACATGCCTCGTTCCAGTAGCCAGGGATTCACTTCCTCAAGTGTTACGCGACTCGCGAGCTAAGAAAGCTATAATCGTGACTTTGCGAGCGAAGCAAGCTAGACAAAAGAAATAAGAGTACCTATTATACGCCAGACCGCTAGTGTTGCCACATGGCGAAAAAATTGATCATCTATAGAAAAAACCTTTAAAAATTATCATTTTTTCAGATAGTTTCCGCATTCCTGGCTTGCGCAGCGGCGGCGCCGTCGGGGCTCCTGGCTCCGATAGCTGTCCCCGTGGCCTACGCATCAATCGTGCCCACCATCTCACCTGGAGACATCCAAGCCGCCGCCATCGACGCCCAAGTCAAACTCCAGGACCTAACAATCGCTCAAGTGGACAAAGCTAGAGAACTTTCCGAACTGGCTGTTAAGAACTTGAACGAGCAATCCATCACTTCAACTGACCAAGTGAAGGAGAAGGTTGAGGAGCAGTTCTGGTCAGCGGAAGAGAAGAAATGGCAGGCATTAGACGCTCTGAAGACAGCTGAGGCTCAAATCGATGGATCTGTAGCCCGCAACGCCGATGCTCTGGCCAAAAGCGCTATTTCCGTTCCTTTAGTCGCTTTACCAGGCTTGATACAAGCTCCTATTGCTTTCGCTCCCGGTATCGTGGCTCCAGTGGTGAAAGCCGTTGAAGAACCGAAGGAAATCAAGGAGGAGAAAGCCGAAGCGGCCGTCAAAACCGCTGAGGAGGCAAAAGATTCCGTAGCAGTTGAGGCTGCCAAAGTTGAGGAGAAGCCAGCTGAAATCAAGAGCCTAGACGCCAAGCCATTGGTGGTTCCAGCAGACCAGTTCAAATACCCGATCGTAGCTCCGTTTGTGCCTCCAGTGCTTAAGTACAGCGCTGCTCTGCCTTTAGGTGTTCAGACTATTGGTCTTACCCAGCCGATACTCGCCCCTACTTTCTACAACACCCCTATTTATAACACTGTCTGGTAAACTAAGTCATTGGAGAGAGAGAGATGGAGAGAATGAAATAAAAATCTGAGAAATAATATATCTTCTTTGTATTTTTTAGAGTATTGATTGGTATACTCAATCTGCTTATTATAACATTCAATCAATCACTAAATTGAAGACTTCAGCTCTTGTCGGTGCAATGATGCAACTTCCTCCATTTCTCTCTTTCTAATGCGTCTCTTTTACTTCTTTATACGATATAACAGCGACCTTCTCTTTTATCTGACTCATGAAATTGATTCTAGGCCTTCCGCTTCCTCGTCTTCCTTCAACTTTTCCTTCTATGATGTTCTTAATAAAGCTGTCATGTCGTATAAGATGTCCAATCATTCTTCCTCGGTTTTGAACGGTGTTCATCAAAACCTTTTCCTCAACTCTCAGCACTTCCTCGCTGGTAACCTTCTCCATCCAGCTAATCCTCCCCATCCTTCTCTAGCACCAGAGAGCAATGCTCCAAAAAATTGTTTTAATAAATTTTTCTTAACTCTTACTGCTATTTTCGATGCAAATATTATTATTTTATTTTGTTATGGAATGCCTGTTTTGCCAAAGCTATTCTAGCCGTTATATCAGGCGTACATCTGGAGTCACTAGTAATAATGCTCCCCACATTATTTGGATTAAATAAAATCAAAGTTAGTAAAAACGGCCCAACTCCGTCCAAGTGTGGATTGGCCATTTATTTATTTATACAGTTATGATAGAAAGCTTGCAGTTAAAACCAAAACGATAACTATCTAAGACTAAAACTCAAATACAGGTCAACATGTTTGAGCTCATGCAAAAATGCATGACAGTAACAGTTTTAAAGACTAACTTCGCTAAAAGACTGCAAGTCGTGATTACTGATGGTGTAAAGGAAATTTTGGAATTCCTCTTCACACGCCTGCAGCAGAGTCAATCTAGGAAGTAGCAAGGTCTTACGTTTATGGGGCAATCTAGCAGATTCTCCCTTCTTAAACAGCAGGCAACTGGTTTAATCAGCCGTTTGATTTGAACCCGCGATAAATGTGTAACCGTTATGAGCTTATTTAAAATCGAATCTGAAGTCAGGGGTTCCGTGGCCGAGCGGTTTAAGGCACTCCAGCTTTAGGAGGATCGTCTGATCATCGCAGGTTCGAATCACGTCGGAATCGAAAATTTTGTGTGAAAAAGCGCTCACTGCGCAGACAAACGGCTAACTTCACGAATGCCTAGATCCGTTGGGCGAACTGTACAGTCTAATGCCAAAATTGCCCCTGTAGGCATGCGTGTTATGTTGGTATTAGCTGGAAATACAGACGACTTTTTGTCTATAATTGGTAATATCCTTGTCAAATTATCGCGGTACGACTCAAGGTCAAGGGTAATTGAAATAGTTGTACATGCTCCAATTTAGTGGGTAATTACATAAACTAATCTAAATGTCAGCAAGTGTTACCTACAAGACATGTTTAGGACATCGAGGAAGGTAACATATTTTATTTTCATAATGCTGTGTTCGCCTATTGGCGGTTTTGAATCGAAGATCAGTGGTTTGAATTTCAGATCTTTCGCTTTTTTTATGAAAGAGGGGGTAAACGAGCAAGTGGCACACCTGATGGCAAGTGATTGCCACCGCCCACAAACAACTGCTTGCATAGTCGTCCTTGATATATCGTCGAAGTTAAGCAACGCTCGAAAAGGTCTGATGGGTGACCGCCAGTGGCATTTTCATCTGAGCGCTTCCGTGCATCGGAAGGCACGTTAAATTGTCGGTCCTGGCTATTGCCATTGATGGCGGCCTAAGAACTCCGTCACCAAAGTTGACCAGTTTGGCCACTGACTCAAACAAACTTACTTTTACTTTGAACATAAGTAAACTTTTACACTATAAATAGGAATACAATGTGATCTCCATTGTCCAGTGCCGATCAGCGGTCGACCTTTACAGCAATGCAATGCACATTCCGATCTTTAATGACTTTGCACGTACAGGGTGTTTCGAATAAGCCGAGCAAGAAAATATATGATCACAATTGTTTCCCAAAGCGCGGAAGATATTCTTTCAGATCCTTTGAAGATGACAGGAAGATTGAGAGATGATTTGAAGACGATAGGGGGCAGACTAAGATTTTACTATTTGACGTGTACGATTTTGGGGGGACCATGTCTCCTGTGACCCCCCCTCGGACCGCGCCTGATAGGGGGTCAGGGGCATGCCCAAATACAAAGACACATTTTGCAGAAAGCATTCCATACGTTGCAAGTCCATCGCCACCAAGAAGGAGGTTCTATGTTCGGCTGTATGTAACTATGTTTTTTTATGATGAATGCATCGGCTCTTGACCTCGAAACTTACTCAGGCAAGAGTGAGGTCTACGATGGAGCGAGCCTACTATGTTTTTTTGAGGGATTGATACTTTTTAATCGACTTCAAAAAAAGATGTTCTCAATTCGACTACGTTTTTTTTTGTATCTTTGTTACGCGTTAATTCTGCCAATTGTGGACCGATTTTCAAAATTATTTTTTTGTTTTAAAGGGTATACTCCCGAGTTGTTCCCATATTAATTTTATTCCTGAGGTATTGATAGTTTTCCCGTGAAACTCTAAAAATCTCATTCTCACTTAACCTCCTGTCACGCCGTGACTTGAGTCAAACATTCAAGTCGGTTTTCTTTTTAGTTTTTAAAACGTAATTATCCCGTAAAACATTACATTCCTCAGCCTCTTTTCCCGTAAAACTCACTTGTAATTTTCTACTTGAGTCCAACATTCAAAATAAGTAACATTAGATAGATAGATAGATAAACACTTTATTGTACACAGAAGAAACATAACAGGAACACAAAATAACAAGTAGGTACAATGGGCGGCCTTATCGCTAAAAGCGATCTCTTCCAGACAACCTTTGGATGGACTGGAAAAGATATAACAGAAAAACGGCGGTGTACAAAAAGCTTAAACATAGAAAAAAGAATAACAATAGAAGAACTAAAAGTCTTGAATAATACAAAACTAAATAGGTACTTACATACGAAAATGGACCATTAAAAAGACAATATCATAGAAAAGGAACAAAATATATATAAAGAAATGCAAATATAGTAGGTACTTACATGCTAAAACTTCAATAAAAGTAGATACAATAGAAACAATAAAAATAGTGTAGATACAATAAATACAATAAAAGTAGGTATACAGAATAAAGGCACGGACAAATAACATTAGAGCACCTTTTATAATAAATTGTAATTTGAACTACATGTTTTAATCAAGAAACAACATTGTAAACGTCCGATTTTTATCTGCTATTTTATTATATAGGAAAACTTTAATAAATATTAAAATTAATTAGTATTTATGAGGTTCATTCACACTATCAAGCTTTTTTGACATGAATGAAGGAAATGAGTTTTTTGATGAATAACAAAGCCTGTTGATGATGATGACTGTTGAAAGTGCTAGAGGTACAGGCTCCTCTCGCGTTCTTTTCTATCCAATCCATCCAAAGGTTGCCTGGAAAAGATCGCTTTGAGCGATAAGGCCGCCCATTGTGTCACCGCAATTATTCTTAAGATTTTTAAGTTTTTTTTTTAATTGTATCTAATGGTGTAACAATAAAGAGTTATCTATCTATCTACAGACTACAGTACACTCGACGGATCTAGGCATTCGTGAAGTTAGTGCTTCTTATTCGTGTCGTGTCAATAGTGCCACAAACCGGTGGCCAAAAGAGGAACTAACGAATTTTAATGAATTTTTTTCTGCCAACACCTGAATGATGATGATGATGATGACCCTAATAATACACAATTTTTTTGAATAAAAGGCCAGTACTTACCACGTAAAAGGTCGTTAATGTATCTAATGCCCAAAAGCTCAAATCAGAAGAAATGTCTACCATGCCTAAGTTTACAGAAGTTTGATTATTCTTAAGTAAGCCTCGATTGTAGACAGCTCATGCTTAAAGGGCTGGCTATCTAGGCCAGAGTATGAATACCGCGCTCAAGCGAAACGAACCTATGATTAAATATCTATTTGGTATAAGTATTCTGGACACTTCCATATTTTGTAACTGCTTAGTTAATTCAACAACATTTTTTTCTGTAATCTGTAATTACTTTCCCACTGCTGGGCAAAGGTCTGCCTCTACTGGAGCTTGACTATTAAGTTTTAAGATGGATCACCTAAGGGTCGGTTCATATCTAACGGAAGATCCGTCGCGTATTATCGGTCGCGGAACGCCAGAACTGACAAATGTATAGAAAAACTCTCGACCGTTCACACTCGACGGACTTACGTATCATCGGTTGAGTGTGAACGGTCGAGTGTTTTTCTATACATTTGTCAGTTCTGGCGTTCCGCGACCGATAATACGCGACGGATCTTCCGTTAGATATGAACCGACCCTAAAAGAATGCTAGGCCCCAAACCGTGTTTGTTGCCCTGATTCTTCACGGTATTGGTCGCGACAGAACAGGGGTAAAATTAGTTTTAAGACTGTCCCAGCTGTCCTACTGAATAAATGCTTTTTGACTTTGACCCAATTGTATGCACGTGTCTCCGTCCCCAGCTACCAGCCATATCGAAAGGCATCCAGGAGGTCCCACCAATGTTTTCACGGGGTACCCAGCTGATTTACGAGTAGAGGTAGGCCAAAGAAAAGATGGATGGATTGTGTGAAGGATGACATGAGTAAGAAAGAAGTGAGTGTTGAGATGACGGCTGATAGAGGAGAATGGAAGAAGAACACATGTTGTGCCGACCCCACATAATGTGGGCGAAGGGCAGGGAGATGATGGGGTACCCAGCTGACTTAGATTTTTGACGTCACGAACTCGCGATATTTTTCTCGGCCCCGTGTAGAGCTCATGTTATTTCGACAACAACCTGTTAATATTACCGCCGTCAATACTAGTACAAAGTAGGCGTTACAAAGAAACCTAAGTTTTAATTAATAAACTAGATTTATAATTAATTCAGACTTCCTCAACTTAAGTAAGTGTAGGTTGTGTTCACCAGGAACTTGACCACACCCTATTATAACACACAGTGGCGTAGCTAGGTAAACAGAAGCCAGAGCAAAAAAAAAAACTGGGGTCCCAATAACTATAACGGTTTAGGTTTTATCAACTGAAAATATAAATATGCAGAGTGTGGCAAAATTTTACAACATTGAGGACAGCACATTTCATAGAAAATGTATGGAAAACATGTTTTGAATTTTTTTGCAAAAACTTAAGATTTGATTTGGCCTGTTACTTTGGCACAAACTTAATAAAATAAAATAAATAAAATAAAAAAATAAAAATAAAAATAAAAAAGCCTTTATTCTACTACTATACTTACAAACAATTTAAACAAGTTACTTATCTAATTTTGCTCTCCACTATTTTTATACACACTTATTTGTTAAATTACGCATTTTAATCTAGCGCCTCCGCAGCAGTCGCCTCTGTGGCGTAGGCCTCCCCTAAATCTCTCCATTCGTCTCTCTCCCTAGCCTTTCTCATCCATTCCGGTCCACCTCGTTGGGTAAATATATCCCTCCATCTCTTTCTTGGTCTCCCTTGTTTTCTTTTTCCTTCCCTTGGGATCCATTCTGTCACTCTTTTGGTCCATTTCGAATTTTCTAATCTACAGATATGTCCCGCCCAGTTCCACTTAAGTTGTCTTATTCGTTCCTTTAAATCTATAATTTTAGTTTTTTTCCGTATGGTTTTGTTCCTAACTTGGTCTGATATCTTTAACCCTAGCATGCTCCTTTCCATTTTTCTTTGGCAAATAGCTAATTTTTCTTCGTCTTCTTTTCTTAGAGCCCAAGTTTGGCAACCATATGTAAGGCTTGGGAGGATTGCTATGTTAAAAATTTTTCTCTTTATGTCTATCTTGGTTTCTTTATTTTTCATTAACTCTTTGAGCCCCCAGTATTTTTTCCATGCTAATGCTATTCTTCGCTGTATGTCCTTTTCGGTAGAGTTCTGAAATGATATAAGCTGCCCTAGATACACATAGTCTTGGACGTATTCTAGTTTTTCACCGTCTATAACTATATCCTTGTTCTCACTATTCGTTATTAGCTTTGTTTTAGACCCGTTCAAGGTCAGCCCAACCTTTCTACTTTCTCTTGATAGCTCGTTTATCATTTTTTCCAACTCCGGTGCTGTTTCGGCAAACACAACAATGTCATCCGCGAAGCGGAGATGACTCATCAACTCTCCATCAATCTTAATTCCGTTGCTCTCCCAATTTAGCTTCCTGAAAATGGATTCGAGTACGGCTGAAAATATCTTCGGTGATAGCGGGTCCCCTTGTCGAACGCCTCTTTTGACTGGGAACTCTGTGCCTTCGCGTTCTAATCTTATTGTAGCTCTGCATTGTGAATATATACTTTTTAGCAGCTGTATCGTGTTTGTATCAATTCCTTGTTGTGATAGGGCCGTCCATATTGCGCAATGATGTAGTGAGTCAAAGGCCTTTTTGAAATCGATAAAACACATGTAACAGGTATAACCATATTCGTTCACCTTTTCTATAAGTTGAGTAACGACTTGAATATGATCCATCGTTGAGTACTTTTTCCGAAACCCAGCTTGCTCGCGCGGTTGATGTTCGTCCAGGATTTTCGTGACTCTATGTAGTATTATTTTTGAGAAAATTTTATAGATATTGGTCATGATGCTAATAGGTCTATAGTTAGCTAGGTCAGAACGATCTCCTTTCTTGTGGATCAGGCACAAACTTAGGGAGGCCTATACCCAGCAGTGGGTGAAGGCAGGCTGTGGATGATGATGATGTTACTTTGGCAAAAGTGTTCCTGGTGAGAAATGGCGTCGATTGTGACCAACTTGCTTTTTTTCGTCATTTTTTGCAAAAATTAAAAAATTTAGGTAACTTAGACGATTCTATTTTCAAAATAAACATAGGTACCTATAGTATCCTAAGAACAAAACCCTCCGGGCCTTCGGGCTCTGACTCAGAGTCCGAGGGCCCCTCGAGCTTGGGGGCCCGTGTGCACAACACCTATGCCACTGCTAATAAAAGGTGTTGTTTGCTCTTGTTCTTGATAGATTCTGAACGGTCAGTAATTGGATATGTGACCGCTCTAGTGGCATTATCATCTAATTAAGGATAGTTGCAGCAGATGCAGAAAATGATAATGGCATGGTCAGAACTTTTTTTATTTAACTACTTATCACAAAGTTATCGAGGATTGTAGTCAACCAAAACCAAAAGTACTACAGGTAACAATCGCGTACAGACTCTCATTCGAACTATGCTCTCGTATCCCCAGTCAGTAAAACCGCAGTAGCTATCATAAATCCATGTCTGACTCGTCTCATCTCCTTTTGAGGTTATATTTTTTTCTCTTTTTTTGAGTTTTAACTACAGAATTGTGATTAGTGACAGACACCGAGACCATGTTTAATTTTTTTTTGGTAATAAAAAAATAGGCGTGTATATTCCGTACTAATATTACAGATGTGAAAGTAACTCAGTCTGGCTATCTGTCTGTTTGTTACCTTTTTACGAGGAAACCACTGAACAGATTAGGCTGAAAATTGCCATGGACAAAGGTTGTATCCCAGAGGCTACTTTTTATACCGAAAACTTGAAAAAACGAGGGACCGCGGGTCACACCAAGGTCAAACTGTCATAACTATCACCAATTTATCCTGCTTCGACTTTTGATGGTTGGTGCCATCAAGCAATCAACCCAATGTAGCATCTGACCTACACAAAGAAAGTCCAATTATGTGTCATCGTTACTTATCATTCCGTTCGCGTTATCAAAGTGGGTGACCGGTACAATGTCGTAACATAGTTTTTGCTTTATGGAATACAATATTACTTATTTTTAAGGATGAGTGACTAAATCACATTCTTTTATTAAGCTTTTTCTTTTTCCTTTGAATTTTTTTAACTTAGTGATTGTATTGTGTGCCAAAATGGTGAATAAATGTCTGTCTATGTCTGTTTGAATTGAATAGGAAGACGCCCGCGCCATGTCTGCGCTAGCCAGTTAGGTGGACCTTGCGCCTTGAAGGTTGCAGTGCGATATCATATCGGTTGAATTTCTTCCGTGTAGCTCTATGCACTTTCACGACATAAGTAGGTTCAAACAGTTGTAAGCATGGAATGTAATTTCATTCTACCAAAGCCGGGTATTGTCGAAAACAGGGCGAGGTTCGGCATCGTACCTGAGAACCAACCACCGTATTTTGACGAACATAAAAATAAAACTTTTCGCCTGTGTTGCAACAAGCGTTTTATTACAAATCTTTTATCTATTTTAATTTAGGGACTTTGATCGATTATCGAGCATGTCGATCCAATAGGTCTCTCATTGCAAAATTATTCCTCCAAGAAACTGAGGGTCTGTCGGTAGAGCATGGCGGCCGAAAAGATGGAGTGTGAAGGATGACATGAGTAGGAAAGGAGTGAGTGTTGAGATGATGGCTGATAGAGGAGAATGGATGAAGAACGCATGTTGAGCCGACCCCAAAAGGAAAAGGGTAAGAAGATGATGAATGGAGGAGCGGCTTATAGAACTAGAACACGCTCTGACATAAGACGAGCTGGACACCTTCAGCGATCATCAGTGGCAGGCAATGGCGTTGGACCGAAAAGGCTGAAAAACTCAAGGACAGGCCTTTGCCTGGCAGTTGGACAATGCGGGGTAGACACAACAACAACAATGGACAACAATGGACTTTCTTTGAGGCGCACGTCCGCCTCAAAGATCATCAAGATTGACAGGACAGTGACACTAGAAGAGCAAAACAGATTTTGTAATGTGATATTATGTCCATCATGTAACGATCGTAGCCTCAGGAACGCAAAGTCTAAGGTCGACGAGATCTGATGAAATAGTTGCTAGAATTGCTGGAGCGAGGTGGGCGCATTGTAGCCCTAAATTGACGGTAGATTAGGGCTCAACTGTCATTATGACAGTTTGCAGATATGGACCAACCCCAGACAAAATAGAATGGACGAGTTATTGACAGAATTCCTCTTTCAACATTTTCTGCCGGTTTTTGCGGGGAACGAGGTAGCACACGAACGCATTGTCAATACACCCTCATTTTTATGCACACTCTTGCAAATTTCGTATAAGACGTACGTAATTCTACAAGACGTACATGATTCGGAATCGTGATTTTGGCAGAGAGGAAATACATGGTAAAGGCGCATCCCGTCTTTATGATCTAAGGGACCAACCCAGCTAGGTTCGTCACGGTATTGGGCTGACGGAACAGGAGTAGAGTCACCTAGTTTTAAGATTATTCTAAGTGATCCCAGCGGTCCTACTGAATAAATGCTTTTTGGCTTTGATTTAGGATAATATGTTCGAGGATACCCGTTGGAGATTTGAAGGGTAGAGGAGAGGTTCTTCATAACAACATGGCTTGGTTCATTTGACAAGACCCAATTTTTGACTGACTTCAAAAAAATGGAGGTTATAAATTCGTCGGAATCTTTTTTTTTAATAGGTCAGTATTTGACCTCAGTCTGCCTGATGTTAAGCAGTAGTGAGGTCTAAGATGGAGCATCTTATCTTTCCCCGATATGTCTACCGCGCCTTGGGGATCCGTGATCCTGTTCAAGACACGATCAGTACCTAAAGACTTTTGACGACCTTTGTGGCGCAGTGGGTGAAAGCCCGCTTGGGACGCAGAAGGTTGCGGGTTCGATCCCCGCGGCGGGATAAATGTTTGTATGATCTGCAAATATTTATCTCGGGTCTGGGTGTTTCTATGTATAATATGTATGTATTTACAAACAAAAAGTATTTAAGTAGTATATCAGTTATCTGGTTCCTATAGTACAAGCTTTGCTTAGTTTGGGGCTAGATGATGCTGTGTGAAATGTCCAGCATTATTTATTTATTACTTTGCTTTCTAGGTCAAAAGGCCACCGAGTATGTAATTATCTAGAATTAAAACATTTATAAGACACGAGACACATAAAGTATTTTATAAATAAACCTATTAGGTATTTATAAGTTGACAGACATAAATAGCGCGAAAGAGTTCTAAATAATGTGGTCTTGCCCTTATTGTACCGACAGTTACACCGAAACGTGACAGCAAAATAAAACTTTATTATTTCGTGATGCAGAATCTATAAAGATCTGCCCTGGCCTGCTAGCAATGTTAAAAATTTAAATACAACAGAAATCTAACTGAACTATACATTATTTTGCCAAAAATTGCCAAAACTGCCATACATTTTATGGCAAGTATCGCGGCACTTGTAAAATGACATAATGCTGGAATGCAAGAATGCATAAAAAAAAATGCTGAACTTCTCACACGGCATCATCTAGCCCCAAAGTAAGCAGAGAGAGTGTTATGGGTACTACATGACTGATTCATTCATTCATTTCGAGTCAATGGTACTCATATAACTTTAGACCAGTATTCAGCCACCTCTACGGCCTCTTCTGTTGCTAGGTTGAGCTGTTCCCGGGTGCAGGTTGAGGGGCACTGTGGGCAGCAGAGCAAGTGTGACATTGTCTGTGTGGAGGCCCCGCACTGGCACTGGACTTTGTCTGCGTCGATTATACCCCACTTGGCCAGGTTACTTCTACAGCGACCAACTTGGGTACGGAGTCTGTTGAGCGACTTCCAAGTCAGCCACTGCAGACCGTGATATACTACTTATATACTTTTTGTTTGTAAATACATACATATTATACATAGAAACACCCAGACCCGAGACAAATATTTGCAGATCATACAAATATTGGTCCCGCCGCGGCAGGCGCGGTCGCAGACTATAATTTTGGGGGGGGGTCACTACTGAAATTTTGGGGGGGTCACTACACTAATATAAGACTTTATTGCACCACAAACAAGATTTTACTATTAGACGTGTACGATTTTGAGGGGAGTCATGTCCCCTGTGACCACCCCACTGGGACCGCGCCTGCCACCGCGGAGATCGAACCCGCAACCTTTTGCGTCGCAGGCGGGCCTTCGCCCACTGCGCTACAGATGTCGTCATAGGAACTCAAGTGCCACGCTTTCTATTCTATTACTATTTGTAACAAGGAAGGGCTATATATTCCCGGGGTACTACGAGTAGATACAAATACGTTCCTTCGTGTTATCAATTTACGAATTCTAGAAGTTCGTTTCGGTGTGACGGCGCCATGACACCTTAAATGTCATTGTCATTGTGACAGTTTTTTTGTTTTGATCTCAAAAAGCTTCCTGCTCCGCCCGAGCGATCGGACGCTTTGTGTATAGAGCTTACAATGTTATAGAGTTGGCACTATTGTTAATTTTATTTTTTATGTTTATGAGTTATATCTATAAAAAAAATTTTATATATAATAAAATATTGAACAGAGACGACGACGTGTGTAAAAATTATGGAAATTTGTTATCCCGTGGAATGTATAAAAGGTATATTATTAAATGTGATTTGTAAAATTTATATGTTAGAATAGAATACAATTTTTTTTTCCACAATACAAAAGTAGGTACGCGAATGAGCTTTACAGGTAGGTATAACAATTTAAATAATCTGGCCCAGACTCTCCCAAATCTGACAGTCTCATAAAGAACCTGATGGTTTGCAAGAATATTGCCTACTATTCTGGGGGTATTAGATGTTATGTCAACAAGCGCATTGATAATTTCACGAAAGTTAGACCAGGACAACCTTCAGATGATCTATGTAATTCGAGTTGCTTTGTTGCTTCTATTATGTACCAATATTGTCACATTGTTGATACATGCAATGGTTCTACTTGCGTATTGGTTTCGTTCGCAGATAACTACTATCACAAATCGATGCAACTCTCTAAATTTTTTCTTTCATAAGTAGGTAAAACTTTAGTAGTCTTACGTGTTTACGAGATTTTAGTTGAGTAGAAGTAATTTAGATTTTTATTGGACGTCCGGGCGGCGAGATGGGCAGATGACATAACCAAGGCCGTGGGTCGTAGATGGATGGGATTGGCGCGAGATCGTGTTGGATGGCACAAGCAAAGGGAGGCCTATGCCCAGCAGTGGGCTAGATCGGGCTGTGGATGATGATGATGATGAATTTAGTTTTATAAAAACATACTTACGTACCTTCTTGCATGAAATTGGCGACATTTTGGAGAAGGGCCAGGTCAAAGTACCCTTAACCGACGAGCATGTATGAAGAATGTAATGAGAGTGAATGAGGCGAAAGTTGTGTGTCAGGGTCGTAGCGAGTGGAGATCCGTGGTCTCTGCCTACCCCTTTGGGAATGAAGCGTGATTTTATGTATGTATGTACTTACGTACAAAATTACGCCTATGTCCCGTAGGGGTAGGCAGAGACCATGGATTTCCACTTCGATAGGTACTTAATACAAAAGCGAAGGTATAGTGTAGAAATTTTTAAATACAAAGCAAGGCGAGAGATGATATCAAACTCGTAAAGAATTGTTTCATTAAGGTAAACTAATTAGAAACAAAAAAATAACGACGTGAAATAGATTGTAGATAAAAAAAAAATTGTTTTGAAAACTATCACCACAGTTTAGGCCTCGCCTGTAATATTGTTTTCTATTAATCACTTTATGTATTGTTTATCTATATTGTTGCATAGTGTTCTTTCTTTGGGCAATAAAAATATTTCTATTTTCTATAAGCTTATTTGCGCACATTGTAGAAATTTATTATTTTTTCAACTTCACCCTTCGATCAGTTGATCGAAGACTTCACCTAATCAAAATAGATAGGACCACGGATAGGGGAATAAGAGTCACAAATTATTGGGCTAAAAAGATTTAAGGTCAAGCCATTGACACGAAAGAAGAAGACCTAATCAAAATAACAAAATAAGGGAAAGAATTAAAAAAGAACAAACATCTAAGGTTAGGACTATCAAACATTTCTTAAATTCACTACGATGACGTTTTTCTATTTAAATTTTTAATTAAATTAAAAATACTTTGAACGAGTTTTAATAAAACATTTAAAATTCAAACACTTTTTTAACATTCCAATTTCAAACGAAATTCGAATCCCGAAATGGAACACATGCCAAAAATCCTTCTCCACGCCTCAGTACCCTCTGATCCTTCATAAGTCTATCCAATGATAAGAGCCAGATAGCCTTCAAATACACCCTTATCACGAAGCAATAAGGTTCAAAATAAAGTCCAAAGGATCAATGCTACTTTCAATACTTACCACCAAGGGGTAATATAAAAGACGGGGGCAGCTAGAAAACAGTATTCAGTAGCTATCGAGCAGTCTACAAGAAGTGCACGATGAGATTCCTGGTACGATATTTTTTTTAATAAGTGATAATGTGAAAGCCTCTTCCCGCCAACAAGTGACAGCGTTCGGAATTTGGATCAATCAGTGATTTTTTAATTGAAGTGGCTATATGATTTTGACAAAATATATCTGTCATCATGTCCGTTTAGAGCTGTGATTTTTTCAAAATTGAAAAGATAGTCATTGATATTATAATGTTTTCAAAATTAACCGCCTTCAAAAATACCTCCGTCAATCAATGTATCAGTTTTGTAAATTATTTGTCTGTTCCAAAGGGGACTAAAACTTTTCCTAAAAACACTTAAAAAACTCATCTTTGCTTGTTTATTTCACGTTGTCCAACATCGAACTCAGTATTATTATGAAGAAGAAAGCATACCTAAATACTCTATCTCCAAAGAATTTTTTTATCTTTTTCATTCATTCATTAATTTCCCTAACCTTATCCCACTTTCATGTGAGGTCGGCACAACAGGTTTTCCTCTTCCACTCCGCTCTATCAGCCGTCATCTCAACACTCACTCCTTTCTTACCCATATCATCCTTCACCCAGTCCATCTTTTCTTTGGTCAAAATTTTAGATGTTATTAAAAATGGCGGCGTTTTTTTCAAGGAGTCTTTCACATTCAACTTCCGCTAGCTGAAATGCGGGTGCAACCTTGTAAAATAAACTAGTTTAAATAAGTTATTTAAAAAGATAATCACTGTAATTGAAAGCGACGAGGTTGTAAACGCATTGCATACTTAGCTAATATGTTTAGCATTTTGCAAAATATATAATACAACAGCTATTGTAATTTACACTGTAGTACGTCGTGATAAGAGCCATTGCAACGGTAAAATAAAAGTTGCTTTTAAAGTCATACATCATACAAGTCTTGGAATGTTTTAATAAGTATATTCCTTAATATCATTCAAACTTTATTTCTCTGCAAGAAAAAATATGACCGTAGCAAATTAATCAATCAAAACTGTTAATGAAATTAGTATTTTTCGCGCTATTAACTTTTTTAATGGAGATTAACGAATTATATCACAATTTACATACTAGCAATAACGCATTGCAATACTTGCAATGTGTCTTTTCAATGAATTTTGTTACATATTCGTAGGCCAAAATCTCACTTAATCTTACTAAGTATTTTGGATGGATGAATAGATGCGTAGATGTTCCTTAATAAACCACATAAGAAAAACAGAACGAATCTGATACGAATTTGGCACAGAGAGTATATTACAGAAAGGCTATTTTTCATCCCGTAAAAAATATGACTCGCGTGGTTTTTCACTGAGCAAGGGATGAAAATGCTGTTTGCCCCCAGTTTAGGGCTCAAATTTAGACATAGGCTACTTTTTATCGCGGAATGCTCAGTTCCTAAGAGATATCTTCATCAGGCATATCCATACATAGAAAATAAATAAATTTATTTATTTATTTATACTTCATTCGCATACATTTGATTCGTAAGTTTTTCGAAAATTCAGGATTATTCAGTGAAGAAGTGCTGTCAGTTCTCCCACATCATTTCCAAGACCTTTGAGTCATCGTTTTATAAAGCAGGAATGAATGAATGAAAATTCTTTATTGCACACCAATAATACAATTAAAACAAAAGAACAACCAGATAAAAATTAACAATGGGCGGCCTTATCGCTAAGAAGCGATCTCTTCCGGGCAACCTAGCAAGAATGTCCAAATAAAACAATCAGATACATTGTCTATGACATTACGCAAGTGAAGGTTATCACGTATGGTTATGCGTTTACGGTCATGCGTGATCAGAATAACGACCGCATAGCCAAAAAACATTGCCAAGAGTAGTGGTTTGCCTATTGCATGAAGAATAGGCAAACAACTATTCTTTGCAATGTTTTATTCTATTATTGTAATGATTAGCCCGCGGCTTTGTAGATTTTTTTATGATGAATGGGTCGGCTCTTGACCTCGAAACTAACATAAGCAAGAATGAGGTCTACGATGGAGCGAGCCTACCCAGAAGGTGCCTATTCTTGAAAACAACAGGGAGATTGTACATTTCGTGGTCAAAATTCGCTAAAATTGTCACTATAAGCCGTTTCCGTTCAACTGGATACTTTGAACCCATTTTCCGATTTATGCCATATTCGTCCCGACCAGACTCGTGTTTCGGCCCACGCGATTAAAAAGTCTTCTTTCGTCCCACAGGTACGAAGTAGCCTATTATGTGCTATTCATGACTTTATTTCATCTCAATCTAGTCGTAATATTAGTAGGAAGTAGGATATGTCCACTTTTTTTCAGTTACTATTCAATAAGCAACATGGCCAGTATTGGAACTAATCGATTTCACACTTGTCATTCCAAGGCCAAATTTAAACCATGTTACTATAAGTGTCCATTGTCAACACATACAAAAAGTTAATAGGTTTTTCCAAGTCATGTTATTTCGGCACAGAGATAGATACTCTGGAATAGCATTTAGGCTACAAGCAAAAATAACGAAAAAATGCAGTTTCGTCATGTTAAAATATGCATTAAAAAATAACGAATATTTTGTAACAAAAATAACGAAAAAAATAACAGTTTCCCAACGTTTCGCGTGAATAGCCTAAACAGACGTGTGATCATATCGTCACAGTTTACGTAAACTAATTGGCGGGATAATTATGTTTTAATTTTCGTATGTGTGAATGTGAGTATTATTTGTTTCATTACACGGTGTGTTGAGCAAAAATGTTTGTATAATAAGCTTAGAAAATTCGGTTGAATTGGTTAACAGACTAAACACGAAAACGAAAGTTATTACGTTTTGTATAGATGCTTGTTGCTCCATCACGCTCCATGGATTTGTATGTAATTTCGCTTTTTCTATGACTGCCGTATGACTGCCAATGTGCCGGAAAAGTGAAGTATTTTTAAAAATAAGGATGATTATTTTTATAAATAAATAAATAATGCTGGACTTTTCACACAGCATCATCTAGCCCCAAAGTAAGCAGAGCTTGTGTTATGGGTACGAAGATGACTGATATACTACTTATATACTTTTTGTTTGTAAATACATATTATACATAGAAACACCCAGACCCGAGACAAATATTTTAGAAGTTAAAATATTTCACTTTTTAAACTCACACGATTTAAACTCATTTTTGTTTTAATAACGGGACGAGATCGCGTATAGGTTTTCGATAATATTCGAACTATTATCTTACCTCGACGTTTCGACCGGGTTGCACCGATCGTGGTCACGAGGGAACTACCTACCCTATACGCGATCTCGTCCCGTTATTAAAACAAAAATGAGTTAAAATATTTGTCAATAATTTTTTAGTTAGTTATTTGAATAGTTTGGAACACAGCTAAAAATTACATATAAAATGAGAACCTTCTTGGTTAAATTGAAACATCGCTAAATACATTTTTTTTTTGTTATTTTATAGTGTAAATCCACACTTGGTATTTCAATCCCGTCGGAATCGAAAAATTTGATAAGACTTTTCATTTCTTAATCGTTAAATTCGCAAAAATTTGTGCGTACATACATACATACATAAAGTCACGCCTCTTTCCCAAAGGGGTAGGCAGAGACCACGGATCTCCAGTCGCTACGATCCTGACACACAACTTTCGCCTCATTCACTCTCATTACATTCTTCATACATGCTCGTCGGTTTAGGGTACTTTTGACCTGGCCCTTCTCCAAAATGTCGCCAATTTTATCCAAGAAATTTGTGCGTATGCATTGTTTTTGTAAAGTTAAACAATAACGTTTTGTTATTAACTGTATCGATGTACTCTAAAAGGAAACAGTAATTATCCAGTTGATAAATAATGGATGCAAATAATCACATTCACGCGATTTAATAGATACTTGCATCCTATTTCGGTTGTAGAAGGTTATTGAACTGCGATTGGATTAGAATATAGATTGGCTTATTGGTTAATGATGACCTCTGAGCTGTAGGCCTAACTCATACGAACTTCCATCTATATGAAACTATATCTGTTTGTTTGTTTGTTACAGATTGCTTTCGCCGCCGTTCTCGGCTACGCCTCCGCTGGGCTTATCTCTCCCCTTGTGTTGGGAGTGAACCCTGGTGACGCACAGGTATATTCTGATCTTACTCATTGTAATAGGTACTTGATTGCACACAAATAATGCAGAATTGGCGAGCATAATGACAAAGGCATTTTCTACCTGCTATACCTAGAGCTTTACATCTGTTTACAAATACACTCGAGTGAAATTTTGTGTTCGATTCTTATCAAGAAATATAACTGAAAACATGTTATATTTTTAGTACCGTAAGTATTAGTGGGAGAATTGTCTTCATGTCGTGTCACTAGTTCTTCTGAACCAGTGTGGTGAAAGGAACCAGGGTTTTAGTGCGCCTCAAAGTGGTTTCTATGGTGCACTTTACTAAAATTTGAAAGTTGTTTCCAATAGATCACCAGTTAGTTTTATTTGTGTAAAATAACGATAGAAAATAACAAGTTATTAACGCGTTATAAATAACTGTTATTTTTAGGCTGCCGCCATTGACACCGCCGTGCATGTGCAAGACACCGCGCGCGCTATCGGCGAGAACCATGCCCGCGCCAACGAAGCCGCCATCCAGTACAACACTGAGGCTGTCAGACAGGTACCATAACTTTTTTTAAACATAATAACCATGATCACGACTGTATTTATCAAAATGAAGATATTGAAAGAAAATTCACGCTACGGATTTATGTCATGTAACTAGATGAGTACTTGGTATGCATGTTGATGGATTTACGAGTAGAGGTAGGCCAAAGAAAAGATGGATGGATTGTGTAAAGGATGACTCGAGTAAGAAAGGAGTGAGTGTTGAGATATAGAGGAGAATGGAAGAAGAACACATGTTGTGCCGACCCCACATAATGTGGGAAAAGGGGATGGATTTACCGTCAGCTTGCCTCACATTAATCTTAGAATGCTAGGGGTGTGAGTGGCAGAAGATAGCCAAGCTTGTTTAGCCGAAAACTCTTGGGGTAGAACAGGGGAATGATTAACAGTTTTTCATTACCATCGTCTGTTAACAGGTAGCCGAAACCAGCCGTGACCTAAACCAGAACGCGTACTGGAACTCTGTAGCCGCTGGCCAGAACTACGTTGCCGCCGCTCAGTCGCAAGCCGCCGCCATCGACGGCGCCGCTGCCTCTGTCCGCGCCGCTCACCTCGCCGCTCCCTACGCCGCCGCCGCTCCCTGGGGCGTCGCCCCCTTAGGAGTTGCCCCTTACGGCCTCGGCGTCCACGGACTCGGATACGCCGGACTCGGATACGCCGGACTCGGTTACCGCGCTTGGTAAACGGATTAGAAATAACTGTCATAACTGTTTTTGAATAGCTAGTTCCAGAACTGTTTCGTTTTAAACGACTGCTCTAGGACTTCTTTAAACGGTTTCATCTGTTTTAGATTCTTCTATTCAAAAATTAATGTTATTGAAAAGGAGAAATATGACAACAGAATAAACGTTATTCAGTAACAGTTATATCGGTTAACGATTTCGATAACGTTTTCGGTGAATAAGAGTTATTCATTGGCAACGTTATCGATCGGTCTTGTCTGACAACGATCTTGTTGCCGGATGATATCGTTGCTCATTAACGGAACATGCTCAATGTAACAAACGGTCTCAAAGATGTAACTCTCTTTGTAAATAAAAATGCCATCACTGCCAAAGTGTAAATAAACACATTTTAAAACTTATTTTCTGTTATTTTAATACCCAATGTAGACACCCTTAGTAAACTTCATACAATACATCCCATACATACCATATTCATCTATCTATACCATCTGAATAGAATTAAGCATCCACCAGGTCGGCCCATCTGGCCCACTTACCTGGCTGGCCTTACGGCCAACGGTTGAAGTTGGATAGTTCTATATTTTTAGTTGTGCTTAAAAACTTTGTAAGTGCAATTCAGGATTTCTATACATTTAGCGACATTTGTATAGGAATTTACTTATCTTTGATCTCAGCGCGCCATCTAGTGATACTGATAATGAAGTAATTACTCTTTTAGCTAGGTGCCTAGTTTTTATGTGGCGATATCGGATAGAGGTCGCTACAAGGGTAAAAGTAAAGCGCGAGGTCAGCTAAAGGCGCACAAATCCATTCACCACACTGGTTCGAAGAAACTAGAGGTACCAGAAGACTACATCATTCACTGAGCAAAAGCAATAAGAGCAGAATGGAAATTAAGATCGTAAATAAATAATCTGTGTTCAATTATTGTTAGGAGGTAGAGGGAAAGACATGGATGAGATCAGCTCAGGGTCGATTGGAGTGGCGTTTGAGGGAGGAGGCTTATGTCCAGCAGTGGGCTATTTATTGAGCTGCCAATGATGATGATGAACAAAATAATGTTTTTATTACAAAGTGGAGGGAACGGTCTTGGCGGAAAAAGGCGAAAGGGTCGGCCGAAGAAAAGGTTTTATTTTTTTTTATGTAAGAGGGGGCAACCGATCAAGTGGCACACCTGATGGTAAGTGATTGCCACCACCCACAGACAACTGCAGCATCAAGAGGCACTGCAGATGCGTTGCCGGCCTTTGAGGTAGGAATAGGCTCTTTTCTTGAAGGCGCCTAAGTCGTATCGGTCTGGAAACACCTCTGGCGACAGCTGATTCCACAAGTCTGATGTGCGAGGTAAGAATTGCCGTGGAAGTGGAGTGATGATGTCAAACAGGGAAACGAATAGATCGGAAAAACAAAAGAGAGAACTATTTAAAACAAGCTGGGAGTAGCCTACACCCAAATAGTTCCTAATGTTCCTATCCAAGAAAACGAACAGTCAAGCTAAATATCTTTTGCGAACAAACTCTATTTTTAAACGACTTCAAAAAAAGGAGGTGGTTGTGTTTTTTTTATGTATGTTCACAGATATTTCCGAGTCTTGTAACGAGAAGAATGTTAGGTTTGAATGTGGAGGAATGTATCAGAAGACGCAGGCCAAAGGAAAGATGTATGGAATGTGTGAAGGATGATATGGGTAAGAAAGCAGTGAGTGTTGAGATGACGGCTAGAGCGGAGTGGAAGAGGAAAACCTGTTGTGCCGACCCCACAAAAGTAAGTAAGTTCGTATGAGTCAGTGGCCAACTCTGGTGACGGAGTTTTTAGGCCGCCTTGAGGCCTCCGTCATGGCTTAACGACTTAAATAGCCGGGACCGACAATTTGACGTGCCCTCCGAAGCAAGGAAGCGCTCAGATGAAAACGCCACTGGCGGTCACCCATCCACTTACATACCGTTTCGAACGTTGCTTAACTTCGACGATCTATCAAGAACGACTAAGCAAGCACGACCACGAGCGCTTCACACCCACATAAAAGTGCGCCGACCCCACATAAAAGTGGGATAAGGGAAATTATGTTCACCGATTTTCCGTCAATTGTAGACTTAAAAAAGTATATTCTTCTATAATTGCGCAATGTGTAGACGACATCTAGGCATTTACATCTATATTAGATGATTTATACAACGTTAGGAGGCAACCTAGGGACGCTGTAGTGGGACATTGTTTGAGATGAAATAGGCTTGCCTAGCACCTAAACTATCCTCTCAGCTTATCAGCCTGGCCCACAGGATAGCCGACGTCAATACGTGTGGCTAAAGCTGCAGGTTTCCTCACGATGTTTTCCTTCACCGTTATGAGCTCGTGTTATAGTGCATAATCTATACTATTAATATTATAAAGAGGAAAGATTTGTTTGTTTGTTTGTTTGAAATGAATAGGCTCCGAAACTACTGGACCGATTTGAAAAATTCTTTCGCCAATAGAATCCCACATTATCCCCGATGAACATAGGCTATATTTTATCCCGGGGAAGTGAAGTTTTCCCGAGGAATCGAGGGTAACACCGCGGCGGACAGCTAGTACACTATAAATTTTTACAAAACAAAAATCCATTGATGCACGGCCGGAATTCGAACCCACGACCTTCGGATTGAAAGTCGAGGCACAACCCCATTCGGCCCCATTTTTTTTTTAATGCTGGACATTTCACACAGCATCATCTAGCGCCAAACTAAGCAATGCTTGTGGGAACCAGATAAGTGATATAGTTACTTAGGTATATAATTTTTGTTTTGTAAATACATACATATTATACATAGTAACACCCAGACCCGAGATAAATATTTGCAGATCATACAAACATTTATCCCGTCGCGGGGATCGAACCCGCAACCTTCTGCGTCCCAAGCGGGCTTTCACCCACTGCGCCACAGAGGTCGTGTTATATGGTTCTTATAACACAAGCTCTGCTTATTTTGAGGCTAGATGATGCTGTGTGAAATGTCCAGCATTATTTTGTGTATCTGTAAATCGGTCGATAATATCGAATAATGTCTACGCCCTTTAAATAATTATTTGCATTGCATACCGACGTCCACTACCCTATAAATATTAAACGAATCTGACCTTTAACGAATGGTAATACGGTCCAATTACAAATGAACCATAGTTACTGCGCGTAGTTAATCTGGACTGCCTTGGAGAGGGCGTAGGCTTTGGCGACACACGGATGAAAATTACAGTGAGCTTGTTCAAAGTCACAAAGCATTTATTCAGTAGGACCGCTGGGAACACTAAAACTCTACTCCTGTTCCTTCGCGACAAATACCGTGAAGAACCAGGGCAACAAACACGGTTTGGAGCCTAGCCGTTTAGGTGATCCATCTGAAAAAATCTGACCCAAACCGTGTTTGTTGCCCTGACCAATACTGAGGGTATTGGTTGCGCAGGAAAAGGAGTAGAATCACCTAGTTTTAAGACTATTATAAGTGATCCCAGAGCGGTCGCACATGCTTATTGAATTTGACTTAAGCCCTGTTATTAATAAACACGAACTTGGGTGGGATTAGAGCTAATCCAAAGCATAAGGCAGTAGTAGGTCAAATCTGTATTAATAAATAAAGACCAAGGAGGAAATAAGCTAATCCGACGCTGCTCTCGGAGCAAGAGTTACGCCTAGGTGCAACCTAGTATAGAGATGGAGTAAGCATACTCTGTCATGAATTTTGACATTTTACTTCATAATATTCATGTCATAACCATAAAAAGGTTGTGCAAATAGGATGGATATGTTGATGGTTTGAGGAAAAAATTTATGAGGTTGGATGGATACCAATTACGATAAATGAGGCGAGTGAAAAATTACAATATTCGTAAAATTTCATTTTATGATCTCGAAGAAACTGAATTTAAAATCCAAGTAAGTATAGATTTTGAGGTAAAAAATCATTTAGCATTAGCAAGAAACAAAAAAACAGTTAAAAATGACTAAACACAGTAAATACTTTTTTTATGACTAAAAACTTTTTGGTCAATATTCACTTGAGCAAAAATTTTGAGAAGAATAAAACCTCAAACCTCTTTGAATAAAACAGATTATCAAATACAAATTATTGTCTATCTCTGTCATTCATATAATTAGTGACAGAGACAGACAATATTTTAAATGATAATATTATTCGTTCATTCACTCGTTTTTATTTTAAATTTTATGGGTTGCCATAACGCACGCGCTAGTCCCGATGCAAGAAATGTATTACTGATTCGAGATAACTACCGATTTATTAATAACCTTAAACTCATCATGTTACTCCAAGAAGTAACAGTTCTGAGAGCAGTCTTGGATTTAGCTAGAATTAGGGTTTTCTAATTAATAAGGCGGAAGATGTCTACGGGAGAAGTCTTCTACGTTCAAATATATTTGGCACATACATTTTGCACTATTGTTGGTGAACATGCTCGTCGTTTTATCTACCCGTGTGTCCCCAAAAAGGTACACTACGTACGAAAATAATTTATGAATGTAGATCACCTTGGACCAACCCTACTTAGGTTTATCATATTATATTACCAACTTGCATTTCCTTAGTGGTCTATGCGTTGGTGGGCACTTTGTTGTAATGAAGGAACAAAATAACAACTTTAATAATTATAAGTTTATCTACAAGTAATATGTACGTTCAAATTAATAAAGAACGTCGGTCAACTCCGTGCAAGCTGTGTCCTGGGACCGTATTCGCGTTCCTTTTTTCGTTCGTTTGATGAATATTCGGATGCTTCCCATCACGATTCCCGACTTCAAGAGCCACACGTTAAAACATGGTCCTAACCTAGGACCAAATATTCCAAACTGAAAAATTGGCCCTTGAAGTCAGAAATCGTTGTAAGAACCATCCGAAATTTCATCAAACGAACGAAAAAACAAAAAAAAAAATCGTTTCCAGAATTGATCTACAGCCTGATTTCCTGCTTACAAAGCCAACTACCGGATGCAATTCGTTATTTGTTTATATCAAGCCGAAAAATAATAATTACTGTATTTATTTAACCCTAATATGTACTGAATTTGATATTATATCAAATTCAGTACATATTAGGGTTAAAAAAAATTATCTGTGGAAAAGAGGTCCGGTCTAACTGTTTGCTGTTTTTGATAGATATTCGCAATAGATACAAGCAATGTTCCGCGCCTTCCCAAAATGGATGGGTGACCAATAGAGATACGTACCTATTGTTATTAAAATAAAATTAAAATTATTAAAAACTAGCTGCGCTCCCGCGGTATAACCCGCGGTCCCTCGGGATTTTTTCGGGATAAAAAGTAGCCTATGTCCGTCCCTGGGATACAACCTTTATCCATGCCAATTTTCAGCCTAATCTGTTCAGTGGTTTGGGCGTGAAAAGGTAACAAACAGACAGACAGACAGACAGACAGACAGACAGACAGATAGACAGACAGACAGACAGAGTTACTTTCACATTTATAATATTAGTATGGATGTGGTTTAAAATAATAATTACTTATGTCACCAAATCACGAAAGTTTAAAAAGTTTAATTAGAGAAACTATAGTAATGTAACCACGCCAAACTCAATTACTAAGACCCCAGATAATATATTAGAGTATTAGGACGTAGGTTTTAATGCATGAAACCAAAGATAACACCCAATTAAATAATATAGCAGCAACATAATAACATTGCTATTTAATTTATATAGGCGTTTAGATCATTTTAATATAGTACGTAAGTTCGTATGAGTCGGTGGCCAACTCTGGTGACGGAGTTTTTAGGCCGCCTTAAGGCCTCCGTCATGGCTTATTAGCCGTGACTGACATAACGTGCCCTCCAAAGCACGAAAGCGCTCATAAAAGTGCGTGAAAAAAAAAAATAGCGTTAGGTAATTACCCGACTAGTATATTTTTTGACGACCTCTGTTAGCGCAGTGGGTGAAAGCCATATTCAAATTCAAATTCAAATTATATTTATTTGGAACCAAAATTACATTATACTTAATTAACTGGTGAAACGATAGGAGTATAAAACTGTGTTACTGCCAGAAACGCCGTCCTCTTGACATATTATCCAAACCAATCAAAACATACCTTATAAGATATTTAACAACTAGGTTGAACTTTTTAAATTTTATAACGGGACTTAATCGCGAAGGTATACCATTTGTTTATTTACCTCGACGTTTCAGTAGCGTTACAGCTACCGTGGTCACGAGAAGACTGCCCGCCGGTACTCGTTCGCCTCTTCGACCGATGAGGAACTACCCTCATTCGGTCAACACAAAATAACATTAGGGTCGCGACACACTACACTGACAACATCCAGGTTAGTACTAGACGTTCTTACACGACCCGAACACTTTTTTATCACTGGATCCCACGTTGATGACAGTTTGTAGCCGCATTCCCGGTTGAAATTTTTGTGTTTCTTTATTTCAACTGCTTCACGCACAATTCTAGTATAATAATGGCGATCATTGGAAAGGACTAAAGGTTGATGTAACTCGATCCAGTGGTTTGATCCTGATTCTAGCAAGTGCTCCGCTATCGCTGATTTATACACCTGGCGATTTTTAACAGCTGCGATATGTTCTTTGACACGCTCAGCAATAGTCCGCTTGGTCTGTCCAATATAAGAACTGCCGCAACTGCAATCGACCTTGTATACACCAGGTGTTTGATAGGGTATAGTATCCTTGACTGTTCCTACTTGTGAAGCTATCTTGAGTAGTGGAGTGAAGACGGTCTTAATTGCGTACTTCTTCAGCAAAGAACCAACCTTGTCTGTCACCCCTCTAATATACGGCAAGTATGCGGCAAAAAATGTGTATTAGGTTGAACTTATAAAGTTGTAATTAGGTAGGTATTCTAATTTAAATTAATCTAATGAGTCTAAATTTAAATTAACCGAAAGGTTCTGTGGTGGGCAATGAAAGAGAAAGGAGTGCCTGTGAAGTACCTGCAGCTTGTAAGGGCCATGTACAGTCGACCTTGTACCCGTGTTCGGTCCGAAGCTGGCGTCACTGGTGAGTTCAATGTGGCTGTAGGTTTGCACCAGGGGTCGGCTTTAAGCCCCTATTTGTTCCTCCTGATAATGGATGCTCTGACATCGGACATACAGGAGGAAGCACCCTGGTGCATGCTTTTTGCCGACGACATTGTTCTCATCGGAGAAGACGCAACCGAGGTCCAGAACAGACTGAGAAAATGGCAGGGCAAACTGGAGAGTGTCGGACTGAAGATAAGCAGGACAAAAACCGAGCACATGTTCTGCGACTTTGGTGGTCCATCCAGTTTTGCCCATATTGCCTTAGATGGTGTATACCTACCAGTCTGTTCCGATTTTCGGTATCTCGGTTCAGTTGTACAGAATGATGGTGAGATAGAGAAGGATGTAAGAAGTCGAATAAATGCGGGATGGATGAAATGGCGACAGGTCTCCGGAACAATTTGCGATCCACGGATGCCCCTTAAGCTTAAGGGGAAAATATACAAGACGATCGTAAGACCTGTCGTATTGTATGGGTCTGAGTGTTGGGCAACAAAAGGGACGGATGAACAAAAGGTGCACGTGGCTGAGATGCGAATGCTGAGATGGATGTGTGGAGTGACGCGAATGGACAGAGTAAGGAATGAGTACATAAGAGGAAGTGTGAAAGTGGCGCCTGTGAATGAAAAGATGAGGAGCAACAGGCTAGCATGGTATGGGCATGTAATGAGAAGGGAAGAATGTCATGTAGCTAGAAGAGTACTTGGTATGAATGTTGATGGATTTACGAGTAGAGGTAGGCCAAAGAAAAGATGGATGGATTGTGTGAAGGATGACATGAGTAAGAAAGGGGTGAGTGTTGAGATGACGGCTGATAGAGGAGAATGGAAGAAGAACACATGTTGTGCCGACCCCAAATAATGTGGGAAAAGGGCAGGGAGATGATGAGTCTAAATTTAAATATGACGCAGAAGGTTGCGAGTTCGATCCCCGCTGCGGGATAAATGTTGTATGATCTGCAAATATTTGTCTCGGGTCTGGGTGTTTTCTATAAATGTATGTATTTACACACAAAACGTATATAAGTAGTATATCAGTCATCTAGTACCCATAACCCAAGCTCAGCTTACAATGAAGCTAGATGATGCTGTGTGAAAAAGTCCAGCAATATTTACATTGATCTAGGATACTATAGAGTTACAATCTGACAAATAAAATGTCCGCGCCAAAACTCTGCGCAGTGCGCCGAGTTTTTGTTTTTGCGTACAAGCGACATTGAACACTTACACAAGTGAGATAACGTCTACATTCGAGCAAATGTCATCAAAGAACGCTGCTCGGACATTTTTTGAGTGTTGTCAGTTAGAGATTGTGGCTTATTATTAACCGACTTCAAAAAAAGGAGGAGGTTCTCAATTCGCCTGTATGTTTTTTTATTTTTTTTATTTTTTTGTATCATGTTACGTGATTACTCCGCCAATTGTGGACCGATTTTCAAAATTATTGTTTTGTTTGAAAGGGTATGCTCCAGAGGTGGTCCCATATAAATTTTATTCCTGAGGGTTTGATAGTTTTCCCGTAAAACTCTAAAAACCTTCCCTCGTAGCCATTGTAACTCGAATCGACAGATACCTAAGTCTAAAGACTCTCTATGCATTATGTCAAACTGACGTTATAGACACGCCGCGTGTCGAGTCGAACATTGAAGTCGGTTTTTCTTTTAGTTTTAAAACGTAATTATTTATTATTATTTTTCATATTTAGTCATATTAAAACAAAACTTACCTTAATAATTAAAACTGCTTTCCTGCTGCCACCGGTGATTGAAAACTAGACCTTATCCCACTTACCTTTAGGCTCAACATGGCCCTTCAGTTGTTCCGCCTTAGCCTGTAACTTGGTCTGCATATTTTCTGCCCCCTCTTTCATTTTGGCTAGTATACCTGGGAAATAAATAATTTTATTAAATAGATATAAATTGTAGTTGGCATGGGCGAAGTGTACGTTATCTTTTTAATTAAAAATTTCGCAATAATTATTACCGTCTGCCACCGCGTAAGGGCAGTTTGTGGGGGCAGACGGAAATAATCACAATTAAGCGGGGTGGATAGCCATAAGTGTTACCGTCTGCCACCGCGTGGGGGCAGTTTGTGGGGGCAAAAGGTAATAATTCACAATAAAAAAAGTAAGTTCGTATGAGTCAGTGGCCAACTCTGGTGACGGAGTTTTTAGGCCGCCTTAAGGCCTCCGTCATGGCTTAACGACTTAAATAGCCGGGACCGACAATTTAACGTGCCCTCCGAAGCACGGAAGCGCTCAGATGAAAATGCCACTGGCGGTCACCCATCCACTAACAGACCGTTTCGAACGTTGCTTAACTTCGACGATCTATCAAGAACGACGAAGCAAGCACGACCACGAGCGCTTCTTGGGGGATGATAGCCATAAGTGTTACCGTCTGCCACCGCGTGGGGGCAAAAGGTAATAATTCACAATTATTTGGGGGATGATAGCCATAAGTGTTACCGTCTGTCACCGCGTGGGGGTTATCTGGTTCCCATAGTACAAGCTTTGCTTACTTTGGGGCTAGATGATGCTGTGTAATGTCCAGCATTATTTATTTATTATTTAACTAGCTGCGCCCCGCGGTTTCACCCGCGTAAGTCCCGTTCCCGCGGGAATATCGGGATAAAAAGTAGCCTATGTGTTAATCCAGGGTATCACCTATCTACATACCAAATTTCAACCAAATCGGTCCAGCCGTTTTTGCGTGAAAGAGTAACAAACATCCATACATCCATACATCCATACTTACAAACTTTCGCCTTTATAATATTTATAGGATTAATACCCACCGTGTTTGTCTTTCTCTTTCAAAATCCTTTCCATATCACCAGCTTTGTCTTTGACACGGCCAAAGAAATCTATCCAATGTTAGCATGTACAAAAAAAACCTTTATAGCAAAATGTTAGAATTACATATACAGGGTCATTTGTAAAACACCGGTAACCTCTCAGGACTGTATTACTATCATCATAAACATCAAATTTTGTTCACAAAACATTACATTTACCAAAAACAAACATTCAAGATTTCGTTTTCCTATCTCAAACATTGTTCTATCGAACACCTTTCGGCCCCCACCGCTCTAACCCCGCTCCCTTCGCTTTGTACTATTGCTTTTTTTTTTGTTTCGCGTAGACTTCGTAACAGTTTATATTATGCTATATTTTTTATCTGTAGGTACTCACTTATTTTATTTATTTGTAATGTTACTAATAATTTATGTTTTTTTTAATGTTACTAACAATTTATGGTTTGATTTAAGAAATGAAATTGAAATTGTAACATTTAGAGCGTTCAATTTAAATCTTTTGATTTTATATGAAAATTTGATGATAAAAAAAGATGAATTTTTAAAAGTCATAGAACAAAAGCTGTTCCTTATGATGATAGTAATACAGTCCTGAGAGGTTACCGGTGTTTTACAAATAACCCTGTATAAACACTAATCTCGTTTATTAGTAAGGCCGAATAAAGGGTTAGTCAGAGGCATAGTATACCTGATATGCGTTTGGTGGCGTCAGGACTTGCAGACTGGGTTAATGCTGCCACCTTCATGTATTCACTCGTTATCAGACCGGCTGCCTGAAACAAATTAATAAATTATATATAAAAAAAAATTAAATCTATACTAATATTATAGAGGAAAGATTTGTTTGTTTGAATGAATAGGCTCCGAAACTACTGGACCGATTTGAAAAATTCTTTCACTATCTTCTTCGTCGTGTCGATGGTTCCATCAAATTTTTCGGGCCCAGAAGATGGCCACTCACTGCAACATCCGTGGCGTCATTCAGGTCGCGCAAAGTGTTGGGGCATTGCGGACAGCAGATGTTGCATGCTCTGTGGTACTCCACAGTCGCACTGAACTACGTCAGAATATCCCCATTTGACTAAGTTATACCTGCAGCGGCCCACCTGACTTCGTAGACGGTTTAGAGACTTCCAGGTGGAGCTTCTCAGCAAGTACAACGTAGTCAGTTGAGGGGGGATGTTTCTGATGCCATAGATGCATTCGTGCCTCCGTTGGACTATTAGAATCCTACATTATCCCTGATGAACCGGATTTAACCCGGGAAAGTGATGTTTTCCCGAGGGACCGCGGGTAACACCGCGACGGACAGCTTGTATATAAATGAAAAGTCTTATCAAAATTTTCGATTCCGACGGAATTCGAAACCGACACGATCAGACGATCCTCCTTAAGCCGGAGTGCCCTACGGCCACGGAATCATTAACGTCGCAATCGTAATTTTTGATAAGCTCATATTTAATAATGTAATTTTTGATAAGCGCCATCTACACGTTTCACTAGTGAACTCATGCACTCTCCGGCTAGGAGGATCGTCTGATAGTTTTTTTTTAATTTATTTATCAAATACAAGAAATAATACAACAAAAATACGTTTTTAATAGCACTGTAAACCACTTGAGATTTGTCTTAACGCTATTGAGTCATTATATATAGGTATATTACACATTTTATTATGATGGTAGTTAGGTATGTAGTTGCGGGTTCGAATCCCATCGGAATCGAATTTTGATAAGATTTTTCATTTCTCAATGAAATACCTAAACAAAAAAATAATGCTGGACATTTCACACAGCATCATCTAGCCCCAAACTAAGCAAAGCTTGTACTATGGGAACCATATAACTGAACTACTTATATACTTACTTTTTTTTGTAAATACATACATATTATACATAGAAACACCCAGACCCGAGACAAGTATCTGTAAATCATACAAACATTTGTCCCGCGGCGGGGATCGAACCCGCAACCTTCTGCGTCGCAAGCGGACCTTCGCCCACGACCTTGCGCTACAGTCGTCAAGGTTATGTTATTTAGGTATATGTATGTTTATGTATGTTATTTAATATAAATTGTTTGTAAGTATATGTATGTATGAAGAATGTAATGAGAGTGAATGAGGCGAAAGTTGTGTGTCAGGATCGTAGCGAGTGGAGATCCGTGCTCTCTGCCTACCCCTTTGGGAAAGAGGCGTGACTTTATGTATGTATGTATGTATTTAATATAAATTGTTTGTAAGTATATGTATTTAGTACTTTTTATTTTAATAAGTATTATTATTTACTTACTATTTCGCTATTATTTCATTACATTAAGTAGGTTAAGGACTAAAATCTTTTTTCATTACACCTAGATGCACATGCACCCACTATAGTCTTTTTCACGGCGGAACGTATGCAAGACACTTCGAGATAATGTCAAAATCAGTCTTATAGTAATGTCCTAAAGTTTAATCGAGATTATCAAAATCGATTTTTGTTTCACTACTATCAATTCATCTCAATCGATTACAAGGTTCATTCATAGACAAAATTACTAAACCAACGATTATTTCTTTACTTATCGATTCATCAATTGTTTCGATTTTCATTTTTGCACTCTCTAATAGATTACGTTCCATTTTACTCAGTACTGTTATTTGGCGGAGTTTTTTAGAAAATGTTTATTGTTTATTTATTTATATGTTATGGCTTGTTTATGATTATTTATGAAATAATTAAACAGGAAATAGACAAAAACATTTTATTTTTGTATGTTTTATCGTTTTCTTTTTTTTCTTGACTTTTTTGTTTCAAAATTGTTGTGAGCCACACAACGTGAAACGAAACAACGTCAATGTGTCTTGCATACGTTCCGGCGTGAAAAAGATAATATTACAATCCCATCTCTCTCTCTCCCATAAGGTTTGCTGTAAGAGAACTCTTTTTAGGGTTAAGCTTGCCTTTACCATTACTTCTATAGATTAAGTGTTTATGTATGTTATTTCTTTGTGCAATAAAGAATAAATAAATAAGGTAAAGTGTGGTACACTTAAAAAAAAACTATGATATTAAATTAACTTACTTCTAAGCTCGCGGGACTCATAGCGGAGTATTCTTCGCTCAGCAGCTCCACTATCAGACCTTCGATGTCGAAGAACAGGATGTGACTCTCGGGATCTGAAAGGACAACTTTTACAAACTGCTGTCTCAGCTGACAAGCGAGGAGAAGATATCATCATCATCATCATTACTTTTCTATTTTTAACCGACTTCAAAAAAGGAGGAGGTTCTCAATTCGCCTGTATGTTTTTTTTTATTGTATCTTGTTACGCGATTACTCCGCCAATTATGGACCGATTTTCAAAATTATTTTTTTGTTTGAAAGGGTATGCTCCAGAGGTGGTCCCATATAAATTTTATTCCTGAGGGTTTGATAGTTTTTCTGTAAACTCTAAAAACCTTCCCTCCTAGCCATTGTAAATCGAATCGACAGATAAGTCTAAGGGTCGGTTCATATCTAACGAAATATCGGTCGCGGAACGCCAGAACTGACAAATGTATAGAAACACACTCGACCGTTCACACTCAACCGATGATACGTTAGTGCGTCGAGTGTGAACGGTCGAGTGTTTTTCTATACATTTGTCAGTTCTGGCGTTCCGCGACCGATAATACGCGACCGATATTCCGTTAGATATGAACCGACCCTAAGGGTCGATTCACATCTGACCGAAGATCCGTCGCGTATTATCGGTCGCGGAACGCCAGAACTGACAAATGTATAGAAAAACACTCGACCGTTCACACTCAACCGATGATACGTTAGTCCGTCAAGTGTGAACGGTCGAGTGTTTTTCTATACATTTGTCAGTTCTGGCGTTCCGCGACCGATAATACGCGACGGATCTTCGGTCAGATGTGAATCGACCCTAAGACTCTCTATGCATTATGTCAAACTGACGTTATAGACACGCCGCGTGTAGAGTCGAACATTGAAGTCGGTTTTTCTTTTAGTTTTAAAACGTTAAATATTATTAGTTTACAAAATGTATTGTTACTTAGTTGTTTTTGTTAGCGTCCACGACCTTAATGTATCCTAAATTGTTTCTTATACGTGAAAACCTGTTATTGGCTTTCTGCTTCTATCTAAGTGATCTATCAGTTATTGTAGCTGTTGGTTTTCCTATAAATAAATAAATAAATCATCTCAGCCATAGGTGCATTTACACGGTGCGATACGATTTAGCATCGCACGCAAATTTTTCCCGTGTGAACGCTCATCGTATGCGATTTGTCTTAGTAAAATCGCATACGATGAGCGTTCACACGGGAATATTGACATGCGATGCTAAATCGTATCGCACCGTGTAAATGCACCTAAAGTCCCAAGCGAATTGCAAAAATTTATCAATCACTAAATTTAAAAATACAATTAAACGTCATCTCTGTAAAAAAAGCCTATTATAAGATATTTGATTATTTGGATGACAAAAAAGCTTGGGACTTGCTCCAACTCAATGGATCCATGGATCACCTAAAAGAATGCTAGGCCCCAGACCGTGTTTGTTGCCCTGATTCTTCACGGTATTGGTCGCGCAAGAACAGGAGTAAAATTAGTTGTAAGACTATTCTAAGTGATCTCAGCGGTCCTACTAAATGCTTTTTGACTTTGACTTTGACTAAGAGCACCCAGTCAAGTGGTCCAGATGGGACGGCCTTGGAGATCCTTTGTAAATCTTTGGGGAAATACCCCCTACTACCCCAAAAGCTTATAAAACACTCACCAGCTGGATTAGACCTGAAGCCCTGGACAGTGAGCGGAGCCCTACGGCTCCTAGCGGGCTCTGCGAGGGGGCCTAGACTGGCCGAGCCCGCGCCGGAGCCTAAGGCCGCTAGGCCGCGGGCTGTGGCCGCTCGCATTGCGTTTATGTTGCGGTGGCGAAGTCCCCTGTAAGTTGAGATAATATATTTCAATATTTAAGGTATCGTTAGATTCATCTTTATAACCTAATAGTGTCACCAATAAACACTATGTAAAGTTTTTCTTTAGTTCAACTTAAGAATAAGCAAACCAATAAACCAATTAGAAAGTTCCACCTTGCATAACTTTGACATTTCTTTCATACAAACGCTATTCCGAAGTTCCACCAGCTAGCACCCTTGTTTAAATCTAGTGTAACCACAGAATACATATTAGTAGGTACTGTAAAAATATTTTCATAGGTACCACCAAAGAGTTCGTATATATTTTACTCGTACATACCAAGGAGTTTTTGTTTAAGTACTTCCAGATAAATTTATAGGAGAAAAAAATAACTTTATCTGGAACAAATCTTACATTCCAATAGAAGAGGTAGCATGGCGAGAAGGTTTTATAAAATAAAAATCGTAATTTGATAATAAAAACGAGCGCGGAAACCAAAAATGATTTTGTAATAAAAAAATTACATGTGAATTATTGGCGAATGCACAAAAAGTGCGAAGCCATTATGAGAAAAAAACAAGAATGACAAACAAAATGACCAATTCAGTCAGCTTTCATAGACAAAATGATACTTATTTTGAGGTTTCTCGTTGGATGCGATGTTGCCGATTTGTGCATCTTCACGTATCAGAAGGATAGCTACACCTTGTATTATTGGTAAGAATTTTTTTCTGACTTATTCTGAATTTACGCAAGGTACAGCTATGCGATGTGTAAATTTGATAGAACTTCGGAATAACTAGTTTTTATTGGTGAGACGGTAAGTATCTAGGTTTTCAACAACAAAACCAAAATGGCGGATTTTAAGCACGAAATCCGTACGGAGTCCGCTCCGTTTGCGGTGTAGACCGGGCTTTACAGTTCTTTCAATAGATCTAGGCATTCGTAAAGTTAGCCGTTTGTCTGCGTAGAAAACAATTTAGTATGAAAAAGCGTTCACTGCGCAGACAACTTCACGAATGCCTACGTTGAACGAGGTGTATTAATTTAATAGATAGATTTACCTAAAGAAATGAACAGCTGGATTGGCCAAGCCTTGCAGATCGCTACCCGCCGTCACTGAGCCGCCGAGGTCATCCGTCGATGTCTCATCACACGCGGACAATACTTCCTCGGCTATCATACCTGTGAAGGTCAAGGTCGAGGTCAAGGTCAGAATATAAAACATTAAGAATTTAAGGTTAGCTAAGCCTTGGAATACAATGCGGAGAATACCTCTTCAGCTATTATAGGTACTTGTGGTAAAGGTCAAAGCTCAAGGGTCACGGGTCAAGGTAAAGATCAAGGTTGTGGTCGAGGTTTACACAAGCATTTGAATCCAAAAATATGAGAATAATATTATATTATTTATATTATTTTATAAGTTGAGGTCAAGGTCAAAAGGAGGTCGTAACTTTAGTATTGCGCTGTCAAGGTCAATCCTAAATTATGAGGTCAAGGTTGAGGTCAAATTCAAGAGGAAGCCGTTGTATTTTGCTGTCAAAGCCAATCCTAAAATAAACGGCCAAGAACAAGGTCACAGTCGAGGTCAAGGTCATATTATCTTACCATTAAGGTCAATCATGCATCAAATGCTTATTTATTAAATCCAGGACGAGGTCAAAGCCGAAGACTCGAGAGTCGAGGTCGGGGGTCAAGGACGAGGTCAAAGGTCGAGGTCATCTCACCATGCAGCACCCTGTCCAGATGTCCAGTCTCCATCTGCCACACGTGGACGGTGCCGTCGCTGCATCCGACCACCATGAAGTCATCCGCCGGCCGCCATTTTATCGCGACAACAGGGAAAAGATGGCGGGAGGCTAGTGTCACGCATTTACGTTCTGTTAGACCTGGGAATACATTATTTATTTAACTTAAATTTATGATCGCACATATAAAAAAAATACTAAAAATAATAGTGTTAAGTTTACTTTTAAATACGATTATACAGGTGAGTCGGTGAGTCCTCTCGGCCCTCATCATCATCTTCCTGCCCTTTTCCCACATTATGTGGGGTCGGCACATCATATTCTCCTCTAACAGCCGTCATCTCAACACTCACTCCTTTCTTACTCATGTCATCTTTCACACAATCCATCCATCTTTTCTTTGGCCTACCTCTACTCGATACCAAGCACTCTTCTAGTTACAAAGTCATGTAACTTCCCTTCTCATTACATGCCCATACCATGCTAGCCTGTTGCTCCTCATCTTCTCATTCACTGGTGCCACTTTCACACTTCCTCTTATGTACTCATTTCTTACTCTTTCCATTCGCGTCACTCCACACATCCGTCTCACCATTCGTTATAGTGTTAATTCATCCGCATTTAGGTATTTCATTGAGAAAAAAAGTCTTATCAAACTAAATTTATGATAAGACTTTTCATTTCTGGACTTTTCCGGTTGTAGATAGTGACCTGGAATAGCATATAGGCTATTTAAAATGTTGGTACCACGCTGGCGAAGACGCGCGCAGAAGCTAGTCTACAATATTGTTGTCACGCGAACAAGTTTTAAAAAACATAAAATTTCAAGCCAGTTTTAATATAATCAATTTTTTCCCATCAAAAGTGTTGCAAGAACGAGTTAGGTGTTTGTTTTTGTAATCCATTTTCCTTATTAACAAGACAATACCTTAATACGAGTCTAACAAGTATTAGGTACAATGAAAAAATCAAAAAACCCAACTGCAAGAATGTCAAAGAGATCTAATGCGTAGGTCAATCATCATCATCATCATCAGCCTATAGCAGTCCACTCCTGCAGAGCGCCATTGCGCCCTGTCCTCAGCTCTCGGCATCCAGCTTCTGCCAGCAACCTTCAGATCGTCACTCCACCTGGCCTGAGAGCGTCCTACACTACGTTTACCGAGTCGCGGTCTCCACTCAACAACTCGTGTACCCCAGCGGTTATCGGTTCTTCGGCAGATATGGCCCGCTGCCACTTCAGCTTGCTAATTCTCTGAGCTATGTCGACAACTTTGGTTCTATGTCGGATAGTCTCATTGCGGATTCTATCCTTCAGAGAAACTCCGAGCATAGCTCGTTCCATAGCTCGCTGAGCGACTTTAAACTGGTGGACTAGCCGTACTGTGAGTGTCCACGTTTCGGCACCGTAGGTCATGACAGGTAGGACGCACTGATTGATAACTGTCGTTTTCAGACATTGCGGTATGGGTGACGAAAAGACTCGACGTAGTTTTCCAAACGCTGCCCAACCCAGCTGAATCCTCCTCTTGGCCTCCATCTCAAAGTTGCTTTTACCTAACTGCAAAATCTGCCCGAGGTATGTGTATTGCGAAACAACTTCAAGAAGGTGACCATTTACAGCGACGAGCGATGAGCATACGTGACAGGTTGCAAGCCCATCGCCGCCTATGGGCGGCGATTATAAGATATTAACTGGTTTCCTCACGATGTTTTCCTTCACTCGAACTAGAATGCACATATTTTTCGGGAATGAAAATCCATTGCTACAGCCGAGATTCGAACCCATCACCCATTGGGCAATCTCGTCTACATGGAGAAATGAGGGTAGACAGGAATAAATTACTTACTCAATAAAGTGACGCTGTGGTCAGATGCGACAGAGCATATACACTTTTGAATTCTTGGCTGAAACAAGAAATTAATAATGCAAAACTGTTCATAATAAGTTTTTTGAAAACAAAAAATCAACAAGCTTTTAATGGGTAACCGTCAGCTGATTGAACTCACCGATATAAGTACAAAATTTCATTTCAATCAACCTATTATCTGAGGAGATCTGTTCCCCATCATCAGGTCAGCTCGCTGTAACCATATTTTAAAATTTTAGATGATACTTGATCTAAAAACCGAGTTTCAACTCATTCAGCCTATTTTCTGAGGAGTTCCGTTGAACAGCTCCTGACTCCATCATCAGCTAATTGTCACCATAATAGTGTCACTTAGAATAGTCTTAGAACTAATTTTACTCCTGTTCTTGCGCGACCAATACCGTGAAGAATCAGGGCAACAAATACGGTTTGGAGCCTAGCATTCTTTTAAGTGATCCATTTTAAAACTATAAAGTCAAGCTCCAGTGGGCCTGTAGCAGTCCACTGCTGATCATAGGGCTCTCCTAATGAGCGGCATTGCGCCCTGTCCTCAGCTCTACGCATCAGCCAGAGCAGATCGTCACTCCACCTGGCCTGAGAGCGTCCTAAACTACGTTTGCCGAGTCGCGGTCTCCACTCAAGAACTCGTTTACCCCAACGGTTATCGGTTCTTCAAAACAACGAAACAAATAATGCTGGACATTTCACACAGCCTAGCCCCAAAGTAAGCAGAGCTTGTACATTGAGAACCACATCGGCCTTCTATCTATTCAGCCCAGTTGCACCCACTGCTGAGTATAGGCCTCCTCTCCATAACGCTACTCTTTTCGGTCCTATGCATTCCTTTCCCACGCTTTCCCAGCTACATTAACGACGCCATCCGACCATCGGGCAGGTGGTCTGCCTCGTGGTCTCTGTGCATCTCTGGGCCACCATTTCGTTATCGCTGTAGTCCATCTTTCGTCATGAAGGCCTTAAGGTCGCCTAAAAACTCCGTCACCGGAGTTGGCCACTATAAATAAAAATACTCTAAAATTTTAATGTTTTTCATCACCATTACTTACACTGCAGTTATGAGGTGGCACAATCAGCTGCGTTATCTCGCCGGCGTGCACGCAGAATCGGTGAAGCAAAACACCGGAGAACAGGTCCCAGAGGCAGACTGCGAAGTCTATACCACCAGACACCAGATGTGCTTTGTCGTATCTGAAAGAAATACAGTTTGTTATAGGTTGAGCTATCTCTAGATCGTTTTGACGATCCTTATAGATGAGAGCTTGACGAGAGCTTGACTGATTCTATAATAGTTTGTAAAGAAGAATGGGCAATCCTGCTCCAAAAAAACCGTGGCACTCTACTCCGCCTAGTGTATATGGGGATTCTTCTAACACAGGTTGTAAAACTTAAAAGAAGAATGTATAACAGCCTTATTACAGCCACATTACAGCTAAAGAATCCATCCATCCCCCAGAAATCGAGAGATTTGCAGTTAATAGTGGCGACTTTTGCGGACATTGTTTTCTTTGACCTACAGAATTCCCGCACGGATCGATTCAAGTAGTGGCTTCAAGTTCAATTTTCGGGATGCAATTTTATCTACCCTTGCCCCACTATGTGGGGTCGGCACATCGTATAATTTTATTTATTAAATTTCCTTATATCAGCCGTCATCTCAGCACTCACAGTCAACTATATATAAAGTCCTGTAAATCTATATATCGACGAGCATGTATGAAGAATGTAATGAGAGTGAATGAGGCGAAAGTTGTGTGTCAGGATCGTAGCGAGTGGAGATCCGTGGTCTCTGCCTACCCCTTTGGGAAAGAGGCGTGATTTTATGTATGTATGTAAATCTATATGAAGTTCATTCACCTCTGATGCACATGATGCGGGTAGAGTAGGCAGTTAACTCGGCCATTGTGGCCTAGCAAGAGCTGATGTGGCGGCCAATCTGTAAGATAAACAAAATATTACGTAATTAAGTGATCCAGAAAAGAGATCGGCTGGGTTAGCAGGAACTCGTTATTTCGCCCGGTTCAAAGAAACGTCGCGACCTATCATGTTCTCTCGCTTGCACACTAGTGCAGTAACTATGTGCATAAGCGCCGCTATTTCTTTTAACGATCTCTGTGGCGCAGTGGGTGAAAGCCCGCCTGGGACGCAGAAGGTTGCAGGTTCGATCCCCGCTGCAGGATAAATGTTTGTATGATCTGCAAATATTTATCTCGGGTCTGGGTGTTACTACGTATAATATATTTAAAGTATATAAGTAGTTTAACAGTTATCTGGTTCCCATAGTACAAGCTTTGCTTAGTTTGGGCTAGATGATGCTGTGTGAAATGTCCAGCATTATTTATTATTTCAGGCTCGTTTCTTTATGTCAAAATTGCCAGGCAGTTTACAAACTGCCTGGATTAAGAGCTCATAGTAACCACCCTGAGAGAATGTCTGCATCGCCTCGGAGAAACAGACGTGATTCTGTTTTTTTACTTCAAAAAAGGATGTCTGTGTTAGGCTGTGTATGTTTTTTTATGTAGGTATGTATGTTGACGGATCAATTTAACACCGAAAACTCTCTGAAAACCAGCGCTCCAAAGACTCTTGGGCTCAATGCACATTGAATTGGCAAGCGACGCGACAATTAGTTTTATAGCAAGCCATTACTCGTATAAACCTTATGAACAGTGGTACAAAATATAGAAACGCTTGTAGAATGAACCGCACGAAGGTGCTTAAGCCAGCGCGACCCGTGCGACCCGGCTTCGCCAGACCTCGTTAGTTTTCAAATCGGTCTAGTAGTTTCGGAGCCTATTCAATTCAAACAAACATATAAACAAACAAATCTTTCCTCCTTATAATATTAGTATAGAAAATAGTTATGCTTACTTTGGGGCTAGATGATGCTATGTGAAATGTCCAGCTTTGTTTATTGTTGGACCTTCAAAACACCATTTAGACCTGTTTCATGCAAGCAAACATGTTTGATTAAAAAAAATCTAATCCTGGCTACTTGCTTTTTCGTTTTTAAAATAACCAATAAATAACCACAGTAAAACAACTTTTGATATCATTTATTTTTATATCCTAAAATAATCAAAAACTAGTTGTCAAAGTTTTCCTCAAAAATGCATATAAAAGCTCTTTACGAATGCAGTATCTTCACAAATCACAGCATCAATTGCACCAAACTACATCTCCCAAAAAACTACAAAAAACAAAATGGCCGCCATCAAGTTCGTCTCCGTATTCCTCGTCCTCCTGATCGCCGCTTCCATGGTGGTGGACATCACCGAAGCTGTCAGAGTTGGACCTTGCGACCAGGTGAGTTAATCGGTGTTGAAGAACACCAGACGTAAACCTTCATGTGCTTCGAAAGGTGATAAAAATGCCAATAAATTAGGCACAGTACGCCCAACGGAACGGCGCGCAGTAGGTGCTTTTTCATACAAAATTGTCTCTGTTGTTGTCTCTTGTTGAATCCGCAACCTTCTGCGTCCCAAGCGGGCTTTCACCCACTGCGCCGCAGAGGTCGTCAAGTCGGTTTTCTTATTTTTTAGTTTATAAAAAACGTACATTACATGTATTTTTTTATATTTTGATGGCCCAATGTGAACTAACATGATCTGCATGTTGAATTGAAATTGTATTGAGACTTAATGACGATATTTTTTTCCTGATTATTTAATATGATGTAACTTACTAAAAATTGGTATACATACATACATAAAGTCACGCCTCCTAAAGGGGTAGGCAGAGACCACGGATCTCCAGTCGCTACGATCCTGACACACAACTTTCGCCTTATTCACTCTCATTACATTCTTCATACATGCTCGTCGGTTTAGGGTACTTTTGACCTGGCCCTTCTCCAAAATGTCGCCAATTTGATACAATAAGGTTCGCCTAGGCCTTCCCCTTCCAGCTGTCCCATACACACTCGCCTCATACACTTGCTTTGTCAAACGACTGTCATCCATCCTCTCTACATGCCCATGGTATACCGTATTAATACGGTGGAGAATGTGACACTTATCTACAAATTTAAAAACTTATGTAACCATTCTTCGAACAAATAAATTCATTTAATTTAATTTCATGGTTGATGGCACAACACAATACCAAGTAATGGGTGAACTGTGGATGATGGTGTGAACTTTGTAATAAACATATTTTTCCTTTCCAGGTATGCTCGCGCTCCGATCCGGAGAAGAACGAATGCTGCCGCGCTCATGGTCACTCCGGCTACTCCAGTTGCGGAGGAGGGCAAATGCATTGTTACTGATGATTTGATCAGTCATCAATAATCATGCAATGTTACCGACGATTCTTATCAACTATCTGAAATTTGTTTGATACTTTTTTTGACTAAAATATAATCTTTTCGTAACTTTCTTTGATTGTTTCATTATTTCAATTCTTTATTGCACACAAATTGCAAAATGTACAATTGACGAGCATATTGCCGAAGGCATTTTCTATCTGCTAATGCTAACCAAAGGCTGATAGGGCGGAGTGGAAGAGTAAAACCTGTTGAACCGACCTCACATAAAAGTGGGATAAGGGCAGGGAAATGATGAATGCTAACCAAAGTTATGTAAGTAAAGTATAAATGGCAAAAATAACAACTCCCTAAACAAATTAACTTAACATCGATCTAGAATATCATCAGACCAGTCGAGATGTATGGATCGGAGTGTTGGGCAATGAAGAAGACGGATGAAAGGAAAGTGCATGTGACTGAGATGCGAATGTTAAGATGGATGTGTCTAGTAACACGGTTAGATAAGACACGGAATGAGTATATTAGGGGAAGTTTGAAAGTGGCGCCTATTGCCGAAAGGGTAAGGAGTGCTAGATTGAGATGGTATGGACACGTTATGAGGATGAAAACCATGTTACCATAATAGTTATGAATATGAGTGTGGCCGGGACGTATGCAAGTAGAGGAAGGTCGAAGAAGGTATGGTTGGATTGTGTGAGAGGATATGAACATTAAAGGAGTGGATGAAGTTGACGAGCGATAGGAGTGAATGGAGGAAGAATACATGCTGTGCCGACCCCACTTAGCGTAGGATAAGGGCAAGATCTAAAATATAGAATTTTCTATTCTAAGAGCTGGTTTACACTTTTTAAGTATCAAGTGCGAATGACCTTTTTATAGGTGACCGAGAGCTAAAAAAAAAGATTCATATGTGCCAAAACTATGATATTTTACGGTTATTCACAGAGGAGTTCCACTCATTGTCATCATATTTTCAAATTGTACATGAAACTTGACCGATGTACCGAGTTTCATTATTCGGCCTATTCTCTGAGTAGTTCCGTTGAACAGCTCAGAACTTCGGTGTTTGTAGTACCCAGTTTGTATTGTAATGTGTAGTGTACAATACGCAAAGCCGATCATTGTCTCTCTGAAGTTAGGTGCACTAAACGATTTCGTAGGTTTGGCAGAGTAAGCGAGATAGCACGATGCAATAAACTAAGCGAGTGAGGCAGCGATACAACGCTGTCTTCGTCTTTTAGGCGCCATCGAAAATAGGTTCTGCTCAGCGACTTCAGAGAGAAGATAGGTTGTGCGTATTGTACAGTCACGGGCAATAAGATGTATATACTCCATAATGTTTCAACCCATGTACAGGTCAACATGTCCAACAATGTTCTGGTATTTTATTGATTTCGCCACTAGTTCAATGTGAAATCAATTTCCACTTTTTGTTTTTATCCTACATTTATTATGTGTGATATTAATTTTAAAAGTATGGAGTGTATACAGTTTATTGTCCGTGACTGTACCTACCTTCTTTGTACGAAGCCCGCGGTGGGCGAGTCCAACTCACATTTATCCGTGCGTTTTAGCGTTTCTATATCTTGTACCATTGTTCATAAGGTTTATGATGGCTTGCTATAAAACTTATTGTCGCGTCGCTTGCCAATTCAATGTGCATTGAGCCTTGAGCTGCTGGGGCAAATCCGTTAAGTCGTTCTCAAGTTATGGCGTGACCATGGAAATTAGAGTTTCATTTTTTTTATAAAAAAGATGAAATTCACGTCCAAAAATGTATTGCTTCATGTTGGTCAATAAATCTTTAATAATATATAAGTAGGTATTCCATGAACCCCGCTGGGGCACTGCAGCATTTGGTAACTTATTTATGGTAGACCTCTGTGCTGTGGCGCAGTGGGTGAAAGCCCGCTTGGGACGCAGAAATTTGCGTGTTCGATCCCCGCCGCAGGATTGTTTGTATGATCTGCAAATATTTATCTCGGGTCTGGGTGTTTCTACGTAGAAACACCCAGACCCAGTTTTGCGTGAGATAAATATTTGTATTTACGAACAAAAAGTAATCTAAGTAGTATATCAGTCATGTAGTACCCATAACACAAGCGCTGCTTACGTAATTTTGGGCTAGATACCAGCATTATTGATCAACCTTTTATAAGGTAATTAACTACGCTAGTACACTCAAGTCTGTGATTCAAGGTGATCCCAGCGGTCCTACTGAAATGCTTTTTGACTATTTTAAAAGACAAGAAGTTAAATAATAAGTATTTTTTTTGTAATTTTTTATAATGCTAATCCACACTTGGTATTTCATTAAGAAATGAAAAGTCTTATCTAAATTCTGGATTCCGACGGGATTCGAACCCGCATCAACTAGGGTTCAGTGGCCGAGCGGTAAGGCACTCCGGCTTTAGGAGGATCGTCTGATACTATACAGGCTTTTTAGTCCTAGTGTGGGGAACAGAGGTTTAACCATGGTACAGACCTATCATGGAACTGCAAATACACCAATACTGTTTTTAGTGAAACCATTGTACCGCTATACCTGTTTCTGTCACAATAAACTTTATCTTATCTTACTTTTATCTTATCATTTTTTAACCTAAAATAATCAAAAACTATTTGTCAAAGTTATCCTCCAAAAAGGCATATAAAAGCACTCACAAATATAGTATCTTCACAAGTCACAGCATCAACTGCACCAAACTACATCTCCCAAAAACTACGAAAAACCAAATGGCAGCCATTAAGTTCGTCTCCGTATTCCTCGTCCTCCTGATCGCCGCTTCCATGGTGGTGGACATCACTGAAGCTGTCAGAGTTCGATCTTGCGACCGGGTGAGTTAATCGGTGTTCAAGAACACCAGACGTAAACCTTCATGTGCTTCGAAAGGTGATAAAAATGCCAATAAATCAGGCACAGTACGCTCAACGGAACGGAGCGCAGTAGGTGCTTTTTCATACAAAATTGTCTTTGATGTTGTCTCTTGTTGAACCCGCAACCTTCTGCATCCCATGCGGGCTTTCACAAACTGCGCCACAGACGTCGACAAGTCGGTTCAGTCGGTTTTTTTTTTTAGTTAATAAAAAACGCAATTATTACATGTATTTTTTTATATTTTGATGGCCCAATGTGAACTACCATGATCGTGGTTGATGGCACGATACCAAGCAATGGGTGAACTGTGGATGATGGTGTGAACTTGATAATAAACATATTTTTGCTTTCCAGGTATGCCCGCGCTCCACTTCTGAGAAGTACGAATGCTGCCGCGCTCATGGTCACTCCGGCTACCTCAGTTGCGTATTAGGAGGCATGCATTGTTTCTGATGATTTGATCAGTCATCAATCATCATGCAATGTTACCGACGATTCTTATCAACTATCTGAAATTTGTTTAATACTTTTTTTGACTAAAATATTATCTTTTCGTAACTTTCTTTGATTGTTTCATTATTTAAATTCTTTATTGCACACAAATTACAAAATGTACAATTGACGAGCGTAATGCCGAAGGCATTTTCTATCTGCTAATGCTGGTGGGACAAAGCCGGCGACCGCAAGTCTTGGAAAATGATGGGGGGAGACCTTTGCCCAGCAGTGGGACAGCATAGGTTAGAGAAAAAAAAATGCTAACCAAAGGCTGATAGAGCGAAGTAGAATTTTGCAATTTTTTATAGTGCTAATCCACACTTGATATTTAATTAAGAAATGAAAAGTCTTATGAAATTTTGGATTCCGACGGGATTCGAACCCGCATCAACTAGGGTTCTGTGGCCGAGCGGTAAGGCACTCCGGCTTTAGGAGGATCGTCGTTCATTTCTTTAAGTTAAATAATAATAAAAATAGAACAACATAATCACTTACATTAACAAAAAATCAAAACAGGAAAAATCTCTATATTATTGTAAGCATTTGCAATATTCTTTCCTCAATTTATCTTCAAGTTGTCTAGAGGAATTCCCATCATGCTATCAGGCCACCTTTGACATTATTATTACTAGATCATTGACTTTTAATCTTTATTATACCTATAAAGATTATATATTTATATAAGATTATGAGAAACAATAGCGACAAGAACGGTATTTTATTTAGTAAATAGTTTTGAAGTGAAAACCTCTATGGGCACGTTGGGCATTTTTGAGATGGGAAAAAATCATTGAATTCGCGACAATGTTACCTTTTTGCAAACTTTGATATAAGTCGGGGTCTGTCGGCGTATCCCGCCGCGCCCCGTCCGGTCGCAGGCAGCCAGAGATGCGCGCGCGGTTTTTTTTAATGCATCAAAACTCACACCAAACTTTTTTCGTCGGGAACACACAGCAACTTCTCTATTTATTATTATTTATTATAAGTCTGAAGTTTCCCACTGCAGGGCAAAGGCCTCCCTTCCCTCCCTCTACCCACGCCTTCCGGTCCTGGGCCATAACAGGCCAATCTTTTTTGTAGGAGTCTAGCTCATCCCGCCATCGTCGCTTGGGGCTTCCACGCGGTCGCCGCACCATCGGATTCGAGTGGTTGCTTAAGGGCTGGTTTCACCAAAAGTCAATCTAACAGCTGGTTAGTTAATCGCGGTTAGGGAATTTTCCTTCAAACTTCGTTGTTATTTCTGTTGCTATGGTTACGGCGCGAACTTTGCAATGATTTTGGACGTTGATGCAACATATTTTTAATTTTCTACGATGTCAACTGTCAGTGAGCTATTCGGCCGCCGACCAGCGGTTAGATTTAGCGGCTTGTTAGTGAAGATTGCCTTTGGAAAGAACACAAAACATCGTAACGGTCTGTTAAAATCTTAATCCGTTGTTATTTGTCTTACTAAATTTGAACTAACGCTCTGTTAGCCAAAGTTTGGTGAAACCAGCCCTTAGCCCAGTAGTCTTCGGGCATGCGGCTAACGTGTCCGGCCCAGTCCCACTTTAACTTCTCTGGGTTAAAAAAATCCGACAAAACTACAACATTCCTAATATAGGTTAGATACTTTTTTATTTACCAGTTTTACAACATAAAAAGCCTCTTTCCCAAAGGGGTAGGCAGACACCACGGATCTCCAGTCGCTACGATCCTGACACACAACTTTCGCCTCATGCACTCTCATTACATTCTTCATACATGCTCGCCGGTTTAGGGTACTTTTGTATTCATGTTTATATGTACTTGATGGGATCCTGTCGATTTACATAATGTTAATTGTCCTAATATAAATACACATAACATACTAGTCCTAAAATACTGTAGTCATACTGTTAAATTTCCATAGACTTAAACTGACATACATATATTTTGTCCTAATATATTAAAGACATACCATTATATTTACATATTCGTCTCAACTCCTAATATATGTTATCATAATAGTTATTATTACTATTGTTAAGTTGCATAAACTATTTTGTCCTATTTTTGATCGTCCTAATGTTTATTTATCCTAATAAATACTATTTATAGTTATATAAAGTTATATTATATAGTATATAAAGTTGAGTTATTTTGTTATAATTGTATCATTTAATATAGTTTAATATTGCTATATTGTGCAGTTTATATAATTATTATAAATATAACTGAAATATTACATAAAATTATAATTGCTCTAAATAGGAACTTTCTGTAAATTTATCGTGTTGCCATAACAGGCTAACAGACCTGTAGAATAGGTTGCGAGGAGCGTAGCGACGAGCATGGTTTCAATAGGGACCAAACCATGCACGAGCCGAGCGAAGCGTGCCGCGGTAGCGGCCGGCGAGTGCCAGAACCGACTTGTTTCTCTTAAACCTTATTATATTAAACTTGTTATAGGTAGAAAAAAGTCTAGTATTTTATTTATACAATCGTTTTTTCGGTTATAGCTGCTGAAGTTATAGCAAACGCAATTAGTAAAAGTGGGTTTATTGGAAAACATAGCGAACCCGAAGTTATGTTAGTTAATTTATTAAACCTTACAAAGTTGACATAGTTAGGAATCTATTTCGGTATATATGGTATTTTTTTTAGGATTTAATGCTATTATGATTTCAATTGTTATTATGTTTGATTATTAGGAGTAATATTGTTAGGGCTTATAACTTTAGGAGTAAATATTGTTAGGGCTTATAACTTTAGGATTACCGTATGTTAGGAGATGTGATTTTATGACTATTTAATGTTATGTTCACCTAATACTATGACTATTGTTAATTAGGTGTAGTATTGTTATGTCGGGTAATCATTAGGACAATTTAATATTAGTACCAAATACAGTATGGGAATTAAAAATAGGATAAGAGACGTTATGTGAATCATTAGGGACCCGTACTTGATACCTAAAAATTTAGTTTTCGAAATCCGAAAACAGACCAAAGTCCAGGATGTCGGGAATAGGATAATGGACCTAAAATGGAGCTGGGCGGGACACATAGCGAGGCGCGGTGACGACAGGTGGAGTAGAGTATTGACTGAATGGTGGCCCAGATTTGGAGTACAGGAATGTAGGACGACCGGCGGCCAGATGGGGAGACGATATTCTACACGTCGCGGGCCGTCACTGGGTCCGATTAGCGCATGTATATGGCACAAACATAGGGAGGCCGATACCCAGCAGTGGGTGAAGTCAGGCTGTGGATGATGATGATGATACCTAAATAACATTAAGAAATGAAAAGTCTTATCAAAATTTTGGATTCTTTTCATTTCTTAATAAAATACCAAGTGGGGATGAGCACTATAAACATTACAAAAAAAATTATAGATAGGTACCTAAATAAGTATTTTCATTTTGTGGGAATCGGTTTTGTTCTAATCTTGCAGAAAACTTGTCAAAATACGTTCGTCAAGTTCACCAAACAAGTTGTATACCTAACTTCTATGTATAAATGTATGTATTTACAAACAAAAAGTATATAAGTAGTATCAATCATGCATGTAGTAAATAACGCAAGCTTTGCTTACTTTGGGGCTAGATTTTGCTATGTGAAATGTCCAGCATTGTTTATTGTTGGAATTTCAAAACACTATTTAGACCTGTTTCATGCAAGCAAACATGTTTGTATAAAAAAAAATGATCCTCGCTCATCCTTGCTTTTTCGTTTTGGAACGAAGTTCTTTTTTAAATATTCCAATAACTAACCAAACTAAAACGACTTTTTTAACATTTATTTTGATATCCTAAAAAAACAAAAAATATTTTAAGATTTTTTTCTCAAAAAATGCATATAAAAGCTCTTACGAATGCAGTATCTTCACAAATCACAGCATCAACTGCACCAAACTACATCTCCCAAAAAAACCACGAAAAACAAAATGGCCGCCATCAAGTTCGTCTCCGTATTCCTCGTCCTCCTGATCGCCGCTTCCATGGTGGTGGACATCACCGAAGCTGTCAGAGTTGGACCTTGCGACCAGGTGAGTTAATCGGTGTTCAAGAACACCAGACGTAAACCTTCATGTGCTTCGAAAGGTGATAAAAATGCCAATAAATCAGGCACAGTACGCTCAACGGAACGGAGCGCAGTAGAGCGGTGCTTTTTCATACAAAATTGTCTTTGATGTTGTCTCTTGTTGAACCCGCAACCTTCTGCGTCCCAAGCGGGCTTTCACCCCCTGCGCCGCAGAGGTCGTCAAGTCGGTTTTCTTATTTTTTAGTTTATAAAAAACGTACATTACATCTATTTTTTTATATTTTGATGGCCCAATGTGAACTTACATAATCATGGTTGATGGCACAATACCAAGTAATGGGTGAACTGTGGATGATGGTGTGAACTTTGTAATAAACATATTTTTCCTTTCCAGGTATGCTCGCGCTCCGATCCGGAGAAGAACGAATGCTGCCGCGCTCATGGTCACTCCGGCTACTCCAGTTGCGCAGGAGGGTACATGCATTGTTACTGATGATTTGATCAGTCATCAATCATCATGCAATGTTACCGACGATTCTTATCAACTCACTATCTGAAAGTTTGATACTGTTTTTTGACTGAAATATAATCTTTTCGTCACTTTCTTTGATTGTTTCATTATTTTAATTCTTTATTGCACACAATTGGCGAGCATAATGCTGAAGGCATTTTCTATCTGCTAACCAAAGTTATGTATATAAAGTAATTGCTTACAACAAAAATAACAACTTCCTTAATAAATTAACTTAACAGATCTAAAATATAGAATTTCCTATTCTTACATTAAATGGTAAGTAACTTCGATCAACAATATTATAGACTAGCTGTCCGACTTCACTTCCCCGGGAAAAAATACAGCCACTAAACGATTGCGCAGGTTTTGTAGAGTAAGCGAGATAGCAACACACTAAGGCGCTGTCTCCACGAGCGAGAGAATCGCGACGATATTATCGTCGTGCCACGTATTTCTATACACTCTCTAGAAGCCGTCTCCACACGGCGATATTATCGCCGCGATGCGACGAGTGGCAACAAGCGCGCGAAACGTCGTTACATCGTCGCTAGCCCGTCGCGACTAGCAGCGGGCCCGCCGCGCGCTCGTGGCGCTCTCGCGACCGTCGCGCAGCGGGCGCGCTGTCAAACGCAGCGTTATTTCAGCGTTGCCAGGACATTTCGACAAGGAAACGCGGCGATACCGTTACGAGTCGCCGCGGAAACGCTGCGATTCCGTTACGACTCGCGATTCTCTCGCTCGTGGAGACAGCGCCTTAGGCCCTGTCTCCACGAGCGAGAGAATCGCGACGAGTCCGCCCTCATATCGTCGGAGAATCTCCACGAACGAGCGATAATATCGCCGCGTATCGTCGCGAGTCGTAACGGAATCGCAGCGTTTCCGCGGCGACTCGTAACGGTACCGCCGCGTTTCCTTGACGAAATGTCCTTGCTTGACGAGAGGCAACGCTGAAATGACGCTGAGTTTGATAATATCGCCGCGATTCTCTCGCTCGTGGAGACAGCGAGTGAGGCAGCGATACAAAGCTGTCTTCGTCTGTTAGGCGCCATCAAAAATAGGTTCTGCTCAGCTATTTCAGAGAGATCGGTTGTGCGTGTTGTACCTACTTAGTTATTTGTACGGAGCCCGCGGTGGGCGAGTCCAACTCACATTTATCCGGTTTTTTACTTAAGTTAACTTATTCTAATAAATAACATTAGACAAAAAACTTAATTAGCATTTTGCTATGTTTTCCTCGTCTAAGCATATAAAAGCTCTAGTTCAAACAAAATCTTCACAAACCACAGCATCTACTACACATAACCACATCTCCCGAAATAAAAACAAAATGGCCGCCATTAAGTCCGTCTCCGTATTCCTCGTCCTCTTGATCGCCGCTTCCATGGTGGTGGACATCACCGAAGCTGTCGTCAGAGTTGGACCTTGCGATCAGGTGAGTTGATCGGTGTTGAAAAAAGGCTTTCATTCTCGAATTTCATCTACACTAATATTATAAAGAGGAAAGATTTGTTTGTTTGTTTGAATTGAATAGGCTCCGAAACTACTGGACCGATTTGAAATATTATCTCACCGTTAGAATCCTACATTATCCCTGATAAACATAGGCTAAATTTTATCCCAGGAAAATCATGTTTTCCCGAGGAACCGCGGGTAGCACCGCGAAGGACATCTAGTGTAATAATAAGCATTAAACGTAAAAGTTACTTGGAGGTTTTTAGTCAGAAGGTTTATCACCGTAAAAAAAGCGCTCATGTGCTATGTTCATAGCTAAACAATTCGCGCACAATATAATACAGGGTGTAAAAAGACGTCTACCAAAGCCGAAAGGGGTAGGTACAGCATCCCAACACACAGCCAAAAAATCATTTTATCCGGAGAAAACAGCGTTTGAAGATTACTGTTTGCGTATGTTCTGGGTGCGTTGTTTTACGTAGATTGCTGGAATTTTAAGTTTTAATCGTTTTTTTCTTTTATAAATAAATTATTAGGTAGGTACATTATGGTCTTATTATGTCGTACTAGTAGTAAATAACCGAAAATAACATAACATGACGAAGCTAAGTCAAAATTTTTTTTTGCGTTTTTTTTCGCTAAATATGTTTAAAGTCATGGTCTGATTGCAACCCCTCAGTTTTCGGTAGCAGTCTTTTTACACCCTGTAGTTGTAAAGTCCTAAGTAGTCTAAAATAGTTGGATAGGCCCATGTAAACCAGGTTATAATCATATTTTTCCTATCAGGTTTGCTCCCGCACCACACCTGAGAAGAACGAATGCTGCCGCGCTCATGGACACTCCGGATACTCCAGTTGTGCAAGAAGGCAGATGAAGTGTTACTGATGAGGACCTGATTACGACTTTCGCTTAAGTTCTAGTTCTTAGGGTGAACTCTTTTGTGCTCACATATTTTGATGGCATCAGATCTATTCAAATTATAAGACATTAATTTAGTTATTGAAATCACTTTGGATTTTAGAGTCGTCATTTTTTATTTTTTATTAATACATTTTTATCTGAATTATTTTAAAACGAATTGGAGTATTTTTTTATTTTTTTTTAATTAATTGAATAGGTCAGCATTTGACCTCACTCTGCCTGATGTTAAGCAGTAGTGAGGTCTAAGATGGAGCATGCTTACCTAGAACCTATTTACTCTTGATTTGAAGAGTAAATTCAGTCTCAAGCTTTTTTGTCATCCAAATAGTCTGATACCTACTTAACTACTACCTACTTAAGTATTTTTATGCACTGATTGTCTGTAATCTGTTTTGTGACCTTTTAAATGAAATAATGTTGCATGTTACTGACAAAGCTTATCAGCTTATCTGGAGCTTTTTTAGTACAATTTTTTTTTAGTAAAAATATACTGATTTTTTAGTAACTTTCTCTGATTGTTTTATTATTTTAAGCCTGCTTCGTCCCACTGCAGGGCAAAGGCCTCCCTCCCCTTTCTCCACACCTTTCGATCTTGAGCCAAACTGTGCCAGTCATCTGCATGACTGTCGATATCGTCGCGCCATCTTCTCCGGGGTCTGCCGCGAAGCCGCCTGGTATTAGGGGCCCAATCTGTTGTTATTTTAGCCCAAAGATTGTCCTTTTATTAATCAATCTTCGATTAATCAAAAACTCTTTTCATACAGTAAACCATACAAGGTTTGTCTCGTGTCGGTGGTCGGCACAGCACTTTATATTTTTCTTCCATTCACTCCTCTCACTCGTTAACGACTCATTTACTCCTTTAACTGTCATAGCCTCTCTCACACAAGCCCACCATACATTCTTCGGCCTTCCTCCACTTGCAAACCTCCCAGCCACACACTTATTAGCTACCTCATATATACTTATGATATTTCATCATGGCAAGCATAATTTCATTTTAAACTTTTTGAATAGTATCTCAGAATCTAGCTAGTCTACTAAACTTATATATAATTTTTTTTAAACCTATATCGTCCAACTGCTTGATATTCTTCTCCCCCATGTCCCTCCTACAATCTCTCTCCACTGAGATCTTCCACTACCTCATAAAACGATAAAACATCATGCAAAATACATTATACCTACTTGCTAAAAGAGAACATATGTTTGGGTTCAACAAGGGTTCAACTTTATCATAATTCATGCAAACATTATTTATAAAAATTTTCCTCCTCAATACGTATAAAAGCGCGCGTGAAAGCAGAATCCTCACAGAGCACATCATTACCTACTCCTAACCACATCTCCAGAAATTAAAAAACAAGATGGCCGCCATCAAGTTCGTCTCCGTATTCCTCGTCCTTCTGATCGCCGCTTCAATGATGGTGGACATCACCGAAGCTGTCGTCAGAGTTGGACCTTGCGATCAAGTGAGTTTAATTCGGCGAAACCTCACCTATATCTATAAACACTAGTTTATCTAAACTGGTGTTTTTCAACATCATTCGATTTGTGCAAGCTTCGAATGGTGATGGAAAACATCGTCAGCTTTCTTGCTTTTTGATGTATCACGACTTTCAATTCGCAGGTTGCTAGATGCATTTCGGCCATCAATGGATTTCGCGTTTTGTTATATATGCTCTTTAAATCTAACTCTTGGTAAAAGAAACCTCGTGAGGAAACCCGCAGCTTAGCAAGCTCCACACGTTTGGCTGTTGTCTTTCCTGTGGATAAAACCGATTACGCTGAGATGGTGTAGGCAAGCCTATTCCATCTCATACAATATCCCTACAGCGTCCATGCGCGTGGGCATAAGTTTTATAAATGTCTTTTTTTTTATTAAATAGGTCAGCATTTGACCTATTTAATAATAGAGATGGATGAATTGTGTGAAAGATGATATGAGTAAGAAAGGAGTGAGTGCTGAGATGACGGCTGATAGAGGGAAATGGAAGAAGAATACCATGTTGTGCCGACCCCACATAGAGTGGGACAAGGGCAAGAAGATGATTAGGTCAGCATTTAACCTCACTCTGCCTGATGTTAAGCAGTAGTGAGGTCTTAAGATGGAGCATAGAAGGAACCTATTCACTCTTGATTTGAAGACCCCTATATTGTACTTTTTAGGCGGTGCGTATGAAAAATGTAGACTCAAAACGCTTTGTACGAACTCTGGGAGTGTCGACCATGTACAAGTGGCGTCTTTCCGGGAACCTGTTGGCCCGATGTCTGTCTAAGTATGTTACATGTCCATATGTTTTCCCCCAGGTCTGCTCGCGCATTCCTCCCGAAAGAGACGAGTGCTGCCGCGCCCATGGACACTCTGGCTACTACTCCTGCTCATGGGGACAGATGACATGTTACTGAGGCAAATCCGAACCTCACTTTCTTCATTCCTCTAACTTGGCTTCAGATTCTTGACTCAAAAACGAGCCTTGATTTAACTTAAACTTGGCAATTCATTCTTGATTGCCGAAAACAAAGCTGGGCCTTATTGTCTAATTACTTGAAAATTAATTACTTGAAATACATTCCCAGTTATCATCACAATTGAACTCTGGTTGAGCTCAATGGGAATGGATTACAAGTTAGGCAATAAGGCCCCATGTTTATTTAGTGTTCTTTGGTTTAATAAAAGCTTTTCCTTAGTCCTGAATAAATGCTTTTTGACTGGTAATATAGTGGTTACTATTTTTACACCTTGTAAAAGGCTGATATTTTTTTGTAATTATACATACATACATACATAAAGTCACGCCTCTTTCCCAAAGGGGTAGGCAGAGACCACGGATCTCCAGTCGCTACGATCCTGACACACAACTTTCGCCTCATTCACTCTCATTACATTCTTCATACATGCTTGTCGGTTTAGGGTACTTTTGACCTGGCCCTTCTCCAAAATGTCGCCAATTTGATCCAATTTGTAATTATAGCAGGAAATATTTTTGAAAACTTATAAAAACATTCAATTTAAATACCTAATTTTATTTATGTGAGAAGAGGCGGCTTATATAACGATCCTTAAACATATTTAGCTACCTGAAGAACTCTGTAGCGTAGTGGGCGAAGGTCCTATAGGTATTCATATTCATAATGACAGTACCCTGTCAGTAGGTACATATATGAAAATCTGATGTTTGTTCGTAAAAATATTAAATCATTAAAGAAAAAAACAGCGATAATCATGATGTAAACACTAGAAATAAGGATAAACTCGCTGTTCCCACTACTACATAGATTAGATAAAATTATGAAAACCTTTAAAGTGCAATGTGTAAGCTTCTATAACAAAGTCCCAAGCGAATTGCAAAATTTATCAATCACTAAATTTAAAAATACAATTAAACGTCATCTCTGTAAAAAAGCCTATTATAAGATATTTGATTATTTGGATGACAAAAAAGCTTGGGACTTGCTCCAACTCAATGGATCCATGGATCACCTAAAAGAATGATAGGCCCCAGACCGTGTTTGTTGCCCTGATTCTTCACGGTATTGGTCGCGAAAGAACAGGAGTATAATTAGTTTAAAGACTATTCTAAGTGATCCCTGCGGTCCTACTGAATAAATGATTTTTGACTTTGACTTTGTCCGCTTGCGACGCAGTAGGTTGCTGGTTAGATCCAAGCCGCGGGACAAATGTTTGATCTACAAGTATCTCGGGTCTGGATGTTTTCTATGTATAATATGTAATGTATGTATTTACAAACAAAAATCATCATCCTAGTACTCAAACCTTGAATGGTCCCATAGTCTTTTGAACCCTACATGAAACTGAATCAATTGGCATCAAATTACATTGACATACCCCTGGGTCGGAATAAGTTATTTTATTTTTTCGTCATTTTGGAGCATCCTGTACATAAGAGGAAGTGTGAAAGTGGCGCCAGTGAATGAAAAGATGAGGAGCAACAGGCTAGCATGGTATGGGCATGTAATGAGAAGGGAAGGTCATGTAACTAGGAGAGAGCTTGGTATGAATGTTGATGGATTTACGAGCAGAGGTAGGCCAAAGAAAAGATGGATGGATTGTGTGAAGGATGACATGAGTAAGAAAGGAGTGAGTGTTGAGATAACAGCTGATAGAGGAGAATGGAAGAACACATGTTGTGCCGACCCCACGTAATGTGGGAAAAGGGCAGGGAGATGATGATGATTTTGGAGCATCCTGTATAATAGAAAGAATTACAATATGACAACCGATAGAATCATGCGGTTAGGGAAAACATAAGCAAGACCGGTTCGTGTAAAATGTAAACAAAGATCTAGTACAAAAACTAAACAGGAAAATATTGCTGCCTACTGTAAGCTTGTTCTCGCACGCGACTTGAGACCCGGTTTTTTTTATAAAAGTGCTGGGCCAAGTTCTCCCCCAATTGAATATACCTAAGTTCGTAAAACTTAAAAAGGAGTACGTAGGTACTGATAGTAAATAATATAATTGATTATGCTACTAATTTGATTCAATACACCCCTATTTTTTAATTACCAAAAAAATTTTAAACATGGTCTCGGTGTCTATTACTTATCACATTTCTGTAGTTAAAACTCAAAAAAAGAGAAAAAATTATAACCTCAAAAGGAGACGAGACGAGTCAGACATGGATTTATGATAGCTACTGCGGTTTTACTGACTGGGGAATCATCCCCAGTCAGTAAAACCGCATTTTCATTCGAACTATGTTCTCGTATCAACGAGAACATAGTTCGAATGAGAGTCTGTACGTAATTGATGTCTATAGTACTTATTTGTACAGTTTTCATAAAATTTTGTTCGGTTTTGGTTGACTACAATCCTCGATAACTTTGTGATAGTTAAATAAAAAAAAGTTCTGGCCATGCCAATATCATTTTCTGTATCTGCTGCAACTGTCCTTAAATTTTTTTTGGTAGTCATAAAATAGCGGTGTATATGAATTGTTTTTATTTATACGTAAACAAGGTCACGACTGTATCCCCGAGGCGCGGTAGACATTCTCTCAGATCTTTTATATTCCAGATCCTTTGTACGGTGGTAGTCAGAGGTAGGTATGTCCATGTGTATGTTTTTATTTATATTGACACAGTTTTAATAACTAATGCGGAAATTATCGTTAACTATATGTTTTTGTTTGTGCCGTGTTTTTGTTTCTAAATAAACAATTTGAATTTGATATTCATTAAAAATCGCAAAAATTCATATTTGCGTATGATGAAACATCCAGTTGTACTGAAGTTGTGTATAAACAATACGCATTTCCTTATCAACACACTCAGTGTGGTAGGATTTCCCATCTTGTAAATATCAATGCTTCGTAACTTAAATAATAAAAATAAACCTGTTTTTTTTTACCAAAAACTGAGGCCTTTACATCGATCTACTAGATGATTTATACAGCGTCAGGAGGCAGGCGCGGTCCAAGGGGGTCACGGGGACATGACCCCCCCAAAATCGTACACGTCCAATACTCGTAGTAAAATCTTGTGTATTGTGCAATAAAGTCTAATATTAGTGTAGTGACCCCCCCTAAAATTTCAGGCTGCGACCGCGCCTGTCAGGAGGCAACCTATGCATAGACTCGGACGCTAGTGCCTGGGACATTGTTTGAGATGGAGGCTTGTAGCCTAAACCATCCTCACAGCTGTCTGTTTTTTAAAATGTTCTTCAATTACTCGAAGACGCCTCGACTGATTTGGATATGGAATGGGAGAGTATTCAAGAAGATTTCTCCTATTTGACGAAAGATTTCCGTTGGAGTTTAAAGTGACAGCCGCCATGTTGTCTTCTAAATCAAATTGACAGGACTGACTGACTGACATGATATGAAAAACTTGACATTGGCAGAATTATACTGATATGCCATTTAATAAAATAAGAAGAATATTTTTTGAAGTAAAAACTTTTTTAGGCGCGTTGGGCATTTTTGAGATGAGATAAAACTATAAATATCGATTCACGTGACTGTTACTCCATCTCTTCATCATCATCTCAGCCATCTAGCGTCCACTGCTGAACATAGGCCTCCCCCATAGATTTCCACAGCGATCGATCTTGTGCAGCCTGCACCCAACGGCTCCCAGCCACCTTTACCATATCGTCTTTCCATCTCTTACTACACCATAATTTCGTTGTCGTCGTATCATCATAATGTCAGAATGGTCGACGCGACAGACTTCTACCTCTGAAGCGCTCGTGGTCGTGCTTGCTTAGTCGTTCTTGATAGATCGTCGAAGTTAAGCAACGTTCGAAATGGTCTGTAAGTGGATGGGTGACCGCCAGTGGCATTTTCATCTGAGCGCTTCCGTGCTTCGGAGGGCATGTTAAATTGTTGGTCCCGGCTATTTAAGTCGTTAAGCTATGACGGAGGCCTTAAGGCGGCCTAAAAACTCCGTCACTAGAGTTGGCCATTGACTCATACGAACTTAATTTTTTTTTACCTCTGAATGAGATAGCCCCGAGTTTAAATATTTTTTTTTACAATTACCAAAACCTCATTCAAGTTTTCACTTCTGTCGGCACTCTTAAAATGCCACTGTTTTTTGTATGAAACCTTTTTCTGGCGTGTTTTGCAGTTTTGCGATGAGAAAAAATTCTTGGATTCGCCCCGAAAAGGTCATGTGCTAATCACGTGACTGCTCACCGACACCGGGTTATTTGTCAAGTTGAGAACCGTTCAAGTTTTCACTTCTGCCGGCACTCCTGGAGTACCTACCTGTTTTTTTTTGGTTGAAAGGCTATAAGTACTCCACAGGTGGTTCCAAATTTATTGCTGAGGGATTGATACTTTTACCGCATAACTCAAAAACCTCTGGTTATTTTCGATCTGTAGGTACTATTGAGAAAGGAAGGGGGATAGGTAGGCCTTTGCCCTGCAGTGGGACTAGTTATTTTCGATCTGTAGGTACTATTGAGAAAGGTGGAAGGGGGATAGCCTTTGCCCAGGAGTGGGACGATGCGGGCTAGTACGTAATAGGTACTATTTAGTTAACAACTGATCTGTATATCAGTTTAAACTATCATGAGCACGTTATGTGGTTCTTAAAACAATTGAACAAACTGGGTGTCTATTTGTGTAGCAGACCCAAAGAAAGATGCATTACATAAACAAATATGCATTATGCGCGCGTGATCACTCACAGATTATCATAATCTTACAATTAATTTTCCTCGTAATATGAGCTTGTGTTATTGTGCATATCGATATTCGATAAACGAAAAATCGTATAGCCGCGTACTAACTGAGCGAGCAGCCTCGGGCAATTGCCTCGGGCGTTTGCCTCGCAACGTTTACCGCAAGGCAGAGCGTGCGTTTGCAGCGGGCGAGGCGGGTAATGACTGACCGAGGATTTACCGCGGCTGCTGGCTCAGTTTTTTTTATGATAAATGGGTCGGCTGAGCTCGAAACTTACATAGGCAAGAATGAGGTCAACAATGGAGCGTGCCTACCCATAAGGTGCCTAATAACTCTCTTCTTAAAAACAACAGGGTCGTAGCTCAGCGGATACAGACGCTGGAAGCTGATTCCAAATTTTTGTTTGTCGGATTTTGATGACCTGCTCTACCTAGCCGAATCTAAATCATAGCATAGGATCTGCAAATTTGTCTATGGTCTGAGTATTTTCTACGTATAATATGTATGTAAAAACAAACAAAAAGTATATAAGTAATACATTATGCTGTGTGAAAAGTCCAGCATTATTTATTTATTGACTAGCTTCTGCGCGCGGCTTTGCCCGCGTGGTACCAACAGTTTGAATAGCCTATATGCTATTCCAGGTCACTATCTACGCCTATTTCAAGTTTCATCCAAATCGGTTTACTGGTTTATGCGTGATTGAAACACAAACATACAAACATCTAAACAAACTCACACAGTGGGTTATGTGAATAAGTCATAACGGAGGCCTCAAAGCGGCCTAAAACTTCAGTCACCAAGCTAGCCACTAACTCATACATTTACCTATAAGCAAAACCGCGGGTAAAAACTATAACAATTTTCCGCAATTTTCCTCAGCAGCTTTGTTTACTATGAATAATCTAATACAATAACATATAAATTTTCCTCATCCATTCCTTTATATACCGTAAGGAATATGCAATCTGCACAGAACTCTTCTTAACTTCTTCAAGTAAACTACCAACCTACAAAAACAAAACAAAATGGCCGCCACCAAAGTTGTATCCATCTTTCTGATTGTGCTGGTCGCAGCCTCAATGGTGATTGACGTCACCGAAGCTGCTAGAAGGGTTGGACCTTGCGATCAGGTGAGTGAAGGAAAACACCAGTTACACGAGTAGAGTGCTATGTTTTAACTTAAAGAAACAGAGGTTGTATGTTCGGCATGTTACTTTTTTCGTTAAAATTGTAGACCGATTTCCGAAATATTTTTTTCAAGACTATACTTTAGATGTGGTCAAAAGGTATTCCCGCGGTATACCTCAGGGTAGTGATTCAGACTTCAGTGGAACGCATTCGGGTAGGAATTGGTCAGCTGTTCAACCGACCGCAACCAATCAACGTGCAGGAAACGTCAGTTTTGTATCAATTCCTGCACTGTGATTGGTTGCGGCGGTTACAGCTTAGCGATTCTGACCTGAATGAAGTCTGAATCACTAGGCAGGAATCATTAACTTTTCCGGAATAAAAATATTAATTTATTAAGTTGCATCCAAATCGATTTTACTTAAAGTAGAATTTATTGCAAGAAATATATGTTTTTTTTTGTTAACCTATACAATCCCACTGCTGGGCAAAGGTCTCCCCCATATCCCTCCAACCATCTCTCTCCTTCGAAATCTCGCACCACTCTCTCTCGAAAGAGTCGAGGTCGTCCCGCCAACGATTCCTCGGCCGACCGTATAAGTATATCAGTTATCTGGTTCCCATAGTACAAGCTTTGCTTAGTTTGGGGCTGGATGATGCTGTGTGAAATGTCCAGCATTATTTATTTATCTAAAGAGCAATACTTAAAGCCCATATTGTACTTATTGTACTCTTGTACTCTTTATTGTACACAATAATTACACAACAACATAAGAACTAATATAATGTACAATGGGCGGTCTTATCGCTTAGAAGCGAACATATTGAAGGCATGGGGGTGTACAAAAACATGGTATTGAACATGGTATTTCCTTCCAGGTTTGCAGCCGCATCCCAGCTGAGAGAGACGAATGCTGCCGCGCCCACGGAAACTCCGGCCACTCTCACTGCTCAAGAGGGCAGATGTACTGTCGTTAAAGCGTTAACCTCATTATCAATTCATACTTCAGCGGAAGCATCCGAGACGAATCCGTTCCGTGACGAAACCGTCAGCTACGTCAGTTTTTACATTCCACGGAATGGATGCATACCGCTTAGTATGAATATTCTATGACACGTTTTTCGGATCAATGATTTGTTTTTTGGTTTCGGTCAAACAATATTTTGATCAGGAATTATTAATAATTTTTTATTGTATTTAATCAGATTTTTGCGGACTTTTATTAAATTTTAACTGTTTTATCAATAAATTTGTTTCTTTCAATGTTATGTTTTGATTTCATCCCATCTAACTCTTGATCATACGAAAGTCAAAAAGCATTTATTCAGTAGGACCGCTGGGTGGGATCACTTTGAATCGTCTTAAAACTAGGTGATTTTACTCCTGTTCCTTCACGACCAACACCGTGAAGAATCAGGGCAACAAACACGGTTTGGGGCCTAGCACCAAGCAACAAAACATTTGTTCTACATGTAATAAATTGTTTTTCGTTTTAAGTTCACACCTAAAATAGTACCTATGTAACCCAAGTATATAAATGGTAATTATGTGGTTACAATATTTAAGTAAATACTCATTTTGTAGTAAAAACAATTGCGTCGAGGATAAAAAATAATATTTACGACTACTAAGTCCTTTGCAACAGAGGTTAAAATTAATATTGGCTATGGGGTTGAAATCAATATTTGCGATGGGGTTGAAATTAATATTGGCTATGGGTTTAAATTAAATAAATACTTGCGTGTCGGTTACAATTAAAAGAGTTACCATCCAATTGTTGATGCGCGCCATGCAATTGCAGTTGGACAGAGATTTGCGTAGAGAAGGTATACTGAGGCGGTGATTTAATTTCCTATCTTTTTTTTTGCGTCGGGAGTTTAAGCGTTTAAGCTTCGGAGGGGTTAACATTTTTATTTGCACCGGGGTCAAAAATAATGTTACGGCGTTAAATTAATAATTGCATCATGGGTCCAAATTAATATTGGCTATGGGGTTGAAATGAATATTGGCAATGGGGTTAAATTAAATAAATATTTACGTCGATTAAAATTAAAAGACGAGCTGGTTTCACCAAACTTTGTCTAACAGAGCGTTAGTTAATTGGACATCAAATGTAGTAAGACAAATAACAACGGATTAAGATTTTAACAGGCCGTTACGATGTTTTGTGTTCCTTACATAGGAAATCTTCATTAACAAGCCGCTAAATCTAATCGCTGGTCGGCGGCCGATGAGCTCACTGACAGTTGACATCGTATAAAAAGGTTAAATTAAATTGACATTTGCGTCAGGCGCGGTCTGAGGGGGCGGTCACAGGGACATGACCCCCCCCCCCCCCCCCCCAATTTCAGGCTGATTTGCGTCGGGGGTTAAAATAATATTTGCATTAAAAGACTTACCATCCAGTTGTTGATGCGTGCCATGCAACAATTGCAGTTGGACTGTATGAGCGGCGTTCACAATAACTATGGATCCATCTTCACGGCCGACAACCAGACGATTTGCGCAGAGAAGGTATATCGAGGCGGTTAGTTTAATTTCTGAAATAAAAAGTTATTTTAAAGCCGTAATTAAGTGTACTGTGTGTAATTAAGTGTGAACTTGAAATCCATTCCAACCAATCACACAATACGAATTTTCGTATTGTGTGATTGGTTGGAATAGGAAATAAATAAATAAATAATGCTGGACATTTCACACAGCATCATCTAGCCCCAAACTAAGCAAAGCTTGTACTATGCCATAGTATATAGTATATCAGTTTTCTGGTTCCCATAGTAACTATGGGAACCAGAAAACTGATATACCACTTACATACTTTCTATTTGTAAATACATACATATTATACATAGAAACACCCAGACCCGAGATAAATATTTGCAGATTTGCAAACATTTATCCCGCCGCGGGGATCGAACCCGCAACCTTCTGCGTCCCAAGCGGGCTTTCACCCACTGCGCCACAGAGGTCGTCGAAAATGGGCATGGATTTCAAGTTAGACAATAAGGCCTCTGGTTCTAGTGTTGACGTTGACGTTCCGTTTCTCGATGATTCCGAACCTCTGGCCCGAACCATTTCACCGAGCGTACTCATAAATGATATTCTAAACTAATGCACACAGAGGCACGCAATGTGGCCTAAACGGTATGTGGATGGGTGACCGCCAGTGGCATTTTCATCTGAGCGCATCCGTGCTTCAGATGTCGTTAAATTGTCGGTCTATTTAAGTCGTTAAGCCAAGACGGAGGCCTAAAAACTCCGTCACCAGAGTTGGCCACTGACTAATACGAACTTACTTTTACAAGTTCGCAACGTATTCCCGAAGCACGATAGATATTTTTTTTTTTTTTTTTTTTTTTTTTTTTTATATTCTCTCAATTCTAAGGAAATTAAAATAACTTACCAGGCTCATCGGGGTGGCTCAGTTGGTCGAGAATGCCCACGGGACTGGGGTTCATTTCCGCCCAAGCCATGTCCAGGCTGGTCAGCACGATGGGGGTATGAGCTAGCAAAAAACAGATAATTAATAAATAAAAAAATAAACTTCTTTAGGCGCGTTAGGTTTTTGAGATGGGAGAAAAATATCAAAGTCGCGTGACTGTCACGAACTTTTCTTACTATAACGATTGTATCGTCATAACAAATATGTATCGCTCGCTCGTTCGAGAGTGAGCGAGAGAGCACATTGAGTCGGCCAATCTGAGTACAGTGTCGCCGCGCAACAAAATAAATGAGATTTTTTCTCGATGGCCTACCCCTACCGGTAGATCCATCCACATTCATACTCATCACACTTCGTGTTACGACACTCATCCCACTTCATGGAATGTCCATACCACGCCAACCTTCCACTCCTCAATTTATCTATACCAATCCTATATCAATGTAAAGATTGTAAAAACTGTGACGTCTAACTGCGATAGCCTGAACTACAAGGGCGTCGTAATAGAGTTGCCAATTACAGCGACCTAGCTACTTCAGAGCTGTGCCGCTAGATGGCGCTGGCGCTACCAACCGACGCGATTTGAAACCTGAATCTCGCAAGTTAAGTTAAGATCATATTTTTTAAGTAATTTATGAAAACAGTAGGTAACATTGTTTTATTACTACTTATTTATGTAAATTCAACAGGCTCAATGTATAGTTTTTTGATGCTATAGTTATCTAAGTTTATATTTTGTTAAATTTCATTCGATAAAAAAAAAGTAACATTATTCTCGGCAATTAGCCTAAATAGAACTATCCAACATTAACTGTCGGCCGAAAGGCCCTAAGGTATGTGGACCAGCTGGCGTCAATCTTAGTAAGGCGAGTACTCCCTCTTTGCCACAGATTGAGGGAATTCCACTTACCCCCAAAAAACTATTTACAGAATGTGCTATGACTCACTGGAAACCAAAGTGACGGATGAAAGAAGAGTGCATGCGACAGAGATGAGAATGCTGAGATGGATGTGCGGAGTAACTATAATGGATAAGGTAAGGGAATGAGTACATCAGGGGAAGTTTGAAAGTAGCGCCAGTGACTGACAAATTGAGAAGTGGAAGGTTGGCGTGGTATGGGCATGTCATGAGGAGGGATGAAAGTCATATAACACGACGAGTGATGAGCATGAATGTGGATGGATATACTGGTAGGGGTAGGCCTAAGAAAAGATGGATGGACTGTGACTGAAAGATATGTTTGTGAAAGGAGTGAGTTCTGTTATGACGTGTGATAGAGGGAAATGGAAGAGAGAAACATGTTGTGCCGACCCCACTTAGTGGGATAAGGGCAGGAAGAAGAAGGTATGACTCACTGGGTGTCTGATTAGGTATAAGTGTGGCGGCTGCGTCAACGTTCCACAAAGACACCACTCCAGCAGAATCTCCTCTGAGGAGTAACCTCCTCTGTTTCCCTCCACAAGATGTGATGACGAAACGCATTGATGGAGGACAGGAGAGGACCTGGAACAAACATCATAATACTTATTCTATGTATAATATTTGACTGTATGGATCTGAGTGCTGGGCCACGAAAGCGACGGATGAAAGAAGAGTGCATGCGACAGAGATGCGAATGTTGAGATGGATGTGCGGAGTGACGCGAATGGATAAGGTGAGGAATGAATATATTAGGGGAAGTCTGAAAGTAGCGCCGGTGACTGAAAAGTTTAGGAGCAATAGGTTAGCGTGGTATGGGCATGTAATGCGGAGGGATGAAACTCATGTAACTAAAAGGGTGATGGAAATGAATGTGAATGGATATGTGAGTAGAGGTAGACCTAAGAAAAGATGGATGGATTGTGTGAAAGAAGATATGGAAAAGAAAGGAGTTGGTACAGAGATGAGTGAGATGAGAGACGAGTGACAGGGGAGAGTGGAAGAGGAGAACATGTTGTGCCGACCCCGCATGAGCGGGATAAGGGCAGGCCAATGATGATGTATAATATTTGACGACTTCCGTGTCACAGTGGGCGAAGGCCCGCCTGCGACGCAAAGGGTTCGATCCCCGCCGCGGAACAAATGTTTGTATGATCTACAGATATTTGTCTCGGGTCTGGGTGTTTCTATGTATAATATGTGTATTAATATACAAAAAGTATATTAGTAGTATATCAGTCATGTAGTCCATAACACAAGCTCTGCTTATATTTATTTTATTTTTTTATAGCTAGCTGTGCCTAGCTATAAAAAAATAAACTAGCTGTGCCCGCGACTTTGTTCGCGTGCGTTCGTTTTTCCCGCGTAAATCTCGATCCCGCGATTCCTTGGAGCCAAAACATGACAGGTAGCTCCATCTAGTTCTGTTCTACACTACTCTCTGTACTTTGACTGAGCTAATCTCTCGAACGGCTGAACCGATTTTAATAGGGCTTTTACTGGAAGATAGAGGTTGTCAGGCTGCTTTTTATCCCGGAATTCCCGCGGAAGGAAAACGTTTTTAGGAGACCTTCCCTAACTTTTTGAGATATTTTTAACACAGTAATATACAACTGCAAAAATAATTGTACAGTCACGGACAATAAGATACACTCCATACTTTTAAAATTAATATCACACTAAAATTAATAGATGTTGGTTAAAAACCAAAATCAGAAATTGATTTCACATTGAACTATAGTGGCGAAATCAATAAAAATACCAGAACATTGTTGGACGTTGACCTGTACATGGGTTGAAACATTATGGAGTGTATACATCTTATTGTCCGTTACTGTACGTGAAAAATACTATAAGGGGAAACTAACCTTATTGTCGGGATGGGCAAGCAGACCATACAACAGAGGGCTGTCAGTATCAACAGTCGGTCCATGGAACCCTTTGTGGTCGGGCACAGAACTGAAACATCAACTAAATTGTAATCCACGCCATCTATTGCCAGTCTGGCAAACTAATGTTGGCGCCTTTAAATAGATGGCGACACAGAACAAATAAAATTGTTATCGTATCGTTATGATTCAAAATATTCGATTATTCCCATCTGACAAACATATTTATTTTGTAAAAGAACAAATCAATATATTTTGAATGTTTCCGGCGCAAAACACACCTGTAGAGCGTTATAATTTGTTCTGTCGCCATCTTGTATTTTTTAGCCGCCATTTTTAGTGTCAGCTTTTGTTTGACCAGACTTTGGTTATTTGTGTATTAAGAAGTATCTCAAGATAATATTATCACAACTGTTAATTAAAGAATAATATAAAATACAGATGGGTATATGAAAGTGCTATGCAAATAAAAAACTACACTACTACGGTCAATGGATCTAGGTATTTACGAAGTCTTCTTCTTCGAGTCATGAGCTCTACAAAAAATTATTATCGGCGAAAAACGTAGCCCCACGGCTATGGCATTATGCGTAGCTGCGTTCAGGATTGTCTAACTTGAAATCCATTGCCAGTTATCATCCCAATTGAGCTCGACCAATCACAGAATGGAGAGAAGTATACTTAACATAAAACTAAAAGACAAAGTTCGATTAACAAAAATAAGAAAACAAACTAAAGTTATAGACATAAAACACCGGATCAAAACACTGAAATGGACAGGACATCTTATAAGAACTAAGACAGACAAATGGGCCAAAATAGTGACAAATTGGTGCCCCAGATATAAAAAGAGAAAGAAAGGTAGACAGCACCGCAGATGGGAAGATGATATTCAGGAGGTGGCGGGAACGACGCGGGCTAGAAAAGCAGGAGACAGGTCGCTATGGAGAACTCTTGGGGAGGCCTATGCTGAAAAGCAAGACAATTAAGAAACCGGTGTCTAATAATATTAAGTATTGTGTATTTTAAGATTGTTAATAAAGGCTATTATTATTATTATTATTATTATTATAATCACATAACACGAAAATGACAAAACACGTCATTTTCGTATTTAGTGATTGGTTAAGTTCAAACGGGATGGATTGGGAAATGATTTCAAGTTAGACAAAGGCTGCTGGTCTTCTCTTGTGCAGTTGTTCAGGCACAGAGGGCAATCTAGAAGGTGACTCATCATCTGGCTCGGTTCACTGTATTTATGAAGTTAGGCTCAAGCCACATTGAATTGGCAAGCGACGCGTCAATTAGTTTTATAGCAAGCCATTATAAACCTTAATATACAAGATATAGAAACGCTTGTTGAATGAACCGCTCGAGTCAAGGCGGCCCGCTGGATGGCTTCGCCAGATCTCGTTCATTCTACGTTGCCCTGTACCCCAGTGCAGAGTAACATAAAGCTGAGACTACTCCTTTTTGGCTAACACCAGCCCAGACCCTACTACATAGGTACTGTTAACTTATGTTTTCTTTCTTTCTTTTTGCACTTTGTGTTATTTTACTATTTAGGTCTTGTTTTTGTTTTGTGTTCTTTGTAATTGTATGTAGGTGAGTAGGTATAGGCACAGAGGTTCCTAAATAACTCTGTCACCTACTTACCTCATACCTACTTTTGTGTTTTTTTTCTGTATGTACCTGTTCTCTGTTGATGTAATGTGCCTGTGTCTGTGTGTTGTCAAATAAAGTTCTATCTATCTACAAGCGTTTCTATATCTTGTACCATTGTTCGTAAGGTTTATAATGACTTGCTATAAAACTAATTGACGCGTCGCTTGCCAATTCAAAGTGCATTGAGCCCTGTGAGTTCTATGCGCAGTAGAGACTTTAGTCTGAATAAGAGGCACTGCGCCGTAACTAACTCCACGAATGCCTAGATTCTAGACCATGGCCCTTACTAATAAACTTATCCTAAGTTATGTCATGCATAAACTAAAACTTTGTACCTATGGTTATTCATAGGTTATGCATTACATAACTTTATGTCAAGTTTTAATTTGCAAAAAAAATCTTGCAATTTATTCTGCATACTCTCATATTATTTATACGTACATAAAAAACAGCAAAATAAATTCGCAATACTAATTTAATACGTACATTTAACAAAAAAATAAATTATTAACAAAAATGTCATCTATTCTATCTAAAAAAAATTCTAAGCACTGTTTAACTTTAAACAGCGTTTATTTTGTATTGTTTAAATAAAATAAAAATAAAGATTAACTTTATAAAAATCTAATAAGCTTTGGGACATGGTGCAAGCAAAATAATTTAACTACCTACATTGATGTACTGTTTACAAGAACACACTAACATATAAATGCAGAAGTTTGTCTGTGGGTATGTTTTTCACACCGTAGAACATAGAGAATTTCTTCTCATTTTAAAGAAATGAGGAGGTCATTTCTTTAAAATACAGTTTTTTTTTTTTATATTAAGTCTTAAAAAGTTAAGTCTTTTTAAATTCCCCTTAAACATATTAAGGCTGAGAGCCTCAAGTGCAGCTACAGGCAGATGGTTAATTGTGTGTTAATTGTGGACCGATTTTCAAAATTATCTGTTATTCAAAGGACATACTCAATTTAATCCCTTCCCATAACAACGATTCCTAAGGAATTAATACTTTGCCTTAAAAACCGAGCTTGTAATTTTCTGCTTCGTCTTCTTTTTAGTTTTTAAAAAGTTATGGCAAAACTAGTCTAGATCCAGTCTAGGCATTTATTTAGTAGGACCACTGGGATCACTTAGAATCGTCTTAAAACTAGGTTCTATTGAGGAACCAAGTGTTCGTTATTTAAGTCACAGTATCTATATAAACAGTACATCAACTACAGAAAAAACATTTGTGCTGACCTACTGAGCGCCCTTCCGCGTAGTCTGCTATAAAGGAGAAATATTTATTATTTATGTTATTTAGCTTTATTCATTGTGCTAAATTTTGATCAATTGGTTAATTTTATTTTTATTACACATCTCTGTAAAATGTGCTAAATATGCATTAAGATTTGACTAAATAGATCATTAGACATGAATACATGTAAAGATCTGTGAGGATGTCTACCGCGCCTTGGGGATTTCTCTTAGATTTTTTCAAATGAATTTATCATTTTTAATTCAAGATCCTTTGAAGATAGGGGGTAGTTAGAGGCACATCCAGAGAAACAGAATACGATGCAATTATTTATATTTAGAAAATGCATCAGAATTTTACATCACATACGGATATCACAATAAAATCATAAATTTAGAGTATATCGACCAAGATAAGAATTTATAATTCATTTATTACAACTCTAGATCAATTATGTGTTCAAAAAAAATTAAAATTCAGCACAATTTAGACACTAGACACACGTAGCATGTGCTCGAATGATTATCTAGTGAATTTTGAATGACACATGCCGATGACGATATCTTTAATTTTAGCCGTTTGCTATAAAAAAAAAACACACAACAGTCATATACATACATAGTCCTGAACACATAGGATTACTAGATAAGTAAGTTCGTATGAGTCAGTGGCCAACTCTGGTGACGGAGTTTTTAGGCCGATCTCTTCCAGGCAACATTTTCCTCTGTGGCGCAGTGGGTGAAAGCCCGGTTACGACCCAGAAGATTGCTGGTTCGATCCGCGCCGCGGGATAAATGATTGTATGCATGGGGTCTGGGTGTCTATGTATAATATTATGTATTTACAAACAAAAAGTATATCAGTTATCTGATTCCCATAGTACAAGCTTTGCTTAGTTTGGGGCTAGATGATGCTGTGTGAAATATCCAGCATTATTTATTTTTATGAAATGTTTAGTGACTGTTGGGTGTTTTTAGGAATCGTAGAAACTTAATCAAAAAAGTTTAATTCTTTGTAATTTTTTATAGTGCTAATCCACACCTTTGTATTTCATTAAGAAATGAAAAGTGTTATACCTATAAATATGAGCTTATCAAAGATTTGGATGCCGACAACTAGGGTTCTGTGGCCGAGCGGTAAGGCACTCCGGCTTTAGAAAGATCGTCTGATCGATGCGGGTTCGAATCCCGCCGGAATCCAAAATTTTGATAACACTTTTCATTTCTTAATCAAAAAGTTTAACTTGGTGTTTCATAATATACAGTTTTTTCAATACCAAAATGTATGACTTACTTTGCGGGTAGTTTGTAAAGATAGCCTTTGCCTTCAGTTGACCAGACTAGTACTCTATCTGGTGCCAGAAAGTCGCCCGACATCCAACGTTCGCCTGTAGGCGCTTGTATAGAGCATAGTACTGAGAAATCGCCTGGAAATTTTAAAAACAATGTTTAAATTACTACAATATGTACATAAAATTACAAAATACAATAGAATCAGTCAAGCTATCTAAGGATCGTAAAAACGATCTATAGATAGCCCAACTGGTCCAGGTCCAATGTCTAAATTCAATAATTATCAAATAAATATTATAAATAGTAAATATTAAAAAAATTACACAATTTATAGTATAAAATCAAGACTTTTCTTCGACACTAACTGGTTCTCCGAAAAAGTTAGATTTGTTGGTACCGTGATTTAAATGTATTTTTTTCTGGCGCAACCGGCTGGATAACTGAACGGATATTTTCAGTTTATTTTGCATTTGAACTTGTCTTTTTGTGCAGGTCTAAACTTTAAAAGTATGATCCGAATTGTGTTTAATACGTTATCTCTCCGTTCATTCGATAACTTAATCACACTTTCATTTTAGTTTTTGTTATATTCATATAGAAAGAAAGAAACTTTTATTTTGTGCCACAGACAGAAGAATATTATAATGCAGGTACATTGTAATAATATTGAATTAAAATAAGTTAGACATAATCTGATTACCTACACTCTTAACTTAAATAACTATAAGTGACCGCAAAATAGGTCGTCACACAGCAAAATGTTACGGCAGCCGAAGCTACTGTAACGCTGGTCTTCCGTGACGCCAGTGTGCGTAGTGCATTATGTTCTATTCATACTGCAATTTCTGGCGTAGCCGGATGGATAATCTGTTTTTTAACACCCTTGCTCGTAAAGCTGATGTAATTCCACCGGTTTTAAATATGTAAAGCGGGTCATAACAAACGCGTGTGTTATCAAAGCAAATAGTTATGTTATAGTCCATACAAATTCCATAACAGCATTATTTGCCATTTCAAATATGGAACTGATCGCCGCCGAGCTGGAGTCGTGCCTCCAGCTAGTGAGCAGCGCGCTGTTGCTATTCAAAGGAGAACTAATCGCCGCGCGGCGCCGCCAGTCAGTAGGCAGCGCTGGCGCGCTGTTAAAATGGCGGGAAAACAACAGTGTGCATTCACAGATTGAGTATAATTAAAATGTTTTTTTTTTTCTGTTTCCTCGCAAATGTGTTAAAAAACGTCGTACGATATACGTGCGTAGTGGTTATAACATGCTCGGCTCAATTACGCCCTCGCCTGCGGCTCGGGCTGAAATTCCGCCTCGCATGTTATAACCATCTTTACGCACTAATATCGTAATGTACTATTACGTTACAATTTTTATCTTAATACAATTTTATCACTATTAAATAATTAATTTTTTAACACCCTTGCTCGTAAAGCTGATGTAATTCCACCGGTTTTAAATATGTAAAGCGGGTCATAACAAACGCGTGTGTTATCAAAGCAAATAGTTATGTTATAGTCCATACAAATTCCATAACAGCATTATTTGCCATTTCAAATAAGGAACTGATCGCCGCCGAGCTGGAGCTAGTGAGCAGCGCGCTGTTGCTATTCAAATTTCGAACTAATCGCCGCGCGGCGCCAGTCAGTAGGCAGCGCTGTTAAAATGGCGGGAAAGCAACAGTGTGCATTCACAGATTGAGTATAATTAAAATGTTTTTTTTTCTGTTTCCTCGCAAATGTGTTAAAAAACGTCGTACGATATACGTGCGTATTGGTTATAACATGCTCGGCTCAATTACGCCCTCGCCTACGGCTCGGGCTGAAATTCCGCCTCGCATGTTATAACCATCTTTACGCACTAATATCATAATGTACTATTAACACACACACACACACACACTTCTCACGCTTAGTAGCCTTATAGACTAGCATCTTCTTATGAAACCTACACCTAGTTTTAAGTTTTGTTAATTACCTACTTTGTGTTTGTAGAAATAATCTCTGTACTCGGAGGTGAGCCTCAATTTCTGCGACACAGTTTTAAAAATGCGGACATTATCGTTACCCATATGTTTTGTTTGTGTCATGTTTTTGTTTCTTAAATAAACTATTTGAATTGTTTTGATTCATACATCAATTTCTGGCGCAGCCGGATGGATAATCCATTTTACGTTACAATTTGTATCTCGGGTGTAAAAAGACTGCTACGGAAAACTGAGGGGTTGTAATCAGACCATGATTCTAGACGGTCACAAGTGAAATTTTGGGGGGGGTCACTACACTAATAATAGACTTTAACGCACAATAAACAAGATTTTACTATTGGACGTGTACGATTTTGGGGGGTCATGTCCCCCGTGACCGCCTGGCAGATCTGTGATTGACTTAGGTACGGTAGGTAATTATTGGTATTCAAAACAGAAGTAGGTAAGTACTTTAAGCGTCAAGAACTAGATGTAGGTAAGCATCGCGTTGATTTTTTCTAAAAAAAATCGGCTCGCTTCGCTCGCTCATTAAGATGCTCAATTCGCTAGAAGTAGGTAAGTACCTACTACTATCGTAAGAACGAATGTATCGTGTTGATTTTTTCTAAAAAAAATCGGCTCGCTTCACTCGCCCATAAAGATACTCACTTCGCTACTGGTAGTGCTAAAACTGGCCTTACTATCGTCAAGAACTAGATGTAAAAAAAAATTCGGCTTCGCTACAAAATTGAGATTAGAGGGTGCCGTACAAATCTCATTTAGGGCACTCACTATTGCTCACTTCGCTAGAAGTAGCTAAGTATCTAGAGTATCTACTACTATCGTCAAGAACTAATTGTCTAAAAATTCGGCTCGCTTCGCTCCCCCATTAAGATACTCACTTCGATAAAAAATTGCTATTAGGGATGCCGTACAAATCTAAAATAATGGGGGGAGGGTGCTCAATTGAAAACCGCTCCGGGTACCCACCCACGCTACGCCGCCACTGTTCGGTAGACGTCTTTTTACACCCTGTATACAATTTTATCACTATTAAGAATTAATTTTTACTTAAAAACTTACCAGCATCATATATCTGACAGTACTTAGCGCACACAATAAGAACTGTACGCTGGTTGTACGCGCAACAGTTCAAAGAGAGCGCGTTTAGGCAGCGAATCTGTTTAGATTCGTTCTCGTAGATCGGCTCTGATTGTTTGTTTTCGTGGCCTAGGAGGGACCATACCTGAAAATATTATAGTAACATTATATGTATTATGTATCAATCAATACATATCTACATCTACACTAATATTATAAAGAGGAAAGATTTGTTTGTTTGTTTGTTTGTTTGAATTGAATCTCCGAAACTACTGGACCGATTTGAAAAATTATTTCACCATTAGATTCCTGCAGTATCCCTGATGATAGGCTATATTTTATCCCGGGAAAGTGAAGTTTCCCCGAGGGAACGCGGGTAACACCGCGACGGACAGCTAGTGATAAATAAATATATAATGCTGGACATTTCACACAGCATTATCTAGCCCCAAAGCTTGTACTATGGTGTTTGTAAATATTTGCAGATCATACAAAAACATTTATCCCGCGGCGGGGATCGAACCCGCAACCTTCTGCGTCCCAAGCGGGCTTTCACCCACTGCGCCACAGAGGTACTCGAGAGATAGTTGTTACTCACTTTGACTGTTCCTGTGATGGAGATTGCCAAAACAACATCATCTTTCCTTGAAGACGGACGCAGCACCTGAAAACATGACGAAACAATAAAAAAAACTCATTAAAAATCAGTTTAGAAAACTAATTATTTAATAGAAAAAAATTGCAAATATAGTGTTAAAAAAGCAAGTTCGTATTAGTCAGTGGTTAATTATGGTGACGTAGTTTAAAGGCCGTCTTAAGACCTCCGTATCAGAGGAGCAGATCAGAGTGGAAGCGGTTAGAGGAGGCCTATGTGTCGACAGGACACGCTAAAGAATAGCCGGACTGGTGTGAAAAAATTGTAAAACTCTCAGTAAAAATAAAGCCATTGAAATTGAAGGCCTCCCTTAATAGGCGGGACCGACAATTTAACAATTTAAGTTACAGTTGTACGAAGGCGTGGTCTTGTGTGTGTGTGTAGATTTGATTTTGTGTAAGCTTTACTGAGCGCTCATTGGTCCATGGAGCGTTCCCTTACGCACGTAGACATGCATGACACACACAATAAAGACCGACCTTCGTGATATACTCACATGCAAAGCAGATATCCAATCGGGGTTCATCTTGGAGCTGAGTGAGAAGATAACCTCCAAAGAGAACGGGTCCATGATCAGAATCTCAGCATAGTACCCGTTGCAGAATAAACGCAGGTCCTCACTGTTGCACATATGGTATGCCTGGAAGAGTTAATTAGCTTCACTATTTTTAGCCCCCCACGCAAAAAGAGGGGTGTTATAAGTTTAACGTGTCTGTGTATCTGTGTGGAAGGGGAAGGCCTAGGCAAACCTTCTTGGATCAAATTGGCGACATTTTGGAGAAGGGCCAGGTCAAAAGTACCCTAAACCGACGAGCATGTATGAAGAATGTAATGAGAGTGAATGAGGCGAAAGTTGTGTGTCAGGATCGTAGCGACTGGAGATCCGTGGTATTTGCCTACCCCTTTGGGAAAGAGGCGTGACTTTATGTATGTATGTGTATCTGTCTGTGGTATCGTAGCTCCCAAACGGATGAACCGATTTTCGTTTAGGTTTTTTTGTGTGATAGATAATTTCATCCCGAGTGTTCTTAGCCATGTTTCATGAAAATGTTCAGCCGTTTGAAGATCATCAGCGCTTTTCTAGTTGATGAGGGGATCTGACTTGATCCTTATGTCCGATCGATTCGAAATTTGGTAGCGTGTTATTTCAATGATATTGAAAGTATATGGTAAGGTAACCATGACCTGATCAGCCGTTTGAAAATCATCAGCTCTTTAATAGTTGATGATTTGTACTCTGATTATTTTCTATTGTCTGACTAACTTCCGTTAACTAATTTTTCTAGAAGTGGAGGGGTCTTTTTTTACGTTTTTTTTTTTTTTAATTCTCAGTAAAAGCTTTGAAATTGAAATTGAACAAATGAAATTTACCTGAATATTGGTGTGGACTTGAGTGAGCTTAACACTTTCTCTGCATTTGCCATCAACAAGGTCCCAGGTACACATTTCTCCGGCCTCTGACGAGCTTACTATGTAGTTGTTATCCTGAAAATATATTGTAAAATAGATTTGGATGAAACATTTCACATTCAATTACTCATCATTTCCCTGCCCTTATCCCACTTTCATGTGGGGTCGGCACAACAGGTTTTCCTCTTCCACTCCGCTCTATCAGCCGTCATCTCAACACTCACTCCTTTCTTACCCATATCATCCTTCACACAGTCCATCCATCTTTTCTTTGGTCTGCCTCTTCTGATACATCCCTCCACATTCAAATCTAACATTCTTCTCGTTACATGACTCTCTTCCTTCCTCATAACATGCCCATACCACGACAACCTATTACTCCTCAACTTATCCGTCACTGGCGCAACTTTCAAACTTCCTCTAATATATACATATATATGAAAATACCTATCTGGGATATGATAGAATTTTTCTCCCACCAATGAGCTTAGTTTTTTTTCTGCAATTTTTGAAATTTGACACTGCAACAGTTCGAAAAATATCGTCAAAATGCCATTGAAATAATTTTGCTTAGTTCAAGCGCTAGCAAATCGCGTGGCCCAGGACATTGTAAAGTCCAAAGGGTAGTTGAAAAATCGCGTCTGCGTTTTTATTGCTATCTCTTTCTTGATCCGATTCATGCCGTGCCTTTAATGAGCACATATCATTCATTTGCCTGCCCTTATCCCGCTTATGCAGGGTCGGCACAACATGTTCTCTTCTTCCACTCTCCCCTATCACTCGTCATCTTCGTATTCACTCCCTTCTTACCCATATCTTCTTTCACACAATCCATCCATCTTTTCTTTGGTCTACCTCTACTCACATATCCATCCACATTCATTTCCATCACCCTTTTAGTTACGTGACTTTCATCCCTCCGCATTACATGCCCATACCACGCTAACCTATTGCTCCTCAATTTTTCAGTCACCGGCGCTACTTTCAGACTTCCCCTAATATATTCATTCCTCACCTTATCCATTCGCGTCACTCCGCACATCCATCTCAACATTCGCATCTCTGTCGCATGCACTCTTCTTTCATCCGTCACTTTCGTAGCCCAGCACTCAGATCCATACAGCACGACAGGTCTAATGACCGTCTTGTAGATTTTCCCCTTAAGTTTAAGGGGCATACAAGGGTCACAAGTTGTTCCCGAGACCTGTCGCCATTTCATCCATCCCGCATTCATTCTATTTTTGACGTCTCGGTCTATTCCTCCATCATCTTGGATCAATGATCCGAGGTATCACATTCAATTACTATATTATTAAAATTTATTAAGAATCAATCATGCATTTAGTCATACATACATACATACATAAAGTCACGCCTCTTTCCCAAAGGGGTAGGCAGAGACCACGGATCTCCAGTCGCTACGATCCTGACACACAACTTTCGCCTCATTCACTCTCATTACATTCTTCATACATGCTCGTCGGTTTAGGGTACTTTTAGACATAGACATAGACATAGACAGACATTTATTCACTACTTTGGCACACAATACAATCACTAGAATAAAAAAAAAAACCAAAATAAAAAAGAAGAATAATAAAAAATGAAAAGTTGAAGAATTGTGATTGTGTGTCACAGCAGCAAAAAGCATTCTGCCGTCCCACTGAGAAGTGGTAAGGCGCTGGTATTCTTTTGACCTGGCCCTTCTCCAAAATGTCGCCAATTTGATCCAAGAAGGTTCGCCTAGGTCTTCCCCTTCCAGCTGTCCCATGCACACTCGCCTCATACACTTGCTTTGTCAAACGATTGTCATCCATCCTCTCTACATGCCCAAACCATCTTAACATACCTTTCTCGATCCTCAACACTACATCTTCTTTCACTCCACACTGTTCCCTTATCACACTATTTCTCACTCTATCATTCAACGTTACCCCACACATACTACGCAACGCTCTCATTTCAACAGCATTCACTCTACTCTGATGTTTTTTCTGCCACACCCAACTTTCACTTCCATACATCAATGTCGGTACCAACACTCCTCTATGAACTGCCAGTCGTGCCTTGTCGGACACTTTCCGGCTGCTCATAAAATCATGGAGAGCCCCATTCACTCGGTTTCCAGCATTCACTCTCCTTTCGATATCCTCATCGCGTATCATATCCTCATCATATATTATTGCATTTAGTCATTCAGTAATATTGAATTAAAATAGTTTATTTAGTAATATTTTTAAGTAAATGTCGCCTCTCCGGCAAAGGTCTCCCCGTTTCTCTCCAAAGCTCTCTGTCTCTAGCCTTTCTCATCCAGTCTGTTCCGGTTGTTTTACTTGAAAGAATTTTTGAAATAAGAGTTTATAATAACTCTCCTGTAGCTTAAACTGACCTGTATAATAGACGCCCGGGACAGACAAGTAACCGGAGCGGTATGCCCCACCAGCAAGCATCTCGGAGTCATCTTCAGACTCTCGGGGTCCACCTGCCAGATGCATATCTGTCCGTCATAGCAGCCCGTGACCAGGGTCTTCTGGTCTCTAGAGAGGTAGACCGAGGAGACGCAGTGGGTTGGAGCATGCTTGCCCCAGAGGACAACGGGGACTATGAGGTTAGTGCCCGGCATGGTGGCCTGAAAGGATGAAATAAAAAAAAAATAAGAATATTCATTAAAGCAAAAACAGAGTATCATAGACATCCTTAAGTAACTAACAATAGATAATAGGAGATACATAGAACATCAGAATACTCATATTCTGCAGAGAACTTATTCTAATTTAAAGCCATATTATTGGTTTCCTCATTAGGCCAGGCCTGTATCGAGAGAGCCTGTGTAAAATAGGTAATAACTTAAAAGGTACAACAACACTCATAGCAACGATATTTCTATTATTGAACAAACAAGTTGTACACTCAACAACGAAAGTTAATCAACATTTGAAGTTTCAAAAATCAGAATATTTCTGAAATCTTTTTTTTTTATGATGAATGGGTCGGCTGTTGACCTCGAAACTAACATAGGCAAGAATGAGGTCTACGATGGAGCAAGCCTACAGAAGGTGCCTATTAACTCTATTCTTGAAAACAACAGGGTCGTAGCTCAGCGGAAATACATGTATACATTATGGCCACAATGTTGGCAAATACTCAAGACTAGTTTTCAGTCCAGTCCATTATAATTTAAAAGAAATGGGAATTTAGGGGAATCTTACTGTTAATCGACTTTGTTGCTGACCGTATACTGGAGAAGTTTTAGTCATAAACTAAGCTATCAAGTAAGATAAAACAATAGGTACTAGAAGATGCAGTGAGTTGATTGATTAGTTATGATGGTAGGTAGGTACTGATTAGAACTATGATCGATGAACGGATCTTATTATTTCGGCAACATATTAATGCACTATTATATTATAGCTCATTATAAATACAGATTGACACTTTATTACTTCTATAAATAGCAAAATAATACTTAGACACACCTCCGGAACACCTTAGGATAAAATCAATATTACAACAATTTTAAGGCACATTAACTGTGACTTAGTTATTCAATAGTTAAGTAACAGCATTGAACAACAATAAAACTAGCCGTGAAGATGTTTTGTTTGTACAATTTTCCGATATGACACTATTTTCTTTACTATAGAATCGGTACAAGGCCGAATCAATTTACGACTAACCTGCTGCACTTAGATGGTGGAAAACAACTGTATATGGCGGCCACTAGATTAAATCACCATTTAGAAACCAAAATAGGAGGACTTTCGAGGAATATTTTGAGGAAAAACTAAAAATTACGCGACCTGCGACAACAAAACCAACCAGCAGTCAATGACACTTGACAGCTGATTGATTTATTTTTATTTTTCTAATGTTGGCAGTCCTGCACAAATGTCGATGTCAAAATTGCCTGCGTTCATGAAATTACTTTTCAGAGGAAGGGACAGCTTGAGCAAAGAGTGCGTATATTAAAATTAGACATTTAATTTGAAATTGTATTAGCGTCATTATATTGTCATTTTTCACATGCGAAACAAGATATTTTTTGTATTGATGCTTTGAGATTTATCCAAAATGGACAAGAATAAAAATGTTTCCTCTACAAAAGTCAAATCCAAGCCCAAGGAGGAAAAGATTGGTGATCTAGCTGCAAAGATCGATGAAACCGATGAGATGAAGCTGAAAATGCTTGCAGCTCTTGATAAACCAGAGCCTGAGGATATGCTGTATCCTGCAGAGTTGAATGCGCATCTGATTGAGCAGCTAAAGGTAGGTTGTACATTGCACAGTTCAATAAAAACTACCTACGTACATTAGACTGTTAATGCAGCACTGGAGTTTATAATCCCTCCAGACCTGATAACCTGATAATAACTCATCATTCATAACTTTTACTCATAGGTAATGACGTGCGAAAACAACGAACTAAGAAAATGCGTGTTCACAAAAGACCAAGACATAAAAGAACTGAACAAAACAGTCAGCGAACTGAATCAACGTATCCGCGACATCATATCCGGAACTGGTCCAGCTATATCATCCAAATCAGCTGGAATCATCAGCGCAAAGATAACTGACCTTTGCAAACAGAATCGGCATCTTGTCGCTGAAGTGGAAGGCTATAAAACAAAAAACGCTACATTGGAACGTAAAATAATGCAGCTGGAAATTATTAATAAAGAAAATGAAAAGTTAGACATTTGTCTTTGCAAGGACGAACCGATTGACGCCAGCCCTGATGAGCTGAAAGAGTTGAATGCGAAGCTATCTGTCGTGAACAAGAAATTGTATGACAGTAAGAACAGAAATCTTGAGCTGAAGAATGATATTCTTCTCGCTACCAAAATCTTGCAGCAGGAACTTGGGGATAAATTCACGAGTATTAAAGAGCTGCAAAATGATGTAGCTGGGTGGAAAGGCAGAGCTCAGCAAATTGTGCTCCTACAGGCGAAAGTGAGTGAGTTGGAAGAGAAGTTAACAGGGAAGCATAAGAACTTGATTGATACTAAAAGCAAACCCCAAACGGAGGTAAGTTATAAAGCCGGTACCTTTGTAGGTTTGTACGTAGGTACGCTTACCTACTTGTAGTTATTAATCAAAACTACCTACCTAGCTACTAAGTATAAATATTTCAGGTGATTAGAGACCTAGAAACGAAGAGAAAGAAGGAAGTAGAACAAGCAATGAAAGAGCTAGAAACTCTCAGATATGAGAATCAAGAGTTGAAGAAAAAGCTCGATGGAGCGAGATGTAGAATCCGAAATCTGGAGTGCGACTCAACCACCATCAGACAGAAGATGCAGACTTTGATGGAGAAAAGCAGCCATGATGATATGCTGGTCAATGAACAGAGAGTAAGTTTAAATCTTATAGTAAGGTACGTATTCATGTCGATAATTGATACATTTTAACTAGATTTAACGGTTACAGAACCAAATAAAAAATTCAGAGCTGTATTACCAAGAGATTCTGAAAGAAAACACGACAAAAATGAACAAAATGCATAGTGAGGTAACGGAATATCAAAAACTCATCTCAAATACAGACGCAAAGATTGACGCTTTGAGGAAGCAGTCCGCTGAAAAAGCATGCAAAATTGAAGAGTTACGAGCTCAGCTTTTAAGATATGAAGAGTGCTCATTACAAAGTGTTTTCTTTACGCCAATGAAGACTGCTACCGATAACGAAATCAAAAAACTGTCAGACCTCGTCGTCACTCTCAATGATAGAATAGATTCAGAAAGACACAAATGGGAAGAGCTGGAAATTAGCACTAGAAAAATAAAAGAGAGAAAACGCCGCCTGGAGCGAAGAGTAAATGCGTTGGAAGAAGAACTAAAGCTGTATAAGGACTCCAAAAGAGGTTCTAGGATGTCAAAAACGTCTTTAGCGAAAGATGCGCCGTTTGAAATGTTTGGTGGCGGTATGTCTGTAACCAAAAAACAGTCGTCGATAGCTGCAGTTGTTGAAAAACCGAGCGAAAGCTCTTCTGAATCTCAACCTACAGAGGGATACGAAGCTCTGGATAAAGATGATCTAAAATACAAGTTGGAGCTCGCGGATGAAAAACTCAAGATAATGGAGGACAAATTAAAAATGATTGAGGAAGAAAAACAAGATGATTACAATCATCTGACGGATATGATCCAAACGTCGAAGCAATTATTCAATGAAGCTCTTGCTGTGCTGCAGCGGGAAAAATGTCTGTGTTCGTAGTTTTATAGCATGTTTATGTTTTTTCAATAAAATAAAGTGTTATTTTATTTGTAATCTGGTGTTTTTATTGCGTTTCCACTGCAGTCATAATGCAGCAACACACACCGTATTTGCTTAGCACAGTAGCCTCGGACCAAGAATCATCTTATAAGATCATTGGTCCTAGACAGTAGCACTCTTTAGACTACCCACAGAGTAACTAGACTACCCATCTGTATTCTGTGGCACTACAACCAGTTGCATGCGGCAACTTTTCGGAAGGCAGCACGCTTTTTTTACTCTAAGGGCAGCACTGATTCATGGTAGGATTTTGAACACGATCGTTGGCAGCCCTATTCGCCGCCATTTATCATTTTATTATTTGTTGGTGGCATGCGCGTTCGGAGATGCTACGAAAATCGTGCTCCTGAGTGTTTTCAAAAGTGAATCCAAAACTTTGTTCGTGAATTGTGAAAAGTGGTGTTGTTCGGTGAAATAACAGTGTTGATATAATTTTTTGTGTGTTGTGCGAAAGACAATCATCATGAATAAAACTTGCGCAAGGTGTGAGAAAACAGTTTACCCAACTGAGGAATTGAAATGTTTGGACAAGGTAATTTTCACACGCATTCCAGAAAGTTAACTTTCTTGCGCATGCGACTATTCAACATCCTTTTCTATCTTTTTATGAACATTTTCTAAAACTTATTCAAACATTCTTCGTTCGAAATTCGAAAGAATAATTTAGAACGGCCGGCTACAATTCTCTGCCTCTCGCGTGAGTCATAAAATTACTATAAATTGAGTCTGATATCATTGCGTGGTCCACAAAGTGCCATGTTCATACCTATGATGACCTTTTACTTAATTACAGGCACCTGAATCTATCGACCTTGTGTCCCATTGATTATCGATTGTATTCGAATGCTGATAGCTCACGGCTATTTGCAGCTGTTTCTTGTCATTACATGGAAATTGTTTACCTTTTTACTGGCGTCAAAGATAGATAAGATATATTGATAACGAAATATAAATTATACTATGATCACAAAGTACCTATTAAAACAACTACTGGAACTCGTGTCGTTCGCTATTTTCGTGTATGTACTATCACCAAAATATGTGCAAATGAAAAAGGCAGGGTCAGGTAGCTGACTGTTTGCAAGCGAAACAGTTTCAAAATTGGTAGAGCGAGAATTTTGTCGATAGTACATACTACAAATACCAACTGATACAACTGCCTCCAGCCATAGCCATAACACAAATCGCAATAGAATAGAAATCGAATTGACATATAACACTGAGACTCCACCAGTGTCAAATGGCATTCATTGTCAAAACTGCATACATTTTATGTCGAGTATCGCGGCACGTGAGTTCCTGGCAATATGTCAAACTGACGATTTACAGTTCTGTTAAGACTTCCGTCTACACCGGTGGGCTTGTGTAAGAAATAATGTAATGAGAATAGATGAGGCAAAAAATGTGTGGAATCATCCTCATTCTCCTGCCTTAACCCATGCTAAGTGGGGTCACACATCCCTCCCCTCAACCACTCGTATCACACGTCAACTGAAAATGTGTGTCAGGAATATGATTCTAATCTCAATTTTGTTCAATCTATACCTGTTCAAACTAGTGAAAAATTAAGTTTAAACTGAGATCACAGAAAGCAATGTTACAAAATTGTAACGCAAAATAAACTGATGTTTGAAATAAGAAACTGCTTGATTAACAATCTGTAATATGAAGCCTTAAAGGTACTTATTTTATTTAATCGTATGACAGGAGTTAAAACTTAAATAAAAATAAAACAATTATAAACTTAAAAATAATAACTACACTACACTAATTCTTAATCTACACTATAAGTCAATGTTCAGATTCCCAAGCCAGGACACTGCTTCATAGAAAAGAAGAAGAAGAAAAATATTTATTTTGCAACAGTACAAATAGAAAAAAACGAAGATAAAAGGTACAAAAATATATATAAAATGTTGCAAAATGGGCCTTAACTCAGCATATGCTGGGTTGTGAACAACCAGCGCTGGTCTTCCGTTAAGGTCGTTTTGGGAAGATCTACTAGGTCAGTCTTAAAGGTACTAATTTTAACAAAAGTAAAAGCAAAATGAAAAGGATGACGAGATCATTTGTCACCTATTTTCATTACAGTTGCGGAAACATTTATAGGAAAGTGAACAACTCCATACTTGGAACTGGGAGACCTATATTTAGATTAATGAGGATATAACATGGGAAAAAAGTCCCGTAACACATGTCATGTTAATTTCATACATATTATATTCTTTGCCTAAAGTAAAGCTAAAAGCACCACACCCACAGCTTGTTTTGTTGAAATTTTCCAAAATTAAATTCAAAGGCCAGGGATTCAAAATTGGATACAAAGAACCATCTTCTCATGCTGCGATTACATGCTTGGCAAGCCTCGACCTAGCATTCAAGTGAGCGCCGTAACTAGAATGCAAGCAAGAGAACCGGGTTTTGGCAGGTTTGGCAAGTGTATACTCTGCACTTCATCATTTAAAGTCAGCTTTCAGTTACAATCCCAATCAAAACTGAAAAAATCATAAAGTTGACAAAATCGCATAGCAAATTATTGAAAATAAGAAAAAGTTGGTACAAGGCCGTCACTGGGTCTGATTAGCGCAGGATCGTGGTGGATGGCACAAACTTAGGGAGGCCTATACCCAGCAGTGGGTGAAGTCAGGCTGCGGATGATGATGATGATGGTACAAGATCTTGTAACCAACATGAAGCAATAATCGTTTTGAATTGAATTGAATTAAGAGTTTCAATTATCAACCTTGGGTTTACTAAGAATTTGCTCGATCGGTGTTACATAATCGTTTAGCGAGAAATTATTGCACGCCCATGGAGTTGCCTTGGCGTTCTTCGCGGATCTTAGTTAAGAGCACCAGTAACTCAGCAAATTTTCGAAAGTATCCATGACGGAAGCCCATCCGTCATGCCGCCGCCGAAAAAAATTGACAAAAATAAAATATATAAACTTTAACATCAATAAAATCGCGTACCAGTCATACTTAAAAAACTTGTACAGTCGTCTAATTTATAAAGCGTAGGTACGAACGAAGTTGCGGGTAACAGCTAGTTTAGAAGACGGATCGGATTGAAAAGTTATGAAATGGTAGAAAATAGTAGAAATTGGATTCCGTGGTAGAAGTTCTAAGCTATTAAAAAATGCGCATTTATTTTCTCTTCTGTGAAACGAATCGCATTTTACAATCTAAATAAAATATTTTGGTTTTAAGTTGTTTATAAAAGCATATAATTTTTTGTGTTGTGTAGTGTGTTGAAGTGAACGATGTGAACATACTTCGTAAACATCGTTGATTCTGTCAAAAAAAACATCTGACATTTCTGAATCGGCGGGCTTCGTAGTAAAATTCTTGCGAAGAGGAAGAAAAAAGGAAGAGCGTGGTTTTCCCGTTCGAAACAAACAAATTGCAATAGTTTTAAGTGTTTGTTCAACAATGAATGTGAGTATTCAGTTTTAGTTCGGTAATGAGACACTTTTTGTTCACGTGTCAGTTTCATTGTTATTGTTTTACAGAGGCCAAGGGTTTCGCACAAACAGAGAGCCGCAATGTTCAAATTTATGCTGCAACACCCTGAAATTGCGAAGGGAACCCGGGTAACTGAGCCCGATGTAGCTATAAAAAAAGCAAACCTAATAAAGGAAATGTCGTCAATTCTAAATAACATTGATATGGGAGCCACAAAAACTCCTGAAAAGTGGTGGAAAGTGAGTTGTTTTGTTGTGTATTTATTATATTATAACTGTGTTTGTTGCCCTGATTCTTCACGGTATTGGCCGCGAAGGAACAGGGGTAAAATCACCTAGTTTTAAGTCGAGCGACAGAGGTCGTCGACATTACAATGGACTTCCGGCAAAGTCACGCCTGAATCAATCCAATTTAGTATGAATATTTATTTACTGTTTTAGTGTTGGCAAGATTGGAGATGCGATACTAAAGCAAAGGCAAATCGGATAAAAAAGTTTAGAGGTCGGTCAGGAGATATGCCCGGGCCACCGCCACTGACTGAGTTGGAGGAGAGACTCCTTCAATTCTGTGGAGTTCAAATGAACAATGACGATGAAGTTCCAGATCCGCTTGATGTAAATACTTGTAGCGTAAGAAATTATTATTTAAGTCAGTTGAAACAATCATCATTCTTGATAGATCAAAGTTAAGCAACATTCGGTCTGTAAGTGGAATGGTGACCGCCAGTGACATTTTCATCTGAGCGCTTCTGTGCTTCAGAAGGCATGTTAAATTGTCGGTCCTGGCTGTTTAGGTTGTTAAGCCATGATGGAGGCCTTAAGGCAGCCAAAAAACTCCAGAGTAGCCCTGACTCATACCAACTTACTATTGTCAACTAGCTGCACTCCCGCCGTGCAACTCGCAGTCCCTCGGGATTTTTTCGGGATAAAAAGTAGCAGATGTCCTTCCCTGGGATACAACCTTTATCCATGCCAATTTTCAGAATAATCTATTCAGTGGTTTGGGCGTGAAAAGGTAACAAACAGACAGATAGACAGACAGAGTTACTTTCACATTTATAATATGTATGGATGATCACCCATCCACAGACTTTGAATGTTGCTTAATTTGCTATTGACAATGCCTCTATGATATTATGTCTGAAAATATTAAACAAAAATGAAACTCAAAAATAAAAACTCTGTCACCAGAGTTTGCCACTGACTCATACAAACTTATAGACATGACATAGACATTCATTTATTTACTGCATAAGCACACATACACATGAATACACAGAAAAAACAATACAGCAATCAATAAAAGGAAGACACACTTTTTAGGTACATGTAAAAAATAAATAAAGGTAAAGGGAGAAAGTTTCCTAACAGTGCTGTGTGCTACAGCAGCAAAAAGATCTCGACTCAGCGTTATGCTGCCCTATCAGATGACAGGTCAGCGCTGGTCAGGCAACTTATAGGAAAATGTGGTGTTAAAAATCAAAATACTTAATGTTTTAGCATGAACAAGAAGTAGATGAGGAAATTGACGAGATGGAGGAGGCTATCCTAACACCCAATGTTAAAGTAGAGGTAGAAGAAGTTCCACCAAGTCGAAAGCGGGAACGATCAGAAAGTATGTATTAATTGAGCTATGACCCTGTTGTTTTCAAGAAGAGAGTTAATAGGCACCCTCTGGGTAGGCTCGCTCCATCCAGACAGACAGTTACTTTCATATTTATAATATTAGTATGGATGGATGCTATATATTATAGCGTAGTCTGAAATGCCCTTAATCTAGTAATAAAAAAAGCTTGCCAGTAAGTGAAATACTTGCCATTTTATGTTATTTATGAATCTGTAATTATAGGTGGTGATCCAATGGAAGATGCTCTGTTACGACAGACGGAGGCCCTTAATCGTATCGCAGGCGGCTTAGAAAGCCTTTCAGATGCTATTCGAACAGGATTCCTCGAGGTTGCCAAAGCTTTGCGGGCTGATAGAAGCAATGAAAGAACTTGAAACTGAAGAATAAATTACTGGATTCATCATGAATCGAAAAGACCATCAAGTTGCATTTGTCTATATACTTACGGTGCTTCTTTTTTCCGTATAAAAAGTAGCCAATGTCCTTCCCTGGGACACAACCTTTATCCATGCCAATTTTCAGCCTAATCTGTTCAGCGGTTCGGACGTGAAAAGGTAACAATCAGACAGAGTTACATGAAAATAATACTATAGTAAGTATGGATTTTTGCACATAAAAAAAAGAGTATGAAAATCATTTATTCAGTAGGACTGTTGGGATCACTTTGAATAGTCTTAAAACTAGGTGATTAAATCTTTTTTTTAATTTAATGCATTGGTTTTTATACTATGTATGGACATGTCAAAAGAAGATCACCCGATTACATTGGCAACCAGGTACTGGGACTGTCCATCTCCGGTAAAAGATCTAGAGGGAGACCAAAAACAACCTGGACAGCTGTGGAACGAGATATAAAGGCATGCGACGTTTCCCATGATGACGTCATGGATAGGGCGAAGTGGAGGAAGAGTGTTAGGAAGGCTGACCCCACCATCATGTGGGATAAATAATCGGGAAGAGAGAGAGGTTTTTATACTATGAAAGCATTAATGACTATGTAGATGTACTTTCCTAGTACCTTTATGTATCTTTAAATTATGTGAAATTCAGAATTATATTATGTTAAAACGGTAAAATGTATGCTAATGATTGTTTTTAATTGTTAAATTTCTTCTACATAGTAGATTTTTGATGTATTTATATTAATTATTAGTTTTACATGGCCTTTCTTATGTACCTTATTGTCTTTTAAATAAGGGGTGATGTACAAAATCTAGCTTGACAAGTTGAATCTTCATTATCAACTGAAGCGCTCGTGGTCGTGCTTGCTTAGTCGTTCTTGATAGATCGTCGAAGTTAAGCAACGCTCGAAACTGTCTGTAAGTGGATGGGTGACCGCCAGTGTCATTTTCATCTGAGCGCTTCCGTGCTTCGGAGGGCACGTTAAATTATCGGTCCCGTCTATTTTAAGTCGTTAAGCCATGACGGAGGCCTTAAGGCGGCCTAAAAACTCCGTCACCAGAGTTGGCCACTAAAAAGTAAGTAAGTTCGTATGAGTCAGTGGCCAACTCTGGTGACGGAGTTCACGGCCACTGACTCATACGAAATTACTTTTTTTTATTATCAACTAAAGTTTATTGATCATGATGTGAACTATTTATTTCGGTATTTTAGGGTAAGTAATAATTTTAGATGATATGGTGCAAGCGCGCAAGATCTTTAAAAGTAGATTAAAATGGTGTCAAAACCATCAGGACCAAATCAAAATGGACTTGTTAGCGAAACATCATTCCAAGGCGGACTTTAAAAATTTTTGGAAGTGCACGTCTAAATTGAATGTGAGGCCTGGCACTCCAGTGAGTGTAAATGGTGCTTCTACCCCTTTAGAAATTGCGAACACTTTTAAAGATCACTTTCTTGTACAGTCACCCTTGGGACCGCCTAGCCGAGGATGCGATGCTGAAAACCAGAATGCCCAGCGAATTAAAACAATTATTTCTGCCAAGGATGTAAGAGCCGCGATTAAAAAAATGACTAGAGGCAAATCGCCTGGGCATGATGGACTCAGTATCGAGCACCTGAAGCATGCGGGTGTCCACCTCCCTCGATTGCTGTTTAATGTGTGTTTGAGTCACTCGTACTTGCCTGCCGACTTGATGCAAACACTGGTGGTGCCCATTGTTAAAAATAAAACTGGGGATATGTCAGATAAGTCTAATTATAGACCCATCTCGCTGGCTTCTATTGTGGCCAAGGTACTTGACAGTGTGCTTAATTCATACCTCAATAGGCAATTGCAATTGCATGATGCTCAGTTCGGGTTTCAGCCTGGGCTCTCAACTGAAAGTGCGATTCTAAGTCTAAAGCACACTGTCAAGTATTATACAGACAGGCAGACTCCTGTGTATGCCTGTTTCCTGGACTTTTCAAAAGCCTTTGACTTGGTATCCTATGATGTACTCTGGCACAAGTTGAAAGACGTGGGTTTACCATCCGAGCTGGTATCTCTGTTCAGGTATTGGTACCTCAACCAGCAGAACCGAGTGAGGTGGGCGGGTGAATTTTCAGACACGTATAGGCAGGAGTGTGGTGTGAGGCAGGGGGGTTTGAGTTCGCCTTCACTCTTCTGCCTGTATGTGAACGCGCTGATTGAGCGACTCAGTGGCATGCATGTGGGCTGTCATGTCAGTGGGGTATGTGTAAACAACCTCACCTATGCCGATGACTTATGCTACTGGCTCCCTCAATCAGTGCCTTACGAAAGCTTCTCACTGTATGTGAGTCCTACGCTGCGTCGCATGGGCTCACTTACAATGTAAAAAAGTCAGAGTTCATGGTTTTCAAGGCTGGTCCCAAGTGTCCGACTTTTGTTCCACCTGTGACACTTAACGGCACGCCACTTAGAAGAGTGTATAGTTTTAAATACCTAGGGCACTTGGTGACTGAAAACATGAAGGACAACGATGATATGGAGAGGGAACGCAGAGCATTGTCAGTCAGGGCGAACATGTTGGCCCGCAGATTTGCACGATGTACGGATGCGGTTAAGGTTTGCCTGTTCAAAGCATACTGTACATCATTTTATTCAGCGAGTTTGTGGTTTAACTATACCCAAAAGGCTTACAATGCTCTGCGTATCCAATATAACAATGCGTTTAGGCTGCTGTTGCGATTGCCGCGTTTCTGCAGCGCCTCGGGCATGTTTGCCCAGTATCATACCGACACCTTCGACGCCATCTGGCGGAAGAAGACAGCCTCACTGCTCAGCAGAACTCGAGGCAGCCGCAACAGCATCCAAACTGCAATAGCTGAAAAATTTGATTGTCCTCTGATTTTCAAACTAATTCAGAGGACTAAATCATTTTTACATTTTAATTACTAACCCCTAGAAATAAGTCTACTAACACAATGGACTGTAAACTGTCTGAAATTAAATAAATAATAAATAAAAATAGACTGATTAGTTCCATAGTGTTAGGGTCGATTCACATCTGACGGAAGATCCGTCGCGGATTATCGGTCGCGGAACGCCAGAACTGACAAATGTATAGAAAAACACTCGACCGTTCACACTCGACGGATGATACGTTAGTCCGTCGAGTGTGAACGGTCGAGTGTTTTTCTATCCGCGACGGATCTTCCGTCAGATGTGAATCGACCCTTAAGTGTTATTATTACTTATGTTGTTTACAACTTTATCACAATATCTTGAGAAACAAAGATTTTGTTAATACCTTAGATTAACTATACTAGGTCTACTATAAGTACTTTTAGCTAGTAATATCAAAAATTATATTTATAATTGTAACATGGAAATAAAATAATTGTATGGACTTAAAATGTTTTTTTACTCGTAAATTTTTTTTAATGAACCTATCATAGGCTTGATTGAGCCTTACAACTTTTTTTTCTTTGAATTCTTCTTAAAGTCATGAATAGATGAGTAAATAATTAAAACAAATTTATTTATTTATGATATGTACTCAGGTATTACAAAAAAATGCAGTCAAAGCCAGTATTTCGAGATGTAAAAACTAAAGTTATGAATAGCGTTATGTTCTGCGCAGACAAACTTATGTACCAACTTGTTAAACAGTAATTTTAATCGTTACGTGTGTAAAAACTAAATATACAAAAAAAAATTAACAAAAAGTTATGATTCCGGCCAGGATCGAACTGGCGGCCTTCTGCGTGTAAAGCAGATGTGATAACCACTACACCACGGAACCCGATGAATGGATCGGCGAATTAACTTATCGCGTTCGTCTAGCAGAGCTATGACGTAACTTGTAACTATGTAATAGACTGTGTCGCAGGTCAACGCTTGGCGAAGTTTCGTTTCTTTGGGACAAGTTGTTTTTGGCAAAGCAGAAGTATAGTTTTAATCCTACTTTATTTAATGCTACGAGTAGTTATAACTTTCAATGACGACCTCTGTAGCGCAGTGGGCGAAGACCCGCCTACGACGCAAAAGGTTGCGGGTTCGATCCCCGCGGCGGGACCAATGTTTGTATGATCTACAAATATTTGTCTCCGGTCTGGGTGTTTCTATGTATAATATGTATTTACAAACAAAAAGTATATAAGTAGTATATCAGTCATCTTAGTACCCATAACACAAGCTCTGCTTACTTTGGGGCTAGATGATGCTGTGTGAAAAGTCCAGCATTATTTATTTATTTATTTCAATAGCGAGTCATTACAATAGAACACAAACCTAACCGGTGTATTTCTTTTTCAACCCAAAAGCCGAAAATAATAATATTTTTTTGCGTTTCTCACCACCGTATTTTTTTATTCCTGTTTCAACCCACATAGAAGCAAAAGAACCTGAACAAAACCTCTAGGTACAGTCAAACTAAAAGCGTGAGACCTGTTTAAAAATAGTTTAATCAAATAACAACATTAAAATTGCAGTTTTAATAGTAGTATCATAAAGACAAGATAAATAGTTTTTAGGTTTCATGAATTTAGCTAATGATGAATTCTTTAAAACGAGAATGTGCGCGGGATGTGAAAACTCACATCGATATCCTAATAGCATCGCCTATAGATCGATATAACTTTCGCTTTTAGCGATATTCTCACTAATTGGTCCATCGCACACATCGGATCGCCATTCGTTCGAATTGCGTAGAGAATTAGGGCGCTAGTTTTTTACCCCCGGTTTCTATATTGAACGGACAATAGTTTGACAGCTAGAAACCGGCGGTAAGTTAGCTGTCAAAATTTGTATGTGAAAACGAGTCGTAGCTCTTACCTACGAATGTCCGTTGAATATAGAAACCGGGCATAAGTCGACACCGATTGCATTTCCAGCTATTAAAAGTCTTATTGGGTCCCACTGTTGGGCAAAGGTCTCCCCAAAAATGTTACTTTATTTATTTCAACGGAAAAATTACAAAAGTATTGAAGCGTAATTATTATTTTTAAACCGGGTATTTATCACGTACCTATTGTTATTATTTCTTTTTTCCGACGTTTCGGACGCATTGCAGCGCCCGTGGTCACGGATGAACTGAGGCACGGCGAGTTAGCTTCTATTATTGAGAGTAGATTGCGTCTACCCTCAATTCGTCTTCAGAATCCGATAAGGCCAGATTCACACCGCGACACACGACACTGATTGTATCAACTTGCGGCAAACACGAACCACGACTCACACACTTATTGATAACAGGATTCCACGAGGCCGAGAGTCGAAAACCATCTTCACGGTTGAAATTCGGGTGTTTTCTGATCTCAATCGCTTCTCGGACCATCCGTTTATAATAATGGCGTTCCCTGGAGAGAACCTTAGGATCATGGAGCTCAATCCAATGGTTCGTTCCTGATTCCAATAGGTGTTCTGCTATCGCCGACTTGTTGATCTGCCTATTTTTGACTGCTGAAATGTGCTCTCTGACTCGTTCGGCTATTGTACGTTTTGTTTGCCCGATGTAAGAACGGCCACAGCTGCAGTCAATCTTGTAGACGCCTGGCATTTGCAGTGGTACAGTATCTTTCGGTGTTCTCAATTGCTGCGCCACTTTTGTAAGAGGTGTGAAAACTGACTTTATTGAAAACTTTTTCATTAAGTTTCCAATTTTATCTGTCACACCTTTCACATAGGGCAGAAAGATAGGCTGTCTGCTCGCCTCTGGCGTTTTACAGTTCCTCCGTCTTTGTGGTCTTCTACTCAAATATCCATTGGATTTAAGTACCTCCTGAACATATTTGAGCTCGCTCTCTAAGTGTTCAGGGTCACATAGATCAAGTGCTCTGTTGATGAGAGAAGACACCACAGATTGTAAATGACGAGGATGATGATGGGATGAGGCATTCAAGTATCTGTCCGTGTGTGTAGGCTTTCTATAGACAGTGTGCATTAGAGAACCCTCCGCCTTTACCATAACTTTCACGTCCAGAAAAGCTTAAGTCCTGTTCTGCTCCATTTCATGAGTAAACCTGATCTTCGGGTGTATGGAGTAAAACAGATAAAATTGGAAACTTAATGAAAAAGTTTTCAATAAAGTCAGTTTTCACACCTCTCACAAAAGTGGCGCAGCAATTGAGAACACTAAAAGATACTGTACCACTGCAAATGCCAGGCGTCTACAAGATTGACTGCAGCTGTGGCCGTTCTTACATCGGGCAAACAAAACGTACAATAGCCGAACGAGTCAGAGAGCACATTTCAGCAGTCAAAAATAGGCAGATCAACAAGTCGGCGATAGCAGAACACCTATTGGAATCAGGAACGAACCATTGGATTGAGCTCCATGATCCTAAGGTTCTCTCCAGGGAACGCCATTATTATAAACGGATGGTCCGAGAAGCGATTGAGATCAGAAAACACCCGAATTTCAACCGTGAAGATGGTTTTCGACTCTCGGCCTCGTGGAATCCTGTTATTAATAAGTGTGTGAGTCGTGGTTCGTGTTTGCCGCAAGTTGATACAATCAGTGTCGTGTGTCGCGGTGTGAATCTGGCCTTATCGGATTCTGAAGACGAATTGAGGGTAGACGCAATCTACTCTCAATAATAGAAGCTAACTCGCCGTGCCTCAGTTCATCCGTGACCACGGGCGCTGCAATGCGTCCGAAACGTCGGAAAAAAGAAATAATAACAATAGGTACGTGATAAATACCCGGTTTAAAAATAATAATTATGTCACCAAATCACGAAAGTTTAAAAAGTTTAAGTATTGAAGCGCTCGTGGTAGTGCTTGCTTAGTCGTTCTTGACCGTCGAAATTAAGCTACGTTCTAAACGGTCCGTAAGTGGATGGGTGACCGCCCGTGGCATTTTCATCTGAGCGTTTCCGTGCTTCGGAGGGCACGTTAAATTGTCGGTCCCGGCTATTTAAGTCGTTAAGCTATGACGGAGACACAAGTATTATCAATTTGCTATCCATTTCTTTTTAATTATTTTTTCCCGGAAATCGCCTTTTCATTTTCGGTCTCCCGCGACACAGGCTAGACCTCGTGCGGTCCCCGCACGAGGTCTAGCCTGTGTCTAGTAATACGAGCCCCAATGCAAAATAGTTCGTCTAGTGTGAAATTTTCTGTGTGAGATTTTTTCTAACTTCATTATTTTGTATATCTATATAAAATATTAAGCTGTTCTACTATCACATGTCGCGTTACTTATGCCATTTTTTAATTATGAACCAATAATCTATTTTAGCTTTTTAAATTTATACATATCCTGTTTTAAATTCGAAGAAGTTATAAGCAAAATAGTTCGTCTAATTGTTAATCGATGCAAAAGAATTCGTCTATCGGTGAGTTAAATAAGATTATTCCTTCTTTGTACAATTATGTTGCATAATTTAAATTTGTAAAAGTAATTCTGTGTCATTCGTCAAGTGAGACAGTATAAATCTGAAAATTTCAGCTTTTTTCATTAGTTTTTAAATATAACAATGGGTCGTGGCAAACCCGTGTGTGAAAAGCTTCGAAAGTGAATAGTTTGTGGGGTCGATGCTGGCAAATCAAGTTACCAAATATCTAAAGACTTGATACTTCCCAGGTCTACAGTTCAATCTATCATTCAGCACTATAAAAAGAATAGAACGACTTCTTGTTTGAAGAAAACTGGTCGACCACGCATCACAAGTGCAGGAGAAAACAGAATTCTGAAGAAAATTATCAAAAATAATCGTCGTGCTTGAGCTGGAGAACTCACGGTGCAATGGAAGGATTCACAAAGACGTCTAAGTTGATACTTGCCAAAGAGTCTTAAAAATAATGGGTTACGGATTTTACACCGCTAAGGAGAAACCACTGTTGACTGCTGTACAAAAGAAAAAGAGGTTGAAGTTTGCTCGTGATCATTTAAATTGGACTTCCGATCAGTGGCGTAGTATCATTTGCAGTGATGAGTCCAAATTTGAAGTGACAGTCGTCGATGAAAGGAAAAAAGGGATTCGGAACAAAAATGAGGCATTTCATACTGATTGTCTCAAACGCAAAGTGAAGTTTCCGGCGTCTCATAAGATATGGGGCTACATGTCTGCACAAGGTGTTGGTGGTATGCAGTTTGTGGATGGTTCTATCAATGCTGCAAGGTATCAAAACCTTTAGGAAGAGAATTGACTGCCCTCTACAACGTCACTTTAGCATCAAGATTCCTTCGTTTATCAACAGGATGGTGCTTCCTGCCATACTGCAAGGACAACAAAGACGTGGCTACTGGCGAAAAGCATCCCTACAATCGAATGGCCATCTAACAGCCCGGACTTGTCGCCGATCAAAACCCTATGGTGGAAAATGAAAAAAGTTCGGCGTAAAAATCCATCAAGATCGAAGAGCGACTTAAAGGCTAAACTCTTGGCTATCTTGGAGTCAATTACGCCTGAGGAGTGTGCAGCGTTGGATGCAACCATGCCTCTTCGCATTAAAGCTGTCATTGAGAGCAAAGGCGACACAACTAAGTAGTAGACGAACTATTTTGCGTGAGTGACAAGGGTAGACGAATACTTTTGCGTTATGTTTTTTAGAATATTTTTTAATTTTTTTTACGTTATGTAAAGTCAAAAAGAATTTCAGTTATGTTAAAATAAACTTTAAAATGTTCCTCAAATTGTGGTTTACTTTTTACTAAACGTTCTTAATTATTTTACCAATATTTACTTTCTATATTTTACGCTTTGCACTGCTTTCCATACTAGACGAAGTATTTTGCATCGGGGCTCGTAGTTTATAACTTGTAATATCTTTTGGAAAATAAATTTATTTGTATTTATTTCTTAACTAAGCCACAGCATGCACTATAAAATAAATAAATAATGCTGGACATTTCAAACAGCATCATCTAGCCCCAAACTAAACAAAGCTTGTACTATGGGAACCAGATAACTGATATACTACTTATATAATTTTTGTTTGCAAATACATATTATACATAGTAACACCCAGACCCGAGATAAATATTTGCAGATCATACAAACATTTATCCCGCGGCGGGGATCGAATCCGCAACCTTCTACGTCCCAAGCGGGCTTTCACCCACTGCGCCACAGAGGTCGTGAATAATATGGACTCAACTAAACTGAAATAGGCATTTAATAATATTAAACGTAGAGTCGCAAGCTAACAAATTCTATTCTAAGTTTATTTAACACGGTACATGCAATGATTACTTCACACTATTGAAAAGTTTGACACGCTCTTGACCAATGCACCCGCATGTAATCTATCGCTATTGTTAAGTGTTACCAACGATTATGACCTAGTAGCCAATATTATAAACTAGGTGCGCTCCCCCGGTATAACCCGCGGTTCCTCGGGATAAAAAGTAGCCTATGTCCTTCCTTGGGATACATCCTTTATCCATGCCAATTTACAGCCTAATCTGTTCAGTGGTTTGGGCGTGAAAAGGTAACAAACAGACAGACAGTTACTTTTACATTTATAATATTAACTAGCTACTGCGCGCGGCTTCGCTCCCGTGGTACCAACATTTTTTTTTTATTTATTTACTTGAATAACTACATATTTAGCTAATTAATTATATGCTATTCCATTATTTAATATGCTATTCCAGATCACTATCTACACATATTCCAAGTTTCATCCAAATCGGTTCACTGGTTAAACGTGATTGAAACACAAACAAAACAAACTCACAAACTTTCAGCTTTATGAGTGGGATATTATCTTTATGAGTGTGCATGGGACAGCTGGAAGGGGAAAGCCTAGGCGAACCTTCTTGGATCAAATTGGCGACATTTTGGAGAAGGGCCAGGTCAAAAGTACCCTAAACCGACGAGCATGTATGAAGAATGTAATGAGAGTGAATGAGGCGAAAGTTGTGTGTCAGGATCGTAGCGACTGGAGATCCGTGGTCTCTGCCTACCCCACAGGAAAAGAGGCGAGACTTTATGTATGTATGTATGTATATTATAAGTATGGATTAGTATGAGTTATCTAGTGCCTCGTTTCCTCATACAAACTGTATCTATAGTGTTAACATATTTCAGCTTTATAGTTATTTTTGAAAAAGGTAACTTATACAAGTCCTTCAGGGAAGACAATCTGTAGGTATCTACACAATGTCAAATAGCAAAATCTGTGTAGAGTTTAGGCGTCTTCTTCTTGTGTCACTAGTATATAAAGTTAACAAACATACAAGAGCTACGTTCTTGTATTCGAATACACAAATTTCGAATTAAAAGTGTTTTTGTCATAAGCTGTCCCCAGCATTGGGATTGTGACTAAGTCGAGAGGTCTCACTGGACCAACACGGTCGATTTGAAACAAAGCCAAAAATTACAATGATCGCCCACGAGCGATGACAGTATGCTCCTTGTGCAGCGATCCAGCAAGAGTCATTGTGCTGCAATCAGGTGGCGTGACGCAGGGTGACCATCCGACACTTGTATAGGATATTCTCCGTTAAATGCCAAGGAACAGTTTTAAGATGGATCACTTAAAATTACGCTAGGCGCCAAACCGTGTTTGTTGCCCTCCCTGCCTAATGATTCAAACTTCAGCGGAATGCATTCGGGACGGAATCGGTCAGCTGTTCAACCGACCGCAACCACCACAGTGCAAGAAACGTCAGTTTTGGATCAATTCCTGCACTGTGATTGGTTGCGGTCGGTTGAACAGCTGACATATGAAAGCTGCTAAGAAGCTGACCTAAGAAGTCTGAATCAAGGGCCTGGTTCTTCACGGTATTAGACCCGAAGGAAGAGGATTAGGATCACCTAGTTTGAAGACTATTCTAAGTGATCCCAGCTGTCCTACTGAATTTATGCTTTGACTTTGAACACTGATCCGATATTTCCGCATTGCATCGTGAAAGCATAATGAAAGCTCGGAGTATCGGATCGCGCCGAACGTTCCAAATTGCCAAAAGTTGAGAGGTTTTATTTCAGTAGAATGCGTACAGATGACGTCATAAAATGCGGGTACTAACGCATACGAATGTACAATCTAGTCTATACTAATAATATTGTAAAGATTTGTTTGTTTGAATATAATAGGGTCCGAAACTACTGAACCGACTTGAAAAATTCTTTCACCATTAGAATCCTACATTATCCCTGATGAACATAGGCTATATTTTATCTCGGGAAAGTGAAGTTTTCCCGAAGGAACGCGGGAACACCGCGACGGACAGCTAGTCTATTAATAAACTGATCTGTGCTTGTAATGATAATGATAAGAGCACAATCAGTGGTCACCCTACAAGCCACTCCCACCATCTAAGATTGATTCAATAATTCAATTCGTCTGACTAAGCATCGTTAAAAAGTTTACAGCTTGTAAATTCCTCTAACTGGTATGCAATTGCGTGCCAGGAAAGTGTTTATTTACAAACAATATTTTCCCGGTTTTGATCAAATATTCACTAATTAATGGTTGTGTGGAATTTTGTCTATCTATACTCCATCTGAGTTAGTGGCTAACTCTGTTGACGGTGTTTTTAGGCCGCTTAAAGGCCTCCTAAAGCGACCTAAGCAATATTTAGTATTAGAAGTTTCTAAAAGGAAATAACGCTTAGGCAACTTAACGAATGAATTGATGATTTTGGTTGGTACTAAATCGACTTTTTTCCCCTGCGTTATCCCATCTCAGTATTATTTTCTTTGACGCGCACTTATACTCCTTTCACCAAGAAACAGGAGTAAAATCACCTAGTTTTAAGACGTTTCAAAGTGATCCCAGCGGTCCTACTGAATAAATGCTTTTTGACTTTGACTTTGACCACATTGGTTCAAAACTAGTGACTCGACAAGAAGATCCCACGTTGTGGGGTCATCACATACCTATCCTCTTCCACTGACCTCACATCTAAATCGACAATATTTATAATTGGTGAGTCATTTCGTGTGATTATAAATTGATAAAAGACTTATTATGAGTATTATAAAATAAACGATGCAATTTATAACCAAAAGATAAACAATAAGGTCAAGCCCGTACATAACATAATACATAATGTTGTACATAACCTAATGAGTCATATATTTGCATATAAACAAGTTATTTTAATAAATAACTTAAGCCCGCTTCATCCGAAATCCGAACGAGACTGAATTAATTTCCTTATGAGAGCAAGAGACTGCACGATACACGTCATAGTCTTTTCGGCAATAATAACCTATACTATGTATTACCTAATGTTTTAGGTCATTAAGCACCATCCTTATTTACAACAACAAAGAAACACATTTCAAAGACTAGGTTTTGAAGATTCCTAAATGGCAAACTAAAATGACGACCTAAAATATTTTGGCACATGCTCACATTTTCTTATTTATCAATGAGACAGCAAGACTACTGCTCTCCTCTCTTAACCCCATACAATCCTGGATCTGGGAACTCTAACAATATGCCGTATTAAACAGGCTAGCATGGTATGGGCATGTAATGAGAAGGGAAGAATGTCATGTAACAAGGAGAGTGCTTGGTATGAATGTTGATAGATTCACGAGTAGAGGTAGGCCAAAGAAAAGATGGATTGTGTGAAGGATGACATGAGTAAGCCCCCTCGCAGACTGCAGACTTTCTATCGACCGATAGTTGAGACGGAATATACTTCGGCTCGTAATGAGTATGGAGAAGTATAGCCCGTCTTAACTATCGGCCGATAGAAAGACTGCAGTCTGCGAGGGGGCTAAGAAAGGAGTAAGGGCGCCTTCAAATTAGCCGCAAATTGTCGCGCGGAGGCAGCGCTGCAGCCGCGCTGCCTCCGCGCGACAATTTGCGGCTAATTTGAAGGCGCCCTAACTGTTGAGATGACGGCTGATAGTGGGGAATGGAAGAAGAACACATGTTGTGCCGACTCCACATAATGTGGGAAAAGGGCAGGAAGATGATGATGACTCAGGCTACACGCTTTCGGCATCAAAAATTCATCTTCCTGCCCTTGCCCCACATTGTTTGGTCGACACAACTTGTTCTTCCATTTTCCTCTATCAGCCGTCATCTCAACCACTTCTTTCTTTTTCTGAATCTTCCGGTATCAATAACATAAATTAAATTAAAAATACCCCAGGCAATTATTCTGTAATTCTTTATTGTACACAGAATAGTGACAAATACAATATGTTTAAAAGTACATGTACAAAGGCGAGCTTAACGCTAAAAGAGTTTTCTACCAGCAAACCTTAGGGTCTAGCTTTGGGCAATTATTATAATAAAATAACTATTATTCATCCCCCATATCTTATAAACGGCTGCACCGATTTTGATAAAACATGTCTAAGAACCATTGCCAAAAAACTAGCTTTCAAATAAATGAAACCGCATCCAAATCGGTTCATTCGTTTATGTCAACAGTGCCACAGATAAACACATGGTGGTCAAAATTATAACACCCCTCTTTTTGCGTCGTTGTTTAAAAACTATGCAACTCTTCAATGGGCAAAAACTTGCGTACGCGCAGACGTAGATTAGACTAGAAAGCCAGTTGGCCTGATTTGCCCATAGATGGCGCCGGGTCGTCGAGGTCAGCATAAAGAGGTCACCATCTGGTTATGTCATACATTCGTTATAGCACAATGGTCTGTCGTTATTGTGATTGTGACCAGGATGTGATGGCGATTCCCTGTTAGCATTAGGAAGAAGAGAATATTAGTGAGCCGTGTTGGTCGAATGGGGTTGTACCTCGACTTACAATCCGAAGGTCGTGGGTTCGAATCCCGGCCGTCAATCAATGGATTTATCGTTTCGTAAAATTTATATGCGCTATAAAACGAGCTCTTAATGGTGAAGGAAAACATCGTGAGGAAACCCGCAGCTTAGTCAGCTCTACACGTATTGACGTCGTCTTTCCTGTGGGCCTGATTAAGCTGAGAGGATAGTTTAGGTGCTGGGCAAGCCTATTCCATCTCAAACAACGTCCCAGGCACTACACCCAGACCCGAGATTATTTGTAGATCATACAAACATTGATTCCGCCGCGGGGATCGAACCCGCAACCTTTTGCATCGCAGGCAGGCCTTCGCCCACTGCGCCACAGAGGTCGGAATATGAGTCTGTTAAAACAGGGTGTGCCAATTTTGTAGTGTAGACAAAAACTTGCAAAGTCTCGTCCAAAGTACAATCTTGATGCAAGTACATGCTCAGACAATGCATTCTTTGTTAATATCACTATTGCACAATTGTACATCGTCACGTTTAAGTTACGCAACAAGGATATGTCTTTGTGTAGAATTAAGAGCGTATACAGGGGGATGAAGATCGTTGGGCTTAGAGGATTCGGTCGTATTTGAGTCCCGAAAATCCCGGGCTTCAATTTAACAAATCCCGGTATTTTCGGGATTACAATTTTCTTTAAAAAAGTCAGTAAAACTTACGTGAAACGTTAGATGCATTGTTATTTCTTTGATTTCAATTTAATTCAAAGTAAGTACGAACTTATTTTTCGTTATGGGTTAACCTCATAAGAAGCTTGTACACGGGCTACAAAAATTGCATCTTGCTGGCAATTTTTATTGACCAATGTAGCTCAGTATATTTGCAACTCGGGAAAAATCATTTGCAATCTAATGTAGCCAGGTAGGCATTTGCAATTTAGGAATATTTGTTAAAGAAATATCTTGACAATATCGCCGGGCTATATTGCAATGTTACAGTATTTATTGCACTGTGTTTCGAGATATAATCGGCAACTTGGCTATACCATTGCAGCAAGAAATTGCCAAAAAGTAGCCCATTTACCTTTATGTTGATTTTCTGAAAGTTGAGGTAGTTGGTTTTATAAATAATTTACTGAAAAGCCTAGTTTGTTTATTTTAGAAGAAGTTTGGAGCACTGGTGGTCTAGTGGGAGCGTCCTAGAAAGGTCTTCTTCTTATGGGGTCACTAGTTCTTTAGAACCACCCCATAAGAAGAAGACCTTTCTAGGTTCTACGACATGCTGGTTTCCTCACGATGTTTTGCTTCACCGTTTGAGAACCGACCTTAGGATCGAAGCTACTACTAGACCATCAGTGATCTACCTGAAAGAGATACGACAAGAATAATAAGTTTATGTACTTCTAATTTTGTTTGACTGGCTCATTGAAGAATTTTTATATTCAAAACTGACTTTTGAGAATATGAATTAGAATTTTGACACGGTTTATTGACTTTTTGGTTGCCTCTTTTCATTACAATACAATCCCGGGACTATCCCGGGATCCCGAGATTGGCTGTAGTGAAACCCGAAATCCCGGGATTAGAAATAAGGGCCGGGATCGAATCCTCTAGTTGGGCTTGACCCAAAAGTTTACATTGGCGCAAGCTAATGATTTAGGTTATAGGGGTTGTTGTTTTGTATTGGACCTCATTTTGCCGTGAAGTCTAAGACCCCTCGCAGACTACAGACTTTCTATCGGCCGATAGTTGAGATGGAATATTCCAGCTCGTAATGAGTATGGAGAAGTATAGCGCGTCTCAACTATCAGCCGATAGAAAGTCTGTAGTCTGCGAGGGGTCTAATGGAGTACGCCAAGAATTATTCGCATATTTACTCTTGATTTGAAGACCCCTTTATTATACTTGTCGGGAAACACAGATATTCACATTTTGGCAGTGCATATGAAAATGTAGACTCAAGCTAATAAGACGAAACAAGTACATTTAGTGAATGTCAACCATGTATGTACCTAGAGGTTTCCACCTGATGGAACCTATAGCATAAATCATGATTTTTAGGGTTCCGTACCCAAAGGGTAAAACGGGACCCTATTACTAAGACTTCGCTGTCCGTCCGTCGTCACCAGGCTGTATCTCATGAACCGTGATAATAAGACAGTTGAAATTTTCCCAGATGATGTATTTCTGTTCCCGCTATAACAACAAATATTAAAAAAGGAGCTCCCATACAAAAAACGTGATTTTTTTGCCGTTTTTATAGAGTCCCACTCGCAATTGGTCGGTATTTTATTGTATCTTCGCATGGCTCTAGGCTACAGGGTCTTATTTATTTATTTATTTATTAATCTTTGTATTTTGTCCACAGGCATGGCACAAAGGATGTTTCAAATGTCAGGAGTGCGGTATGACGCTAAATATGAGGACATACAAGGGATACGGCAAGCTACCATACTGTGAAGCGTAAGTATAAGTTCTATCTAGGCGGATTGCATGGGCGGATCCAGGATTTTTTCTGGGAGGGGCACAAGACACAAAAACTGACAAAAATTTCACAATTTATTAATTTTTTGTCGTTAGTAGGTACACAAAAATATCGTCTGGGGGGGGGCACGTGACCCCGTCACGTGGACATTTCACACAGCATCATCTAGCCCCAAACTAAGCATAGCTTGTACTTGTACCAAATATACGCCAAAAATAGCCCTCATTGTTGACGCAAAATTGACGCAGTCGGCTAATATTGGTGAATCAAGAATAAGTTATTCCCTGGAATACTGAGAATACTACATAAATTACCCAACAATTATTTCATTGTATAGTGACCTCACATAGAGGTCTGACTCACTGTGTTAGGCAACACGTCAACTGTATCCTTCCTTTTTGAAGACTATGATAATAATGACGCGTTTTGTGAGGATGGATGTGTAGATTGGATATATGGATGTTCAAGTAACTCTTTCACACAAACTTTTGGTTGAAAGGCGCAGCAGAGGTAGATTGCAGTATACAGGGTTATTTGTAAAACACCGGTAACCTCTCAGGACTGTATTACTATCATCATAAGGAACAACTATTGTTCTATGACTTTTAAAAATTCATCATTATTTTTTTTTTCATCAGATTGTCATATAAAAATAAAAATATTAAAATTGAACGCTCTAAATGTTACGAAGTCTATGCGAAACAAAAGTAAGCCATAGTACAAAGCGAAGGGAGCGGGGTTAGGGCGGCGGGGGCTGAAATATGTTCAATAGGACAATGTTTTAGATAGGGAAACGAAATCTTGAATGTTTGTTTTTGGTAAATGTATTATGTTTTGTAAAAAGTCATAGAACAAAAGTTGTTGTTTATGATGATAGTAATACAGTCCTGAGATGTTACCGGCGTTTTACAAATAACCCTGTATAAACTCCCAAAGAGCATTTACATGATGCAATATAATAATAAATAATAATAAATAAATAAATAATGCTGGACTTTTCACACAGCATCATCTAGCCCCAAAGTAAGCAGTATCATAGTTCGTTTTGCTAAACTGATGCCATTTATCGACCGAGCGAGAGTCGCACTTACCACAATAGTTTTAGTACTAAAATTGTTATAAACCTTTTGTTAGAACTAAAATTGTTTTATTTGACGACCTCTGTAGCGCAGTGGGCGAAGGCCCGCCTGCGACGCAAAAGGTTGCGGGTTCGATCCCCGCGGCGGGACCAATGTTTGTATAATCTACAAATATTTGTCTCGGGTCTGGGTGTTTCTATGTATAATATGTATGTATTTACAAACAAAAAAGTATATAAGTAGTATATCAGTCATCTTAGTACCCATAACACAAGCTCTGCTTACTTTGGGGCTAGATGATGCTGTGTGAAAAGTCCAGCATTACCTACCTATTACCTATAAATAAAAAAAACAGGGCAGAAGTGAAAACTTGAACGGTTCTAAACCTGACAAATAACCCGGTGTCAGTGAGCAGTCACGTGACTCGCAGTGTCCTTTTCAAGAATGATATGCCATAATGGTATGGTAAAAAGTAAGTAAGTTCGCATGAGTCAGTGGCCAACTCTGGTGACGGAGTTTTTAGGCCGCCTTAAGGCCTCCGTCATGGCTTAACGACTTAAATAGCCGGGACCGACAATTTAACGTGCCCTCCGAAGCACGGAAGCGCTCAGATGAAAATGCCACTGACGGTCACCCATCCACTTACAGACCGTTTCGAACGTTGCTTAACTTCGACGATCTATCAAGAACGACTAAGCAAGCACGACGCACGAGCGTTTTAGTACTAAAATTGTTATAAACCTTTTGTTAGAACTAAAATTGTTTTATAAATAAAAAAAACAGGGCAGAAGTGAAAACTTGAACGGTTCTAAACCTGACAAATAACCCGGTGTCAGTGAGTATAATGGTATGGTGTAAATGTCGTAATAAATAAACAATAAACACACTCCTCAAATCTTTCATATCGACCATATAAACAGGCGTATATAATTTTAATAGCCCGAACGGTAAACGAAAGTGAATCGTATGTCCGCTTCAACTAATTCATTTTATTATCCTTGTACAGTCGGACAGAACGTACAATTTATGAAGTTATCGTGTACACTACGATGGATATAACATTCGTTAAGTTACGGTCGCACAGTCCAGCCGAGCCGACCGCGCCGAATTGTCAATTCAATAGACATAATGCTGACGTCAGAAGCGAGCCGCATTTTCTGACGACATCAGCATTTTTTGTATAGGTGATGAAAAATGAAGGAAAACATCGTGAGGAAACCAGTTAGTATTCTTATCGCAGCGGTCCTACGTTGTTTTACGAACGGCTGAAGATTAGACAAGTTCATCATCATTCCCTTGTCCTCATCCCACGCTAAGTGGCGGCACAACATATTATCGTCTTCTTCGACTTCCTCCTCACAGCTACTTCTAAAATTAGACAGCGAGTTTCTTAATTTGGGTAAAAACATCAAACGTAAAACTCGTAAACCAATTCTTGAGTTCTTTCTTTCTCTGTTGCGATCGTCAAAATTCAAACACTTTTCTCTTCAATAGTACTTCATAAACCCCATTCGTATTTGCCAAACGAAACCCTACCCTATCGCTCGTAACCTAAGCATCAAATTGCACAGTCAACTGAGCATAAAATTAATATGATTTAATGTTGTAATACATGACATAATACGCACTAATGCCCACAAATTGTATGTTAATTACTTATTGATTTAACGTTAATTGCTTCAGTAATTATAGTTTTATGGCTGACTAGCCGCGGTGTTAATAGAATACAGAGCAATATTTTATTTTCTACACAATACCGCGGGACGTATGTCGTATATAGAAGTAAAGGAATCCGCATTGGAAAGGGAGAGGTGGAGGAAGTTGCATCATTGCACCAACAGAGCTGAGCTCTTAAGTTTGATGATGTGTTTGATATTGATGAGATTTGATGTGACAGATATTTGTCTCGGGTCTGTTTTCTATGAATAATATGTATGTATTCGCGAACAAAAAGTATACAGGGTTATTTGTAAAACACCAGTAACCTCTCAGGACTGTATTGCTATCATCATGATTTTCCTTTTCTTAAAAAAAACATCATAATTTTCTACGTACTAAAGTAAAAGCGAGCGTAATCGCATAACACTTTCGTTTTGTCATCACGCAACGTGTGACAATGACAGTACCCTTCTCTTTAGGTCGGTTAACGCAACGAAGACGTGTTCTTTCTCTTTCCTTTAGCCACCTGCCATGTTGACGTTTTGTCTGATCGGCCATCAAAGGCTCATCACACATTTATCTGCGCCTACGCGCCGCAGTAAATCTATAGAAAAAATACTGATGACGTCAGAAAATGCGGATCGTTTCTGATGTCTCCGCATTTCCTCTATTAAAATGACAGTTCAGCGCGGAAAGTTCGTGCGACTACCTTTAAGGATCCTTTAAATGATCCTGATCCAGGTCACTGCCATTCAGAAACGTGCCCCAAACACTGGCGGCATTACTATTACCACGCCGAACGGCAATGCTGATCCGTTGAAATTGTAAACAAATTCAGCTGTAATTTAGCTCTACTCTGATATTTGAGTGTTTCTACTACATTGTGTTTGATAAAATCAACCTATGAACACGGACACCACGGAGATGGCGGGACGAGGTAGATGTGCATCTTCCAGATTGGCCCACTGCAGCCATGGATAGAATCCTCCTTGAATTGCAATTATGGTTGTGTTGTTTTTTTCGGCCTAATCGATGCTTCTGAACATATTAGTTGTCTAGTCTAGACTCTAGAGGTCGTGTTGCAAATGTGTCGAATTGACCTCTCTAAAAATCTTGATGCAGCATTATTTCATCGTCATCATTCTCTTGTACGCTAAGTGGGATCGGCACAGCATAAATCATTCCTCAATTCACTCTTGAGCACTGTTCAGCATTATTTATTTACTATAAATGTAATTATTCCAGGCACGTGCCAAAAGCGAAACACACTACAATGGCGGAAACGCCGGAGTTGAAACGGATAGCAGAAAACACAAAACTGCAGAGTAACGTCAAATACCATGCAGACTTCGAGAAAAGCAAGGGGAAGTTCACACAGGTATGTATTATTTTCATAAAGATGATGACGTCAGAAAATGCGGCTCGTTTCTGATGTCATCAGTATTTTCTATAGAAAGCTGACTGCGCGTACGGTGCGGACATATGTGCGATGAGCTTAAGTGTGTCTGATTTATTCTATTTAAGGTTAGGTTAATAACCGTAAGTATGTACTAGGTTACAGTTGGTTTTCATTATATCGTACATAAATAAATAATGCTGGACATTTCACACAGCATCATCTAGCCCCAAACTAAGCAAAGCGTGTACTATGGGAACCAGATAACTGATATACTACTTATATACTTTTTGTTTGTAAATACATACATATTATACATAGAAACACCCAGACCCGAGATAAATATTTGCAGATCATACAAACATTTATCCCGCCGAGGGGATCGAACCCGCAACCTTCTGCGTCCCAAGCGGGCTTTCACCCACTGCGCCACAGAGGTCGTCATTCATTCATTCATTCAATGATATAGGTGATTCCCCTGTTCCTTCGCGACCAATACCGTGATGAACCAGGGCAACAAACACGTTTTGTGATCTTGAGTGGGGGACTGACTGAATGCATGTGAATGCTGTTTATTTAATTACAATTATTTCTAATGGTTCCAGGTGGCAGACGACCCAGAAACCCTTCGCATACGCGCCAACACCCGTATTTTCTCCAACGTCACCTACCACGGAGACCTGGAGAAGAAGGCGCAGATGGAGAAGCAGAGGCAGATCAATGAGAACGGAGAACTAGTTGGTGAGTGGTGAACGGTGAATGTGGTGTTAAGGTTAACCGGTTTTTGATAAATGTGGGCTTTAGGCCGGATTTGAACAATTTTACTATTTGCAGTATACCTCAGCCTAAACTGCTGTCCTCGCACACTGCCCGCGCCGTACGCGCCGCAGTTTTTCTATACAAAAATGCTGATGACGTCAGAATGCGGCTCGCTTCTGACGTCAGCAGCATTTTCTCTATTGAATGAAATGAAATGAAATTTATTTGTGAAAAATTTTGACAATGTGTACTTACTTACATGTGAACGCTGAGAATTGCAGTAGTAAAAACTGTGTCGCAATTATCAGCGCCCGACCTTAGGACTAAGAGGGCACAAACATTTTCTAGTAAAAAGGAGTTTATATAAACAATACTAGTAATAATACTAGTAACTTAATAATTATTGAATTGAAAGTTCGGTGGTATTAAACCGGTATTCACAAACATTACTCGACCTCTGTAGCGCAGTGGGCGAAGGCCTGCCTGCGACGCAAAAGGTTGCGGGTTCGATCCCCGCGGCGGGACCAATGTTTGTATGATCTACAAATATTTGTCTCGGGTCTGGGTGTTTCTATGTATAATATGTATGTATTTACAAACAAAAAGTATATAAGTAGTATATCAGTCATCTTAGTACCCATAACACAAGCTCTGCTTACTTTGGGGCTAGATGATGCTGTGTGAAAAGTCCAGCATTATTTATTTATTTATTTATTACTATGAGGTCTCACAGTGCGCGTAACTGCGACTAACTTTTGGTCTAAGTCTTAAGTAAATTACATTTCATTTACAGAAACTTAGCGTTTCTTTTCTATGAATAAAATGTTAACGGTTTTTTCGTTTGCTATCACCACACTGGTTCAATGTGAGCTATATAATGTTGGTTATTGTTGTTAGCTTGTTTTCCTTTCATCACACTGGTTCAATGATATAAGGCCAATCCCACCAGCTGATAAATTTTTTGATACCCAAAGTCAAAGTAAATAGTACATTGTACCACTAGAGAGCAAATTTAGTTTTTACTGCGAGTGCCGAGTTTGAATCCCGAACAAGCGAAGAATTCTATTATTGAATCTATGTTAGAATCCTAAGTGTAGTGAGGGATTCAAAAGCCCAAGCAACAAATTATTTTGCTCTCGTGTGATACATACAACTTTTCACCTTACAAGCGAAAATATACAAGATGCAAGGAAAACCAATTCCCGCCAAAAATTTTTTGCCCGTCAAAAAACCAGAGCACCTTGGCCTTGGCTGCGCCAGGGCGTACCCTGCGGCCTGTAATATTCGATTCTCATTGCTTGCTTGCAGCACTCTTAAATTCAAATCACTTTTCCACAGTGTATGCAAAGTAGAGTTTTGCTCACTGTTTTTACGCGGCAAAAGCGTCCTCTTTGAGTTAGTAAGTAAAATATTATTTAGTAGGACCAGTTGGATCACTAAAAACCGTCTTATAAATAGGTGATTCCACTCTTTTTCCATCGCGATTAACACCGTGAAGAAGCAGGATCAAACATCTAAAAAGAATCACGACAATTTGAGTAACTGCTAGATTTAAAAATCTTGTAAAACATTTACGCTATCTGTTGGATAAGTTGCGGGCTATCGGACAGTTTATCAGCAACGGTGGAAATGGCCCAACACACAACATTGCACTATGCTATTGTTACTGTGGGAATGATGTGATGGTGCAATAAGCTTCGTTTACATTAAGCGTGGTTAGCGGACTAAGTTATTTGTAGAATCTGTTCAAGACTATAAACCAATCTGCTTATAATTAATGCATTTTTCGTTGCATTAGATGTTTTACTATTTCATTGGGACATAATGAGTTAATTTTAATTGTTATAAACAAGAGAAGCGAGCCATACATACCGAGGTTACCCCTCGCAGACTACAGACTTTCTATCGGCCGATAGTTGAGACGGAATATACTTCGGCTCGTAATGAGTATGGAGAAGTATTGTCTCAACTATCGGCCGAAAGTCTGTAGTCTGTGAGGGGTCTAACTAAGGTATTTTTGTCTCTATATAACCGTTGATCCAATCAACTGTTTTAAAATTTTTGTAAAAAAATACATTGTAACGATAATCTGATCTACCTTCATTATAATGTAAGTAATAGCTCGCTTCGCTCGTATAGCAAGTACTACGGAAAGATCGCCGCTAACAGTTAGCGAGCTCAGTGAGCGCCAACTACGTCTAATGTAATCAAAGCTCTATGATGTTCATTGATGTGGCCATTGTGTTGCTAACTTTAAGTTTGATCAGACGAATTCTAAAACTCAACCCCATTCAAATACACTTGTTGAGGATCTAATGAAAATGTATTCGGACGTGCCTCTGACTGTCTTAAATCCATTTAAAAACCTCAATCTGAGAGAAAGTCTACCGCGCCTTGATGATCCCGTTTCAAAGCTTATATAGGGTCTTTCATTTTAAACTAACTTAATTCAGGAATTGGGTTCAACAAATTAATAAAAAAATATTTATGTAATGATTTTTTTTTTGTTTTGTTATGAAAATCCCGAGAAAATCAATAATGACTATCCTTACAATTCATTGTTGCTTCCTGTATAACTTAGTCCATTCGAGAGTGCATGTGTGTGCGCTCGGATGTAGCCGGGCTGTGATTGGTAGAATGTCTGTTCTCCTTGAAAATCGTTATGCAACATGTCCTAGAAATAGAAAATCAATAAAAGATTTTGAAGTGAAAACTTATATCGGCTTACGGTCGATTCACATCTGACGGAAGATCCGTCGCGGATTATCGGTCGCGGAACGCCAGAACTGACAAATGTATAGAAAAACACTCGACCGTTCACACTCGACGGACTAACGTATCATCCGTCGAGTGTGAACGGTCGAGTGTTTTTCTATACATTTGTCAGTTCTGGCGTTCCGCGACCGATAATCCGCGACGGATCTTCCGTCAGATGTGAATCGACCCTTAGGAATTAAATTGATACGGTCAAACGTCTATTTATAACCCAAAAATGAAGCCCTGTCAGTTTGTGTAATTTAAAATGAAAGACCCTGTATAACAATACTTTGGTTTGTTATCGCTCGCTCTAAATATAAACCAGTATTTTTTGGAATTTACGAACCGTTTTCCTTTAAGTAACGGGATGAATTTACTAACCATATTTGGTATTGAATTGATTCAGGCGTGACTTTGCGGAAGTCCATTGTAAGATATTAAAAATGGTAAGGAAATATATAGTAACAATCCGCTAATCTATTCTCAAACAAAGGTTTCTTAAAACTAGTACTCACCCTAAAGCCACCCAACCACCCACTAACCTCTGCCAAGCCTCCTACAACTTAGGCTTGGCAATCTGGGACCGTGAGCAGCACCGGGGCGCAAGCAAAAGAACACCTTCATTTGATTTCGACACGTGTTTCGCCCCTCCACGGGGCATCCTCAGGAATAAACTTGACTACTTCCGTGCAAACGCAGACGTCTTGTCGCTACGAGCGCCGAACGAAAAGTGAGCCAGCTCCCTACCTAACCTCTATTTATATTCGCCTGAAAGTTGCCAGCTCCTACCGTCAACTCGCCATTTTTTGCAAATAATCGTAATAAAGGCGATCTTGGTGTACCAATGTTGATTTCGTTCAGCAAAGTAAATCTATTAGTGTTGTGTTTAGTTATTTCTAAGCATTCTAATACTGACATTCTAAAACCTTTCTCACAAGTGTGTAAAATATTATATGAATGATTGTTATGTAATGTATGACCTGTATCTATTAAATGTTTTGCAAAATGAGACTTTTCTGGATAATTATTTCTGTGTGCTGCCATGTGTTCTTTATATCTTGTTTCAAAATTACGCCCTGTTTGTCCTATATAAACACTACTACATTCATCGCAGACGAGTTTATAAATACCAGATTTTTTATTATTTTCTAATTTATCTTTACTATTACAAATCTGTCTGAGTGAGTGATTTGTCTTGAAAGCCACTCTAATCTCATTCCTTAACAATGTTTTTGAAATTCTCTCACTAATTGAACCTAAATATGTTAAACTACCCACATAATTTCGAGATTGATCTGGAAGTACTGGATACAAGAGTGAACGTACTATAGCACGACGTTTTCCTTTAATTAAACCATCCACCATACTCCTATTGTAACCGTTTTGTTCAGCTATGTAATATATTATATTTAACTCTCTATTGTAATTTTCTTGTGACAGTGGTGTTGATAACAATCTATGAACAAAACTACGATAAGCAGCTAGTTTGTGTTGAATGGGATGACAAGATGAATTTGGAATAGTGACATCTGTATAAGTTGGTTTTCTATAGATTTGGAAATCGTGTCTGTTTTCTTTTCTTGAAATAGTTAGATCCAAGAAATTCAGAGATTTCTGTTCCTCCAATTCTAGTTTAAACTTGATTTTAGGATGTAATTTATTAATCTTATTTACAAAACTATCTATTTGACGAATGGTCCCTGTCCAGCATATAATTATGTCATCAACGTACCGATAGTAATACAAAATACTACCATGACCTACAATGTGTTTATTTTCAAAATTATCCATAAAAATGTCTGCCATTAGAGGGCTTAAAGGAGAACCCATTGCTAAACCGTCTCTTTGTCTGTAATATTGATCATTAAACCGGAAATAATTCTGTTCCATACATAATTGAGTTAAAGATATTAATTCCTCTATTTCCCCCGGGATCATACGTTGTTTTTCAAATAAATCTTTTAGGATTAGTAAACAATCTCTGTAATCTCTGTGTGTGTGTGTAATCTCTGTGTGTATGTCTCCAGATTGCCAAGCCTAAGTTGTAGGAGGCTTGGCAGAGGTTAGTGGGTGGTTGGGTGGCTTTAGGGTGAGTACTAGTTTTAAGAAACCTTTGTTTGAGAATAGATTAGCGGATTTTTACTATATATTTCCTTACCATTTTTAATATCTAACCATATTTGGTTTAATTTGTACAAAACATTTAAAATTTAAAACTAAACTTACTAAATAATGGTTATCAGTTACTGTTGTAAATAGATAGATATTAAAATCAATTTTATTTTGAAATTGAATGAACAGTTTCGGACATTACCTCATACACACAAACAAACTTTTCCTCTATTTTATTAAATTTGTAACAATTGTGCGATATTTTAAAGAAGAGAGTTAATAGGCACCTTCTGGGTAGGCTCGCTCCATCGTAGACCTCATTCTTGCCTATGTAAGTTTCGTGGTCAAGAGCCATCATAAAAAAAACTATATTTTTTCCGTAAAAGTCAAAAATTTCGCCCCAAGTCCAACATTGAAGTCTTAGTTTTTATAACTATTTTAGATCTAATAAATCGTCTGATCAAACAATTCATATTCATGTTATAACATTCATTGTTTGTCCGTCAAGATGTCACTGCCGACTACCATCAACAAATCGACAACTACGCATCGGAAATGCTACCACCCCCCCATCTCCCCCCCAAAAGTCACTACCAAACCCCCGTCACCCACTACCAACCTCCCCTCTCAACCCAGAACGTGCAGTACCACCAGAATCACCAGAACCACAATCCAATCCCAACCCAGAATCACTCTCAGAGTCAAATTCACTCCCAGAATCACTCTCAGAGTCAGATTCAAGCCCAGAATCACTCTCAGAGTCAAATTCTCTCCCAGAATCACTCGCAGAGTCAAATTCACTCCCAGAATCCCCAGAATCAACACTCCCAGAATCAAAGTTACTCCCAGAATCAACACACCCAGAATCAAAGCCACTCCCAGAGTCGTTATGACCAATCGCGGCAAGAGCAGAAGTACGATTACTACAAAAAAGAAGAGTATTACGGTTACCAGCCCGGTTACCAGAATATTGGGAAAATACAAGATTATGATCCTGAAACGGACGGGCCGCGGGCACCCATCAATTCGCCACGAGCGATGCCCACGCTGGTTTACAACAGCAATGATAATCGAGGTTTGTATGGTTTTAAATAGATCTTAAGGTAAGTGGAAACCACGAGTGGAAAACGTGTTGTAAATTCGTTTCTTCCACTATCTTGTTTTGCAGTGGCGCCTGGGCCAGTGGCAATATCAACTGTAGACTTCCTTGCTTCGGCATTAAATTATCTGTCCCTGCTATTAAGTCGTTAAGCCATGACGGAGGCCTTAAGGCGGCCTTAAAACTTCGTCACCAGAGTTCTTCGTCACTGAACCGACTCCGCACTCAAGTCGGCAGCTGCAGACTGAACATGTTGGATTTAGGGAACCAAGCTTAACGCAGTGTGACTGTGGTGCTGTAGTTCAGTCAATGCAGCACCTACTGGTGCCCCTTGTGCCCTGAGACCTGCACAAGAGAGGACCTCAATGCTGCCTCAGATAGAGCCATCAAAGTGGTCATTATTCAAAGTTTATCTGAATGACGCATCGACACGACAAGAAGAAGTCATGGTATCATGTCGCAGGCAATTCCGGCCTTTAGTTGAACTGTGCCGTTTAATGAAATGGCATAACACAAGCTCTGCTTATTTTGGTGTGAAGTGTCCAGCATCATTTTATTCATGTGATTTTTTTATCTCCAGGGGCACACCAACCGAGCCAGTCGCAGCCGCGTCAGATCGGCCGTGTCACGGACCTCGATCCTTTGGCCAAGGAGGTGCCGCGCGCTTCTAACAACCACCAACCACCAGCACCTGCTCCTCAAGTTAACCAGGTTTGTGATTAAGACAACTCAAAGAAAAAAATGGTTGTCTGTAAAGTCGGTTTACTGACGATAGTTGAACGTGTTAACGTTTGTGCTTTTTTTTTTGACCTTGACCTCGACCTCGACCTCGACTTTGACTTTGACTTTTGATCGGTTTACTGACGATAGTTGAACGTGACAACGTTTGTGCTTCTTTGTCGCTCGTTCCGCGCTCTCGCTTGCACTTCAAGCCTTACATGGAACGCCTCAGAGCGAGGTAACGACCCATGACGTCATGTTTTTTCGTGCGTGCAGCCGGCTCCATCGAATTATAAGACGTTAACACGTCAAAAACATAAAGTCTTAAAACAAGCTAGTACCGGTACTTTTCGCGAAAGAACAGGTGTAAAATTAGTTCTAAGACTATTCTAAGTGATCGCAGCGGTCCTACTGAATAAATGCTTTTTGACTTTGTCTATCATATCCATTCAAATGGTTGCCAAGAAGAGATCGCTTTTAGCGCTATGGCCGCCCACATGTTTCTTATTTCCTGTAATGTTCCTTGTGTAATAAGGCTCAATGCAGACTGAATTGGCAGAGACGCGACGAGAACAAGACATTATAAACCTTATGAACAATGTTACCGGTGTTTTACAAATAACCCTGTATGAGTAGTACCTATATCAGTCATGTAGTACCCATAACACAAGCTCTGCTTACCTTAGGGCTAGATGCTGTGTGAAAAGTCAAGCATTATTTTTATCTTATATCCATCCACAGAAGGTATACATTGCGATGTACGACTACGAAGCGAATGACAACGACGAAGTATCATTCCGCGAGGGAGATCTGATCGGGAATGTGTCGAGCATTGACGAGGGATGGATGACAGGACAAGTGCTGAGAACCGGCCGAGCGGGCATGTTGCCGGCTAACTATGTCGTGGAACGTCCACCGTACTAGGTAAGATGTCATGTCACTGTCTTCACGCGATACAAAGTCAAAAACATAAATTATTCTATACAGGGTGTAAAAAGACGTCTACCGAAGCCGCAAGGGCTAGGTACAGCATCCCAACACTCAACCAAATGCAAAAGAATTTTCCGAAAAAATTATTATATCCGGAGAAAACAGCGTTTGAAGAGTACTGTTTGTGTATGTACTGGGCGCGTTTTTTTTTTACGTAGATTGCTGGATTTTGCGTTTTAAATGTTTTTTCTTTTAAAAATGAAATTATTAGGTAGGTATGGTAAAAAAAAGGTTTAAGCGTTTTTTTTCTTATTGTTCGTGATGATCGTAAGTTTATGATGTTTTGAGGATTTGTGACTTTATTACTAGGCGCAAAGGGTGTAATTCGGTTAAGCTTAAAACTTTTTTGTCAAGCGATTGTCAGAGCTTTTTTGATTTAGTACGTCACGTCACTATATCTATAGTATTCTAGATCGAAGTCTTATTACCTTTACCTATAAATTGATGTTTTTTAACGTATTTTTCTTTATTTCAGAACACGCAACTGCTGTGAATCTTCTCCAAGTAAAATTCTCTTTCACTAAATCTAGTTAGGTGGATAGTTTGATTATTGTTTATCGGCTGGACTGTGCGATTACCCTTAGACGTCAAACAAATATGAACCTTATTCGGAGTACTTTTAGGGTCTTCGCTTTTTATCCAACTTATATGAGCTCTATGGCCAAGCATTAAGGTTCATATTATTCTCTAGAACGTTATTTTTGTGAGGTAAATTTTTATTAGGTACTTGATAAGATTTAGTGAAAGATCTTTTTAAGAAAAATAAATAAAAATTGCATTCTTTGATACATTGCCACTAGAGTTAAACCAATATTTTTATAAACGTATTTTAGAAACGACTATAATTTTCTTTGTATAGACATATCTAAAATCATTACCCTCCTGACGCAGTCGGGTAAAAATATTATACATTCGCCTACACGGGAAAGAGAGATTTTATGTATGTATAAAATATTTACAAAAGTATATTATTATTGCGACTATTTTTATATCTAATTATCTTTTTGTAGATTTTAACTGTTTTGAAGTTACGCTAAAAATGACGAACCAATTTTAATAATATTGCATTTTATACCATTCCATTTTATATATTCTGTAAATCTTCGTTTTTATCAATATTTATTGTTTCCTTGTATTGGAATTGGTGGAATTTTTTATTCAGCTTGGTTGAATTTTAAGAAATTAACGTCACATTTCAAGATTTTATGGTGAATTTCTGTATTTTTGAAAGGGGGCATAAATATTTTAGCTTTTCCATAAATTAAATTACTGAACGGAAGGACGCGTTGTTTAATATTTTAGTTTTAAATCATTTTAATGTAATCAATACCTATGTGTATCTGTATTTTATTAAATAAGTATTATAACTAAATAAGCTTAAAATTAACTAATTTGTTTAGTTGGCACAAGTTCAAAATTTTTTTTTTTTTTTCTAAATTCTAAAATTGATTTGGAGACAAATGAGAAAAGTATCAATTCAGTTTACATTTTAATTATACTTCAAAGAGATTCAATAAAAAATAAATGTTTGTATGATCTGCAAATATTTATCTCGGGTCTGGGTGTTTCTATGTATGATATCGCACCCCACAACTAATATAGTCGTAACTCAAAAAAGGCGATTTTGAGATACAGCGTTTTGAAGTTTTGAAAAATCATACCGCCCAGAATATTAAATATTATGCTTTTTCTTAAATGCACAATTGTAGATATATTATCTGGCTTTAATAATTTTATATTTTTGATTATATACAGCTAATACATTCTGAGAAATAAATTTTATTTTACTAGTACTTTGAGTTAAGACTATATTGCCTATCAGTAAAAAATCAATTTTGAATTACGACTGTAAGGCCTGTTCAAAAACTAACAAAAATGCGTTTTGACGGGCGTTTTATTTTAATGAATATGTATGAGACTTACATCATATTATCGAGTTGTAGGTACAATCTACTTATATTATAAGAAGATATAAGAAGATTGTTCACCTGGATATCTCCAGGCGACAGATATCCCAACCAAATTGACTACTTTCCTACATCATGATCAATACCCGCTGGAGATCTCCACCACCAATGCAAAACCTTTCCCATGAAAAGATTGCGGCATAGACCACACATTATTCGTAGCGTAACGTGGTTCTCCATGCGTCTGAAGGCAACAGTGGAAAGCACTATTACAGGTTCCAAAAAAATCAACAAAACAGCTATCTATCAGTCAGCAGCCAAGCCGTAGATATTAATCTTAGGGTAGGGACAACCCACTCCTCTCCACAAAGCACGCTCACAGACTACAAACAGCAGACCTGTTAAAAAAATACTCCTTTGAAGAAAGTTCAAATCAAACCAAAGTCCTATGCTTTATAAGATGCACAAGGTAAGCACTATCTTAAGACTAGAACCGATAGCATAAAGATGGTGTGAAAACTGCGAAGACCTCTACAAAGACACGTCAATTGTCAGCTTACCTCACATATTTTAGCCAATTCACATGACCACGAATAAAGAGGATAATAAGTCTCAAAAGGGAAGTGTATGCTGAGATTAAGAAGCTTAAACAAAGCATCAGGACCTGATATGATTGTGGCTGAAGTCTTGAAAGCTCTAGGTGACGCTGCGGTGGACGTGTTACACGGAATCTGTAATACTGTCTTTCGGACGGGTGTATGGCCTCAGGACTGGTCGGATTCTACTAATATATCGATGCACCGAAAGGGTTATACTAAGAAGTTTGAAACTTATCCCTCTCTGTTATATTATTCACGCAAGCGAAAACTACTGATTATAATTAACAGCAGATTGTGGCATTTATTGTACTGGCAGATATCTCCGAAACAACCGGGATTTGTGAAAGGATACATTCTGAATATAAAGCAGATTATCGAGAAGTGCTATGAATATTCGACACTCCTGGAGTAATTTTGCTTTATCAACTACAGCAAGGCGTTTGACTGCGTTAACTGATCCCTTTTTTGACAGATTTTGGAGTACCACAACAACTTATCTCCCTCATCAGATCGCTTAATGCCATGAGTCGGGGGGTAGTATAAGGGTCGATAAGACTTTTTATCAACCATTTAAGTTCAGGAGTAAGGCAAGGCTGCATCCACTTACTAATGGTTTTCAACATACTTAATGAGAAAGAAAAAACCTTAATTAAAGGTCACTACCCTCAGTTATGTGGAATCGACTGTGGACTCTTTCTGTAAATAAATAGATATTTAGCAAAACTGAACAGGCGGAACCGTCATATTTATAGTTAACCCAAAATATCGAATAACTTTCGCGATGATTTTAACAGGTCATACAGTAGTAACTCAAACAAAACAGTGGCAATATAGTCCTAAGTCGAAATATTTTTCGTAATAATCCACGAAAGGAAATTATTGACAAGCAATAAAGTCTCAACTTGTGATGTAACGCTCATATTTATATTTTATTGACAGGCAAAAGTGTCACAACTAGATAATAAGACTATATTGACTACTCACTTGTGTTGTTTTTGTATAAAAGCTGACAATCACTATGTCTTATATTAACATGAGACAGGTTAAACACGTTTGGACTAAGTTGTGACGGTGTTACTTGTCGAAAGAATGAACGAGATTGACAGTCAATAAAGTTTTATAGTACTACCGATTTGCGATAAAAATAGGTAGAAATGTATGGGTCTCACCAGTCTGTAGAGAAAGAATTCTTCTTCATGGTGGCATACTTAACTCAAAAGTGCAAAATTTTGAGTTACGACTATATTAGTTGTGAGGTGCGATATGTATGTATTTACAAACAAAAATATAAGTAGTATATCAGTTATCTGGTCATGGTTAGCTTTGCTTAGTTTGGGGCTAGATGATGCTGTGTGAAATGTCCAGCATTATTTATTAGTCTTGTACAACATACATAAAATTAACTACGAGTAAAACCATATTAGTAGGTAGACTATTAACGGAACTCCTATTTACCATGATTTTCGAGTTATTTTTTCGTTTTTGAATGCATTATTTTTGTGTGCGAAGAAAATAATCGGACGATTTTGTGAACTTGTGTCAACTAAATATCTTGTTATATTGTTATTTTAGTCTAGAATTAAGATCGTCTTCTGCTTATTTGTAAATAATATACCATATGGGACTTCCCATGTTTTTACGGTTATGTAAAATTATATTTTTATACGCTAGATTTGTATTGAGAGATTAAGGTTTTGGTATTAAAGTTATATTTAAATATACATACAGTGCCACAAACTTATCTGGACGGGTGACCGAAAGAGGAACTAAAAATTTTCTGCCAACATCAAATGCGAAAACAGCGCCTCCCACCGGTTCAGATAAGTTTGTGGCACTGTACCTTGGCCTTTTCCATCTATTAAAGATTTAGGTGGCGTCAGGGTGTGACATGTGAAGTTCGAACATTTTCGTTTGGCTGACGAAGGCCTTTAAACAGTCTGTTTTACACTATTTTTAATTGTATTAATTAACTAGCTGTCCGCCGCGGTGTTACCCGCGATCCCTCGGAAAAACTTCACTTCCCCGGGATAAAATATAGCCTATGTCCATCAGGGATAATGCAGGATTCTAATGGTGAAAGAATTTTTCAAATCGGTCCAGTAGTTTCGGAGCCTATTCATTTCAAACAAACAAACAAATCTTTCCTCTTTATAATAGTAGTATAGATGTGTAACGTGACAGTTTTCGATTTGGTTTTTACTTATTCCATTCATGTTTATGATAGTGTTGTTTTTTTCCAAAAAAAACAGTGTATTTGTTTAATAAATTCCATTTCAACATTCCGTTAAAACTTAATTCACGTGTTACAATTACAACTGGTATGTTGTTCAATCCCACGAATAGCGGGTTCTTCTTCTAGTGTGTGTAGATTTGTTTGTGTGCGTAAAAAGCGCTCGTGGTCATTCTTGATAGATCGTCGGTCTGCAAGTAGATGGGTGACCGCCAGTGGTATTTTCATCTGAGCGCTTCCGTGCATCGGAGGGCACGTTAAATTGTCGGTCCCTTTTAGTTGTTAAGCCATGACGGAGGCCTTAAGGCGGCCTAAAAACTCCGTCACCAGAGCTGGCCACTGACTCATACGAACTTAATTTGTGCATCTACACACAATAAGACCAATCCGCCTTCATATAAAACAACTTTAGGTATTATTAATCAAGATAAAAAAAAAGAGTGCCACGTGTTTGAATCGTCACCGGGCGCGCGGCGGGAAACGCCGTGTTAAAGGTTCTTTGTGTTTAGTTACGAAGTTCAAAACTAGATGGCACTGATGAACACTAGTCTGAGTTCAATAGATTTTTCCCCATCTCAAAATTGCCCAACGCGCCTAAAGTTTTCACTTCAAAACTGCCCAAACACACATTTGCAATAATTTAAAATCAGCTTAGCTATAAGACATAGCATAGTTCTATTTATTTTCTAACAAATAAATTGTTAATACATCACAAGGCTTCGCATGGAGAGACAGTATGTGCCTTAACTGTTTAATAAATTTTATAAGCAATTTTGTGACTTTTATTTATAGAATACCTATCCCTTCCTATATTTATGTAGGTATAAATAACAGATGGTATAGATTTGCCCTGTACATACCTCATAATCTTAGCTTAGCGTTGTACGGAACCGTACGCGATTTAGAGTGAAATAGATGCTGAATTAATACGAACTTGTAAACTAGATTTTGCTATATTCAAGAACTGTATGTTACGCTGATGAGTGCGAACCGATAGCTGTCCGAAACTGCACTGACTAGGTAAACCGCGCGATGCACCTCGTGCGACATGTTATAATTACTGATAAATTAAACATTCTTTATTTATCGACTATTATCCTACCGATTTATAACGTTTCAGAGTAGGACAGAAAAACCCACGACCTTATGATTACATGGCGGGACAGCTACCACTACACTGTGTTCTAGTGGCACAGCTACCACTCTAAGGGTCGATTCACATCTGACCGAAGATCCGTCGCGGATTATCGGTCGCGGAACGCCAGAACTGACAAATGTATAGAAAAACACTCCGACGGATGATACGTTAGTCCGTCGAGTGTGAATGGTCGAGTGTTTTTCTATACATTTGTCAGTTCTGGCGTTCCGCGACCGATAATCCGCGACGGATCTTCCGTCAGATGTGAATCGACCCTTACTCCAGTTAGATAGCCGCTGGGGTAACGCCAGAGCGTTACCCCAGCGACATTTGTTTTTCTCGTATAACTCTGAAATCTTGATAGATACAAATTTTATTTTTGGTGCACATTTACAGGACATAGTGCACTAATTTCTCCCAAAGTTTCATCAGGATCCGAGTCAACATGCCGCTGGGGTAACGCACACAGGTGAAGGACGTCTGTGTTGGTGCAGTCCAAAAGGAACAATCTCAGCTGTGTAATGTGTTGCTCTGCACACAGTTGGGTGACATCATCTATTGGTTTTCTTCTTCACTTTGCTATCAGTCGAAAGGGTCTAATATGTATGTACTACAACAATTAAATAAAACAATAAATCTCAGAAAGAATGCTTTATTATTACAGCTATATTCACAAGAGAAGCATCCTACCTGACGTTTTCTAAAAAAATAAACTCAGAACATACATCTTTGGAAAAAACGTATCGAACTTTAGTTTTTAGATTTCAAGACGACCTCATCTCCATATTTAATTATTGCTATTATACCTACGCCAACAGATAGTATCAACTGGACTCTAGAACTAAACATAAATTTGTTAAAACCTACTAAAATAAATTGGACTAAATAACATAAAGTATGGAACATACCGTCAAATTCAACACGCTTTTATTCTTAAGTTCGGTTATAGTTATATTTTCAAGTTTTACATCTACGACTTTTGTAGTTTTTTATTTGATATTCATGTCATAACACCCACAGATAAATTATAGAAAAAAATAATTTAGGGCAGGCTTAATCGAACATACTTATTTCAAATTCTTTATTTTACCTCATTTAAAGGTCACTCAAAAAAACGTCAAAATATCGAACCAAAAACAGATTTTTTTTTATCTACAAAAACTTATACCGAACTTAAGAATCACAGGGTTTGTTGTTATAAAATTTTTAATTCAGTTTCAGAAAAAACCGTTAAAATGTTATTTTGAATAAACATTTTAAGTCATGTCGCTATTCGTAAATGCAGTTTTTCAAAACACAAGGCTTATCCTAATTATCAAATGATCGTACGATGACTTTTCGTGCAATGAGTTCAAACATACATATTTCTTCAGTGTAATTTAGAGCTCACACGCCGTCTCACGAGCACACGAAGAAATCTGTGATCGCTCGACAAAAACGCATCGTGTTATCGTACGATCATTGCCAGCCAATTAGGACGACGTAAAGGTATACCTACTTCTACGCAAACATTCCAGTATATGAAGTCTTCTATAGATAAAATTCATGTTTTTGTCATCTCTTTTACCGAAGTAAGAACTAAGCCTTCATAGAAACAAATAACTTAAATTTAAACCGTCATAACTCACGGGTAGAAAGTACAGGGTCTTTCATTTTAAACTACACAAACTGACTGGGCTTCATTTTTGGGTTGTAAATAGACGTTTGACCGTATCAATTTAATTCATAAGTCGATTTAAGTTTTCACTTCAAAATTTATCTTTTATTGATTTTTTACCTTGGTGGACCTTGAAAATCGATTGCAACATGGACATGTTGCCTAATGATTTTCAATCGCAGCGCAGCTACGTCAGACGCTCGAATGGACCAGGTTATACGAGAAATAACAATCAATTGAACGGAGTCTTATTGATTTTCTCGGGATTTCCATACCAAAACAAAATGAATCATCACAAATATTTTTTTATTTATTTAATGAACCCAATTCCTGAATTAAGTGAGTTGAAAACTATAGTTTAAAATGAAGGACCCTATAATTCAAGCTTCATTTAGTACTACGCCAAAAATATCCCGTAAGTTAATTCTTCTGATAATATTTAGCAAAAGGTTAATTACAAGTTGTGTAAGGGTTTCAGAATAAAGAGTAAATAAATTATGACTATGTATGAGAGTACATAAAGGATTTACTTTGTCGGGGGTGTCAAAAACGATGTAACCATCGTACATTTTATAAAAGATATGCATAAAGAATTAGCATTTTTTTCACCAAATTTTTAGTATTTTTTTTGTGTAAACTAGTTTATAATATATCAGTAACAGTTTAGTTAACATCGTTAAATAGTTTTATACAGTGCCGTGCTAAAGCGATAAATAAATTCGAAATTGATATTTTGACAAAAAGTTATTAATTTTGGGTCCAAAAGTCAAGTGCCAACGAAAATAAAGACGTCACCACTATTGGGGAAGTCATCGGAGTATTTTTCAATATGACACCAAGTCTCGTTTCTCCACATACAAAAGATTGACAGCTAACTGTTAGCTGTCAAACTTTTGTATGTGGAAACGAGTCGTAGCTCTTACCTACGACTGTCCGTTGAATATAGAAACCGGGCATAAGTCAGCTACTTCATAATTGAAAAATCCAGATTTTTCAACTTAAGAAATCTTTTGAAGTAGTGGGTTTAGAGGCTTAGTGCCATACTGAAAAATACTCGGATTGACATTTCCAATAGTGGCGAGGCCTTTATTTTCATTGGCCGGCACTTTTGACTTCTGATCCCAACATTATAAAGAGCCTGAATTCCTTTACGATGACACAAGCTAGCACAGTTGTAAGTCGCGTAATTTTCAACATGAAACTCATTTTACTTCGCGCATTTAACTTTTGTTTTCATGTATAACTAGCTACTGCGCGCGGCTTCACCCGCGTGGTACCAACATTTGTAAGAGCCTAATGCTATTCCAGGAGACCATCTACGCCTATTCCAAGTTTCATCCAAATAGGTACACTGGTTTAGGCGTGATTAAAACACAAACACACTCACTAAGATGTATGCAATTGGTTTCTATACAAGCTTTGCTTAGTTAGGGGCTAGATGGCGCTGTGAAAAGTCCAGCATAATTTATTATTTATTCTATGAAACAGAATGCGACTTACAACTCAAAAAAACTGGCACTCCAGGAGTGCCGGCAGAAGTGAAAACTTGAACGGTTCTAAACTTGACAAATAGCCCGGTGTCGGTGAGTCACGTGACTCGCACGTGACCTTTTCGAGGCGAATCCAAGAATTTTTTGTCATCTCAAAACTGCCAAACGCGCCTAAAGCAGTTTTCACTTCAAAAATTACTCTCCTGTGTCATCTGTGCCTAGTAAATTTTGGTAATTTTGTCCCGCCATAAATAAAGCCTGGCTACAATTATTAGAGCTAAAACTGATATTGTACATTATCAACACGCTAACACTGGCTGCTGCCCGCGGGTTCGTGTTATTGTTCCAAAATCATACCAAACACCCAAACAAACCTAATATACAACCTCTATATACCTGATTCGTAATATTTTATCACAATTTTCATTAAGAACATGGCCGATGAAACAATTATTCATTAAATCTGTTGTTTTGCTTACTGAAGAATAAAAATCAGAATTTTCGATTCCTACGGGATTCGAACCCGCACGATCAGACGATCCTCCCGAAGCCGGAGTGCCACGGAATCCTTAACGTCACAATCGAAAGTTTTGATAAGCTCATATTTTTCAGTTAAGTAAGCATTTCTCAATGAAATACCCAGTGTGGTTAACACTTTTCACTGCCCATAACATACATGATTCTTGAGGACAGTGAGTGGCGGCGATTGTGTTAATTTTGAGAATCAGCAAACAAACATACATACATATTCGCATATTTAATAGTGTACCCAATATTGATAGTAAGCAAAACCACAGATGAAATATTATAAAACTGGCTTATTATAAGGCCTTTACTAATAAACTTGACATAAGGTTATGTCATGCATAAACTAAAGTATGGTTATTCATAGGTGCAAGACATAACTTTATGTCAAGTTTATTAGTAGGGTCTTATATTTTGTTTGTTTAAAGGGCGGACGAATAAGTTTTGGCAACTTTTCATAATGCACTCGATAAGTAGGTATTCACACCAACTATATAGTAATTTTCACATAGGAACAGTTCCGAGAAGAAATTAGAGAAATCATTTTTTTATAATTTTATAGTGGTCACACTTGGTATTTCATTAAGTAATGAAAAGTCTTATCAAAATTTTGGATTCCCACGGAATTCGAACCCGCAACGATCAGACGATCCTCCTGAGTGTTCCTAAACCCCGACTAAGCGTAGACTAAGAGTTCCGTGGTCGAGCGGTAAGGCACTCCGGCTTTAGGAGGATCGTCTCTGCGGTTTCGAATCCCGTCGGAATCCAAAATTTTGATGACGTTTCATTTCTTAAAGAAAATAGACAAAAACCATGGCACTCCCGCGAGTGCCGAGAGAAGTAAAAACATGAACAATTACGTTCCATTTTACTCAGTACTGTTAATTGGCGGAGTTTTTTAGAAAATGTTTATTGTTTGTTTATTTACGACCGGAGGTTGCGGGTTCGATCCCCGCGGCGGGACCAATGTTTGTATGATCTACAAATATTTGTCTCGGGTCTGGGTGTTTCTATGTATAATATGTATGTATTTACAAACAAAAAGTATATAAGTAGTATATCAGTCATCTAGTACCCATAACACAAGCTCTGCTTACTTTGGGGCTAGATGATGCTGTGTGAAAAGTCCAGCATTATTTATTTATTTATTTACATTATATGGCTCGTTTATGATAATTTATCAAATAATTAAACAGGAAATAGACAAAAACATTTTTTTTTTTGTATGTTTTATCGTTTAATTATTTTTCTTGACTTTTTAGTTTCAAAATTGTTGTGAGCCACACAACGTGAAACGAAACAAGTTCAATGTGTCTTGCATACGTTCCGGCGTGAAAAAGACTATAGTGTATTTCTTGAATCATCAGGAAATCGAAGAATATTGAAAGATAATTTTTCAGACATTGATATTTTTAATATTACTTTGCCAAAATTATTGATAGCGTTGCCAAGAAGAAATTTTAGTTATATTTGCTGCTCACATTAGATACAAATTTATAGGAAACATTTTTTCATTTTTATTATTATTATATTTAAGATATTTAAGTACATTTATAAGTTTTTTTTTTTTTTGTAAGTTCTTAACTTTTTGATATTTATCTCGCTCGTTTGTTACCTATTTCTGTTCGCTTGCTAAATGATGTACTTAACGGTGGAAACTTGATTGGTTTATGTGTTTTTATATGCTCTTTAATTTAATTGTCATTATGTACTGGTTGTTTCCCAAATAAAATAAAAATAAAAAAAATAATGACTTCACCCGTTTAGTTATAAAATCAGCTTTTAGAAATGTGAAAATATTGCCGTAAAAGTTTACCGAGGCAACTGGTAGGTGTCGGTGAGCAGTCACGTAACATGCACGTGACCTTTTCGAGGCGAATCCAAGAATTAATTCTCATCTCAAAAATGCCCAACGCCTAAAGAAGTTTTCAATTAAAAAAAAAACATTTTTTGAAGTTGATCTTTAGTATTTTCACTAGATTTTATTTATGCCTCTGACTACCCCCTTAGACATCTTCAAAGAATCTGAAATAATATTTTTTTTTATCATCTATCTATATCTATCTGTCAGGGATACTTTCCTACGTGAAAATTACTATAACAGCGCTATAGCAAACCAAGTACATAAGAAAAAACTTATCTTCAAGATTATTCAGAGAAATTCTCTTAAAAAATCACCGTTTCAATAATCGGTGCGAGAAGCTAGCGAGGTATAATCTATATAAAATTATTTACACTTATTCAACTGTATAGCAGAATGTCTACAAACTAAAGAAAATGTATTATTTGACGGGATATTTCGTGTTTAAAGTTCCCGCGGCGTCACGCTGATACTAAACTAATATTTTTGTTTGGTTATTTGTACTGTTTGTAAATCTGTTTAGAACAAAACTGATAGTTTATTAGTAGAAAAAAATATTTATATTATATTTGTTTGTGGTAATTATATTTGTGGTCTAATTAATTTAGCTCAGTTTTTTTTTGTAATTTGCGATTGTATATATTTTTGACTGTATATATTTTCGTTTTGAGCCCAAAATCGCACACGAAATATCCACAAATAACCAGAAAATAACGTTTCATACTAAATAAAAGAACTTAAAGTAAATTAATTGATTTGTCTACTCACCAATTGCTACGTAAAAACTCCGAAACTATACACAGATTTTTAAATTTTATATTCTTTTATATCAAATAATAAGTTTTGTTCAATCACTCAACGCTACGTCGATATTTTTTTTTATATTTTGCATAATTATTTAACATCTAACTATACGAATAATCATAAGAATTGTCACTTAGACATCCCATTAATATTACATTCTGTTGCGCATGGGACCTAGCAGAAAATTGAATCATTTTTTTTTATATTTCGCTCTACTAAATTAACATTTTTGAACTCTCAGCATTTTCCTACATCTACCTACATTGTGGTAAATTTGGTTAGACTAACCAATAATAATGATTACTGTATAATATATACAGAGTGAAATAATAATAGTTATGTCGAAAATAACGCAGTTTAAAAAGTGTAGTAAATAAATAAAAATCCCCGATTCCTAATTCAAGTATATCAACGCCATCATTCCGAACTTTTTTTTAAAGATATACAGAAAGTTATTAATGAAGGGTAGCGTTATACTAGAGTTAAGAATAAGGGTCAGCTCACCTAGACGATTTGCTACGATTTTATTTTAGCAATACAGAACTTGTCTACTCCACAATAAGGTGTAAAGTGGCAGCGCAAATATGACAGCGGCATCGCGCTGCGTTCCGAAATGCCGCTGAAACTACCTTGACTGTCACACAAATTCTTATTGCCATTGTAAAAGGAGCGCATCGAGATATTATTATGAGCCGACTAGTTTATCCCATACGCAACAGTTGGGCCGGCGAGATTTAAAAAACATTAGCAATCGTACAGGCCCTTACATTATTCACTATAGGACACATGGACCCACGCAACGCAACCATAGTTAGTATACAAAATGTATTTCCACGATAGCTTCATAAATATTTATAGGTTTATTTAATTTTGTATGTTTTAATGACCCAACGCCTTGTCTGTATTTGCTAGCTCCCAATTGAACAGATTTTATTTTAGTATTAAAGATGAATTGATCAAGAGAATCTGTCCGACTGTTTAAGCATTATTTTTATTTAAAATTCACACTTACGCAGCTATCGTGGAAATAAATTTGCATAAAGGCTACGAAGCCTCTGCTATAGAATCTTAAAACTAACCATCAAAATTAAATCTCACAGTCAAATATCGTTGACAAAACGGAAAAGTTTGACATATATATACATTATCGTTTTCCGATTTGTTTTATAGATTTGAGAGATATATACCATAAAATATTTACTTTGCATACCTTTACAGAATAATATTTGAAATATTATAGACTTGAAAGATCATGTTAACTAGCAAAATCTTTGCATCAGATAGACTATAGAAAAATCACATATAAGTTGTAAAAATTAACTTAAAAAATAATTTATACCAAATAATTACAATATCGTAGGTATATATTTCTCAAAGCCCCAAATTCCGCACTCAAAAATTATAAGCCCCGTTTCTGGTATTTTTACGTACGGTCCGATTTTGGCTCCAAAATAATCATGTATTGATTATAAAACACTGGTTTTTACTCTCTCTCTAGTTTTGGGGGAAGGCACGCATATATTTTAGATACTAGAAAACTATTTATTAAATAACAGTAGGTACGAACTTTGAAATAACGATTCCAGTGACAAAACGCTTTACGAAACTTATCTATTATTTTGTTATATTTAATATACAACTTAATTTGGTTACATCGCTCCCTGATTTGATTGGTAGTAAATAAACAATGATTAAACTATGTGTTTATTTAGCAAAATTACTTTGTTCGTCACTTTGCAAATAGCTTCTGCATCCAATTCATCGTAATATTATAACTATGTATTTATTTTTATATAACCGCTACTATACATTATTTACAATTTGCCTACCTAAAATCTGTGAGGTGATAAACATTTTGGTTTCAAAAAAAATTCTAACACATTCGTAGAACGCATATATATTTACAAGAAAAGCTTGTTCAGCCCAGTATTGTAAATGTCGAGCCAAAACCGTCCCAACGGCAATAAGGATCATCGCACGCGGCAACCATTGAAAATAAAACACCACATTCACTCTCACAAACATTGACAGCTATTAAGTTCTCATGTCAAATTCAAGCCTTAAATAAAATTATGATATAGACACTAAAACGTCAAAATGAATGAAAAGAAAATGAATTATTTACAAAAATAAAATCACCGCGTGCGTTGGACTTGGACATAGAAAATTAATGAAACAAGTCACAGAGATTTTCAAGTGCATTATAACGATTACAACAATTTAAATTGTCAATTAATTGCATTTGATCATCTCTGTCACTCTTAATGCACACTGACTGGGTTTTTAATCACTACGCGAATTTGAAAGCTGTTTTATATTATAAGAAATATGAATCGATTTGTCAATTTACAGATACCAACACAAAATTGCACAAGTTAAAATTATGAACTGTAAAAAAACCCAGTCAACGTCATAGGAAAACAAAAAAAAAACCGTTACACTACACTAGTGAGGTCCGTAAGTTGTAGAGAAACGTCGACACACGCGTCGGCTCGCCCCGTGACGTGTGGTGACGTCACTTGTGTCCGTTGCCCGCTGCAGCGTCGACCTGCAACCGTTAGGGCTGTGAGCTCGCGCTGTGCCGGCGTTCCTAATGAGGCTGGCAACGCTGGGCGGTGGCTTTCGGCAGGTATTATTGAAATTAGTTGAAAGATACTCGGGACATTGACGTCATCACGACTTAAATTGACCAATCAAAAAGCTTGCAGATCCAAGAGGCAGTATCCACGAGCGAACGAATCGCGGAATTATCTCACCAAGTGTCGACAAGTGACGACTCCAAGAAATCTTTACTCAAGCTTTGTGATTCGTTGATTCAAGTGCACGTGATCACGTAATGTCCCGCGTTTCCTCCTATATGTAACCAACTGTAGTAAGTTTACGTTTTTGTTAAGTTCGAAATGTATTTTTTTATTATTGTACATTGATTATTGTGTTCAAACTGAACCTACTGAATTCAATCTTTTTGAAAAAAAAAAACTGTGGCACTTCAGGAGTGCCGGCAGAAGTGAAAACTTGAACGGTTCTAAACTTGACAAATAACCCGGTGTCGGTGAGCAGTCGCGTGACTCGCACGTGATCTTTTCGAGGCTAATTTTTTCTCATATCAAAACTGTCAAACGCGCCTAAAGAAGTTTACACTTCAAAAATTTAATGCATTGTGATTTATCGTTGTGATATCAATTAATTTGGAAATATATCGGAATGTATACAGAATTTATAATTAGTAGGTATATATTTTATTTGAATCTATTTTATGCTTTTTAACCTTGAACAAAGTGAGAATTTATAGCGAGGATATCAAACAAAAATAAGCTAGTGAGTGCAGATGTAAAGGTATCTTTTTATATATTTTCCTGTTTCTGTCTAGTTTGAACCACCGCCGCGCGTTACACTAACAAAACTCGGATTGTTTTTTACGAACAAAACCGTCCGAGTTTTGCAGTGACCTGCCGTCCCGCCACCAGTTTTTTTTAATTAAGCAGTAATTATCCCAGCGTTGTGCCAAACCGTTCCAAATTGTTATATATTTGGTACAGTTTCAGAGCCCCACAAGGTACGTAACACAGCGTAAGCTACTATTTAGCTGTTACATGACAAACTGTCAACATGGCGTTGACAATGGCTGACCACAACGCAAGTCACATGACATAATACAAGTTTTTTTCAAAGGTTATACAGATATTGGTACAAATACAAGTATGTTTCAATACGTGTACCTATAATTTATTATAAATACGTAACTTGTAACGGATTCATCATGTGACTACGTAAAACAGTCATAAAAGTCAGTAACCAATTGGGAGTTACTGATAGTATGAAATACACAAAACAAAAGGCAATTAACATATCGTCCTTATATTTTACAATTTAAATATTGAAGCGTAAACAGTGGACATATGTATATAACACACAAAAATGTATATAACACAAAAAACAATATAACAGCTAAATAATAGTGAAAGTGCCATCACAGAGTGAGTGAGTATGATTCGTGTACGAAAGCAAACACATGCATCTTAAAATTAAGTAAAAATATTGTCAGTCTAACCAATATAACAAAATTATTTGCTAGAAACAAAACGTGTCACACATACTCTGCGGTTTATAAATAACACAGTTTTGTAAAGTTAAATAAATATAAATAATAAATAATGCTGGACTTTACACACAGCATCATCTAGCCCCAAAGTAAGCAGAGCTTGTGTTATGGGTACTAAGATGACTGATATACTACTTATATACTTTTTGTTTGTAAATACATACATATTATATATAGAAACACCCAGACCCGAGACAAATATTTGTAGATCATACAAACATTGGTCCCGCCGCGGGGATCGAACCCGCAACCTTTTGCGTCGCAGGCGGGCCTTCGCCCACTGCGCTACAGAGGTCGTCGAAATAATTATATACACCAACAAAATACGCATAACACATCTTGCTACATAATAAAAATAAAATAAACGTCCACATTTCAAATCATATTTTAATGATCAGTTGATATCAAAAACGTTACATTAAATTCGTTAAAAGTGTCAACTTAAAAAAACAATTTACATAGGAAAAAACTTAACTAAAATTATTGAAATTCGTGATGGTAATCTCTTTTTTTATTTACTTGGCACAAAATGCTATTATATAATTTTTTTATGTGTTAACAAGAGCTATCTAAACTAACCTATGATTACTAAGAGTCCAAAAATAAGTTTGGTGCCTAAGGAGTTGCGCTATATCTTTAGAGCATTCTAAATGTCATTATCCCACTCATATAATAAAGCTAAAAGTTTGTGAATTTGTTTTAGATGTTTGTATGTTTGTGTTTTCAATCACGCCTAAACCAGTAAACCGATTTGGATGAAACTTGGAATAGGCGTAGATAGTGACCTCAAAATGTTGGTACCACACAAGCTACCACACAAGCGTAGCTAGTATTATATACTTTTATAGATAATAGAATCAAAAACCTTAGCTAATTGTGCCAAGCATTTTTTATACAACTATTACTTCTAGAAAGATTTAACAATATGGACAGAATATACTACGACTTTCACTAAACCTAAAAAAATATTTACTTACAGGAAGTAATTAACATTATATAACCATAAAAAAGAAAAGTAAAATTTATTAAAAAAATTAAGTACGCTTTCAAAACTTGTCAAAAAATATTAAATTATTTTTAAACTATATTAAAATGGTAACAACAATGGCACCATTGTAATGATGATTCGTGTTTTATTAACACTAATAAATATGTGAAACAAAAATAGTCATTTAACAAGCTAATTAAATATATTATAACAGTCAAAAACGTCTTTTATATAATAGCATTAAATAATTTTTAATATTATTTGACAGAGATGTGTTTTAAAAAAAATGTAGTTATATATTTTTTTGGAAACTGCCTTCAATGATATTTAAAAAATACTATAATAACTCTTTTACATTTAACAATTTACCCCATATCAACAAGAAAATATGTATAATAACTTCATTTTTATTATACATATTTTCTATTGTATTTTGTAATTTTATGTACATATTGTAGTAGCTTAGTTTCTGTAAATAAATATATACTAACTTCATTTTTATTTTACCAACATTATAAATCATAATAATTGAAATTACAAAAGCTTTTCTTTATTGATGCAGGTTATATATTTATATACAGTGACAAATATTTTGTATTATAACAATTTGGCTATGAACTTAGTTCACGAGGAGGTACTAGGAATGTGCACCCTGTATTATTTTTAGTTTTTGATCATTGTATATATTTTGAGCAAAGCATTTCTTACAATAAAATAACAATAATGCGTGAATGAGTAAGCACACGATAAGCTCTTCTCTACTCAAACGTTTTATATTCTTGCAGCGAAATATTATAAGTATATTAATTACGATGACTATAAGTATATTATGTATTGTGATTAACAGCATGATTAATTTAGTAAATAAATTATCGTAATTAATACCTATTTGTTTGGAATGCCAATAAATATAGTCTCATACATTATAAATAATTATTGTATACTTAATCTAAACTAGTACATAAAAACTTTATATGAGTGATGTAAAGTTACATCTTTATTTTTTATTTATAGAATTTAAGTAAATAGCTAAAAGCTTTGATATATTTAGCAAAAGCTAATTTAATTTAAATATTTATATAGATAACATACATATATATTTTTTACGATACAATAATAGTAGTTTTCATTACTTGGAAACAAAAAACAGAATTGGGTAACTTTATAAGAAATTACGAATGAATCAAGTATTTTATCGATATTAAAGCAAGTGGCGGTCACCCATCCGTTTAGTGAACACACCTCTCAAAAATATTTAATGTGTATTTTATTTTTGTATTTTTATATATTTTTATTTTCGTATATATTTTTCTATTCAGTCTCTACAATAAAAGTTAACAATTATTTTACATTTGATAAAGCAAGCATAAAATTTGTACCTCAGATTACAATATTAATAGAAAAATAGCTATAATTTAGTTAATAATGATTATTGTAAATACGGATATTATTAAAAATGTGGGTATACACGTTTATCTATAACTATATTTTTACTAAGCTCAATTTAGATGATTTGTTATATTTATATAATTTAGTTTTATTTTGCGTAATAAATTACGGTAAAATTTAATATAACTAGCGATTTCCTAAATTTAATATATTAATAGACAACGCAGTACTTGACAGGGCAAAAGCACCCATAATAATATAAATATCTAACACCGATTATAATATAAATGGAAGAGATAGTTTTTAACAACATTTAAATATGTCACATTTAAAAATATTTACAAAAATACACAACTCACAAGCAACAGTTATATAACTTATATTATATAACGCTTATACTCATTGAAGGGCTAAATTATGTAACTTTTATTTCATTACGAACAACTCTTTTACCCTTTCTTTTCTTTAACTGCCATTTTGTTTATCAGATATTTGACAATAGGTTTGTAGTATGGATTTACCTAAGAGCCATACCTCACCGAGACGCCATGGCGACGTCGCCGACTACGTAGCCATGGCTAGCCAGTGGCTTCAGTGATCCGAGTCTTATCAGTATCCGTGAAAATAAGAAACTTAAGAAATCGGATGATCTAGTGCGCAATCATCATCATCTCAGCCATCTAGCGTCCACTGCTGAACATAGGCCTCCCATAGATTTCCACAGCGATCGATCTTGTGCAGCCTGCACCCACTCCCAGCAACCTTTACCAGATCGTCTTTCCATCTAGTGGGGGGCCGTCCTCTGCTGCGATTTCCCCTGCGAATGCCGAGGGACCGCAGTTTTGTTTGGATAAGTAGCCGGCAACGTCGCCATGGCGTCTCGGCGAGATATGGCTCAATTACGACTTAAATGATCAATGCCGTTTCGATGCATAAAGTGCCTAATACCAATTATTACCTGGTTTATTTTTTTTTTAACAAAAATCGGACATTCGTTCATAATCAAGTGCTATTTTCTTAAAATTCAGGGCTAAGGTCAGAAAAGCATTTAACGCATCGAAATGACTATGGCTGTAGCCACATTGAATTGGCAAGCGACACAAGCGTTTCTATATCTTGTACCATTGTTCATAAGGTTTATAATGGCTTGCTATAAAAATAATTGACGCGTCGCTTGCCAATTAAATATGGCTGGAGCCTGTACTTTTTATAAAACAGCTGTTAAATATAACTACTCCGGTGGCGGCGGTGGTACGGGTGGCGGCGGCATAGCTGGCAATGGTGGCTGTGGCGGTCTTGAATGGTTCAGAGGGTGGGTTTGTGAATGGTTCAGAGGGTGGTGGTTTGGGGGGTGGGTTGGATGGTTCGGGGGTTGGTGGTTTAAATGGTTCGGGGGGTGGTGATTTTGAGGATGGTTCGGGTGGTGGTTAGGAAGGTTTGGGGGGTGGTGATTTTGAGGGTGGTTCGGGTGGTTAGGATGGTTTGGAGGATGGTTCGGGTGGTTAGGATGGTTTGGAGGGTGGTTAGGATGGTTTGGAGGATGGTTCGGGTGGTTTGGATGGTTTGGCGGGTGGTTCGGATGGTTCGGCGGGTGGTTCATATGGTTCATATTACCATGATTTGCCATTGGATACATTTGCTGATAATAATACCCTTCCATACCGTAATTATAATACATCGGAGGCGGTTGTACCATGAAATAAGGTAAGGGAGGTCTGAATTGTTGCCAACCTACCTTAGGATGTCCGTTCTGTCGAGGGTGCTTCTGTGGTGGTCCAATTTCAGGGCCCGCTGGACGTTTCCTCGATGTCTCCAACACTTCTTTGGATATCTTGATCTTGAGGCCGGACGTCTGAGGGGGTGGAGGTGGAACCGCTAAGCGTTCCTTCGGGATCTTGATCTTCAAACCGGGGCTCGTCGATAACTTGTCTCTCGGTATTGTTATCCGAAGACCACCATCTTGGTTTGTCTCTTGGACGGGTGGAACTTGAGACGTTTCTTCTTTCTTCTTCTCTCGTTCTTTATCCTTTTTGTGTTTCTTCCGTTCCTCTTTGGATTTGTCACGGTCTTTGTGTTTGTGCTTCTCTTTTTTCTTCTTCTCCTTCTTGTGTTTGTGTTCTGGCTCTTCCGTTACTTGTACCTCGGGTTGAGGTGTAGGTATCGGTTCCTCTTTCTTGACTTCGACAACGGGTGATTTTTTCTCTGTAGGAACTGATATAGGTACAGGTTTTGCTAAGCTTTCTTTTAACAGATTTGATACTAGAGTAGGGTCTGTTTCGATGCCATTAAGAGATCTACTCGGTTCTTTTTTAACTTCCAAAGTTTTGACTTTGGTTGTGTTCCCTCGTTGCGATTCTCTTATAACATTTTCATACCCTGGCGTTTCGTCTAGCTTCTTAACTACTACTTGTAACTCTGGCTCCGAGTTAGACTGTTGCCTCTGTCTTTGCTTAGGCTGTTCTTTGCCCGGTGGTGATGAGAACGGTGAAAGTATAGCTGGTGGTTGCATATCTCTAACAACCGTGGTTGCATCAGGTCTTTTCTTCGGGCTAACAGTCACAGGTTTCTCGGGCCGGGTTTCTTTAGGCCTCTGAGGAGGATTAGGCCTTCTTGGGACAGCGGCAGCAGTTGGAGTTGTAACATTCTCCGGTGAGAACAATGATGGTGGTCGAGTTCTTTGGACTTCTGGTATTGGAGCCGGTTGAGGTTGGGGCTGGTGAGCTGGCCGGTGATGTCGGTGGTCGTGTGGTGGTTTCTGGTGATGTTTGTGATGGCCCGGTGGCCAGGGATGGTGTTTGTGTTGGTTTGTTCTCTGATGATGAGGTTCTGGTCTAGCTTCTCTAGCGCTTTCTGGTCTGGCTTCGGGTCTGAGGGGTTCTGGGCGAGCGCCTTCCGGTCTAGCGGTTTCTGGTCTAGGGTTTTCCGGTCTGGGGTTTTCTGGACGTGCGTTTTCAGGCCGTGGGTTCTCTGGTCTTGCTTCTGGTCTGGGCCTAACAGGCGCGCCTGGACGTTGCATAGCCTGTGAAGAAAATAAATGTTAACAAAGTTGTATATAACTTACTTTAACAAGCCTCACTCACACAGGTCCGCTTGCGAAACAGAAGTTTGCGGGTTCGATCCCCGCCGCGGGACAAATGTTTGTATATGTAGGTATTTACAAAAAGTATATCAGTTATACAAGCTTTGCCTAGTTTGGGGCTAGATGATGCTGTGTGAAATGTCCAGCTTGTGAGCTGCGTGAGTGAGCGCTTTTTAAAATTGAATTGAAATTGTGTTCTGTACAGACAGGCTGACTTCACGAATGCCTAGATCCGTTGACATAGACATTCGTGTATTTACTGCATAAGCACACATACACATCAATACGCAGGAAAAACAACACAGCAATCAATAAAAACCTAAATAAGTACCTAATTAAGTATTTTTCGATCCCAAAACGGCCTTAACGGAAGACCAGCGCTGTTCACAACCCAGCATATGCTGAGTTAAGGCCCGTTTTGCAACATTTTATATATTTTTTTTCCTTTTATCTTCGTTTTGTTTGTTTGTACTGTTGCAAAATAAATATTTTTCTTTCTTTCTTTCTTTTTTCTTTCAAAAAGGAAGAGACACGTTTTAGGTACATGTAAAAAATAAATATAGGCCGTTGGGCGAAGTTTACTAGGACTTTTTCCCTCTCATCAAGCTATAGTCTCACCTGTTGCCGTCTCTCTCTCTCCTCACGCCTCTCTCTTTTCTCGGTAGAGTGTGTAGTCCTCTTCTGTAATATCTCACCTGTTGCCGTCTCTCTCCTTCCTCTCCCTCTTCTCTCGGTAGAGTGTGCAGTCTATCTCCTGTAATATCTCACCTGTTGTCGTCTCTCTCTCTCTTCTCGCCTCTCCCTCTCCTCCCTCTCTCTCTTCTCTCGGTAGAGTGTGTAGTCTATCTTCATAGGATGAGGCGGCGCAGGCGCGGTGGCGGGTACATAGCCACCTGGGACTGGAGCCGCTAGACGTCTCCTTTCTCGCTCATACTCTGTTGGAATAAAGTTTAATATATTAAATTTCAATAGTCATAATTTCATGTACACGTGCATCTACACACAATAAGGCTCAATGCACATTGAATTGGCAAGCGACGCGTCAATTAGTTTTATAGCGCACCATTATAAACCTTATGAACAATGGTACAAGATATAGCAACGCTTGTAGAATGAACGAGGTCTGGCGAAGCCATCTAGCGGGCCGGGTTCATTCTACAAGCGTTTCTATATCTTGTACCATTGTTCAACATCATTGGCCTGCCCTTATCCCGTTTATGCGGGGTCGGCACAACATGTTCTCTTTCTCCACTCTCCTCTGTCACTCGTCATCTCCATATCCACTCCTTTCTTACCCATATCTTCTTTCACACAATCCATCCATCTTTTCTTAGGTCTACCTCTACTCACCTATCCATATTCATTTCCATCACCCTTTTAGTTACATGAGTTTCATCCCTCCGCATTACGTGCCAATACCGCGCTAACCTATTGCTCCTCAACTTTTCAGTCACCGGCGCTACTTTCAGACTTCCCCTAATATATTTATTCCTCACCTTATCCATTCGCGTCACTGCGCACATCCATCTCAACATTCGCATCTCTGTCGCATGCACTCTTCTTTCATCCGTCGCTTTCGTGGCCCAGCACTCAGATCCATACAGTACGACAGTCATCTTGTACCATTGTTCATAAGGTTTATAATGGTGCGCTATAAAACTAATTGTCGCGTCGCTTGCCAATTCAATATGCATTGAGCCTAAAGACCAGTCCGCCTTCGTGAGATTAAACTATACATGGCAACTTAATTAACGATCTACCTGACGCAACCAACAATGAGACTAATTTGTTCGCTGACGATACAACTATAATTGTAAAGTGCACTAATCTTAATACTTTTGAAGATGACATAAATAATTCAGTAACTGACATAATAACTTGGCTTAACAATAATAACTTAAAGATAAATATTGACAAAACAAAATTAATGCAATTTCATACAACAAAACGTAACCCACCTAAACTCAACATAAATTATAATAATTCACCAATTGAAGAAATAGAATCAATGAGATTTCTGGGTATTAACATTGACAGTAACCTTAACTGGAAAACTCATATTGATAGAGTGTGTAACAAACTCAGTAGATATGCCTACGTACTAAAGCGACTGCGTGAAGTAGCGTCCATAGAAGTAGCTGTAAGTGCATACCATGGCTATGTTGCTTCAGCTATCCAATATGGGCTACTATTGTGGGGTAACAGTGTCGATAAAGATAGAGTATTTAGAGCTCAAAAAAGGTGCGTACGGTCACTATGTGGTGCACATTTTATAGAGCCCTGCAAACCACTTTTCAAAAAATTTAATATTCTGTCCCTTCCGTCTTTATATATCAAACAAGCAGTTGAGTTCGCCAGACAACATTCAGAGCTATTTACTAAAAAACAAGACCAACGAGTTAGAAAACTAAGGGATGTATCTAAAAGCAAACTGCACATTCCTAAATATAACTTGACATGCACCCAACGTCAAGCTTATTTTATGGTCATTACGATCTACAATAAACTACCGGAGGATATTAAAAGCTTTAACGGAAATCTATTCTACATTAAACTTAAAAAATGGCTGATCTCAAAATGTTTCTACTCTGTTGATGAATTCCTTAAAATGACTGATTAATTCCCAATCTCTAGCATATGTAAAATATTTGCATGCCTAAAGTTGGTAGGACATACATTGTACTGTAATATTATTACCACTTAGACCTAATTCCTAAGCACATATGTTCCTGCAAATAAATTGATTTGATTTGATTTGAACTTACCCTTATCAAACTGCTTATCGAAGTCATCGTTGACCGGCGGCGCGTGTTTGGCCGCGGCGCTTGCAGCGCTTGATGACGGGTGCGCAGCGCTTGAATGTGGTGACCCCGTGTCTGTTGAAGCACAACATTTGTTACCACCTTATTTCTTCTAGTCTGTGTTTTTACAATACTGTTTGGGTAATCCCCTGTTAGGACAACTCAAGTCTCCTGCGATACACCTCGTATTCATCTATACTAATACTATAAAGAGGAAAGATTTGTTAGTTTGTTTGTTTGAAATGAATAGGCTCCGAAACTACTGGACCGATTTGAAAAATTCTTTCACCAATAGAATCCTACATTATCCCCGATGAACATAGGCTATATTTTATCCCAGGGAAGTGAAATTTTCCCGAGGGATCGCGGGGGTAACACCGCGGCGGACAGCTAGTCTATAATATTCAAAGTCAAAGACATTTATTCAGTAGGACCGCTGCGATCACTTAGAATAGTCTTCAAACTAATTTTACTCCTGTTCTTTCGCGACCAATACCGTGAGGAATCAGGGCAACAAACACGGCTTGGGGCCTATCATTCTTTTAGGTGATCTTGAAACTAAAAGTCAAGCTCCAGTGGGGAGCCAGTCAAAGAGAATTGAGGCTCATCAGTAAGTTTAGATGCTCATAACCTTTTTGGACTGCACCAACACAGACGTCCTTCACCTGCTTCGTTATTTTCTTTTTTTTTTGTAGATTTAATAATATATATTTTTTTTTTGTATTGTGTGTAGTAGATATAATACATTTTTTTTTTGCTGTGTCAGTTTACTACAACTAGGTACCTAGTTATGTTCGTCTGTGTGTGTGTTTTCCCAAATATTTTTTTTATCTATCATAAAGTACAAAAAACTAACGCCTCGACAAGTACTTTGCCTGGCATTGTTGATCGAAGGTAGAAATTATGATATTACCTGCGCGTTGCTGCGTCATCATTTTCCTCTTCAATCTAGACGGACATTTCTCGAATATTAACAGGAACTCTGAAGTGAGCCGCTCCAATAGCTCAACTGTTACTGTTCGGTCCACATACGAGAACCAATGGCGACCCTCGTTCGATTGTGGAATCTGTAAGTTAAGCTTGAACTAGAAATTAGATTGTACTTTATAGTGAATGGCAACATTTCACAACAAAGGGCAGAACAAAGGGAGAGAAGAAAAAAAAAAAGGCCTTTTCTTTTATTTTCGATCATAAGAAATAGGTTTATTAGAAATTAACAACCGCGTTTTTGGCGGTTTGGAAAAAAAAAAAACAACAGAATTTTCAAAATTTATCAATATATATTATAAATGTGAAACTATGTCTGTCTGTTTGTCACCTTTTAAAACCCAAACCACTGAACAGATTAGGCTGAAAATTGGCTGACAATTGTATATTTATGTAAATACGTTTTTATGAATAAATTGAAATTGAATATTTAATTTATAGATTTTTGAAAAATACGTGCGTTTTTTTTTATTCAATCACCATACAAAATGTAACACATATAAAGTTCTATTGAATGTCCTTTGTGTTCTAAATCACGTAAAAAATCTGCGGGAAGTAAATTTTGTGATACTCATTGCCCTTTGAATGTTTGACAGTATGAAGCCAGACGAGCGTAATTTATTGAGTTGCGTAATTTCTGCTACATTTCGTTTACAACTCTTCGGTATCGCAAAACACCCATGTGTTCGAAACAGGGGCCGCATTCGAGTTCCTTTTTACGTTCGTTTGATAGATAGATAGATCTTTATTCAATAAAATGTAACATACATATTCAGGTAGATAGTGTCTTTAAACTAGGATAAGTTTGACTAGACACTAAGTTCTCGTTACAAATAAGGTAGGTAGGTAATACACAATATCACATGATTTGAGTATGACACAATGACAAACAACATTCACGCACACACACACAGAGCGCGAACACATTCATGATGCTCGCCGGGAACACATCATGAATGCGTTTTGCAGCGCAAGCCGAAATATGACACGGTGACTATCGTCGTGTGCGTGCGACCAGAGCGCCACATCCGTGTGTGAGTGCGCCACTCATATACAGAGTGCTCCACCTTTTTGAAGGCTTAAGTAATATTTGATTAAAACTGGTTTTATATTTTTCTGGTTAATTTTATTTTTAACAATTAAATATTCGGATGCTTTCCACCACGATTTCTGACTTCAAGGGTAAATTTTTCGGTTTGGAATATTTGGTCTTTTAGGACCGTGTTTGAACTTTCGAAAAATTTACCCTTGAAGTCAGAAATCGTGGTGAAAAGCATGCGAATATTCATCAAACGAACGAAAAAAGGAACGTGAATACGGCCCCAGGAGTTTAGTATGAAAACGAACTTTTGCGACTCACAACTTAAATACAGACAGATGGACAACAAAGTGATCTTATAAGGTTACATTTTTTCCTTTTGAGATACGCTAAAATTACGCTATTCCGGCTTCACACTTAATCCAGCCTAACCAAATAATTCACTCACCGACCAGTTACTCCATTTAGAGGCGAGGTGTATACAAAAGCACGCGACGACTGTAGGTCGATACTGCAAACACATCGTCGTGAGATGCAGACTGTTGCTTGCCATGAAGTATGATGTCTGCGCGAGGTCTTTAGGCGCTGTTGAGAGAAAAATAATCATCTAAAAAGGGTATTAAGGGATGTCAAAATAAATAATGCTGGACATTTCACACAGCGCCATCTAGCCCCAAACTAAGCAAAGTTTGTACTATGGGAACCAGATAACTGTTATACTACTTATATACTTTTTGTATGTAAATACATACTTGACAAAGCAAGTGTATGAGGCGAGTGTGCATGGGACAGCTGGAAGGGGAAGGCCTAGGCGAACCTTCTTGGATCAAATTGGCGACATTTTGGAGAAGGGCCAGGTAAAAAGTACCCTAAACCGACGAGCATGTATGAAGAATGTAATGAGAGTGAATGAGGCGAAAGTTGTGTGTCAGGATCGTAGCGACTGGAGATCCGTGGTCTCTGCCTACCCCTTTGGGAAAGAGACGTGACTTTATGTATGTATTATACATAGAAACACCCAGACCCGAGCTAAATATTTGCAGAAATTTATCCCGCGGCGGGGATCGAACCCGCAACCTTTTGCGTCCCAAGCGGGCTTTCACTGCGCCACAGAGGTCGTCGAAGTTTGTTTAGATGTATGGATGTTTGTATGTTTGTGTTTCAATCACGCCTAAACCAGTGAACCGATTTGGATGAAACTTGGACCCCTCAAAATGTTGGTATCACACAGGCGAAGCCGCGCGCAGAAGCTAGTATAAGATAATCTGGAATAACATAGGGGGCTACGTTTTAAGCCGAAAATGCTATATTTGCATAGAATAAATTTGTTTCTCGCGATTTGCATGAGATTTAACATGATATTATGCAGTGGTAGTCTAAGAATTAGAGAATAGACCTAAAGCTACAGAAGTCACAACTAATCATTAGCTCTCTGAAGTTAGGTGCACTAAACGATTGCGCAGGTTTGCGTAACCGAGATAGAACGATGCACAAACAAAAGCGAGTGAGCGAGGCAGCTATACGCTGTCTTCGTCATATATTACTGCGCAACTACTTCAGAAAGCCATAGATTTGTGCCTTACTTTTATCACTTAAATGAAAGCGAGCGAGCGAGGCAGCTATACGCTGTCTACGTTTTGTATGGGTCATCAAAAATGGGTACTGCGCAGCTACTTCAGAAAGCCAAAGATTTGTGCCTTACTTTTACCACTTAAATGCACGATTCCTAGGGATTTTTGATTAGTGATCACACATGAAGGTGAAAGTGACACTCAAACATAATAAATAACATACCTTATATCTATGATGTTTTCATACATTGCCTGTTGTTGTAAAGCGTGGCCAGGTTGAGCTTGGTTTTTTCGAAATCGGATACAGCCACTTTTGTTTTATAAAGATTCACAAGATCAACCAATAAAGGTTTTTGATAATATTCTTATTACAGCGAGGAACAGGTAAAAACAAACCTAGTTCCAAAGACGTTGTAAAATTGAATTAAAATAATAATATTGAATATTTCTGTGATAAATCACTGTACTGAGAATTGTAATCTATACTTTACACTTTGGAAAGATACAAACGATACTTCGATTGTAGAAAATATACGTCATACGAATTATTAAAAAAAAACAGACCAAAACCATATAGGCGAAAATTCATAATTTTAAACTCTCAACGAGTAAATTCCGTTTTCCGACACCCAAACAGCTCAACTCAGCCTGGAAGCCACGAGTTTCCACGAGTCACGGCAACCCATCGCAACGATCATTCACGAGTCGCCACGAACTTGCACGAGTCGCCGCGAACTTGCACGAGTCGCCACGACCCGCCAGTCTCACCTTTTACAAGGTGACAAGTTCGCACGACGTGCGTGTGTGGGTGATCTATTGCGACGTCGAAGCCTAGCGTTTGTAGAAGGACGTTCTCGTTGAAGACAAGATCTTGCGCCTGAAAGAGACAAAATATGTATCATCACTACATGGTATAAAACAGTCGCTTTCTCTGTCCCTATATCCCTATGTATGCTTATATCTTTAAAACTACGCAACGGATTTTGATGCGGTTTTTTCCATAGATAGAGTGATTCAAGAGGAAGGTTTATATGTATAATACATGCATAATATAGTAGAGGAACACTGATAATTTTAGAGGTATCTAATGTGATGTCGTGAATTACTAATAAATTTTTTGCGCTTACATTGCAAACGCTGGCTAAACCCTAATATTTAGCATCAGCATTACACCCGTGCGAAGCCGGGGCGGGTCGCTAGTTAATAATAAGACAATTGGAAAGAATTTGGGGTGACCCTTTCCCAGAAGTGAGACAGAATATGTTGAAAAAAGAAGTTTGTCGGTTTGAGTTACATTAACTGTTATTACTGCCCATTGCGGGGGAAAAAACCGGCCAAGTGCGAGTCGGACTCGCGCTCTAAGGGTTCCGTACCATCCCATTCATATAAAGAGCTAAAAGTTTGTGAGTTTGTTTATAGATGTTTCTGTATCAATCACGCCTAAACCAGTGAACTGATTTGGATGAAACTTGGTATAGATAGTGACCTGGAATAGCATATAGTCTGGTAGAGATCGCTATTTAGCGATAAGACCGCCGATTGTATGTCATTGTATTTTTTGTTTAGTTTTCCATTTTTGTTTATTTTTATTATGTGGTGTGCAATAAAGTATTTTCTATCTATCTATAGGCTATTCAAAATGTTGGTACCACGCGGGCAAAGCCGCGCGCAGAAGCTAGTTATCTATAAAAAAAACACGTTTGCTGCATGGGAGCCCCCTTAAATATTTATTTTATTCTGTTTTTTAGTATCTGTTGTTATAGCGACAACAGAAATACATCATCTGTAAAAATTTCAACTGTCGAAAAAAGTTATCAATTTTTCGAAAATAATCTGTTATTTGTATTTTTTTTTTGCATTAGATGCTCTCTGTTTACAATAAATATTATATACTTCCAATTACCTATTGGTCTAATAATGAAACTCATAAAACCTAAGTTTAATTTTCATACAAAGAATGCATCTGTAAAAATTTCAACTGTCGAAAAAAGTCACTGAATTAAAAAAGTTATAAATTTGTCGAAAATAATCTGTTATTTGTTTTTTTGCATTAGATGCTCTCTGTTTATAATAAATATATATTTCCAATTACCTATTGGTCTAATAATGAAACTCATAAAACCTAATTTTAATTTTCATACAAAAAATGAAGAAAATTAAGTATTTCAAAGTCAAAGTCAAAAAGCATTTATTCAGTAGGACCGCTGGGATCACTTTGAAACGTCTTAAAACTAGGTGATTTTACTCCTGTTCCTTCGCGACCAATACCGTGAAGAATCAGGGCAACAAACACGGTTTGGGGCCTATCTTTCTTTTAGGTGATCCATCTTAAATCTAAACTTATGATAACTTAGGTGGTACCTACCAATTGCTTAAATTATATAATACAAGATAGCAAAGACATTGAGGACACATCAGCCGTCGAGGGGCAGAGCGACATCAGGCCACGCGAATTTATCATTAATATAATCCTTAAGTGAATAATAAGCTTTTTTTACAAGAGTATTTTTTATGTAAGTTTTAAATCTTCGAATAGGCAGTTTAGTCGCGTTTTCAGGAAGTTTATTATAAAAAAGTATCGTATTTCCCATAAAAGAACCTTTTACTTTTTCTAATCTAAATTTAGGCAAATAAAGTTTATTCTTATTTCTTGTGTTAATGCTATGCACATCACTTTTTTTTCTAAAGTTATTTATATTTTTATGAGTATACAAAATGTTTTCATAAATGTACTGGGAAAAAACTGTTAGAATATTTATTTCTTTAAAACGTTGTCTCAGTGAGTCCCGTGGTTTCAATTTGTAAATCGCACGGACAGCTCGCTTTTGCAAAACAAATATATCTTGAATATCGGCTGCTTTACCCCAGAGAAATATACCGTATGACATCACACTATGGAAGTAACTATAATATACTATCTTAGCTGTCTCTTCGTCAGCCAATCTCCTAATCGTACGAACTGCATATGCGGCGGAGCTCAGTCTACCTGCAAGTCTTTCAATGTGAGCCCCCCACTGCAAATTGGAATCAACAGTTAGCCCCAAGAAAATAGCGGTATCGACCAGATTGAGTGCTTCCCCATTTAATTCAATTTTTGTTGCTTTGTGAACCACGTTAGGCAAAGTAAATTTAATACATTTAGTTTTCTTGGCATTAAGTAAGAGATTATTAGCCGTAAACCAGTTTAAAATTAGAGACAGAGACGCATTAACATCATCGTACTCTTCTTTATATCTATCAACTTTAAAAACCAAAGAGGTATCATCAGCAAACAGAACAATGTCACACATGTCTTTTACAAAAGAAGGGAGGTCATTTATATACACTAGAAACAAGAACGGGCCCAATATCGAGCCTTGTGGTACACCCATGTCAATAATTGACCCTGAAGACCTTTCGCCACCTACATCGACCTTAAGGACTCTATTGGAGAGATATGATTGGACAAGGTCTATAGCTTTATTTTGAACGCCATAATATTTTAACTTAGAAATCAGAGTCTCGTGACATACACAATCGAATGCTTTGGACAGATCACAGAATACTCCGATCACGTCTTGTGAGTTTTCAAAGGCTTCATAGATGTGCTTTAGAAGCAAAGTACCCGCGTCAGTTGTTGAACGACCTTTGGTGAATCCAAATTGATAATTATGCAGTAGTCCATGGAGATTAAAATGAGCTAGCAATTGATTCAAAATAACTTTTTCAAATATTTTACTTAATGCAGGCAGAATCGAAATTGGTCTATAGTTAGCAGGGTCGCTTTCATTGCCAGATTTGAATAAAGGAATAAGTTTGCTAAACTTCATAAGGTCAGGAAAAACACCCTCGTCAACACATCTGTTAAAGACATAAGCTAGACATGGTGCAATATCAATGACAATAGTAGCTAGTATCTTCGTTGATATTCCCCATAAATCCTCAATATTTTTGATATTCAAAGTCTTAAATGTTTTGACTAAATGATCTGCGCTCACATAACTGAACTCAAACTCACTGTTAATCTGGGTAACACCAGTTTCTAGATAGGCCAGTGCGCTAGAAGCTGAGGAATTGAGTGACCGGGTCGCAACCTGGGCTACATTAGAAAAAAAACTATCAAACGCGTTAGCTATTTCAGTGTTATTGGTTAAAAGAGTATCATTAACTTTTAAATTTATCTGTTTAAAACCATGTTTTGATTTACCTGATTCATTATTTATTAATTTCCAAGTGGCTTTAATTTTATTCGAAGAAGATTCTATTTTATTTCTCAAATGCATTGATTTAGCTGCTTGACATACTTTTTTAAATATTTTAGAATAGTTCTTAATGTATAAGATATGTGATGGGTTGTGAAGCATTAGTTCTCTAGTAGCATAAAGATCATACAGTCTATTCCTACTTCGATAAATACCTGGCGTTGCCCAGTCTACAAAGCTCACACAAGCTTTAGTTAAGCAGGTCTTTAATTTAAATATTTCCGTATGCTCCTCAATAATAAGATTTGACAAACTGGCAAATAGGTCATTTGGGTTTTCTACACAAGGTAAAAGTGACATTTTGAGTTCTATATTTCTTTGAAACTTTATAATACGACTCACTGTGATGGGCCGATATGAGAACTTTACAGGTTTATTTAATGTGAAATTAGGAAAAACGACACTTTGACCATAGTGATCGGACTCAAAATTTTTTACTAAAGATTTACTAATCGGTACACAGTTACAGAAGACATTGTCCAGACATGTGGCCGTTTCTGATGTCACCCTAGTTGGCTCATAAAAGAGATGTTTTAAATTAAAACATTTAAATAAATTAGTTAACCTGTCAGTGTCTACCAATATATCAATATTAAAATCGCCGCAGATTATTAGGTTTTTGTTACATTCAAAAATTTTAAGTAAAACTTCTTCCATAGTGGACTCATATATCCTATGATCAGCACTGGGGGGGCGGTAGATACTTACAACGATATGTCGCTCTAGCTCAACGCACGACAGCTCAATAGTCCTCTCGATAGAGAGGTTAACAATATCTTTACGTTCCTTGCATTTCAAGTTATTTTTAATAATAATTAGAGAGCCGCCTCTTATGGCGCTCTTGCGTTTATATGAACTTATTACATTGTAATGGTTAAGATAAGGGAGCAACTCATTTTCTATAATCCAGGGTTCTGTGACACACATAACATCTACATTGAATTTATTTAAAAACAACTCTAATTCTAATTTTTTGCTGGGGAGACCTTGCATGTTCTGATGTACAACATGAAAGGTGCCTGTCTTACCCATTGTCGAAGTGGTCAGTTTAAATGTTGACCCACAGTCCCTATTTTTTTAATACCCTGATTAGTAATATTACTAACCCCCGGCTCGTCAGTTAATTGTGTTATACTACTTATAACACCATCAAAAATATTATATGCTAACAATTTCAGAGGTAAGTTAAGTACACAGGCGCATCTAGTGTTAAAATAATCGTATGCGACACGAAAACCATGACATCCATCACAATCAACTAGTCCACCGACAAGTAGGTCACGTTTTCACTTTCATTACAGAGGCTAGATCTTATCTAGGTAGGCGTGACTCAATTAAAATTTATTTATTTATTAAATATACTAGCAAACCCAACGAACTCCGTTTCGCCACCAGATTTTTCCTGAATTTTCTTTGCTATAAACCTCACGGAGCCCGAGACCTTTCCAACGAATGCAAAACCGTGGAAATCGGTTCGTGCGTTCTGGAGTTATAGCGTCAGGAAGGAAAACCCGACTTATTTTTAAATAGTAGACTACTGTGAAATATGGGCATATGTGTATGGACGTGCCTCTGATCCAGTTCATCCAAGGTTGTCTGGAAGAAATCGCTCACAGCGATAAGACCGCCCATTGTACTTGGCTTCAAATATTTTCTTGTATCTTTGTTTGTATTTTGTAATGTCCATGTGGTGTAAAATAAAGTATTTTCTATCTATCTATCTATTATCATTGTAGACTCAAAAACCGGCCAAGTGCGAGTCGGACTCGCGCACGAAGGGTTCCGTACCATTAACTATAAAAACGGCAAAAAAATCACGTTTGTTGTATGGAAGCCCCCTTAAATATAATGAATTTGTGTGTGACTGTTGAAGGTAGGGGAGATGACAATGATATATAATGCTGGACTTTTCACAGAGCATCATCTAGCCCCAAAGTAAGCAGAGCTTCTGTTATGGGTGCTACATGACTGATACTACTTATATACTTTTTGTTTGTTAATATACATAATATTATACATAGAAAACACCCAGACCCAAGACAAATATTTGTAGTCAACAAAAATTGGTCCTGCGGCGGGGATCGAACCCGCAACCTACTGCGTCGCAAGCGGACCTTCGCCCACTGCGCTGCAGGTCGTTAAACTGTTTTTTTAATATCTAATTATGAACTGGCCTGTTTTTTTTCTCACCTGTTCTTGGTACTGTTCCGAGCTGAGCGCGCTCACGCCCTCACCTCGGTGGAGGCAGACATGGGCGACTTTTATAACATATTCTAATTTCCTCGGCTGCTCTTCCACCTGAGAAAATAGAAAAAAAAATTACAATATTTATAAGCTTCGCTTGTTATTTTTTTTGTGGTAATTTTAAAGGAGTGAGTGTTGAGATGACAGCTGATAGAGAAGAATGGAAGAAGAACACATGTTGTGCCGACCCCACATAATGTGGGAACAGGGCAGGGAGATGATGACTTTGAATGAGCAGTGTTGGACGAATGGGGTTGTGCCTAGACTTTCAATCCGGAGGTCGTGTGTTCGAATCCCGACCGTGCATCAAAGGGTTCCTTTTTTCGTTTTGAGGTACAGAACCCTAAAAACTAACAAGTTACGATAGCTAGAAAGTTGTAGCAAACTATGCTCACGGAGTTTTTAGGCATGAACTAATTAAAATACGACCTCTCCTAAGGCCTCTGTCTGAACGAATTAAAACACTACTCCTGAAGCAGGCGCGGTCCGAGGAGGTCACGGGGGACATGACCCCCCCAAAATCTTACACGTCTCATAGTAACATCTTGTGTATTGTAATAAAGTCTAATTTTAGTGTAGTGACCCCCCCCCCAATTTCAGTAGTGACCCCTCCCCCCAAATTTCAGTAGTGACCCCCCCCCCCACCCCCCAAATTTCAGGCTGCGACCGCGCCTGTCCTGAAGGCCTCCGTCATGGCTTTATTAATTTATAGGATAGTCTTACCTTCGCAGCCAAGAACAGCGCTGCAGCAGCGATAGCATTCCTGTGGAACTGTGTGAAGGAGTGGAACGCGTAGAAGCGGTGCATATACACAATAGCCGTGTTGATACATAGTTGCGAACTGTACGTCTGATCTAAGGAAATACTTGGGATACTCAAAAATAATGTACAATAATACACGTTAAAAAATGCATTGATGGGTTTGCAACCTGTCACTAAATTCATCTTAAGACAATGTCCCAGGCACTACAGTGTCCCGTTAAAAAAGTAAGTAAGTTCGTATGAGTCAGTGGCCAACTCTGGTGACGGAGTTTTTAGGCCGCCTTAAGGCCTCCGTCATGGCTTAACGACCTAAATAGCCGGGACCGACAATTTAACGTGCCCTTCGAAGCACGGAAGCGCTCAGATGAAAATGCCACTGGCGGTCACCCATCCACTTACAGACCGTTTCGAACGTTGCTTAACTTCGACGATCTATCAAGAACGACTAAGCAAGCACGACCACGAGCGCTTCTTTCACGAGTGTCCCGTTGAGTGAAGGCATAGGTTGCCTCCTGACCTGAACTGTATTATAGACATTTGATTTTATCTATGTTTGTATGGTGTATTGCATGCCTAAATAAAATAAATAAATTGTGTATAAATTATCTAGTTGAAGTATAGGCCTGAGCTTTTGTTTGTATTCTATGAATACTGACAAAAAATATAAGTTCGCTGTGACAATACTTTAAGCTTGAACACAATGTACAGGTAAGCAAATACTTTAAAAGTACCTTCCAGTAGTTCTATTGTAATATTAACAATACAATCAATCAAATGTATAGAAGAGCATTCAATAATAGGAACCCCGAAAGGGACAAGTGCATGTCTGTCTGCATTTTTATGAAATCTATTTTGTACTTTATGAGCATCAAAACTAACTTTGACGAGCCTCAATTTTGTTTGACTGGCTCACTGGAGAATTACTTATAAGTTTAAAGACGGATCACCTAAAAGAATGCTAGGCCCCAAACCGTGTTTGTTGCCCAGATTCTTCACGGTATTGGTCACAAAAGTACAGGAGTAAAATTAGTTTAGGACTATTTTAAGTGAGTCTTACTGAATAAATGCTTTTTAACTTTGACTTTGCCATTTCTATACATATCAATACTAATATTATAAAGAGGAAAGATTTGTATGTTTGTTTGTTTGAACTGAATAGGCTCCGAAACTACTGGACCGATTTGAAAAATTCTTTCACCAATAGAACCCCACATTATCCCCGATGAACATAGGCTATATTGTATCCCGGTGAAGTGAAGTTTTCCCGAGGGATCGCGGGTAACAACACAGCGCGAACAGCTAGTAGCAGATATTTTAATTAAACATATTGAAAACTAGCTTCTGTGCGCGGCTTCGCTCGCGTGGTATCAATATTTTGAATAGCCTCTACGCTATTCCAGGTAACTATCTACACCTATTCCAACTCCACTGGTTTAGGCGTGATTGAAAAACATCCAAACATACAAACTTTCTGATTTATTATATTAGTAGTACGACCTCTGTAGCGCAGTGGGCGAAGGCCCGCCTGCGACGCAAAAGGTTGCGGGTTCGATCCCCGCGGCGGGACCAATGTTTGTATGATCTACAAATATTTGTCTCGGGTCTGGGTGTTTCTATGTAATATGTATATATTTATAAACAAAAAGTATATAACTAGTATATCAGTCATCTTAGTACCCATAACACAAGCTCTGCTTACTTTCGGGCTAGATGATGCTGTGTGAAAAAGTCCAGCATTATTTATTATTTATTGTAAACCTTTTAAACATTTACATTTTACTATCTGTGGCCACATCCCCTTGGGAACACTTACATTTTCTTTAAAGATAATGTAATCTGCCTTTTATAACTATTTTGAATAGAAAAAACATCTAAAGGTCATACAGTTATTCACACACTTAATACAGTTATTAAAAAATGTAAGATTGACTCATACATAACACTGCAATGACTCATACACATAAACAACAAGTTAATGCAATAATATTGTTGTCATTACTCCAGTATTATCAGTGTACATTATGTTAGGGAAATACCCAGGCAAATATAGAGGGTATTTTCTGGTAATAAACAAAGAAACTTTTGGATGTGATGAAACAAATCTATTTTATTTTCTGTCAAAGAGGTCAGCATTTTATTGTCAATCTCTATGGCTTTTCCCATAGACTTATCTAGGTGCTCGTAAACAGGCTAGTGTTTTGGCAATTTCTTGCTGCTATGGTACAGCCGCCAAGATGCCGATTATATCTTGCAACACAGTGCTATTGCAAAAAATGCTGGACATTTCACACAGCATCATCTAGCCCCAAAGTAAGCAAAGCTTTTACTGATAACTGGTACTACTTTTATATACTTTTTGTTTGTAAATACATACATATTATAAAGGTTTTGTTTGAAAGGGGACTTGGTTAGGAATATTGTTCAATATTTTTTTCTTGATTGTGATAATTGTAAATGTACTTGTCAAATCATTTTCTGAGGTGAATTGCACAAGTTTAAGAACAATGACCTTAAAAGGGGCTTGGTCCTTGAACCCATAGATGATTGAACTTGTCAATACAAATTCTTTTCATTTTATTATCACTTGGCAATAATAAATTAACATAAATTTTCATGAAAAGATTCTAGTTGTAGGGAATGCAAAAAACAAATCTGCTCCCTCTACCTCTTTGGGAGATATGCATTATAGTATCCCACTCAGATAATAAAGCTGAAAGTTTATGAGTTTGTTTAGGTGTTTGTGTTTCAATCACGCGTAAACCAGTGAACCAATTTGGATGAAACTTAAAATAGGCGTAGATAATGACTTGGAATGCCCTAAAGGCTATTCAAAATGTTGGTATCACACAGGCGAAGCCGCACGTAGAAGCTAGTGATGTAATACAGTAGTCATAAAATAGAAAGATAAGAAACTCATCATCTTCTTGCCCTTGTCCCACTCTATGTGGGGTCGGCACAACATGTATTCCTCTTCCATTTCCGTCTATCAGCCGTCATCTCAGCACTCACTCCTTTCTTACTCATATCATCTTTCACACAATCCATCCATCTCTTTTTCGGCCTACCTCTACTCAATACCTAGATGCTTTGTCCGATTACAAAAAAAACTCTATAAGAAAAATTTCAGAAACTATAAGAAAAATTTCATAACTAAACAATAAATATTGAATAAATATGGTTCAATACACATGTATAGTGACATACATAGTTGAACGACACAGAGGTCTCCAGGCTAGGGGTCAAAACCTTCCAGACATTAAGGTCAACCAATTTGAACTTGTCTTTGTGAAGTCTGGTAGGTTAGTGAACTAGTAATTTTGTATCTAATAATTCTTACTTAAGAAATGAAAAGTAGAAGTAACTTTGATCTTATCTTTCTGAATGAAATCATCATTAAAATTCGTGTCTTTCTCCAAGAACATGTCAATTAGAGACTACAGTAGCGCGATAAGAGCTGAAACGGAAAATTTTATCATTGTTTATAGGCGAATGTACCAGGAAAACATGATAATGAGTCGTTTGTTTTTCTAAGAACGCACGTTTCAATCACGTTGAAGACGGTTGGAGTAATTTTAGCGCGGCATGCAGGTCGATCACCGATGCCCTACGTCACCCGCGCAGGCGTCCCGTCAAAGCCAGCTGTCGTATTCTGACCTCGAAAACACCACGCGTGGTCAAAACCCTAACCTAACCAAACAATGAACCTGAACTTTACTCTTGTCTGACCATGAATAGAAAGCTCTTACCTTTAGAACGAACGCGTTACTCACTCATAGCGGGAAATCCCAGAAATCAAAGCGAAAGTGGGCCTCGGGTGACGCCGTAACAATTATGAAATTTCGTCATCTCTACGCCAATGCCCATTGTCACAACACATTTTATAGCTTCACATACATGCTGAGAACACTTTAGAGCGTGATTTAATTAATAAAACACGATAATAGAGCCTGTAATACGCATTTCACACACATGACTCGACAAAAACATTGCACTCAAATCACCACTTTCTGGAAAAGGATACACTTGAAGCCTCTGTCCCATATCCTGGATGAGGTTGGCGGCTTGCTGCCGATAAGCTAGTTCTTTATCTGCATCTAAACCGCATTTTCTGCTTGCTGAATTCTGTAGCTGATCTTTTGTAAAATACCATTTTTCTTGCCCTCCAGCCATTGAACGGATGTTCCGACTGCGCGCGAGAAAGCACGACGGAAAGCAGAGCTCCGTCTACGTGCGTGAGTGGAAAAGGGACAGCGCTATGACAGCGACCACCGGAAGTAGACCAAGTTAACATTTGAGGGATTTATAACGAATTAACTTAACATTTCACGGCAAATTCACCGATATTGGACACTAATTATAATCTTAAATCAATTAAAATATTTTAAAACAACAGAACAACTGAAATAACTAAGGATTATTTTTGTCACAAATCTAAATTTTGATAGGTATTATTCTTCAATGAGACGCCATTGCAAATGTTGGTGGATAACGTAGTGAGGTCTCCGGTGACACAATGATGTTCTGCAACAAGCACAAGTAAGTTTCACTTTATCACTATGTTTACTTTTGTAATGTAGACTAATCTCGTTGTTTTGTGCATATTTTTATATCGAATCATTAACTTTTCATCGAAATATGAGCAAAATAAAATTACGGACCTAAGGACTGTGTCACACCGTGCAAATGGCCGACCATCACTGTTTACAATTAGGCTACTTTTTGTTAAGTTGAAATCCATTAATTTATAACTTAAATACTTAGTAACAACGCCAAAATTAGTTAATTGATTGTAGGAATCACTTAGTGCTAGCAAAAAATGCAAATGATTAGTGGGTATTTGAATAAAAAATAATAAGTTGAAGTTATGACCGGCGATCTGTGATCCGAAATTTGCGCGGCGACGTGGTTTTTCATCGATTGAAATTGAAAATTTCTTTGGAACACATACAAATAATTACGCAATTTCATTTCTTTCAAGTAATTTCAACATTCAGTACGATTATTCGTAGCTTCGTGTTGTTCTACAGATTCTTATCCACCCTAAAATATGTTTTTATTTTTGCGAGAAAATAAACAACAGCTGTCGGCTCACAACATAAGAATCACTGAACGTAAGCTTGAATTAAACCTTCTTTTATCCTATTATTATGCATTAATAAGCAATTTTTTATGACTTTTCAGTTGATAATCCAGTTGGAATCATGTCGCAGCCGCAGCCTCGTAAGATGTTGCACCTTCCAAAGGTCAGGATGCTCACGCGCGGCGGCAGATCAGGGTCAGGGATCAGGATCACCAGCGTGAAAACCATTAGACCTCCAAACCCTGAGTTGGTGAAGAAACAAGAAAATGATAAACTTCGGGCAGAGGTATTTTTGAATAATTTTTAATTCTTTGTATTCTGTGTCACTAAGCTAGATAGGTACAAGAGTGCCACAAACTTATCTGAACCGGTGAGGGGGGCGCTGTTATCGCATTTGGTGAGATTTGGTGCTGGCAGAAAAATAAAATTCGTTAGTTCCTCTTTTGGCCACCGGTTCAATTAAGTTTGTGGCACTCTACCTACCTTAACCTAAGCCCGCAAAAGCCTACAGTGTAGTTATCCAATTGTTTTCACTTGCTTGTTCTAAACGTAAATAAATCAACTCAACGTAACATATTTGGTGATAGCGAGTGAAGCGAGCAACAAATGTGGCGAGCAAAGCGAGCCGCATTATTTTAAAAGCATCGACTCGATACGTTTTGTTCTTGGCGGCACTTGAAATGCTTACCAAGTAGGTAGGTAGGTATTTAGTACTTACCGTATTGTTTCCTTGATCGAAAAAAAAACATGATTGAAAATATAAAAAAGGTGTAGATCTGTAGTTCCCATTTGGGACCAGATGAATCGTGAAATGTCCAATAATTTTTATCTATCACCAGATGCAGAAGGAAATAGCATCTCGTTCCGGTATATGCGCATATTCCGGCTACGACTGCTGGGCCGGCGTGTTAGTGGGGCGCAGATATTGCGCGCTGCATATACTCAGCGATCCGACGGCGCCGTACGTGCAGTGCGCACAATGCAATGCGCCTGCGCCGAGACCTAACGAACAGAGGGATGAGCCGTGAGTACCTACCTACCTATTATTCGCCTAGTTTTACACCGGTATTCACAAACATTACTATGAGGTCTCACAGTGCGCGCGGACGCACAGTGTCCCAAAAACCTACTGATTTTGGAACCCTATGCGTCCGCGCGCACTTGGAAACGTCAAAGTAATGTTTGTGAATACCGGCATTAGACTTCTGTAGCGCAGTGGGCGAAGATCCGCTTGCGACGTAGAAGGTTGCGAGTTCGATCTCCGCCACGGCATAAATGTTTGGATCTACAAATATTTATCTTTGGTCTGGGTGTTTCTAAATGTACCTACCTAGTACCTACTATGTTTTTACAGACAAAAAGTATTTAGTAGTCTAACAGTCAAGTCACCCATAACACAAGTCCCAACATGAAGGCTTATTTTGGGGCTAGATGATGCTGTGTGGAAAGTCCAGAATTATTTATTTAGCCTTTAGGGTCGATTCACATCTGACCGAAGATCCGTCGCGGATTATCGGTCGCGGAACGCCAGAACTGACAAATGTATAGAAAAACACTCGACCGTTCACACTCGACGGACTAACGTATCATCCGTCGGAGTGTTTTTCTATACATTTGTCAGTTCTGGCGTTCCGCGACCGATTATCCGCGACGGATCTTCGGTCAGATGTGAATCGACCCTTAAGCTATTCCAGGTTATCTACGCCCACTATCACTAGTTTAGGCGTGATTGAAACAAAAACATACATACAAATATCTAAACAAACTTCACAAACTTTCAGCATTATTATATGAGTGGGATTTCATTTCTAGGTTATGTTTCGAGCACGCACGCGCTGCGTTATTGACCCGGCAGAGGGCGGCCGCGCCGCCGCCACCCGTCATCAGTACTGAAACGCTGCTCAACCAACTACAGCATTATGTCAAGTGAGTATCCATCCATACTATACTATAATTATTAAGCCACGCCAGGCGCGCTCGCTGAAATTTTGGGGGCGGGGGGGTCACTACTGAAGTTTGGGGGGGGGGGGTCACTACACTAATAAAAAGCTGGGTACTCACTTAGCAGTGTAGCATGTAACGTATCAGATACGGTATCAAGTGAGTACGTAGGCACGAGCCCGCTGCGAGCCGCTGTGACCCGCCGAGTGGCGGTTTCACTGCGAACACAAAGGCGGCTCGCAGTGTGCTCGTGGACGGCGTCACGACCGCTTGTGTGGTGAGTACGTACGCGCGAGCTTCAAACGAACTTATACATGAATATGAACGCAGCACTAGCCACCATTTGAGACATGTTGTTGGCGTGACGTCGTTGCGAGCACTGCGGATCCGGCAGCTACGCGGAGGACCGTGGACGAGCCGTACCCACTTGCAGGTTGATACCGTATCTGATACGATACGTGCTACAGTGCTAAGTGGGAACCCAGCTATAGACTTTATTGCACAATAAACAGGATTTTACTATTGGACGTGTCTGATTTGGGGGGGGGGGGGGGGGGTCATGTCCCCCGTGACCACCCCCCTCGGACCGCGCCTGAGCCACGCATAATGCCATAGCCGTGGCTAAGTATTTCGCAGATAAAATTTAATTTTTTGTAGAGCTATTGACTCGAAAAAAAGAAGAATATTATAAATGTAAAAGTAACTCTGTCTGTTTTACCTTTACACGCCCAAACCGCTGAATAGATTAGGCTGGAAATTGACATGGATTAAGGTTGTATCCCAGGGAAGAAGATAGGCTACTTTTTATCCCGAAAAATTTTAAAACAATTTCTAAAAAACAGAATAAAATAAATTTGTATGGGGGCTCCCATACAACAAACGTGTTTTTTTTGCCGTTTTTATAGATAACTAACTGCGCTCCTGCGGTTCAACCCGCGGTCCCTCGGAATTTTTTCGGGATAAAAAGTAAGCCTAAGCCCCTCCCTGGGATACAACCTTTATCCATGCCAATTTTCAGCCTAATCTGTTCAGTGGTTTGGGCGTGAAAAGGTTACAAACAGACTTAGTTACTTTCACATTTATAATATTAGTATATGTGGGATGGTACTGGAACCCTTCGTAAGTCCGACTCGCACTTGGCCGGTTTTCATTTATTTGTAATCGTTTTTCAGACCGGAGCGTGCAAGGACCACATCTTGTGCCTCCGCTGTATCTGTGGTCAGCGAGCCATCTGAACCCGAGCAAGCCTCGCCAGTCGCCGTGGACCCATTTAGTAAGTTATATTAATACTAGCTGACCCGCTGCAAACGTTGTTTTGTACCTATATGTAATAATATCACTTAAAAAATAAGTGTTAGTGGTAGAAGGGTGAAAATTTAGGGTCTTCTTATCGTGTCGATTGAGGCATCGTGGTGGAAAGATTAGTCAGACTAGACACTGCGTTACCGTGCCTAGCTGTTACCGGAGTGCGCCACGAGGAGGCTCTTTCCTTGCACCTTGTCCTGCCCAGTCCACTTTAGTTTTCACACAGCATCATCTAGCCCCAAACTAAGCATATCTTGTACTATGGGAACCAGGTAACTGATATACTACTTATATACTTTTTGTTTTGTAAATACATACATAAAGAAACATAGAAACACTTAGACCCGAGATAAAAAAAGTAAGTTCGTATGAGTCAGTGGCCAAGTCTAGCGACGGAGTTTTTAGGCCGCCTAAAGGCCTCCGTCATGGCTTAACGACTTAAATAGCCGGGACCGACAATTTAACGTGCCCTCCGAAGCACGGAAGCGCTCAGATGAAAATGCCACTGGCGGTCACCCATCCACTTACAGACCGTTTCGAACGTTGCTTAACTTCGACGATCTATCAAGAACGACTAAGCAAGCACGACCACGAGCGCACGATCCGAGATAAATATTTGCAGAGCATACAAACATGTATGCGGGGATCGAACCCGCAAACTTCTGCATCACAAGCGGGCTTTCACCCACTGCGCCACAGAGGTCGTCGTCACGAATATATTCGTATTGCGGACTCTGCTACGATAATCCGAGCGGGACCGTATTCGCGTTCCTTTTTTTGTTCGTTTGATGAATATTCGGATGCTTCCCACCACGATTTCTGACTTCAAGGGCCAATTTTTCGTTTAAAACGTTTGAAAAATTGGCCAATGCTCCAATGGCCCTTTGTGCGACCCTCATTTTGTGTTAATCTAAACTAAAATATTTTTCCAGAACAAATGGACGCGAAAGCAGTCAACGCAGCATATTCTGCATCCATCTTGGAATGTGCTTCATGCAGTGACAGCGACGGAGAGAGTATTACTCTAGGTCCGGAGGGGAACTGTCGATATACACAGCAGAGCTCTGATACCGAGGAGGCGACCGTCGAGGAAGCACCTTTGTGGTAAGCCATGACGAAAGCCATGGACCGGTCTATGCTTGGCATCTCATTAATAGACCGAGTACGTAATACGGAAATCCGGCGTAGAACGAAGGTGGTTGATATTGGTGACAGTATAACTAAACTCAAATGGAGTTGGGCAGGACACTTAGCAAGGTTTGGTAATGGTAGGTGGAGTAAGGTCTTGACGGAATGGTGGCCAAGAGGATAAACGAGAAGTTTAGGCAGACCAGCAGCCAGATGGATGGACGACATTGTGACCATGCAAGTGAAAATGCTGAAAGAGGCACAAGAGTGAAGTGGCGTTTGAGCGGGGAGGCCTGCCCAGCAGTGGGTGACAACAAGCTGTAGATGATGATGATGACGGGAGACTCACTTTAAGTCATAGCATTTCCAAATGTGTTAAAAGGAAGTACTGCCAATACTGCTAAAAACACGCTAAGCCATGACGGAGTGCCAAGCCATGCATAGTTAAGCCATCAGTGATGATCCCGCGACTTACTTTGCGTGGGCTGTGGGCGGTACTCCTTAGTTTTCCAAGATTTTCTCCCATACAAACAAACATTTGAAAAAGAACAAAAGTTTAATGCACTTGAGAAAACAAGAGTTATTTTGAAATCACAGACTTATTAAAAGCTTTTAATTAACTTGCAATGTTTGTATGTATGTTTTTCCGGGTCAAATCTTGCAAGCTTAATTTGACCCACTTCCCGGTGTCCGATTGAGCTGAATTTTGGTACACTTGTGAGTCCTCGGTGACAATGTAATAATATGGTAACAGCAAGCTGATCTGATGATGGAGTCATGAGCTGTTCCAGGGAACTCCTCAGAAAATAGGCCGATTGAGTTGAAACTCTGTTTGTAGATCAAGTATCATCTAAAATTTTGAAATATGTTGACAGTGAGCTGATCTGATGATGGAGATCGGAACTCCTCAGAAAATAGGTTAATTGAAATGAAATTTTGTACTTACATCGGTGAGTTCAATCAGCTCACGGTAACCTATTAAAAGCTTGTACTTAATTTTTTTTTTCAAAAAAACTTATTGACGTGAAAACTTTAGGCGTGTTGGGCATTTTTGAGATAGGAAAAAATCATTGAACTCGCGACACAGTACCTTACCGACACTTCTGTATTAGTATCTGCTATTCGACCTCAAGCTATAACGGTGGCTTATCGGTTCATAGCTCAGCTTACGATGCGGCATGCGGCTGGATCGTATCCCATAGAGGCATAAATAAATAATGCTGGACAATTTCACACAGCATCATCTAGCCCCAAACTAAGCATAGCTTGTACTATGGGAACCAGATAACTGTTAAACTACTTATATACTTTTTTGTTTGTAAATATATACATATTATACATAGAAACACCCAGACCCGAGATAAATATTTGCAGATCATACAAACATTTATCCCGCGGCGGGGATTGAACCCGCAACCTTCTGCGTCTCAAGCGGGCTTTCACCCACTGCGCCACAGAGGTCGCATACTTTTTGCACTTACCTCGTTTAAGATTACACTTCTGTTGACACTTTTGGAGTACCACTTTTTTTTTATTATACAATGTTCTGATGATTCCTTTGTTTCAGGCGAGCTGGTGTTTTCACAGCGGAAGAAGCTGTGTCAGAAACCAAAACAGCGCTTTGTACGCTTCAAACCGCTTACCTGAACCAAATGGAGCGCTTAAAGCAGCTGCTGCAGACCGCTAGATTGCAGTATTTAAGATCACTTAAAGCGGAGAAGGAGCAGAATTGTAAGTTAAAGTCCAATAGAGTTCGTATGAGTCAGTGGCCAACTCTGGTGAAGGAGTTTTTAGACTGAAAAAACTTATGCCTGAACTAGGTTTTATCCTGTATTTCAGGCAAAAAATAGCCTAATTTAATTTACAATAACATACATACATAAAGTCACGCCTCTTTCCCTGTGGGGTAGGCAGAGAGCACGGATCTCCACTCGCTACGATCCTGACACACAACTTTCGCCTCATTCACTCTCATTACATTCTTCATACATGCTCGTCGGTTTAGGGTACTTTTGACCTGGCCCTTACAATAAATAATCTTGTATTAATATATTTCAGGTAGCATCAACTCACAAGCTCGTAGCGGACCATTAAATGTGCGAGAAAGGCGACAGTTACGTAAACTGAAGGCATTCGCTGGTTATCATAGGAAACATGGCGTTGACGCAGTGTTGGCTAGGAAACTGCACAAGAAACGTGCTAAGGTACCTAATCTACTATATAAAAATAAGTCGGGTTTTCCTTCCTGACGCTATAACTCCAGAACGCACGAAACGATTTCCACGGTTTTGCATTCGTTGGAAAGGTCTCGGGCTCCGTGAGGTTTATAGCAAAGAAAATTCAGGAAAAATCTGGTGGCATCTGGTGGCGAAACGGTTTGCTAGTTATGTTTAAAAATTAAACAGAAAACTGACATCTTACTCTCGTTGAATCCCTTTCCGCTGTTTTCTCGTGATCCCATTATTTTGTCTCATTAATGGGACCACAAGGGAGAATTGTTTCTCGTAGTCCCATTTTCCTAACTTGGTGGAAAGAATGATGCCACAGCACGCTCGCTGCGCTCGCTCGCCTCACGCTTAGTTTTTCACTAGCCTGATATGACTTTGATCAAAATATTAGCTTCTTCCACAACTGCACATAACTACAAGAAACAGTTCTCCCCCGTAGTCCCATTAATGAGACAAAATAATGGGACCACGAGAAAAAAGAATGAAAGGTATTTGAAGACCTCTGTAGCGTAAAGCCCGTCACAGACTTAGCTATAATATATATTAATATTTTTATAGCTAGGCATATTACTATACATATATTTTCTATACTAATTTTCGCGTGACCGCACACTCAGCTATAATATATATTACGTAGTTAGTTAGTTTAGTACGGTATATTAGTATATTAATTATAGCTAAGTCTGTGACGGGCTTAATGGGCGAAGGTTCGCCTGCGACGCATAAGGTTGCGGGTTCGATCTCCGCCGCGGGACAACTGTTTGTATGATCTACAGATATTTGTCTCGGGTCTGGGTGTTTCTAGGTATAATATGTAATTTACAAACAAAAAGTCTGTAAGTGGTATAACAGTCATGTAGTACCCATAACACAAGCTCTGCTTACTTTGGGGCTAGATGATGCTGTGTGAAAAGTCCAGCATTATTATTATTAATTTCATGTTCCTGACAATTGCAGGTGAACGACAGTATCGCTCAGCGTCCCGTACCGTCGGCGGCCCGTTGCACCTACACAGAAGAAAGTGTGCGTTGCTCCCGTCAATCCGTGCCTGCGTCGAAACACTGCCTCAAACACATTCTTCATGATCGGAATCAGGTAAATACTATTATATACTAGCTTCTGCACGCGGCTTTGATCGTGTGGTACCACTATGCCGAAGGTATTTACACCTAGTCCATGTTTCTTTCAAATCGGTTCAGTTATCTCGGATCTGGATGTTTCTATGTATAATATGTATGTATTTACAAACAAAAAGTATATAAGTAGTATATCAGTTATCTGGTTCCCATAGTACATGCTATGCTTAGTTTGGGGCTAAATGATGCTGTGTGAAATGTCCAGCATAAGTTATTTATTATTATTATTTATTTATTAGTTTAGGCGTGTTCGAAACACAAACTTTCAGCTTCGTGGTTGTGCTTCTTTATAGTCTTTTTCACGCCGGAACGTATGCAAGACACATTGAACTTGTTTCGTTTCACGTTGTGTGGCTCACAACAATTTTGAAACGAAAAAGTCAAGAAAAAAAATTAAACGTTAAAACATACCAAAAAAAAATGTTTTTGTCTATTTCCTGTTTAATTATTTCATAAATTATCATAAACGAGCCATAAAATATAAATAAATAAACAATAAACATTTTCTAAAAAACTCCGCCAATTAACGGTACTGAGTAAAATGGAACGTAATCTATTAGAGAGTGCAAAAATGAAAATCGAAACAATTGATGAATCGATAAGTAAAGAAATAATCGTTGGTTTAGTAATTTTGTCTATGAATGAACCTTGTAATCGATTGAGATGAATTGATAGTAGTGAAACAAAAATCGATTTTGATAATCTCGATTAAACTTTAGGACATTACTATTAGACTGATTTTGACATCATCTCGAAGTGTCTTGCATACGTTCCGGCGTGAAAAAGACTATAGTCATTCTTGATAGATCGTTGAAGTTAGGCAAACGGTCTGTAAGTGGATGGGTGACCACTCGGACCAAGAATCCTCATTGGTCCTAGGGTGACCACCAGTGGCATTTTCATCTGACAATTTAAATCCTCCGAAGCACGGAAGTGTCACCCATTCACTTACAGACCGTTTAGAACGTTGCTTAACTTCGACGATCTATCAAGAACGACTAAGCAAGCACGACCACGAGCGCTTTTTACTTACAAAAGTAAATAAAAAAATAGTTTTTACGCTATAATACCTAATTTCCGTTTTGTCAGGTGCTGTTCACAGCGTGCAGCGATATTCGCGGCGTTGAGAGCTGCAGGGAGCCGGTAGCGAAACTGCCGCTGCCTTCGGACGCTTGTCGTTACCACACCGATCCGCCATCTTACACTGTCTTCGCTCTAAAGGTATGTATTATAGTATACTAGCGACCCGCCCCGGCTTCACACGGGTGCAATGCTGATACTAAATTTCTCTACTATATTATGCATGCATTATACAAACCTTCCTCTTGAATCACTCTATCTATTAAAAAAACCGCATCAAAATCCGTTGCGTAGTTTTAAAGATTTAAGCATACATAGGACAGAGAAAGCGACTTTGTTTTATACTATGTAGTGATGTAATATAGTAAAACAAGATCACGACTATCACCGAAGCGCGGTAGACATTCTCTCAGTATGTAACGCATCCGCGACAAAACCGTTTCATGGAATTGATCCAAAAGGGCGCTACTAGCCCTTATAGCGATCCAGTTTAGGTCGTAAACGGATCTGCTTCGCTATAACGTACCATGACTGAATCGGGTCCTACTGAATACTACTTGGAGGTGTATTTCCCTCAATCCATGGCTAAGAGGTAGTACTAACCTCACTAAGGTCGACGCCATCTGGTCCACATACCTCATGTCCTTTCAGCCGACAGATAATGTCGGATAGTTCTATAAAGGCTAAATAGCCAAGAATAATGTTACTTGCGAGATCTAGGATTTGGTAGCGCGCTAGCGCCATCTAGCGATGAAGTGGTGAAGCTCTGAAGTAGCTAGATTTCTGTAGTTGGCAACTCCTATATGATGCCCTTGTAGTTCAGGCGATCGCAGTTAGAGGTCGCCACAGTGACAATAATTTGACAATTTCTATTTCCAGAAGGATGATTCCGACAGCGAGACCGACTCGCAGACTTCAATCGCGCAGTTCTCAGACTCACGCGCGCCTTCTCCGGAACCTTCGCCCGCTCCTTGACCTCTGGTCGACCTGGACCAGTTCCTGGCCATGAGCGCTGGTGAAGACCTGATGGATGGACTGCAGACCTTTGATGAGCAGGCTATTGATATCTGAAGATCTAAGTGACAAAGTGAGAGGCGGAGATTTCATGTTTAAAGTGATGTGACAAAGTGATTTTAAATCAGCGTTTTGTGAAGCAACTTTGCTAAAAGTACTAAAATCCCACTCATATAATAAAGCTGAAAGTTTGCGAGTTTGTTTAGATGTTTGTATGTTTGTGTATCAATCACGCCTAAACCAGTGAACCGATTTTGATGAAACTTGGTATATTCATAGATAGTGACCTGGAATATCATATAGGCTATTCAAAATATTGGTACCACGCGGGCGAAGCCGCGCGCAGAAGCAAGTCAGTCATAAAAGTGATTCGAGAAGACGTTAATTCTAGAATGTAATGAGAGTTAATGAGGCGAAAGTTGTGTCTCAGGATCGTAGCGAGTGGAGATCCGTGGTCTCTGCCTACCCCACAGGGAAAGATCGTGAAGGCGTGGTTTTATGTATGTATGTATTAATTCTAAACTAGTACTTAAAGTGATTATATGTCAAAGCAACTTGACACATAAAGTGATATCTCTTTACTCTAAATATTATAAAGAGGAAAGATTTGTTTGTTTGGATTGAATAGGCACCAAAACTGGACCGATTTGAAAAATTCTTTCACCATTAGAATCCTGCATCCCTGATGAAGGCTATATTTTATCCCGGGAAAGTGATGTTTTTCCAAAGGACTCAGCATACAAATTCTAGGATGTCCTATCAAAATTAGTATGCTGAGTATGCTGATGCTCTTAAATATCGACTGAAAACACTTAAATGGCACCTTTTACCATAATTACCATCTTTTGTCTTTGCTTTCGCTCGCATGGCGCGGTGGTATCCATAGGTTGTGTCTTCAAGTTGCCAGCCTGCGAAGAACGATCTAATAAAAGTGCTCGATGACAGAATTGTGTGGGTAAAATAGTTGATTGACCCACCTACCTAATAACTTAGGTGTATGTAGGTAAGTAGTACCTAAGAGTTTGCACTGTTATACGTACGACTCGCACTTGTCCAGTTTTTATTTTTGCGTAATTGTAATACCTACTTATTTGATTTGTTGATCTGATTGTACCTACCATTCCATTACATTGTAAATTTTCATCTTTTCATTTATGTAGTAACTATTTATGTAAACTGATTGTGGGCTGTAAAGTGTAAGTAAAAAAATTGTGATGTAACTAAAGTTTATCAAAGATTTCTACTTGTAATATCTGAAAGATTAAAATAGTACATTGTACCACAAGAGAGCAAAATTAGTTTTTGCTGCGAGTGCAGAGTTTGAATCCCGAACAAACGAGGGATTCTATATTTGAATCACGAGCGTAGCGAGTGATTCTAAATTAGAATCCTGAGTGTAGTGAGGGATTCAAAAGCACAAGCAACAAAATATTTTGCTCTCGTGTGATACATACAACTTTTCACCTTACTAGCGAAAAAATACAAGATGTAAGGAAAACCGATTCCCGCTATTATTATTTTTTTGCCCCTCAAGTGGCAGGCTAAAGACCTGCTATCAGACCACCTCGGCCGCCGCCGCTTGGCCAGGGTGCACGCTGCGGCCTGTAATATTCGATTCTCATTGGTTGCTTGCAGCATTCTAAATTCAAATCACTTTTCCTCATAGTGTGAGCAAAGTAGAGTTTTGCTCACTGTTTTTACGCGGCAAAAGCGCCCTTTTTGAGCTAGTAAGGTGAAATAGTACATTGTTCCACAAGAGAGCAAAATTCGTTTTTGTTGCAAGTGCTGAGTTTGAATCTCGAACAAACGAAGGATTCTATATTTGAATCACGAGCGTAGCGAGTGATTCTATGTTAGAATCCTGAGTGTAGTGAGAGATTCAAAAGCATAAGCAACAAAATATTTTGCTCTCGTGTGATACATACAACTTTTCACCTTACTAGCGAAAAAATACAAGATTTTTTGTAATTTAATAGTGCTAATCCACACTTGGTATTTCATTTAGAAATGAAAAGTCTTATCAAAATTTTCGATTCCGACGGGATTCGAACCCGCGATGATATTAACCGATAAATATGAGCTTATCAAGAATTGCTAAATCGACGCATGTGGTTCTGTGGCCGAGCGGTCGAAGGCACTCCGGCTTTAGGAGGATCGTCTTATCATCGCGGGTTCGAATCCCGTCGGAATTGAAAATTTTGTTACGAGTACATATGACTTTTCATTTCTAAAATACAAGATGTAAGGTAAGAGGTAAGGCTATTTTTTTGCCCTTCAAGTGGCAGGCTACAGTCCTGCCACCAGCCCCCCCTGGCCGCCGCCGCCTCGCCGGGTGCACGCTGCGGCCTGTAATATTCGATTCTCATTGGTTGCTCGCAGCATTCTAAATTTAAATCACTTTTCCTCACAGTGTGAGCAAAGTAGAGTTTTGCTCACTGTTTTTACGCGGCAAAAGCGCCCTTTTTGAGCTAGTAAGGTGAAAATGTCTTTTACTGGGTTTAATAATCATTTTTAATCATTGAAAAAGAGCCCAATCGGTGATTTGTAAATGAACTTTAAAATTATAGTAAAAATAATAAAATACTATTATAAAAGTAGTTAGTATTAAAATACTACTAATATAAAAGAGCTGAAAGTTTGTAAAAGAGTAAAGTTGTATGATCAACCAGCTGCACCCAGGAAGACCTTGTTGCGGCTTCAGATAGGGCCATAGCGGTGGCTTCATTTTGGAGCAAACTAATTCTAATTTCTAATAATATAATAAATATGAAAGTTTGTGAGTATGTTTAGATGTTTGTGTATCAATGACGCCTAAACCAGTGAACCGATTTGGATGAAACTTGGAATAGGCGTAGATAGTGACCTAGAATAGCATATAGGCTATTCAAAATGTTAGTACGTGGGCGAAGCCGCGCGCAGAAGCTAGTTTAATATGTTTATATGAGCACATTGACACGACGAATGAATGAATGACGCGATTCGATTTCAACCCATATGTTAAAGTAGCGCACGGAATTTTTTCACGTGTAGATGTGTCACAGTTAGCGCGACGCTCGTGGGCACGTTCAATGTAAATCGTACGAAAAAACGCATCATGTAAATGCACCTTAAGTAAAGCGATGAGTGAGCGAGGCAGCTATACGCTGTCTTCGTCTTATAAAGGTCATCAAAAATGCCTATTGAATGTAACATAAAATTAGGAACATTGAATAAAGTTAAAAAGCTTTTTGAATCTTAATCGTTATGAAAGTATTATGAAATAAATGTTTTGATCTTACCTACTTTAGTTGTTTTATTTCATCCTAATAATATAATAAATCTGAAAGTTTGTATGTTTGTGTAACAATCATGCCTAAACCAGTGAACCGATTTGAATGAAACTTGGAATATGCGTAGATACCTGGAATAGCATATAGGTTATTCAAAATATTGGTGCCACGCGGGCGAAGCCGCGCGCTTTAGCTAGTAGGTAATAAAGCAAAAACAAACCTTTCAAGATTTCGTTGTCCTATCTAACATATTTCGGCCCCCGCCGCCCTAACGCCGCTCTCCTCGCTTTGTACTATCGTTTTCTTTTGCCTCGCATAGACTTGTCACATTTAGAGCGTTCAATTTTAAATATTTTTATATTTGTATGAAAATAAGATGAATTTCTCAAAGTCATAGAACAAAAGTTGTTGTTTATGATGATAGTAATACAGTCCTTAGAGGTTACCGGTGTTTTACAAATAACCCTGTATAATCGAAGATTAAGTAAGGAGGCCATCCATGCCGATAAGCGATAAAAAACAAAACTTGAATAACAACATCGATTTATTAAAATAAATTTTACTTATTTTACAGGAATGTCAAGTATACCGTTGTATCTCAAATCAGACAGAAAAGGACAGCAATCAATAAGTACAAAAAACCCTAAGTTGGTAGGTTGTCATGTTATGCAATGTAGGTAATATATAATAAATAAATAATGCTGGACATTTCACACAGCATCATCTAGCCCCAAACGGAACTAGATATGGGAACTAGATAACTGATATACTACTTATATACTTTTTGTTTGTAAATACATACATATTATACATAGAAACACCCAGACCCGTGATAAATATTTGCAGATCATACAAACATTTATCCCGCGGCGGGGATCGAACCCGCCACAAAGGTCGTCAATAATATTAATTAAATTATATAATTAGAATTACATAATTTATATTTATAACAGTGGTAAACTCAATTATATTTTATTATTACTAGTAGACAACTACAATTAAAGTTTCCAAAATAATGTTTAACTAATTTTATCTGTGAAATAAAATAATAAACTTTAAAAATAAGCTATACTTTATCTTAAAATATAATTTTCTCTGAAATCAGTCATTAATAAATACCTACCTAATGTCAAAAAATTATGTATTTAGAACTAGTGTCATTTTACGAATAAGTAACCAATTATCAGAAACGTACTACAAAATCTAGTCAAGGAACAAATATTTTTTCACACCCGGTACAAGAATACCATACATTTTTTCGTCTCACCTTCTTAACACAAAGTAAACCATTACTCCCTCCTAAAAAACAAAATGGCCGGCGGGAGGTAAAGTTGTATGGGATTTCATTTCTCCCTCTGAACCTCATGTGAACAGTTATGTAATGAGATTTGAATTTCGAACTTCAACATTTCTATTAAAATTTTTACTATTGAGTCCAACTTATACGAAAAAAAAGAAAAAATGTGGCAACTAATCTTTTTTATTATTGATGTTTCTATGAAAATGTTTACCATAGAGACCTGCACCAAGTAGAATTTATTCAAATTTAAGGAAAAAGTGTGGCTAATGCCTCCAAACTATAGAGCGATCTAATGTTGTTGCATATTAATGCTAACATATTTTTTGAGAACGTTAAGGACGACCTCAATAAAATATTTTTTGAGAATAAACGGACGACCTCGACTCCTTCGATAGCGGGTGGTGGGAGCTATCAAAGAAGAGAGATGGTTGGAAAGAATTGGGGGAGACCTTTGCCCAGGAGTGGGACAGTGTAGGTTGAATAAAAAAAACGAATAGATTATTATTATTCTACCTATAAAACCTGTTCATTAAACTTGCTTGCTATTTTCTGGGTTCACTATTTTTCTCGCAGTACCTATGTGTGAAAAGCAGAGTATTCACCTCGGGGTTAAAGCTGTCTTAGTCTTGGGCGCTCTTGAATCCCTCGCTGTCTCAGGATTCTAGTCATTAACTCCCTCGTTGCACTCGGGAGTTAACTATAAACACCCTCGCTGTCGCTCGGGAGTTAACTAAAGAATCCTTCGATGCGCTTGGGATTCAATATGGCGCCCGTGACATAATACACTGCTTTATCCCCTTGGTGAATAATCTACTATTAATGTTATTATACCTTGCCTTACCATGAAACGTGACATTAAGTTATCTCTCGGAATAAACCAAGAATAACCATACATTTTGACCGTTTACACGCAGGAATAACTTTATGCCAGGTTTATTAGTAGTAGTGTTATTAATAAACGTATATAAATTTAAAATAAACCATTAAATATTAGTACTTAGTATTTCACAACGACACAACGAAATCAGTTGCACCACAAAAATTAAAGGACCCTGTGGCATCGATTCTGTTGTTCACTGACTAAAGTTAACTTAACTAAAATGCTACGTTCTTATTCCCTTTAAATATGGTCCAAAATAGAATGACAAGTGGCATTCCTAAAATTACATTTTTTTTTATAAAAATGAAGTATTTGTGGGTAGAATTAGTCAAGACCATTTTACTTGTGAGAAATAGCTGCTACAGAAGCTCAGAAACGCCATTTTGATTACCTATACTTTTAGTCTAGGACCATTGGTCCGAGCTTTTAGTAATGTCACTTTCAATGAAGTGCCATTCTCGTCTTTAGCGAGAACGAATTATGAACGTTTATGTTTTGGTTTAATAAGTTAAATCAGTGAACAGCAGAATCGACGCCTGAATCTACATAAAAAATACATCACATCACTTATGCAAAAGTTTTTCGGTACCCAGGTACTACTTATGTAAGCATGTTTGTACGCGCTAAAACAATATTGATGAATTTTTAAGGACATATCTAAATAACCACATAATTTAATTTTTCATCCCATAAAGTGACCTAATATCCAAAAAAATAAGAAACGTAAACAGGGTCACGACTGTATCCCCAAGGCGCGGTAGACATTCTCTCAGATCTTTATATTCCAGATCCTTTGAAGATGTCTAAGGGGGTAGTCAGAGGCATGTACAAATACATATTTGATACATGCCCACATCTTGCAGAAGTTAGTATTCCATACGTGACAGGTTGCAAGCCCATCGCCGCCTGTAAGAATACTAACTGGTTTCCTCACGATGTTTTCCTTCACCGTTCAGAGCTCGTGTTAAAGCGCATATAAATTTTACGAAACGCAAAATCCATTGATGCACGGCCGGGATTCGATCCAACGACCTTCGGATTGAAAGTCGAGGTACAACCCCATTCGGCCAACACGGCTTAAAAAAATAAGGGTTAAATTAAATGGGCGAGAAAACTCTAAATACATAATCTCTCGACAGCTAATCCTAGGCCGTTGACGTCATTCCATGTATTCCATTCAAATCTACTTCTTCTTCTTCAGCTGTTTCGCTTTCCTCTTCTCTTCTTTCTTCAACTCCTTCTCCTTGATTGACTTGTAGAGCTTGTAGCCGAAGAACACTGGAAATAAAAAAAACTTTTAGTTTTAAACACACAACACAAACACACTTTTAGTAAGTACAGGGCACATCCGATCTTTAGCTCTCTGAAGTTAGGTGCACTAAACGATTGCGCAGGTTTGGTAGAGTAGGCGAGATAGCACGATGCAACAAACTAAGCGAGTGAGCGAGGCAGCTATACGCTGTCTTCGTCTTTTAGACTTTGAAAATTTTAGAAACGGGATGGGTTTGTTTGGGTGTGGATGTAATTTTGGTAGATACTTAGAAAAAATAAATCAGTGTAGGTCAAGTAAATAAATAAAAGCCATAGAAAAAATTGTGTATGCCTTTTAAGAAGCAGGCACGCCATTAATAAAAGTGTTAAAAGGTGAGGTGTTTGAAAATGATGGATTTATCTACACAACTGATAAAATTTGAACTTTCACCAGCGATTTTACATTACCTACTTACCTATAACAAAAAAAAATTTTATTATAATGATAAGGTGTTCATTTTTGACACGAATTAAGTGTCGCGATGCAACCTTTGATAATATAAAAATATATATTGGTTAGTAGGTACAATGTAGCGGCAAATTCATAAAATAACTGAACGTAGGTTATTTAACATAGTAAGAAGTGCCAATGCCTGTTTGACACGTTCATTGTCCACGATGCATTCCTCTGAAGACCGTGGTTACTACCGGTTCCGGTCGTACCACGGGAAATATTTTGTATCCTGCAGACATCGAGCTTAGGTGCTCTAGAAAATGTACCATAGCATATAGTTTTTAATTTTGGTCCAAATTGCCCACAATAGTTATTTAGCAGGCAGGAATATACCATTTTGAAATCAAAACTGCCTAATCCTGATACGCAATCTTTGGATTATCTGATAAAATTAAAGAACATACCAACAATAATAATGATTAACAAAATAACTCCTCCGATCAAGTAAAGCTGGTTCATAACAGCTGAACTTATAGCGTCCTCTAAAGCACTCATGTCCATTGCATTAGGATCTTGTAGTTTTGCGCTTATTTTCTTTGCCAAACCCTCTTTTATTTTAGCTGTAAACGCTTCCTTATCTTCTTCATTCATAGCATTGAACTGAGCTAGAACTCCTTGCAACTTCTGACGTACATCTTCAGATTCATCATCACTGGGCGTTGAGGCTACCATTTTTTGTAGAACAGTCATGACATCCATGTTTTTGATGGTCTCTGTCAGTTTTTCGCTGATCACTCCGCCGAGGTTCATGCCAGATGGCGCTGGTGCTTCGTCCGCCATTTTTTTCTGGCGAGAAATGTTTTTATTTGTGGAATTTGTTGTAAAACCAAATGCAACGATTTCGTTTGCATGAAAGTGCTTATGGTTATTTAGAATACCATATTTTTGAAAAGTCTAAGCGCAACACACTTGTAAACCCCACTACCCAGATTATCAAGCTATAAAGAATTTAGTATTGAATGAAACTGAAATAGAAAAGGGATATTACAACTGATATAGTCCATTTTGAAGGATTAGTTCGCTCGCCAACATACAACTCTTTAACGCTGTCAACTAAACAGAGGCTGGTAGGAGTATAATAGGGTAGAGGTGGGACTTATCGTTATATTAAACTGTTATTTTAATGTTCGCCCACGAATCAACTGCTTTTTTTTCAAAGAAAGTCCCAGCAAATTTTTTTTCGTCATTTCAATATTCCATAATCACAATAACGAAGGCCGTGGGCTGTAGATGGATGGGATTGGCGCGAGATCGTGTTGGATGGCTCAAGCAAAGGGACGCCTATGCCCAGCTGTGGGCTAGATCGGGCTGTGGATGATAATGATGATGAATATTCCGTAAACGTTGACATAAGTTTAGTAAGAAGCAATATTTTTATCTTTTTTTTTTTTATATTTGAAACTAAATGCATTAAAAGATACTTGAAACCCGTTGATAATTTAAGTTTTTTAACTGTAGTCTACCTACGTTTAATAACCGTCAATGGTACACCTCTACCCTATGGATACCAGACTGCACAGATAATTTTAGAGATGCCCTTTGAGTTGGATTCGCGCCAAAATGCATTCCCAACAATTACTTTGTAATTTTGGCGCCATCTTGAAAAATAGTGTTGTTTTATGCGTACTTATTTTAGTAAATCTTTTGTTTATAAAAATAACAAGATTGGAAACAAATACATCATGGAAATACCTAAGAAATTAATAGTGAATTTCTAGACAATGTTCATTTTTTTACTCATTATACTCATTAAAATACCTAATAGTCTTTAATTGTTAAATAATAATCTGTAGTTACGTTTGATATTAAGCAATCCCATATCAAAGCGGAAAAAATTATCTATGGTTTAAAAAAAACAGTTTCTAATCTTATTTGTCCAATATTCGTAATGGTGACTTGATTTTAACAGAATTTCATATTGTTTTTTTTTTCAATAAAATAATAATAATTTTTGGATGAGTACCTAATCACCTACGCACGTTTGAGTCTCCCAAGACAACTATTTCTATTTTATTTATATTAATCAGCCATCGGGCTAAGAAAACAATATTTAATTTGGTCAAACAAACTCTCATGCAAACGTTATCGTCAGCGATTTATAAATGTAATATCAAATAATGTTATTATGTATTTTCAAGAAAGTGATAAACTCACCACTCTACTCGAGGATTGAAGATAAACTAATAGTTATCTTTAGGCGACGCTACTACAAGTTCACGTTTGCAAGTCGATAGTGAGTCGTATACACGTATTGAATCATCGGCCGGGTTATTACTAACAGTGATAGCAAAAATCGCACAATTTGCGCCCGTACTGCCTCTAAAGAACAATCTATTGTAGTACTACGTATTTGAATGAATTTCAATTACCTTACCAATGGCTAATCCAACAATCAACTTGCAATCAACAATCGATCGCAAATCGCAAAAGCGGCCGATCTAGTTAGGCGCAGTGGATGCGTTTTGATACGAAATTTACTACTGCGCATAGAAGCGGCAAGTTGATATATTGTTCGAAAGGTACCAGCGGATTCGTTATCGAAAATACTAGTACCTTCTTACTACCTACCTACCTTATTTTTAGTTTTGTGTCGTTATGTTTGTTTCGAGAACTTAGTGTTTAGTCAAACTTATTTTAGTTTAAAGACACTTCTTACCTGAGTATTTGTGGGTAGATTTAGTCAAAACCATTTTGCTTGCCGTGTAAAACAGCTCCTAAAGAAGCTCAGAAGCGCCATTTTGATAATACTTTTAATTACGTCACTTTCGACGACATGTCGCCGTTTTCGTCTTTAGTGTGAACAAAATAAGAACGTGCAAGTTTTAGTTTAGTCAGTGAACAACAGAATCGACGCCAATATCTATCTATCTATCTACTGGTAGATAGATAGATAGATATTTTTTAGTTTCCAACATCGTCTACAATGGTGTTCCCAACTATTAATTTTTTTTATACTGATTAATAAGTAATTTATAAAGTTTTTAGATCCCTCGCAGACTACAGACTTTCTATCGGCCGATAGTTGAGACGGAACATACTTCGGCTTACTTCTCCATACTCATTACGAGCCGATTGGTTTTGTCTCTTGTAATTCCCGATATCGATCCGACGACTTTCGTCATTAGTAAGGGCTGATTAGTATCGTGCTATCGGCTTTCGTAATACGTGTCTCAATACGATTGTTTGTAGTAGGAGGTGAAATATTTTTTTAAGATTATCGAGTTTTTTAGATTTGATTGTAGGTCAAAAAAGCAGTGTTGGTCGAATGGGGTTGTACCTCGACTTTCAATCCGAAGGTCGTGGCATCAGATCCCGGCCGTGCGTTGATTTTGCGTTTCGTAAAATTTATATGCGCTTTAAGACTGAACGGTGAAGGAAAACATCGTGAGGAAACCGGTTAGTTGTTATAGGCGGCGATGGGCTTGCAACCTATCACGTATGGAATACTAACTTCTGCAAGATGTGGGCATGTATCAAACATGTATTTGTACATACCTCTGACTACCCCCTTAGACATCTTCAAAGGATCTGGAATATAAAAGATCTGAGAGAATGTCTACCGCGCCTTGGGGATACAGTCGTGACCCTGTATGTAGGTCATAGGTATAAGTAGGAACAACTGCGTTACCCGGTGTTACCCGCGGTTCCTTGGGATGGGAACACTAGTCTATTCCGTCTGTGCCGAATTCCATCCATCACGACATCCCCAAGGCGCTGACATTATCAGATCTCTCAATCCCACTGACTCGCCACACGACTCCACGGTTTTATCCGAGCGCTCGTGGTCGTGCTTGCTTAGTCGTTCTTGATAGATCGTCGAAGTTAAGCAACGTTCGAAACGGTCTGAAAGTGGATGGGTGACCGCCAGTGGCATTTTCATCTGAGCGTTTCCGTGCTTCGGAGGGCACGTTAAATTGTCGGTCCCGGCTATTTAAGTCGTTAAGCCATGACGGAGGCTTTAAGGCGGCCTAAAAGCTCCGTCACCAGAGTTGGCCACTGACTCATACGAACTTACTTACTTATCCGAGTACCGGCGACTCCCCTGGCGAAATGTATGCGGGACCCATAAATACATAATGAAAATCTTAGCATTGAACTTAAATAAAAATAATAATAATGCTGGACATTTCTAGCCCCAAACTAAGCAAAGCTTGTACTATGGGAACCAGATACTGATATACTTTTTGTTTTTATTACATACATATTATACATAGAAACATCCAGACCCGAGATAAATATTGCAGATCATACAAACATTTAACCCGCGGCGGGGATCGAACCCGCAACCTTCTGCGTCCCAAGCGGGCTTTCACCCACTGCGCCACAGAGCGTCGTTAAGATCCTTTCAAGATGATTTTCGGTGTGTTTTATAAGAATTTATTCCATGGATTTTTCCATATTATGTGTTGCACAGTACCTACCTACCTTAAACACACTACCTATCACAAGTCTTGGTCGCAATAAAATCTTGAATCTTTTGATGAAACATACACAGTTTAAAGCTATACCTAGTAGTTAATCTTAAATTAGTATCTAAAGTTTAAATTCGCGTTGATAAACCCGACCTCATTTTAGCTAAGGTAAACATACATTTTCGATAATAAGTAATAACATTGTTGCATTTCTATGTAAACATTATAGAAGTAACTAGCGGCCCGCCCCGACTTCGCTCGGACTATACAGTGGATTTAAAAAGTACTCTCCCCACATATGCAGGGTCGGCAAACCATGTTCTCTTCCCTTTCACTCGTCATCTCCGTATTCACTCCTTTCAGAGCATTTCGCACACGGAAAAATTTCAACCGATAAGTACGATTACCGATAGGTGCAATTTTTTACTTGTAGGCAAACGGTCAACGGCTGTAAGACTTAGGCTGTGTCCCCAGTAGGCAAACTGTTAGCGGCCGAGTACTGAGATAGTCGGCGCGCGTAACGCTGCAAACTGCGTACCAGTGAGCGCAAAACTAGCAAAATGTGGACACTTTATTTCAAATAAATGGAAGGGCGTACTAAATCGATACGCCGCAAACTCAGTCGGCCGCTAACAGTTTGCCTACTGGGGACACAGCCTGAGCGCGACGCTCGCTCGGCCGCTAAATGGTATCGGCTTAACCTGATAGCACACTGTCCGCGCCGCAGTCATTTTTCTATACAAAAAAATGCTGATGACGTGAGAAAATGCGGCTCGGTTCTGACAACAGCAGCATTTTCTCTATTGAGCTGACAGTTCAGCGCGTACGGGCTGGACTGGACTGTGCGACCAACCTTAGTAAACCGAGCCAAAAATTGCAGTGTAATGCTCTTTCACCCATATCTTACACACAATATGTTCCATATTTTCTAAGGTATGTAGAGAGGATGGATGACAGTCGTTTGACAAAGCAAGTGTATGAGGCGAGTGTGTATGGGACAGCTGGAAGGGGAAGGCCTAGGCGAACCTTCTTGGATCAAATTGGCGACATTTTGGAGAAGGGCCAGGTCAAAAGTACCCTAAACCGACGAGCATGTATAAAGAATGTAATGAGAGTGAATGAGGCGAAAGTTGTGTGTCAGGTACGTAGCGAGTGGAGATCCGTGGTATCTGCCTACCCCTTTGGGAAAGAGGCGTGACTTTATGTATGTATGTACCTATGTATATATTTTCTAAGGTCTAATTCCACATTCATTTACATCATTTCAGTTGACTATAATTAATAAGTACTCCGTAGACGCACTAAAGTCACCGACATAGCCTACAAGATTAGCAAGTTGAAGTGGCAGTGGGCGGGGCACATAGCTCGTAGAACTGACGGCCGTTGGGGCAGAAGAGGACGGCCCCCCACGAGATGGAACAACGATCTTGTAAAGGTTGCTGGGAGCCGTTAGGTGCAGGCTGCACAAGATCGATCGCTGTGGAAATCTATGGGGGAGGCCTATGTTCAGCAGTGGACGCTAGATGGCTGAGATGATGATGATGATAAAAAGTACTCACAAATAATGGCGAAGATAATAAACACGAATAGAACAGCTAGTAGGGCTCCACTGCCGTAGCTCCCAAAAACTTGGGGCACATCTCCTTTTAACATGCCCCTTAGACTCTCCCTCAACTCATCAGACAGATCTGCTGACTCTATCAACTCCAATACATCTTTTCTAGAAGGGTTCTCTTTGTTTCCGCTGGATGCCAGCAACTCTTCAAGTTTCTTCACGCTTTCCATATCAACGCCTTCCATTATTGATGTTTCAGTATACGTAGTGGACTGAAGCTATCTACATTTAAAATGAAACGTGGAACCACGTATTGACGTGGTGTGGTTTAAAATGACAGTTGAGGCGATTTGTATCTTCTTTCCAATGGTTATTTTAGTTTTCTTGGTTTAGGTACTTAGCTATGTTCGCGTCGCGTCATTTATTCTTTCGAATCAGCCCCCCTAGCCATGTTACAAATCGCAATAGAATAGTAATCGAATCGACAGATAACGCTGAGACTTCACCTGCGTCTTACGGCATTTAATTGCCAAAACTGCATACATTTTATAAAAGTTATGGCGGCACGTGAGTTCCTGGCTCACGTGCCGCGACACTTGACATAAAATTTTGGCAGTTTTTGCAATTAATGCCATTAGGCGCAGGTATAGTCTCAGCGTTATCTGTCGATTCGATTTCTATTCCATTTCTATTTGTAACATGGCTAGGCAATATGGTGAAAGGATTTGAAAAACTTCCACTCACTTATCACTTGATAGATCGTCGAAGTTAGCGCAGTTTTGACTGGTCAGTAGGTAAGTGGATGGATAACCGTTAGTAGCTATCAATATTGACGGAGCGCTTCCGTGCTTCGGAGGGCACGTTAAATTGTTGGTTCCAGCTAAGTCTTTAAGCCTTGACGGAGGCCTTAAACTAACTCTTACGATAAAAAAAAAACATTGGCACTCCGGGGCTGCCGACGGAAGAAAACTTAAACAATTACGAGAGTATTTTTTGAATCGTCAGTGTTTAATTACTGAGTTCAAAACTAGATGGCGCTGACGATGGTTTCGGTAACACTGTCAGTTAGAGTTCAATAGATTTTTCCCATCTCAAAAATACCTAACGTGCCAAACAAGTTTTCACTTCAAAAACCGCAATCTCTTTAAACTTGTACCACACAAAAATATTGATAACACAAGTGTCTTACTATGTCTATATCTACAGCGAAAATAAACGATAATATTGTGTTTGTTTGTAGATAAACTTCATTAATATTACCCGCGACGCGTTAAGATCGAATCTGGCCTTGACTCTATGCATCGTCAGCAAGTCTGGAAGTCTAGTTGCCGTCATCAGAACGTGTTCCTACAGAATTCTTTAGTCACAGTTTAAAATTTCTTTGGATTCATTGGTCAGATTTGAAATTGTTAAAATTGAACCTAGAAAGCGGCGTTGCTTTTAGGCAGTGAGCAGGACGTCTGTCGGGACAGCTAGTTAATAATAAATGGCAACGATGGTCTTGCAATTGCAACCATGTGAGCATGTCTTAATGTATTGAACATGCCTCTGACTACACCTTTAGACATCAAAGAACGGAAGATTAATTAAATATTTACTTTTGAATACCAGATTAATAGGATTTTTCCTATAGCTTGATCTGAACCTACTTTTCCATTGGAATTTAGTCATTCAACAATTAAAGTAAAAATATATTTAAAAAAAAAAACAGGTAAAGCCGGTGAAAATTATTGTTAATGTCCATACAATGTGGAAATAATTATACAATAATATTGATAAATCTAGAAAACCTATTAAATTGATTTACATGGACCGGTTGCCTTGAGAAGTACCTAGTGTACCTACAATATATTATGTAAGAATTAACCCATGTTAGGTGAGTTTAGTTATTTCAACATCATGTTACCACCGGTTACCAGAGTCAGTGATAAGTGCCCCCTCAGTGAACTCTTTCAAGAATAGACTGGACAAATATTTAAAGCGCACTGACAAGGACTAAGATATACACGCATCAGCTCTGAGAGCTGCCTGTGTATTATAAATAATAATAATAATAATGTAACTTATTTAAAACTAAAAAGAAAACCCACACTTAATATTTGACATAGTCCAACTACATAAAATATGAGAAGCAAGGACACAAATGATGACATCCGTGGCGCAGTGCACCTGCGATGCACAAGGTAGAGGGTTCCATCCCTGCTGCGGAACGAATGTTTGTACCTATGATCTAAAGGTATTTGGGTCTGGGTGTTTCTATGTTTAATATGTATATATTTACAAACAAAAATATATATGTTTAGCACCTATTAGATTAGTTAAAAAGTTACTCGTAATGTACTGTGCTTCAAATATTTGTATGTTTCAAATAAATAAATTTTTACTTTTACTTTTTTTTAAAGTAGTATAACAGTCATGTAAGTAGATTTAACTTTTATCATTTAACATTTCACATACATCAAAGTAAACGGCGAATAAATCAAAAGTTTTTCAATAAGGCCTTATTATTTTGTGGAAGTTATGTACACAGCTTATTCTGTACAGCTAACTTTGTAGGTTATCGTAGTACCTATAAAACAAGCTCTGCTTACTTTGGGGCTAGATGATGCTGTGTGAAAAAGTCCAGCATTATTTATTTATTGATCATACATTAGAGATGGAATTAGGCATTAGATTTAGTAATTAACAAACAAATTAGATTTAGTATGAGAAGTGCCACAGTTAATTTCACAAGTTGCTTAGAGTTGACTGAATTTTAGACACTATACATTTTTAGTTCATAATAATACACCAGACTACCGACGGGACTACAATAGCACAGGAGAGGATGAATGGAAAGAGTGGGGAGGCTTTTGCCCAGCAGTGGGACATTGAGGGCTCATAATAATAATAAATAAATAAATAATGCTTACAGACCTCCCAAAAACCGCAAAATAACTGCATTTGCCGCTAAAATCAATGGAAAAACGCTATAACTTGAAAACCAAAGTGTATCAACAGGTCACAAACAAGACTATTATTTTTTACACACCACACCCACAAATGCCATACAAAATGATAAATAACGGTTTATTAATGTAGTTTAATAATATATAAAGGTATTTTACCTGATAATCCCACGACAACAATCCCAGGAAGAATAAAAACGGAGTTTGAAAATGCCAACTCCAAGGGGCCGTCGGCACCACCGCTAAGATCGACCATTTTCTTAGGTAATACTGAGATTTTTCTTTTAATACTGCACTCGGTATAGATTCCAATCTATCTAGATTACGATTTACATCATTTTTTCGCCTTAATTTGTGCTCTTTAGGAGAAAAACAAAAAACTGCAAGCGATTGATGCTTTTTGCAGTTTTCGGCAAAAGACAACAAACAGTCTGACACTTGACAGATGTGACAGTTAAAGTGAGGTGACTTATACAGATAAAATAACCGGTAAATTATATTTACCGGTTTTAAAGTTAGTCTGTCGTATCTACAACTTCAATTAATTATTTTTTAGGATGTAGATAGTTTGTTTAATTTAAATAGCATATTATGTACTTCTTCTGTCATCCTTATTTTGTTTTCTTAGTCTACCTTGCTAATTTTAAAATAAAATGAAGACAGCGCATTATAAACATACATTTATTATCGAAAATACACAATTATGTATATCTTTTGGCCTTATATAGTAACATTAGTGTACACAATACTAAAACAATATTCCACTAATGAGACATAGCAATACAACAGTTTATTTACGAGAACTATTCATAAACCTTAAATTAACATTATAATATAAAATCAAGAATAAAATCATAATAATCAATTAATAAAATAGCATGGAATGTGTTGACCGTTAAAAGCTGCAATGCCATCCACAATATATTAAAAATACGTTAGTTATACATTTTTATTTACATTTTATTAAATACCAACTATATTTTCTATGTTAGTAAAAATTTTGACGTGAATGTACAAATTTGAAGTCCCTCAACATGAGAAAGAATTATCACAGAATAATTTGAGGTGATCTTCAAATAAACTCAATAGTTGCAGTGAAATTTGATTATTTGTAGCTTGTATGTATTTCATTGGGCATTAGATCAAGTCAAACTTTAAAACTATGTAACTTTATTCTTCAAAAATAATCGGGTGTAAAAGTTCATCAAAACCGTTTTGCATAGTAATTATTATTTATTATACTACATTATTTATTTTGTATTATTGTCTGTCGTCTAAGGCACTAGGAATGACATTGAGCGTATATACATAGACCTAAGAGTTATCACCAAATAATCTTAGTTTATTAAATAAAATATAGCATAATGTTGTCACATTACTGGTTATAAATTTTGAGATTCTAGATTAAAGTTTAGAAGATTTTATCTAAAAGATTCTACCTAATTTATCTATTATCACTGAATAAAATCGTTTAAAATAACCAATAACATGGCAACACACATTTCATTCCGTTTTGGTTCACACAACGATTTCTAAATTATATATTTTTTGTATACTGTATAAGTTGTATGAACTAAAACTACTTTCTTTACCAAAAATAATTATCTAGTAATTATTTTACATTAATGTAAAATTCTTAATTCTTCTTGAGGGGATCGAGGTTGTCTATTGAAAAATCATCGTTTCCAAAGGTGATACCCCTGCTGAAGCCATCCTGTGAGCAAAAAAAAACATGTATAAAATCAAATACATTGTATCTAACGGGTTGAATAATTTGAGTCCACAACACGAAAAAAGTCATTTCAGAGCAGAGATACGATGTAAGACAAGTAAGACTACTGATTTTTATGTATAAAATAGAATACTTACATTGAAAACTTACCAATCATGCAACTGTCAAAAATAAATAGGTAACTTGAGATCATTCATGCAAATAGGTAGGTAAATTAAAAATATAAGGACAGAGAAATTAATTACTAAATTCACAAGGCTACAGTTGGTTCAGATATACAAAGAAGTTTGCATGCTTTTTAGTAATGGTTCTACTGTTTACAAAGCATTAACAACTGGATATCTAATGGGTTAAAAAGCCTCTGTTACCAACCTTCATCTCCGAAATAGTTTTATCCAAGAACCCATTGAAATTCTTATCCAGTTCAACTGTCTGTTTCTCGCTCAAATTGCCAAAACCATTGAAAGCATTGCCATATCCATTCCCAAAGATGTTCCCGCCTTTTTGGGTGTCAAACGGGTCGTACCCGCTCAGTCCGTTGGTAAACGAATTTGTGCTTGAGTTGAAAACTGACGTTGTGAGATTGAAATCGCTTAGATCATAGTTTGGCCTGTTTGGTGGGGACGGATATTGGTTCTGCGGTACTGGGAAGGGCGCTGAGCCGAATAGATCGTTTCCATTAACAGGTGAAGGTTGTACCATTTGAATCGGCTGCACAGCTTGCACTGGAGTGGTTTGGCGTTTAGACGCTTTTGGGGGTGGGGCCACTGGAAAGAAAATAATATTGTGAACAAGCTACGACGAAGACATCCACATCTAAATCTTAATCTTCAATGGCTGAATTGATTTTCAAGATTCATAGCTAAGAATATTCCCGGTGAAGTCAACTTTCAAACGAAAATTTAATCAAAATCGGTTCATCCGTTCAGATGACAGTTAAACCACATGGACAAAAATACAAAATTAGAAGTCTTTATTTAAAAAAATCTTCTTTATTTAGGAAGTTGAGACAACAGCTGAGTTATATAAACATTTTATTGTTGTAATCGACTGAGTCAGACTAGAACATATTTTTATCAGGAAAGTATGAAGGTTATGGTTGGTAAGTGCATACAACAGTTGTAAATAGGTACAATAAATACTTACAAATCGGCGCTGTAGGAGAGACAACATTTTCAACAGGCGCTGAGTAGCGAGATGCGGGCTCCGATTCAAAGGCGCGGGGGTCGAAATCTACAAAAAAAAAACAAAGATGAGATTGATTCTTAATACTAGAGAATACAATCGCGCTTAGGTATTTCTTGTAGGCAGATTTTACCACAGATTTTAACTTGGAGGCAATGTGAACATCACATTCGTACATTTATTATCTAATATCTGATATAATATAATAAATCTGAAAGTTTGTGAGTATGTTTGGATGCTTAGATGTTTGGATGTTTGTTATTTATTATTATTATTTATTTATTATATACTATTTATTTATGTTTGTGTAACAATCACGCCTAAACCAGTGAACCGATTTGGATGAAACTTGGAATAAGCGTAGATAAGCGTATAAGCGTAGACCTAAAAGCATATAGGCTATTCAAAATGTTGGTACCACGCGGGCGAAGCCGCGCGCAGAAGCTAGTCCTACATAAATTCTATACCTACTTCTAACATTTTTAAATGAAAATTATCTTACCGCTGTCATCATCTGAAGGGAAGAGTACATTTTCAAGTCGTGTTCCTACCACTGGGTTCTTGTTTGATGGCAAATCATTTCTTCTGAAAAATAAAATTAGGTATGAACATCTAAAATTAAGTATTAAAATATTATGGTGTTTTTATCATTATAGACATACCCGGAGTTAAAGTTAATCTTGCCATTGTGCGTAGGCGGTGGTGTCGCCAGTAACAAGTTGTTGTCACTCGAGTTGAATGTATCCGTCGAGTTGTTGGACATCGCGTCTGCGCCTGAAAAAAAATCAAGAAATTTTGAAAAAACCGGTAAAGAAATGGACAACACTATTTTAGAGGCTATTCCTAAACCTAGCCATTGACCTAACCTAACTGAAAACCTAACTAAAGTGAACTATAATATTTTTGTTTGTTTAAACTAACTTTAGTTTTGTAAAGCAAGATTTTGATAAATTACACGTCATAATCAATTTTATTTTTATTTACTAGAGTTTTGTAGACACTCCATGATAGGAGTGCTTGTTCACTGACAATAATAAAAGAAAATATTTGAATCTCCATTGGTCATGGTGAGCGTAGCGAGCTATTTAGCTATTGGCCATTGTGAGCGTAGCGAGCTATCACTTACCATGTTCGTTCTGTGAGTGATTGGAATCTCCATTGGCCATGGTGAGCGTAGCGAGCTGCTTAGCGAGCTCTGCGGGTGGTTTAAACTCGGCGATGTCAGAGAGGTTGTGTCGCGCGAGGTAAGCTGAGAGGTCGTCCTTGTATGTGATCTTTGATAGCTCCTGCAATTAATGATAAAGGTTTAATAAAGCACGTACTAAAATAATTGTTCCCGTAATTTTTTTGTACGTTACTCAGCCTAACCTAAGGGGATAATAAGGTGGTTTGTGCCTCGTCTTTCCCGAGGACAAGGCTGAGAAGATGGTTTAAGTGCTGGGCAAGCCTATTCCATCTCATACAATGTCCCAGGCACTACAGCGTCCCGTTGAGTGTAGGCATAGGCTGCCTCCTGACGCCGTATAAATCACTAGAGATGTAAAAGGCCTGAGCTTTATGTGCCTCCTGCGTGTAGATTACCAGTTAGTGACGGTACAAATAAAATACTACGGATTTAGCTAATACATGATTCAGTGCTAAAATTCATTTTGATGGTTCATTTCTATGAAACAGTGAGTTGAAATCACTAATGTGTGATGAGTAAAATTCCTCGCAAAGTGGACCATTTTCTAAGTGGATAAATTCATAAATGGTGCAATTTGCAAAGTGGACCATTAACGAAATGGCTAAGTTGCAAATTGTACCATTTGCAAATCCCCCTAAAAAATCATTTTGCTAAGGCCGACCGTGAACAAAGGCATAATGTAAACGTAAATAGGGTCACGATCACGACTGTATCCCCAAGGCGCGGTAGACATTCTCTCAGATCTTTTATATTCCAGATCCTTTGACGATATCTAAGGGGGTAGTCAGAGACATATACACATACATATTAAATACATGCCCACATCTTGCAGAAGTATTCCATACGTGACAGGTTGCAAGCCCATCGCCTATAAGAACACTAACTGGTTTCCTCACGATGTTTTCCTTCACCGTTCAGAGCTCGTGTTAAAGCGCATATAAATTTTACGTAACGCAAAATCCATTGATGCCGGGATTCGATCCCACGACCATCGGATTGAAAGTCGAGGTACAACCCCATTCGGCCAACACGGCTTTATGGCATTTTTTTAGGCATAATGGATGCATATTAAAAATCTTAAAGGCCGAAGTTTATTTACATACCAGTAAACGGTTCTTGTAGGTGCTCATCTGCAGCTCGAGTTTCTTGTTCTGCAACGATAGTTTCTGCAGCTCGATGTATTTGCCGTTATCGTTCAAAAACCGCCTGAAAATAAAGTAAGTTTCTATTAACACAAATAAGAGGGGTATCAACAAAGGTTACCTAGATTAGGCAAACTTTGTTGAGGCGTTAGTTTTTGTATAGAGCCTAGAGAATTGAGCCTCGTCAAAGTACCTATGTTTAGATGCTTGACTGGCTCCCCACTGGAGCTTGACTTTTAGTTATAAGATGGATCACCTAAAAGAATGATAGGCCCCAAACCGTGTTTGTTGACCTCCTCACGGTATTGGTCGCAAAAGAACAGAAGTAAAATTAGTTCTAAGACTATTTTAAGTGATCCCAGCGGTCCTACTGATTAAATGCTTTTTGACTTTGATTTTGATATTATCAAACAAAAACAGGGTCACGACTGTATCCCCGAGGCGCGGTAGACATTCTCTCAGATCTTTTATATTGAAGTAGGTGCATTTAAGATTATTACGTAAACGTAAAAACGTAAACAGGGCTACGACTGTATCCCCAAGGCGCGGTAGACATTCTATCAGATCTTTATATTCCAGATCCTTTGAAGATATCTAAGAGGGTAGTCAGAGGCATGTACAAATACATATTTGATACATGCCCACATCTTGCAGAAGTTAGTATTCCATACGTGACATGTTGCAAGCCCATCGCTGCCTACAAGAATAACTAACTGGTTTCCTCACGATGTTTTCCTTCACCGTTCAGAGTTCGTGTTAGAGCGCATAATAAATTTTACGAAACGCAAAATCCATCATTAATAAATAATCATTAATTAATGATATTATCATTATTTAATATTATGTAGAATGTAAGTAAAAACATATCTACTATGATTGAGTAAAATGTAATTGTTTTTTACACCGTTCTAAGAAAGCTAGGTCCCTAACAGACAGACGTGTGCGTGTATGTCATCCTAGTTTTTACTCAGGTAAAGTCCGGTTCTAAGCAAGCAGGTAAGTAGGTAGGTAAATTCTTCATCACATAAAACTACATTAATACCTGTTTAATACATCCAGTTGTACAAAATACTTTAAAAGACGTGACCTGATTAATAAAACTCTATTGTAATTTTACTTATAAGTTTTTTGAACTCGCAAATGTAAATAGCAGGAACGGAAATTAAACAACTTCCACATGCGCTGTCTTCGGCGCATTTTGGACATATCGTGGAGAGATCATGTAACAAACGAGAAGGTGCTCAGTACCGCACAGTTGCCCAGCATTATCGCCTTGTTAAAACAACGGCGCTTGCGGTGGCTAGGGCACGTGCAACGGATGGAGCCTTCGCGTTTGCCGAGACAGACTCTCCTCGGAGAAGTTGCACACGCTAAGCGGCCAGTCGGACGCCCCATGCTGAGATTCAAGGACTCCGTAAAACGGGATATGTTATCTTTTGGTATTGACCCCAAGAACTGGGTTAGCAAATCAGAAGATCGTGATAGTTGGAGGATAACTATAGCAGATGGAGTGGTCGTTCACGACAACACCTGGTTCGACTCACTGGCTCACAAGCGCGAGCAACGTCATCAGCGCGCCACACTCTCCTCACTCCCAACTTCAACACAGGGAACACATCTGTGTCCACTTTGCGGTCGTAGCTGTCGCTCCCGTATCGGCCTTACTAGCCATCTCCGTAAGTGCCGGACCAACCAAACGGACGCTGCATAAATCATCTCTTGTAGATGAAAAAGGCCATTGATGATGAAGTTTTTTGAACTCGCAAATGTAAATAGGTAAGTAAACAATAATATTGATGTCGCCAGTCGCCAAACCGGTTCGTATAAAGATGATTTGAATACTAAGCAAGGACAAAAATCTAAGCATCGTATGAATAAATTAGTGTTATCGAAATAAATAAATAAAATAAATAAATAATGCTGGACTTTTCACACAGCATCATCTAGCCCCAAAGTAAGCAGAGCTTGTGTTATGGGTACTATGATGACTGATATACTACTTATATACTTAAATCTAAATAAAGTTGAAATTAGGATTGCGAATGACTGTTTGTGAAAGAACAGGAGTAGAATGTACCTACTAAGTATACTTATATATTCAATTTCAATCGCTGTCGGTCTGAAGTTCCAATAATTAAAATTTTTATGTTAGAACATCTCAGAAACGAACTATGGGAAAATACCTTACTACCTTACCTAAATTTTTATTTTAGGCAGTTTATTATTGTTTTAACATTGTTGCTTGCAATAAAAAAGAGATCTTATTAGTTGGCAGCACTCGAGATGATCTTAATTGCGCATGATCAAGAAATTCCTCAAGACGACAACATTATAAAATCACATGCAAATACCGCTTCCATTTTCAAACTTGAAGAATTTCCATAGAGCATTTTAGTTTTGTTTTTTACCACACGCAAAGTTATGTTGGTGTGCATCGTGTAATTTTATAGCGTGCATATATTTGACATTGATTTTGTAGAACACGTTTTAAGGCTGTGCTGGGTTAAGGTTGTATCTTCTGCTTATTAAACTGTAGTTTCTAAGCATTGAGGGCATTATACATATACGTAATGCATATTTTGTTACATGGCATGCTTAGTATCCACAATTGAAGTACCTACCTATGTTATTAGCTTTTAAGGTATTTTAATAATCTTAGAGCCGTGTTGGCCGAATGGGGTTGTTCCTCGACTTTCAATCCGATGGTCGTGGGATCGAATCCCGGTCGTGCGTCAATGGATTTTGCGTTTCGTAAAATTTATATGCGCTTTAACACGAGCTCTGAACGGTGAAGGAAAACATCGTGAGGAAACCAGTTAGTATTCTTATAGGCGGCGATGGGCTTGCAACCTATCACGTATGGAATACTAACTTCTACAAGATGTGGGCATGTATCAATTGACTACCCCCTTAGACATTTTTTTGGTTAAAACCCGGCTAAGTTTAATCCGGAATACCACTTGCTAAATCCTCCATCTAAAGTTTAGACTTAAGTTTAGAATCGTAAACTTAAGTTTAGTTTCCTAAACTTAGGTTTAGGAAAATTAGGTTTTATTTTATTTTACGCGATATGCGTGTAGAATCGACTCACTATGAAAATTATTGTCTTTTTGGTAATTCTATAAAACGAGTTTAAAAAATACAAACCTGTAAGCCAAATCGAATGCCTGTCCGATTGTCAGAGTAATCTCCGATGCTAACTTCGTAGAAATGAACACGAAACACTCGTGCTTCTCCAAAACTGTTCCATCATGGCCGTTGACGCCGTTGACAGTGCTGCCACCTTTCGCGATGAAGGAGAAATACTTTTTGGCGCCTTTGTCGTCCGCGCAATAGGATATCCGGTGGAGCGGAAATTGATACATGATGTTATTTGACCTTGGTTCCTGGAAAAGAGAATTTTACTTTAAAAACTTCATTGTTACAAAAATAAGTTTGTTTCTTTATTTACAAATTTTTTTTAATGAGACCAATGACCAAAGGGCTGGTGCTTACCTCGGACAGAGGATAAGTATAGCCATCCAACGAGGTAATGCCGCCAGCCTTTTGGGCACGTTACCTGCGGTCGGTGACTTGAACACTGTTTTTTATCTTTAGTTTAATTAAATTACGTACGTATTTTTATGTTTATTGTTTCGTGTAAATATTTTTATGTTTTATGAATAAAGTAATACTTCGTATTTACAAATTAATTTCCGAATAAAATAACATATCCTATTAATATAATAAATCTGAAAGTTTGTGAGTATGTTTGGATATTTGGATGTTTGTATGTTTGTGTACGCCTAAACCAGTGAACCGATTTGGATGAAACTTGGAATAAGCGTAAATAATGACCTGGAATAGCATATAGGCTAATCAAAAAGGTTGGTACCACGCGGGCGAAGCCGCGCGCAGAAGCTAGTAAAAATATATTTTTACCACCTATCTAAACCATGAGTCATCGGTCTACCCACTAACCTACAACCATTTGCATTTCCTACGTGTTCCAGAGAATCATCCTATCAATCTCTATGACTAAGGCTAACAAATCTATTTTCCTGAGGGAACTAACAAGGAAGAGATTAAAGAGATGAGGAAAACGGGAATTTGAGGAACACCATACCTAGCTACAAACAAAACAGAAGAGGAACCATGATTGAGTTTCAAGAAGAGAGCAGAAGGAAGAGGAAGGTGACCATCAAGCTTTCTAAAGACATTGCTTTCTGCATTGTTTTTTGATTTGAGGCGCACTTTATATCGTATCTCCACACTGGTTCCCGAAAACAAAAATTAAAAAGAAACAACAACAGGATGTCATTGGTACTAGCGGGGTGTTGACTCGACTGTACCTAGTACCTAGGTCCGCTTTCCGTCACGCGCATGCGCAAGGTCACCGCGCGTCACTGGCGCGCTCTCTATTGTCGCTTTCTGGAACGTCCTTTCTTTTCAAACGACTTCAAAGAGACGGGGCTACCAACTTAACAATACTTATTCTCAGTAAAACTAGAATGGACGAGTTATTGACAGAATTCCTCTTTCAACATTTTCTGCCGGTTTTTGCGGGGGACGAAATAGCACACGAACGCATTTTACACATACTAATGTATAAAAAATTACAATAAACACTCATTTTTACACTCACACTGGTTCCCGAAAACAAAAATTAAAAAGAAACAACAACAGGATGTCATTGGTACTAGCGGGGTGTTGACTCGACTGTACCTAGTACCTAGGTCCGCTTTCCGTCACGCGCATGCGCAAGGTCACCGCGCGTCACTGGCGCGCTCTCTATTGTCGCTTTCTGGAACGTCCTTTCTTTTCAAACGACTTCAAAGAGACGGGGCTACCAACTTAACAATACTTATTCTCAGTAAAACTAGAATGGACGAGTTATTGACAGAATTCCTCTTTCAACATTTTCTGCCGGTTTTTGCGGGGGACGAAATAGCACACGAACGCATTTTACACATACTAATGTATAAAAAATTACAATAAACACTCATTTTTACACTCACACGTGCAAATTTCGTATACGACGTACGTAATACAACTACAAGACGCACATGATTCGGAGTCGTGTACATTTTGGCTGAGGGGAAATTAAAAGGAAGACGCATCCCGTCTAAATGATCTAAGTATTAAGTAGTTTTGTTGTAATTGTTTAAGGTAAGTAGGAATACAGTACTGCCTCGTCCCGTGCGTTTTAATATTTTGTAGCACCTACACCAACAAATTGTTTTGCTTTTTTGCTATGTCGACCCCGCGTATTGGCTAAAGAGCCATGATTGGTGATAGTAATGATGATTAACATAGGTACCAATTTCAATTTCCTCAAAAACCACTAATGAAATGACTACAATGTTATTGCACTGAACATCAACATAACAATAAATAAATATCATTGGATTATAAACTAGGAAATAGGTTTTTGCAACGTAACAACCGACATTTATATAGAAAACTCGTAAAACCCATGCCAGTTAACTGGCACCAGTCACTCGCCCATTAGCTGTCTAATTCGCATCATCTGTGGATAATCGCTTCCTGTCATGTTGTGAATTTGTCATTTTAAGTAAGTACTTGTAATTGTCTGAAAACGCCCTAAAATTGGTATCGTTTATGTTCGAAATTTGGGTGGGTAGCTATCTAAAACTTCGAAGTTATGCCACATTTCGCTAAGTAGTGGATGGGTGACCGCCAGTGGCATCATATCATCATCATATCAACTGAGTGCTATGGTTGTGTGTGCTGTGTAAGTCAGTCATGACAGAGGCCTAAAAACTTTGTCACCAGAGTCACTTATAAATAATGAAAAAATAAGTAAATAATGATAAAAATCTATTTTTAGCTAACACTTTTGCAATAATGGCAAAAATTGACCCAGTAAAAGTGAAAACACATAAAATAGAAAACGGTACGTGGGGCCCATACCAATAGGTTATGTCATAGACAAAAGTTTATGCTAAGGATTGCGCAGGGCCGGAAGTAGGACGAATGTGGGGGCAAAATATTTAAATATTTTGCTAAAAATGCGCAAGTTTGTCTTTTTACAACCTACATTTTAATATGCAAATAACGTTTAAAAGATGGATATGTTTTAGTTAGGTAAGTATCAGGTTTCCCGTGGCGATGCAAGTAATTTAAAATATTTAGCTTGTTACGAACTAAAGTTTAAAGAGTTTGTGTGTGAGTTACTTATATGTATTTAAGAGTTCTAATATTATACTGATTGTAGATAAAATATAATTATGACCTAAGTAAATTACTTAGGATTAAAATAATACACGTGATTGAAAATAATACAACAGGTACCTACCACTTTATTGAGCTAGATATTGAAGTTATTTTTTCTTTACAGTCATGAAAAGACCTAGTACTTTACCTACCTACTTAGTTGAAGGTATAGTCATTGTTTCGCCTACCCGGGTGAAACCTACCCACTCCCTCGGTTGGGCAAAGAAAACCCGCGGTATAGTCTTCTGTTAGGTCAGAAGAAGGATGTTTATTTTAGTCAGTAGGTTGGCTATTTCATAATTTTCTAAATATAATGGCGCTGCTTATTTTATCATATTTTAATACATTAGCCATTTGCCGCTAAATAAAAGTCTAGCTTAACTTCCGGTCAGGTCACCTACTGTTATATTTTAAAATTAATTTACTTTGTATAGTGCTAAGAATAATTTGACAAAAGAACAATAGAAACACGGCATTAGCAAAACGTGATCAACTCACATCAATTCATCATGAGTAAAACGACCCAAATAAATCTGATTTTCAGATTTATTTGGGTCGTTTTACTCACAAATTTTGCCTACTTAGAGAGAGGCGTGATTTTATCTTAAACTAGCTGCTGCGCGCGGCTTCGCCCGCGTAGTACCAACATTTTGAATAGCCTATATGCTATTCCAGGTCACTATCTACGCTTATTCCAAATTTCATCCAAATCGGTTCATTTGTTTAGTCGTGATTGATACACAAACATACAAATATCCAAACATACTCGCAAACTTTCAGATTTATTATATTATATTAGGAATTAGAAAGGATTAGGATGTATATCTATCTAGAGCTTCACTTGCGTGATACATACCACTATTTTAAAATTCTATTCCAGGCTATGATCTACAATCTATGGCAAGTTTCATCAAAATCCATTTAGCCGTTTCAGCTTGATTGAGTAACAAACATAATATTTATCTGAACTTTCAAAATCCTTCTATTGAACTTCCTATTTTATCCTTACCTATAACAATAAATCATTAGATAGTGACCTTGGATAGCGTATAAAGGCTAAATGTTGCACTACGCGAGCGAAGCATCGTGCAGTAGCAATATTAAAACTTAGGCCTTTAGGTACATCTTTATTAGATGATTTATACAGCGTCAGGAGGCAACCTATGCCTACACTTAACGGGACGCTGTAGTGCCTGGGTGGGACATTGAGATGGAATAGGCTTGCCCAGCACCTAAACCATGCTCGCAGCTTAATCAGCTTGGCCCACGGGAAAGACGACGTCAATACGTGTGGAGCTGGCTGACTAAGCTACATGATAATTAGTAGCATTAGTAGCACTGATATTAGTAGGATTATTACCTGGATAGCGACTCCGTCCACTGATATAGTGATCTCGACCTTTTTGCACTTCGCGCCATCTTTCGCCTCTGACTTCTTCAGCTGCTGCGAGAACTGGAGTTTCTTTATCGCGTCCTTTACAACTTCGATGCCTTTTGGTTGCTCCACTTGTGTGCAGCCGAGGAACTGAAAATTTAAATAGAAATTAAATTCCATTAGTACCTAACTATTTTCTTTTTGTATCATCGATGCCCCAACCTAGGCAAAGGTCCCCCATATCGATCCTCTACAAAACTCTGCCCTTTAAATTAATGCACAAAGACACGAGATCGCGATAAGCGGTGAACAAAATAACGTAATACAAAATACAAACCTAAAAATTAAACATAGCTTACTGGTGGCCCCCGCATTATGGCTAGCCTGTATCGCGGGTAGCCTATTAACAGAAAACAAGTTCGGGATTACTAAAAATGATTCTACTGTTTAAATCTGAATTTGCGTTTTTGTGATCTTAGTTAGGTTGTCTGACTGTTTTATAAGTATTTGTATTCATCTCAAAACACGCATTATATAATTTATTTAGCTAGCCATTATATCCACGCAATCTCACGTCCCCCTTGACCCCTTTTGTTTGTTTTACACGTCGTATACCTCTTAAGTGGTGGCGCTGCAGTCGCAAAGTGTAGTTGAGCTCCGTGAAAAAGTTGATTTTAAAAATTGATAAACTCAGTAAACCAGTGTTATTATTAATCGAACCAATAAATAAATAAGTGACTCAAGTATGTGAACGTTATCCAATCGAAAAACTAAGAACTAAAGACATAACAGTGAAATAAAAGTTTCGTGAGCGGCTACACTCGGAATAAAAAAAAGGACACAAAAACAACAACAAATAAATCAGTGACTTTCCTACCTTAGTGTGTGAACATTATCCAATTATCGAACAAATAAATAACTACAATAATAACAGTGAAAGTGATTGAAACATTAACTAAAACAATAATAAAAACTGAGGGTTGAAATAAAAAACTTCTCCAAACAAATTACGTTTGCAACTTGGATCAGATCACTAATTTCGACGTATAGTTCACTGAACCAAGTGGCCAGTTGGTTGGTGATACCGACTGCGAAGACGGATCTCCGTGTTCATATCCTGAGACAATACTCTTTTTGCACAAAAAAAAATATTTTTATTTTTTCCAAGTCAATTTCCGGCGAAGACCACGAGTTTTTATAAAGAAATTTATCGAGCTACGAATCCTTTTGATAATACTGAAAAATAAAGATGGAGGAGCAGCTATTAAAAGCCATACAAGAAATTGGTAAACAAATAAATAATACTGAAAATAAGCTATTGGCGAGAATAGATACAATTGATGAAAAGTTAGGAAACTTTAAGGCTCAACTCGATGAATTGAAGATAGGCTATGATAAGCAGGAAGAGCGTCTGGATTATTTAGAGAGAGAAATAAGAATACGCAATGTGGTTTTCTTTGGATTACCAGAACAAGAAAAGACATATTTCGAACTTGAAAATACTATACTAAAAACAATTAATGAAAACCTACAACTAGAGTGTCACAAAAATGAGATCCAACACGCAAGAAGAATTGGGCGAAAAATCGATAAACCCAGACCTATCGTTGTGGGACTTAGTACCTATGGAAAAAAGTTACAGATAATGAAGAACAAAAGCAAGCTGGCTGAAACTGGCTGTTATATTAAAGAAGACTACCCACCCAAAATTTTGAAAGAAAGAAAATCTCTGCAGGAGCAGTTAAAATTGGAAATTGAAGGAGGAAAAAATGCTTTCATTAGTTATAACAAGCTAGTGGTGGTGCAAGAAACAAGCGAGCTTCCCAAAGATAGCAACGAAACCTACAGAAATAAAAAGCGCACTTTACCTAAAGAATCTAGCCCGATTAACAACAAAGGAGAATATAGAAGAGCACCAAAGAAAAACAAACCTGCAACTGAAAACAGAAACATAACCCAATACCTATCATATCAAAATAAAAACACACCACAAAAAAGCATACAAGAGAACGTGAATAAAGAAATATAACAAGTAGGGCCACCACCTCATGAAAAAAGAAAAATAATACTAACGAAAAATCCACCTCTCCCAATATGGCTGGTCCCCACGGGAAGAGTAGACCAAAACCCTCCAATCTAACAGAAAATAACACTAACTACGTACAAAGAAAAATAAATAGATAGAAAGAAGATATTATATGTACAAACTTACCATTGGAAACGGTTGGAGGAGACCTTCACCCGCACATGGGTGGTCCCAAATATAAAATACCTAATCATTAATATTAATTTAAAAAAAAAAAAAAAAAAAAAAAACGGATGATAATATTTAAGTGCTTAAAACAATATTTATTTAAAGAATATTTTTTGTGTACCTAATAATTAATTTAAATTTATTAGTAAGTAAAGTATAATGTAATTTAATAACTTTTTTTGGGAAATAAAAAGGTTTATAATAATAATAATAATAAAAGCCCAACCCCACGTCCGTGCTTGACCACCTAAGCCACGTAAGGGGCGGACACCTGCAATGAAATATCTTAGCGGGTGACAAAAAGGGCAATGGCAAACCCATCATGATGGAGCAAGGTACAAGTAGTAAACGTATATGGTCGCTTCCCGGGGGTGATCGCCGGGGCACGTCTGGAGCCGATGCTGGACGTCACAGCATGCAAGCCATCGGTGGCGAGGGTAATGGGCGGCCCTCTGCCGGGGAACCCGAAAAAGGTGAGTCCAATAGAAGATACAATCTACGACCACAGACAAGAAGCCGGAGCACATCAGGAGCCGGCACTACGCGTCTCAGTAAGACGAGTAGAGATGAAGTGGAAAAGCGGAGGTTAGCTTCTATCGAGGAAAGAAGCCAGAGCCGCACTGAGAGGGCTGAAGAGCCACAAGAAGCCCAATCAAATCTATCCTCGCCTAAATCATTATTCTCATCCATTCCTTCTTCACCACCATCATTCTTAAATTTCATATCTGAACCTTCTTCACCTTCCCTTAATTCTCATAAATCTTCACTAGCCGAGGACGTTGTGCAGTCGACAATTATTGTTGATGATGCTGCACCCGCCACGACTAGACCGCGTACGCGAATGAAATGGACAGACGAAATGAATGCCTTTGTCCTGCGTACTTACCTGAAAATAACAAAACTCGAATCGGACACTCAGTCATATCTCACTGAACTACACAACGAATTTATCAACCAATTCCCACATATAGAAGTTAGCAAGCAACGACTAGGCGATCAACGTAGGGCTATCGTTCGAAACAAGTTGCTAACAACTACACACATAACTGAGATAAGAAATGAAGTAGAATCCCTTTTGAGTGATAATCAGACAACACAACACAACTCAAATTCAACACCACAAATCATAAACCCCACGCCACGCACACAGATAGGGCAGCGCATGAAGTGGACTTCAGAACACAATGAAGCCATTATCAGGGAGTACTTACGAATTACTCATTTAGAAACTAACAAGACAGCCTACAGGAAACCTTTACACCAACATTTCATTCACACATTCCCTCATCTTGCTCATATAAGTGAGCAAAGAATTGCTGATCAAAGAAGGCTTATCATTTCCAACAAATACGTTAGTGACGAGACGCTCAGCATCATAAAAAGCGATGTGGCTAAGGAAATAGGAATACCTAACACAATGATAGCCTCAAACGAATTGGATTTGAGTACACAACGTAGCTGTAATATCAATGGGGAAACCATTTTGAGTGGAACAACTAACACAAACACACAATATACAAACACTGATTCCGAAAACTTTATAAACACATTACCAACGACAGAAATAGAAAGAGATTCAAAAGTAGATGAAATATTTAGACAGGCTATAGAATTCTTCCAAGAAACTGACCCTGTAGGAAGACCATACATCCCAAAACAAAAAGCTTCAAGAAGGCTAGCTAAAGTGGTTGACTACCTAAACAGTATAATTTTACCTGAAGCTACTAACATCGATACAAGTTTTGGGACCCTACAGACAGCTGTATACTGTGCTGCATGGACAGCAGCTAAAGTCAATGGGTCAAAGTTGCAGATTCCCCCAAAGGAGATAGACAATCGAACCCTGCGAAATAAACCTCGATGGCAACAGCGTCTAGAGATGAAGATTGAAGACCTCCGTAAAAAGATAGGTAGACTTACACAGTACATAAATGGACAGAGAAACACTGCTCTCACGAAACAGGTTAACAAAATTTTAGAAGCCTATAAAGTTCATACTGTTCATGAAGAACAAAACACAAACCTTACTCAATTTTTGGATACTCTTAAACAAAAACTTACAGTTGCCAGCAGTAGATTGCGACGCTATAAAGCGTGCTCACTTAGGAAAACACAAAATAATCAATTCTCTAACAACGAGAAGAAGTTCTACCAAAATTTGTCCAAAGCCACTACCAACAGGTCATGTATAACATCAAATAGCCAAACTACCCAAGGCACTAACATGGTAGACCCCACTGAGCTTAGAAATTTTTGGGCAAACATTTGGGAGAACTCTGTCGAACATAATAAAGAAGCGGGATGGATTGCTAGTGAACTAATGAGTAAAGCTAACATACAAGCAATGCCATTTGAAAATATCCCAGTCGATGTGTTTCAAAGGGTGCTCAGAAATACACATAACTGGAAGGCCCCAGGCTCAGACAATTTGCATAACTATTGGTACAAAAAATTCACACATATTCACCCATTCTTGTACAATCATCTTAATTATTTTGTTCGTAACCCTGATAATATGCCCAAGTACATCACAACTGGTATCACCTACATGATACCAAAAGATTCTAATGATACAACTAATCCTGCGAAATACAGACCAATAACTTGTCTTCAAACAATATATAAAATACTAACAGCTTGCTTAACTCAACTTATATACAAACATATTGATACTAATAAATTACTAGCAGAACAACAAAAAGGATGCAGAAAACTTAGCCAGGGTTGCAAAGAACAGCTGACAATAGATTCAATTATTCTTAAACAAGTTCAACAGAAAAAAACTGATTTATATACTTCATATATAGATTATCAAAAGGCGTACGATTCAGTGCCTCATTCGTGGCTTATCAATATTCTAGAAATCTATCAAGTAAACAGTCAGGTTGTATCATTCTTAAGCAATTCTATGTCTAATTGGTCGACACAACTCCAAACACAATATTTAGGCACAGTGATACAAACAGAGCCCATTTCGATCCGCCGAGGTATATTTCAAGGCGATGCATTGAGTCCATTATGGTTCTGTCTTGCATTGAATCCACTCTCAAATATATTAAACTCTACAAATATTGGATATTTATTACGTAACACACATTCTCAAACTAACTTACAGACAGACATTGCATTAAGTCACCTTTTATACATGGACGATATTAAGCTATACGCGTCAACACAGCTTGATTTAGAGCATTTAGTCAATATAACAGAAAAGTTCTCTCAGGACATAGGTATGCGATTCGGAATTGATAAATGTAAAATCAACTCTATCAAATCAGGAAAAAACTACCAACACACTTTTGTCATGCAAACTGGCGATACAATTACACCGCTAAACGATAACGAGTCATACAAGTACTTAGGATATTATCAATCTAAACTAATTCAACACAAAGATATAAAAACTAAACTGATTTCAAATTTTAAACATAGAATAAATTCAATCTTGAAGACTCAATTGTGCGCAAAAAATGTAACTAAAGCCCTAAATTCCTATGCTATACCCGTATTAACGTATTCCTTCGGCATAATTAACTGGACGAAGAAAGAACTGAAAGACCTTCAACGTATGATCAATGTGTCTATGACTAAGAATCGAAAACACCACCCGCGAGCATGCGTCCAAAGACAAATTCTACCACGGTATGAGGGAGGCAGAGGAATTGTAGATATAAAAAACTTACACAACAAGCAAATAGCGGCACTAAGGATTTATTTCCATACAAAAACAGAATCATCACCCCTCCATGACGCAATAGTCCAAAATGACGGTAAACTAACACCACTTAACCTAAAAGACCCAACAAAGCAAAAGAATGAAGAACTTACTGACAGACAGACTTTAATCAACGAATGGACCCTTAAATCTCTGCATGGTCGACATCGCCACGACCTGAGCCAGCCTAACGTCGACAAAGAAGCGTCGAACGAGTGGCTCAGACGTGGGGAACTCTTCCCAGAGACTGAGGGTTTCATGATCGCTATCCAAGACCAAGTCATTGAAACCCGTAATTACCAGAAGTACATCATGAAAATTCGTAATCTCTCAACTGATCTATGTCGTAGATGCAATAGCTCGTCGGAAACCATTCAGCATATTACAGGGGCTTGTAAAATGATAGCACAAACAGATTATAAATACAGACACGATCAAGTGGCAAATATTATACACCAACGCCTAGCAGAAAAACATAATCTTATTGAAGCATCAACACCACGACCTACACCGTATTATAAATACAGTCCTGAAACCATCCTAGAAAACTCCATGCATAAATTATATTTTGATAGAGCCATCCTAACTGACAAAACTGTACATTATAATAGACCAGACATAACGCTAATAGACAAAGAAAACAAAACTGCTTTACTTATAGACATAGCGATTCCTAACACACACAACATACAAAGCACAATATCTGAGAAAATTTCAAAATATGTAGATTTAAAAGATGAAATAACTCGTATGTGGAGGTTAGAGAAAGTATCAATTATTCCGATTGTTATATCCTCCACAGGCGTCATACCCACCCAATTATTCCAATCTCTCACTATGTTAGGCTTACCAAAACACACATTTGTCCTATTACAAAAAGCTGTTGTCCTCAATACTTGTAGGATCGTCAGAAAATTTCTGCAGATTGAATCTCGAACAGAAAATGATGCGCACTTGGCTTAGGCCCGTGCTCGTCACTATAATCCGGCCTTCCAAGCCGAGCTGATAAAATCAACCAGATAAATAATAATAATAATAATAATAATAATAATACCTCTTAATTGTGTTTAATTACCTATTGTGTATTGTTAGACATCTTAAGTTGATACGAAAGTCTACACTTCTCTTAATATTTCTTCTAAAAAAGTTTCATTTACAGAAACTAGGCTACCTACACTTAATAGGTGGTACAAAATTCAATGGAATTAGTCAAGCTATCTAAAGATCGTAAAAGCGATCTATAGATAGCTCAACTGATCTAGGCTACTGTCTGTATTATATTTCTTGATTTGAAGGTGGAGATGGAGTTATTTTGGTTTAAATATCATTGATAAATGGCCAGGACTCAAATCTAGAGTAGACTAGGCTAACATTGCGTCCTAGGGATAGGTTTTAGTTATTATCGACAGTTTATTTACTTATGTATTTATCTCAACGTGCTTAATCATTTCTTATTTACTTATTTAAATAAATATTGTGGGAACGATAAACATAATGTATTTCCATTCATTAAGATAAGAATGTTTATAATATTTTAATTGGAATTACGTTTTCCGTAATTGTAGCTTGAAAGAGCGATACAAGTAAAGGGTTTAGCCCTCATTGATAGTTAAGTATCCCACTGGAGAGAAAGAAAGGCCCTAAACTGTGTTTGTTGCTCTGATTCTTCACGAATCACGGTATTGGTCTTATTGGCGACTTATGCAGAGTCGCGAAGGAACAGAAGAATCGTCAAGCTCTTTATAAAGCATGTGGTTGTTGCCCTTCTTCGCGAATCACGGTATTGGTCGCAAAGGAATTGGGCTAGAAGAGAATTTACCTGATGCAATTTTTGTCTCGTTGTACTAAATTTTTGTCTCATTGTACGATGGAATTTAGCGGCCCAGCGAGCGTCGCACTAACAAAGACCACATATGACTATTAGCAGCCGATAACTGTAAAAAAGTTGCAATGCGATACGCTATCATATTGGATGAAAATCTTCCATGTAAACTAATAAGAACCGCGATCCTACTACATACCAGTCATGCTTTTTGACCTTAGACCCAGGGGTCGACCAATGATAGAGAAAGGACCAGTGAACAATGAAAACACGCTTACGCCCCCTTCCCCGCCAGACGTACACGACTACACGTGCACTGATAGTGGCTAATAATAGCAGCACAGGCCCTTTGTTAATGTACACATGCTTGCGCTTGCGACTGTCAGCCATAATAAACGTGGTGTGAAGTTGTGACAGGTTCCAAGCGCTCGTAGCTTGCTTAGATCTTGATAGAGTAAGTGGATGGTTGACCGCTGGCATTATCAACTGAGCGCTTCTGAGGGCACGGTATCGTCGAACTTGTCGGTATCGGTATCATCGGTATCGTCGAAAAGCATAATTCAGATCGGTCAGTAAGTGAGTGGGTATAATCAACTGAGCGTTTCTGAGCTTCTGAGGGCAAGTTAAAATGCCAGTCCCGGCTAAAGTCGTTCAGCCATGGTGGAGGCCTTGAGATGGACTAAAAACTCCGTCACCAGAGTTGGGCACTACCTAATACGAACTTACTTTACCTTTAGCTTCCAACTTCACCAACAGATTGTCACCGTGTAGGCACTTCTTAGGTAATTATAGTTGACATATCGAATTGAACTTCACAGGACATGCAGAGTTATCTGCTAGTAGCAGGTGAGCGTTTAGCCTGCCTCTAGAATCGAACTCGCACTTCCGAACGTCTTATCTCTAGTAAAGAAGTCAACGTACCTTTACAAGATAAGCGACGTGTCCTTTCACTAGTGCATCGGGTGCATGTATCCAGTTCCGGCCGTTGGGTGCGCCGTTCGCTTTGTTCTTCTTCTCCCAGAAAATGAGGTTTGACATCCTGATAGGACAAGAAAAATTAACAATTAGTATGTTGTTTTTTAACACGATAAATTGAAATTTTTTAAAAAAATAACATACGTGGTAATTTTAACTATAAATCGAAAAATATTTTTTAACTGGGAGACATAAAACCAATATGGGGCCTATATAATTTTTAAACATACCTACGTATGTATTTTGCTTTAAGAAGTTTATAGGGTAGTTTCTGAATAAGTCCCTAATAAGATCACTCTTTCTGTCTGTTAGCCAAATAACTCGAAAATAGAATGCTATGAGCTAATGAGCTATCATAACAAAAAAAATGTTTTTAAATGCATCGAAGTAACCTAATTCTTATGAAAAGAAAATTAAATGTTTTCACATTACCCATATCAGCCCCAAAATTTTAATATTTTGCCTCCCTGAGTACGCCCCTTTACCTATACTAACGCTTGTATACGTTTTATTCCAATATTATAGAAAAAATCGTGCAATGTGTTTCCTGCTAAGTACCATACCTATTTATGTATAGTTTCTAGCCAACAAAATCTTCCACTAGATGTTATTCCATCGCACTTATGTTTTTATGTAATTTTATCAGTGCGAGAAAATAATTGCAATGTTACAAGAAAATAACTACGATTTTATATCCTAGCTATAAATAGTCCTTTTCACGTAGGAACGGTTCCGTGACAAGGCGCTTTTATGTTAATATCTGAAATAATAGGAAATAGACAAAATCCTTTTTTATTGAAGTTGTATCTTTTAGTATTATCACTAGATTTCATTTATTTCAAAATTTTTCATTGTTGTACAGCGTAAAACGTAAAAGTTATATGTGTCAGGGATACGTTCCTACGTGAAAAATACTATAGTAGGTAGTCCTAGCTACATCAGGCTTCAGGCAGCTTGATGTTTGCTGCTTCCCTATTGGTGCTGCCCTTACTGTCCTTCCCTCGTGTAGGTTACGCTAAGGCGTAACCTACACCTACACTTTACCTATGGCTAAAATAAATAAATTGGTCCTATTAGGGTAAAAAACATCAATAAGTTTCCTTTTATACATAAAAGGTAGCAGGTTCAGTCACACCTCCTCCCCCTTAGCAAAAAATATTGTATGTTTGTAAGTCTGTTATGATAACCAAGATAAAAGGAATCTTTCTGAAATCTACATAAGATACCTATTATGTGTCTGTTGTTTATAATACCCAATATTACACACGCGTGACTTCAATACCATCCATTATCCATTGATTAATTAATTGATCATTATGCATTTATCAATCTCACGAGCTCTGAAGGACGTAAAGCACGCAGAACAACCATTGTTATTGCGTATTTACAAGCTGTATTTATAAATAAATAAATAATGCTGGAATTTTGACACAGCATCATCTAGCCCCAAAGTACAGTTTGATATCTACAATATCTTTGTCTGCGCAGAACACAATTTTGTATGAAAATGCGGTCACTGCGCAGACAAATGGCTAACTTCACGAATGCCTAGTTCCGTTGAACGTATAGTGCATACCTACTACACATTTGATTCTAATACTAACTACTTGATACACTTTGGTAAATAAATACTAACTTAGGTATTATACCTACCTACATAGAAACTATTTTGTGTCGAGTCTCGATATTTTCTACTAGCTGTCTACTGGTTACCCGCGGTCCCTCGGGAAAACTTCAGTCCCCCGGGATAAAATATAGCCTATGTTCATCAGGGATAATGTAGGATTCTAATGGCGAAATAATTTTTCAAATCGGTCCAGTAGTTTCGGAGCCTATTCAATTCAAACAAACAAACAAACAAACAAACAAATCTTTCCTCTTTATAATATTAGTATAGATTTAATTTACAAACCTACAGAGATAGGAATAGATAGATAGATAATTCTTTATTGCATACCACACAGTGAAAAAGATATACTACAAGAAAAAGACACTTAACTAATAGGTAGACAACTGGCGGAATAGTCTATACTTAGGCTGTGTCCCCAGTAGGCAAACTGTTAGCGGCCGAGTACTGAGATAGTCGGCGCGCGTAACGCTGCAAACTGCGTACCAGTGAGCGCAAAACTAGCAAACTGTGGACACTACATTTCAAATATATGGAAGGGCGTACTAAATCGATACGCCGCAAACTCAGTCGGCCGCTAACAGTTTGCCTACTGGGGACACAGCCTTATAGCACACTGGGTCGCAACTAGTTAGATAAAACAGCAAAAACAGTAGAACACACAATCCAATCGGTAAAACAGTAAAAAATACATAGTTTAAACAGTCCGTTGAACACATTGAGAGGTCAGACCTCAACCTTGACTTCAAAGTATTTGCATTACGTGTTGACAAGTGATGTTTTATTTACTAACAATGTTAACCTTGATTTGATCCTGTTTCCGTTCAATTGACCGTCTTTTTTAGATTTGTTAAAGATTTCTGTGTTGTGTTTATTTAGATTTATTATTTAAATATGTAATCGTAACCTTGACTGATACGATTATAGTAAACCTTTATCATTCAACCAAATTAGTTCAGCCGTTGATATAAATGACTAACATGGAAACGCCTGCCTAAACTTAATTTAATTTTAATTAAGGTAAGTATACTTTCCTTTAATTCTACTCGTAATTGTGTTTAATTTTTTTTTAAGTATTACGAATTTAATAGGTAGTTTTTTTCAGCTTTTTTCCTGTCCACAGATAATATTTTTTTCCTGAAGTTTCGCTGGTGTTGCCACAGTTTTACTAAATCTAGCACTTAAGTCAAAGAATAATATCGACTTACGTTCTACACACTAGAAATGCTTTTTGTGTGTAATGACGTCAGATTAATTAAAGACAGTAAGTATACGGACGGTGTTATTGCGTAATATAACGTCATAGTTCCAGGTAATTTAGTCTACATGTTACAAATAAGTGGTTTACCTTAGTTAATATTAATCTTAATGCGTTTAAGCAATTATTTTATGTATAAATGTATGTATTTAAAAAAAAAAGTATTTAAGTAGTATACATATAAGTCATGTAGTACCCATAACACAAGCTCTGCTGTAAAAGTCCAGCATATTTTTTATTACCTACGCAACCTACCTTATTGAAGTAAAAACTCTTTTCTAAGGTACACCCAACCCTTTAAACTAAATTATTTAAAACTAGCTGTCCGTCGCGGTGTTACCCGCGTTCCCTCGGGAAAACTTCACTTTCCCGGGATAAATATAGCCTATGTTCATCAGGGATAATGTAGGATTCTAATGGTGAAAGAATTTTTCAAATCGGTTCCGTACTTTCGGAGCCTATTCCATTCAAACAAACATACAAACAAATCATTTCTCTTTATAATATTAGTATAGATGTGCCCCTCTAATCGTTCCTGAATGCATCCCTGTGTAATAAAGTTCAAAAAAATGGCGCCAATATTTTTCTTATTTCGAAGGAGGTTTCTATTCTAACTTAGTTATCAAAATGTGAATGTATTTAATTTATAGTGTTGTTGATGAAATTAGCAATTCCGTGGCTATCAATCGAATCTTAAAATCAGGAATAGCAACTCTGGTAGTAGGTAGGTACTTAGGTAGGTAAGTACCTATACCTACCTTGTAAGCATGTAACTCTCTCAACTCCGGACATAGACAGATCTTATCCCTCTAAACCAAACCAAATTAAACTTGAACACTCTAGAAATTGGGATTAAAATCCCTTGTACTTTGACTATAACACCGTATTGTCACATGTATCTTAAAATACGCAGGGTAATCATGACCTTAGCGCCATAGATACAAGGTTGGGAATGCTATGAATAGTAAAGTCGTTTAGGTTGTTATAGAATTATGTACGAGGGATTGGTTCGTACTTCGTACGGACTGACACGGCGCACACTGATGCAATGTCCATTCACACTTGTAGTGTTAGTGATGGGGTGATGACGATAGATTTGTCGATAAACCACTTGATAATATTAAAATGTAGGTGTTCTAATAATAATATAGCAAACTTAATTATAAATCATACAAGTTTAACATTTTCTTATTTCGATAAAAACCTAATGTCTTAAAAAAACATATATGTATAAACGTAGTCGCAGAATAAATCAGCGATATTAAATTTCTAGATATTAAAATAAAGTTATTAAAACACCTAGTTTTATCCTATTGACTTGCAATTTAGTTTATTAATTCAAGAGTGGGTACTATGCAAGTTCAATGACATTTTATATTGCAAAAATAAACAACGTAACATAATTATTATAATAATGTGATTATAATAAAATAAAAATAACTTTCTAATAAATGCCAAAACATTTTTTTTATCCATTTAATATTCACTCAAATGTTTACCTACAATTAATTAACATGAACAGTTTTGTTTTCTTTACAGTTTGTGCGTGTAAGTTTTTCATCGACACCGAGCAAGAATGCCTGGGCTTGCATAACGCGACAGCCGCAGATTACACAGCAGTGCTTGGTATTTACTGCTATCCTTAGACGTTCAGGAAAAACTGGAGATATGCAGTTGGAACTGTGCTTGTGCCTTTCAATCTGAAGGCCGATTTAAATCCTAGGAACATGAATAGGTACTAGCTACTTTTGATATAGATTGCGGTATCTACAGTAGGTATTATAAATTATATTAATATAAATGTCACGTTATAGACAATAATCGTTACTCATATTAAATATAATAATGCGCCAACTGCGGCTACATCTGAAAGAGAAAAATATTCTCTTTGCTTAATTGACAGCTGATAAAAAAAATTGTGGGGATATTAATTAAAATTCCAATAAAAGACATAGGTAGGTACTATTGCTAATTTAAAAATGTTTAGGTACCTATAAGATTTGCCTCAGACAATATCATTTCAAATGCTTACTTTAAAATCTAGAATGACAGTTAATGCTGCAATTTACTCTATAATTGGCCATTCAATACGTTGGGAACTATTTAATAGCTATATTTAGATGTTTGCGCTTTCAGAACTGGTTTAAAAATAGTACCTACTGTGAATATGATAGAAGGATTGGAATGATAATATGATAGAAGCTGAGAGGATGGTTTAGGTACTGGGCTTTATTGCATCTCAAGTCCCAGGCACTGCAGCGTCCGTGTGTAGGCAGGCATAGGTTGCCTCCTGACGCTGTAAATCATCTACTATAGATGTAAAAGGTAGTTAATAGAAGTGTGTAGAAGCTAGTTTATTATGTTGTCTAAACTTATGACGTCATTGAACTATAACCTTTTAAACGACATGATAGCCAAAGACAATAAAAACGCAGATGAACGTGTAACTGCAGTGTATGGTAATTTCAATCAAGGTTTTTATAGCTTCGACTGGTGAATCATAAATGAAAACAGGAGGCTCACAATAGGGATTTACTTTTTTGCTCTCATTTCGTTTGGCACCTGTAGAGCTGGGCATAGTCGATTTTGTGAAATTATCGATGTTTTGAGAAAAGTAATTCTTTTTATTTATTCATCACTACCTGTTGCTAGGTAGCAATAGCGCAGGTAAAATAGCTTCCGTGCTTCGGAGGGCACGTTAAATTGTCGGTCCCGGCTATTTAAGTCGTAAAAAGCCATGACGGAGGCCTTAAGGCGGACTAAAAACTCCGTCGCCAAAGTTGGCCACTGACTCATACGAACTTACTTACTTTTAGGTAAAGTAGCTGCAATTTTTGTCTATACTTCTACACTAATATTATAAAGAGGAAAGATTTGTTTGGTTCTTTATTTGAATTGAATAGGCTCCAAAACTACTGGACCGATTTGAAAAATTCTTTCACCATTAGAATCCTGCATTATCCTATCCCTGATGAACATAGGCTATATTTATCCAAATTGTTTTTCCTTCACTTTACAAATTGTAAAGTGAAGTTTTCCCAAAGGAACGCGGGTAACACCGCGACGGATAGCTAGTTTTCGATAAAAATAACTAGGTAGTGTTTTGTTGGACAAACCATTGGTGAGGCTAGTATATTTCCTTGGTTGTATGTGCGAGTTCTGTTATTATTTTCATAAAAAGTTGGACTAATTTTAATAAAAAACGTACTAACTTACTTTAATAAATACCATTCTAGCATACCACTCTTGCCTCTTGCTTTCTCAAACTCAACGAAGCAAGAGCTAATATTCTGTGAAAAGAGGCAAGAATGGTAGCGTGTAAATGGCGTTTAATGTATAGGACTTTGAAACGGGGCTACAAAAGACCTACCTACTTAATAATCTCTAGAAGCATAATAGGTACCTAGCATAGCATCGCAGTAAAAAATGTTGGCTCTTAATATACACTTGACATTGACGTAAGTAGGTAGACTTGTATGACTTTTAATGAACTGGAAGACTGAGAACGTCCCATTTCCGCGTCGGCGGTATTATAGCTTCATTTTGTTAGTGCTGATAGAAACCAAGGACAGGTAAGATGAAACAAAGGCGATTTAAATTCAAATACTCGCTACATCGATCGATCTTAGCTTGATGGCATCGGTGGTGTAGTGGTAGTTAAGCTCAGCTTAGAAGCAAGAGCGAGTTTGGCAAGACGACATTTTGATTCATAGTTTCTGATACAACACGGAATTGTTTGAGTGTGGAATCAGGGGCCTTGTTGTCCAACTTGAAATATATTCCCAGTTATCATCCCAATTGAACTCGACCAATCACATAACACGATAATGACACAACACGTAATTTTCGTATTGGGTGATTGGATGAGCTCAAACGGGATGATAACTGGGAATGGATTTCACATTAGACAATAAGGCTGCAGAATAGAATGATGTGAATTGCTTATCTTATCGTCGTACTTCTTTAAAAAAGGAGTTTCGGTGGGCCTCTATAGGCTCTTATGATCCTAGTAGATGCTGAGCTGAACCATTGCAATATTTGCAATCTTTGCATCTCAATCGTCTTATCACGAGCTCTTGTGACCTAAAAATGGTCGGTTTTATGCAGGTGTAATCTAGTATTTACATAAACAGTCTAGCTTTTTGTGTGTTAGTTTTTTATCGATAAGTACCTAAGTGCATAGGTAGGTAATTATTGATTATTTAAGTGTAGTCAAATGTGGTAAGAAAAATAAATTAATGTGTGGATATCGCTAAAAACGTAAATTAGTCATGCTTGATATTAATTTTACAAGGAAGGAAAACTAAAAATTTGTATTTGGCACTCAGAAAATACTAATAGGTTGTTCTTAATAGTACCTACCAGGAAACAGTGAGAAAATGTGAGTTTTTAAACGTTTACCTACCTACCGGGCTACATTAGATGTTTTTTTTACGATAGTTTGAGTAGAGGTAATGATAAATTTCCAACTCTATTTTGCGCCAAATTCTATTCGAATCTCAAATTCAAGCTTACATTACAATCGATATGCGACATACATCGCTTGTCACATTCCTACAACAACGTAATTAATTCACATAAACACAGCAATGGTTCAACAACACTTTGGTATTTCATTTTATGGTAGGCACAGATTAAAAGTAATCACAGTAAACTCAAGCTCAACTATCTTACAATAAGTTTTGATCTAATATTCAAGCTAAACTAACGCTTAAAATCGCGTGTATACAGTTTCAATTCCATTGACACAGTAGGAACAGCTGTGCACTGATAGTATTGTAGCTTTAAGCTGTTTTGAGCGTAATAACAAAGTATTAAAGCTTAAATTTCATTGAAATGCATATTAACTGGCGCAGGTTACCAAAGGTGTGGGACAATGAGTCATGCTTGCATTATGCACGGTATTTCTGAGATGTAGGTAGCTATTTTAAGAACAATTTAGTTTAATGGAAAATGTACCTTGCACTCTACAGGTAGATATCAAAATGGCATGAAAGATGGTATTGAGATTAGAACTCTGTTTGTACCTAAATGTAACTAGGGTGAACTCACGTTCTAGAAATCCCCGAACATTGGATTTAAATCAGATTGATATCTATTTATACAACACAACGTTTTAGGAAAGCCTCGCTATTTATTTGTCACTTAAATAAAATAAAACAAGGTGATGAAACATTATAATCGGAAGGAAGCGATACCCATAGAAGTCTCACACACACACACACACACAATCACACATGTATTCAAACTTTCAACTTTTGTCATTTCATTGTCGGTTAGCTGGTTAAAAATAATATAAATCCATTATTGGCTGTAGGTTAAATCTTTAAGTTTATAAATTAATCATAAGAGCTGTGGATTTTGTTGACAAATAAATAAATAAGTCTATCTAGAAATTTTCAACTCACAGCCATGTGACAAATATTTATGAATTTTTAACAAAAAATCCCCTAAACAATTTGTCGTGCTTTCGGGATACCGTCCATCATTCTTTTCGCTTTTAGAGATAAGGTCGCCCATTATTTTTGTATACTATATTTTTGTGCGTTTGTTTTTAATTTATATTATTTTTTTGGTGTACAATAAAGTAGTATTCTATTCTATCCTTTTCAAGCGTGAAATCATAAAAAAATATTAACCAACTTAAGTTTATCGACAAATAAAACATAAACTCAAATATTCAAATCACATCCCTATCAAGGTCAGGGACAGTGATGGGATAGTATCGATATCATGTACAATTTTTATTTATAATTTTTGAAGACTATTTAAGTAGGTTCCTACCTGTAATATGTACCCACCTAGTGTACCTACATTTATGTATTTTTCATAATTGGACATTAGTCGCGCAAAGGAGTAAAACTACACATAAAATCGAGGCAAACATTTTAGGTAATCCCAAAGAGTTTCAATGCTATTATTATGTTATATTTTTCATTCGAATATATTTTTACCGAAATAATAACTAATGTTAATAAAAATAACATAAAATATAAGTGCCCTTTTACATAATAAAAGCCATAGGGAAGTGCGGCCATAATTTTTATGTTAGCGTTTAGGTTATGTAAAGGTAACTTGTAGTTACGCCATTTTTACGATCGGTTCAACTTAGTAAGTAGGGCAGTAACCGTTAGGGAAATATTTATGGATTCTTTGTGTTTATAAACTGTTGGATGCGTATACTGCTTAGAATAAAAACGATTTTTGAGTAGCAAGTTATAAGAATCTATTGCATCCCCCAGATACTGCATAAGTAGGCTAAACGAGATCTTATTGTAAAAAATCTTAAACGGTTGAACAGATTATAATGAACCATAGCTTAAAACACAGTATCTATCTACATGATAAAGTGCCCACGATTTTTTTGTACAAAATAATTAATAAAAATCGATGCATCCGCTTGGAAGTTTGGAAATCACAGACACAAGGTACCTAGTGTTGATCGTAAAGCATACGTTTTTTTCATCGTTAAAAAAAATTACATGTAGGTACTTATTAACTAACCAGCAAAATGTCACTCGCTAATTTGTAGTAATTTATAAAACTCTGTTAAAAGTTATTCCATTTTCAGCGTTATCTTACTAGTCATAGAGTTTATTTTTCAACGGAAATATCTACTTAGCAAGCGTAACACGTCTTCGCGGTTGTGGGTTCTAATTTACTTGATGACGGTATGGTTTTGTAATAAACTACATTTTTAAGACTTTCCTTGAAGTAGGATTGCATTTTAATTGGACGCAGATGATGTTGCAGACATTTTTATAACAACTTTACCTACCATCTACCTACCTTATGTAGGTGCTTTGCTATGTACCTAAATATATTTTCTTCATTGTGGGTACTAAACTTCCCTTTAAGTTCAAAGAGGTAGGTATAGAAGTGGGAGATAGTTTTTGAAACTACTCATAGGTAGGATTTAAAAAAATCTTTAAAAAATTATGGGTAAGCACCGGCGCAACAATTTATAAATAGTAGGTAGATATGCACCTCTGTAAACAAATCCTTTTTTTATTTATGGTAATATTTATTCAACAAAGATAATACCACAACATAATAAAATGCCTAGCTTCATAACATTATCATAAACATAACTAATCTTAGTAACATACTACTCGATAATTATCAATTCAACTGCGCATCACTAGACAATAATAGCTCGCGATAACCTAATTTCAAAAACAGAACACTGACATTTGACACTAATTTGACACCATAAAACAAATGGCGGACTAATATTATCAATTGGCGGCATTTAGAGAATTAGTAGGTTAAGTAATTTATGGCGCTAGGCTTGCAAACTAATTTATTCTGTAGGTAGCCTAAGTAATTTGGAGATGCCTGCATCTCGATGTTTAGTAGATAGGTTGGTACACTATAATAAGATAGCAAAGTGATTAATTATTATTGTGATGTGTGTGAGGTTACAAAAACTTATCTAATTTAGCATAGAATGGTACATTTTGGACTGATGACGTAGACAAACATAAGGATGGCCAATTATCGACAGTAATTTATCGATTATAATTTACATTAATATGCCACGCGCATCCCTATTTACGCTTTATATAAATAGCAGGGAAATGAAATGGTTTGAAAACTATGCATTAATACGTTTAATTTACATAATATAATTGCATGTGTTATTAATGTTGTTATATCTAACGAATACACTATGTTAGTCACGTGTAGTTTTATCGTAATGAATACATCATACACATACATACATAAAGTCACGCCTTTTTCCCAAAGGGGTAGGCAGAGACCACGGATCTCCATTCGCTACGATCCTGACACACAACTTTCGCCTCATTCACTCTCATTACATTCTTCATACATGCTCGTCGATTTAGGGTACTTTTGACATGGCCCTTCTCCAAAATGTCACCAATTTGATCCAAGAAGGTTCGTAATGAATAGGAATAAGTTAACCTACACAATAAGTATTTTCCTTCTATAAAATCATCACAATGCCAGAAATATTTTAACGGTCAGTAATTCCCGTGGAACTTAATAAATTCAAGTAAAAAGTCTGATAATTAAGAAAACAAAAGCCCAAAAATCGAAACAACTATTTTACACTATAAAATGTGTATTATTTTACACTACCTTGCACAAAAAATGAGTTAGGAACCCTACCTACGAAACTCAATACTATTAAAGCCAAAAGCAAAAATCACTTTAAAAAGTGCACCCACAAACACAACCTCTTACCTCATACTACACCTCCGTTCTGTCGTGGGTAAAATGAGGTATCTTCCAGAAAACCTTTTTGAAAGAGATGGGATGAGACTTAATGATTTTTCATGATGTATTTTTTAGTTTGGTACTTTATTAAGTGTAATAATTTTCATATTGTTTTTAATGCGTAGGTACGTTATTGTTTTCATTATTTCAGCATCAATAAACATAGGATACGGATTACCGGTGAATTTACATATCGTAAACCCATTTATGGATTTGTAAAGTTTTCATGCTAACCGGTGTTCATTCATCGATGAGATTTACGTAATTTTAGTAGTGTCTGTGCCTAGAGTACCTATCATCGTAAGTTTTAATTTAATTATATTTTCTAGAATTTTAGTAGCACAGCGGGCCATGGAGCATGCTCGGCATCTCTCTCCTCGATCACATACCCAACGTCGAACCAAAGTTGTAGACGTAGGTATGCGCATCGCAAGTCTCAAGTGGAGATGGGCAGGACACCTGGCTAGACGGAAAGACGGAAGATGGAATACAGTGATTACGGGATGGAGATGCTCAAAGACCATGAGGTAGACCACCCGCCCAATGGTCGAATGACATTGTCGATGTGGCTGGGAAAGCGTGGGAAAGGACTGCGCAGGATAGAACAGAATGGCGTTATAAAGAGGAGGCCAGCCAGTGGGTGCAACCGGGCTGATTATTGCATTTACATTTACGTTACGTTTACATTACGCTACTTTGACCTACCTGGATCAGTTGAGCTTTAAATAAGTAGATCGTATGAGACCGGTCCGTACCTAGATGTGTCTATTGATTCTAGTCTATTTCTGTATTGCCTATCTGTCTGTAATCTACCATTTATAAATTATCTTAGATGCAGATCTCAGAAGGCCATAACGATAATATTTCAAAATTCAAATAAGCAAAGTTGCGAGAGAAAATTAAGTAGGTAGGTAGTTTTGCAAAATTACTTTAAAACAACAACTTAATCTCCACAGCGTGAGACACAATACATCATTATAAAACTAGAAGAATCACGATCATTCGCTCCTACCTATATTTATTAATCAACATTATCAACATTCTGCGTCTCACTCTCACCTGCTTGCAAAAACTTGGGCCTTTTACATCTTGGGCATTTTTGAAATGGGAAAAAACCATTGAACTCGCGACACTGTAATCACCAGCTAAACCATCCTTCCAGATCAGCCTTGTCCACAGGAAAAACAACATCAATACGCGTAGAGTGACCCAAATCCAGTTATAGCTTCTATATCCCCTCTTTCGTAACCCTGAGGTCATGTATTGTCCCTCGGTGCCTGGTACGGCCCTCTACAATAGGTCTTATAAACTGCTATGACTCCTTTTAAATAAAAATACTCATTGCCTTGTTTACGATGATGATAATTGGTTTACATATAGCTTATACCAAATCAGTTTTCGCTTTTGAGACAATTTAATACAGAGCGTGCTTTTTATTCAATAAATATTATTCAATAAATGTTTTAAGAAGTTATTTCTATGAAAAAAATCTTAATTATAATTCTTGAATTAATGCTAATAGAGATGTATCTACGTTTTTTCGCACATTAGCATATAAAATCATGTACCTAGGCAGCCAAGTGTCACAGCCACAGCCATGTCAAGCAAGATTGTAGCGGAGCGGCCGCGTTCGATCATCTAAGATTGCTAGTCATTATGTTGCCAGTTGCAAATAAATTTATTTTAAACTCCGTTCACACGGTATTGGTATAATCCGTACCGAGACAATGGAGTGATTTTCACACTGCACCAAAAAACTGTTTGTTCTAGTTTAATTTTTGCTTCTAGTGTCACTATGACCTAAAAATAAGCGTATTCTGTTAATAAGCTGTTTATGTCATTGATCCAATTGGATTGGCTCTATTTTCAATAAACTAATCGTGAGTTCAATCTATAGTAAGAAGTGTATAATATTTAAGTCATCATCATTGGCCTGCCCTTATCCCGCTCATGCGGGGTCGGCACAACATGTTCTCTTTCTCGACTCTCCTCTATCACTCGTCATCTCCATATCCACTCCTTTCTTACCCATATCTTCTTTCGCACAATCCATTCATCTTTTCTTAGGTCTACCTCTACTCACATATCCACCACATTCATTTCCATCACCCTTTTAGTTACATGAGTTTCATCCCTCCGCATTACGTGCACATACCACGCTAACCTATTGCTCCTCAACTTTTCAGTCACCGGCGCTACTTTCAGACTTCCCCTAATATATTCATTCCTCACCTAATATTTAAGTACCTTCCTAAAATACTATTAAGTAGCTTAGAGGCTATTCTGGTAGTAAAAGGCGAAACGAACAATATTATCTAAATAAATCATACTGTTTAAATCTAGTAGCAAGATCAAAATGGCTGAACATTAAAATGTGCTACAAACACGACAATGACCAACATAGCATGGGCGATGCCTGAAGGCCATAAGGTATTGTACTAAATAGATTTCTGCCAGAACCAAACACGTTACATTTTGATCGCTTGGATAAAATCCGGCATGTTATTTTCCTGTTAAAATAATACCTACATGTAAAAAAAATGACCTACATGATAAACCTATGAAGGTAAGTTATATCATCACTCATCAGTTACCCAGCACTTTAGTGATCTAATAAGATCTCGGTAACTGGTAGCACAGTTTGTCAGAGCATGTTCACGAATCAGACAGGTTGTGGCCTTGTGGGTTTACATTAACACTAGAGCTTCTGCGCGCGGCTTTGCCCGCGTGGTACCAACATTTTGAATAGCTTATATGATATTCCAGGTCACTATCTGCCTATACCAAGTTTCATCCAAATCGGTTTACTGGTTTAGGCGTGATTGATACACAAACATACAAATATCCAAACATCTAAACAAACTCACAAACTTTCAGCTTTATTATATGAGTGGGTTCAAATCCATGGGTGTCTATAATGTTTTTAAAAAATGAAATCCATATAATTATTATATAATTATGTGAAAGTAACTCTGTCTGTCCGTCTGATTGAATACCTTTTCACGCCCAATCCACTGATCACTGAACACATTCTAAAATCACCGAGGTCAAAACTGCATTTTTTTTAAATGCAGGTCCTAGGTATTCTACCAACTATGGCTAATTCATTAGTTACTCTGAGACAATGGCCGAGCGCGGAGGTCGAGACTCGAGATGCGATCATTTCGAGTTTTGAAAAGTTAATGTAATTTTGCTGCCGAAGTCGCGGGTACCGCGGGTTATTTTATTTATTTATTTGTTATTCCTATAACATACCTACTTAGAAAAAACCTAATTCAAAATGCATTAGTAATTTATGCGGTGGAAATCAAAAAAGATATGGGATATTTAAGAGTACTTAAATTAATGCGTTTCTGTAATTGGTTGCATATCTTATTAAAACTACCAAATTAATTGCGAACATAACTAAAGATTTAACTTGTATCTGAATTGGACGAAGGTAATTGCTTACGTAAATACAACAGACAGTCATTCATAACTAACTATCCATCAGTATTTATTATTTTAATTATTTATTTTGATTGGCTTTGATCGGAGTTTAAATGCATAGTGACATGTGAAGACAATCTTAAAATAGGAACCTTACCTACTTAATATTCAAAATTATTATTAAGTAGGTAGGTTTAAAACTAAAACCAATAAGTAAAAATCGATAAATATCTCATCGACTATCATCCCATCACTAATGCAGTTGCCAAAACACATATAAAATAACGCGCGCTTTTTGTATTTTTTTTTGCTGGCCGGCAAGCAGTGTCATATTCATACAACCAATACACTCAAGTGTGTCTAGGTCGCCGTCATCGAAGAGTCGCTAAATACAAAAATAAGCGCAAATTATATAGCACACTGCTAATAACATTACCGCATTATATGACAATGAAAATTCAAGGAAGCCACAGAGACGCTAAGATTTTTTGTTTAGCTTTAGTTGGTAACATCGTTTTTTTTGGCGCTAGATAATTATTGCCAGCTACTGAATGTGGAACTACCATATTTCTACAATGATTTCGAGTTGATAGTTATAATTTGTTTGCAGACTGTTTTGCGATTTTTTTTTTGTAAGACCATAATATACTTGCTTTATCCACAGTTAAAAGTCGCAATACCTACCTACGTGTGGAGCTGTGAGTTTACGATGTTTTTCTTTACTAAAAATATACGCACTACCTACTACTCGTGATATCCTAGTAGGTATCTGATAGGTTATGAAGGAAACTTGACCCCGAAAGTGATAATATACCTACTTAGTAGGTAGGCTCGAAGAAATTGTAGGGTCTCACTTTAGAGCTTAGTTTTATTGAAAGTAAAATCTAGAAGTAGTAACTAGATCAGGATGAAGATAAAAATTCAATAAGTAAACTAAAAAGGTTAACGATTTCAAGATGGCGCGCGGCGTGAAATGGCAACGGCTAGGGATGGGATGTGGCTTTTATTGTCATTGATTATCCGGCTTTTTGAGGACTAGGTGAGTTGGGTGACCGGCTTTTTGTATAAATATAAAGTATTTAAATGAATCAACTCTTTAATTACCTACCTATTTTATATAAGAAAACACTAATACACTAACGAGGAAAGATTTGTTTGTTTGTTTGTTTGAATTGAATAGGCTTCAAAACTACTGCACCGATTTGAAATATTCTTTCACCATTAGAATCCTGCATTATCCCTGATGAACATAGGCTATATTTTATCCCGGGAAAGTGAAGTTTTCCCGAGGGAACGCGGGTAACACCGCAACGGACAGCTAGTTAGAAATGACTCGAGAGAATGTCGCTGCCATGTAAACTAGACAGTAGACAATATGGTAAGAAAAACCACCAATGATGTTCAACGGTAATTTCTCGAATGCTTGATCGTTCTGTTACAGAACTTATTCGAACCGTCTTTCCTTGAAATCCCTAGCGTGTAACATTTGAGGTTAAAAGTGAAAGAGCTAACGCCCCTCTATTGTTATCGAGGGAACTGTCAAAGCAATTATTTCTGTGCATTGAATAGTGCAGCCAACATTTCATGCCCTGGACACTAGACAATACTATACAACTACCGCATATGCCTACAGGGTGTAAAAAGACGTCGTAAAAAGACGTAAAAACACGCAACACAACCAAATCTAAAAGGATTTTCCGAAAAAAATAATTTTATCCGGAGAAAACAGCGTTTGAAGAGTACTGTTTGCGTATGTAGGTACTGGGCGCGTTGTTTTAAGTAGATTGCTGGATTTTAAGTTCTAACTGTTTTTTTTTCGTTTATAAATGATATGATTAGGTATGGTCTTATTATGTTGTAATAGTAGTAAATAGCCGAAAATAACATAAAATGACTAAGCTAAGGCAAAATATTTTTAGCTTTTTTTTTTGCTTAATATGTTTAGAATGTTATGTGCAGTCACGGACAATAAGATGTATACACTCCATAATCTTTCAACCTATGTACAGGTCAACATGTCCAACAATGTTCTAATATTTTTTTTTAATTTCGCCACTAGTTCAATGTGAAATCAATTTCCGCTTTGTGTTTTAAACCTACAACTATTAGTTTTTGTGCGACATTAATTTTAAAAGCATGGAGTGTATACATCTTATTGCACGTGACTGTACTATATAATATATTAACAAAACCCCCGTTTACCTACTCTAAGCTACAAAACAGTATTCTACTTGTTTATACAATGTAATTTCTACACGCGCATCTGTGTAATGTGCTTCTCGTTCGTAACCAAGGACGATTTAGCGTAACTCGTCCAAGTTTGTAAGACAATCGAGAATTGAGTGTCAGGCAGTGAAGTATTCCAAAGGGACTGCGGGTAGGTAGGCTCTGAATTGCAGCTAGCAAATACATTGAATCAGAAATTAGGTATAGCGGTATTGGAATTCCCATTCCCACTGCGAAAGACTACAGAACCAGCTTAATTAGGTAGGTGACCAAATAGGGACGTTTTCCTCAATGAAGTTAGCGTGTCTTACAACTACCGGGAGTAGGTAGGGCTTCCGTTTCATATTAGAATAATTCGATATTTTTCACGAACTATTTGAATAAATAATAACTTTATTGAGGAACCATTTACATAACTTAGCGATAGTACTTAGGTGCTAGGTTTAGATAGGGATAGGTCCTGCAATCGGCGGTCATATCGCTCGAGGCGATATCTTCCAGACAACCGTTTTTGTAAACTAAAACTAGGTGAGATGTAAAACGACAGACAACGGAGTTCCGCACTTTGGGTAATAACCAGCCCCTGAACTAGTTAAGAAACTGTATCTCAGGGGTCAGTTACCGCCCTCAGTGCACTTCACTTCGCCATCTGTCGTCTTACATTCGGATCCACAGTAGTTGGATCCCGTAGTTACACTTAAAATTAAAATTAAAACTAAAAACAGTACTTTAATGTTCCAGTGTGTGTTGTGTGTAGTGTATGTGAGGGTAGAGCGTGTGCAAGTGTGTTGTGTGTGTGAGTGTGGTTGTGTTTTGTGTGTGTAGTGTATTGTTTGTGTGATGTATGTATGTTTGAGTGTACGAGAAATGGGTGTTTTTGTATGTACACTAGGTCTCAGATTTAAATTGGTTAATAGGTATAACATATTAGCTACATATTATAAGATAATTAGAAACGAAGCAGTGAATAATTACTGCGAAGTAGTACCTGAGTAGGCATTTTTGCAATTAGGTACCTAAGTAGTTATTTTATGTTAAAAATTATAAGTTGTTCAGTTGTTTTATAATTTAGTTGTAGTAGCCAGTTTGTAAGTTTAATTTTCAGCTCATGTCTGGTAAGGTTATATATAAATATATCTTTATTTATTCTGTTGTACAATTGGGGACCTAGGATAGGGAAGAATCGACTGTAGGTGTCTGTTCTATGGGGGACTATTTTGCAGACACGGTCTGATCTTCTTTTTTTGTCTTGAAGGTTAGAATCGTAGGGTGTCAGAGCGTGCATGCGCAGCGTGGTTTGGAGCACAAAGAGCTGTCTCACGGAGAGTACTAATAATTAATAATTTGAATATATACCTCCGTACCTACGTACGGCGGTAAGAGTTCGATTTTCGCGGCCTATCTGCAAATATTTTTCACCGGTTGGGATGTCATAAGCCTTTCAAGATATTAATTAGTCTCGATCCTGTCAGTCTGTCTGCCGTAAAACTTAATAACAGGAGAAACAAGGGTTTTAGTGTAGGTACGTATAAACACATACATATAATATAAAAAAATATTTACTTATAGGTACTAAACATCTCTACCAGATCGAATCAGGAATGAAGAGATCCGTAGACGCACTAAAGTCACCGACATTGCCCACAGGATTAGCAAGTTGAAGTGGCAGTGGGCGGGGCACATAGCTCGTAGAACTGACGGCCGTTGGAGCAGAAAAGTTCTCGAGTGGATGCCACGCATCAGATATCGCAGCAGAGGACGGCCCCCCACTAGATGGAAAGACGATCTTGTAAGGGTTGCTGGGAGCCGTTGGGTGCAGGCTGCACAAGATCGATCGCTGTGGAAATCGATGGGGGAGGCCTATGTTCAGCAGTGGACGCTGGATGGCTGAGATGATGATGATGACCAAACATAACTTATAATAATGTTCTTGAATTAAAACTAGCTAATTATTTTTAAAACTGCAATTAAAAGTGGGTAAACAACTCAAGAAGAATACAATTTATAGAAGTTGAAGTGCCTACCTACGCGGGTAAAAACTTGGAAAATCCGCTAAATGACTTTAGTTACCTACGTTAAAGCTAAATATACTCGTACCTAGGTACCTATAAAAACTCTTCAAGGTGTCTGGATTTGAATACCTATCTGTATGCCTATTAATAGTGGTAATTAAGAATCCATTAAATAAATAATGCTGGACATTTCACACAGCATCATCTAGCCCCAAACTAAGCAAAGCTTAGTATGGGAACCAAATAACTGATATACCTACTACTTATATACTTTTTTGTTTGTAAATACATACATATTATACGTAGAAACACTATAGCCGAGATAAATATTTGCAGATCATACAAACATTTATCCTCGACGGGGATCGAACCCGCAATCTTCTGCGTCCCAAGCAGGCTTTCACCCACTGCGCCATAGAAGGTATATCAGCTATCTGGTTCCTATAGTACCTACAAGCTTTGCTTAGTTTGGGGCTAGATGATGCTGTGTGAAATGTCCAGCATTATAAAGCAGACAGACATACAGACAACATAAGGGTGGTCGCACAGTCCAGCCGAGCAGAACGCGTCGAACTGTCAATTCAATAAAGAAAATGCTGGTGACGTCAGAAGCGAGCCGCATTTTCTGACGTCATCAGCATTTTTTGTATAGAAAAATAACTGCGGCGCGTACGGCGCGGACAAGTGTGCGATCAGATTAAGGGTTCCGTTTTTCCTTTGAGGTACGGAACCCTAAAAACCGATCCACTCTGATAGAGTATGGTAGATTAGTAAGTTAAGGTTTCAAAGAACTTACAAGATACAAATGTGCTTGTTTTCAAAACTATGCAGCGAACACACGAGCCAGACATTGTTGATTATAATTAATTAAAAAACATTAAACAAAAGATTGCATGGACGCTCCACATAATACAATTGTGTAAGCGTGATGCGTATGTTGTGTGTGTCCAGTTGCGTAACGAATACTTATGATATTTTTTAGCATTAAGTTCTAGAAATTGAGGTTGTCAATGATATTAAATACGTCGGTAATATGAACGTATAATTTACTAGCTGTCCGTCGCGGTGCTACCCGCGGTCCTTCGGGAAAACTTTACTTTCCCCCGCTAAAATATAACATCATCAGGGATAATGTAGGATTCTAATGGTGAAAGAGTTTTTCAAATCGGTCCAGTAGTTTCGGAGCCTATTCAATTCAAACAAACAAACAAATCTTTCCTCTTTATAATATTAGTATAGAAGGATAGATATAGATGAGTAGGTATGAAAAATGCATCTCTTTATTTACTAGTGACCCACCCGCGTCTTCTCTCGTGGTACCATACCAACCCACATGCCATTGCATCTTGCTGCATACTCTAAATAGATATCTACCTATACCTAATGTAGATTTTCTAACCGTGTTGTCTCTGATCGTTTCGTGATAATTTGGACCTTTTAAGCTATATTTCTCCATACTCATTACGAGCTGAAATATATTCCGTCTCAACTATCGGCTAATAGAAAGCCTTTAGTCTGCGAGGGGTCTATATACCACTGGTTATTTAAAAATAGCGGTATTGAATTTCATAATGTAAAAAATCATCGCTTTTAGTAACGGGACAAGATGACGACGCGGCGCGTGAAGATTTGTCAGTTTCCTCGGGATTACGATCGGTGCAACCTGATCAAAACGAATAAAACATTTACACGATCTCGTTCCATTTCAAACTTCTTCTTCTTCTTGCCCTTTCTTTCTTCCACTTCCCTCTATCACTCGTCATATCAGAACTCACTCCTTTCACTAACATATCCGCATTCACACAGTTCATCCATCTTTACTTAGGCCTACCTATCTATCTTTTCTCGTTCCATTTCAAACAATGAATTTAATCCTTGTTGGTTCAAGTGTTTGTGTATTTTGTAAGACTTTGTTAATGACAAGTAAAAGTTAATTAGAAGATCGCAACCTTTACAATTCTATGCAATTTCAATGTCAGATTATTTTGGTAGAATGACGTAAAGTTGCACACTAATTGAACATTGCAATAAAAATATTTCAGGAAAAAAAATTAAGCACGTACAGAAGGTTATTTATAAAGATTCAATGTTATTTTAAGATCAGATAAGTAAATTAAATTGCTCATGAGTAATTAATTTTAGCAACCATTTTAAGTTTTGGTCGGACAAAATGGCGGAAGTATTTGCCGGATGAATCTCGGACTTCAAAAGGCCGGATGTTTCATAATTAGGGAATATTGATTTGGCCATCACTAGTTAAATAATAAAAAAATATCGACTCGTCTAAAGATATTTAAGGGTAGTCAGAGACACATTCTAATTCAAATATTATTTACCTTACCGAGTACCTTACCTACATAACTAGATGGTGATGGCAACCATACTCATTGGTTGGCAACTCTAGTGGAGAAGCCGATGACAGTGACAGCGCGAGTGACGTTTGTTTCGGCGGCAACCGGGGTATAACTCGGCTTTTAGAACATTGATTGAAAAAAATGATGAAGAACGTGTAAAATAGCGAAATATATTGTTATTACCACAGACATAGATCAAGATCTTGATCTATGTCTGTGGTTATTACTGATCTGTACTGTACTGCTTTGGACTAAATTATAGGTACCACTTTGGAAGAAAGTTGGAGTTTATAATGGCGCTACTGGTAGGTGTCGGTGAGCAGTCACGTGACTCGTACGCCTATTCCATCCAAGTTTCATCCAAATCGATTCACTGGTTTAGGCGTGATTGAAACACAAACATCTAAACAAACCCACAAACTTTCAACTTTATTATCACAGGCATTATCACAGGCAGCCTGTAGTGATCACAATCACACAAAAGGAATTCACGATAGGATTTCACTGGTTCACTATTACACCGAGATCCGAGCGCATACCACATCCAACCCCATCGCGTCTAACGCCGACTGCCTGTTGACTGGTACGCCCTCTACTGGTGTACATAAGACAATATATTATATCTATTTATCTAGATACAAACACTACACAGCCTAGTATTTTTTTTTGTCTGACTGTACCTACCTAGGTAGATACTACAATACCTACTTCCTAGTTCTAGAACTTACTTACTTACTTAGTTCTAGGTAATGCAACGCTTAAGTTTGTCGCGTAACAAAGAAATAGATAAACAAAGAGAATTGTTTAACATCTTAGTATTCCAAAAGCGTAGTGCCATAAGCGTGATTTTGCAATTTTTATTGTAAAACAAATAAACAGGCAATGCATTCCTCGTACTAAATAACCTTTGGTACAAAAGTGGATGGGTGACCGATAGTGGCATTATAAATGAGTGTTTCCATGCTTCGAAAAGGCACGTTTCACTAAAATAAAGAATTCCTTCATATTATATTTAGGTACCTACTGTTTAGAGCCGTACTAGCTTCTGCGCGCGGCTTCGCCCGCGTGGTACCAACATTTTGAATAGCCTATCTATGCTATTCCCGGTCACTATCTACGCCCATTCCAAGTTTCTTCCAAATCGGTTCACTGGTTTAGGCGTGATTGAAACACAAACATACAAACATCTAAATATCTAAACATCTACACAAACTCACAAACTTTCAGCTTTATTATGCTAATTCAGCAATTGATGATGTAATGTTTTTTTTTTGTTTTGTTGTGAAAATCCCGATGAAGACTATCCTTTCAGTTGAGTGTTGCTTCTTGTATACCTAACTTAGTCCATTCGAGCGTGTAACGTGATGTAGTTACGCTGCGATTGGTGCACCTTGAAAATCATTATGCAACACTTCTAAATAATCAATAAAAGATAAATTTTGAAGTGAAAACTTAAATCGGCTATGTAGGTAGCTTTAGCTGAATGCTTAGGTACCTTGTTATAAATTTTCCAGAAGAAAAATCCTTTAATCCGATAAGACCGTCTTACCATGTTAGACTGTCATAACTTTATCTTATTTCGTAGTCAAATATTTGTTTAATTTCTGTTTTAATATCTGAGATAGGAAGTTGAGATCATAGGTAGGCAGGTAGGTAATACCTACTATGATTTTAGGACTTTGCCAACTCTATGGCTCAATGCACATTGAATTGGTAAGCGACGCGTCAATTAGTTTTATAGCAAGCCATTATAAACCTTATGAACAATGGTACAAGATAGAAACGCTTGTAGAATGAACCGTACGAAAGTGCTCGACCGCGGGTACCTAACACGGACAGCTAGTAAGGCTATAAAACTAATTGACGCGTCGCTTGCCAATTCAATGTGCATTGAGTGAGCCTAAGCCTCTGCCTCAAAATTTAACTAAAGATTTTTAAGTGTAAACAAGAAAGAAACCAACAACATAAGTAGGTTCTCTAACAAACAATAAATACACAAGAAATAATCTAAAAAATAAATACTTATATTGAAAATCTAAAAAGGTTGTAAATATAAAAACCTGTTTTATGAGAGACTGGTGCCTGAAATCGGTATTGAAAAAACCTGTGCAAAATGATTTCATTTGTTATTCTTTATGGAATTATAGTTTTATCAAAACTGAGCCCGTGATTATGCAAAAGTGCGTCAGTAAGTAAATTCACTGATAAAAAACCTATTTGTGTTTTCCTAATTGTTCTTACCCACAAAACCGTTTTACTAAAATGAATGTAAGTACCTAGGTAGGTAAGTACATACCTAAGTATCTGTGTTTTTAACTTTAGCATGAATGAAATAAGAAAGAAGCATTTTAAAGTAGGTACTAGGTAGGTACTTACCTATCTCAGTGAACATACGAGTATTGACTTTTTTTACTTATTATTATTATGTTTATTATTATAATTACTTATTTCCGTTTCCGTTTTAATGAATAGATGAAGAAAATGTAAACATAATTACAATAAAAATATTGAGTTGGTAAGTACCTATTTTGCTTTCTCCGATAGGTACAGTCACGGACAATAAGATGTATACACTCCATACTTTTAAAATTAATATCTCACTAAAACTAATAGATGTAGGTTAAAAACAAAAAGCGGAAATTGATTTCACATTGAACTAGTGGCGAAATAAATAAAAATACCAGAACATTGTTGGGCATGTTGACATGTACATGGGTTGAAACATTATGGAGTGTATACATCTTATTGTCCGTGACTGTACCTACCTTCTCCAATAAAATGGCGCGGCGTAAAAACAAACAGATTATTTTATAAAAATATAAACAATATTTTTATCTAAATAAATGTTTGCGGAAAACACAATATTATTGATGTTTTTAAAAACAAACTATTCTTTGTGTAAAATTATTAATAAGTAAGTATGCTTTTTCTTACCTACTTTTTATTATCTTACCACTACAAGGAAGTCAAAAAGTGCAACCACCGCCAGATGCGAGCTGTGGAGGTTATCTGCCTCCCCCGATTTCATAACCCCAGCCTCCTGGCCGTGAACTGCAGTGGCCAACTTGGAAAGCTCTTAACCGACTCCGGACTATAGTTGGACGCTGCAGAGAAAATCTAGCCAGGTGGGGTTTTTTTTTTTTTTTTTTTTATGATTAATGGGTCGGCTCTTGACCTCGAAACTAACATAAGCAAGAATGAGGTCTACGATGGAGCGAGCCTACCCAGAAGGTGCCTATTAACTCTCTTCTTGAAAACAACACCCGGATTCCGGGACCCTGCACTTATCCAGTGCGATTGTGGGGCTCCTGTTCAGGATATGGAACACCTGCTCCAATGTCCTCTGTGCCCTACAACCTGCACCCAAGAGGACCTGCTTAACGCTGGAGAGAGAGAGCAGTTGGGGTGGCAATCGAAAAATATCGAAAGATAATGACTTTAACCGTTTAGTTATAAAGTGAGCTTTTAGAAGTAAAAAGATTGCCGTAAAAGTTTACCGAGTACAGAATTAGATGGCGGATTAGATACTGGAGTTGAGCTTTTCTAGGCGAATCCAAGAATTTATACTCATCTCGAAAATGCCCAACGCGCCTTTAAAAACAAACGTGATTTCCATCCCAAAGACGCGGTAGATTAGATATCTCAGATCTTTTTCAAGGTAGTCAGAGACATGTCCAAACAGATTGCTTTAGCGTTATGTAATATAATCTAGCAAGCGATTACTAAATAGTTTACAATAATGACAATGAGAATGCAAGCCGCATAAACAAATGTGTTCACCGGACTCGTATTACCCTGACGCATCGCTGACGCCCACCGAGGTGTTGTGTTCTCGAATCTTGATCCACCATCCGTTGGTATTTTGGTATCGCACAACTATTTCCATGATAAAAACAATAATGATTTTATTGAGTAGATTTGGAAGTCATTATTTTACTTTTGCAGTATTTTTGCGTTACCCGTAATCAATCGTCGAGATCACTTGACTTTTCCAGGATAAAAGTTGTGTATATATTGGTATATACTAGTTTATGCATCCAAATTTTTACATGGCTTATGGCGCTTGATGAGTTTCCAGTTTTTTGATTTGGTAAGTTACTTAGGTTGCTAATTTAATTAAGTTATCATTCTAGTTCTTAACCCTTGTTAGAAGGAATGTGTGTAAAATACTTCTGTTGTTAGCTTGCACCAACTTTTCTATCAAATTCAAATTCATTTATTTTGCGAAACAAGGGTTAACAATAGATGACTGGAGAAAGATATGTGCACAGCCTTGTTCAGCTTATCAGCATGCAAAATGTTACCTTATACAAAAAAAAATAAAAAATCTAATATACATTTTTAAAAGCTTTACATTTAAGTCCATAATATTAAGAAAAGAATAATTATATAGTACATTACGATATTAGTGCGTAAAGATGGTTATAACATGCGAGGCGGAATTTCAGCCCGAGCCGCAGGCGAGGGCATAATTGAGCCGAGCATGTTATAACCAATACGCACGTATATCGTACGACGTTTTTTAACACATTTGCGAGGAAACAGAAAAAAAACATTTTAATTATACTCAATCTGTGAATGCACACTGTTGCTTTCCCGCCATTTTAACAGCCCGCTAGCGTTGCCTACTGGCGCCGCGCGGCGATTAGTTCGAAATTTGAATAGCAACAGCGCGCTGCTCACTAGCTGGAGGCACGACTCCAGCTCGGCGGCGATCAGTTCCTTATTTGAAATGGCAAATAATGCTGTTATGGAATTTGTATGGACTATAACATAACTATTTGCTTTGATAACACACGCGTTTGTTATGACCCGCTTTACATATTTAAAACCGGTGGAATTATATCAGCTTTACGAGCAAGGATGTTAAAAAATATTTAATGGTGCGTCAGAAGATTCGATGTCAAATTGTTATTTCAGTATGTCAAGTTATAAAAAATTGTCTATGTGCTCAATATTTGCTTACAGTAGTTCTAACTATGAAAACTAATTATAACAACTCCCTTGTTTATTATGTTTCTTATGTGCTGTTAGTTTTCCATAAATAAATAAAAAAAAATGTTTCACTATTAAAATCTAAATAATTGTTGCTAGAAGAAAATTAAATTGCTTGTTAGCTGCATCGGTTAACCCAAAAGGCATTCAAAAAAATTCGTAAAGACAATTTTGTGCTTTGTTTGCATGAAGTTTCTCCTAACTGTTAGTACAGTCGTATATTACGTGTCTAAGCAATGAAACCAGACCAAACAGATAATTTAAGTCCACATCGAATCTAGCACATGTTGATTTCCTCATCCATTCAATGTTTGAGCAAGTGGCAGTGTAGGATCATGATGGTTACAAATGGGGCCAACTGGAGTCATTCAAATCATTATCTTATGAAAATAGTTGATTGTATTTTGTAAGATTGTTAATACCATGCATGAGTGATTATTGACTGACTTAAAATGTCCTGTAACAACTCCATTAAATCTAAGTTTTTATAAAAATTATATGTATAAACTTCAATCGAATTTGATTCAACCCTATTCGGAGCATTATCCGTAAATATCTATTATTAGACCTATTATTTGATTTAGATTGAAAGAGTTCAATCCAAGGCAAGAGTTGTATAATTTGTAGGTACATAAGGTATATGTCCATCAGCTAAATATCAATATTAGTAGGTATTATGAACAAAATGTTTACACTCAAGGTTACGCTGAATCTGAATAAGAATATTATGAAAATATTCGTTTGTATAATGACAATCGTGTTACATCATCCAATCCTTTCGCTTTCTGACCTTCCTGCTCAAATACAAAATGTATTTAGTATTTAGTTGCTGTTACACTAGAAGGCGGATGTTCAATTGAATTTAAACAGTCAAATATTGGCGAGCAATAACGAAATAAGATTATTGTAAAATTCAAAAAATGAGTAGATTATGCATAAAAGGCCAATGCACTTATTTGATAACAATTTTCATTGTCAAAGTCAAAGTATTTATTTGCTTACATGTGTGTATTAAACATACTTAGTAGCTGACACAGGACATCGCACAATTTTATGAGTAGGTAATTAAACATAAAAATTGTGTTTGTGTAACAAATATTTCTTAACGCTATGAGATCTTTTATTAGATCCTAAAGTATAAAAAACAATTAGACAATTATTTTTGGATGCGGTCTTCGTATAATGATTCAGTACGCACGCAGTGCTCCATTTTATGACATAAGTGTCCAGTAAGTAATCCAGTGTCTGTGAACATTATCTTTCCATGTCTGGTTACTGCTAACTGTTCGTATTGTTTAATAGTAAGTAAGTTATTTGTAGGTTTGCTTTTCCAGTGCTCTATGTGTAGTTTGTGTGTTGTGTGTGTATAGGTAGTTACTGTTTTCTTGTGAGATTAACTTTTGTACACCGCTGTATTTCTGTATTCGACTATCCTGTCCATACAAATGGTTGCCAGGAAGAAATCGCTTTTAGCGATATGGCCGCCCATTGTACAATGTCTATTTTTATGTATTCTCTGTATTATGTTTTTGTGTACAATAAAGCGTTTATCTATCTATCTATCTATAAGTCTCGTTCATGGTGGAAATTTGGACCAAACACCATACATTTTTGCCGATGCTCCTTTATTAGAATTAGATAACCTACTACTAAATTCTATTGAAATTTATAGTACCTATTCATACTAAGTATCTAAAACTAAGTAATTTTTATAGCCTACCTACTTAGATATGATAATAGAAATTGATAAACATAGGCCATTATTACTCCGCGTGTTGTTATGGCGTAGATATGGCGTAGAAAGGTATTTTTCAATTTTAAATTTAGCTTTTTTTTTGTTATTCTATACTGTGGTCACTTGAGCAAAACCAGAAGAAATCAGGAGGTATAAGTACGTAAACAAACCGCGATTACATAAAAACGAGTTAACATAAACATGTTTTTTACAAACACCATGTTACCTAATGTCAAGTAAGCATTAAAGAAAATATAATTTCTGAATTAAACCTGTATCTTTCAAGCAGTTTCTTTTTTGCTAATCTCAAGTACCATATGCTTCACGGTTTTTACCGTGAGAATTTCCGACCCTACAATGTTGTGTAACCCTCTTAATCGTTTTCAATTTATGTAATTGTTCAGTGCTGCTGTTATTTGTGATTACAGAAACGAAACATGGCCCCAAATAAATTTATGAAGGTACCTAATCCGAAATTTCAACGATACATTTTAAAACTTTACCTAAATAATATTTTAAAATCTATTTTTCGAGTAAGTATCTACATGAAACTTAAATCCCACTCATATAATAAAGCTGAAAGTTTGTGAAAGTTTGTGATCACGCCGAAATCAGTGAACCGATTTGGATGAAACTTGGAATAGGCGTAGATAGTGACCTGGAATAGCATATAGGCTATTCAAAATGTTAGTACGACGCGGGCGAGGACACGGAGTAACTTAATAAACTTAAACCTAGTCCGCCGTGGGACAAATGTTTGTATGATCTACGAGTATTTGTCTCGGGTCTGCTATAACACAAGCTTTGCTTACTTTGGGGCTAAATGATGCTGTATGAAAAGTCCAGCATTATTTATTAATCATATAAATAAGTCGTCTTACTACGAACGAAACACACGCGATCCGTAATTGTTTGTTTAGTTTAAGATATTTGTGAAAAACCTTTTCAAATACAACACCTCTTGAATTCAGCTAAAACAAAGAACGATGATTTATGCATTGAGAATTCAACGCATTGATTTCTTGCATAAATCATTGGAGATTACGTGATTTTTTTGCAATTAAAACAATGCTCGACTTCTGCATAACACAACCTTCGTGTTTCGCTTAAATCATGTAATGGACACACGCAATTTTTCGCGGGTAAATGTCTAACGCAACACGATGATTTTGTGGAACGTCCATTTCCTTCAACGTTTTAAGAATATAGTTTTTTATACTTGGTAAAGCAAATAGCGGCGATGGAATTGCACCCTGTCGAATATGGAATCCTATGCGTCTCTTAATACCTTAGACATGATCAAAGGATCTTGAACTACCTGCCTATTGATCTGATAATGTCAACCATGCTTCGCATTTATAGTTCAGTGCCTGTACGCATTCGTGATCACGTTTGTTGTGGGTGTATAGTAGGCACACAAATTATGGCTGTGATCTTGTTCCTAATATTATAAATGTGAGTTTATTGTTACACTATCACCTTTCACTCAATTGACCATCATATAATTTTGCATACTTTTACACAGGTATAGAAAAACAAAAGGTGCCATTCATCAAATAATACAAACGTTACCAAACGTAAGCAAGATAGCAAAAGTTTGTCAAAAATATGTTAGCGGTATTTGTCACCTATTTATGCATTTATCAAAAACAAATAATAGTAAAAAACTTAAAAAACACGGCATGTTAGTAAACCATGAATTTTGACCTTTTGACCTATAGGTTAGGTACTACCTACATAAATAGCATTTTTAAACAAGCTCTCTAATTATGGGTTATAAATGTTTATTGAGCAATAATATCAATATTTTATTATACATTTTAAAACAATAATAAATTCCTGTAGTATTTTTAGTTGCCATAACTTATAGAAATATCCTAAGCGCGGCAGACACTCTCAGGTCTCAGATATTGACGTATTTTTTTATATATTGATTCAAAGTAAGTTTTAATGAGTTTGAAATATGTTGTTAGTAAACAAACTAAGGAATATATCGTTTAAACTTTAAACGGGAAACTCATTATCATTTGCTTAACCGAGGACTTGGTTTTTGTATAGCTTAGTCGTTTTATTTATTTAATATAAACATTATTATTAATAATAATTCGCAGAATATTATTTCCTACCTAGGTAGGTATAGGTAACCAGTTAAATTCTCGACTTGTGGCTTTGGTCACGCCTGCATGACTATATCCTTTGTGCAAGATGCAAATCTACCTACTTTTAAACTCAAAAATAGCTGACCATCTCGTTTACTATAATTACCTGCACATTACGAGAACTCGGTTCAAATTGCTTTAAATTAACGATTGACGAAACTACCAGTTTCCTTTTACAATCTATTGCGATGGAACGACACACGGACAATGACCGTGCGAACATGGCCGTTAACACAAAGAAAACACGGCTCTCTTTCGCATGAAAGTGACAGATTTCTGCCAAAAACACTGACCTCGAATTAGATTTGCCCGTTTTCGTCCCGTTTGTGTTGAACTCGATCTCGCCTCCGTAACTGGTTACCAGCGGCATATCACCGTCCGCCATGGTTCTCATTGATGCGACACAACAACAAAAGAGAGAAAAAAGTTACACGCACTAGCTTTTAAAAAAAAAGTTTTTCGTAAAGTTCACGGCTCGACACGTGTGATCCGTACGGCGCTCGGCGATGCACTGAGTATAGTGGATGTAAATGTTGACTATGATGAGCGTCGCTCAGATAACATGTGACGGCCACTCGGACGCGGTCAATGATAATTGGAAACTGTCATCCAATATGGAGACATTTTTTGTAAACAGACAGCCATAAAATAGTATAGGTATGTTAAATAAATAGCTAAGGTACTTAACTTATCTACGTAACTAAAAACTTAAATTACCTATGGACCATTAAGGACGAGCATGGTAAGAAACTACCCTCATTTTCTGATTTCTAGAAGACGTTTATAGACCTCGAGTGATATTCTATCATCATTCTAAGTTAAACCACAAACAAACCCTACTTTTGTAGTTTTTAAACGTAGGACGTTAGACAGGGAAAAAAACTTTAAAAATCTATTTCTAGATGATTTATACAGAGTCAGGACCTCAAGACTCAGGAGGCCTATGCCTACACTTAACGGGACGCTGTTTGTGCCTGGGACATTGTTTGAGATGGAACAGGCTTGCCCAGCACCTAAACCATCCTCTCAGCTTAATCGGCGTTATCCACACGTATTGACGTTGTCTATCCTTACAGAAGAATGTTGTTTTTGTCATAATGTGACTCAATTGTGTTAATAAAGTAGGTTAGGTACCTTACCAACCCACAATGATCTGTTTGTTTGTGTAACAGCTGGTTGCGAGGGCGATGCAGTTATAGAACTTTATCTAGCAGTGCCCGCAACTTCTGTGTGGGCTGTAGCTGGCATAGGTACGCGGAAAAAAAACCGGGAAAACTAATGAATTTCCCGGTTTTTTCCGCGTCAATCCCGATCCCGTGGGAATTCTAGGATAAAAAGTTATATGTTAAAAGCCTATTGCTCTACCACCGCCTTTATCTTCAAGTGAAAGTTTGTACTAAAATCGACCGGACAAACAGACACCTACAGACAGACAAAAATAAAAAGTTGGTTTGTGTTTCAGAATCGTGCAAATAAATTATTATGCACTTGAGAAAACACAGGTATTTTGAATCTTTTCATTTTTAAATAAAATTGAAGTGAAAGAAAAATTACTTAATACTGAAGACAATGTAGTTACTACTCTTATTGATTTACATTGTCATTGTTTTTACAAGAAAAAAATGTGTTACAAGTTCAGTGACATATTTATGTATGCAGGTAAATAAGTATTACTTAAATATTTTTTTTTTTTTTTTTTTTTTTTTTTTTTTTATTATTTATGGGGGACGGCGCGTACGCAGTCCCCACTACCAAAAATAACGCACCCGAGTTATCCACATTAGGGATAATCGCAGAGGTCAACCCGTCCGCAGTGCAAATAAAGTAGCATAGGTACGTAGATCTTATTTAAAAATAGTAAGTATAAGGTTAAACAAAAAAAATATATACGACCCTTGGAGCAGTACACCTACGTATAATTCTTTAATTTAGTTTATCTTTTTACGAATAATTCAATGAAGAAATGTAATATAGCAAAAATCCTAAGTACAGACATAGGTACTTATAAGAGATACCTAATACTTTCTATTCAAACAAAATTATTGGAATACACCATAATAATACAATAATAAGTATTAAAGTAATCAACCGACATGTAGCAAATTATTAAATAAATAATGATTTAATACTAAGGTGTTTTTATAAAATTTAATAAGTATTCTTTTTTAATAAAATTAATATCATTTTAATTTTTCTTGCCTCACGCTTGCATAACACAGTCCACATCGTCACGAATCTGTACCATGCGGTATCATCCGCGATTTTGGGGTTACCCACTAACTACTACGCACACTGTGAGCGTGTTTACAAAAACACAGGTTCCAGAAACTATAAAATAGATAAGCTTGAATCATATCCGAATTAATTCTGCGTAGAAATTTAGGGATTTTACACGGTGTTTACACAAAACTTTCCACGTAAAAAGTCGAACGAAATTACCTAGAATAATACGAAAAGCATTGCAATTTATTTAACTTCACACGTAGATAGCACTAGATACTTAACTACCAAAATATCTTCAAAATACTTATTCTGTGGCGCGAAATATAAAAGCTATTATTAAGTGTTGCCACGTGTAGCCAAATCTCCCGATTTGCAAGGGATGCCCGATTATTATGAATCAAAATATCACATGGAACATTTTGCGTCGGTAGTTTCCATCCAAATTCGACGGTCTTTTTACGAATATAATGTAGTCCAAGGTATTTTATTTTTTTACGTACCTACCCCTTTCAAGGGTTAGACAAGAAATTCGGTAGGTGCCTAATCGAATAAACACACATTCTGTAGGTGTAAATGGATGATGAATTTCTGCTAAGTAGGTAGGTAGTCTAGCCTACCTAATTTATTCGCAGTAAAAAACAAAAGGGGTGGATGCAATGTACGTTAATAGCAGGAAACGCCTACATCTGTGGTTTCCTGTTTCCTTATAGATCTATAATAGGCTAGTAAGTAAACAAATAATTTTCGTAGACCAACCCACGTAATCCTGACTGGAGATTGTAGATCTATTTGGAAAAATAGAGAAACCATGTAGGTCTAGGTAGGTACCTACCTATTTATGTAATAGGTTGGTTTAGTGATTATGAAGGAACATTTTCAATGGGTTGAATTACGAAAAAGTTCAATATTGATTTTACTGTAACTACTTAGGTAGAATAGGCATTTACTGTAGTCATTTACGGATTTGTTTTCGATTTTCTCTAGAAATTTCTAACAATCAAACCGACAGTGACATTTTCTAATGTCATTGCAATTTTACATTTAAATCAGCCAATCAGCGTTGACCAAAATTGGCGGGACTAACTTTCAGCGAACGTGATTGGCTTGCTGATAGACAATGCTGTAATTGGTCTGATGGCGCTTTCTCTGTTTTACTTTCGCTTTTTTCAGTTTTCTAAAAGGAATTGTTTTAAATTTCGGAAGAGATACTTACCTTAGTAGTTATTAATTACTTATAGCCTCCTTTAAAGTACCTCATATTAAAAATTCCATGAAATAGGTAGGTATTTCTAACTTATCAGATGGAATACCTAGTTTAGTGGTGTGGCCTTAAGCTTTTAGGCCGCCTGAAGACCTCCATCATGATGGCTATGCAAGCAGGTAGGTATCTATTGATCCTAAAATCCTAACCTTATTTTGAATACGGTAACTTAGCAAAATATTGAGTTTTTTGAAGTAAAAACTTATTCACGTTTTGCAGTTTTGAGAATGTTTTGAGATGAGAAAAATTCTTGGATTCGCCTCGAAAAGGTCACGTGCGAGTCACTTGACTGCTCACCGACACGTTATATTTCAAGTTTAGAACCGTTAAGTTTTCACTTCTGCCGGCACTCCTGAAGTGCCATTGTTTTTTTGTTAAATCATTCATCATTCAGTATGTACTAGCGACCCGCCCCGGCTTCGCACGGGTGTAGGTAATGCTGATGCTAAATATTAGGGTTGAGCCAGTGTTTGCAATGTAAGCGCAAAAAAATTATTAGTAATTCACGACATCACATTAGATACCCCTAAAATTATCAGTGTTCCTCTACTATATTATGCATGTAATACACATTAAACCTTCCTCTTGAATCACTCTTTCTATGGAAAAAACCGCATCAAAATCCGTTGTGTAGTTTTAAAGATTTAAGCATACATAGGGATATAGGGACAGAGAAAGCGACTTTGTTTTATAGGTACTATGTAGTGATGAAGGTAGTAGGTACTACTGAACAAAAAAGTCCTGATACACGTAGGACCGTAGACTTAGAGTTTATGTCTGTGAGGTTGGTTAGGTTCATATTTTGTAATCTTTATACACCGGTATAACTAAATACTAGTTAACGGTAAAACCGTGTTTACGACTGCGAATTGTGCAAGCGAGACGGCGAGATTGCAATCAAACGAATGACAGAGACGGATGCCAGACGAGACATGAATCAGAATTTGTCTCAGTCAAGCCCTCGAAGCTTCCAACATCATGGCATTTCTGATGATTTTAGATTAGAACTACCTGCCAAGTGCCAGTGTGTAGGTAAGTAGGTATTAGCTAAAACGAAGATTTTTTTAAATATTTTATTTAATTAAGATTTAATAAGAAAGAAAGAAAAAATATTTATTTGCAACAACAACTCAAAAACTAAAGATAAGATAAACTTAGAGACAAAAACATAAATAAAAAATAAAAAAAAGATAAAGAGTGTCTCGCAATCGTCCAAGTGTGCTGCTGCAAATTGGTTTCCGACTCAGCATTATGTTAATAGGTGTTTCAGATGGAATAGATTTGTCCAGCACTTCAAACTAACCACTAAATCGAACCCAATAATGACCTTTGAAATATTTATTTAAATTTACTTGCAGGTAGTTTCTGCAATTTAAAAAAAAACTTATTTATTACCGTATCCTTTTTATGCAAAAAAATATATGCGTAATACCCACAATTTATTAATTTTAATTTTTTGTCTTTTGTGTGAAATGTTTTAGAATAGGTAGTACCTACCTAATATTTTGTTTTTAAAAACCATTTTGTTTAACGTGAATCCCTAAAAAAATCTAAAATTCCGTGTAAAATAATACCTACTAATACAATTAAAGTGAAATAAAAAAAATACCCATTTGTGGGGTAGCTCACTTAGTTTGTAAATTCTAACTTTCGCTTCTAATTTTGAATTTAAAAGTAAACCAAGCTACTTAAATGTTTCTAAATTCGAAAAGAAAGTTTTTTCTTAATTTGCTGTAAGGGCTAAATTTCGAATTATTATTATCATTTCAAAAACAAAGTCCAAATAAAATCAAGCGTGGTTTGACCGATTTTGTATTGATTTGATGTAACTTTATATTGTACGATTGATTCCAACCCGAATAGCAGAAAAACAATTTAAACTTTGGAAAAAAATCACGAAAATAAAATCCTATATATATTTTTTATGATGAATGGGTCGACTCCTGTCCTAATAACTTTACTACTACCATGTAGGTACTTTAGGTATTATAATGAAATTCTTTTTGAGGCGGTTCGAAGTTCGAGGGGCTAGATTTTGTTATTAAAATACATATTGAACGTTGCTATGATTGATATTTAATCAAATTAAATAAGTACTTAAATGAGTAAGCAGGTAGGTACACAATCGTAGTAGTTATCTAACGTGTGCCTACATAAAGGTAGGTACTTAGGTGACTACTGTGCTATAATCCCCATTGTTTTGTTTTGATCATATGAAAAGAACTTTTGAACAAAGAGCTATCCACCATTTTTAATTATAATACATACACTGGCAAAATACTTTGTCGTTATAAAATTGAGGTAGATAAATCTAAGCATAGCTAGCAACCCTAAGTGAAAGTCGTTCAAAAAAAGAATACTCACCTCAGCAAAGTCGATTTCACTGACAGAAAAACAAAAAAACCGTTTTGACAACACTATAACACAAAAGAGGTTTTATATAATTCGAACCGGTCTGTAAATCGCGTTATGGTATTCACAAGCACTGATTGGAAAGTTTGTTTTACTATTTTGTGGATTTCGTTTATAAATTGTTTAGAAAATGCCGGCTTAGACGCGACTACATCGGGCCCCCGCACCTATGTAACTGGTTCCACTGACTAACCAAGAAACATGGCGACTTCTGCAGGCATAAAAACACCTTTGCATACAGCCATACAACCTTATTTGTTGGAACTTATTGCATGGCTCTACGGTTTTTTTAAGTTTATTGTGACTGTCGTGTATGGGTAATTAAAAAAAATATCTGTGTAGGTTGTTGGTAGGGTACGGGATAGGTCTGATAAAAAAAAAACCAGTAGGCGAAATAATCTACCAAAACACGAAGTGAGTTTTTTTCTCACGTTTTCTAAACTATTGTTTTAAATTGATGGCTATGTGAACTTGTCAAGATTTATTTTTATCTTGCGGCACTTGAGTAATTCTAGGGTATGAATGAAAGTAGTTAGTGTTTTCCCTTCCTTGGAAAGCTGAACCAGCCTGATCACGCGATAAGCTAAGTACTAGGTTACTACCTACCTACTTAATAGAGCTAATTTTATTTTCCTTTCGTAAGCTGTTCCTAATCACCGATTGATAGGTTACTACAATTACGTTTGTAGCAAAAATTACAAGCCCTTTATATGAATCGGGTTATGATTTCTAACGAAATAAGTAGATATAGTGCGAATGGAGTGGTGGTAAAACCCCTGCTTCGCAGCAAAGAGCAATAGGTCTCTATTGTAGTTGCTCAGATGGTAGTTCTAGGCGCACTAAAATTTTGTCACTGCATACAGTCTCATTTAAACAGCCATAAACTGCATTGGCCAATCTGGAAGTCGCTTAATAGATTTCGCACACAGGTTAGTTGATGCAAAAGTAGCCAGATGGGGCATAGGGGGTCCTTCCCAAATCCAGTGTGAGTGCGGAGCCCCAACACAAAATATGTCGCATCTCCTTTCCTGCCCTTTGTGCCCAACCAGCTGTAACCAGGAAGGCCTTGTTGCGGCTTCAGATAGGGCCATAGAAGTGGCTTCATTTTGGAGCAAGCTTATTTAATATGAGTACATTGACACGACGAATGAATGAATGAATTTTAAACTAACTTAATACAGGAATTGGGTTCAACAAATAAAAATTTAGTAAGTAATGATTTTTTTCGTTTTGTAATAAAAATTCCGAGAAAATCAATAAAGACTATCCTTTCAATTGATTGTTGCTTCTTGTATAACTTAGTCCATTCGAACGTGTGAACTGTGAAGTTGATAATGCGATTAGACCTTGAAAATCATTATGCAACATGTCCTAAAAAATCAATAAAAGATAAATGAAGTGAAAACTTAAATCGGCTTAGGAATCAAATTGATACGGTCAAACGTCTATTTGCAACCCAAAAATGAGGCCTTGTCACTTGTCAGTTTGTGTAGTTTAAACATGGATTTAGCATGGTATACCTTTTTGAGTTTAAAATTAAAGACCCTTACCACCTGTAATCACAAGTAGGTTTGAAACTTTTTTGCGTTCTACCTAGTTGGTTGGAAACTTCTTTGGACATTGTAGGTAAAAACTGACATAATTTTGTCAAATGTAGCAATCAAGTTTCTCTGATAGATTTTACTTGTGTTTTACCATGGCTTTTTGGTGAGTTTATTTTATTGCTTGAAATGGTGAGTTCGATTCTTTGCGGGGCATATCCACTACAAATGTTTTGATCAGCGCTTTGCGTTACCACGTGGCCCGTTTCTCACTGAAAATGGCCTTTTTAAAGTTAAAAAATAAGGCTAGAGCATTTATTTACCTTTATGGAAGAATTTCAACCCATACTACCTATTTAGTATCGCACTGCAATTTTTTAGGTAAACCCCCTAGGTTTACCGTAAACCTATCATCGGATGCTAAAAATCTTAGTATGATGGTAAGTCCCTCGCTCGGCTAAATGGTAGAGTCAAAAATTGCATCGACCTAAAATCAAATGCTCTTTTAATTTAGTTTGCCGAATGTGTAATGTTTATGACGATTCCAGTTGCTCCCAGTGCAACTTCACGGCTCAATTCGAGAGTGCACTCCTGATGCATCGACAGCTTCATCATGAGAACAGCTGTGAATACCCTGACCTGTCACAGAAGATCTTACTGGTACTTTTAAATCTCCACCATAAAATATTTTCTGTACAATCATCATCATCATCTCCCTGCCCTTTTCCCACATTTTGTGGGGTCGGCACAACAGGTGTTCTTCTTCCATTCTGTTTAGTTTGGGGCTAGATGATGCTGTGTGAAATTGTCCAGCATTATTTATTTATGATTTTTTTTATTCTCCTCTATCAGCCGTCATCTCAATTTTCTTTACAATATGAACAAAAAATATTTTTACTACAAAAATTCTTTACCTCATCATCATCATCCACGGCCAGACGTCACCCACTGCTGGGTATAGGCCTCCCTAAGTTTGTGCCATCCACCACTATAATGCGCCAATCATCCATTGACGGCCCGCGACGTGTACAATATCGTCTACCCATCTGGCCGCCGGTCGTCCTACGTTCCTGTACCCAGATCTGGGCCACCATTCAGTCAATACTCTACTCCACCTGTCATCACCTTTACCTCAAGTGAAAACAATTTAAGTGGCTGAAAGGCTACCCCTCAGCATTTGCTCCAGCAGCTTATTGTCTGTTGGTGCGCTGGTTTCCTGTGGCGCCGTAGTTTTACCGTTGCTGTAGGTGGTAGGTACCGTTGTGAATGTGGAAGGATATAGCGGAAGATGACTAAAGAAAAGTGTGAAAGATGAGAATGTTGAGATGACGGCTGATAGAACGGAGTGGAAGAGTAGGACCTGTTGCACCGACTCCATGACAAAGTGAGATAAGGCAGTAAGTTCGTATGAATCAGTGGCCAACTCTGGTAACGGAGTTTTTAGGCCGCCTTAAGGCATTCGTCATGGCCTATCGACTTAAATAGCCGGAACCGACAATATAACGTGCCCTCCAAAGCACGGAAACGCTCAGATAGATGAAAATGCTATAAGGGCAGGGAGATGATGAACAGGAAGAGATAGGGTAAAGGTTTTTGGATACTAAGTATTCGATCTATTCTGCAATAGGTGTTACCTACAATGTCATCAATTTTCAGGAGAAGTCCAATACTGTACCAAGAGCGTCCCCACCGAAGTCCCCTGTTTCCGTCTGTAGGAGCAAAGGCTTCAAACGTAAGCATTTAAAACATCTTTCTATCTTTCCTGGATGGTAGATAATACATATCACATCTGGGGGCAAGGAAGTGCCCCCAGATGTGACTACTAAAAAAAAGAGCTGCTGTGCTGCAGGTTAAGACCTGGCTCCGAGGGTTAAGGCCCTCGGAGCTGTTGTAGAGTCAGACAGAGCTTAAAGCCTTTAAGGTGGAGCACTCAGAGCTTTAGATATGTTTTAGGCTTGGGACGCGCGGACGGGCCCCGAGGGCTAAAACCTGCAGCAGAAACAGGAGCTCAGCTTGGGGCTTGGCTAGTAGAGATCTCATAACTTTTTTACAGTGACAGTCTTGGTAACCAATTTACATGAAATGTTTTTGGTAGGATTCATTTTTGTCATTTCATCTATCGTCTGTTTATCATGGTTTGACGGCTAAAGCTATGACGGATGCCTACCTACATGCACAGATTCTAGGACACTAGAAGGTCTTATGTCACTTGCAGGCGTCCGTCCTAGCTTAAACAACTAAGGGATGGCGAAAAGCTTAGGCTAGAAACTCCTAGAGTTGGCCATAAGCTAAGATCTTCCTTCCAGTGGCTGGTAGAACGGCATCAGCGACGCGCCTCTTCAGCAACCTGAAGGCCAGGATATGCAGGAGCAAGACACTCTTCTCACATCCTGAGGAGTCTAACGAGAGCTGCTTGAATGTAAGGAACCATTTTCATTTCCATTATCCCATGCTTGACGAACCACACTTTTCTTTGACCAGTTCCCCACTGGATCTTGACTATTTAGGCTGACTTTCCTGTCACGTTGACCGTCAGTGCTGATCAGGCGCGGTCGCAGCCTGAAATTTTGGGGGGGGGTCACTACGAAATTTTCGGGGGGGTCACTACACTAATAATAGACTTTATTGCACAATAAGCAAGATTTTACTATTGGACGTGTCCGATTTTGGGGGGGGCGGGGGGGGGGGGTCATGTCCCCCGTGAACAACCCCCTCGGACCGCGCCTGGTGCTGATAGAAAGCATAATCTTTTTTACAATGTACTACATTGTCAGGATACTGATAGTACAGCAGCGCCGAAAGAAATCAGCGATGGCAATTTGCTGAGACATTAGTATCCTTACTGCATTGTAATAAAGACTATTTGGACTGGCTTCTTCAGCGCCGACGGTACGCGTGACAGGAAAATCAGCCTTAGTTTTAAATTAACTGAGTGATGGCCTAGAGATGGAAAAAGGAGTGTCAGTCGTCCACCTGCATTATTTATTTTATTTATTTATTTATTATCCAGTTTCTTTGTTTTCTCCAGTATCCAGGTTCTGTTCCAAGCGGCTGCACCTCCAAGGGTCTGAAGGTGGAATCTACAGCTTCCTCCCTGACTGCTTGCATCGAAGACAAGGAGACCTTTGGATGCCATCTCTGTCCCTTTGAAGCTGATAGGTGAGTGGAGGCCCTCATAGTTTCCTAGGCCTTCTTTTTGGATTACAAGAATTGCTTTTAGTTGTAGGTGGCGATGTATGAAATATTCTGTAATATTTACTTTATCTTGACTTTTTTAGAATAACAGTCCTAGATCGGCATCTTCTGAACCACCACCAGATTGGGCTTGAGAATCTACTGAAGCTTGTCATGGCGAAGACTAAAGACGGTCTGTCGGAAGCCACAAAACCGGCTTTCGGAATCAGACAACCATACTACCGACTCCACGACGAAATATTCGAAGACGGGGAGTTTATTATAGAAACTGTGGCTCCGAAAATCAAGATACTAAAACACGCATCAACAAACACAGAACAGACTGGAAATATTGATAATTTTAAGGCCATAGCTAGTGAGATTGAAAGTCTTTTTAAAATGAAACAAAATGGCGGCCAAGATGGCTTGGATGGACAAGATGGGTTCATGGCAAAAATGGCAACGTTAAATGAATGTATGTGCAAGTTTGTTGATTCTTCGAACACGTTGAAGAAGGTTTTGAATAAAGAGTTGGATTCTAAAGCAAATTTAAGAGACCATCTGAGTGGAAATGAACCTGTCTTCAATTTGGGACTGGGAGAGTAAGTAAACGTGATGTTACAGAAATGTTGCCCAGATAGGATTTGAATTGGTACTGAGATCGTCTCTTCAACATCTTGGTCCAACACTATACAATACCCTTTCAAACAAAAAAAGTAGTTTAGAAAATCGGTCCACAATTTCTTTCATTCGCTATAATATTATAAGTTACAAATAATAATATGGATATGCAAGAGCGGAACCATCTGGCACAAGTACTTCGTACTTAAAAGAAGGTTCCAACCCTGGTTTAAATTGTAACCCTTGGTTAATGAAATAAACTATTTTTGTTTTTTTTTTAATTGGCGGAGTAATCGCGTAACAAGATAAAAAAAAACATTCAGACGAATTGAGAACCTCCTCCTTTTTTTTAAGTCTGTTAAAAATAGGAACCTAACGGGATTGCTCTTGGGCTTGACCACGGGCTTGACTAATGATAATAATTTTCCTTACAGCAGAGAAACGCCAAGAGATTGGGAGAGAGCGCACAGTGAGAAGATGGAGAGGAGTAGAAGACAATCTGACAGCAGCAGGTATTTGGATAAACTCTGAGGGCTTACACCTATACTAGATGATTTACAGCGTCAAGAGGCAACCTGTGCCTGCTTATACACGGACGCTGTAATGCCTGTGACATTGTTTAAGATGGTGGCTTGTAGCACCTAAATCATCATCTCTGCGTAGTCGGCCTTATGCACAGGAAAGACGTTTGGAGCTGGCTGTAAGCTTCGGGTTTCCAAAAAAACAATTAAAAAGACTTTACCTATAGGTGATTTTACCTATCTAAAGCTTTTTTAAGATCCTTAGAAGATATCTAATAGAAGGGGTACCTAGTCCGAGGCATGTCCAAATTATAGTTAAGCCTACCTTAGTACCTAAAGTGTAAGCTTATACTTCTTCTTGTTGTGTCACTAGTACTTTAGAACTAGTGTGGTGAATGGACTACAAGTGCGTCACAAAGACACTTTTATTTATTCCTTCTCAAAAATCATTTTTGATTTGTTTCAGAGGTGAAAAGGGAAAATTATCAACAAGTGAGAGTTATTACTTCTAGTTTTTATTATTTGTTTATTTTCGATTCTAAGTTATTTAGAAATATATTATTTTTAGTGCAATGTTTTTTGTTTTTAAACTATTGGAGTCTATTTTGTATTAAACTACTATAATCATGTTTCATGGTAAAGGGTCGTTTATGCTCGCCTCACAACTTTTAACTTTTTTTTGTTTGTCTGTCTGTTTGTCTGGGTAAATCTTTGGAAAGGCTGAACGGATTTTCATGCAGATAGAGGAGTAAACTTCAATATTTTCCATAAAGAATATTTTTATTCAAGGTATAAAATAAAACACTAGCCACTATCTTCAAAAGTATGATCCGGACGTATCCAAGGTTCTTTAGCATCTCTACATTTTTGACAGATCATCACCCCCGCCTCCATTTTCCGAGAATGCTTATAATGGCAACACAGCATATAAACGCATTTATCGCATCTTTCCTCACGTTTGTGGCAGCACTGACCTACATCGCACTTCTCGATTATATGGCAACATTCGATTTTACTTTCGTTAGCATGGCAACACTTTATGGAATCTCCACTGGACATATTGGTCTGGCAGCATTTGCAGCTATTTTTCATAGTTTGCATGTTTTCTTTTAAAGATCTATCATTATCCATTGTCGCTTCAACAACAACTGGTAGAATTCTTGGCCCACTTCTTAATGATGGTCTATTCAAATTATTCAAATCATCATTTTCGTAAGTTCTCTTGACTGTTGCAAACATCCTATTGACTTCTTCTACGACGTCTTTAGATTTTGTTTTCTCTTTCAAACTATATTTCAATTTTTCGAGTTGCATTTGTGGGACTGAAGAAGATTTGTTTCTTATGAGATCTAGATTAGATCTCTGATCCATTTTTGAGCTCATCACTACAAACTTTCCGTTTTCATTCGTTCTGTTTTGATCTATAGAGAACTGAAATACTTTGCTGAATGATAGATTTGTTTTAGTTCTTACATCGTTGGTAGAAACGCTCGCATCTTTGAGTACAACAGTCTTAGATTTAACCTTTTCAGTCTTTTTACTCTGAAATACAGTTAGTACTTCATTTAGCAAATTCATGCTTTTGTTCAAGTCTGTTTGCACTGTCTGTACTGACTTGCTTTCAGTATGTTTATGGTCGCCAACTACCTTTTCATGAACTTTGTTTGATTTGTTAGTTGTATTAGCATTTTCTATACAAATATCGCAGCAAAGTTTACAGATAGGACATGATTTCGGAGTCTTATTATTAGTAACATTACTTTTATCTTGTTTTGAGTTTAGGCATATTGAACATACGAATTTGTTTTTATTTGTTCTTAGTTTTTTGTCTTCGTTCATGTTATGTTCTTGCGCTGTATCCTTGTACGTTGTTATATTAACTTTGACTTTCCTGCATTTGCTGGATTTCATTAATTAGTTATCTGTTATGTTTAACGAAAAAACAAACATAACGATGAGTAGTCTAGGTATCTTTGTAAGTATGATATGAAAAATTATTCACCAAAAACAAAATGGTATTCATCCAAAATTTCATAACTCATGAAAAGAATATAATAGATAAACCAAATCCTATTCAAAATCTTTGATAAAAAATAAATAAATCGCAAACAAAATAAAACAAACAAATTGATGCAGCGTCAAAATTGATCCTGACGCTTCATACAAATTTTAGTGTCAAAACCTTGTCAAGTCAAAACTCTTTGGAAAACTTTTTAAGTCGGGTCCGCAGCGCCAATTTTTTTACACAAAATTATCAAAATGTAAACCACCCGTTCGCTGCGCCTAAAGCTGGGTCCGCAGCGACCTGTTTTCGTGTTTTTATACAAAATAACATGTCTCTTTATTTACCATGATTCAATGTTTGTGGAGTTTCCCGATAGTATCCCGATCCCGAAAAATCGGGATCAATATAATTATAGTGTTAATACTCTTTGCAAAAAACTGCGGTTAAGGAAGTTCTTCTTGATCACATACTTTTTAAATATAACAATTTATTGCAAACTTATTCTTCTCTAAAATGATCTGCCACTCAGATAAAAAGAAAATGAAAGAAAAATTTGTCGTAAAATTGCAAAAATAAACTAAATTTTATATCAGTCTCTAATGATCGTTGCTGTGTACAAAATATTTAGTGAATGACGCGATGATTAAAACGAAAATGATGATTTAAAAGAAATTAAAGAGAAATGAAAGAAAGCAAAGCTGTCTACGTAACGAAACACAAAATTCGCGACGATCAGAAACTTGTTTACCAAATATACGCTAAACATAGAGATTACTCGAAGCATTATGATACAAACAATTTCGGATGTCAATATAATAGCAGAAAAGACAACTTGATCTGTACATGCAGAAACCCAAAAAGGCAGGAAATGAGATATTTCAGCGGATCTCCAAAACAGATTTATGCATACCACGGGTCTAGAAGCTACACAGATATAGGGGTAGGCAGCGTCAAGACTTTGCAGAGGAGGAGGGTGAAGAGAGTGTATTTACCGGAGACTGATGATCGAGGAGTTGGAAGCTCTGACTTGTCATCGTTTATAACGCGTAAGTATTTTATATTTAACGACTAAAATCAGCATGTCGTTAGGGCCAGATAGGCACGTAGGCAATGATGAGCGAAAAGAGGCTTTTACCCAGCAGTTCTGTGAAAAGAGTTGATGATGATGATGGATGATAAATTGTTTATAGTAACAATATCAATAGATCAATATTTTTTTACTGTCTGTACAAACATTATCCATACTAAATAAAATATTAAATTTCAAGGTCAGATCACGAAACAGAAAAATAGTTTTTACGACCACAAAAGAAAATCTTCGAAATGCATCGGAGGTTTCCAAGAATACCACAGTTTCATCAGTCAAAGACTGTCCCCAATTGTGCAGACTAAATCTGGTACAACCAGCCCTAGAATATCAGCTAACGATCAAAGGAGTATAGAAATCGGCAGTAACACAATAGATAAAAACGTAACAACAACTGGCACACAGTTTGAGGTTGAAAAGAAAGAACATACAGAAATTATTAAGGAGACAACTGATAAAGAAAAGGAAACACCAAAGAAACCAATGGAACAAACACAGAAATATAAATGTTCAACTGAAATTCAAGGTAAAAAGATGTCTGTTATAGAAAGAAAGATGAAGGATGTTGGTAAAGTGTATTCATCTGATTCATTAGTGCAGCATGTACACAATTTAGATAACCCTAGCGATGAAAAACAAAGTAGAACGTCTATAGATCCAATGGAGAATAAGCTTGAAAGAGAATATAGACGACTGTTTTCTACTAAAGATAGAGAATCAAAGTCAAGTGTTGATAAGCCCATACCTGAATTCAAAAGTGCATCTATATTACGAAGAAGATTCGAAGCTTTGCGAAGAGGTTTGAAGAAAGAAGATGGGAAGAAGAATACAGTGCTGTCAAGTCAGGACAGTATTCCTAGTCGTAAAGACGCCTCCGTTACTTCGGACCCTCCATCTTTAGAAGGCAGATCTTTCATTAATACCCAGAATTACAGTCCATTGCAAACTAATAATGAGGATAAGAATAAGATACATTACAAGACTGAGCGAGACAGCACGCAGTGGCCACAAAGTGAGATTGACAGTGAATGCCAAGGCGTGAAGGGCATGTTCAATCTGTGGGGAAAGAAATTCAAGTTCGAAGAAGAAGTTGAGAAAACAAAACCAAGGCCTGTACCAACGCCCGCCATTGAAATTAGTAAGAAACCACACAAACCATCGAAACCTAAGAAAGGAGTGGAGCCTAAGAAAAGCGGACGAAAATTCTTTTTCTTCAAAAAGAAGAGCAAAGATCAGAAATTAGATAAACCAAAGGAAAAAGAGATTTACAATCCTAGTGGAGTTACTGCTGGTCGATGCGAAATCAGTGACGGATTAGTTATGAAGATGGGTGCTGTGACACCTAAGGAAAAAATATCAAGGATATCAGAAGAGGGAGATGAAATACAACGTAAGACATGGTTCAAAAACTTCTTGGCTAGTGCTATAACGTCAGCTAGAAGCGTCAACGTTAGATGGAATAACAGTATGTACGCTACAAGCAGTAGTACAGTTTTCGAACTCATGGATACAATATACAAAAACAACGGTGTAGTCCTGAAATCCAGAAGTGAAATTACTTCAGATGAATCATCATACTACCGATCTTACACAAAGAACAAAGTCAATTTTGACCAGAATATAGAAGCTTGGATGATACCAAATACAATACCAGATAGACCTAGAGAAATACCCGTCAGAATACAATCAGATAGAGAAATAAAAGATAGAGATATGGATATGACTATATCAGATCAAAGATGGTTCATTGAGAAATCCAAGGCATTTGCAAATAAAATTGAAGTAGTATTACTTTCTAAGAACTTCAACAGAGTAAATAACAAAGTCAGCTCAGAATATCTCAGGATTGATATTCCTAAAGACTTCTTTGATATATCAAGTAGTGATGACAGTAAACAGAATCATACAAGCGACGAAGAAGTTTATAAAATTGTTGAATATGAGTCAGATATGAATACAAAAAAGGCTTTAGACAAGGGAGACCACGCTTCCGAAATAAAAGTAATAGTTAGTGTACAAGATAGTAGCAAGCAAGAAGCGAAAATTCTAGAAACAGTTATAAAGAGGCCGCCGATGCATAGAGACGTTGTTATACAAGGCAGTAATGTTAATATTCCGAAGAGGTGTGATGTGATTGGCGTGGGAATCATTACACAGAGAGATTTGAGGGATATCAAAAAACCTATGTAAGTCACTTTATTTAAAGAAATCTGGAAATGCCCCAGATGCGAATTACTAAATGTCGATGTAAAGATATTCACAAAGAAAGTCACTTATCAAGAAAACACGAACATGGTTGAAATCAAATAGATACCAAACCAATATCATGTTCCAAATAATGCAACCCTTTTTCTGTTTTGCACTGTTACATTCATTAATCTCGCTATGATAGAATACATATTTTTATTTTATTTTACAGACTGAAAATTCAGAACGACCTATCAGACGAAGATTCTGAGGAGGCACTCCAAACGGATCAGAAGAAATGCGAGTTTGCCGAAAGCTACTTGCAAGAATACTACCGACACTGGACACCACTTGGCATAGATCTCTTTTCGTGGTGCGTCAGTGATTCTCATCTACGCTCCTCTTCAGAGAAGTCCTTGATCAGCTTCCCCAATCAGGGGGACGGGTCGAAATCATGCCCAAACATCTGTGAGGACTTCCAAGCGTCTACTATAATTTCCTCCTTTAATAATTCTTCCTGCAGTCAATGCTACGATGACACCCAGAAACCGGACGAATTGCCCAGCACATTTTTCAAAAAAATACTTTACCAAATGCCATACAAAGCTAAAACAGATACGGATATAGCAGGAGCTTTCCAGAGGGTTTTGCCTAAGGATTCATTGGAGGTATTCAAGAGAAGAAAGATTTACGCTGCGAGCCTTAAGTCACAGTGGGCTTGTAGTGAAGATAAACCGGTTTCTGTCCCTAGTATTGAAAGTAAAGGTGCTCAAGATACGTTAACGGATTGCCCGAAGTTGGAGAAGTCTATTTGCAAGCCGCCAAGATCGCGTTATCAAAAGAAAACATGCAAGAAACATGTGTCAATGCTGGATAGTGATACAATGAACGAAATGCTTGCTACGAAATTGAGTGGCAAAATGCCCGATGGTATTTTAGCGTTTAAGGGCCAGTCTGGCTGCGACGCGTGCAAGAAGAAGGGCTTAAAGTGCTCGAAGCACGCCACGGTTAAAGCGAAACCGATTTGTGAGGTCCCTCAGTCACCATGTAAAGATCCTTCCGAGGAAATGGAACCACCGTGCAGCAAACCTAAATCACCATCCGGTAAAGGTTCCTCTGATAAATCACCATCTTCAAATCAATCCCCCGCGTCACCGTCGTCCAGGGCGTCATGTGAAAAATCGCAAAAGTCTCGTTCTCCTCCCGCTCCGAAGTGTCCACCTCCAAAACCAGTATCTCCACCTCGATGCCCGGCTTCACCACCAATCCCATGTCTAGCAAAAAAGCCGCCTTCACCTCGGTGTCCAGCGTCACCACGAGAGAGCAAACCGTCTACACCCCCATGTCCAGGATTACCAGCAAAGAGCAAACTATCTACACCCCGGTGCCCAGCGTCACCACCAGAAAGCAAACCGTCTACACCGCCATATCCAGGATTACAAGCAAAAAGCAAACCATCTACACCCCGGTGCCCAGCGTCACCACCAGAGAGCAAACCATCTACACCACGGTGTCCAGCATCACCACCAGAAAGCAAACCGTCTACACCTCCATGTCCAGGGTTAGTAGCAAAGAGCAAACCTTCTACACCCCGGTGCCCAGCGTCACCACCAGAGAGCAAAACGTCTTCACCCCGGTGTCCAGCGTTTCTACCAAAGAGCAAACCACCTCCGCCCTGTTGTCCACCATCCCCACCTCCTAAGCCCAGAGGTCGCAGAAAAGCGAAGCCAGACATCCGATGTGGATCACCCCCTTGTTCGCCGCCATTATCACCTGAAGGAAGCCCTAAAACTACCCATAGCTGTCTCAGCCCGGTAGAAAGTCTTGCCTCAATACAGAAAAGATGTCCACAATGCCAAGGTCCGCAACCTTGTGCGGCATTTCCACTCTGCAAGCTGTCATCAGGATCTATTGAAAAAAAACCAGTTTGTTCTCCCAAACAAACTCCGAAGGCAAGTCCACCCTCTACCCCGAAGACAACACAAATCTCATCGAAAAAATCGCCTCCGAGTAGTCCTGGACTCCGTGTAACAAACAAAGGCAGCCCTAAAAGTTCTCCTCTGAAAAAGGAAGCAACCACCGCTGCTAGTCCACCTGATACTCCCCCTAAGTCTCCATGCGGGAGCGACATATTTCCATGGCCAATGAACAACCAAGTATCCAATCCTCCATCACCAACATGCTCTGAAACAAATCAGAATAATAAAAACAAAATCAAAACAAAGTCATCGAACCAGTCACTAGCACAGAAGCAAGTGAAGCAGTGTAAGCCTGATTGCGCTAATCGGAAGAACAAACCGGAGCGCCCAGAACAGCCTAAAATATGCCCCGAAAATAAACAGCAACCCTGCCCCACAAAACAACAGCAGCCATGTCCAGCCAAGTCACAGCCACCAGCAAAGAAAGGCTACATGGAAATCAGTAAGGCAAAGATATCAGGACTGTTTCTTAAAATGAAACCTTCGAAGAAAAAGACAAGTTCGAAAGAATGTTCCGCAGGGGAAGAAAGCCAAGAGGGTATGGGAGTTATGAGACTGAATTCACGAGAAAATATAACTATAAGTATGAAAAAAGAAACACCAAGTACAGAGGAAATAAGGGAATGTATGAATCTCAAGGTGAAAGATGACGATGGAAATACACTTTACGAAAGAAAAGATTACACTTGTGGACGTTCGGGACACAGGCCGTCAGTATTAGGGGATATGTATAAAGATTCTAATATAAATAGAGTTTCCACACCAGTTATGGTTGTTACAAACGAATTGGAAGAAAACAACCCAAAACAGCACGAGGAAAATAATTTCAAAAGTGAAACAAGTTTAAATAATTTGATAGAAATAGAATTTAAACTGCGAATCACACAAGGTGATAAGACTACCGAAGTTAGTATAGCTAATGAAGATGAACAGAAGCAGGATAAAGTCAATGAAATATGCAATACAGAACCTGAAGTATTTGTAGTTGAAAACGAAGGCAAAGAACAAGAAAAATGCATCGAAGAAAGCCCTAAAAATGATATTAATATTAAAATTGTCGTTAAAAACTACAGACCCAAATCGAATAGAATCCAAGATGTTAAGAAAGACCACGACAGTGAATATTCGAAGAAAATTTCTGATAAGTTTCACACTGTTTCTACAGGTTATAGTGATGTAGTGACAGATCCAGATGATGATAATGTTTACTCAGTACACCGAGCGACAATCGACCTGGATTCTCTTGATGATAAATCCAAGACTCTAAGTAAACTTAGCAATGAAATGATCAGTGAAGATTTGACTGAACCTATAAACTACATAGCATCCTCCCACAGCGTAGATGTTACCGAAGACGCAAACAATGACATTTCAGATAAATATAACTATACAAACGATGACAAAGATTTAGAATCGGACAGAGATGCTCTGGATTTGAACACAAGTAACGAATGTTTTGAATACAAATATAACGCTAAAGAAGAGAAAAAAGAACTACTCAAGAAAGTATTCGAAAAGGCTTACACGCAACCAAAAAACAAAGAAACTGTGAGAGAACTTAGGAACACTCTCAAGATTATACTCACTGATAGCAGTGAAAATGATGAAATTAATGCAGCTAGTAATGAACTGGCAAAAGATATCACTTACGCCTCCCTCAAACCAGATTTCTTTAGAAACACAGATAGTATGAACAATTATTACAAGATGGAGAGTAACCTTACTGTGGAAGGAAGCAAAATAACATCAAATGACCTCTTCCCCACAGAAGAAAACAATAGTACTGCTAGTGGAACATCTAAAAGTATAAAACAGCAAGGTTGTATGTGCAAGCATGTAGCTGAGAAACTAAACTATGATATGAAAATTGGATGCTGTTGTCGACAAAGAAAAATAGATCAAGTTACCAGCTGTGATTTGAGAACTGAACAAGATTTACTACTTTTGAACTACAAAACCGACTACGTAGATGTCTTCACACAGAACTCGAAACATCTATCGACGAAAAGCAACAGCATGAATCTATCTATAAATAGCAATAATAACGTGCAGATTGAAACTGATAAAATCAGTTTCAAAGAAAACTCAATGAATACTAACATGCCTAAAACAAAGAAAGTAGAGAAAAAGAAATCACCTCATAAAAGCCACGCAAAAGATAAAAATCGTGCCTCATATTTAGGTATATCTGATGAAGATAAGGTTATTTTATTAAATGCAACAACGACTGGTAAAAAACAGAAATCTATGCTGGGGAATATTATAAAAGCATCGGATGTATTGCAATGCTATGAGACAAAGAAAGCAGTTTTGGAAATCTACGCTGAAAGAACAATGTCGGAAAATGGTGAGCATTTCGTAGCTAAGCTACCGAAGTTCGTGTATGAGAAAGAGAGCGAAATAACGAGAAATTACGAGCAAATCGCAACGAACAGTTACAAGAGTGTGTGCAGAAGAAATGTATATAGGATGTCTGTCGGATAATCCGTGTGTTTGTTTAATACAGGTTTTGTTTCATAATTATAGAGTTTTTACTGTATCATCTTAGCCCGGTTTATTCTACTGCTAGGTATGTACTTTCACTCCAGCAAAATATTCAATCCTGTGTGTCCTGTGTCGCTCGACCAAAATGTAAGAAATAAAGGTAAATAACTAGGTAGAGTGCCACAATCTTATCTGAACCGGTGGCCAAAAGAGGAACTAAGGCATTTTACTTTAAAATATATGTTTTCTGCCAATACCAAATGCGATAACAGCGCCCCCATCATCTGTTCAGATAAGTTTGTGGCACTCTACATAAATTTTTCAATAAATAAATTTATTAATAATTCAGGGCTTAAAAATAATAGGACCACACAATTATAAAATATTTGGTACAAAATATAAAAAAAAATTAAAACTTAGATAAATTATTAACTTAAATAAGTAGGTGCAATGCTTATTTTGTGATAGTTCGCAAAAGTGATAGAAACTTGCATAAAAAAAAAATCAGATAGGAATTATGCTCCTCATGGTCAGACTAGTTTGTCAGAGGAATTACGTCATGTCCTCGTGGTCATTCACTGGGATTCCCTGGTGGATCTGGTGAGGGGAACCGTGGCCGAACTCATATTATTAGAGCCGTTTTCTCAGTTTCGGGGCAGTGGTCCAACTGCTCTGTCCAGAACCGATTCCTACCGTTTTTTAACATTTAAAATTTCAGGCATTTCGGGACTGAAATTGAAATATAGGCTTGTTGGTATCAATCATTGTGATTTAAAATGTTACATTTTGCAGTTGTATTATTTGAAATTGTTTTAATTGGACCTGGGAACTCTATACTATGGTGTCGTGGTCCAACTGCAAAGATAGTTGAACCACGGCCCCTAGTAAAGGCCCGTAGTCCAACTAATTGGACAGAGCAGTTGGACCACTGCCCCGAAACGGTTTTCTCGTGGTCCCATTATTTAGTATGTGCGGATTAGAAGGTGTATGTATACATACACCTTCTAATCTTGATCAAAGTCAATAGTCTTTCATAAACTTTCTCGATCACTATTCATAATTACGTATTGATTTATCAGGATTTATCGCGTACTTTATTTTATTGTTTCCCGACGTTTCGCCTATGTTGCAACAGGCGTGGTCGCGATAAATCCCGTAATACGTAATTTTGATCAAAGTCAGTTGGTTAGATTATGTAAGGATGGTGAAAAACTACGCGCGAGACGAGCAAGCGTAGCGAGCGTGCCGCGGCGCCAGATATCATCTCTTTCCACCAACTTAGGAAAATGGGACTACGAGAAACAGGTTCTCCCTCGTGGTCTCATTAATGGGACAAAATAATGGGATCACGAAAAATGCAGTTTATTAATTAATAATTAATTATGCTGGACATTTCACACATCATATTAAATAGGTATTAAGGTATTATTGAGGTTGTAACTGAGCAATTCGATAGGTAATAAAAAAACATTTTTGTCCTTTGGCATAGGTAACTAATAAATAAGTTGGAAATAATTTCCTATAATTTTACGACAGCAGCTACAATGGCCGGCCAGGAGATGTCTCACAGTCGCGTCTGTAAAAAAAAACAAGTATTAATTTCATGCCTATTTCAATCGTTTTTCGAACTAATAGTTAATCCTCAATACTTTAGTTCTTTCATATGCTATTTACATCTGACAATAATAATACCTATTTTCAGTTGTGGGCTCTGAATGAAGAAACTCATCGTGAGAAAAGGTAGTTTTCTTATACGCGGGGCGATGGGCTCACAGCCTGTCTCGTAGGGGATGCTTCATCATCATTGGCCTTTTTCCATCTACTAGAGATGATTTAGACCCCTTGCAGACTACAGACTTTCTATCGGCCGATGGTTGAGACGGAATATACTTCGGCTCGTAATGAGTGTGGAGATAGCCCGTCTCAACTATCGGCCGATAGAAAGTCTGCAGTCTGCGTCGGCTTAGGTGGCGTCAGTCTGTGGCGTCAGGCCTTTTCAGCCATGTAAGAAAATGGGATGCTTACTTCTGCAAAATTTAAGCAAGTCCAAATGTGTGACGTGCCTCTGACTACCCTTTGGACAAATCTTTAAGTAAAGATCTGAGAGAATATCATGATAAGTGTTTACTGATAATAACTTGCAGGGTTATACAGGGTGTAAAAAGACGTCTACCGAAGCCGAAAGGGGTAGGTATAGGTACAGCATCCCAACACACAACCAAATCCAAAAGGATTTTCCGAAAAAAATCATTATATCCGGAGAAAACAGCGTTTGAAGATTACTATTTGCGTATTAGGTACTGGGTGCGTATTTATTACGTAGATTGCTGGATTTTGAGTTTTTTACGGTTTTTTTCTTTTATAAATCAAATTATTATGTATGTATGATCTTATTATGTAGTAATAAAATAGTAGTAAATAACCGAAAATAACATAAGATGACGTATAGCTAAGTCAAATTTTTTTTGCGTTTTTTTTCGCTAAATATGTTTAGAATCGTGGTCTGAAACCCCTGAGTTTTCGGTAGTTGTCTTTTTACACCCTGTATAATGTCAAAACTATCAAGCTTTGTAAGGACTACGGGTTCCAGGCGCGAGTCTTCAAAATCATATACATTTAAACCTGATCGCACACTCATCCGCGCCGTACGCGCCGCAGTCATTTTTCTATACAATAAATGCTGATGTCAGAAAATGCGGCTCGCTTCTGACGTCAGCAGCATTTTCTCTATTGAATTGACAGTTCACCGCGTTCGGCTCGGCGTGTGCGATCACCTTTACATCGACTCGCAGCCTTAAGGTCGATTCACACATATCAGTGAACCCACAGTTCCGGCACAGTACCGTTACAGTTCCGTATCCGTGCTACAGTGGTGCGTCAGTGCTTCAATTCACACATATCAGGCACAGTACAGTTCTCTGCGGGTCTTCGTGCACGACGTTCCCTTCAGACTAGCGTTGACGTCGATTGTTTTGATGGCACTCTTCAATAACACAGAATTAGCTATGATAGCCATTGCTTAAGACGAAGAAGAAGAAGAGAATCGAGGAAAAAAAAGAAAATGGGTACATGAAGCATGGTAGTTAAGAGAATCTGAAGGAGAATTCGTGACATTATACAAATAATTAATTAAAGACGAAAGAAAGTATTTTGAATATTTTAAAATGCATGCAGCGGCGTCAGTGATCCGTGATAAAATATCGTCGTCGCCGATCACGTCCGTGATGGCCGGTGCCGGCACTGACACTGACGGTACTGAGACGACACTGACACTGACAAGGTGTGAATACATCCATAAAGAATGTTTGAAAGAATAATTATCACTGATGCGGTACTGTGCCGGAACTGTGGGTTCACTGATATGTGTGAATCGACCTTTAAGCGTTTCGATTTTTCTGCTTTAGATCAAAGTCAAAGTCAAAGTCAAAAAGCATTTATTCAGTAGGACCGCTGGGATCACTTTGAAACGTCTTAAAACTAGGATCCCAAATGAATGGATTTTTCGATTCGGAAATTAAATATTTAGAAATATAATAATACATGCACAGTTAGGCTCAAGCCACATTGAATTAGTTTTATAGCAAGCCATTGGCGTCGATTCTGTTGTTCACTGACTAAACTTAACTAAAACTGGCACGTTCTTATTTGGTTCTCACTAAAGACAAAAATGGCATGTCGTTGAAAGTGACATAACTAAAAGTATAATCAAAATGGCGCCTCTGAGCTACTTTAGCAGCTGTTTTACACGGCAAGCAAAATGGTCTTGACTAAATCTACCCACAAATACTTCATTTTGACTAAAATTAAGAAATTTTAAGAATGCCACTGTTATAGTCATTCCATTTTAGACTTTATCGTTAACGAAATAAGAACGAAGCATTTTAGTTTAGTTTACTTTAGTCAGTGAACAACAGAATCGGGGCCATTATAAACCTTATGAACAATGGTACAACATAATATAGAAACGCTTGAAGAATGAACCGCACGAAAGTGCTCGAGCCGGCGCGCCCCGCTGGATGGCTTCGCCAAGCGTTTCTATATCTTGCACCAATGTTCATAAGGTTTTTAATAGCTTGCTATAAAACTAATTGACGCGTCGCTTGCCAATTCAATGTGCATTGAGCCTAAATAATGTCCAAAGCCCATAAAACACAACAAAACACTTACCCATAGCCGCTACCCATGTTAGCACAAAATTGCGTCAATCACAAAATGTGCGGAACACAACACAAAGTGCCATATATTATAATTTATCACATGTAATAAGCAATTTTCGTTCTTACGAAGTTAGAACACATGTACCAGATGTAGCTAGATTATTCTAAATGCATCTAAATACCGACTTCTACGTTTTTTTGTTCACACCAGTTCACACACACAAAATTTTGTGAAAGAAAATAGTTTTACATTAATATTGCTGAAAGTCCTGTATTGAATTGAAACTAATACCCTTGATAGGTACTAGCTACAAGGTACCTACTGTTTTATATCCTAATAATATAATAAATAATTTTGGCACAAAAAATCAGCATTGCCATTCAGCGTGGCAATGCCGCCAGTGTTTTGGGCACGCTTCCGACTGGCAGTGACCTGAATCAGTTGAGCTATCTATAGATCGTTTTTACGACGATCCTTAGATAGCTTGACTGATTCTATTTTATTTTGTAATTTTATGTACATATTGTAGTAGCTTAGTTTCTGTAAATAAAACAAACAAATTTTTTAAATGTATAAATAATATCCTATTCTAATATCCTAATCCTAATTCCTAATATTCCTAATAATATAATAAATCTGAAAGTTTGTGAGTATGTATGGATGTTTGTATGTTTGTGTATCAATCACGCCTAAATCAGTGAACCGATTTGGATGAAACTTGGAATAGGCGTAGATAGTGACCTGGAATAGCATATAGGCTATTCAAAATGTTGGTAGCACGCGGGCGAAGCCGCGCGCAGAAGCTAGTACAAAATATATTAAGATTCTTAATATCCCAAGATTTTCCTAATTTTTTTAAATGAACGCGGGGTTAGCCACTTAGGCCCTTATTAATAAACTTGACATAAAGCTACGTCATGCATAAACAATAAAATTGTATGGTTACTCACATAGATTTCTATGTTGAGTTCTATGGGTTGTTCATAGGTTAGATATGCATGACATAACTTAATGTCAAGTTTATTAGTAGGAGCCAATATATTTTTATGTGCAAAAAAACCGATTTAAATGAAACAATAATATTGGAAATACGCATTTAATCACGATATACATATAAGTACATATCACCGAATACAAAACACATAGCACTAGCAAGTCAACAAGTTTAACAACATTATTCTAAGATAAGGATTTTCACCACTCACCATTGTATATATTAAAACCGGTAAAACATTGGCGGGAAATATTAGACTATTAGAAAATAAACATACAAATAAATTAATAAAAATATAATTTCATTTATAAACCGGTACACAACCGGTTTTATTTCAAACTTGGACAATACTCTTTTATGGACTCTTACGACTAAACATAATATTAGGTATATTTTACTAAGCTGCAACAGTATTTCATTGGTAAGTGATTAAAATACCTAAACGTGGGTATATAGTACAATACTGAGGAAGAATTGAAGTCAGAAATGCGTATTAATTGGATAAGGCTTTGAAGCTATGCAAATAATACAAACAAATGCGTATAATATCTACTTCTTTTACTGGGCTCTTCCCTATTTCGGGTCAGAAAGTAGGTTATTTTCCAGTCCTGGTGATCAATAATAGAAGCGCCAGTATGGTCAAAAATTCATAAACTTTACGTTACTTTTGAGCACAATGCACTTATTACGTTATAAACATACCTAAACTATATAAAAACTAGCAATAGCCTCTGACTTCAACTCGATAAAAGTCTTCTAAAATTTAAACATTTAGAAATATGAGATCGTATCCTAGAATTAATGAGAAAACTTATTGGGATTACTGGTTTATTAACTTTTACCGGTTTATGCTCGATTGATCAACAATGTTATTGGTTCAATTCTAGAATACGAACAAGGGAATACATATATTTTGCTACATATAAACAGGACTAAATAAAAAACCGGTTATATTTTCATGTAATAGGTACTGTTTTGTAAAAATTAATATTTCAAATTTGGCTTGAGCCCAAAAATGAAATGATTTCAGTAAGAATATTCTTTAAAAGGGTTAACCAGTTTTTTTATTAAAGTCCTTTTCGATTCTTACGATAAATCGACAGTTATTTAACGGTTTTTATCAGTTTAGTTTCTTGATTTATATTTTAAAGAGAGCGATGGCGTTATTTAAATATGAATACATTTGTTAGATATTGATTATTATATTATTTTAACAGCGATACTTATGCTTTAAATGCTTTGATTATATTTTTGCTAATTTGTACCATTTAAAAATATTTCAATTTTACCTAAATTAAAAAATACACGATGAACACATTTTAAGCGATTTTTTCAAATAATTATATAATTTTAAAAATTCAATTAATTTTAAATGAAAATAAATTAATTATCAGATCTTATCAGTCTATAATTCAATACTAAAAAAAACAATCCAAAAAAACTCGTACAATGATATTTATGTATCATCCAAATAATACTATAAAAGTTATTTAATTTAGTATAAAATTTACGGCAGTCATTTGGCAATTGACAAAGGTACTCCGCGCCAAAAGCAGAACTCAAAAACCGGTACGTGAATAAATAAAAGTTATTTGTTACATTTGCAGAAAAAAAAATGTGAAAAACAATGGAAATAAGAACCTTTTTAGATAAAAAATGTTAAGTCAGAAATAATATTTAGTGACCGACAACGTACTTTAATCAAATTATGACGTCAAAAATTCGATTATGATTATATCCTTTTAGCGCAGAGTATCAAATTATAAAAATCATAAAAAGGCCTCAAGGCGGCCATAAAAACTCCGTCACCAGAGTTGGCCACTGACTCATACGAACTTACTTTGAATTAAAAAATGATAGCCAAATTAACTAACAGTTTCAGTCATCCGATGGATCGTTACTGTAAACTTCGTACGTCGATGAATTTGTTCTCTCCACTACGCGCGTCGATGAATCGATTCTGTCCACTTCGTACGTCGATACTGTGATTCGAGATGTCTCGCTCGCTAGATGAGATATCTCTACCTGTATTCAAAATCATATCGTCAATATTGACTTTGAGATTTTTTAAGTGACTTTTATCAATCTATGTTGATTTAATTTCAGTTTAGTAATCTAAATCTAATTGAGTTAGTGTTAAATTTTTTTTCTAAGAAGAGTGGGCAGAAGAGAGTGGAGGTCAGACAATGGATTAAAACCATTTCCAACGCAGAAGGTCAACTAAACATGTCAAAAACTAAAGCTAGACATGTCATGTGAATGTATTGGTCTATCTTTGATAGAGATTAGCTCGATTTCTTAAAATGGACTTTCTGAAGAGATTAGTTAGGTATTAATGTTTTCTTAAATTTAATGAATTATATAAAATTTCTTACCTTAAGCCAGGCTGCACTAAAATAAGCCATTCAATGTTGTAAAGCTAAGCCGATATTTAGTAGTTTTAATAGAATTATAGTAAGCCAACCCAAGATACTCGAGCTGTACTTTTTAGTAAGGAGTCGGTTTTTTGTTTAAGTCCTTTTATAACATGCATTTATGAAGCCTAGTTTTTCGTACTTAAACCAAAACAATTCATTTGAGATTATAAATTAAAATGCGTGTTTTTTTTTTATATTTATTCTACATCGGTCGTCTTAAATAGTTAACAACAACGAAATTTACAATTGATATAATATTAACAACGACATTGTAGTAACAGTTAAACACACCTGACAGACATCCTTGTAAATGTGACCAGCATAAAAAGAAGTTTTCAAATAGGAACGGCTTCATGACGAGGCAATTTTATGTTATTGAAATTATCAAGGAAATAAACAAAATAATTTTTTTGAAGTTGCATCTTTTAGTATTTTCACTAGATTTTATTTATTTAAAAAAACTTCATAGTTGTACAGCGTGAAACGTAAAAGTTATATGTGTCAGGGATACGTTCCTACGTGAAAAAAGTTATAGATGATTTACAGCGTCACGAGACCTACATTCTACTTTCTACAAGACGCTGTCTAGGACCTCGTTGAGCGATGGAGGAATGTTGCACTCATCCTCCTTTAATCGGCTTTATCCAAAGAAAATAGACACTAAACAACAAAGTGAGTTTCCTCACGATTTTTTTTCAGTTTGATTTATTTTTGTCAACAAAATTCGACTTTGTTATTTTAATATACCCACATTATTATATTTAATCGAACTATTTGAACGTGCAATCAATAATTAAAAATAGAATCTATTATTATATTCAAATCCGTTAGCTTAGGTCAGCATTTACAAGAAGGTGTATATTTTCATCTGTAAGCATTTAAACATTTAAACATTTTTTATTTAAATAATCATTTGTTTTTTTTTACGCTGGCCTCGGGGATACAGTCGTTGCCCTGTTTACGTTTAATAATTTGTTAGTAACATTTTAAAGTCAATAATCAGATTGTGATTTTAGTATTATCTTCGTCTATGGTATTACTAAATAATTGCAGGACAGAATTAGTATTAAGTATTTATTTGTTAAAACGTTTATTAAATCTTTAGGCAATTTTTTTTTGAGTAAAACTCATTTATTACTTATTAAGCAAAGATAAACAATGTTGAAGTTCCATTATCAAGCTTATCAATAAGAAATCGTTGTATGGAATAAATCATGCGCCATGGCAATTACTAAAACGTCACTAATGCAACGTACGACACAACGTTACTTAAAAGTCACTAACTTAAAATGTTTTAAGTAAAAATGCTTACAGATAATAAACAATGGTTTATATATAACACTCACATGAAAGCTGAATATAATGTATTTATAAGCGAAACAACATTGCTTTCGTTATGACAACCTTTTTTTTAGCGAACAAGTAGGATATAGAAAACGGTAGTTTTGGTCGACTTCACATGGGAAAATGGATTTTAAAGTTTCTATAATGTTGCCAACTAATTCCAACTTTCGTTAGATGTGGCGGATATTGTTTCCACCGACAGTCACAAATCTTTTTGGATCTTTCTGTTTGTTGCGAGAAAGTATAAAAAGATTCTATTATTGGCCAACACAGTAGTTTGTTTCCCGGTAGGTGTTCTAGTTATAATTGGCAACATTTATTATTATTTATACAACATCAATATAATTTGTACTTTGCAAAATCAAATGATATGAATGTTTGGACATTTTAAAATGCACATCAAAAATGATTTATCTAATTGTCTTGTATTTGAACTATTCACAGGGTGCTCATGGAAGTGTAAATGATCGTACACACACACCCTGTATACAACTAGATCAGTCGATGAACAACTATGATAATATTCAATTCAAATTAATTCAGTCAATGTTTTTGAAGACTTAAATCATTTGTTTTTTTATACATTTGGAAGAATATCCGTCGATTTTAACACCTTCCTTGCCACTACACGTTACGGGCACTGAACGGTTAACGGTTAACAATGGCCATTTACAAAAAAACCAATTTTTTTTGAAAAAACCATTCAGAGCAGTTTAATTTAGTTACATTCCTTTGATATTTTGAAATAAGTCTTCAAAAAAGTATTCTAATAAAAATCTACCGTGTTTACATTAAGGGTCCATTATTTGGCATTTTGCGTACACGAAAGTGGCAACACTCAAAATAAATACTATGGCCCAATCTCACAACTTGCTGATAAAGTGTCTGATAACATAATAACATCCAATGCCAAATACTTTATAGGCACTCTGGTTACGTTCTTAGTTACCGCAGTTTAAAATCCGGTCGTGAAAAGTGTGACTGTCACTGACTAAACCTGATCGCACACTTGTCCGCGCGGTACGCGCCGCAGTCATTTTTCTATACAAAAAATGCTGATGACCTCAGAAAATGCGACTCGCTTCTGTCGTCAGCAGCATTTTCTCTATTGAATTAACAGTTCGGTGCGGTCGGCTCGGCTGGACTGTGCGACCACCTTAAAACGTCGCCGCGTCACCCTGTTTGACACGGACGGACTGGGTGCTTAGTATTAGTTTTTTTACACGTTCGGTATCGACGCCGTAAACGCAGATTTGTATGGGAAAATAGCAGCGCCATCTTTTGGTACTCGCTCATTACTAATGAAAACCAGTACTAATCCACGCTAAGCACACTGAAGAAAAAACTGCCCGATTGGGACGTTTCCTCGTCTTCACTTTCCGCTCGCTAGTAACATAACCATTACCAAATTTTTGAAGTAAATACTTCTGTAGGCTGTTGAGATGGGAAAAAACCATTGAACTAGCTACACCCGTTACCGACACCTCTGTATATAAGTATCTGCTATTTCAACCTCAACAGCGACGGTGGCCTATCGGTTCATAACTCCGCTTACGATGCATATACTTTTTGCATTTTTTGACGTGACAACGTCTTATAATTCGATAGAGCCGGCTGCACGCACGAAAAAACATGACGTCATGCGGCGTTACCTCGCTCTGAGGCGTTCCATGTAAGGCTTGAAGTGCAAGCGAGAGCGCGTGACGCGCCTCCGATCCGGCGGCGCGGGCGCGGAGGACGCGGCGCAAACGTTGTCACGTTCAACTATCGTCAGTAAACCGACTTTACAGACAACCAATTTTTTTTAAAGTTTAGAACCGTTACCGACACCTCGCTCAAGTTTTCACTTCTGTCGGCAATCCAAATTCAAATTCAACCCATTTATTTGCTAGAAAGTATGTACAATGCTGGTGTAAGATAATAAGGTGAGTTTCAATACATTCTTACCATAAAATAGGCATGCAAATTTGTATTATTGTCTATAACTATATTAATATTAATAATATAATATAATCCCGGAGTGTCACTGTTTTTTTTTATCATCATCTGCCTGATAAATTCAAAACCAGAATCAAAAGAGTTTATCTGCTAGATACTTAAGTCTTATTAGAAACTTGTGAAACAATATGAACGCTATTTGTCGGATAAGTTATTGATAGGCTATCAGACACTTTATCAAGTGGTGACAATAGCCCTAAATTATTGCTACAAACATTATTTAAACCGTTTTTTCTCAGAGTAGTAAGAGCAAGCGCTCGACAAGGGCTTAGCAACTATTTTTTTCTGTGCGATGTTCATACCTACAATTCATACTATCTACTCTGGACCCGTATTCGATTGTATTAAAAACGTGCGTTATGTCATGTAATCGCTGTATACGAATTTCGTTATGATTCTATCCAAGAGGTAGGTATTACATGATATACATTACGGCCGGCGGATCTAGACCGGTCTGAAGTTGCGCTGTGCGCAGGTTACCCCGCGTCTTACCACCTATTCGACCCTAAAAGTGACTACTGCGCAGCGTTGCGACGAACTTAACGCCGGTCTAGATCCGCCGGCCGTACTGTACTATGATTATTTTTGTGTTTTTTGGGCTAGTTAAATAAATAACTGAACATTCCGATAGATTTTTTGTAATTTTTTATAGTGCTTATCCATACTTGGTATTTCATTAAGAAATGAAAAGTATTATCGGCTTTAGGAGGATCGTCTGATCATCGCGGGTTCGAATCCCGTCATGGAATCGAAAATTTTGATAAGACTTTTCATTTTTTAATATTCCGATAGAACTCTCATCGAGCTAATATTCGAGAAAGCTACGCCCCAAAACGTGTTGCCCTGGTTCACGGTTTCGGTCGTGAAGGAACAGGTGGAATCACCAAATAAATGCTGACTTTGACTGTCAATAGAAGTCTTGTGATTACATGACATAACGAAACGTCTTCGATACTGACAAATGGGCTGAGGTCAAAGACCTCGATGGAAGCACAGTTTTGTGTTTCAATGCCATGTTTTACTAAAAGCTAGCTGGGTTATACAAAACGGGCGTAAGCGTTTGAAATAAGAATATAAGAGCGCGTATTGATTTTTGAAGAAAAAGGTCGGTTACAAAGAAGTAACAGAGACGATTGGAGAGAGTGAGATGGAATTACATCATTGCGCCGGCAAGAGCTGCGCTCTTTTATTCATTGTAGTGATTTACGGATCACAAAGTTGTTTTTGACCTTTTAGTTACCTTTACCGGTTTTTATCGGTTACTTAATAAAACCGGTTTTTATTTTACGTAGATAGTTACGATGACAGAAAGTGCATCTATTGAGTATTTAACTGCTGTTTTAGGTTCAAAAAACACTTTTTTTTTTCAATATACCAGTCGAATCATTTAGCCTACTCTCCATGACCGATATTTTCAACCTTATATTATTGAAAGGCACCTAAGTCTGAACCGTTTTGTTCATACTCACACGCGCTCTACATATTTTTATCTCTTATTAATATGGTTAATCATTTATAGTCCCTTTCTACTTGTTGTTTTAATTGCAACTACAGAACCCACCATTAAGCAGCGTCCAAGAAAAAAGGCATGTATTAGTGGCGAAAAACAGGCATCATTACTGAATCAGGCATATGTAGAAAGACTACTACCAAACACAACCAATCACACAATACGAAAATGACGTATTTTGACGTGATACGTCATTTTCGTATTGTGTGATTGGTTGGAATGGGAAAGGATTTCAAGTTGTTGACATAGAGAAGGGTGAGGAAAAACGAGAGATATTTTCAGTTGTAAGTAGCTACGTTTTATATTTACGTCAAATTGCAATGTACGACTGTAAAAATTACGCTTGGTGTGTCCTCTACCTGTTGCTTAGGGAAAAAGATTAATGTCAACTTTGAAGTAGAAAAAACTATTTGGTAGATATATAGATAGAAAATACTTTGGTGTGTACAGATTGGCATAGATAATGTTAGTATGTTTTTGGGAGTAGTCTTTTTACACTGTATAAATATCACTACCTATTTTTTGTTTGTATGATGTACATTAAGACACTACAGAAAATGTAAAAGTGTTGAGTTTAAATGTCAAGTCAAATGATTCTAGAGTATTCTACGTGCATAGCTATGGTGTATTAAGGATCACTATTATAGTCTCACAAACTTATCTGTTCCGGTGAGGGAGGCGCTGCTATCGCATTTGGCATAGAGAAAGTAAATTACAATGGCATTTGGTATTGCCAAAAAATAACAACGGTAAAGTGGGTAAGTAAGTAAATATAAATTAAATATAAATCAAGATTCTATGATTGCAGTTCCAATAATAGTACAATAATACACAGAGGTACATGTGTCAAATTCATAGCCTCCTTTTTTTGCAGGTGGTTAAATAATGTAGAATGTGTAAATAATGTAGAATAGGATATTTTGGCATTTTTTGAAAACTGTTTTATATCAAGCCTGAGGTCGTAATAGCAGATTTTTTTTTCAATGAAAAAAGAAACAAATCTGACAAAAAATAAACACACTGAGCAAACAAGCAATGGCGGAAATGCCAACTGGAAACGAATGGCAGACAGATTGACATTTCAAAATGGCGTCGTTAGTTCCTCTTTTGGCCACCGGTCCAGATATGTTTGTGGCAATCTACAAGCGATTGTTATGTAACTTCTACTCTCTCTGTGACATGTGAAGAGGAATCATTGATATTTTAAACAACCACTATTGCCTAGTAGTGCAGTAGGTAACTATGAATGATAGTGCTAGGTAAATGCCGCACTCAGTATTTAGTTAGTGAGGTAACTATGACCATGCGTAGCAGTGTAGGTATGCTAGTGATGTGTGTAGGTTTCACCCATAATAATGCTAGCAAGTTTTACCCATAGTGTTAGTAATAATAAGTAATAGCTCATCACTGCGCTAGTGAAACAGTTGATGAGTGACTTGTGAGTTAGTATGTTTTAAGTAAGTACCTATAGTCATATGCGTAACATTTACATCACTTAGCGACAAATAGTGATAGTAAGAACATGAATAATAACATACTAATAGTGTAAATTCTACTCATAGTGAAGTGCGTAACTAGTGACACATAGCGATAATATTAACTTACTACTTCGCTAGTGGGAAATTAGATGATAGTACCGATCCTAGTGAAGTATACCTAAGTACGTTTTACCCACAGTGAAGTGCGACGTACATAGTAATAAATAACACTTCGCTAGTGAGACAGTTGATTGTATCCTAGTGATGTGTGTATCTATCCTACTGATGACGATGTACATTCTAGGCAAAGTGAAATGCGATTCATAGTATCTAATCATAGTAATAACTCACCACTTCGCTATAAAGACCGTTGATGATACTATCTGAGTGATGTAAATTCTACCCATAGTGATATGCGTAACATTCGTTAGTGACACGTAATATAATAGTGATAGTAATAACTCACCACTTCGCTAGTGAGACAGTTGATAGTGTTTAGAGCACGGGGCGGCGGCGCGGGGCGCGGGGAGCGGCGCCCGTCTGCAGGCGTTGCGCCGCGAGCCGGGGTTATAGGGTAGCCTGGAAAAGAATATAGGTAACTTTATCATCATAAAGGTAAAAGTAAGATCGTACGAGTCAGTGGCCAACTGTTGACGGAGTTTTTAGGCCAGCTTAAGACCTCCGTCATGGCTTAACGACTTAACAGCCGGGACCGACAATTTAACGTGTACGGAAGCGCTCGGTCACACATCCACTTACTGACTGGTCAGAACATTGCTTAGCTTCAACGATCAAGAACGTCTTAGCAGGCTACATCACGCTTCCAGTCCTAAAGGTGATGGAGGATCCTAATGGAAGCCAAGAGATACCAAGGCAGACAAAAGAAGAGATGGCATGACATCATTACTAAACCGTATTGTCTAAATTGGATGATGAAGGTTAGAAAGAGTAGGCAACAGCAGCAGACAAGCCTGAAATTAAACTTGGGAGGCTGGAGGGTAAATTCCTCTCATGATGTGGCGGTATGGGTTGAGATGACGGCTGATAGAGGAGAATGGAAGAAGAACACATGTTGTGCCGACCCCACATAATGTGGGAAAAGGGCAGGAAGATCATCATCTTCATGTCGCATGTAAGGGAGCACTAAGAAAGGAATTTTGGAAATTGGTAATGGTCCGTGGTAATAGTAACATATAATAATCCATACAACCATCATCTTCCTGCCCTTTTCCCACACTATGTGGCGTCGGTTCAACATTGTTCTTCCTCCATTCTCCTCTATCAGCCGTCATCTCAACACTCACTTCTTTCTTACTCATGTCATCCTTCACACAATCCATCCATCTTTTCTTTGGCCTACCTCTACTCGTGAATCCATCAACATTCATACCAAGCACTCTCCTAGTTACATGACATTCTTCCCTTCTCATTACATGCCCATACCATGCTAGCCTGTTGCTCCTCATCTTTTCATTCACTGGAGCCACTTTCACACTTCCTCTATGTACTCATTCCTTACTCCGTCCACTCGCGTCACTCCACACATCCATCTCAGCCAAGTGCACATCCATGGAACCGTAAAGATTTATTTTAATTTCAAGGAAATGTAACTAACCTTGCTCGCTACTACTGGACTCCGTAAAGCTGGGTGTTCCCTCGGTCCACGTCGGCGTGGATCCCTCCACAGATGCTGGGGGTGTCCAACAGACGCTGTAATAACAACGTTGTTACTATTAAGTACATAAAATAGAAGAGAATAAAAAAAAAAACTATTTTCGCCACAAAATACGACATCTCCGTAATCTCCGTTCCGTCGTGATAAAATAGGTTAAAATAAAGTGACCAAAAAAAGGCTCAGTATTTGCTCCAGCACAATGGCTGAAGCGTTGGTTTTCGCGCCATAGCATAATAATGAAACTTATGCCCTTACATGTCGTCTTTTCTAGAATTCGCGATATTTTCCTTCATCATTTGAAAGAAGGTACTAACACAGCGGACAACATAGCCGTAAATGTTCAACAGTAAATCTTATCTGTGCACGACTTTGAACTCAATACTTTAGGAGCGAAAGACGAGGGCGTTTTGACAAAACCACCAGCTCTTCTATGTAGGCACCTAATGTCCGCAAGTCAATTTTATAAACACATTATAACACACCTCGCATCATTACTCCTCGCACTGCTAAGCGCAGCTGGCGTCAATGCCAGCGAGCTAGCTGAAGACGTCGTCATCACTGACGCAGCACTAGACGCACCGCGACGTCTCCCAGAAGCACTCGAAGATGTCGTCGACGAAGAGTTAGTCCGACTAGTCCTCAGCGGTGGAGCCTCTTCGAATGGCGGCGGTGGGGTCGAACAGCAGGACAGAGGAGCCCCGGCTGGCGGTAAACTAGCATTACTACTAGCAAAGCCAAAAGACTTGGAAATGCTACAGGTGACACCAAAAAGATAGGTGGTATAACGGGGTTAGAGGATATGAGAATAAGAGCAGACTCATAAATGATTTAAGTACTATGGGTATTGGTAACAGAATGAGTGAATGATAAATGTTATAGATACTATGTTTGTCAGTAAGACAGTATATGAAATAGATACCAGACAGAAAGGTGTTATAGGATAGGTCTGTGCTACCTGTGGGTGCTAAGAATATGATAAAGTAGATAAGTACAATATAAAAGAATGATATAGATGATAGAAAAGATACCAATAATACAGGTGATATAGGGGCTACAAATATCGATAATATATCATTTGATGGAGCAGATACCTAAGAAATATAAATAAATATATAAATAAAGGATCTAAAGGTAAAGTTACGGATTATGAAGGATCAGATTAATATGAGAGTTACTGACAGAAGAAAATAATGCAGGACAAATACTATGACAGTACTAGTAAGATAAACATACAGATATAAAACTAGTAAATCGGTTCAAGCGCATTATCAGTTATAATAATAAAACATGCAGAAATTAGAATAAGTTGTAGATTTCGATAACAAGCTATGTAAAGGATAAAAGGTGTAGTCAGACAAACTAAGAACTATATTATGCATGTCTGAATAAGAAAACAAAGGAGCGTATAAGAAAAGCATTTATCAAACAACGATGCAGTAATAGAAAAGCTTTTTAATATACTAATTGCAAAAGATAATGATATGAATAATATTAAAAGTTAGCTTCAGAATAAGATATAAAATAAATATTATGCTTAAATAGGTAAAGTAATAAGAATGACCTTCAATATTGGATGTATGTAGCTATGCGTATGAAATAAAATGTTACTTAAATACGTGAAACTATAAGAAGGTTATACTAAATATCATAAATGAGGGAAATATAACGATAGAGGTAATCTAAGTTATTCTAAAAACAAATGTAAATAGTAACAGTAATGACGACCGAGCAGTTTTCAAAAACAACAAAGATATTAGTAAAAATACAAACATGGCAGTCATTGAAACCAATCACAACATGATCTACACTACAAAGGTACATGCTACAGGAACTATGTGTTCTAAAACTACAAATATAAATAAATATTTACGCCCTAACATTATGTTTTGTATGATAGACTTTCCTTTCTTTTCGTAATTAGATTTAATCTAACATTTTCATATTTATTATCATCCATGAATCTTCAATGATTCAAGTATTTTTAAAATGATCAATTTACAGAACTTCTTCAATATCTTTTCTCATCTTGAAAATCTTCCTCTTTTCTGATCTCTTCCTAAAGCTGCCTTTCTTCTTCTGTCTTGCTACTTTTGGTGGTTCTTTAGTATCTGAGTCAGTGCCTTCTGAGAACCTTTTAATTTTCTCATGAACATTACCAGTTATAGTTTTCGATACTACTGGATTGATAGCTGTGTTTTTAAGACTGAAATGTTTTTTATCAACGGAGCTGACGCTCCCGTGTGTATATTCTATAGGTTCAAAAATTTTCTTTGTTTCCTTCACTACTTTATGTTTGAGTATTTCAATGGATTTCTCGGATTTTTTACTATCTTGAGATGAAGATATCGAGCTCCGTCTAGAGCTGTCATCAGAATCGCTCTGTACTTTCCAAATGTGTTTTTGGAACATATCGATTTTGGTCTTAGCTTTCTTGTGGCATATAACTTCGTCTTTTGTCATGCCTCCTTTAGACTTGCCCTCAATATAAGTTCTTATCTCTACTTTAGGTTTAGTCTTTTCCCTTTTGATTTCAGGAACTCTAGTTTTCTCACGTTTTGATTGATTGAAGTTCAGTTTCTTTGTTATCCCGGATATGATTCCAGGTTTTCCATTTTTGGCCTCAACCACTTTGGTATCAGGCGTGTTTTGTTCTTCAGTTTTTCCTGTTTTCTTAAGACTCTTGGCAGCGAATATTAAGTCTGACGACCTAACGTTATGCACACTGACTCTTTCGGCTACTTCAGCGTTTGATTTTTTTATTATCTTATCTCCGATTTGGTTCACAACTCCTTTTATAAATTCAGACGGACTTTTGGTTCGCTTTGCTCTTACTTCATCGCTATCTACAACTTCGCTCACTTCGATGACTATTCTTTCCTCGCTGCTTGACTCCGTCAGCGATGTATCGTCATATTCACCCGAATCTAAATGTTCGAGAACTAGTTTGTCGATATTGAATTTAGCCATCATGTTCGTTTGCGCGATAAGATCTCTACCTGGATAAGATCTTTGAGTGATACTATCACCTTCTTCAGCGAAATCTAAGAACGAATTAGAAGCGACTAGTTTAGTAAGCTTCACAGAATGCTCAGAAACAGAAGGTGCTATGCGGCATGCGACAGGCTCTTTAAACTTAAAATCATGGCCATAGAAGCTAAAATCGTCGTCGCTACTCGTGATCGGCGTTTGTGGTGGAATATCATTCACAGATATGTTCAAAGCATAATCACCTTTGCTATCTATCGTGGAAGAGTTTCCTCCACCGCGCTTCGCTTTGGGGGATCCCCTAGGGGGTACTGGAGGGGGAACCCTTTGCTTAGATCCCTTTAGAACTGCCGGGAAAGCTACATCGGGTTCTGAAGACGCTGTTGTCGTTTTCATAGACGACATGGTGACTTTAGCAGCGGTAGACACCGGTGACGTAACTGAGGTTGGAGTTATATGAGCTGTCACGTCAGACAAAGACACTGATATAGAGAAAGACAGAGACAGTGTAAAGATTTATTAGTAAGGTTTAAAATGTATACAGAGTTTGGCACGTTCGTTACAATTTGTGTGAAATGGAAGCGTAGTTTACAAATCGAGGATAGCGTGTTTGTATTTATATTTTTTATGTGGAGCTTGACCGTTCAACGTATCGTTTTTTATTGGTTTTTTAAGAGTTTTAGAAAATAAATCATGCATAAATAAAGTGGTATACCCAATAGAAAAGATCCGCCAGGCCAGAGCAGCGTGGAAAATAGGAGAATACATGAAAAAAAGCTTGTTAATATGTTTTTATAGAGTGGTTAATATAACATTTTTGTACTTATTCTATAATCTTTTTTTATATTTTGATGCAATAGTCAATAATGTAACTAAAAATTAGGAAGATAAACTTTTATATATTAAGTGGTCAAAACAGTAAAAAAATATATATTTTTATTGGTCGATAAAATATATAATTATGATCATTAACGAGATATAGCAAAAAATTAATAATAAAATATTGAATTTCATAAAATTTGGGTCATGGAAACGGCATGAATTATATTGCGTACAAAGCTTATAATATAAAATTATATTAAGCCCACAATGCGTTGTCATTTACAAAGCCACATAAAGCTTTATATTTCTATAATTAAAATATATATATTATTTTTTACTTATTTTATAATATTCTCTTCCATGTGTAACCTATACATAAAAATAGGAACCCTGTTTTTGTGAATGTTATCAAATATTACTTATTTATTATTTTTTTCTATGACCATTAACAACAGGACTCAATATTTCAAGTTCTTATCGCTAGTCATTCTCACCTGCCTTCATGCTGACACCGCTGGTGCTCGCAGCGCCTATCCAAGCAGCGTGGAAATAACATTTATAGAGTAAAATGTGTTTTCTATGTTTTATTGCTCAGTGTTAATAACAATTTTAAACTTATACATTCCAATAAAATAACAAATAATACTAAGTATATAAAATTATATATTAACCTAGTAATAATAAAATATATTTAATATAGCAATGTAATATAAGGATGGAATTAATACTATAGATAGGATAAGGACATAATAATGATGATGAATGATGAAAGGGATCGAATGAAACCCAGTAATTTCTTCAAATATGTGATGCTTAATATAATGCAAATAATTATGTAGGTAATCTCAAGTTTCTGCCTTAAGCCAGGACTATTTATTCTTAGTTTTAAAATAAAGCCACTAATTTATTCTACTACTACTATGATGTGAACAACTTGAACACGGAAAAGATTTATGTTGATTTTAAAATATATATTTTTTTGTACCTACCTATTATAAAAATGAACATGTAATTTACTTCTTTGTTTCTTCTTCTTCTTCTTTTATTTGATGGCAATCTACACAACTAGGTGTAATTCTACCAATGTCAAGTTTTAAATATAGATTTATAGTCATGTCAGTCAGGAGATTGATAATTTTTTATAACTATTATGTGTACCTACATGACTCAAAGATTAACTAATTTATTGAAAAGAAACTAATCTTGGCATTGATTTACTATATCATTTAATTTAATGACAATAACTTTAAAATCAAATCAAATCTTAACTTTGGGAGACAATAATGTTTAAATAAAACAAAATAATCAGAATTATATATTATATTCAATGTTATATACATAAAGATTTGGTTATATACAAGCATATTTAAAGTCAGCAAAACGTTATCAGACACTCGAACTTATGCCCAGAATATATAATTAAAATAATTATCAGAGAATTATATAATTATAGAAGTATACAATATATTATTAGAAATTACATTTACTGTTATAACTGGTATCACTGGTATTAAAGGCGTCGTAATAATTGGCAATGATCGTACGATGACAGATTTCTTCATTTGCTCGTGCGATGGCTTGCGAGCTCTAAGTAGGAAACTGAAGAAATCTGTATGTTTGAACTCATCGCACGTCGAAAACGCATGGATTCATCGTACAATCATTGCCAATCAGGACGACGCCTGAGGCAAATAAGTATATATTTATTCAGACTGACTTTTTCATTCTGTAGTTCTTAAACATTCACGATCACCACTCATGTTTACAATATTTTTTATTCTGATTTTAAATATTAACTTTGTGTTTACAAAAACGATATCATAGAATCGGATAATTTACCCTTTTACCAACTTGTATAAAACAGTATACCAATTTACCGAAACTAAAAAAACATTGCACGGTTGGGATTCGAACCCACACCTTGAAAGTCAAAGCACTATACACAGTCAGTCTCGATAGAAGATTTTAAGATCAACACAAACAAATACATAAATTTGCAATCAAATTTGCTAGTAATTTTAATTTTATTTAAAATTTCTACTAAATTGAATAATACAAAACGTTATTCAAAAGCGTTTACGAAAGGCACTTCAAGCATTATAATCATTTATGTATCAAATGTCAATGTTGACGTTCATCTTTACATAACTTATAGCTTTTAATTATTACCTTATATACCGTTATAATTAAATTATCAGTGTATTGGGACCAACGCAATAGTCTTAATTAGTAACATAGTGGCTTTAAATCTTTTTATAATTTTGTAAGCCTTTTTACTATAGATGATGTGAGCGACAAAACCTATAAATAAATAAAAAATCCAACAGAGTTTTTGTTTTTATAAAAAAATATATTTATATAGGTATAAATCGCGTCACGTAAAAAGAACGCTGGCTGTCATGCTGCGCCATGCACGCTTTATGGGTCCATTTGACGGTACGGGGTGAGGCGCGGGGCGGGATGGTCGCGCGCCACACGCTTGCCAGCGCGCTATTGCGGAGTCAGTTGGCATTTGCCTTTCGCGCTGTGCCCACGTTACTTTTTCTCTCAAAATACCATCGCGCACAAAAGTTTTTAATTACGAAATCGTTTAACATAAAAAAATTAGAAAAATATTTATGGCGTAGGTAGGTATATTGCTGTATGAAAAGAGGGGTTGATAATAATGCATTTGATATTGTAAAACAAAGTATGAAACGGACAACAAAGGCAACAAAACATTCCGTGTCTATAGTAAGACGAATAAAATTGTAAAAGGTTCAAAAGATTCGGAATACCATTACGACTTAGTGGAAGGAGTTTCAACATTAACATTATCTTTAATGATTTTAATACGATTAAACATTCTTTTTAACACCCTTGCTCGTAAAGCTGATGTAATTCCACCGGTTTTAAATATGTAAAGCGGGTCATAACAAACGCGTGTGTTATCAAAGCAAATAGTTATGTTATAGTCCATACAATAGTACATTACGATATTAGTGCGTAAAGTTGGTTATAACATGCGAGGCGGAATTTCAGCCCGAGCCGCAGGCGAGGGCGTAATTGAGCCGAGCATGTTATAACCAATACGCACGTATATCGTACGACGTTTTTTAACACATTTGCGAGGAAACAGAAAACAAAAACATTTTAATTATACTCAATCTGTGAATGCACACTGTTGCTTTCCCGCCATTTGAACAGACTGCCTACTGGCGCCGCGCGGCGATTAGTTCTCCTTTGAATAGCAACAGCGCGCTGCTCACTAGCTGGAGGCACGACTCCAGCTCGGCGGCGATCAGTTCCATATTTGAAATGGCAAATAATGCTGTTATGGAATTTGTATGGACTATAACATAACTATTTGCTTTGATAACACACGCGTTTGTTATGACCCGCTTTACATATTTAAAACCGGTGGAATTACATCAGCTTTACGAGCAAGGGTGTTAAAAATTCCATAACAGCATTATTTGCCATTTCAAATATGGAACTGACTGATCGCCGCCGAGCTGGAGTCGTGCCTCCAGCTAGTGAGCAGCGCGCTGTTGCTATTCAAATTTCGAACTAATCGCCGCGCGGCGCCAGTCAGTAGGCAGCGCTAGCGCGCTGTTACAATGGCGGGAAAGCAACAGTGTGCATTCACAGATTGACTATAATTAAAATGTTTTTTTTTCTGTTTCCTCGCAAATGTGTTAAAAAACGTCGTACGATATACGTGCGTATTGGTTATAACATGCTCGGCTCAATTACGCCCTCGCCTGCGGCTCGGGCTGAAATTCCGCCTCGCATGTTATAACCATCTTTACGCACTAATATCGTAATGTACTATTACGGAATTAAATATGTTTTTAATTCTATTTAATGATTACTCTATCAAATATATTTGAATGTACCTACCACTAACCAATATACGAATCCGCAAGCGAAGGGCTAGTTCAAAAATAAAACATTAGGTCGAGTACTTTCGTGCGCGAGTGTACCCATGCGCAAACATACCCCCTCCACTTTTTTCCAGCGTTCTTTTTACGTGACGCGAGCTATACTTAATCTTTCAATAATTAATTTCTCAAATAAGATGATTTAAGTATCATAAAGTAATTTATCATTATTATCTTTACAGGGGACAGAACTACCGATTTGTGACGTCATAATACAGTATCTTGATTTTTTTATTTGAAGAGGAACGATTCTCTTTTTAAAGCAACTAATTATTATTATTTTTAAGCTTGATTAACAATCAAATTCTATATTTTTACATAGTTTAATTGGCTATATTATAAATAAACACAAAAACAATTTAAAATAACATTTGTGACATTGAAAATACTCTCTGGGAATGTCTTTAGAGCATACGGACACGAAATAGGGTGACCACCAAACATTATTTACAGAAACAACTTTATAATATTGATATAACACTGAGATTTAACTATAAAAATCGATTACATGATTTGTATGAAGTAATAATTGATTATGTAAAAAGAAACCATAAATAAACTTAATTTATTTTATTACTGTTTTATTGTCACTAGTTTACGAATTATGGTCCTGCGAGAATGCAAGCAAATCTGAAAATCAGTGCATAAAATGTACGTTATCTTACAAGAATTGAACCAACGTTCAATTCACACATTCACCATTACCTACAACCTTTTAAAATTTATTATTTTATACAAATTATTACAATATTCATTTTATTCTATAACACCTTTTTAAAATGTCCCAACAAAAACAATACCATGGGCACCTTATCGTGTACAGCACACACCTAAACTGACGACTGAATTTAAAAAAAACGTGGAAATTTATCGCGTTTGGATCTCATCATAAAATATACGACTCATCTCACTGTAACGAATGCTCTTTTTGTTACATGTTACATTACAAAACGATCAACAGATCTATTTGTAAAGTAACTTATAAAATAAATAATTTTTATATTAAACATTTTACTGCGCATAGAATCATCTGACATGTCTAGATTCGGCCATATTGTATTTCGAAATGATCAGTCGCCAGCCAAATAAATATTATTTTATTTAATTCATTCATTTTCATAATGATTTTCTTTCATACAATTCTCATCATCATGCAATAAATAGTTTTCGACGGTATTACAATAAAGAAAAGAAATTTCCATACATTTCTTGTTTTTTGTCAGAACGTTTTCAGGATCAATATTAAGATGTTTCTTTCATTTTAAACAATAATTATAATTGAGTTATCGACGACGTTAGGACACACCCAATTAAAAAAAAACCAGATAGATTTTAGATATTAGGGGTTGATCAGAACATCAAAAACTATAATTCTTGTTCATTTTAAAGTCATTGAAAACGAACTGACAATATTGCAATGACAAATACTACATTTATCCGTCGTGTTAAGTAAATCATGGTCAATGTATTTATCATTGCAATCTTGAATATGAAAGTTTAACATACTCCAGTCTACTTAGAACCTCGAAAAGAACCACTTCATACACCAATATCATTTCAAAAACCTTTTGTAAAAGTTGAACAGCTTGAAAAACAATCATCTCTATCTACTAAGATATCAAAGTGATACCAGCGGTCCTACTGAATAAATGCTTTTTGACTTTGAGTTTGAATACGTCAGGCCTATGCTCAGTCAACTCACGCTGTAGCCTGACATGATTGAGTAGTTTTGTCTAAGCTATCATAACTTACTCGGACTTATCAATAAAAACTCAGGCCTTTACATCTATAATGATTTATACAGCGTCAGGAGGCAACCTATGCCTACACTTTACGGGAAGCTGTAGGGAGACATTGTTTTGAGATGGAATAGGCTTGCCCAGCACCATTCATAAAGGCAAAGACTAAGCGTTAAGCTGATAAAGCTGTTGGTTTCATCACGATATTCTTCACGCTTAAGAGAAAATTCAATCGAATTCTCATCCTTTATCATTCCAAGTATCTGAAATATTTATTGCCTTAATTTTAAATTGCTTTTGAAACCAAAGTGAAGTTACTCAAATCTATTCAGCTTTTACTAAAGGTTCGCATCTTAGTCATTACTGACCGTACATTACTTGACATTTCTAAAATTGTCTTAATTGGACTTAACTGCACCCTTTACAAAGATAACTCAAATCGCAGCGAATAAATATTTGGACAAAACCACGTCCGAATACAAGCATCTAATCACTAACAAACTATAAACTATAGTTGTTTCTTTACTTGTGCAAAAGACAGCGAGTTCCGGTATCCTTCAGGGATCCACCCTAGGTCCGCTCCTGTTCACGCTTCACCTAATCCATTAGTCGGATTTGGAGGTATAACTATAATCGTGCTTCCGCTGTTATTCGTAGAGTATATTTCAGCGTTTTCAATACTCCTCACGTACAAGGTCTCTTTGATGAAAACCTCGGAATCAGACTCCTTTATATCGTCACTACCGTTCAGTTTGACAACGGAAACATGAGCGTCTTTTCTAGTAAGTAACGGTTCTCTAGTTTGTATTTCTTGATCGCGTTTCAAGACTGGAGATTCCGATCTAATGTATACTGTTTGTGTTGATCTCACTTTTCTGAATCTCATATCTTTAGGTAGAGTTGACGCGTCTCTTACTTCTTTTGTGGGAGTCGCACTTCTTGTTCTGTAGCTTGAATTGAGACTTTTAGGTAATGTGTTAGCATTATTTTCATTTGTACTTGTAGTAGGAGCACTATCTGCTTTAACCAGTCCGATATCAGCGAAAAATTTCTTAAACTTCTCAACGAATGTCGGTGATTTGGCTCTATTCAAGCTGTTTGTTAGTCTTTCGTTAGATTCTTTGATTTCATCGATTCTCTCTGGTATATTCGACATACTTTTATGTTTCTCTACAGATCGTCTATTCACCTCCTCATCGTCATCTATATAAGGTAGATACGGTAGATCTTGTAAGTTGTTCTCGTTTCTTGTATCTACCGAGGCATCTTTGAGTATTTTGATAACAGGCGTATCAGCCACATAGATCTGTGGTACGCTAGTGCTTGCGTTATCGGTTTGTATGCCACTATCAGCTAGACTACCATTTATATGCGAGCTACCAGCGCCTGTACTGAGTACTTTAGTAAGTTGATCTGACAAAGACTCCATACGTTCCGTAATAGATGTTCTATAGACGTTCTCTGCGTATGAAGGGCCTGGGTTGGCTAGATTTGAGGTATCGAATTCGATTCGTCTTTGAAAAGGTCGTCTATCTATATTCAATCTGTCTGAGAGTACAGAGGGGTATTCGGTAGCAGGTGGAGGGTGTCTTTGGTTCCATGTTGATATGGTTGTGTCAGTAAAGTCGCTCACGCTTGATCGTACGGACGATCTAGGTGAGAGTCTCGACTGTCTAAGCATGTCCGGATTGTAATCTTTGATCGGTCGTCCGATGTACATACGCCCTGTAAGAATTACCGTGTCAGTGATTTCTGGATTTCTCCGTTTATCTGATTTCTTAATTGGGAGACTAATTTCTCAGTTCTCAAAAAAAATCAGTCTCATGAATTTAGATTAATCTGAACGTTGTTTTTGAATCTGATTCTTATTAGGACTGATGTTCAATTTATGATTCAGATCTCTCAGTTGAAAACTGATTAAACGGGTTTGATTTTTCAGAGATTTCTTCTTCGTAAATGAGCCTGATTTCGTTTTTTCCTGTCATACATTTCAGTTTATTTTTCGCACTCCCGTCGTTCATGCCATTAACACAGTTCCACACTAGTTAGCACAAAACACATCACAGTTTTTGACCGATAAATTCGCGATAAATTCCAATTTGCGAAAAATCAAACTACTTTAGATAAATAAAAAATCAAAAAACAAAACAGGGGTCAATCACCGGGCGGGGATGGAAAGGGTGAGGGTAAAAATAAACTGAAATGTATAAATAGGTACTAAAATAATTCGCATTCTGTTAGGGTTGGGTTATAACTACATTTAAAATAAATGTTAGTTCTAAACTACGGTTAGTAGCGGGTCTATAGGGTGATAATAACAAATTTATCAGTTCCTACTTGATGGTTTGAGGTATCGAGCTTACGAGCATTTTAAAATGTATTACTTAAAAGTCGTCATAACTTATTCTGACCCGTAAGGAACTCTTGCCAACTCAAATGTAATAAGACTTCAAATAAGAGGTTGCCAATATACAAAATCTTTTTTCAATGAAGTTCCCCGATTACTCAAAGACGCTTGAACATACTTTTTTTGTTTGGAAAGGCCATACTACCAAAGGTATCCCATAGAAATATTATTCCCGAGAAATTTAAACTTTTCCCGTAAACTCAAAAAGCCTCACTTGTCATTTTCATGAATTGGTTTTGAATTTGGATTTCATCCCGTACAATTTTTATTCATGAGAGATTTATATTTAACCTCAAAAAACCTCACTTAAAATTGTCGTCGGATTTAATTTTTTTTTTTTTACTTTTAAATTATACTCTATTCTAAAGTAGAGATAGGGTTTTCCAAGCAGACAAAATCACATACCTGGAGTTTCCACGTCATCTTGCGGGCGTCCCTTTGCGATGCTCTTCCTCTTCGAAGGGGAGTGTTTCAATGCTGTAGGTAGTAGTGCCAGTTATTATATGTAGTTGAAAATGGTGTACTATTGTGATTTATTAACAAATTTGTTTAGAATAGCTATTTATCAAAACAAGACATAAAAAAGGCAAAAATTTCCACAACAAATACTGCGAAAATTTGTAAATTTGATAAATTTGTTAATGTTAATCAAATCAAGACAAGAAAATAGGCAAAAATTTGGTATTTGTTTTTCTTAAAAATTTACTTAGATTTGGCAAAGACTGAAATTTCTAGTATTTAAATAGGATCATGATTGTATATCTTTGAAGATGTCTAAGGCGGACAGAAGAAGAAAAATTTAGCAAATTTATAACAATTTTACTTTATAATTGAAGCTCAAGTGATGTTAGCTTTGCTTAGCCGTTATACTCTTAAATATAATCACAATAGTACTCCCATCACACATAAAAAAATAATATTAAATCTAAAAAGCGATGCTGCAAAATAAAATCACAGCATTGCAAATTAACTTCTGTAAAATACTACATACAACAATATTATCGAATGTTTCTGTTGCAAAAAAAACATAAAAATGTGTAAGATCCATATAGATATATGAATGCACTAAAATAAATAGTTGAAATATAAAAATCGTGCTCAAATTCACACCGAAAAGGGGGGTCTAACTACGAGGTGGGTATGGAATGGTTGATCCACTCAATGATTATGTAGGGGAGACGGGCAAAAGTTTGCTGTGAAATTGTTGCAAGGATGTTTTAGATAATAATAATAATAACTGTAGCGGAATCATAATTTACAAGATAATAATTATTTTATATTATAAAATAATAGTTACGTTATAGAATCTATAACTTCTAAAATTGTGTTTGAAAAAGTCAACAACGCAGTTGTAATTCAATATTATGAATATTATTCATGATTATTACTGAAAATAATGGCATACATTTTCATAAAATTTATATAATAATTTGATTAATATTTTAGACCTTTGCCCAGCAGTGGGACAACATAGGTTAAAGAAAAAAATAATAATAATAATTTCACATTTAGTCAAACCGTGATGCTCTGAGATGTGTTGAACAATCAAATAACTTAATTCCAATGAATAATAATAAATATGATAGTTTTTCAATAGCTCTAAAATTAAAAAAATCCTTTAATTTATTTTTAAATTATATAGAAAAAAACTGAATCATAATGTAACCAACAAAAAATATTAGTATCAATTTCTGTTAATTAAAACTCAAGCAAACTCGCAACAATATCACATCAAAACAAATTAACCACAAATCACAATGATTCAAAAAACAGGGCCAAAAGACATGCTAACGTCCCAAAAATCCGAAAACGGGACTTACTTAGACCTCCACGGACGCGAGCGGTAATCCGGTAACGGACAAAAAGTTGGAAAAAAGAGAATAAAAAGATATTATAACTGACAAAACACCAATCGAACACGGGGGCGAAAGGACTCGTATCCGTAACGTGAAAAACCGTGCGGTAAACTCATCACAGTTTGCTAAAAGACTGATACGCGAGACGTTGACATAACGTGTATAACTCGGTTCAAAATAGAATCTAAAATTGCGTGGCTAATGTCCTCTCGCTTCCACACGAATGGCAAGCGGGAGAGCATGATTATAGCTGCCATTTTATATTGTTTCAATGAATCGAGTTATAATTTGAATAAACCAATCACAAAGCCGCGGAGATTACGTGATTTGATTTCTCAACTCGAGCGTTGTGATTGGTCAATGTTGTGTGATTCCCCGCGTATCAACAATAACAAACTGTAATAAAAACAAAACCGACATGCTATTCAAATTTAGAAGCAGCCAATTGGTAAATAAAATGTTAAACATGCCTAAATAAAACGGAAACTAAAAATATAAAAATAAATCGGTTGATTATTCTCGCTAACCTATAAAAAGGTGTTGGTGTTTAACTTATAATTATTTTTAGTTATAATTATTATAAAAGCTTTGACTATAGTTTTCACAACGTTCTAACTCTACAAACACTTTTAGTAACTACTAAAACAACTACTAAACATAGTTAAGTATTATTATTCATCTAAATTCTACACTAAATTACTTTTGCCTAATATTTCTATTAGTAAATGACTAATATTAAAAATCTTCAAACACAAGAGGAGTTTTTACGATCGGCGACATTTTTAGTCTATTTGTCATTTTTCATAATTGGACATTACTCGTGCAAAGGTTTTTATGTATGTCCAGAAAAATCTTTGTAAAGTGTGGACCGATTTTTTAAATTATTTGTTTGTCTTAAAGTATCTCTCGAGATGGTCCCATTATGTTATTCCTGAGGGATAGATGTGGTCCCATACAAAATTCCCTTTTATTCTGATAGATACTTTTCACTTAAAACTTAAAAATCTCTTGTAATTTTGTCCAATATTGGAGTCGATTTTCTTTTAAATTTTAAAACTTTTTTTTTAATAAAACACGAATTTGTAACACCAACACCTTCAAAGCTACAAAAACGCACACATGACAAAACCAAAGAAAACTTGAAAATAAAAATAAAATCATATCTAATGCCACACGACCGCCATTAGGCAGTGATATGCACATTTGTATAAATCTGTATTAATTATGACCAAATAACCCAATTCACCATAGTTTCATACAAAAATGGTATTCCTTGAAACTAAAAAAAAAAACATACTTTTTTTCATTAAAACAAACAGTTTTGACAAATTTTCAGCAATATAAAAACATATTTCTAGAAAATTAAGCTGAGTACACATTTAATATTTGTAAAAAAAAAAAAAAAAAACCCACAAATCATGATAAAAATGAAATTTCAAAATCTCCAATCGTTAATGAACTTATACTTACTTATCAAACATCCAGAATCAAGAAAAATATTTGCAGATTATACACAAAAATTTGTTCCGCGGCGGGAATCGAACCCGAAACCTTTGGCGAGCCTTGACTGCGTCTAAGTATTGGTCATAACCTAGCGCGCGAAAAGTGAAGATTCGAAAACTTCTTAATAGGACATTTTTCTTCAAGGCGAGTCAAACAGGGCAAAGTTTTAGCCAGGAGTAGAATCACCTTATTTTTAAGACTATTCTAAGTGATCCCAGCGATCCTACTGAATATGTTTTTCAACTTTTGACAGACAGATTTTTCAAAAGTTGGTTTCTATGAACGTAGCATTCTTGATCATAATCAATACAGATCCCCACAAACAAATGCCATATCATAGTGCAGTATACACAAATGCGCCCTACAGTACCTATGTAGCTGGTGACTAGAGTCCTAAACTTGCGGTGGTTTCCTTTTATCTCGGGGAGATCCACTGATTGGATAAATTAATTGGTTAATTAATTATTGTGAACGAATGAACATGGTTATGGCGACTGACCAACAATGTGATAATTTCTTTTTAATTGTTTTTTTTTCTGTGGAATTTCATTTTTCAACCTAATATTAATAATAGTATGTTTAGAATAACCTTTTATGCCGTCGATTCTTTTGTTCGCTGACTAAACTTAAAACTAAAACATGAACGTTCATATTTTATTCTTACTAAAAAACTGAACCGTCATTTTGGAACCGTTGAGAAATGATAAGTCGGTGCTTAACCGATAAATGAGCTTATCAAAATTTTCGAATCTGACGTCAGTGGTTCCATGGCCGAGCGGTTGAAGGCACTCCAGCTTTAGGAGGATTGTCTGATCGTAGCGGGTTCGAATCACATCGGAATCGAAAATTTTGATAAGACTTTTCATTTCTCAATGAAATGCCTAAGCGTGGAAATACTTTTATTAGACGTCAGTGGTTCCGTGGCCGAGCGGTTGAAGGCACTCCAGCTTTAGGAGGATCGTCTGATCGTCGCGGGTTCGAATCACATCGGAATCGAAAATTTTGATAAGACTTTTCATTTCTCAATGAAATACCTAAGTGTGGAAACATAAAAAATTACAAAAAAAATTATTGAAACGTTTTTAAAAATTCTTTTACCATAGCAAGCTATATTCTGAGTGAAACTGGCAGAACTCTATATAGTTAAATATGTTTTGGTCAGTCGTCATTTAAGCCTATATAACTCCATGTTCACATACGTTCAATTGAGGCTTGGGCTATTTCATAAATACACTAACTTCATCAATAAATAATGCTGGACATTTCACACAGCATCATCTAGCCTCAAACTAAGCAAAGCTTGTACTATGGGAACCAGATAACTGATATACTACTTATATACTTTTTTTTTGTAAATACATATTATACATAGAAACACCCAGACCCGAGATAAATATTTGCAGATCATACAACATTTATCCCGCGGCGGGGATCGAACCCGCAGCCTTCTGCGTCCCTTGCGCCACAGAGGTCGTCTTTATGTTTTGTTCAGTCTTTCAGATTTTAAAACTTTTATTGCCCGCTTCACAGCATAAAGGTGGTCGCACAGTCCAGCCGAGCGGAACGCGCCGAACGCGTTCAATAGAGGAAATGCTGCTGACGTCAGAAGCGAACCGCATTTTCTGACGTCATTATTGTGTTTAATTATGTTTTGGATAGCAACCTTAGCGCGTTTAGTTTTGTTACGTGCCGCCAGATGGCGCCTTTTAGTTGATTCTATTTGCCTGCTGTCTTTGGTACTGACTGTTGTGAATCACTTATGCCCGGTTTCTATATTCAACGGACATTCGTAGGTAAGAGCTACGACTCGTTTTCACATACAAATCTTGACAGCTAACTTACCGCCGGTTTCTATCTGTCAAACTGTTGTATGTGGAAACGAGTCGTAGCTCTTACCTACGACTGTCCGTTGAATATAGAAACCGGGGGTTACTGTCCAATGTGCTACGAATATAATACTTTATTCAGTTTAATCTAGAAATCTTGTTTAATATCAAAACCTGAATAGTCATCAGCATTTTTTGTATAGAAAAATGACTGCGGCGCATACGGCGCGGACGAGTGTGCGATCAGGTTAAAACGTGTTCCAGCCACATATTTTGTTGGCTAATAACTGGCAGGGAAAGTGTTTTACATAGTACAAGCTTTGCTTAGTTTGGGGCTAGATGATGCTGTGTGAAATGTCCAGCATTATTTAATGTACTTTAGAATATACTTGCATTATAACAATTGCCTTTCACAGTGCGTAAATTCTTTGAAAAAAACAAAAGAAATATCGATTTTAAGATTGTCCGTTAGTGTATTTGTGAACGTATATAGGTAACTTAACTAGAAGACACGGCTTAATACATAACTAATACAACAAATAAGACTCCACAATTTATAAGTCACTAATAAAAATATTTTTAAACTGATGTATTTTCAATATTGTCTATTTTTTAAAAAAATTGCAAATTTTCCTCCACTGTATACAGGGTTATTTGTAAAACACCGGTAACCTCTCGGGACTGTATTACTATCATCATAAACAACAACTTCTGTTCCATGACTTTTTACAAAACATAATACATTTGCCAAAAACAAACATTCAAGATTTCGTTTTCCTATCTAAAACATTGTCTTATTGAACACATTTCGGCCCCCGCCGCCCTAATCCCGCTCCTTTCGCTTTGTACGATTGCTTTCTTTTGTTTCGCATAGACTTCGTAACATTTAGAGCGTTCAATTTAAATATTTTTATTGCTGTATGACAATCTGATGAAAAAATTCATAACGATGAATTTTTAAAAGTCATAGAACAAAAGTTGTTCCATATGATGATAGTAATACAGTCCTGAGAGGTTACCGGTGTTTTACAAATAACCCTGTATTGTAGTTTTATGTATTTTCAACGATATCTCTTTTAGGAGACAGACGTTTGGAAGGGATTGGAGGAGATCTTTGCCCAGCTGTGGGGCAGCGTAGGTTGATAAAAAACATATATTTTAATGAAGTTCGTAGAGTCTACTCATTCAAAAGGAAACATTTCCCAAATTAGGAATTTAAAAAGTTTACAGAAATTGTGGAATCTTAGAAATGAGATCACAACATGATGAGCTTACAGGAATTTGAAACTTATCGCTACAGAAATAGGAGTCATTTTATAACGTTAGGACACTTCGGATGTAGCGGAATGATTTTAGCATTACTGAATGGATATTGAAAGGCATTGTTTAAACTGAACTTTCTTCATTCATTCATTCATTAAAGTAACACAATTTTTGATTTTTTGGAATGAAAAAAAGATTTTTAGTAGGCGAAAATAATTTTAATTTATTTAAATTGTTGACCGGACAGTACAAGAAATTTATAAAAAATCATTTTCAGATTTTTTCGATTTTTTGACAAAATATATTCAAATATTTTTTCCCTTAAAACTAACAATTTAATACTAACTAATAATTTTAACAATTTAATCTTATTGAGATATTAAGTTAGCCACTGAAATGGTGGTTAGCAACTGGGTTCAAGTTATATTATTATTCAATTTACTTCATTTTAATTAAGATAATACATTTTAATTGTTTTCTTGTATCTTTGTTTGTATTTTGTAATGTCCATGTAGTGTACAATAAAGTATTTTTTATCTTCTATCTATCAATCTTTAATCAAATATTTCGTCAATCTACCAGTAATTTACCGGAGGTTAACCAATAAATATTTGCTCATCAAAATTTCGATTGTGACGTTAATGATTCCGTGGCCTAGCGGTAAGGCACTCCGGCTTTAGGAGGACCGTCTGATCATTGCGGGTTCCAATCCCGTCGACTCCAAAAATGTCGATAAGATTTTTAATTTCTCAATGAAATTAAGTGTGGTTTAATTGTTACTATAAAGTTCAGTTCAAACAATGCCAGAGGATAATAAACCTAAATACCCTAACAATACGGTATAGGAGTAACACTTACACGAAGGTATCTTCTTGAAGACCGTCTTTGCCATGAAATCAAGGAACCTTTGCGCGTAGAAACTCGGCCGATGGACGGACACCGTGTCCTGGAATAAATAAATGAAAAGTAAATAAATACAGTAAGGGTGGTCGCACAGTCCAGCCGAGCAGAACGCGCCGAGCTGTCAATTCAATAGAGTAAATGCTGCTGACGTCAGAAGCGAGCCGCATTTTCTGACGTCATCACCATTTTTTGTAAAGAAAAGTGACTGCGCGGACTGGTTTTAGACTTGGTTGAGCTCTATTGGGATAAATAAATAATGCTGGACATTTCACACAGCATCATCTAGCCCCAAACTAAGCATAGCTTGTACTATGGGAGCCAGATAACTGATATACTACTTATATACTTTTTGTTTGTAAATACATACATATTATACATAGAAACACCCAGACCCGTGATAGATATTTGCAGATCATACAAACATTTATCCCGCGGCGGGGATCGAACCCGCAACCTTCTGCGTCCCAAGCGGGCTTTCACCCACTGCGCCACAGAGGTCGTCAACTGGAAATGGATTTCAAGTTATACAATAAGGCTGCTGCTCTTGTTACTTACTCCATCATGTATCATACTCTTCCAGGTGTGCTCCAGTTTCTTCCGGAACCGGTAAGATTGCAATATGTCGATGATGCCGAGGAAGAGGAGTAGCCTCTCACCACGGGCGTTCCTAGCTGGAATACCGCCAGGCCTGGGAACAATATTTATCACTAGCTGCGCTCCCGCGGTGTAACCCGCGGTCCCTCGGGATTTTTTCGGGATAAAAAGTAGCCTATGTCCTTCCCTGGGATACAACTTTATCCATGCCAATTTTCAGCCTAATCTGTTCGGTGGTTTGGGCGTGAAAAGGTAACAAACAGACAGACAGACAGACAGACAGACAGACAAACAGATAGACAGACAGACAGACAGAGTTACTTTCACATTTATAATATTAGTATGGATTAAGAAATGAAAAGGCATATCAAAATTTCGATTCCGACGGGATTCGAACCCGATAAGAGCTTATCAAGAATTTCGAATTCGACGTATGTGGTTCTGTGGCCGAGCGGTCGAAGGCACTCCGGCTTTAGGAGGATCGTCTGATCGTTGCGGGTTCGAATCCCGTCGGAATCGAAAATGTTGATAAGATTTTTAATTTCAACATTTATCATTACTTATTTGCTTAATATGTTGCAGGTTTGTTACCCAAAAAACAAAACATTTATCTCAACTCTGGGTGTTATAATGTACTTTTATATCATACTTGCTCAGTAACTAGGGATTACTATGGTGGAAAGTCTCCTTGTAAATTGGTGTTTGCAATTCAAGGCAACATTACGTCGCACTATGCTTAAATTGTAATGTTCACATTACAGTTCAAGCTATGCAAAACTCCTTGGTAAACAATCTCTTTTCTTATAAAATGGTAAGAAAAGTTTTTACTGAAAAAAAAAACACTGAACATGGCGGCATTTAATTTCCATACAAAAACAGGGTCACGACTATATCCCCAAGGCGCGGTAGACATTCTCTCAGATCTTTATATTCCAGATCCTTTGAAGATGTCCATACATTTCAAACTATGCAAAACTCCTTGGAACTCAGAGCCGTAAAATTTCATTTTGCATTACCAATGTTTTATTTACCTCGCAAGAATGATATAAAGTAGAATGCTTACCTCGGTTGCAAGTAGCTATTACACCCTCGAACTATATTCACCCTCGCTCGCTGCGCTCGCTCGTGTGACTAAATATCTCGTGTGCACGCGATCCATTAGCGCCCTATGCGAGCTGCGCTCGCTCTGGCGCCAAATTGGATCTTGTTCTGTAATAGCTTACTTACGTCCCTTGTGTAACAATCTACTATTATATCATACTTGCTCAGTAACTAGGGATTACTATGGTGGAAAGTCTCCTTGTAAATTGGTGTTTGCAATTCAAGGCAACATTACGTCGCACTATGCTTGAATTGTAATGTTCACATTACAGTTCAAGCTATGCAAAACTCCTTGGTAAACAATCTCTTTTCTTATAAAATGGTAAGAAAAGTTTTTACTGAAAAAAAAACACTGAACATGGCGGCATTTAATTTCCATACATTTCAAACTATGCAAAACTCCTTGGAACTCAGAGCCGTAAAAAAAAAATGGAAAACTATTTACGAAAAAAAATGGAAATGGCGGCATTTCATTTGATCTGAAAGTTTGTGAAGTTTGTTCGTAAAGTGATTTGTAATAAGTAACCATTTTTTTCTATTTTTTCTCTAATTTTGCTAATTATTCTAATTAAAATTTCATTTTGCATTACCAATGTTTTATTTACCTCGCAAGAATGATATAAAGTAGAATGCTTACCTCGGTTGCAAGTAGCTATTACACCCTCGAACTATATTCACCCTCGCTCGCTGCGCTCGCTCGTGTGACTAAATATCTCGGGTGCACGCGATCCATTAGCGCCCTATGCGAGCTGCGCTCGCACTGGCGCCAAATTGGATCTTGTTCTGTAATAGCTTACTTACGTCCCTTGTGTAACAATCTACTAATACAGGCTGTGGCAGTTTTACTGAATTGAGGGCAGTTTTAAATTCTTCAATTTCACAAACGTTTTTAATAAAAACTGACCGATTGAGACCAACATAATTTTTTGAAAAATGTCATTTTCTAAAATGAAAATTCAAAAACCCAAAAATGCGTTTTTTTTTCTTATCCTCTATCTTTCCTAAATATGTAAATTTTCGTGTGTGTGTGTGTGTGTGTGTGTGTGTGTGTGTGTGTGTGTGTGTGTGTGTGTGTGTGTATGGGTGTGTGCCAAATACATGTACTCACGGAACATCTTCCTCTTCATCGATCGGCTCACTCTCAGCCTGGATGCTCTCCATCGCTGTGGAATGGGCAACCAAACGTTGTCGGTTGATAGATCTGGAATTACATAGAAATATTTATGTTTTAACTAGCTACTGCGGTACCAACATTTTGAATTCCCTATAATTATGCTATTCCAGGTATGCCTATCCCAAGTTTCATCCAAATCGGTTCACTGTTTAGGCGTGATTGAAACACAAACATCACTAACTTTCAGCATTATTACGATAACTAAATAAAGGGTCTTAACAGACAGACGAACAGACAGACAGATGGACAACAAGGTGATCTTATAAGGGTTCCGTTGTTCATTTTGAGGTACGGAACCCAAAAAAGCGAGTTCAATGTTCGACTTAGGGCCAGGCCACACGGCGCGGCACCGCACCGCACCGCATTACTCCGCACCGCACTACCGGCCACACGAGCAGTGCGGCGTCGCATTGTTCTTACGGCGCCGCTGCGGCACCGCCACATCAACGAGCGTGCACTCTTGCCTATGCCGTACAAACAACTGAGCGGCGCCGCTGCGGCACCACACTGCTTGCACCCCTCCCCGCCTCGTCTGCCTCGCGCCGTTGTCCGGTGCGCCTGCGGTGCGGCGCCGGAGCGGTGCCGGACGTACCGTATGGCATACCATACATTTTTATATGTAGGAAACCGTTGCGGCACCGCTCAGGCGCCGCGCCGGAGCCGCACCGTACCGTGTGGCCTGGCCCTTAGGTCGAAAATCACAAGTGAAGTTTATAATTTCACCTCTTACGCACACAGACATCTTTATCGCCCAAGCCTCAATGCACATTGAATTGGCAAGCGCGCGTCAATTAGTTTATAGCGCACCATTATAAACCTTATAAACAATGGTACAAGATATAGAAACGCTTGTAGAATGAACCGCACGAAAGTGCTCTAGCCAGCGCGACCCGCTAGATGGCTTCGCCAGACATCGTTTCTATATCTTTAAGAAATGAACGAACGGTCGAAGGCACTCCGGCTTTAGGAGGATCGTCTGATCATCGCGGGTTCGAATCCCGTCAGAATCGAAAATTTTGATGAGACTTTTCATTTCTTTATTAAATACGGATGTGGATTAACACTATAGAAAAACTACAAAAAAAATCTATATCTTGTACCATTGTTCATAAGGATTATAATGGCTTGCTCTAGAACTAATTGACGCGTCGCTTGCCAATTCAATGTGTCTTGAGCCTACCAGAATCAAATCTACGCAGACAAGACCAACCCGCAGTAAACAACTATACCAATTTAGACATCAAAGTTCTATAGTCTTTTTCACGCCGGAACGTATGCAAGACACATTGAACTTGTTTCGTTTCACGTTGTATAGCTCACAACAATTTTGAAACAAAAAAATCAAGAAAAAGAATTAAACGATAAAACATACAAAAAAAAATGTTTTTGTCTATTTCTATTTCCTGTTTAATTATTTCATAAATTATCATAAACGAGCCATAAAATATAAATAAATAAACAATAAACATTTTCTAAAAAAAATCCGCCAAATAACAGTACTGAGTAAAATGGAACGTAATCTATTAGAGAGTGCGAAAATGATAATCGAATCAATCGATGAATCGATAAGTAAAAAAATAATCGTTGGTTTAGTAATTTTGTCTATGAATGAACCTTGTAATCGATTGAGATGAATTGATATTAGTGAAACAAAAATCGATTTTGATAATCTCGATTAAACTTTAGGACATCACTAGGTATTAGACTGATTTTGACATCATCTCGAAGTGTCTTGCATACGTTCCGCCGTGAAAAAGACTATAACACTCAACATTTTCATAAATAAATTATGGTTCTTCATTGTGAAGTTATTCCATACACCGGTAATTCATGCATGACATGACTATTATGAGATTTCTATTATAATATTGTCTATACTAGTATTATCTAATACTAATATTAATATATTACTATTAGTATTAGGGTGCAACCGGGCTGAATATATAGATAGATACTAATATTATAAAGAGGAAAGATTTTGTTCGTTTGTTTGTTTGAAATGAATAGGCCCTGAAACTACTGGACAGATTTGAATTTTTTTTTCACCAATAGAATCCTACATTCTCCCCGATGAACATAGGCTATATTATATCCCGGGATAGTGAAGTTTTCCCGAGGGATCGCGGGTAACCGCGGCGGACAGCTAGTATGTAATATTTACAAAAAAGTATATAAGTATCCAGTTCATCCTAAGGTTGTCTGGAAGAAATCGCTCACAGCGATAAGACCGCCTATTGTGCTTCGCTTCAAATGTTTTCTTGTATCTTTGCTTGTATTTTGTAATGTCCATGTGTTGTACAGTAAAGTATTTTCTATCTATCTTCTATCTATCTATAAGTTGAGTAGTTTTAGAATACTCAAGTTTTGGGATTGTACGAAACGATAATATCCTACCTAGACGATAGTTAAATACCATGCATTAATGTGTGAGTGAGATAGTTATATTCCGTTTCCATGCTGAGTTAGAAAGGGATAGAACATATTCTACATAATGCTAGTAAAAAACGTAAACAGGGTCACGACTGTATCCCCAAGGCGCGGTAGACATTCTCTCAGATCTTTATATTCCAGATCCTTTGAAGATGTCTAAGGGGGTAGTCAGAGGCATGTACAAATACATATTTGATACATGCCCACATCTTGCAGAAGTTAGTATTCCATACGTGACAGGTTGCAAGCCCATCGCCGCCTGTAAGAATACTAACTGGTTTCCTCACGATGTTTTCCTTCACCGTTCAGAGCTCGCAGAGCATAATGCTAGTTGAGATAAATATAGAGACATCCTTATTCAAGTCTGACAAAGACTATCATAAAGACAAACATATTGAAAACTAAAAAAGAAATGATGTTACGTCGGTACTCAGAGTCACTAACGTCTTAAACCGTTGTTTAGTAACAGTTTTGTATGGAAAACTTTTACTAAGGAACGATGTTGGTTGTAAGGCATGTTAGACAGAGATAGATACATTCCACAATGTTGGTTGAATCATGGCATGTTAAACCAAGATAGATGCATGCCACAACGTTGTTGGTTGAATCACAACATGTTAGAACATTCCACAACAATGTTGGTTGAAACAATGAAACAAGGCATGTTAGACAAGGACAGATAAATTTCTTAATGTTGGTTGAATCAAGGCATGTTAAACCAAGATAGATGCATTCCACAACGTTGTTGGTTGAATCACATGTTAGAACATTCCACAACAATGTTGGTTGAAACAATGAAACAAGGCATGTTAGACAAGGACAGATACATTTCTTAATGTTGGTTGAATCAAGGCATGTTAGACAAGGACAGATACATTCCTTAATGTTGGTTGAAACAAGGCATGTTAGACAAGGACAGATACATTCCTTAATGTTGGTTGAATCAAGGCATTTTAGAACATTCCACAACAATGTAGGTTGAAACAATGAAACAAGGCATGTTAGACAAGGACAGATACATTCCTTAATGTTAGATACATTCCTGAATGTTGGTTGAATCAAGGCATATTAGAACATTCCACAACAATGTTGGTTGAAACAATGAAACAAGGCATGTTAGACAAGGACAGATACATTCCATAATGTTGGTTGAATCAAGGCATATTAGAAAATTCCACAACAATGTTGGTTGAAACAATGAAACAAGGCATGTTAGACAAGGACAGATACATTCAGTTGATACAAGGCATGTTAGACAAAGACAGCTATAGCATTCAATAATAATATTCGTACTGTGTGCGCTTGACTTGGGCAGTGAAATCCTCCTTGCCATCAGATCTGAAAGTGTACCGTCACCTTAGAAATAAATAAATAGAAAATAAACCAATACATATACAGAATTTTAAACTTAAAATATTATTTTAACATCAGGAAATACAGAGAGGATTGAACCAGGCACCTTTTGGTGGTACGTCGACCAATCACAGATAGACACAAAAAAATATGTACACAAATTATAAATTACTTTCATGGGGTGTTTTATAAGAAATTAGTCAAGATATTATTTGTACAGTAGTAATAAAAAAAGTAAGTTCGTATGACTCACTGGCCAACTCTGGTGACAAGGCCTCCGTCATGGCTTAACGACTTAAATAGCCGGGACCGACAATTTAACGTGCCCTCCGAAGCACGGAAGCGCTCAGATGAAAATGCCGCTGGCGGTCACCCATCCACTTACAGGCCGCTTCAACGTTGCTTAACTTCGAGGATTTATCAAGAACAACTAAGCGAGCACGACCACGAGCGCTTCAGTAGTAATGAGCTATTATGAATTCCCACCTAACTTTTATAAGGACGAATAATAAACTTTATATTAGTCATGAACCTTATTGAGAATTGATCCAGACCTATTTATCTTTTTTTTTAATAAATAGGTCAGCATTTGACCTCACTCTGCCTGATGTTAAGCAATAGTGAGGTCTAAGATGAAGCATGCTTACCTAGAAGGAACCTATTTACTCTTGATTTGAAGACCCCTATTGTACTTTTCGGGAAATACAGAGCCCGGCAATGAGTTCCACAGTTTGGCGGTGCGTATGAAAAATGTAGACTCAAAATCTGGGTATGTCGACCATGTACAAGTGGCGTCTTTCCGGGAATATTAGCCCGATGAAGAATAAAAAAAATCTTTGAAGGGACAAGAAACTCACCTAGTACGATTGAGCCCACTTTTCTTAGGCTCTCCCTCGGCATCTTCGTCGGAATGGCCGGATTCTGTGCGAGTGCGAGCTTCGCTCTTCTCGCGTTGTGCTTCGTCTAGATTGTGGATGCCGACTAGTAAAGAGTAATCCATAATCTGTGGCGATAGAAAAGAATGAATGAGTGAATGAAAATTCTTTATTGCAAAAAATATAGTTTATTTTTAACGGGGAACAGTATCTAGAGATTAAAAGCTTGCAAGATATTTTTTATAGAGGTCTTTCAAATTAGAGAATAATTTTCAAAATCGGTTTCCGATTTGACGATGCAATCGCGGAAAATACATTAAGAACATCAGCTCTGTGTTTTAATGTATTTTCATTCATAGATTTAATCGTCAATTGTGACCATAGATCCTGAACGGTTTTTGAAATATGTCATGTAGCATGTCCAGGAGCAAGAAAAAGATCATAAAAATAACCTTAAAACTCTCCAACACACGACAATCACGCTGCATAGTCTTGATAAGTGCGGTATAGGTGTCCGCTTCGAGAAATATACCCTCTGTATGGTGTTCCATAAAGTCTAGATCTTTGTATGTCGGCGAACGCTTCTGTCTCTCCGATTTATTAGCCTGTAAGGAAGGATTATTATAATAAAAGTGCTGACAAGTCATATTCAAGTGCTGACGCAACATTAAGTGTTAATAATTTAACTGTTAGAATGTTGGCGCGCGAATAATTTAAGTGCTGACATATCATTGTACTGATAATCATCCTACTAATAGTATAAATGCGAAAGTTTGTGACGATAAATGGATGGGTCAATGTTTGTTGCCTTTTCACGCAAAAACTGCTGAATTGAACTGCAAATTTGTCACAAATATAGATTATAGTCTGGAATAGGACATATTCTACTTTTTATCCCGGAAAAGCGAATGATTCCCGACCACGGATAACACGCAGCGCAGCTAGTAATAGATATTGAATGACGCGACAACCAAATGCTGACAACATAACGGAATGCTACTATTTTTAGCAAGCGCTGACACTTGATCAAGTTCCCAGACATCTATACAATTTTCACCATTTCATGACTAACCTTCCGCTTATAAGTAGATCCCTTCAGATCGTACTTCTGGTGGAGCCTGACGGCGGATGGCAGGATATTGTTCATGGCGACCAAACGCACGTTCTTACTGTTGCATTGGTAGCAATACAGGCCGAAGAACTTTGGTAGTAACGTGCGTGGGTTCTGAAAGAAACGGGACACAAATGTATGGAGGTTCGATCCTACTACTATTGTAAATGAAAAAGTTTTGATGGATTGATAATGTTGCTACTTCACGGTTAAACCGCTAAGCGTATTTTTTTGAATTTGTTATTGAAGTCGCTTTGGGTTAACACATAAGTTAATTTAATTAAATAATCGATGATAGATGAATGGATGGATGATATTCAGAAGCAAGTCCAAATATACATTTGGCGTATACACAAATTTTGCAGACACATTAGCATTTCATATTGCAGTGACTAAGGTAGCCTATCGCCTCCTGGATAAAATGGAACGATGAATGAATAATGAATGAATGACAATGATGTATGAATAGTAAAATTAATTAATACACAAATGAACGAATGATCCCACTCACCTGGTTGAGGTTCAAGTAGTGAACTGACGATGAACGAATGACGATCGAATGAATGAATGACTAATCTCGCCTTCTTTATCGAGTTTCAAGTAGTGATCTAACGATTCACGAATGAATGAGTGATAAACGAATGAATGAATGAATGAACGATATCTCACTAACCTGATCGAGGTTCAAGTAGTAGCCGGGCAGCAGTTTCTGCAGAAACTCCCCCTCCTTATGCATCACCGTCTTGATGATGAACTCGTCGTCGTTAGTCAGATAGAAGATGCTGCCGGACGCACCGGGGTTCGACAGCTCGCGTAATGGAGCGCTGCACATTGACATCTGGAAATAGGATCATAACTTTATCTTCAAGGCAAATCTGTGTCAAGTGTGTCAAGTTTTCTGTGAGTTATTACGTGTTACACAGGATTTTTTTTTCGACTTTAATGCTGATGGCCTACTAAGCCTCTGTCAGCTTTACCGGACTTAGACAAGCACTAAATCAGTTGACGCTTATACAGCGTTATTTGTAAAACACCGGTAACCTCTCAGGACTGTATTACTATCATCATAAGGAACAACTTTTGTTCTATGACTTTTAAAAATTCATCAGATTTAGAAAAATAAAAGTTGCATAACGCATGCTATACCAGGTATTCCTACGTCAGACACTACGTCATATTGTCAACTGACGTCCGCATCGGTCCAGTTTACCCATTGAGCAAAGATAATTAAAAACCTTCAATGCCTATGCGATGCTACTGTACGTAGCGTGCATAGAATTGTAAACTAACCCAACGATGAGTTATCATTTCATTTATTCAAGAACATGTTTTACAATTATACAGGGTGTAAAAAGACTGCTACCGAAAACTGAGGGGTTGAAATCAGACTACTTTAAACATATTTAGCGGGAAAAACACGCAAAATTTTTTTTTGACTTAGCTTCGTCATGTTATGTTATTTTCGGTTATTTACTACTAGTACGACATAATAAGACCATACCTACCTAATAATTGTATTTATAAAAGAAAAAACAATTAAAACTCAAAATCCAGCAATCTACGTAAAAAAACGCGTCCAAAACATACGGAAACAGTACTCTTCAAACGCTATTTTCTCCGGATATAATTATTTTTTCGGAAAATCCTTTTGGATTTGTTTGTGTGTTGGGATGCTGTACCTACCCTTTTCGGCTTCGGTAGACGTCTTTTTCCACCCTGTATGTATTCAAAACACTCAACTTTTATCATCATCATCAAAGGAGAATGGGCATTCCCGCCCAAATCAAAAAACTATCGCCCGCAGAGTAGGCGTATGGTGGAATGGGTAGACCTTCAAAAACACTCCATTTCATTGTATGACAGCTAAAAAATCCATCCTACAGAAATCGAGATATTTGGAGTTAAAGGTGGTGAGTCTTACCATCATGTTTTTTGACTTACAGGCTTCCCGCAGATAAGCCACTATAGTTAATCGATAGAACTTTAAAAGCATTACATTTCATTGTATGAAAGCAAAAAAATCCATCCTGCAGAAATCGAGATATTTGCATTTAAAGGTGGTGACTTTTACCATCATGTTTTTTGACTTACAGCCTTCCCGCAGACAAGCCACTATGGGCATTCGATAGAACTTTAGAAGCACTACATTTCATTGTATGACAGCAAAAAAATCCATCCTGCAGAAATCGAGATATTTGCATTTAAAGGTGGTGACTTTTACCATCATGTTTTTTGACTTACAGCCTTTCCGCAGACAAGCCACTATGGGCATTCGATAGAACTTTAGAAGCACTACATTTCATTGTATGACAGCGAAAAAATCCATCCTGCAGAAATCGAGATATTTACAGTTAAAGGTGGTGACTTTTACCATCATAATTTTTAACTTACAGCCTTCCCGCAGATAAGCCACTATAGGCATTCGATATAACTTTAAAAGCACTACATTTCATTGTATGACAGCTAAAAAATCCATCCTGCAGAAATCGAGATTTTTGCAGTTAAAGGTGGTGACTTTTACCATCATGTTTTTTGACTTACAGGCTTCCCGCAGACAAGCCACTATGGGCATTCGATAGAACTTTAGAAGCACTACATTTCATTGTATGGCAGCTAAAAAATCTATCCTGCAGAAATCGAGATATTTGCAGTTAAAGGTGGTGACTTTAACCATCATGTTTTTTGACTTATAGGGTGAGAGCCAGCGACCGGCAGACCTTCGTCATTTTATAAAGGCTGAGACTTTGTCTGTGTGTAGTCCCAGTAAGGTTATGTACGATCCCCAAATATGAAGTTTGGGTCCGGGTGGCTTTGGGATGTTACTTAGGGAGCTATAAAAAGAGGTTTCCCAAGCGGGCAGACACCTGCGATAATTCCTTCATCATGTCGGTCAGCCTCAAAGTATGGAAAATTACGAGTCAACTTTCGTCATTTTACCAAGGCTGAATAAAACAAACGGTTATATAAACGGTTTAACTTTGGTTTACCGTTTGTTTTATACTTGTTGCATACATGTTTTATACTTGTTGCATACATGTTTTATACTTGTTGCATACATGTTTTATACTTGTTGCATACATATTTTATACTTGTTGCATACTTATTTGATACATGTTGCATACATGTTTTATACTTGTTGCATACATGTTTTATACTTGTTGCATACTTGTTGCCTACATGTTTGATACTTGTTTGATAATTGTTGCCTACATGTTTGATACTTGTTGCCTACATGTTTGATACATGTTGCATACATGTTTGATACTTGTTGCATACATGTTTTATACTTGTTGCATACATGTTTTATACTTGTTGCATACATGTTTTATACTTGTTTCATACTTGTTTGATACATGTTGCATACTTATTTGATACATGTTGCATACATGTTTTATACTTGTTGCATACATGTTTTATACTTGTAGCATACATGTTTTATACTTGATGCATACATGTTTTATACTTGTTGCATGCTTGTTTGATAAATGTTGCATACTTATTTGATACATGTTGCATACATGTTTTATACTTGTTGCATACATGTTCGATACTTGTTGCATACTTGTTGCCTACATGTTGCCTACATGTTTGATACATGTTGCATACATGTTTGATACTTGTTGCATACATGTTTTATACTCGTTGCATACATGTTTTATACTTGTTGCATACATGTTTTATACTTGTTGCATACATGTTTTATACTTGTTGCATACATGTTTTATACTTGTTGCATACATGTTCGATACTTGTTGCATACTTGTTGCCTACATGTTGCCTACATGTTTGATACATGTTGCATACATGTTTGATACTTGTTGCATACATGTTTTATACTTGTTGCATACATGTTTTATACTTGTTGCATACATGTTTTATACTTGTTGCATACATGTTTTATACTTGTTGCATACTTGTTTGATACATGTTGCATACTTATTTGATACATGTTGCATACATGTTTTATACTTGTTGCATACATGTTTTATACTTGTTTGATACATGTTGCATACTTATTTGATACATGTTGCATACATGTTTTATACTTGTTGCATACATGTTTTGCTTGTTGCATACTTATTTGATACATGTTGCATACATGTTTGATACATGTTGCATACATGTTTTATACTTGTTGCATTCATCTTTTTATAGCTCCTCAAGTAACATACACAAAGTTCAGGTTTCTACGAAAGCATTACTTACAATTACTTTCAGGGGGTTGGAACTGTACTAGGGATCTGACAAAGGACGACGTGATTTCTAATACTGTTTCAAGCCAAATATATCAAAATGAGCTTTATACCTTAAAGATATCCTTATTAAAATCACCCGAGCTCGATCCTACGGTAAACTTTGAGGCTGACCGATATGATGAAGGAACCGCCGCAGGTGTCTGCCCGCTTGGGAAACCTCTTTTTATAGCTCCCTAAGTAACATATATAAAATTCAGCCTTGGTAAAATGACGAATCTTGGGTGCTATTTTAGGCACCTTTGATCATATCTCCCAAAGCCACCCGGACCCAAACTTCATATTTGGGGATCGTACATAACCATACTGGGATTACACACAGACAAAGTCTCAGCCTTTATAAAACGACGAAGGTCTGCCGGTCGCTGGCTCTCACCCTATAAGTCAAAAAACATGATGGTTAAAGTCACCACCTTTAACTGCAAATATCTCGATTTCTGCAGGATAGATTTTTTAGCTGCCATACAATGAAATGTAGTGCTTCTAAAGTTCTATCGAATGCCCATAGTGGCATGTCTGTGGGAAGGCTATAAGTCAAAAAACATTGATGGTAAAAGTCACCACATTTAACTGCAAATATCTTCATTTCTGCAGGATGGATTTTTTAGCTGTCATACAATGAAATGTAGTGCTTCTAAAGTTCTATCGAATGCCCATAGTGGCTTGTCTGCGGGAAGCCTGTAAGTCAAAAAACATGATGGTAAAAGTCACCACCTTTAAATGCAAATATCTCGATTTCTGCAGGATGGATTTTTTAGCTGTCATACAAAGAAACGTAGTGCTTCTAAAGTTCTATCGATTGCCCATAGTGGCTTATCTGCGGAAAGGCTGTAAGTCAAAAAACATGATGGTAAAAGCCACCACCTTGAACTGCAAATATCTCGATTTCTGCAGGATGGATTTTTTAGCTGTCATACAATGAAATGTAGTGCTTCTAAAAATCTATCGAATGCCCATAGTGGCTTGTCTGCGGGAAGCCTGTTTGTCAAAAAACATGATGGTAAAAGTCACCACCTTTATCTGCAAATATCTCGATTTCTGTAGGATGGATTTTTTTGCTGTCATACAATCAAATGTAGTGTTTTAGAAGGTCTACCCATTCCACTATACGTCCACTCTGCGGGCGATCGTTTTTTGACTTGGGCGGCGCTTCATACATGCCTGCCCGTTCTCCTTTAAGAGCTCAGCTCTTGTCGCAACTTCCTCCACCTCTCCCTTTTCAATGCAGTCTCCTTTACTTCTTTATACGACATGACAGTGATCTTCTCTTTTATCTGACTCATGAAATGCCCTCATGAAGGCCTTTCTCTTCCTCGTCTCCTTTCCATTTTTCCTTCTATGATGTTTTAATGAAGCTGTCATGTCATAGTATAATAATAATAATGCTGGACATTTTCACACAGCATCATCTAGCCCCAAACAAAGCTTGTACTATGGGAACCAGATAACTGATATAATTTTTGTTTGTAAATACATACATATTATACATAGAAACACCCAGACCCGAGATAAATATTTGCAGTTCATACAAAAATTTATCCCGCGGCGGGGATCGAACCCGCAACCTTCTCCGTCTTAAGCGGGCTTTCACCCACTGCGCCACAGAGGTCGTCAAATAATAATAAGATGTCAAATAATTTTTCCTCTTCGATTTTGAACGGTGTTCATCAAAACCCTTCTATATTCATTCATAATTCTTTAACGGCGTCAGGCAGAGGCTTATTCAGGTGTACATTTTTGGCACACCACATTTTATAAAGGAACAACAATAACGCTAAAGAAAAAATAAGTAATGAGTCAGTGACGAACTCTGATGATGGACAAAACACAATAGTGTTAAAAAAAAACTAAACGAAAATCGTTTCATCCGTTTAGGAGCTACGATACCACAGACAGATACACAGACACGTTTAACTTATAACACCCCTCTCTTTTTGCGTCGGGGGTTAAAACTATCCTAATATCCTTATAATCCTAATAAGTATACAATATAATAAATCTGAAAATTTGTGAGTATGTTTGGATATTTGTATGTTTGTGTAACAATCACGCCTAAACCAGTGAACCGATTTGGATGAAACTTGGAATAGGCGTAGATAGTGACCTGGAATAGCATATAGGGTGTTCAAAATGTTGGTACCACGCGGGCGAAGCCGCGCGCAGAAGCTAGTAATATAATAAATCTGAAAGTTTGTGTGTATGTTTGGATGTTACTATGTTTGTGTAACAATCACGCCTAAACCAGTGAACCGATTTGGATGAAACTTGGAATAGGCGTAGATAGTGACCTGGAATAGCATATAGGGTATTCAAAATGTTGGTACCACGCGGGCGATGCCGCGCGCATAAGCTAGTCATTAATAAACAATTTCATCTACAACTCTATCCTGTTTTTCACAGGTGTTTGAGCGTTAACGTTCACGCTGATCAAAAAGATGTCATAAGTAAATAGAAAGCTATACTGTGTCATGTTTATCCTACATAATCGATTTTAAAAATAAACCTTTACTTTACTTTAAAAGGAATCTATATTACCGGCTAAATATAACACAGTACGGCAGCATAAACAATAGAATGTGATCCTTGGCGCCCAATTGATGAATGTGTTTAGACTGGCATCCAATGATATACTCGTACTACGAGTATACTCTAGATATGTTCATAGTTACCAACGTTTAAACTCTTTTAAAATCTACTTGTATCATACTTAGTATAGTAGACGACCTCTGTAGCGCAGTGGGCAAAGGCCCGCCTGTGTGTGTGTGTGGGCAGGCAAATGATGCTTGCGTACGCTAGAATCATATATAATTTTTTATATCATTCATGACAACGTAATGTTTCTATCCAAACAAAATCGCGGGCGAGTATAAAAGAATTATTAGAAAAATAATATGTATTCTAGCACTTTTACAAGATAAACGTTGTGCAAATATTTCGCAGTATAATTTGAGTACAAATATTATCCTTTTCAGTCACAAGAACCGTGCTAATCACTGTATTTACATGATGGTGCGGATGTCACAGTTATTTTCGTTTCTAATTTAAATTTCCTGCAAATTAACACTCGTCAGTTATTTTTAAAATAATCATAACTAATACAAGATTAGTCTGTATTTATTATTCCGAACTACCGGGATACAGGCTTAGCCTGATGCGGGGTTCGATGTAAATTATTTAATTGTAATTTTATGTAATCTACAGTAATATTATAAAGAAGAAATATTTGTTTCTTTGTTTGAATTGAATAGACTCCGAAACAACTGGACCGATTTGAAAAACTATTTTACATTAGAATCCTACATTATCCCTGATGAACATAGGCTATATTTTATCCCCGGGAAGTGAGGTTTTCCCGAGGTAACGGGGGTACCACCGCGACGGGCAGCTAGTATGTTTATAAATTAATTGAATTAAATTATAGTTTTCCCAAAAACTGCATCTGAGATAGTTTTGGGATGGATGTAAAAATCTTAATTCAAGATGTCTATCTGTTATTCAGAAAAACGCCCAATTACACATTTGACATATTTTTTAAGAAGCTTTAAAATACCTACGTACAGACGGGATTCAAACACATAATCTTCACATTCAAAGCTCAGGCACCATGCTACTCGGCCAACAGGGCTTTTTATATGCTATACATGTCGTATATAAGGGTGGTACCGGAAAAGCCTTAAGGTCAGCTATTCTATTATGCATGTCAGCGGCGGCGGCCGACATAACGTTTAAAAAACACATGGCTTTTATTCAACTACAAATGAGGAGCTATTTGTGTGAATGTATTTATATACCTTGAGGAAATACCGAAGATTTTTTAAATATTTATAATTCCTAGTTCAGGAGCATCAATTTGATAATTAACTTTCAAAAGTAGTATAAATGTTGCTCTTTAATAAAGCGTGCCCCGTGGTGGGCGACAATGAGGCGGCTTCACAATGGCGCCCAACAAGGGGCAACTTATTTTTAACACAAATTATTCGCAGTAAATTTTTTTCTGCTGCAACTTGAATGCTAGCTTTTTCACCCATTTAAATGCTTGTGATGAGGAATCAACTAGAGTGGAACAGTCATATACCTAAATAATGTCCGGATGAATTCATACACTATGCTATAATGGGTGTGCTCGTTATTAATAAAGAAATTACATAATTTATGAGAGTTCTACGCAAATAATGATTAATGAGAGTTCTACGCAAATAATATCACACCGTAGCACGATTCATACTTTTGACATAAATCATTCTTAAACTGGAAATCGCATTATTTAGCATTCACTCAACACGTTATTTTAAAGACAAGGCTGGCAAAAGCCTTTCAAACACCGCTAACAAGGTATTTAAAACTAGAGACTGAAACAAATAAAGACAGTTGGAACAACTGAGATAATTCTGGCACAGTGCCAGAATTTCTTTAGTATTACTTCAAACTTTTAGTCGTTCAGAGCAAGAGCCACTTGAGGCCATAGCTACAGGCTAGTTGTTGAAACTGTACTTCAGTGTGACATTGATTTTATGCAAATAATCTATTGATTTGAGTCAAAGTAAAAAAGCATTTCTTCAGTAGAACCGCTGGGATCACTTAGAATAGTTTTAAAACTAATTTTACTCCTGTTCTTTCGCGACTAATACCGTGAAGAATTAGGGCAACAAACACGCTTTGGGGCCTAGCATTCTTTTAGGTGATTCATCCAAGCTCCAGTGGGGAGCCAGTCAAAAAAAATTGAGGCTCGTCAAAGTAAGTTTAGATGCTCATAAAACACAAAGAACTAACGCCTCAACAAAGAATTGAGTAGGTTGGTTGGGTAGGGTAGGATGGGTAGGTGTAATGTCCTAAATTGTCAGCCACCTCACTTGAGTCAAGTTTTACATTTAGCTCGGTAAAATTTTGGCTGCTATTTCAGCTATAAGAAAGCTTATAAGTCGTAAAGGGATGACATATAAATTTTTTCACCCCCCCCCCCCCCCCCCGAAATGGAGAAGGCCTGACTCAATTCCGTTCAGTTTTTCCTTTCCAGTGCATATCTTTTTGAACGACATTTATCACATCTCTGTTTAGTTACTCTATCACACACACATATTTTGTTGTAACGCCCAAAATCTTAAGTCAGTGAAGGTTGGTTGAAACCTAAGGTCCTTACCAGAAAATCATCAGGCTGTATACCAAACAGGTCCCGAAAGTATCGGAACGCGATCGGCGCGTAAGTTTTGAATTTGAACTCGGAGTAATGATGGGCTGGAGTGTGGTTCGAGCCTTCGTGAGGGAAGTTAGTGGTCTCCACAGTCATGAAGTCTTGCATGAGAAGATCGCGCTCCGGTTTGGATGCTAGACCACCGATTGCGTGTTGGATTCCTGTTGAGAAATAGAAAATGGTTTGAAAATGCAGAAGTTTGAAAGGATCTACCCGATGTTTGTTACTGTTTCAAAAACTTTTCTTTCTGTTTGCAAAAACTACTGAATAGACTATCGCAGTAACGCTGCGGAGCGCAGCTAAAATGATAGATAGATAGAAAATACTTTATTGTACACCACATGGACATTACAAAAAACAAACAAAGATACAAGAAAACATTTAAAGCGAAGTACAATGGGCGGTCTAATCACTGTGAGCGATGATGATGATGATGTAATAGCCGTTTTCGGCTGCGGCGACTGGTTTTTCCCGGACAGGCATATTTGACTCTTTAATCTAAGTTGCTCTTTAAGCAATGATGCGTCGGCGCCTCGTTGATCTGCCCTTTGGTGCGCTCTTTCGTGACATCAGTACCCTAATTTGTTGGTAAAAGTACGTGCTTACTTGGGGCCTGTAAGTACCCCTTTGATGTCATAGTGCGATTGGATGCCTACTTCATATTGAAGAAACTCATTATCAAAATACCAGAAAAAATCTTAATGATTTCATGGATGAAGTTCCACCTGAGGAATGATACTTTTTTACTTCAACTTTTAATTATTTATTTTCAGCCCACATTGTTCCACTGCAGGGCAAAGGCCTCCCTCCTCATTTTCCAGGCTTTTCTGTCTTTAGCTATAGTTGGCCAGTCTGGTAGATGCACATCCAAATCGTCCCGCCATCTCCGTGGTGGTCTGCCGCGTGGACGTCTTCTGTCGGGCACCCATTCAGTAACGGTTTTTGCCCATAAGTCGTCAGACATGCGGCAGACATGACCTGCCCAGTCCCACTTACTTACTTCAATTGATACTTGGTTTTTTTTTATAAGGTACCTATTTCATTTTGATAATAGAAATAATTATGGTTAGAGAAATTTATTGACTCATAAAAGAACAGGGTTCACTTATAATGAGCTTAAAAACTAAGTTTATAACTAATAGTTAATTTAGTAAGTTTCATTCCAGAGACCTGGCGGATACATTAGAGAATATTTTTTATACATATATAAATTTCTTAAGTTTAGTTTTAAATACAGGTAGTGATTCGGCGGATTTTATGTCATCAGGTAAATTATTAAACATTTGTGCACCCTCGCACATTATATTTCTTTGACCATAATTAGTTCTAGCTTTTCTAAGCGCAAGTTTATTGGTATTTCTTAGGCTATGACGAAATTTTCTTTTTGTAAATTGTATTTGTGTGTGTATTTTGTTCATTAATATCTTTTTTACTAGAACGCAAGTTGTGAAAATTAAAATTCTTGTTCTCACTTATACCGTGAATCACGTGCTTTCTCTCATTCTCAATGCCTCTTCAGAGGCAGATCCAACTGTCGGTTCGCTTCTGACTATTAAAGTCTATGCCAATTAGCCGTGACGAAGGCCTTCTGGTGGCCTATAAATGTCACCTGAAGCTTTACTATTTAGTTGTTAGTTCATGAAGCTAGAAAACAAACACTATTATAGTTGTTCTATCTCGCTTACACGTTGTTTCTGTGTGCGTAAGCTCGGGAACGTTCGATGGACGAATGAGCGCTCAGGGTGCCTAGTATTAGTTTTTTTACGCGTTCGATATCGACGCCGCGCCGTAAACGCAGATTTGTATGGGAAAATAGCAGCGCCATCTTTTGGTACTCGCTCATTACTAATGAAAACAAGTACAAATCCACGTTTACGGCGTCGATACCGAATGGTGAATAAAAGTCATACTAAGCACACTGTATCGCTGACGCGCACAGACACAAATCTACACAAAATTAAGACTAACCCGCTTTCAGATACAACTGGACCAACACGGTATAAGGTCTTCATAGCGATTTAACTTATCTACTTAAGTATGAGATGCTAATCCGACTATCTGAGCAGCTGTTTTTTTTTTAACCATTGTCCCACTACAGGGCCACTAGGCTTTTCTGTCCTTAGCTATGGTTGGCCAGTCTGGTAGATACACAACACACACATCCAAATCGTCCCACGAGCAGCTGATTTTCGATGGTATTTCTTAAAATTTCGCAACTCATACTTTGAAAAAAAGTTCTCTGTGCTCAAAAAAGTTTTCGATTCAGCGCTATGCACAGCTTCTGAATAGGACTGTAGGTCTGTTTGTATACTTATTATTAGCAATGGCAAAACTGACGCAAACGGCATTGAACGAGTATTTAATGGTAGCCTTGGATTTTATCAGTTTCCCCTGCAGGAAATCACTCTGCACAGCGATGATAGTATTTTTCAGACTGCTGCGCTAATTATAACTTTCCCATTTGATTGATGTGTGGTTAAACTTCTGTGCCATGCTCGGCATTCGATTTAACTACACATAGGCTGATGATGATGACTGACGCTATATTCCGAACTTAACTGGGATTTTCACTACTAGCGCTAGATTTGGACCCGGAAAGATTTTACGAAATTGATCCTAATTAAGCTATAGATAGAACCTAAAGTTTTAAATCTACGTATATAAAACTATTCAAAGAAATTGATCCTAATCAATGCTATAGAACCAGAACCTTCATCATCATCAGCGTATAGCAGTCCACTGCTGGACATGGTCATACAAACATTTATAACGCGGCAATAGGCATGATGACAGTAATCAAGTTTCGCCAAAATATTTAATTGGTCTAATTAAATGGGATTCAAGCATTGAGACAAATGCATTTATTGTCCTAGTAATATCGAGATTATTAAATTATTTAATAAAATAAATCTACAAAATACAACAATCCGCCATGATAGCTGTACACCAATCAGAGCGCGTGACGTCATTACTCAATTTATTAGACCAAAACTGCGCCTTTTGTTTCCTTTGAGGTGTCTATGCACGTAGTTTTTGCTATTGGCGTGGTGAGCTGTGACGTCAAAACAGCCGCCATGACACCGACGAGCGTTTTCATTTTCTACTGAAATAAGATATTTTTTTCACATAACAAATCATTCTGAACAACATAGAACAGATTTATGCAACTATTGTAGCGTTATTGTAAGATTATGAATGATCCTGCGATGATCCTGCGTAACCAACTCTAGCTATCGACGCGATAACGATGACGTAAGTTCGTTTATGAAACCAAAAAATAGCGTATCGAGATTTGCAAATCCTATGGTATGCTCAACTTTGGTAAGTACCTAAGTAAGTTCATATGAGTCAATGACCAACTCTGGTGACGGAGTTTTTAGGCCGCCTTAAGGTCTCTGTCATGGCTTAACGAATTAAATACCCGGCACCGACAATTTATCGTGCCCTATGAAGCTCGGAAGCGCTCAGATGAAAATGCTACTGGCGGTCACCCATCCACTTAAGGACGTTGTTAAATTCGATGATCTATCAAGAACGACTACGCAAGCACGACCACGAGCGCTTCTATCCCCTCGGGGGTTGGTTACAGGCCTTATGTGTTACAGTCTGCCACTGCGTTCAGTGGCGGCGTAAGGGGGGGAGCGATCCGCCCCGTGTACCAGACTCCAGGGGGATATAAGGGGATATAGATATAAAGGAGCGCCGCAGGCGACACTTTATATCTGGCGGTCTCAGGCACCACCGCAGCAGGCAAAGGAAATAATAGTAAGCCGGGGGCCCCTTTACATTCGGCGGCCTCAGGCACCCCCAGAGCAGGCAAAGGAAATGGTAGTACCTACCTAAGCTGGGCGCCCCTATCAGCGATCATGGTTATCAACATTATAAATATATAATCCTAATAATATAAAAAATCTGAAAGTTTGTATGTTTGGATGTTTGTGTAACAATCACGCCTAAACCAGTGAACCGATTTGGATGAAACTTGGAATAGGTTTAGATAATGACCTGGAATAGCATATACTTAGGCTATTCAAAATGGTGGTACCACGCGGGCAAAGCCGCGCGCATTAGCTAGTCCTAATATCCTTCCTAATAATGGTAACTTCCTAATAATTGGTATAAGAATGAAAATGAAAATGAGACCGAAAAGAATGACCGTTACATACATACTTACATAAAATAACGCCTCTTTCCCAAAGATGTATGCAGAGAGCACGGATCTCCACTCGCTATGATCCTGATACACAACTTTCGCCACATTCACTCTCATTACATTCTTCATACATGCTCGTCGGTTTAGGGTACTTTTGACCTGGCCCTTCCCCAAAATGTCGTCGGCCTTAGACTATTTTTTTGCGTAGACTACAAATACTACAATACAGTGTAGTCGGGTCTTTCATAATATTCCTGTTAGATACAAACTACAACCTTCTTCGTAATTAGCATTAGAAGTTAGAACTGGTGTAACGCGTGACTAATTGGCACATTTTAATGTTTATTCAATGACACATACATAACCAATGTTTTGTACAAAAGTTATTTAATTAATATCAGTGATTCATGAGCGCATTCCCTACATGTCATACAGAATCCCGCAAAAATAATAACAACTTCAAAGCGATCTTTTTCGCGTATTTAAATTTTAAGATATTTTTTACTTTTACAAAAAATTCTATGACCTATTCGCCAACTTTACTAACATTCATACTAATAGAGTGTTAGTCGCCTGACTGAACTTAATATATTCGTTACGTAACGTCTATAGATACCGACAGGACACTGGGCAGCCTACCGGATTTACGTTACAAAATTTTAATTAAAAATATTTATGTTTAAATAATGTATAATCTTTATCACTTTATGAACTTATATTTATTACTTGTTTAATAGGACTAAAAGCTTCAACTAATGTTGATAAAAAAATTTGAAAAAATAAAATTGAACCGACTTCACATAACACAAACACTTCTTCACTAAGAATCTTCTTTGTATCTACACTAAAAAGAGAAAAATAAGAATATGCACATGCAATTATTATTTACAGTATTCAATTAATAAACTATTGTGTTATATTATTTTTGAACTATTCAATGTTTGACTCAGATTGTGTAGTGAGAATGAGGTTTCTTGTGTTTTACAGGAAAACTATCAATCTCTCAGGAAAAAAAAGTATGAGGACCACCTCGAGATACCTTTTCAAGCAAAAAAAAATAATTTTGGAAATCGGTCCACATTTTTGGGAAAGATCGGTGATTTTTTGAGTTTTACGGGAAAACTATCAATCCCTCAGGAGTAAAATTTTTATGGGACCACTACGGTATCATACCCTTTCAAACAAAAAAATAATTTTGGAAATCGGTTTACAACAGACGGAGATATCGATGAACATACATAAAAAAAAAAACATACATACACCCGAACATAGAACCTCCTCCTTTTTTTGAAGTCGGTTAAAAAAGTCGACCTTGGGCATCGTAAACATTAGACGGTCGGTAACAGAGCATCCCACTTCGGTCTAGTTGAGTACGTGTAGAGTAAGGTTTAAATGGATATTGCATAAAATTGACTGATCTTTTATGAATCCACCCGAGCTCTTAAACGGGAACACAGTGCGGAATTTAGCACTTTAGTGGCGATGGGCTATCCTATCACGTATGGAATGCAAAATATGTTCCAAATACGTAGACGTGTCTCCGAGTCTAGAGGAAGTTTGAAAGTGGCGCCAGTGACGGATAAGTTGAGGAGTAATAGGATGTCGTGACATGGCATCATGAGGGAAGAGCGTCATGTGACAACAAGAAGGTAAGGTTTTAATGTGGAGGGCTGTAGCGGAAGAGGCAGACCCAAATTAAGATGGATGGACTGTGTGAATGATATAAGTAAGAAAGGAGTGTGTGTTGAGATGACGGCTGATAGAGCGGAGTGGATGAGAAAAAACTTATTCCGCCTTCACCGTTCTTTTACAGGGACTTCAGACGCACAGCTGATTATCATCTACACCTGGTGGATATTCCACTTATTAGAACTAAGCGCTTTCAAAGCTCTTTTATTATGCGCACTGTAAAAATTTGGAATCAGCTTCCCGCGTCTGTATTCCCTTCTGGGTAGGCTCGCTCCATCGTAGACCACATTCTTGCCTATGTAAGTTTCGAGGTCAAGAGTCGACCCATTCATCATAAAAAAAACTGTTCTGCCGACTCCACATAAAAGAGGGATCAGAGCAAGGAGACGCAGACGATGTAGACGTGCCTCCGAAGACTCCGAATACCTCATTAGATATCTTCAATATTAAAAGATTCAGCGGAAATTTTGTAGCGCCACATCCGAACTTCATACACACACGGCTCAATTGCAAAGGCTAATTTTATCCTGCACATACCGCGCTTGTTTACAAAATATGGCGTATTATCTCAACCGCTTACACTGCTTTAGGTCAAGCTCAATTATGGAACCAGTGTGGCTTCACATCATTAAGCAATATTCTAAACGGTCAGTGAATGGGTGATCGCCAATGGCATTAACAAGTGAGGGTTTCCATGCTTCGGAGGGCTCGTTAAATTGTCGGACGGAGGCCTTAAGCCAGCTTAAAATTCCGTCACCAGAGTTGGCCACTGGCCCATACGAACTTACGGATTTCTTTTGCAAAATCGCCATGATTGCACGTTTTGCTTCCTCGAACTTGAGTGCGTCTACTTTGACCTTATCTACTTGGAGTAAATGATGTTGAGAAGGTTGTTTAAACTAAGATTGGGCAACATCGCGCGCGTTACACTAATCGTTGATCAAACGGTATTTAGTTTAGTACACCCTCCGTCACGGCAAACACTCCGTCACCAGTGTGTCGCTTGCTCATACGAACTTAAAAGAATCACCTAAGCCCCCTCGCAGTCTGCAGACTTTCTATCGGCCGATAGTTGAGACGGGCTATACTTCTCCATACTCATTACGAGCCAAAGTACATTCCGTCTCAACTATCGGTCGATAGAAAGTCTGTAGTCTGCGAGGGGTCTAAAAGTGCACTAGGTCCCAAACCGTGTTTGTTGCTTTGGTTCTTCACGGTATTGGTCGCGAAGGAACAGGAATAGAATTACCTTGTTTTAAGACTATTCTAAGTGATCCCAGCGGTCCCACTGAATTAATGATTTTTGACTTTGAAGTTTAATTGATCAGGCATCATCACTCGGCAAACAAACTCCGTGGTTTTTACCTATTTATAGAGTAAAAGTTAGTGAACCATGGCCTCAGTCTCAATAATATTATAACTAAGCGGAACTAAAGTCAAATGCCATGAATAATTTATCAAAATGAGTTAATGCATCGCTAAGTAGCCCTTTGAGGGCAAGGATGCTGGTTTTTGTACTAAATAATGCTGCCCAAGGGTCATGTACACGTTTTTGCTCCGCCATTATAATATACTTGCTTCCGTTTCCGACTTTATCGCAGTACGTCACATTTGTGTTACCTAAAACCAGTTACTATAAAAATATTTTGTTATTGTTATATTTATGTCAACAAATAGAAATAGGAACAACTATCAGTTCAGCTCTGATGTCATTGAAAAGAGGTGGCAATATATTTATCAGCTCAGTTCTTGATCTTGCACTCTCGAGAGATAGACATTTTAGAATAAGCAGTAGAGACTATGGTGCTAGAATCCGTTTCATTAGTGTTGCGGTTGTGTGTCAGCTTCATTATACACAACTTATAAGCCTGCAAGCTTTTAGAACATCAAATATATTGATTTTTAAATAAAATTTCACTAAATCATCTTTTGAATTCATACACTCATGTTTTGGTGACCGTCCAAAAAAACAACTTTACTGCTTCCAGTGGCACTTACGTATTCTCAAGGATGCCGTTTGGTCTACAAACTTAACCCATCGCGAAGATTTATCCTGAATGAATGGCCACACAGCAATCCTTTTATGAATCAGATTTACATTCAAAATTAGTAATGATATCTCCTGAAATGATGGCAATTCATAAAGGAATTGCTTAGCGACCACTTCAGTCACAAATCACAATCCTGTCTCATGGAGAGTGCCCAGGCAAATACAATAGGATCTTTTAGAGAAATAGCCTAAACCTGCGAGATTTTAAGAAGAACGAGAGTGAAGAAGACTAAAAATGTAATTCAGAATCCTAGCAAGTGGAAACCTGTGGCCTCTGCCTTATTAAGAGGCGAGATTTTGTGGAATTAGCCCTATGCCTACAGATTCCTTTATCTACAGATTTTCGTGCATTAACTTCACCAGCCGTATAGCGTCCACAGCTGGACATAAGCCTCTCCCATCGATTTCCAGAACGATCGATCTTGTGCAGCCTGCACCCAACGGCCCCCAACCACCTTTACTTTACAATCTAGAGTCTTTCCATCTAGCGAGGGGCCATCATCTGACCTATGTCAACCTGGAACCCGACTTGAAGAAACACACAGGTCGTCCTCTGCTGTGATTTCTGGTGCGTGGCCTCCACTCGACATTGCATTAACTTACCAAGCTGTATAGATCCCATAATCTGCGAAGACTGAATCTTCTTGTATGTGATCTCTCCCCCCTCCCCAACGCGCCGATGTCCGATCTTTCGATCGGATTTGTGCACTTTCCCGATCGCGCCCAAAGGGCCGACCGCCGGCTGTAAAGACAAAACAAAACAGTTATATGCATACATAGGAATAAGATAGATAGATAGATAGATAAAAAAATTATTTGGGAAAACACACACACAGACGAACATAACTAGGTACACTGACACAGCAAGAAAAAAAAAAAAAACAAAATGAATTAGATCTAGGTAGGTACTACAAAAAGGTTCAAAAATATCCTACATATCCGAAAGATTGTGAGTATGCATGTGTTTACTATACTAATTCAAGTTCCAATAATTTTATTCTCGACAGGAGTCGCCTATCAACTCCACTCACACACCAACATTTAAATAGCCTATAGGTTTTACACAGGAAATTTATTTATTACTGAGATTGTTCATAAAAACACATTAACTAGGTTACCTAATTTAATGAAACTAAAGATCATAGTTTCAATCACCGAGCGCAGGTAATGTGCTAAAAGGTTTTAATAATTAATTTATGAGAGACCACCCCTTAAAATATCCCTCAAAATAAAACAAATCAGTACACAATTGACAGCGTGAACGGTTACTTACAGATCTTTTCTTACAGATGAAAAACATGGTACAGTAGAACTCCAATTATCCGAATTAATGGGGACCGGGACCCATTCGGATAATCAAATATTCGGATAATCGGATTTTTAAAAAAATAATTGCCATTGGAGAGAATAAAAGCTACGTTTTGATATTGCACTATTTTTTTATTGAATTAAATGAAAGAAACATGAAATTTTCACATGTTTTAAATATAAATAAAATGTACTTATGTACAAGTTTAGAAATAAAAATCATTGTTTTTTAAACATAAGACAAGTCTTGTGATTCGGATAATCGGCGATTCGGATAGTCGAAGTTCGGATAATTGGAGTTCTACTGTATACAGTCCAACCTAGTCCAAGAGCCTCAATTCTCTTTGACTGGCTCCCCACTGGAGCTTGAATTTTAGTTTTAAGATTGATCATCTAAAAGAATGCTAGGCCCCAAACCGTGTTTGTTGCCCTGATTCTTCACGGTATTGGTCGCGCAAGAACAGGAGTAAAATTAGTTCTAAGACTATTCTAAGTGATCCCAGCGGTCCTACTGAATAAATGCTTTTTGACTTTGACTTTGACAAATATAGAACCGTCTCCTTTTTTGTCGGTTTGAAGAAATTAACCCTTAATCAAATAAAAGTCATATATGTACCACTTAGTTTGATAACAAAAAAACTATTTTCTATTGTTTGGCAGCACTTGAATTTGAAAGTATTGCAAGATTGTTTCATGTGATTTGGCAAAATTGTGACACACACCGTCACAAAAGCCAGAGAAAAAAGAAGAAGAAGTATTACTCGAGTAACTTAATTAGCAATGCAAACTAATATTATAAATGTGAAAGTAACTCTGTCTGTTTGTAACCTTATCAAGCCCAAAACACTGAACAGATTAGGCTGAGAATTGGCATGGATAAAGGTTGTATCCCAGGGAAGGACATTGGTTACTTTTTATCCCGGAACATCCCGAGGGACCGAGGGTCACAGCGCGGGAGACCGGGGACCGATAATTTACAACGAACATAAACTTTTTTGTGCGCCATAAACAGTTTGTTTGTAAACACAACTAGATAAGAATTAAGCATGTATGATAACAGCAATTGTAAAATCAAGGTATATTCTTTATCTAGGAATGTGTTACGCAAGTAAGATAGACAATAACGTTTAAAACTATACGTCATCGCCGAAACTGAAAGGTTTTCCTCATGATGATAAAAACTCAGTTTAACATTCGTTTTGTTCGTGATAAAAACAACAGGCGAGTACACGAGACAGTCAGACATTAGTTTACCTCATCATAAAACCAACAGACAAATACCTCTATGGGGTAGCTGAAAGGCCGGTGCCAGACTTGCTTCCAATGTTTGAAGAGCTATTTACTAAAAAACAAGACCAACGAGTTAGAAAACTAAGGGATATAATCTAACAACAAACTGCACATTCCTAAATATAACTTGACATGCACCCAACGTCAAGCTTATTTCATGGTCATTACGATCTACAATAAACTACCGGAGGATATTAAAAGCTTTAACGGAAATCTATTCTACATTAAACTTAAAAAAATGGCTGATCTCAAAATGTTTCTATTCTGTTGATGAATTCCTTAAAATGACTGATTCATTCCCAATCTCTAGCCTATGTATAGTAGATTATTCACCAAGGGGATAAAGCAGTGTATTATGTCACGGGCGCCATATTGAATCCCAAGCGCATCGAAGGATTCTTTAGTTAACTCCCGAGCGACAGCGAGGGTGTTGCACTCGGGAGTTAATGACTAGAATCCTGAGACAGCGAGGGATTCAAGAGCGCCCAAGACTAAGACAGCTTTAACCCCGAGGTGAATACTCTGCTTTTCACACATAGGTACTGCGAGAAAAATAGTAAACCCATAAAATAGCAAGCAAGTTTAATGAACAGGTTTTATAGGTAGAATAATAATAATCTATTCGTTTTTTTTTATTCAACCTATACTGTCCCACTGCTGGGCAAAGGTCTCCCCCAATTCTTTCCAACCATCTCTCTCCTTCGATAGCTCCCACCACCCGCTATCGAAGGAGTCGAGGTCGTCCGTTTATTCTCAAAAAATATTTTATTGAGGTCGTCCTTTCGTTCTCAAAAAATATTTTAGCATTAGGTAATATGCAACAACATTAGATCGCTCTATAGTTTGGAGGCATTAGCCACACTTTTTCCTTAAATTTGAATAAATTCTACTTGGTGCAGGTCTCTATGGTAAACATTTTCATAGAAACATCAAAAATAAATTCGGAAGAAAAAGATTAGTTGCCACATTTTTTCTTTTTTTTTTCGTATAAGTTCTATTGGATGTGGACTCAATACTAAAAAATTTAATAGAAATGTTGAAGTTCGAAATTCAAATCTCATTACTTATCTGTTCACATAAGGTTCAGAGGGAGAAATGAAATCCCATACAACTTTACCTCCCGCCGGCCATTGTTTTTTAGGAGGGAGTAATGCTTTACTTTCTGTTAAGAAGGTGAGACGAAAAAATGTATGGTATTCTTGTACCGGGTGTGAAAAATATTTGCATGCCTAAAGTTGGTAGGACATACATTGTACTGTAATATTATTACCACTAAGACCTAATTCCTAAGCACATATATCCCTGCAAATAAATTGATTTGATTTGAACAAATGTTTGAGCACATAGTGTGGCACGAGAGTTTGTAGTCAAAGTATCGTGCCACACGTTCAACCATTTGAAGCTAGGTCTGGCGCCGGGGGAAGAGGAAGGCCTAGGTGAACATGGTGATACACCATTCACCAAATTGGTGACATTTAGAAGAGCCTGCATAGCGATTCATAATTAAACCGAAGCACGGAAGCGCTCGTGGTCGTGCTCGCAAACATACAAACTTTCAAACTACTTATTAAAAAAAAACAGGTCACGACTGTATCCCCAAATAAATAATGCTGGAAATTTCACACAGCATCATCTAGCCCCAAACTAAGCAAAGCTTGTACTATGGGAACCAGTTAACTGATATACTACTCATATACTTTTTGTTTGTAAATACATACATATTAACATAGAAACACCCAGACCCAAGATAAATATTTATCCCGCGGCGGGGATCGAACCCGCAACCTTCTGCGTCCCAAGCGGGCTTTCAGCCACTGCGCCACAGAGGTCGTCAGTAGGCGTCAAGGCGCGGTAGACATTCTCTCAGATCTTTATATTCCAGATCCTTTGAAGATGTCTAAGGGGGTCAGAGGCATCAAATGCATATTTGATACATGCCCACATCTTGCAGAAGTTAGTATTCCATACGTGACAGGTTGCAAGCCCATCGCCGCCTATAAGAATACTAACTGGTTTCCTCACGATGTTTTCCTTCACCGTTCAGAGCTCGTGTTAAAGCGGATATAAATTTTACGAAACGCAAAATCCATGCACGGCCGGGATTCATCCCACAACTTCGGATTGAAAGTCGAGGTACAACCCCATTCGCCCAACACGGTTTCTTATTTAGTTCGGCACTACTTATTTCTTTTTTTTTTTCTTTAACCTATGTTGTCCCACTGCTGGGCAAAGGTCTCCCCCAACTCTCTCCAACCGTCCCTCTCCTTTGATAGGTTCCACCACCCACTATCAAAAGAGTCGAGGTCGTCTCTCCAGCGCTTCCTTGGCCGTCCGTGGCGTCGCCTCTCCTCAGGCTGCCAGGTAGTAACAATGTTGACCCACTTTTCGTTGTGCATCCGGCTCACGTGACCTACCCAGTCCCACTTGAGCTTCGCTGTTTTGCGCCCTACGTCGGCAATGCCAGTAACTACTTATTTAGTTGTACAAAAACTATTTAGCGTGAGGCAATACTAAGTGGATTCTCATGACAATGAGAATTGGTAAATGAGTCACACGTCGACGATTTTGGCAATACACATTCCTACTTAGTAGCTAACGGAAGTACCATTGTTTTATTTCAAGTCTAAATAGGTGTGAACTGTGGTATAGAAAAACTCAGGCTCTTTTGTTAATTTTACTGTATTCTACCGTAAAAATATGGTAAGAGGCTGATCATATAAATTAAATGTCCAATGTCTACCGTACATGGACATAGAGACGCGAGGCTATTTATAAAACTGATTCACAAGAAGTCAATGCATATTTATTTATTTATCAGACTATGCAAAGACAAAAGTTATGATTTTATCAGTCTATGCTATACGAATTAATGAATCGTTGTTTCATCATAATTTTCGTTAACTCGCCTTCGAGCCCAAGTTGGTCGCTGCCGCCAAAATCTAGCAAGTGGGGTTACATCGACCCATCCCGGAGCGGGTGTTACTGTGGAGCGTTCTCCCAAAGTATGGCACGCCTACTTTCATGCCCACTTTGTCCAACCACCTGCACTCGAGAGGACTTAAACAAGGCCACGGATAGGGGCGTATGTGTCGCTGAATATAGGGCTTCAAAAATTTAAAATCAAGCTATTGACACGATAGAAGAAGATGATCATTGAATCATTTTCGCGCTAATGGGGCTTTTACGCGAGGGCAGGACAGTGAGGGCAGCACCAATAGGGAAGCAGAAAACAGCATGCTACATCAGGCAGCTTGATGTTTGCTGCTTCCCAATTGGAGCTGCCCTCACTCTCCTGCCCTCGTGTACAAGCCGCATTAGTCTAAAGGTCTAATTCACGATACATCCACTAATCCGAATGGAGTGGTCGTCTGCCAAATTCGTTCCGTGTATGGATAGCGCCACAAACTTATCTGAACCAGTGAGAGGGGCGCTGGTATCGTATTTGGTGTCAGCAGAAAAAAAATTCATATTAAATTCGTTAGTTCCTTTTTTGGCCACCGTACGAGATAAGTTTGTGTCACTGTAAAAACATCTTGGATGGACACGTCGTCCAGCTCTGGATTTCCAAACGGATTGAAATCCATGTGTCCAGTCCAATTGGATGCCTACCAAATGGACATCTCGTGAGAAATCTGAATGTCGAACCCTCGTGTGCAAGCATTAGTCTAAGAAATCTGACTGTCTAAAGAGTGAATGTATGCGTGATCGAACCAAATGACTATTACCCAGCCTCCAGACACTGTCTATGCTAGACCATAAACAGACTTGGATAATAGCCAACTCCTCCCTTAGATGCCTTGTAGGGTGAGGTGAACAAGAAAGTTGCGGAGACATTTTTTGATTTGTCGTTAGCATTTTGCCATAGATTCAGGAAATATCCTCTCTTTAGTTGTAGGGTTAATACAAATCTAGCAGTTTGTCGAATGGGGTTGTGTCTCGTACAATCCGAACCTCGTGGGTTCAAACCCCGGCCGTGCATCAATGGAATTTTCGTTTCGTAAAAATATGCGCTTTAATAAGAGCTCTTAACGGTGATGGAAAACAAGAGGAAACCCGCAGCTTAGTCAGCTCCACTCGTATTGACGTCGTCTTTCCTGTGGGCCCGGCTGATTAAGCTGAGAGGATGGTTTAGGTGCTGGGCAAGACTATTCCATCTCAACCAATGTTCCAGGCACTACAGCGTCCCTTTAAGTGTAGGCATGGATTGCCTCTTGACATTGTATAAATCATCTAATATGTTAAGGTCTAAAGTTTGGCAGTTTGAGATGAAAAAAAATTCTTGGATTCGCCTCGTAAAGGCCACGTGCGAGGCACGTGACTGCTCACCGACACCGGGGCTATTTGTCAAGTATAGAACCGTTCAAGTTTTCACTTCTGCCGGCACTCCTGCAGTGCCACTGGTTTTTATTTTTTAGATTTATTTGTGACTTAATAATAGAGTTTCTTAATTCGACTGTATGTTGTTTTTTGTACAACATGTTTTCCTTCTTCATTTTCCTCTTATACTTGTCATCTCAGCACTTCTTTCAATACTATCGTTGTGGACTCTTACTGTCTGAATAAATAACTAAAATTATTATTATTATTATTAATACTCATATTTTGTCAAGTGTCCAGGGCTTATTGCTGATGTCTGTGATCCAGGGTATGCCCGAGTGACTAATATTTTAGTATTACATTAATGGACTTAATGTCAATGACCTTTACTGTCATTAAGAAACGTTAAAAGCTTTTTCATAGTCATGTTACTAAGTAGGTTAAGGGTTAAGTTAAAACAAGTTTTTTATACAGATACTTATTGTTACTTTGTTTAACTAAATTATAGCCTACGGGTCGCTAAGGTCGCTAAGGTGATGTAGCTTAAATAAATAAATAATGCTGGACTTTTCACACAGCATCATCTAACCCCAAAGTAAGCAGAGCTTGTGTTATGGGTACTAAGATGACTGATATACTACTTATATACTTTTTGTTTGTAAATACATACATATTATACATAGACCCAGACCCTGAGACAAATATTTGTAGATCATACAAACATCGCGCCGCGGAGATCGAACCCGCAACCTACTGCGTCGCAAGCCGACCTTCGCCCACTGCGCTACAGAGGTCGTCAAGTAACTTAAAACTTACTTGTTTACTTTTAACGGTAGATAGATAGTGTTTATTGTTGAAAAGACCCAATTTTTTCTGGTTAGTAGTGTCTTAAATCCTAAATTAGGTTTATCTTGACACTAGAGTTCTCTAATATAGTTTGTGTACACTCTTAATTCCTATTACGCAAACAGGCAGTGTCACAGTAGAAGTAGTTAGTGATCATAAGCAGGCCACATAAAAGGTAAGGTCTTTATCGCATTAGATTTAAAATTAATCTGTAATGATAATTTAAAGTGAATAAATAACTGAATAACTGAATAAAAGGTAAGGTCTGGCATTATTGTAACTCCTCATTGGTGCATTTTGTGTGTCACCTACACAAATGATACTTTTACCTAAAGTTTATTAATATAACACTCAGGGTAAAGCTGAAACATCCTGTTTATCATGTAATGTTTATCCTCTGTGCTAATCTTATGCATGGTACCAACATTTTGAATAGCCTATATGCTATTCCAGGTCAGTACTGCACCTGGACCAAGTTTCATCCAAATCAGTTCACTGGTTTAGACATGATTGAAACACAAAAATACAAACATCTAATCAAACTCACAAACTCTCAGCTTTATTATATGAATGGGAAGTGGGATGTCACAGTCATGTGGTTCCCATAACACAAGCTCTACTTACTCTGGAGTCATGATGCTGTGTAAAATGTCTATCATTATTTATCATTTTATTCCACTCAATAAAAACTAGTAACAATGACGACCCAGTCGTTTAGAGGCCAAGTTCAAATCTAATGAAAAAACAGACTTCCTAGTATTAAGATTTTACCTTGTGTAGCAATAAAAACATTTATTGATGCTGCTTTGATCATTTTTAAGTTCAGTGAACTACTATAAGACCTAGAAAGAACCTCAATGATTTTAGAGGACCAATGAATAAAAACCGGCCAATTGCGAGTGGCACTCGCGCAGGAAGGGTTTTGTACCTTTATCTATATAAACTAAGCGCTCGTGGTCATGCTTGCTTAGTCGTTCTTGATAGATCGTCGAAGTTAAGCAATGTTCGAAATGGTCTGTAAGTGGATGGGTGACCGCCATTGGCATTTTCATCTGAGCGCTTCCGTGCTTCGGAGGGCACGTTAAATTGTTGGTCCCGGCTATTTAAGTCATTAAGCCATGACGGAGGCCTTAAAACGGCCTAAAAACTCCATCACCAGAGTTGGTCACTGACTCATACGAACTTACTTTTATCTATAAAAACGGCAAAAAATCATGTTTGTTGTATGAGAGCCCCCTTTAATATTTATTTGATTGTTTTTTAGTATTTGTTCTTATAGCAACAGAAATATAATCTGTGAAAATTTCAACTGTTTAACTACCACGGTTCATGAGATACAACCTGGTGACAGAGAGACACACAGCGAGGTCTTAGTAATTTTACCCTTTTTTTGGGTATGGAACCCTAAAAATTAGAATATTTTGTATTAAAAATATTTCATGGTGTGTGGTAGAGTTGTCTTTGTGGTCCTTAGACAACCTCTGTGGCACAGTGGGTGAAAGCCTGAATAATATTTAAAAAAGTATTTCAGTAGTACTTATATCAGTTATCTGGTTCCCATAGTACAAGCAATAGCATTATTTATTTATTTTGTTTATACAAAAAGAACTGGCCACATAATGCCCATGTTTTTTTATTGTATTCATCTGTTTCCCAGCCTCCAAGTCAGTTAAATTATCTAAGTACATGCATACTCTCAAACTTTCACTCACAATCTATGAATGATAAATTAAGTGAGTTGCGTTGAATGTAGGTTCTACTCACGTCGTAAGGTACATTTTTCTCGGCTATAGAACTCCTGTCTCGATCTGAAATGAGTAAAACGGTCTAAATAAAAGGGGTGGATGTACGTAGTATTCAATGGGTCGTCTGCTCACCTTACACAATCGGATTATTGCAATGGAATGTTATTATTAGATTTACGGTTACCCACCATCGTCCTCGGAGCCCGACGGACCGCCAGCGACGTCCGATTTCTTCGCCACAGCACTTTCCATCATTTCTATGTGATCTGAATCCCCTGATGCCATTTTTATTTCCAAATCACATCACTCAAACACAAGTCTCACGATTGAATGTTTGCACAATAACGATTCTCATGGTTCGCATCACAATTGCATAGCAAACACAATGATTCACTGTAATTTAATTAGAAGAAATCAATTAGTTTACGCGAAAAATTCTCGTCCGAAGCATCGGTCTGACACGACCACTCATAGTAACTGGATTGCCAACTAAAAAAATATTTATTCGATAATGTCAAACCATAGACTACAGAGGAAAGTGGGTAGATTCTTTGAACTGTCAAAGTAAATAGTGATGTTACTGTATTATATGGCACATTTACCGGTAATTTACCGAAAAATAAAACTATTGTATCTAACAAATTAAACCTATTTAAATTAAAAACAATAACAAAAATACACGACGATCATAAAAGAATAAATTATAATTTTATGATAAAATGTTTCTATGATAATACTTGCAACAAAAAACAATACCTTCAGAAATTCTCCAAACAACAAACGCCATCCATGTTTGTTTCTTTCCGTCAGCTCTGTCTGCCGCGGTAAGATTTTTTTGTAGGTTATTTCATTACTTGGCGTCTATTTGATTTTTGTTTGAATTACCCCGCAATTATCTAAAATAACCTGCTAATTACTGTTTATATTGAACGTACATGGAAGTTGTGTAATTTCAGTTAGTTCAGTGCTCGCCCCGACTCTTGAGAGGCCGTGGCTTCAAGCTGTTCAATCAAAATACAGATCACCGCCGCTCTCTGTGAAAATGGGCAAAAAAGTTAAAGAATTTAAGTCTGGAGACTTTATATTTGCCAAAGTTAAAGGATATCCAGCATGGCCTGCGAGGGTAAGTGATAAAAACTTATAAAATTGCCTTGATGGTAGCTAAGCGAAACTCATTCCAATTTGATAAAAATTCAATAGGGCTAGCGCGGGAAGACATATTGCTGGACGCTTTCACGCCTCTATCAACCATTATCGAATACAATAACTCCTTTTTATTACTCAAAATATGTAGGAAAAACTTTACAGGGCTTGGGACTCTAGTAAAGAATAAATTCCAAGCAAAATATTCTGTTTGTATTTGTCCCATGTCCATTTTATACAGCAGAAGTCTTGTCCTCATTTTGGCATTATCATTCCATTGCTTATGCATCTACTAGAGACAGCTAGCAAAATCGCATTAATAAACATCTCTAAGAAATATTGAATTGGTAGACTAGACCCAATTGGGATATTGCTATAAGTGTTGGCTGACTTTGTGACTAGGATTGATCAATAAAATGGTTTTGTGTAAAAGAATTGTGCTAGATGGTTTTGTGTAAAAGGATTGTATTAGAACAAAACATTCAAACCTCAAATTGAGCATAAAATAGTTGTAGAATTAGAATGATTGTAACCAAACAACAATTTTACATTATTTTACACATAAGTAGGTACTAATAAACATTTATTTCAAAATAGTGTTTCATTATCTTGTGAATTGGTAGTAAAATAACATTTCAGCTTTATTAAATGAGTGGGGTAAACCTACTACAGTGTATTTTCAGTAAGGTTTTAATTTTAAACATGCTCATCAATTTACAACCTTATTTTATTTAACCTGCTATGTCCCACTGCTGGGCAAAGGACTCCATATTTTTCCAAGACTTTCGCTCACATGCTGCGTCCCACCAGTCCTTAATGAATGCTTCTATGTCGTCACACCAATTTACAACTACAAAATAAAAATCACTAGCTACTGTGCGCGGCGTCGCGCGTGGTACCAACATTTTGAATAGTTTATTAATAAGGGCCATAGAGTTTAAACAATTGAAACACATTAAAATAGTTAATTTTTAATTTTCTTTCAAGGTACAACGGGCGAATGGCAAAAAGTATTTTGTCTATTTCTACGGGACTGGAGAAACGTAAGTAACATCATGACTTGTTAAGTAAGTTGTTAAGTAGTGAGGGAGTCGTGGTAGCCTAAAAACTTAATCATCACTAATGCATACTTACTTCATCAAATCAAATCGTTTATTTCGTTAACTTAATCTATACAATGACATAAATGCTTTAGAAACCCCCTTTTAAGTAAATATATACCTGTGTTAAGGGGTTCCGCTTACTTACTTCATCATCATTAAGATCCTCATTCACAGCCTTATCTTAGTGCATGTGCAACACAAAAGAGGCAGAGAATGAAAAGGAACAAGGAAAGAAGGTGACAACTGGACAGCAGAAGGAAGAATCACTTCCTGCGTCTGTCTGTCACCTTCTCTCCCACAGAAAGTAGATAGAATATGTGTGATAGAAAAAGTATATTCATCATCATTCACAACCTGACTTTCCCCACTGCTGGTGCCTCTTTTTTTATGATGAATGGGTCGACTCTTGACGATGGAGCGAGCCTACCCAGAAGGTGCCTATTAACTCACTTCTAAAAAAAAACAGGGTCGTAGCTCAGCGGAAAAAGTCAGACGCGGGAAGCTGATTCCATATTTTTGCAGTGCGCATAGTAAATGAACTTTGAAAGCGCTTAGTTCTAATAAGTGGAATATCAACCAGGTGTGGATGATAATCAGCTGTGCGTCTGAAGACCCTGTAAAAGAACGCCGAGGGCGGAATAAGGTCGTGTAGCTCCTGAGCACACTTACCATAGTACAATCTGTAGAAGACCGACAAACTCTCTACCTCACGATGATGGCTCAGATAGTTTTGCCTCGGCAAGACAGTCTTCACCCATGAGCCTCTCTTTCATTTTGCCACTTCTTACGGTCTCGTGCTAACCTCATCCAAATACCAAATCGTCTGCTCATCTCCCTGCCCGCTGCTCGCTGCCGACCAACGTTTCAGTAGTCTTCTATCATGTCAATTGACCTTCATTTTTTTGCCTACTATCCATGGCCTTGTTTAAGTCCTCAGGAGTGCAGGTGGTCGGACAAAGAGGGCATGGAAGTAGGTGTGCCATACTTTGAGAGCCCCACAGTTACACCTGCTCCGAGATGGGTTGATGTAACCCCACTTGGCTTTTGGCGGCAGCGACCAACTTGAGTTTGAAGACGATTTAACGACTTCCAAATTGGCCACTGCAGATCTTGGCCGGGAGGCAGGTGTTCCATTCAGTTATCGATTGACTCCACCTGCCGTCAAAAACTATTTTACTTACCAAAAGTATATTAACTTTAATTAGTTAGTCAAGTATACAGTGTGATGTCAGGCAAAGTACTTTGTTGAGGCGTTAGTTTTTTGTTCTTTATAAGCATCTAAACTTACTTTGACGAGCCTCAATTTCCTTTGACTGGCTCCCCACTGGAGCTTGACATTTAGTTTTAGGATGGATCACCTAAAAGAATGCTAGACCCCAAACCGTGTTTGTTGCCCTGATTCTTCACGGTATTGGTCGCGAAAGAACAGGATTAAAATTTGTTCTAGGACTATTCTAAGTGATTCCAGCGGTCCTACTGAATAAATGCTTTTTGACTTTGACTTATTACATCTTTCAGAGCAAATCTCCCACCGAATATGATATTCGACTACGCAGAGAACAAGGATAAGTTCCTGACGAAAACGCAGAAACGCCGCGACTTCAATGATGGCGTCAAGCAGATTGAACATGACTTCGCTAACAATGTGCCTCTGGAGGAGGTTATAGGAGCTCCTATGGAGGTACACTTACTACAAAAACTTAGGCATTTATAGTGTCACAAACTTATCTGGACCGGTGGCCAAAGAGGAACTAACGAACTTTACTTCAGAATGTATTTTTCTGCCAGCACCGAATGCGATAACAGCGCCTCTCTCACCAGTGAGAGTTTGTGGCACTGTACATTCTTATTAGATCTCACTCATATAATAAAGCTGAAAGTTGGTTTAGATGTTTGGATGTTTCTATGTTTGTGTATCAATCACGCCTAAACCAGAGAACCGATTTGGATGAAACTTGCATAGATAGTGATCTGGAATAGCATATAGGCTATTCAAAATGTTGGTACCACGCGGGCGAAGCCGCGCGCAGAAGCTAGTGATTTATACAGCGTCAGGAGGCAACCCATGCCTACACTGAACGGAACGCTTAGTGCCTGGGACATTGTTTTGAGATGGAATAGGCTTGCTCAGCACCTGATCCATCCTCTCAGCTTAATCGGCCTTGTCCACAGGAAAGACAACATCAATATGCTGAGCTGACTAAGCTGCGGGTTTCCTCTAGCAAGATGTTTTCCTTCACCGTTAAGAGCTTGTGTTAAAGTGCATATACATCTTAATTCAATGTGTCGGTGCCTACACTCAACCGGATACTGTAGTGCACTACAGCAAAAATATTTAATTTTTTACACAAGAGTAGTTTTTATGTTTTTTAATTTTTGCTATCTATTCTCTGGTACCTAGACAAGCGCTGTGCTAAGGGGCTGGTTTTCATAGTAATGAAAAACTCTTTATTGAACACAATAATTACAAAACATACACATATGAATCAATAGCACCCAACGAGAGAATGTACAATGGGCGGTCTTATCGCTTAGAAGCGATTTCTTCCAGACAACCTTTGGATGGAAAGAAACGAACATATTGAAGGTATGGCAGGGGGTGTACAAATATTTATAGGAAAAATAATTTTACTAATAAAATAAAAAATAATGTAACAGTATTAAAAGTAAATACATTTACATAAAATACATAAAAATAATACTTATACTATAAATACTTACATAACACCTACATAAATAATATATAAGGTATACATACATATACAATATAATGGTTGCGAAGCAATAGGATCACCTAGTTGTAGGACTATCTAAGTGATCCCAGAGGTCCTACTGAATGTATGCACTTTGACTTTTCCAAAAAATACACCAAAAAGTTCTGTAATCTGTTCTAGGTTGGTGCAGACGCCTCCGCTAATGATACAGCCAATGACACAGCCAATGACTCGGCCAATGACACTATGGACCAAACTCCTGACACTACCATGGCCAATGATACTGCGGATGATGATGTGAGTATAACATTAAAAAAAACTCAGGCCTGTTCTGTAAACTAGATTATTCGTAAATTATAATAGAATTAAATCTATTAAGTTATAACGAATTCTCATCATCAGCAGTAATGTCTGCGCTTTTGGAGTAGTAGGGGTAGTCAGAGGCATGTCCAAATACATATTTGATACATGCCCACATCTTGCAGAAGTAAGTATTCAGGTTGCAAGCCCATCGCCGCCTATAAGAATACTAACTGGTTTCCTCACGATGTTTTCTTTCACCGTTTAGAGCACGTGTTAAAGTGCATATATACATTTGACGAAACGCAAAATCCATTTTTGCACGGCCGGGGTTCTTCATTTCTTCACAATCGAATAATTTCTCGTTTCTCGTGCACGAGATATCTCACGTCGCTCACGCTAGCCGGGCTGGGCATAGGCTCTTTGCTTTTGCCATTCGCCTCTACTTTGAGCCAGATAAACTTATCCTAGGTAATAATAAGGGATCAAGATTCAATATTCAAATATTTGTCAAAATTTTGGGCATGATCATAGTAATACGGATTTCAAAAATATTCAGATTTGTGAAACATCAACGATGACCTCTGTGGCGAAGTGGGTGGAAAGCCCGCTTGTGACGCACAAGGTTGCGGGTTCGATCCCCGCCGCGGGATAAATTTTTGAATGATCTGCAAATATTTATCTCTGGTCTGGGCGTTTCTATGTATGATATGTATGTATTTACAAACAAAAAGTATATAAGTAGTATATCAGTTATCTGGTTCCCATAGTGCAAGCTTTGCTTAGCTGTGTGGAATGTCCAGCATTATTTATTTACCAAGGTTAGGATTAATTAAATTGGATTATACTCGATACACACTATAAAGTAATAGTTGATGTATTTTCTAGTGATCCATACATAAAAATGTTCATGCCAAAGTCAACACATTTAGATTTTTGCGTTGATTTGTCGAGGGAACTGACATTAACTCAAATTTCCGGGATAAAAAGTAGCCTCACTAACTCATTGTACAACACCAATGTATGCGGCATGGGGGGGAGGACGTTACTTTCTAGGGCGGCGATCAATGAGTTAATCTGGGGTATATATCTAACAAATTTCATTCATATGCATTTGGCCATTTCAGCAAGAAGCAACAAACATCCATACCTCCAAACTTTTGCATTTGGTTATAGTTATCCGAGTATGCCGAGAGAAGTAAAAACTAGAACAATTAGGTGCCTAGTGCATTTTTTGAATCGTCAGAAAATCGAAAAATAGACTTGTAGACTTGTGGAATCAGATGTCGCCAGAGGTGTTTCCAAACGAAAAAGTTTATGTTCGTTGTAAATTATAGGTAATTTCTAATTAAGTTACTACGAGTCATCAAAATGAAACAATCTTGTTAATTTCTTCGAGGATACGACTTTGACCCCTCGCAGACTACAGACTTTCTATCGGCCGATAGAAAGTCTGTAGTCTGCGAGGGGTCTTAGGCGCCTTGAAGAAAAGAGCCTATTCCTACCTCAAAGGCCGGCAACGCATCTGCAGTGCCTCTTGATGCTGCGGTTGTCTGTGGGCGGTGGCAATCACGCACCATCAGGTGTGCCACTTGCTCGTTTGCTCCCTCTTCCATAAAAAAAAAATATATCGAAAGATACTTCACCCGTTTAGTTATAAAATAAGCTTTTAGAAATGTAAAAATATTGCCGTAAAAGTTTACCGAGTACAGAACTAGATGGCGCTACTGGTAGGCGTTGGTGAGCAGTCACGTGACTCCCGCGTGGCCTTTTCGAGGCGAATCCAAGAATTTATTCTCATCTCAAAAATGCCCAACGCGCCTAAAGTTTTTCACTTCAAAAATATCTGTTTCAGACAATAGCAAACACGACACAGAATGAAGCAGCAACAGTCGAAGATTCGGACGAGAATGGCGCTTTGGTCATTGACGAAGGAAAGGTAAACTCAACCTAATTAACATTCAAATAGGGTGTAAAACTGATTGAGAATTACTAAAGATGCTACACGGCATGTCAATAAATAAATAAATAATAATTAAATAATGCTGGACATTTCACTCAGCATCATCTAGCCCCAAACTAAGCAAAGCTTGTACTATGGGAAACAAATAACTGATATACTACTTTTATATACTTTTTGTTTGTAAATACATACTTATTATTATACATGCAAACACTCGAGATAAATATGTGCAGATCATACAAACATTTATCCCGCGGCGGGGATTGAACCCGCAACCTTCTGCGTCACAAGCGGGCTTTCACCCACTGCGCCACAGAAGTCATCAATGTTTTAAACTTTCAGGCCAAGAAGAAGACCAACGCCAAAACACCAGCAAAAGAAACCCCGAAGCCCAAAGAGCCGAAGACTCCACGCGGCAAGGGGAAGAAGGACGAGAAGAAGGAAGAAGATAAAGATGATGACGAGAAGAAAGAAGAGGAGATTGTCAGCCGAAGCGGCAGGAAGATACGCCCTAAGAGGTGAGAAATGGGACTTAATATAGTTGCAACAGAATTAAGCACTGCAGTAAGTTTAGTGAATGTGTTCGTTGTTTGAATGATATAGATAGATAGATAGTTTGTTTGGAAAAACACCCACACAGACGAACATAACTAGGTACATAGGAAAAATAACACAATAAAAAAGAATATTATAACTACTTCAAACACAGACAAAAGTCATCATCACTGGCCTGCCCTTATCCCGCTCATGCGGGGTCAGCACAACATGTTCTCCTCTTCCACTCTCCCCATCACTCGTCATCTCTGTACCAACTCCTTTCTTTTCCATATCTTCTTTCACACAATCCATCCATCTTTTCTTAGGTCTACCTCTACTCACATATCCATTCACATTCATTTCCATCACCCTTTTAGTTACATGAGAAGTATAAAAAGAAAAATAAACATAGTAGGTACATATAAATATATAGTCCTAGCTTTGCGCGCGGCTTCGCCCGCGTGCTATCAACATTTTGAATAGCCTATATGCTATTCCAGGTCACTATCTACGCCTATTCCAAGTTTCATCCAAATCGGTTAACTGGTTTAGGCGTGATTGAAACACAAACATCTAAACAAACTCACAAACTTTCAGCTTTATTATATGAGTGAGGTCAGGCCAATGTTGAATGATGAGACCTTCATCATTTGCCCTTATCACGCTCATGCGGGGCACAACATGTTCTCTTCCTCCACTCTCTATCACTTGTCATGTCTGTATTCACTCCTCTCTTACCTATATCTTCTTTCACACAATCCATCTTTTGTTAGATCTACCTCTACTCACATATCCATCCATCCTTGAATGAGACCTCATCACAATAGGCTATTTTCCACCATGTAAAGAAAACACATAAAATGCATGTATACCATAGGTTTCGTTACAAGTAAACGATAAACGTCGATATTTATTCATAAAAATGCAATAAACATTTTATAATTCAATTTTAAAAATCGTAATTTTTCTTCTATCTTCAAGCCACCAAAAACGCTTTCTGCCATTTTGTGACGTCACTGTGTTCAGTTAGGAACAAAAAGTTTATCTTTGCTCGTGGTCGTGCTTGCTTAGTCGTTCTTGATAGATCGTCGAAGTTAAGCAACGTTCGAAACGGTCTGTAAGTGGATGGGTGACCGCCAGTGGCATTTTCATCTGAGCGCTTCTGTGCTTCGGAGGGCACGTTAAATTGTCGGTCCCGGCTATTTAAGTCGTTAACCCATGACGGAGGCCTTAAGGCGGCCTAAAAACTCCGTCACCAAAGTTGGCCACTGACTCATACGAACTTACTTACTTTTAGTCGTATTGTTCACAAACCAACACTTATGACGTCACAACATGGCGGCTCGCGTTTTCGTGCGACAACTAAAAATCATAAATTAAAATGCATTTTTAAGGTTTAAAAAAAAAAAAAATCTACTGGTTTATTGACCTCAGGATTGATTTAAAACAGTTTTCAAAAAAGTGTTAAATAGCCTATTGTAATTATTAACATAGTATTATTAGCTAAATCCATAATTACTTTAATAAGTGTGAACAAAAAACAACTAAAAGTGTTAAACATGTAGAAAACAATGTATTCTACATGTATTACTTTGTTGAAAACATGTCGTTTTGTAGTTTTTTGTAAGGTTTTAGTGTAAACTTCATGGCTGTTAGTTTAAAACTCTGAGTTTCTATTGGACTGACGTTCTCAAACTAAATAGTGATGATAAACTTAACACTATTTTGACTATGTCCATACATTAAAATATTAAATGTCATTTGCCGAAATGCGGTTATGGAGGTGAGAACCGTGTTTGCGATTATGACAAACATTATAAATTACATACAAAACACATACAGGGTGTGGCAAACTTCTACAGTATTGGTGGCAGCTCCCTGTATACAGCAGCGCTGAGAGAAATCGGCGATGTCAATTCTGCTGAGACATTAGTATTCTTACTTCATTGTTTTTTTTTTTTTTTTTATTAACCTATACTTTCCCACTGCTGGGCAAAGGTCTCCCCCAATTGTTTCCATCTATCACGGTCTTCTGCCACGTCCCACCAGTCCTCTTGAAAGGCATCCAGGTCGTCACGCCAACGTTTCCTTGGCCTGCCCCGGCTTCGTCGCCCATCTGCAGGCACCCATGGCGTGACAATCCCTGCCCACCTTTCGCCATCCATACGACTCACGTGCCCCGCCCAGCTCCATTTTAAGTTTGCAGTTTTTTTTTTTTTTCTCCCACATCTGCAATCCCAGTTTTTGGCCGAAGAGTGGAGTTGAACTTCATTGTAATAAAGATTATTCTTCTATGAGCGCCGACGGTACGCGTGACAGGAAAACCAGATGGGCAGACCCTTTCTAATTTCCTTTAAAAAAAAACTCGTACACTCGAACTGCATATTACATTTTTCAAATTTATAAACAGCCTAGAAAATGTCATTTTGTCGAAAAAAAAAAACAAGTTGGTCTCAATCGACGCCATTTCAACATACCAAATCAAATCGTTAGTTTTTGCAAAAAATTAAAAAAACCTTTTCCATACAATTTCTGCATTGAGCTACCCTCAATGTTGTAAAATGATACCACACCCTGTATCTTTAAATTAAACACCCAACATTTTGCCAGAAGCACCCCTTACGTGATAGGTTGCAAGCCCATCGCCATTCGCCGCTTATTAGAATGGTCATAATATCTTTAAATGAAACACCCAACATTTTGCCAGAAGCACCCATTACGTGATAGGTTGCAAGCCCATCGCCATTCGCCGCTTATTAGAATGGTCATAATTTTTGTGTTTGAAGCTACTTTTTCTATACTTAATTTCCGTTCACAGACAGCAAGGGAAAAAGTGAGTTGTTCACGGGATATGAAAATAAGTAGAGGTAGCAAGGCTCACGTAACAAGAACTTTCTTTGTTGCGTAATTACGTTTATTTTGAGATCTAAAAATGACATCTCATCTCACTGGGCGGGTTGGTAATTGTGTGTGTGATACATGCACGTTATTTCTGTGTGCGTAAGGAAACGCTCCATGGACAGATGAGCGTGTGAGCTTACGCACACAAGTATCATTCAAGTATTGTATCAAGTTTGTTATTAATTTAGTCGAATGATACGAGTACCTACATTTCTAACTTGTGTCTATCTTTAGCTATTTGTGTTTGATGTCAATACGACGACTTGCCATCCTAAAAATGAGTCATACTATTTCTACTTTTTTTCTGTTAAGTGTTTTCTATGCATGACTTTGACAGCGAATGTATGACATCCACAGGAATCTGCCTTGGCCAAAATACTCAATCATTTTGATCTATGGTTCTAATTTGAGTTAAAATACTATTAAAGTCCCACAAGGATATCTGTTCCGGTGAGGGAGGCGCTGCTATCTCATTTGGCATAGAGAAAGTAAATGTCTATGGCCTTTGGTGTTGCCAAAAAAAAAACATTTCACAGTGAAGCACCCACAAAGCACCAAACGAAAAAAAAACACACCAAGCAAACAAGCAATGGCGGATATGGCAACTGGAAACGAATGGCAGACGCCATTCGTTTCCAGTTGCCGCCATTTAGAGATTGACATTTCTAAATGGCGTCGTTAGTTCCTCTTTTGGCCACCGGTCCAGATATCTTTGTAACGCTCTAAACTTGGAAAAGAAAGACCAAGATATCGATCCAAATTGGTGTCAATTTGTAAAAGCGCCAGTTCAAAAGTATCATAAACCCGTTTCTATGATGAATGAATGGTTTTTCATAGAACACGTTAAGAGTACTCAAGCCATGATTTTGTACTGTAATGTTTTAAGTCACGATGGATTTCAGGACCTAAAAACTCCGACAGTCATAACCTGCTTTTTATGTTTATTGTAATCTCTACTTGTCTGTGATTTGTAGTTTTTATTTCAAATAAATGGATTCCTGTCTGTCTATTTGTATAATTTCTAAATATTGTGAGCTAGTGTTGCGATATTACATCAATACTAAATCTTAAAAACCTTTCAGATTTGTCGATGAACAGACAGAAGAGAACTCTACCCTACCCTCGCCGGCTCCGAAGAAGAAGCGTGGAACATCGCCACCACCTGTTGAGAAGGAGAAAGACAAACCGGAGCCTAAAGACAAAAATATCAAGAGTTTCAACGCGGTTACACAGGTAAAACGCCGTTTGCATATCGTTGAGTACGCCATATTGGAATTTCTGACAGATTTAATTCAATATGGCGGCTTTGATGTCTTTCTAACAAAACAGCCTTAAAACTTTTTTAATTTTCTTCATGTAAAGCTTACTGAGTGTCTAAATTAATGTCAATAAGTGTGGCAAATACTTACTGAAATTAAAAGATTTTTTTTAATTTTTCAGTCAGAGCTTGAAGAGCTGAAGCAACCGTTCAAACCAGGTAAGCTTCTAATTTTATAAATAACTTGATAAAAATAAACTTTAGAACGTTTCTGTGAGTGAAGTCGGGTGGCGGGTGATGATTTATAAAATGTAACAAAAGTAACAGGATAAGTGTATGCGTAATTTTTTTTAAAACTTGACTCGTGTGAATGCGCCCTAAAAATTTTTGGTAGAATGAAAAAGTGACAGCTGTCTAGTGATAAAAAAAATAAGTTGCCGCGAAAATCGATAGCATGGAAATAAAAAATATTGAAATTTTATAAAGAAAACTGCGAAAGTGAATGAGAATTAATAGATTTAGCGAAAAACTAATTTATTAAACATGGATGTTGATATTTTTGAAGGTTATGATAATTTGGACGACGAAAATGATTTGAATTCAAGTAACTATCGATTGGATGATACAGTTACAAATGGTAAATATTTTCATTTATGTAATGATTTATTCGTTTTACTGCCTAGCAATCTCTTTGTTTGTTTGTATTTACACAAAAAAGTATAAACAATGTTTTGTTACTTACTTTTTGAGTGATAAACTTTACTTGTAGATCACCAACATAACTTTTTTGAGGTTAGGAAAATACTACCCCGCTTTTTGAAAATAGTTGTGATCATGGTTACGTTTGACGTAAGTAAAGTCACTCTTCCATATTCTAGGTTACCCGTAAGTAGTTAAATATTCACGGAATTCAATTTTATAAAATTTTGTATATTTCAGACACATCCAAAAATTCTAATAATGAAACATCAAAGAAACTTGTTCTCACGTGCAAGAACACATCGCCAAAGAATTACAAAGTTGTTAAAAAAACAAAAAAGTTCATTGCTCCTTTGAAAACATCGCTAAAAATGTCAGACGAAAATGTAGTTGAAAATCAAAAAAGCCAGCAATCTGATTCGAGTCAGATTAGTCAAAGTAAAAGCCAAGGAAATGTTTCCGTTCACAAAAATGCATTCGACTCTCAAACAATCCCATTGACACAAATCGAACCGAGTCAAACCAGTTTCAATCTAGGCCAAGTTACCAATAGCCAGAACGCTCAATTCTGGACACAAAGTCTGAACCAAAACATAGATTGTGTTATGTTTGAAGTGCCATTGATCGAACAAATTAAAGCCGATGCGAATGACTCTTTGATCGGACATGACAACGGACAGTCTGTTGATCGATATCCGATTGACAATCTGTATCCATACGATGTTGATATCGTGGAGAACGTTAGTAACAAAGAGGAACATAAGTGTAACTATCAGCCCTTAAAAAGAAAGTCATCTTTAGGTGGACTCTTGCTTGGTACATTAAACATATTAAATGATGAAGAAATCGAGTCGATTCAAAGCCAAGATAACTCAATCAAAATGAGCCAGAATGCATCGCAAAACGTTAAGATGCTCAGTCGAGATCATTCGAAATGCTCTGTAGTTTCTCTCAAGAGATACAAAGATCTAGACTACAACAGCAATGAGATACCTCAAGGCAATCTGTTCCAAACGGTTCCGACAAATGATTGTGTGAAGGTACCGATGGATATATCATTAGGTGACATAGGATTCAATAGATATTACTCTGATTATATAAGAACTGTTGGATTCCATGAAGAAAAGGATGAAGAAGCTGAAAAAACATGTGAATTGATTCTTAGAATGTATCCGGATGAGAATAAAAGATTGATTGATGTGAGAAATAAGAGGAAAAATGTTTAATTCATATGTATTGATGAAAGTTGATTTTGTTGTGAAGATTAATTATTTGAGAACACTGCATAATTCTATTGATTAAACAAAATGAGTGTAATAAAGTTATTTGATTATGATTTGGTTATATTTATTAAATACTAGCTGTCCGCCGCGGTGTTACCCGCGTTCCCTCGGGAGAACATCACTTTCCCGGGATAAAATATAGTCTATGTTCATCAGGGATAATGTAGGATTCTAATGGTGAACGAATTTTTCAAATCGGTCCAGTAGTTTCGGAGCCTATTCAATTCAAACATACAAACAAACAAATCTTTCCTCTTTATACTATTAACCAACTAGCGACTCTTCGCACGGGTGCAATGCTGATACTAAATTTCTCTACTATATTATGCATGTAGAGAGGATGGATGACAGTCGTTTGACAAAGCAAGTGTATGAGACTAGTGTGTATGGGACAGCTGGAAGGGGAAGGCCTAGGCGAACCTTCTTGAATCAATTTGGCGACATTTAGTAGAAGGGCCAGGTCAAAGGTACCCTAAACCGACGAGCATGTATAAAGAATGTAATGAGAGTGAACGAGGCGAAAGTTGTGTGTCCGGATCGTAGCGAGTGGAGATCCGTGGTCTCTGCCTACCCCTTTGGGAAAGAGGCGTGATTTTATATATGTATATTTGGACGTTAGTATTTACGACGCGGGAGCGCAGATCTCCACGGTCTCTCGGGATTTTTTCGGGATAAAAAGTAGCCTATGTCCTATTCTGGGATACAACCTTTATCTATGCCAATTTTCAGCCTAATCTGTTTAGTGGTTTGGACGTGAAAAGGTAACAAACAGACAGACAGTTACTTTCACATTTATAATATTACTAGCTGACCCGCGCGACTTCGTCTGACCAAATTGAACTATTCAATTTGGTCGGCGATATCACTTTTGTTGAGTATAGTTTTCTTTTTTTTTGTTTATCCTCTAACGATGTATTCTGTGCTCCAACGCACACTGTTTTGATAGATATGATTGAATTTGAACTTTGTGTAGCGGTAATAAAGTGCAAATTGACTCTTTGACGTTAGAAACATACCTACATTGTTTAAACAACAGTGAGTGCTTGTAATTTAATATGAACTTTATACAATAGCAATAAAGCTCAAATTGACTCTACGTTTTAGTTAGAAAACGTTTGTATGGAAAAAAGAAAAGGGCTGTTTTTAGGGTTTTTCCGGCAAATAATAGCCGTAAAAACCATCTTTGAACTTTAACAAACATTTAAAAAAAAGAATTGGCCAAATTGATCCAGGCGTTGTTGAGTTATGCGCTTACACAGATTTTGCGATTCATTTTTATATTATTTAAAAAAAAGAATTGGCCAAATTGATCCAGGCGTTGTTGAGTTATGCGCTTACACACATTTTGCGATTCATTTTTATATTATAGAAGATAGATAGTATGGATGGTACAAAACTTTTAAATTGTCATCGTTTCAATTAATATTGTTACATGTTGAATAAACTTTTATCGTTTATTATTCACAGAGGACGCAGAGAAAGAAAATATTCTCATCGCATACCTACCTTCGGCAAAATACGTGGGCATCAAACTGTTCCAGTCACGTCCCACTCGCTTCAAGAACGAAGCTGCGAGACTGCAGTGGGATAAGCAAGCCGCTAGTAATGCTATCACATTGAGGATGCAGCTAGGTATGTTATCTTGCCCTTGGCCCACTTTGTGCCTAAATAATATCCAGTTTTCCCACAAGATTTCAAACATGGCATCGATTGTACAAACAAAAAGTATACAGGGTGTAAAAAGACTGCTACCGAAAGCTGAGGGGTTGCAATCAGACCATGATTCTAAACATATTTTGCGAAAAAAAAAACACAAATATTTTTTTGACTTAGCTTCGTCAGGCTATGTTATTTTCGGTTATTTACTACTAGTACGACATATTAAGACCATACCTACCTAATGATTTCATTTAAAAAAGAAAAAACAATTAAAACTCAAAATCCAGCAATCTACGTAAAATTCGAAATGTTCGATCACCGCCGCGGAATAAATGTTTGTATGATCCGCAAATATTTATCGCGGGTCTGGGTAGCTTCTGCGCGCGGCTTTGCTTGTACCAACATTTTGAATAGCCTATAAGCTATTCCAGGTCACTATATACGCCTATTCCAAGTTTCATCCAAATCGGTTCACAGGTTTAGGCGTGATTGATACACAAACTTACAAACATCCAAACATCTAAAAATACTCTGAAACTTTCAGCTTTATTATATGAGTAGGATTTATTTAATAGTTAAGCAACATTTTAATAGGTTTGTAAGTGAATGAGTGACCACCAGTTGCATTTTGATCTGAGCGCTTTCGTGCTTCGGATGACTCGTTAAATTGTCGGTCCCGGCTATTTAAGTCGTTAAGCTATGACGGAGGGCTTAAGGCGGCCTAAAAACTCCGTCACCAGAGTTGGCCACTGAATCATACGAACTTTTTCTTTGCAGAGAGGGGACAGATCACGGCCATGTCTGTCCAAGGGCAGTTAGTTATGGATCTCAATCTCACTGATGAAGAGAAAGCTACCTTAGACAAGGAGAGAGAAACTGGTATGTGCTTTTTTTATTGTAAGAAAAGGTTTTTTTTTTAAATCTTACAAAAATCGCGAAAAAAATTATTTTTAAAATTATATTATAAAAGTATTTTTATATTTAACTAGCTGATCCCTCGGGAAAACTACACTTCCCCGGGATAAAATATAGCCTATGTTCGTCGGGGATAATTCTATTGGTAAAAGAATTCTTCAAATCGGTCCAGTAGTTTCGGAGCCTATTCATTTCAAACAAACAAATCTTTCCTCTTTTTAATATTAGTATAGAAAAAATAATTTTAAAAGCGTTATGAAGCTCGCAAAGATTATAGCTAGTTTTTTATTTTGTGGGAGTACTTATACAGTGAAAAGCTACTACTAAGATACTACTAAGATTGAAAAAAAAAAAACTTATACAAAATTTATATTATGACGCTGGGAGAGCGGCGCCACACGGTGCGAGATCGCGGGGTCATATCCCGCATGGGTGTGATTTTTGGAATGCATTTTAAATCATTCGTTAATTTGTTACAAAACAAACAGAGTGGCACTCCAGGAGTGCCGGCAGAAGTGAAAACTTGAACGGTTCTAAACTTGACAAATAACGTGTCGGTGAGCAGTCACGTGACACGCAGGTGACCTTTTCGAGGCGAGTCCAAGATTTTTTTCTCATCTCAAAACTGCCCAACGCGCCTAAAGTTTTCACTTCAAAAATATTTTAAACACATTGGTAATAGAATCGTGATGAATTTGTGATCTTGCAGAAGAGAAAAAGTCCCGCGTACAGTTTCTCCGCACAGAAATGAAGCTGATTGAGCTGGATGCCAAGATCAAGACTTGTTTGTCACTCGAGAGGGCGGACGCTGAACTCTGTCTGCAACTCCTGGATGATCTGATCGGTATGTTAAAACTGTCTAACCTTCAAAGTAACGTTTTAAGTAGGATCCGTGTTCGAATCCCGGCCGTGCTTCTTCTTCCTGCCCTTATCCCACTAAGTACATGTTTCTTTCTTCCATTTCCCTCTATCACTCACTCGTCATATCATAACTCACTCCTTTCACTAACATATCCGCATTCACACAGTTCATCCATCTTTTCTTAGGCCTACCCCTACCGGTATATCCACCCACCTTCATACTCATCACTCGTCGTGTTATATGTCTTTCATCCCTCCTCATGACATGCCCATACCGCGCCAACCTTCCACTTCTCAATTTCTCAGTCACTAGGCGCTACTTTCAAACTTCCCCTGATGTACTCATTCCTTATCTTGAATCCCGGCCGTGCTTCAATGGATTTTTCGTTTCGTAAAATTCTATGCACTTTAACACGAGCTCTTAACGGTGAAGGAGCACATCGTGAGGAAACCCGCAGCTTAGTCAGCGCCACACGTATTCACGTCGTCAAAACGTCGAATTTTATGTCACGTTTTAAGTAAGTTTTTAAATTGAATGTAAGTTTTTTCTGGCAGAAAATAAACTTTTTTCTATATCTATTTCAATTTCGATTTTCAGGTTCGATCCCCGCCGCGGGATAAATGTTTGTATGATCTGCAAAATATTTATCTCGGGTCTGGGTGTTTCTATGTATAATATGTATGTATTTACAAAAAAAAAGTATATAAGTAGTATATCAGTTATCTGGTTCCCATAGTACAAGCTTTGCTTAGTTTGGGGCTAGACGATGCTGTGTGAAATGTCCAGCATTATTTTTATTTATTATATAATTATTAATTAGCATGAGCGCAGACATCTATAGGGACCACTTCCTGGGAAGCATACGTTAAAAGAAAAACAGTCCATTAGTAATAATTATCTTCTACAGCTCTGGATGTGAAGCCTCTGATGCTGCTGAAACACCCGACATGCTTGGAGACGGTGAAGCGTATGCGGGCGTACGTCGGCAACACTCCCTCTTGGGACCTGAGCGAGCGCGCCGCGTTACTGTTCTCCAAGCAAGCGCATCGCATCAGGAAACATGCTGACACACTCTACAAGCGGATGAAGGTAAACAAAATCATCATTATCTTAGCCAGCCACTGCTGAACATAGGCCTCCCTCATTGATTTCCACAGCGATCTTGTGCAGCCTGCACTCCCAGCAACCTTTACCAGATCGTCTTTCTAGTAGGGGGCCGACCTCTGCTGCGATTTCCGGTGCGTGGAGAACTTTTCTGCCCCAACGTCAGTTCTAGGAGCTATGTGCCCCGCCCACTGCCATATCAACTTGCTAATCCTGTGGGCTATGTCGGTGACTTAAGTGTTTACGGATCTCTTCATTCCTGATTCGAACAGAAATCTCTAAACTAAAATCTATGGTAGAATCAAATAATGGGATGAAGTTAAGAAATGAAAAGTCTTATCAAAATTTTGGACTGATAAATATGAGCTTATCAAAGATTTGGATGCTGACAACTAGGGTTCTGTGGCCGAGCGGTAAGGCACTCCGGTTTTAGGAGGATCGTCTGATCGATGCGGGTTCGAATCTTTATGAAATACCAAGGTGTGGATTAGCACTATAAAAAATTACAAAAAAAATTATAAATGGGATGAAGGTATGGAGAGAGAGATAATATTAATGTTAGTACACAGATAATATTAATGTAGGTAAGAGTAACACACGCGAAGAAAATCCCACTTCCCACTCATAATAAAGCTGAAAGTTTGTGAGTTTGTTTAGATGTTCGGATGTTTGTGTTTCAATCACGCCTAGACCAGTGAACCGATTTGAATGAAACTTGGTATAGGCGTAGATAGTGACCCGGAAATTGGAATAGCATATAGACTATTAAACGTTGGTACCACGCGGGCGAAACCGCGCTAGTACTAAATATAAGAGTCGCACGAAGGCGAGTTAGTCTATTGATATAACAAAAAAAAATTAATGGGTTGTGAAGTGAAAATAAAAATTGTGAAGAAATTGAAAATTTTCTGGATAAGTAGCCTATGTCCTTCCCTGGGATACAACCGTTATCCATGATAATTTTTAGCCTAATCTGTTCAGTTGGGCGTGACAAGGTAACAGACAGACAGACAAAGTTACTTTCACATTTATAATATTAGTATGGGTAAATATTATTTATTTTGTTACAGGAACTGTTCACGACACCGGATGGGCTTTCGTTCTGGGAGTACTTCTCTGAGCGGGTGCTTCAGTTCAAGAAGGTGGCAGCAAAACTCAGCGCTAGCGAGCTGCTTGAAATGGTGCATGAGCCTTTAGGTAATAATAATCTACACTAATATTATAAAGAGGAAAGATTTGTTTGAATTGAATAGGCTCCGAAACTACTGGACCGATTTGAAAAATTCTTTCACCATTAGAATTCTGCATTATCCCTGATGAACATAGGCTATTTTCTAATATTTTGTCCCGGGAAAGTGAAGTTTTCCCGAGGAAACGCGGGTAACACCGCGACGGACAGCTAGTAATATAGCCCAAAGTTAGCAGAGCTTGTGTTATGGGTACTACATGAGTGATATACTACTTATATACTTTTTGTTTGTAAATATATACATATTATAAATAGAAACACCCAGACCCCGAGATAAATATTTGCAGATCATTATGCGCAAATAAATATTCCGAAACGTTTCATCCAATCCAACCAAACTAAGCGCTTTCAAAGTTGTTTTATTATGCGCACTGCAAAAATTTGGAATCTCTTCCCGCGTCTGTATTTCCGCTGAGCGACGACCCTATTGTTTTCAAGAAGAGAGTTAATAGGCACCTTCTGGATAGGCTCGTTCCATCGTAGACTTCATTCTTGCCTATGCAAGTTTAGAGGTCAAGAGTCGACCCATTCATCATAAAAAAGACCACAAAATCATTTGTGTCAGCTCATAATTATGATATTAATTCATTCGCAAAATCAAAACGATTTTCATTTATTCGATATTAATTTCACAGAAATGTCACAGCCAACCTCGCACACGATGACGGCCGCCATCGACGCTGCGAACGAGGAGACCCAAGACGATGAACCACCTAAAAAGAAATCCACATCAGGTAACCATGATAGCAGATTTAGGCATTTGTTAAGTTAGTTCTGCGCAGTTGTGCTTTTTCATGCTGAATTGTCTACTGATGGTATTTAAATGAAATTCTTAATTACAAACAGTATTTACCACTTAACTTTACTACCAACCTACTACAAAAGGAGGCCCTAAAATATACCTACACAAGTACTTACCAACTAGAATCTACTAGATCGACTTACCTACTCTTTAAGATTTACTATGTTTCATTAGTGTTCTCATGTAAGTGACGCATTCTGTCTTTTTGAGAATAAATGTCTTTGAACCTGAACTGCAATTTTGACATAATGAATCGAATCTTTCAAACCACTTATACAGGGTTATTTGTAAAACACCGGTAACCTCTCAGGTCTGTATTACTATCATCATAAACAACACACTAACTTTTTTTCTATGCCTTTTTACAAAACATAACACATTTACCAAAAACAAACATTCAAGATTTCTGTTTCCTATCTAACACATTGTCCTATCAAACACATTTCGGCCTTCAATTTAAATATTTTTATTTTTACATGAAAATCTGATGAATTTTTAAAATTCATAGAACAGAAGTTGTTCCTTATGATGATAGTAATACAGTCCTGAGAGGTTACCGGTGTTTTACAAACAACTGTATATTCGAATGACCTCCAATAATATAATTTATTAATTCAGCAGCCAAACCCAAGAAGACAAACAATAACACACCAGTGAAAGGCAAGCGTCAGTCTACCCGCAAGCAAGAGGAAACTGAAGCTGAAGCCAAAAATACCGATCAAACTGCTGAAGAGGCTAGCAAGGATGCGGTTGATAGTGTAAGTAACATCATCAATTCATCATCTGCCTACACCCACTACGTATAGGCCTAGCTCTGTTATTAGCCTCATGTCTAGTTTGGACTAAACTTGTATTTTAGTTTGTGAGTAACCTAGTACCAAAACGTAACTGAACACCACAAATTTAGTCGACACCAACTTGATTTCTTCAATCGATCTATATAACATAAATTAAATTGTCATTTCTAGGCCAAAGAACCAGAGATGCCACAACCAGATACTACCGAAGACGTTGAAATGGCTGACACAACAAAAGAATCGGACGAACAATCTAGTGACAAAGAGATTGAGGTATCACAGGAAAGTGGCAAAAGCGAGAAATCTAAAGACAAGAAGGGAAAATCCCCTAAAGAAGGCAAGAAGAGTCTGAGAAATATCGAGAAGAACGCTAAAGAAGCCGAAAAGGCTGAGAAGGAAGCTAAAGCGGACAAAGTCGGCAAAGAGGCTGACAAAGTCGCTAAAGATGCTGACAAAGTCGCTAAAGATGCTGACAAAGTCGCTAAAGATGCTGACAAAGTCGCTAAAGAGGCTGACATAGTCGCTAAAGAAGCTGAAAAAGTCGTTAAAGAGGCTGATAAGGACGAAAAAGAAGAGAAAGGGGAAACAGAGACTGAAAAAGCTGATGAGAAATCAAACGAAGAGAAAGACCCTGAACCTAATAACGAAGAATCTAAGAAAGATGACATTGAGAACAAAGACGATAGTGAAACCAACATACCAAATGATAAAACAAACACAGACGAAGATCTTGAAATGGAAGAACCACAAGCGAAAAAGTCTAAGAGTCCTAAGAAAGCTTCCAAAGAGGCCAAATCAAAAGAAGCAGAGAAGATAGCAGAAGACAGTGAAGAGGTAGCGCAAGAAGAAGAGAAAGAGAAGAAGAAGGATAATAAGAAGAAAGCTGATAAGAATGGCAAGGATAGCGATAAGGCTAAGGTAAGGAGAATATATCCAAAAAGATTGCGGGCTCGATCCCCGCCGCGGGACAAATGTTTGTATGATCTACAAGTATTTGTCTTGGGTCTGGGTGTTTTCTATGTATAATCTGTATGTATTTACAAACAAAAAGTATATAAGTAGTATATCAGTTATCTGGTTCCCATAGTACAAGCTATGCTTAGTTTGGGGCTAGATCATGCTGTGTGAAATTGTCCAGCATTATTTATTTATTTATTGGGGCTAGATGATGCTGTGTGAAAAGTGACTTCACACAGCATCATCTAGCCCCAAAGTCCGGCATTATTTATTGTCCTATCCAAGTGACAGGCCATCTTATAAAAAAATCTGCCAATGGTTTTGTTTTTTATCAGAGATGGAAACCAATTGACAATCTTAACCAAAATTGTATTTTTGCCCTGAATAGTCTTCGGGCTCGAAATAAAACGTATTTTATCTATTTTAGGACAAAGAAGAGAAGAGGGAAGTTGAGAAGAGGAAAGCGGATAATGACAAATCGAAAGACGAAAGCGCGAGCGGCGAGCCACGAGCGAAGCGATCTAGAGAGACGAGAGAGGTAAGGTCGCGTTTGCGGACAGGTGGCGCTGCTTGCGACGCGGCACGCGTCTCCTTGTATTAAATGACAACTACCTAACTGTAATATCAGTATAATTCTGCCAATGTCAAGTTTTGTATTTATACAGGGTGTAAAAAGGCCACTACCGAAAACTGAGGGGTTGCAATCAGACCATGATTCTTAAACATATTTAGCGAAAAAAAAGACTTGACTTAGCTACGTCATTTTATGTTATTTTGGGTTATTTACTACTAGTACAACAAAATAAGACCATAACTACCTAATTATTTCATTTATAAAAGAAAAAATCTGTTAAAACTCAAAATCCAGCAATCTATGTGAAACAACGCGCCCAAAACTTACGCGAACAGTACTCTTCAAACGCTGTTTTCTCCGGATATAATGATTTTTTCGGAAAATCCTTTAGTATTTGGTTGTGTGTTGGGATGCTGTACCTACCCCTTTCGGCTTCGGTAGACGTCTTTTTACACCCTGTATATTCATTATCATGTCCTGTCAATTTGGTTTGAACAAAACATGGCGACTTGTTTCTTCAAAACTTCAACATAAATCTTTAGTCAAATGAGAAATCTTTTTCATTATGAAATGGAATAGGGGAGTATTCCATTTGCCAAATCTCCTGCCAAGTGTCCAAGGCTTCATTATAGTCTTTTTCACGCCGGAACGTATGCAAGACACATTGAACTTGTTTCGTTTCACGTTGTGTGGCTCACAACAATTTTGAAACAAAAAAGTCAAGAAAAAAAATTAAACGAAAAATCATACAAAAAAAAAATGTTTTTGTCTATTTCCTGTTTAATTATTTCATAAATTATCATAAACGAGCCATAAAATATAAATAAATAAACAATAAACATTTTCTAAAAAACTCCGCCAATTAACAGTACTGAGTAAAATGGAACGTAATCTATTAGAGAGTGCAAAAATTAAAATCGAAACAATTGATGAATCGATAAGTAAAGAAATAATCGTTGGTTTAGTAAATGTCTATGAATGAACCTTGTAATCGATTGAGATGAATTGATAGTACCTAGTGAAACAAAAACCGATTTTGATAATCTCGATTAAACTTTAGGACATTACTATTAGACTGATTTTGACATTATCTCGAAGTGTCTTGCATACGTTCCGGCGTGAAAAAGACTAGTAAAATGCCACCGAAATTACATAATAAAACCTAGTAAAACACGGTCTTCCAAAAATGGCGAAAGAAGTCGCAAAAAATCGAATAGCAATGTACGGTGAGTGACATTTACTTTCAGGTGTCTGTCAAATTCTGTCATTAAAACTCAAAAACTAAAAACAAAATATTATAACCTAAAAAAGAGACGAGATGAGTCAGACATAGGTTTATGATAGCTACTGCAGTTTTACTGACTGGGGATAATACGAGAACATAGTTAAAATAAGAGTGCGTACACATTGTTGTCATACTACAATGTACTTATTTGTACATTTTTCATAAAATTTTATTAGGTTTTTGTTGACAACAATCTACGATAACTTTGTGATAGTTCAATATGAAAAAAATCTGACTATGCCATTATCATTTTCTGCATCTGCTGCAACTGCCCTTAATTTTTTTTTTGGTAGGTACAAAACAGTGGTGTATGTATTCTAAAAACCTAATATTCCTTTGCAGAGTAAGAAGACTGATGCTCCACCACCGAGATCGCCGACAAAACGGAAGTCTAAATACTAAATAGTAACATATATTACTATTTTTATACATCTAGTACTTTGAATTACTTCAAAACTGTGTTCTAATTAGGTAAAGTAGAAAGCTGTGGTCGAAAACTGATTTATACTGAGTTTTCATAATAACAAGGCGAGGCTGCACAGCCATATGCCCAATGGGATGAAACACGCTGCATAGCAGTGGGATAGATTTTATGAACGTAAAAACTTAATGAGTGAACAGAAAATTTCTTTAATTTTTTGTAATTTTATAGTGCTTATCCACACTTGGTAATTCAGTGCTTAATCGATAAATATGAGCTTATCAAGAATTTCGAAATCGACGCATGTGCTTTAGGGCTTTAGGAGGATCGTCTGATCATCGCGGCTTCGAATCCCGTCGGAATCGAAAATTTTGATAAGACTTTTCATTTATTTAAAGAAAATTTCTTCTACTGAAGAGCTTCAAAGTCTTGAGAATTTAAGGTACGATTTCATCGTAAGTACAGTACGCACAACCGAACAGCTCTCTGAAGTAGCGCTGAACCCATTTTTGATGACGCCTAAAAGACGAAGACAGCTGTATAGCTGCCTCGCTCACTCGCTTAGTTTGTTGCATCGTCCTATCTCGCCTACTCTACCGAACCTGCGCAATCGTTTAGTGCACCTAACTTCAGAGAGCTAACGTTGTGACTTGTGTAAATTGTTTAAGTATTTTGTTTACCTTATAATAAAATGGGGGAGTCGGCTACATAAGTCCATGATTAATTTGAGAGTTAAGTTTGTTTATTGTATTTTTTTAAAGTAATAATGCAATGCATCAGATCGCACGACCGATTGTAAGATGCATGGTATAAAAATCTGCCTTTTAGCAACTGATGAGTAACAAGAATTACCTTTATGGTAATTTTAACTGAGAATGTGTAACAAGAATTACCTTTATGGTAATTTTAACTGAGCATTTGTAACAAGAATTACCTTTATGGTAATTTCAACTGAGAATTTGTAACAAAAATTACCTTTATGGTAATTTCAACTGAGATTGTGTAACAAGAATTACCTTTATGGTAATTTTAACTGAGAATTTGTAACAAGAATTACCTTTATGGTAATTTTAACTGAGAATGTGTAACAAGAATTACCTTTATAGTAATTCGCAGTTGCTAAAAAATCAATAGAATCGTTTAATGTACAGATATTTTATATTTACTTAAAATTAAATATAATTTTCGATCACAGTTTCTTACTTCGGTTTGTCGTTTCTTTAGGTCAGTGGTTGTGAGGGGTGGCCTTGATTGAGAAGGAAAATGAGGACTAACAGATTCCATGCTTATTGTATGTTGTAACATGGAAATGTCATTTATTTCTCGAGCTGTATATGGAAAAGTGTAGCTTGTATTAACCGATCGATCAAAACAGTTTGTGAATTAATAGGTTGATACGCACCAAAAGATCACTTGAGATAATTACTCTTATACCCTCAAAAGATCGTCAAAGATTCATGAAGGTCTTGGGATATCGATTAGTTTGCGTAAAACAACATAGTGTTACAGCGGATCTTTGACCCATACAAGACGAACACAGCGTTGTATAGCTGCCTCGCTCACTCGCTTGTTTGTTACATCGTTCTATCTCGCTTACTCGAATGTGATTGCGCAATCGTTTAGTGCGCCTTGAGCGCCTTGAGCTAAAGATTCGTTGTGATTATAAGTTTGATAATGTGAGCGTAGTGTGAAAAAGCTCTGAATTTTATATTGAGCTATGAAAACTTTCATTTTTAACTCTGCGGAGGCAAAAGCAAAAAGGTGCACAATTTTGTACACATGAGTACTATATTCTATATTACTATTTGTGTATTCTGTGTAAGATTTACAATTTAATCAATGGCGTTTTCAAGATGTATGTGCGAGGCCATTTAGGGCTCATACACAAGCGGCATGATGCCAACGGCAATGTAACTGCAGCCGTCGGCGGCAGCCGTTGACGCGTCGACGGTAGCCATCGACGTCTCTCTTAGTACAGGAGCCAGTTGCAAAATGAATTTCGTAGAAGAAACACTGTTATTGCTTTTACTCCGTCGACGTCGACAAAAAAGTAAAAGAAATGTGTGGGTTCAAGAAATATTAATGAATAGAGAACAAGATGGTCATTTTTTTACATTTTATCCACTTTTACGAACGAGCAACAATTTTTCGCGCGCACTCCTGAACTATGTACAGTCAATGACGAAACGGCGGACGCGGCACGCTACAAACACAAACAACTGCAAGCGACGCTATAGGTCGACGGCTGCAGTTACACTGCAGTCGGTATCGTGCCGCTCGTGTGTTTGAGCTCTTAGTCGGTAGAAGTGTTGTCGGTGTTCATTTTGTATTATAAAATTGGTGTCGAATTTGTATGAATTACGGAAAAAGGCTTAAATCTGTCCTTACTATTTAATGGGTATAAAATTGCTTACTTGACGTATTTTGTATGGCATAGGTAATTTTGTTAGTATGTATATTGAAATTTTGTTACTTGGAAACAAATATTAGAAAACTCTGTATCGAAATTCGTCTGTTTATTATTCCAAGTCGAGCACATACCCAATAGTGGCAATATGGTCCATTAAATTACGAAACTGAACAGTGATTTGCCATTAAATATCAAGTCTCGCTCACAAAGTATAGCTAGAGGAAATCTATTAGCTTGTCAAGTGTGGCACTCCTTGTGTATGTAAAATTGAACGTTCCCACAAATCTGTGATTTTTCGTCTCCTTCTAGCGCACTAAACCCTACATTTGCCAAATAAAGACAGCTAAGTGGTGAGTTTCATACCGGCACCCTTGGTCTCGCTCGCTCGAGTGTGAGGCTTGTCATTGAGTCTGCCAATCGGAGTGCAGTGTCGCCGCAGTGATTTAGCGTTATTTTTGTTAAACAAAAGTGTGATGTTTTGAATAAAATGATTGTCAAAATGTGGCGTCAGTTCGTCAGTTGACTCAGTCGTACGCTGGCACTCGAGCGGGACGGACGTTCCACAGCACCTGACAGTGTTCATTGTTATGTGGTTTTCATTATAGGTTTATACTGTTAATAGCCCTGAATATAACAAAAATAAATGACATTTCCTCGATTGGGTATGTGCTCGACGTTTAAAGTACACAATGTATATTTTATCCGCATAATAATATGAAGTAGACTAATGCCGGTATTCACAAACATTACTTTGACGTTTCCAAGTGCGCGCGGACGCACAGGGTCGCAGAATCGGTATGTTTTTGGGACACTGTGCGTCCGCGCGCACTGTGAGACCTCATAGTAATGTTTGTGAATACCGGTGTTAAACTTAGAGCCGATGTTGGTCCAATATTTTGTGTAATATTTTTGCCGGTTCGCAAATCAGATGGAAATAATTCGAACGGCTGACTATTAAAGTATTGAACCAACGACATCTTTTCAGAACTAATGGAAACTTTTATCTAGTTATTTAGAGGCATGTCCAAACAATGTATTCGAAGCGGTACATAATAATACCATAAATGGACACTTCTTGCCCGCCAATCGAGTCGATCACCGTGTTCTTACGTAAGAAGCGTGTTACACACAGATGCACATGTACGTTGTTCCTGTGTGCGTAACGCAAACGCTCCATTGACGAATGATCGCTCAGTATCGCTCACGCACACGGAAACATATCTACACAACACACACAAGACCAACATAAAGTAGCCCGTAAAGTTAGCCGTGTCGATGCAGAGTCAAAGTCAAAAAGCATTTATTCGGTAGGACTGCCGGACTCAGAATAGATGTAGGCTTAGATCACAAAGACGGGATGCGCCTTACCTTGTAATTTCCCCTTCTGCCAAAATGTACACGATTTCAAATCATGTGCGTCTTATTACGTACGTCATACGAAATTTGCAAGTGTGCGTGAAAAATGAGGGTATTGTAACTTTTTATGCATTGTGTGTAAAATGCGTTCGTGTGCTATCTCGTCCCCCGCAAAAAACGGCTGACAATGTTGAAATACGAATTCTGTCAATAACGCTCAATGCACATTGAATTGGCAAGCGACGCGACAGTTAGTTTTATAGCAAACCATTATAAACCTTATCAATAATGTTACAAGATAAAGAAACGCTTGTTGAATGAAAAATGACTATAAGATAAAAAGAAAACTACGCACTGAAACGGTTAACTTCACGAATGCCGTACTTTAGCTAAAAATACCGCGGAGTGGAGTTGTCATGTGTAGGAGTATGTATGTCTTACTTATTTACTTATTGTATGAAAGATTTCAGTATATAAACTTAGAACACATTTTTATAACTCATAAATATTTTATAGAAATTTTTAATTTTTTAAGTTTGTTTTATGTAAGCCCCTGTTGGTTTCAGAAACCGAGTTGACAGGCGATTTTGGAACTAAATTGTTGATGTATTCCTGTTTAATAACTTAAGCGAACTTTTGGAAAATTAATGCTATCTAAAAATCTTGAAAAGTGAAACAGTCATTACGTTTATTTATTGTTCTAACTTGACGGTAGTTGACAAAGTTTTGTTTATATATACTTTTTTACGAAGTTTTTATCTTTTACCGTTCAATTTAACTCAATTGGTTATCAGAAATTTAAACATTTAGTTACTCATGTAGTTAATATTCAAAAATGTTAGATAGCATTAATTTACAAATTATTTAAGTGTAAAGAATTTTGCTCCTCTATTATAACGGCCATATTCAAATTGAGACTAAATTTATGTTAAAAAACGAAATATCATCTAAAATGTATCTTGCTGCCATCGGGCATACCCAATAGAGTGGCAATGTGGTCCATTAAATTCCGAAACATCAGTAATTTGTCACTAATAACTAAGTCTCGCTCGCTCGTATGTTCGAGAGTGAGCGAGAGAGCACATTGAGTCTGCCAATTGGAGTTCAGTGTCGCCGCAGTCATTTGACGGAATTTTTGTCTAACAAAATAAATGACATTTCCTCTATATTGGGTATGTGCCAATGATAATATCATTAGTATGTGCTCGATGCCTACTGCTGACTGCATAAGTTTTTTGTATGATAACCGATAACTCCGTCAGGTGAACCGAATAAAAATATATTTGAACAAAAGTGAATGTCATTCGTCAGTTTACTAAGCATGGTATTTCGTATAAATTTTTGAATGTGGCCCAAAGCTACTAAAAGTACATATATTTACTTAGAAGTAAACACTATCAGTTAGATTTAAATTATAGTTTTAATAACATTGTAAATACTTACAATAAAGTTCATAAAAAATTAAAGGTTTTTTAAATTACTATTTTACAATCTTGACTTAAATTAGACACTTAAAATTATATTTGCATTGGACAAAGAACAGAAAGTACTAGACGTAATTCAATGTTCAACTTAGGTATAGTCCCACAAGGATATCTGTTCCGGTGAGGGAGGCGCTGCTATCGCATTTGGCATAGAGAAAGTAAATTACTATGGCATTTGGTATTGTATTGCCAAAAAAATACAAGAAAGTGGGTAAGCGAGGGATTGACATTTCAAAATGGCGTCATTAGTTCCTCTTTTGGCCACCGGTCCAGATATGTTTGTAGCACTGTACAGTAGGCACAACCAATATTTAGCGGTCTGAACTTAGGTGCACTATAAATTGCGTATGTACACTAGAGTAAGCGAAATAGAACGATGCAACAAACTTAGGCGAGTGAGCGAGGCAGCTATACGCTGTCTTCGTCTCATGGGTCATCAAAAATGGGTTCTGCGCAGCAACTTCGGAGGGATAGATTCGTTGTGCCTGTACATTATGTTTATCAAGATCAATCGTACAGAGTATTTATTATCTACAAAAAATGATATTCACACAAAAAATACGTCAATTATCGTTAGAACCTTCGTCGTTTCTTCCTGTTCTCACCTGGATACATGTCTAGAATTATCTTGGCACTAACGGTTGCTTCTTCTTTTACTGAAAATAAAAAGGAAATGTACCTTAATTCACAGAAACTAAGTTACATATCTATTTACATTATTACATTAGCAAAGTAAACAGGGTCACGGCTGTATCCCCAAGGCGCGGTAAACATTCTCTCAGATCTTTGATCCTTTGAAGATGTCTAAGAGGGGTAGTCATTAGCAAAGTACAATATAATTATTTAGCTTCTGTTTTTCAAAAAGGGACTATACTAATATTATGAATGTGAAAGTAACTCTGTCTGTCTGTTTGTTTGTTACCTTTTCACGCCCAAATCACTGAACAGATTGGGCTGAAAATTGGCATTGATAATAGATTAGATAAATATAAGATCTCAAAAGAAATCAAATCGACAGATAATGCTTAGGCTCCACCGGCGTCTAAGGGCATTAATTACCAAAACTAGTTTCGCGGCACGTGAGTTCCTAGCATTTAGTAAATCGTCAGTTTGACGCAAGACTTATCTGTCGATTCGATTTACAATAGCTACGAGGGAAGGTTTTTAGAGTTTTACGGGAAAACTATCAAACCATCAGGAATAAAATTTATATGGGACCACCTCTGGAGTAGGTATACCATTTCAAAATCGGTCCACAATTGGCGGAGTAATCGCGTAACAAGATAAAAAAAAAACAACATACAGGCGAATTGAGAACAAATTTGACGAAATGAGACAAAATTGAGAAAAAAATTGCATATGGTGTTTGTTGACCTGGAGAAAGCATACGATAGGGTACCTACCCCGTAAGGTTCTGTGGTGGGCTATGAATGAGAAAAGAATGCCTGGAAAGTACGTGCAGCTTGTGAGTGCGATGTATGAGAGAGCTGACACACACGTCCGGTCCGAAGCAGGAGTCAGCGATAAATTCGATGTGGCAGTGGGTTTGCACCAGGGATCGGCTTTGAGCCCTTATTTGTTCCTCCTGGTAATGGATGCACTGACATCGGACATACAGGAGGAGGCACCCTGGTGCATGCTGTTCGCCGACGACATTGTACTTGTCGGAAATAATGCAACTGAGGTCCAGAGCAGACTGGCAAAATGGCAAGAGAGATTGGAGAGTGTCGGACTGAAGATCAGCAGAACAAAAACCGAGCACTTGTTCTGCGACTTCGGTGGTCCATCCAGTTTCTCCCCTATTGCCTTAGACGGTGTATCCCTGCCAGTCTGCTCCGACTTCCGGTACCTTGGTTCATTAATCCAGAACGATGGCAATATTGACCGGGACGTGAAAAACAGAATAAATGCGGGATGGATGAAATGGCGACAGGTCACAGGGACAACGTGCGATCCACATATGCCCATTAAAATTAAGGGGAAAATTTACAAGACGATCGTAAGACCTGTCGTATTGTATGGATCAGAGTGTTGGGCAACCAAAGAGACGGATGAAAGAAGAGTGCATGTTGCGGAAATGCGAATGTTGAGATGGATGTGTGGAGTTACAAGAATGGACAAAATCAGGAACGAGTGAAAGGAAGGATGATATGGGTAAGAAAGGAGTGAGTGTTGAGACGACGGCTGATAGAGCGGAGTGGAAGAAGTTCGTCTCGCCATCTCATTCTGGGTCTTCCACGTCTTCGCGTCACATTTTGTGGGGTCTCGTTTTGCCTACAAATCGTTCGACATGCGGCAGACGTGTCCGGCCCAGTTGCACTTCAGGCTGGTGGCTTTTTCACGAACGTCAATGATTCGGGTTTTGGAGCGCAGTAAACTGTTCCGCACGCGGTCTGACAGTTTTACTCTCATTTACCCTAGCATATTTTTTTTATTTTTTTAATTAGCCTAAACTGTCCCACAGCTGGGCAAAGGCCTCCTCCGTCACCTTCCACACCTCGCGATCTTCTGCGATTTTTCCCCAATCGTTCTCAAAGGCGTCCAGGTCATCGCGCCATCGCTTTTTTGGCCTGTCCCGGAGTCGCCTGCCATGTTAAACAAAATTTTGGTACCAACTGTAATTAATAATGAGGAAATCTACATACTGTTTTCATCCTCACTTTCAATATTTTCTATCGCCATCTGCATATTGTTAGCAAAACCAATTCCATATTCCATCAGCAATGTGCTTGTTAAAGTTGATTTGTTCTCCATTCCACTTTGATGCCTTGGCATGTGATCCGGGTTGAAGAGTTGGTAATAGTCTTCATCTGTTAGGATCACATGGTTTTCTCGGTAGCTCTGGTCTAGGATGAACTGGTTCCTGAAATATTTAAGATTTATGAGAGCCATTTTGGCCTATGTGGTCTATTTCATATTGTCAACTGATTTTTGACATCCAACAATATTATAAATGTGAAAGTAACTCTGTCTGTCTGTCTGTCTGTTTTTTACTCATGCCCTAACCGCGTAACCGCTGTACAGAAAGGATCCCTCCTTTCTGTTCAGCGGTTCAGCTGTTAGCGGGTACTTTTTAAGATTAAAAAAAAAAAAATTAAGTTGTTCCGAGGGACTGGGTTATACTGCGGGAGCGCAGCTAGTACCTATTATTCTTAAAATTCAATTAAAAGATCAACTAACCGACTTTGTTGAAAAGCACGCCATCTATGAATATCATCAGCAAACTTTCTGTCACAATTTCCTTCTAAAGCTCTTGATCTAGGACGATTGAATCCCATATTGGGTTCTGGATGATTCCATCCTAAATCATTTTGATCATTATCTCTCCTATATAACAGACAATTTTCTTCTAAATATCTAGGATCACAATTTCCTTCAGGATTAGTTGGTCCTGCTCGATTTTCTGTTAAATAGCTTAGTCCAAGACTATTTCCATTGAAATTACTTGGATGTCCATTTTCTGGTCTAATATGAGCAAAATCAAAAATGGTCCTATTTCTTTCTAAATTCTTCTGCCCAAGGTTGTCAGAATCAATACAATTTCCTTGAGTCAAATTATGATTAGAACTAGGAGTTGTGTTTCTACATCTTCTAAAATTTCTCAAGGACTGTGTGTTATTTTTATCATTGTATGCAATATCAACACAGTTTTGTGTTTTAATTGCACCACTTAATTGTAACTCAAAGTTAAATTCATTATTCTTTGTTAGTTTGTGTGTAAAATCAGAATCTTCAAGTGAAGTTACAGGGCTAATGCTTTCAGAACTGAATTTGGAGAATTTATCAACTGATATTTCAATTGTTTTAACTTGCTTTGGTTTGATGATTCTATCAGTTAATTTAGGGTTATAATTGATTATCAATCCATCTAATTTTGCTTCGTCTTCAGTTATAAATTCGAAATCTGATGATTGATATCCACAGTCATCTGAATCATAACCAGATTTTGGGTTTGGTTCCGGTATTTCTAGTTTGTGATTTTTATCGTTGTCATTTTCAAGTTTGTCTTGGTTTTTAAATTCAATGTTGTTAGATCCAAGTTCATCTTGAGATTTCATGTCGAAATCATTTTCAGCAATAGTTTTCGATTCAATTACTTGACTAATAGCTTGAGGTTCGTTTTGGCTTTTAAATTCGTCGTTAGGTTCATAGTCAGAATCAATAATTGATGTTAAATCTTGAGATTTGACATCTAAATTATTTTCAGCAATAGTTTCCGATTCGTTTACTTGACTAACAGTTTGAGGTTCATCTCGACATTTAAATTCATCGTTAAGTTCAAAGTCAGAATCAATAATTGATATCATGTCCTGAGATGTGTCTAAATTATTTTCAGCAATCATTTTCAGTTCATTAGCTAGACTCATATTCTCAAAGTCATCTCTTTTAGATTCAGGGTCATTGTTACAACCATTTATTATTATTAGCAGAACCTCTGAAGAATTCAGGTTTAATTCTTCACTCAAATTTTGTTTATCGGTTATTTTATCAATGTTTTTCATACTAGTTTCTTTATCAAGTCTCACATTCTTTAGCTCTTGTATATCTTTAAATTCTTTGTGTTTTGGTTTCGGTTCTACCTGGCTGTCTTCTGAGCTTATTGAAATAACATCATCTATGAAGTCCTCTTTTGATGTTACATGATTAGATATGACTTCTAATTCGTCAACAAAGCTTTCACCTAAGTTTATCGTTTCAATATCTTCGTCTAAATTAGCAGGTTCAATGAAATCAGTTGTGATAGTTGGTTCAATATCAATCTCTTCTAAGTTTAACCCAAAATTCTGTGCCAAATCATGCAAGTCGAACCTTGGGGTCTCTAAATTTAATGTTACATTTAAATCATTTAAGCTGGTTAAAACATCATCAACATCATCAAGTGTTATGGGTTCTGTATTCATATATTTATTTATGTCTTTCAGAATTTCATCAAATTCTTCTAAGCATTCTGAAGTATTGGTAAGATTAGTCTTACCATCAATGTTATGATCAATGCTGTTTAAAGGATCTGAAAGAGCTTGAAAATTACCAAAATCTTTGGGGATTTCCGTTGAGTTTTCTTGCTGTATTTTACCAGCACTGTTTATTTGTAAAGCATCTTTATCAATGCATTTAGCCTTTTTCAAATGACTTTCTTCAGTATCTCTTCCCTTTTTGTCCGATGACCAAGAAATTGTTCCATGCTTTTGGAAGTTAGCGAAGAACCTTCGTACAGAATCCATAATAAAACTGAAATTAGAAGATTTTACATTCAATTCATTAAATTAAAAAACTACTACCACGACATCGCTACTTTAAGATCTGTATAACCTTTGTTGAACACTAAATAAATTATTGATTTATTGAAGTAAGGCAAGTACCTACTACATAATAAATAAACATGTGTATTATTCAGGAAGTTTACAATATTATAACTAAAAACTTTTTATTGTTTTTTCTGTAACCTTAGTGCTATTATGTAAATAGATATAACGAATTGGTGGTAACTGTAATGTTATATTTTATCTGTATGTAAATAAATAAATAAATTGGTAAGTACTAGTAAGTATTATTTTATCTGGGATATTAGCTATCTAATAGCAAGGATTATTTTATTAAAGATCCTTGCTATTAGAATATAGGCAGCTTACCATAAAACGTGACATAAAGTTATTCCACCGAATACATCAAGAATAACCATACATTTTGACAGTTTACACTTCGGAATAACTTTATGTCACGTTTTATGGTAAGCCGGTAGATATGTAGACGAAGAATACCTACAGCCTTTCAAATATTGCTGTCTGTCACAAACTTATCTGGACCGGTGGCCAAAAGAGGAACTAACAAAAATATTAAAATTTATTTTTCTGCCAACACCAAATGTAATAAGCACCTCTCTCACCGGTCTAGATAAGTTTGTGGCACTGTACCTACCTTACCTACTTAAAGAGCCAAGTAATAATAATAAATAATGCTGGACATTTTCACACAGCATCATCTAGCCCCAAACTAAGCATAGCTTGTACTATGGGAACCAGATAACTGACTACTACTATACTTTTTGTTTGTAAATACATACCTACATATGATACATAGAAACACCCAGACCCGAGATAAATATTTGCAGATTATACAAACATTTGTCCCGCGGCGGGGATCGAACCCGCAACCTTCTGCGTCTCAAGCGGGCTTTCACCCACTGCGCCACAAAGGTCGTCAGTACTAACCACAGAGTAAGGTACTTAGGTAGGTACTAATCTAAAGCAAGGTCAGTCCTAGTGCGAGTCCTGGATAAAATTCAATATTATCTAGGTATCTATAAAGGTACCTTACATGTGTAGGGGAGAGTTGGCAAATACCGTGCCCCTAAGGGAATTATTCTATAACTCAGCTCAGGTTAGGTTAAAATAAATTGTAAATAGTTTAATAAGTGGAGAATTTATCTGGTTACAATTACAAAACTTCAAATTCATAAAAAACAAACACAAAAATAATACAAGCAAAAAACTAAAATTTGGGAAAGCGCGGTATTATCAAACTGGTCTGGAAATATCGTGCCCCAGGTTGATAATTTCGCGCTGTCACCGAGCCTGCACAAATGACAATGAAATCATCACTACGCAATAAGTCATTCAAAGAGTAGAAGCCTGGAGCCTGAGACATACAGACTCCAGCATTCACAAATGTTTAGTATTAGCCAAAATTATTAACAAGTTTAAGACAAGAAAAGAAATCTTTTAGGATGGAAAAAAAACAAATATACTAAAGTACTTTACTTATGTATTTATTATTATAAAATCAACTCAGTCTCAACATTATACTTCTCAGTTCTGTGTTTCCTTCGACAGTGACCTACGTGTCAAGAAAGTCGTTCCTGTAAATAAACAAATTTGCCATAGATATTTTCATACTCGTTAATTTCGCGCGTGGTTTGATAATACCGCGCCCTACGCGCGAAATTATCAAACAAGGTAGTTTTATTTTGTAACCTTAAAAACTAAAACAAACTCAAAGGATTAATTAAAATTTATTTTACACATAAGATCTACACAATTCCCCCCCTAAAATTGCGTATAATATATAACTTAATGTGAAATATTCATTGACTCACCTCTTATTCAAATCTCCCGAAAAAATAGATTGATTGCGCGGGAAAAATAAAAGAGCGCGGCCTTCCTCTCTGCTTGCTCGGTGGAAACTGACAGTGCTCGGGGGGGGGTTGGGGGGCGTAGAGCTATGATTTTACTAACATTGCGGGCGCGTATTGTTGATAGTTTTAGAGAAACCAAGGGGCGCGAAATTATCAACCGCGCGGTAATAGCATACTCTCCCCTATACAAAGATAACAATACAATACAAACTTTATTTATTTTCTCTCACAAAGGACAGCACTACTTATCCAGCACAATGCTGAGTTAAAGCCTTATTTGCTTGGACTCTGCTGCGCACAACTAAGTAGATGTTAATCGTAATTTAAGCATATTTTTAGGTTTATTATGTTTGATGTTGTGTAATTTGTGTTTAAGTAAATAATAGTAGATTATTCACCAAGGGGATAAAGCAGTGTATTATGTCACGGGCGCCATATTGGATCCCAAGCGCACCGAAGGATTCTTTAGTTAACTCCCGAGCGACAGCGAGGGTGTTTATAGTTATAGTATAGGTTTTATAGGTAGAATAATAATAATCAATTCGTTTGTTTTATTCAACCTATACTGTCCCACTGCTGGGCAAAGGTCTCCCCCAATTCTTTCCAACCATCTCTCTCCTTCGATAGCTCCCACCACCCGCTATAGAAGGAGTCGAGGTCGTCCGTTTATTCTCAAAAAATATTTTATTGAGGTCTTCCTTTCGTTCTCAAAAAATATTTTAGCATTAGGTAATATGCAACAACATTAGATCGCTCTATAGTTTGGAGGCATTAGCCACACTTTTTCCTTAAATTTGAATAAATTCTACTTGGTGCAGGTCTCTATGGTAAACATTTTCATAGAAACATCAAAAATAAATTCGGAAGAAAAAGATTAGTTGCCACATTTTTTCTTTTTTTTTTCGTATAAGTTCTATTGGGTGTGGACTCAATAGTAAAACAATTAATAGAAATGTTGAAGTTCGAAATTCAAATCTCATTACTTATCTGTTCACATGAAGTTCAGAGGGAGAAATGAAATCCGATACAACTTTACCTCCCGCCGGCCATTTTGTTTTTTAGCAGGTAGAAATGTTTTACTTTCTGTTAAGAATGTGAGACGAAAAAATGTGTGGTTTTCGATGACCGGGTGTGAAAAAATATTTTCTTTCTTTCACTAAGAATAGCGGGCTATACTATTTGTACAAGTAAAGATTTCTTCTACCTCTGGAAACCTCTGTAAATAGGTACCTACTGGGTGAAGTAACCTACCTACTAACCTCATTAATGATTGGACCTATTGATATTTAAGTACCTAAATAACTTATTAGGTAATCATATCAGCCTACGTCATAATCATCATGTCATCACCTACAGCTTGCAGTTACGTACCTACCCACTGCTAGGCACAAGTCATTACTTATTAGTCTATAGTGAAAATAATTTGGTTGGCAGACAAACTTTTACGTGGAAAGCAATACTAGTGTGATACTAGGCACAAAAGTGCACAGCATCAGCAGTAAGATCATGTAATACTAAACCACAAAATAAAAATGAACTATGTAGATGTACCTGCTCCTGGAAGCTAAATTAGTAATTGAATCTTCACTAAACAGGTATAAACTTACCACTGTGTACTTTTCAGTTGTTGTAATCTAAATTCTTTACATTTTAGTTACATAGAACTCAGATATTTTTATAGTTAGAACGCATCAATCTCTGTTGATTTACGAAACTTTCTATTTTATTTTGGAACAAAATGTTTTCATTTTCGTCAACTCTGAAATGTCATAACAAAAGGCGGGAAAATGTTTTTTTTTTTTCATAAATAATTTCAATGAGTGGATTCTATTCTACCAAGTAAATAAACCAAAATGAAAGTATTTAGTAATGAAAAATATTTACTTAAAACATTTATTTATTACCAAAAAATGCTGTTACAATTTTTATAAATAAATGCACCATAAATATTTGCATACCAAAGTTACAGTTACTGTGGAAACATTCACCTTTGATAGGTTTTTCAGCAAAAAAATCAATTACCAAGATCTTTTTACGTCTTAAAATAAGCCTACATTATACGTAAATTAGATAGATAGTTATTCGAACTGTCACTTCTTGCCGGACTTCTTTATGCCGCCCTGCGTGAGCGGCCCTTTCTGTGTCGCCTTAGCTTTAGCATCCTAAAAAAAATAAAAATGTAGTTTTTATAGAATCTTTCAGTGATATGCAGCGAGGTTTTAGAATAACAAAAGACACATTCATAGCTTAGATACCACACTACATAAAATTCCACTATAGTCCTTTTCATGTAGGAACGGTTCCGTGATAAGGCGTTTTATGTTAATATCTGAAATAATTAAAAAGGAAATAGACAAAATCCTTTTTAATTGAAGTTGTATCGTATAGTATTATCACTAGATTTCATTTATTTCAAAATTTTTCATTGTTGTACAGGGTAAAACATAAAAGTTATATGTGTCAGGGATACGTTCCTACGTGAAAAATACTATAACTAGCAGTTCTTTGAGATGGAACCAGCAAGAGTTTATATAAAATAATATTCTAAAAGTGAACTTACAGCCAACAACTTCTGCTGCTCCTTCAGTTTCTGCTTCAGAGCTAGGTCATCATCATCCAGTTCTCGGACTTCCTTTTTGGGAGCCTTCAGCGGCTTCTTCTTACCACCATCACGGCCAGACATCTGTTGAATAAGAACCAGATTTAATTATATTTGAGTAAAACAATACAACACTGATAATGTCCTTTTTAAACTCACACAATTAAAACTCATTGTTGTTTTAATAACAGGACAAGATCACGTAAAGGTTTTGGATAATATTTGACCTTACCTTGATGTTTCGATTGGGTTATTAAAAAAACAGATTCTTTTAATGGATCTAGGTACTCATGAAGTAAGCGGTTTTGATGGGCATAACACAATGTTGTATGATAGAGCGGTCACTGCGTAGACAAACAGTTCACTTCACAAATGCCTAGATCCATTGAACATGGTGTATTTGTGATGTTCGCTATTTAACATGCGTGGTGCAATTTTACTCTAAAGCAGTGCTAAATAATATGACCTAAGTTTTATTATTGGCAATGATAACAACTTTGAAGGTATCTAAAGTAGCTAGATAAAAAAGGAGGAACCTACAGTGAAGCAGTTAAAATTTACAGAATAAAAAAAACGTTTGTTAGAAACTACTGTGGTAGAATGAGAAAATACAATGATTGTCATGTCATGATAAAAAAAAGTGTACCCACTAAATTTTAGTAAAATTTAGAAACTTAAACACACTGAAAAACACTGGCGTGTATGACTAGTAGTAACGATGGACTTGATCATAAAATCCAAAGCTTATTAGTGTGAAATCATATTTTTTCAGACGACCAACATCCGTAAATAACCTCGCTCTAGGACTGAATCAAAAGAAGATTTGCAGAATACAATTACATTGTTCGCTAGGGAAACTCACCTTGTTGATTTATTATGGCAGTAAAGCACTGAATGCAGAAAGGTAGATTTATTTGCAAAAAAACTGAAATGAAATGAGAGGAAGCACACGGGATGAACTCGTATCGTTCGTAGTTTGACACTTGACAGTGACAGTGTTTGACAATTTGACTGTTGACATTATAAAAAAACATTTCCTGTTTTACACGGGGTAAGTAGTAAATAAAAAAAACCGATAGTTCTGCAAAAAATTGAATATATCTGCATAGTGTGCCCCATTCATAAAAGTCCTTGACCAAGGTGTCTTCTAATGTTAAATAAGAGTACCTACATATAATAATAATAAGTAAATAAGTGACATGACTGAGAATTTTTATCTGTGCTATGTTATTTTATTTTAAGAAAATGTTATTTTTATTTTGTTTATTATGAGTTTTTTAGTTTTGTTTAATTTTGTACCACTTGTGCCTCTCTTTATTTAAGTTAAGTTTAATTAAAGATCTCACTAGGATAACGCCTTAGTTAATAAATTATCTGTAATGTTAGCCTAAGTTTTTTTTTTTTTTTTTTTTAATAAATAAATAATTAATATACCGGAACCCGTGTGTTTATCCTCAAACTACCATGTCATGTTTGTATAAATTAGTTATGTAATCTACCATACTTCTTTTTTGAACTTACCCTGCCTTTTATTGATTTGCATACTTAGTTTGGGACTTTTGATGCTGAAAAATATATTATAATATATTTCTATTATTAGGCTAACGGTAACCATGCTTAACCGGAAATCGCAGCAGAGGACGGCCCCCCACGAGATGGAAAGACGATCTTGTAAGGGTTGCTGGGAGCCGTTGGGTTCAGGCTGCACAAGATCGATCGCTGTGGAAATCTATGGGGGAGGCCTATGTTCAGCAGTGGACGTAAAAAAGGCTGAGATGATGATGATGATGATGATGAACCATGCTTACAGATAAGGTTTTACCTGGCAGCTCTTACTTACTACTCTTGCTTAATTACCTACTGAGCACGTTCACCTAGGTACTTAGGTACCTGGCCTCTTTCTGTGAAGCCGTTCTGGTTCTGGTCCAGAAAGCGCTGAGCGGGATCGTGAGAGGGAGGCCGATCCCGCTCGGAGAAGTAGGCGCTCGGTGGGGCGCTAACGGCCGCCGTCTCCACAGACGAGGGAGCCGTCCCGCACCGCCTGCCCCCCCCCACCCCTTGAGGAAGGCGGAGTGGTATCCCCTGCCGAACAGGGGACTTTTCGGGGTCCGCGGGTGGTCGAAGTGGAGACTTCGACTGTCCATGATGCGGACCTCGGGAGGGTTCTGTGGCGAGCGCCGCCGCGGCCGGCGCCGTAAGCACCGCGAGGGTGCCGGGCGTGGCTGTGGGTGCCATTCCCGGAACAGTGCTTAGGCAAAATGCGAGAGGGGCACTTGGTGTGTTCCGTAGGATAGATAGATAGAAAATACTTTATTGCACACCACATAATAAAAATAAACAAAAATAGAAAACTAAACAAAAAAACACAATGACATACAATCGGCGGTCTTATCGCTAAATAGCGATCTCTACTCTACCAATAATAGAGATCCCGGAGCCCACGGACGAATTAGCACAGAATACAGGAATTAGAGAGACGAATTAGGGTAAGTCGTCTATGCTGGAGCCCCTTGACATGCATGGAGGCGGGCCACGCGTCAATTTTTAGTCGGTGAGAGTCCGACATAGGTAAAATATTCCTATCCCTATCAAATAGATAGGTACCTTACCTACCCTTAATAATAAAAAAAACCAAGTACCTACAAAACTACAAAGTTTTCTACTGTAAATACGTACACCTACCTACCAGAAGCGATTAAGTAGGTATGTTCTTAGGTACCTATGTGTTTATTTTGATAAGAATGCATTTAGTACTAATAAAATGTACATAATAAAGCAAGTACTTACCTACTTACTTTCCAATTTACTTATGCAAGTATTTATTATGGTTCACTAAAAAAAATACTCAGGTAGGTACTGTTTTTAAGCCCAGCAGTGGGACTGGGATAGACACTGATAGCTAAAAAAAATATTTTTTCCCTAGATCAGTACCTAGTCTGTATTTTGTGGCAATGGCTGGAACACCTATTAAGATACAACCTAGGTACATTTTTATAGAGTATGTAGGTACACCCAGTAGTTAACTAGGTACCAGGTTTTAATAAATCATTTCATTTCACCAAGGTACCTACCCCTACCTATCTAAAATATCTACCTAGACCTACATTAGGTAGTAGGTACGTACATCTTAAATTAACAAAATGCAATACCATACAGCCCTCTGTCGGGTAAATCGGTAAGTCTCATCATATTGACATTTAATATAGAATAGAATAATCATTTATTTTGTGCAAAAAAGGGTTTACAATATTTAGGAACTAACTTAACTAAGCACAAAATAGGTCACTACTCAGCATGTGCTGCAAGAACATAAAGCTGCTGCAGCGCTGATTTTCTGGGGTTCAATGTATGATGTGTTCAATGTATGCACACTGAAATACAGCATGCACTGCGCTGTTACTAACCCCAGATTTACATTCAGCCCTGTTGGGCAGGGAAGTGAGCAGGGAAGTGGGCAGCGCGAGAATGTAAATAGGTTACTCGCGCTGTCACTTCCACTGCCACTCGCACTGCCCGGCGCTAAATGTTCATGAAGGCTGAGTGTGAACACCCCACTCGCGTCGGGGGAAATATTTCCGGCAGCGCGAGGAGCAGTGGCAGTAGCTGAATATAAATCTGGCATAAGTTTCAGCGTACGGACTCGACCTAAGTGGTCACATACCGACCTACGGCGCCGCGCGGTACCCTTTGTGCACGAATTTGAAACTGTCTTAGCCGTTTTTTTCAAAATAGTTAGGTAGGTATTTTTATCAGTGTAAATGGGTTCGATAACATAGCTAATTACGTATACCTATAAATTGGTTCTCAGTCAAACGACTTGTTTACCTGCAGACACCATTTAAAATTACTTACAATTTTATTGCTTAGCAATAACATTTTTAAAAGAAAATGAGGTTTATTTACTTTTTGGTTGTTATTTCTGTAGGTCTTGGAGTTTGTGTTGGCTATAAAAGCCAAAACGGTAGAGGTAAGTATTTATTGAACGTTACGTTTTTACGCGTTGGGAATTTTTGAGATGGGAAAAAACCATTGAACTCGTGACATTGTAACCGTTACCGTTACCGACACCTCTGTACCTATATACCTAAGTATCTGCTTTTCCGACCTCAACGCCGCAAGCGACGGTGGCTGGCCTATCGGTTCATCATAACTCTGTTTACGATGGGGCATGCGGATGGATCGGGTAGGTACTTTTTGCATTTTTTTTATATTTTTTTTTAGGGAAATAGTTTTTTTTTTAATTTATAAACTTAAAGATTTAACCTACAGCCAATATCATCATCATTTGCCTGCCCTTATCCCGCTCATGCGGGGTCGGCACAACATGTTCTCTTCTTCCACTCTCCCCTATCACTCGTCATCTTCGTATTCACTCCCTTCTTACCCATATCTTCTTTCACACAATCCATCCATCTTTTCTTTGGTCTACCTCTACTCACATATCCATCCACATTCATTTGCATCACCCTTTTAGTTACATGAGTTGTATCCCTCCGCATTACGTGCCCATACCACGCTAACCTATTGCTCCTCAATTTTTCAGTCACCGGCGCTACTTTCAGACTTCCCCTAATATATTCATTCCTCACCTTATCCATTCGCGTCACTCCGCACATCCATCTCAACATTCGCATCTCTGTCGCGTGCACTCTTCTTTCATCCGTCGCTTTCGTAGCCCAGCACTCAGATCCATACAGCACGACAGGGTCTAAGCCAATAATGGATTTATATTATTTTTAACCAGCTAGCCGACAATGAAATGAAAAAGTTTAAAGATTTTTTAGTTTTTTTTTAAGTTTAGTAACGTTAGGTAGGTATCGACGCCTCATTCGTGTAGGTCTAGGTACCTACTGCACGTGGTTTATAGTTCAACACTTTTCCAGAAAAAACTACCCTATCTACTAGGTTTGGGTTAATCCACTCCATAGGTGGGACCACTTGACTGGTTTTTATTTTTTAACTTTTTTTTTTTCAGATAGATGTTCTTTGCCCACCGAAACCGGGCCTTGCCGCGGAGCCATCCAGCAGTAAGTTCCATCTTAATTCAAACTTACATAGGTATATGTATTAATAATATAATATAATACATAATAAATAAATAAACAATGCTGGACAATTTCACACAGCATCATCTAGCCCCAAACTAAGCAAAGCTTGTACTATGGGAACCAGCTAACTGATATACTACTTATACATATACTTTTTGTTTGTAAATACATACATATTATACAGCAGTGGACAGCAGTTCAGCAGTGGACGTAAAAAAGGCTGAGATGATGATGATGATGATGATGACATATTATACATAGAAACACCCAGACCCAAGACAAATATCTGTAGAACATTCAAACATTTGTCCCACGGCGGATCGAACCCGCAACCTACTGCGTCGCAAGCGGACCTTCGCCCACTGCGCTACAGAGGTCGTCGAATTAGTTCGTAATATTATGCAAGTGGCCAATTCTGCTGACGGAGATTTTAGGCCGCCAAAAGGTCACCGACAATTTGACAATCTATATTTTTTTTGCCCTCCGAAGCACGGAAGCGCTCAGTTAACTTCGACGATCAAGAACGATTAAGCAAGCACACGAGCGCTTCGACTACACCAGAAGCGCTTTTTTTTACCACAATATACTTACCTACCTATTGCCGTAGCGTAACCTGAGTTACTGTTCAATTCCCGTATATGGACAATACTGCCGCCATAAGAAAAAAAGACGTTTCTACATAAACTCAGAAATGGAGATAAAAAATGTTTAGTGTTTTTTAAACAAAAAAATTCGCTGTGAGTATTAGAATAACGAAATAAAATAAATGTTTCTGCTAAAGTGTGAATGAAAGTTTGATCTATTGAAAAACATATGCAAATTTTATTAAAAACAATTTGATATATTAAATAAAGCATATTTTCTTTTTCTTTCTAGTAAAAAAAAATACTAGAAAATACTTAATACTGCAATGAAAAGACGTTTCTGGCTAGACACTGCCATTCAACTTAGTAATTCAAGAAACGTCTTTCTTACTTAGTAATAATGAGTTATCAGGCTATCGTTACCTAAATTAAAGAGCCATATTTAACCATTAGCTGCTTTTCTACTTAGTCACACCTACCTGATTTCAGTGAACTTAAAATATTACCTTAAGAAACGCCCATTTTGCATATCTTAAGGGTCAGATACCTTATCAATCCTAAACCATACCACTCAAAATTTTATTCCAAACATATTAAATATTTTTCTTCAAATAAAACCACAAAGTATATGAGAATCAGACTGATTTTTTTACTAAAAACAAAATTAAATTAGCAACCTCAAACTTCTAAAGCACTCTTTGCTACATAAACTATACTTGTGAAACATGTATTTTTACTTTTTAAGTAACTATAACTAGTATCAAAGTTGGTACAAACATTTTTTACAAAGATTATTATAATATTTTTTTTTCAAATAAAACCACAAACTAAGAGAATCACACTTATTTTTATAAGAAAAACAGAACTAAAGTATTGGGTTGCATTTTAAAATTTAAAGTAAAGCGCCCAAATGGCTGGCGGCATTACCTCGTTCAATTACTATACAGTAACTTTGGGGATCTCACCTCACTAAGGTCGACCCAACTGGTCCACTTACCTTAGGGCCTTTCGGCCGATAGTTGATGTCAGATAGTTCTATTAGGCTAATTGCCGAGAATAATGTTACTTGCGCGATCTAGAATTCAAATCTTTGTTGTAGCGATATCGGATAGAAGTCGCTATACCTATAACCTATCATCTTTTGTTTTTAGGTTCGGCTTCAGCATTGCTCTAAACAAATGCGTCAAATTTACCTACGGAGGCTGCCAGGGGAACGCCAATAGATTCAACACGCTATCTGCTTGCCAAGCAGCTTGTATGCCCAGCTGCAACTCCTGCTGAACCAATGGATCCCTCACCGTTATTGTACACTTCATTCAACTGATCTAGGCACTCGTGAAGTTAGCCGGTTTGATGCGCAGAACACAAATTTAAAAAGCGTTTACTGAGCAGACAGGAGGCTAACTTCACAATGCATAGATACATTGAACCCCAGATAATATAACGAAGTGTAGTACCTACCTATTATGCCGCGAGTACCTACACGCTTGGCAATCCCAGCTGCCAAATTCCTGTTCTCTCGCTTGCACATCTCACTGGTGCTTATCATTTGTCTCGCTTCTTCTACCTGCCCTTATCCCACTAAGTGGGGTCGGCACATGTTTCCCTCTTCCATTTCTCTCTATCACTCGTCCTATCAGAACTCACTCCTTTCACTAACATATCCGCATTCACACAGTCCATCCATCTTTTCTTAGGCCTACCCCTACCGGTATATCCATCCACATTCATACTCATCACTCGTCGTGTTATATGACTCTCATCGCTCCTCATGACATGCCCATACCACGCCAACCTTCTCAACAATAAAAACAAACAACAATAGAAACAATAAAATGCTTCTGGAATAGTAAGTAGAGCTGTTTTACTTATTCTCAAAATCTGACATTTTCCCAAATTTCTGGCATATTCAGACCCTATTAATTATTGAAGTGAAAACTTATTAAGGCGCGTTGGGCATTTTTGAGATGGAAAAAAACCATCGAACTCGCGTCGCGCGCGAGTCACGTGACCGTCACCGACACCATCTCTGTTCTTGTTTATATTTTCATCACACATTGTATCGTCAGAAGGTTACTTTTAGCACTTAAAAAATAAAATTTTAAGTACATAAGTAGAGTAGGTACTGGCGTCGATTCTGTTGTTCATTGACTAAACTTAATTAAACTAAAATTAGACCGTTCTTATTTTGTTGACCCCTAAAGACGAAAACGGCATGTCATTGAAAGTGACATTACTAAAAGTATAATCAAAATGTCGTCTCTGAGCTTCTTCTCAGCTGTTTTACACAGCAAGTAAAATGGTCTTGACTAATTCTACCCACAAATACTGATTTAGTTATAAAATTAAGAAATTTTAAGAATTTCAGTGATAATAATAGTTATTGTATTTTGGACTTTATCGTAAACGAAATAAGAAGGGAGCATTTTAGTTTAGTTAACTTTAGTCAACTCTGGTGGGAAATAGGCCGGGACAGGGATGGTTGGAAGGATATGGGGGAGACCTTTGCTCAGCAGTGGGAAAATATAGGTTAAAAAAAAAAATTGTCAGTGAACAACAGAATCGACGCCATCAGTGATCTACTTGAACTCTCTCGTTCAAGTCTTCACTTCTGTCGACACTCCTGCCACTGTTGTTTCTGTAGGTACTTACCTTTAAATTATTTTATAGAGTGGTCTTATAAGAAAGCACCTCACAGGTGCTAATACATAGTGGGCACTATGGGCTTGGGCATGCCCACAACCATAAGGGTCAAGCCACATTGAATGGGCAAGCGAAGCTACTTTTAGTTATTAAAGCAAGCCATTATAAACCTTATGAACAATGGTACAAGAGCTACGCTTGTAGAATTAGCGAGTTCTTGAAAAGCCATCAAGCGGGACATTCTACAAGCGTTTCTATATCTTGTACCATTGTTCATAAAGTTTATAATGGCTTGCTATAAAACTCGAGCCTAATTGACCGAGCGAGTGAGCGAAGCCTCTCAGTTTCGAGATTGGCCAAACATTTTTTGTTCGTCTGTCTGTTCTCGCCTACATGTCGCATTTTTCAACCGATTTCACTAAAATAATAAGCACACGAGTTCCTTGATTTATAATAAAAAAATACTATACTTACTTATGTAAAGTAATTTTTTACTTATCAATAATAGGTCATGAGCGAGTTCATTTTCCGTCTCACACTTTTGAGTGCCAACCATTTTTGAGTGCTGGATCCGCGCTACATTTTGTTTGTAGGAAGTCCTAGCTAGTAGGTCTAGGTAGGTACCTACGTTCGTACCTACCTAGTGTTTCAGTTTTCTTAAATCATAGGTACTGACAGTAGGTTATCAATTTAAGGTCAATTCGTTATCATAACATACCTACTTAGTGATGTGTCGTAGGCAGATCGTTGAATTAGCCATAACATGATATCGTCGGCTAAATACGAAAACCCCGTAACTCCGTTTTTGGACGAAATTTACTTTTTAATGTAGTTTGGTAGCAAATTTCTGAACGAATCGAATTGTAAAACGCGTATTTCCGTGTAAAAAACCGTTAAATTTTAAATTGCAAAAACGTAAACCTCGTAAGTTTTGCGCGCCATTTTACTAAAGTTAAACCTCGTAACGACCCCCTTCAGTACGAGATTGAGTGTGCGAGAGATGTCACAGTGAGTGGGCGGGTGTTTTTTGCTACAAATTCTGCGTTTCTACTAAAAGGTAAGAATTTAACATGTTCTGTACACATTTATCTTTTCTTTTTAGGACTTGTCATAGTTTTTTTGCCTAGATTTGTAAAAAAATGCACATTATGGATATACAAGGTTTTCTTTTCATATTAATGTGGTTGATACGAGGATTTTTATTCGAAATTTACAGGAACTTACGTTGGGGTTACTGAGGCACCTGGCGGTGCGATTTTCGATCTTTATAATAGATTGTCATAAAAAAAATGTTTAACCCCTTACGCAAAAATGAATAGGTGTTATAAGTTTGACGTGTGTGTCTATGTGTCTGTCAGCGGCCTAGCTAAATGAGTGGACGATTTTGTTGTCGTTTCTTTTTTGTTTAAAGCTGACCTAATCTAGATCGTTGTTATGTTTCAAAAATATCAGTTCAGTCATTTGAGGACCACCAGCTCTTTTCTGGTTGATGAAGGGAAATAAAACGACTTTTACAGATCTAATTGGTTCTAAATTCGGTATTCTGTTACTTCAATGACATTGCAAGAGTACTTATAGTATCTTGACCTGATGCAGCAGCATCTCCTGGAATCCTCAGGATACCCAACTCCTTATCAAGGTTTCGTGTTTGGGTTCGTTGGAACGGTCACAATAAGTAGGTTAGGTATTAGCAGGTAGATAGCAATCAGGGTCCGACCAAACTGCGGCATCATCTGGAATCTGCTGCTCACTTATTTACATCTTATCTACCTATAGCAAATTAGTAAGAAGGGAGTGTTTTAAACGAAACACGTTTCTGTTGCAGGGTACAATGGATCATGTAAGAAAAAAAAGAATCCAGAGAATATTCTCAAATTTATCAACCGATCCTAACTCAACGTTATCTAGTGATAATCATTGCGAATTGAGTAATTGCGATAGATCGTTGACTCTGGTAGAAAACAAGATTCAGTCAGTGTCATTCATCAGACCTAAAGACATTATAATACATAAAGATAAAAACATCACCATTTCTGAAAACTACTTGAACACCGCCGACACACCAGCTTTTTCAACACACGAACCTAACCTGGACGCTACCAATTCAGCCACTGCTTTTGCTATTCGTGATGACTGCCTGGACGCTGCTCATCAAGCTACCGCTTCTGCTGCTGATCACGAAAACTGCTTGGAAGCTACTCACAAAGCCACCACTTCTGCTTATCGCGGATATAACCTGGACTCTGCTCAACAAGCCACCATTTCTGCTGATCCCGATGACACTGCTTATTCAACAACTGATTATGAATACTGTTACTCTGCTAATCAAGCTACCGCGACTGCTGATCGAGAAGACTGTTCAAATTTTGATCGTGAACCCAATGACTTCCTGAATTCTTCTGCTTTTGCACTACAACCTGAAGATTGCATTTTTAGATGTGAGCCAGATGACTGCCTGATTACTGAAATTACACGTTTCAATGGTGAATACTGCATTGTACGTGACACTAACGACTGCTCTACTGCCGCTGTTTCAGATAATTCTGTGGTACATCTTGCTGCTAAACCTGAATAAAATAATTCTGATAATAGTACTGGAACTTCTGATCTTAGCTTACCGCCCTCTCCAAGTATTTTAGTAGGTGGTTTGAACTCTTAACTCCACGAAGACCTCGTATCTCCGGGCGATAGATCAAGTAATACTCGTAACTCCCGTTTTATAATCTTCAAGTGAAATATCAGGCAATCAAAGCTTAAAATATTATTTCTTAACCCCTCTTATATATATATCAAAACAATTATAGTGGGGTTATCATATAATTATTTCCAGTAATTCGGTTTTTTAAGTCTCCTGTAAAATTTACGTTAATGGAGGTACGGGGTTTTCGAATTTAGCCGACGATATGTCTAAATTACACCCGCCTTACTAATGCTATTTACCTAATAAGAGGTTAGGTTAGTGGAAAAAATACGCGCGAGGCGGGCGAGAGAAGCGAGCGTGCCGTAAAATCGATAAACTGACGATATGGCGCATGGCGGGTGTAAGTTAGGCCAATCATGAAACGCCGTCATTGAACGATATGCCTGATTCAACCATCTGCCGACGACATCAGTTATTTACTTCTCATATAAACTATTCGGCAGTCGTCTGATAATTTGCAATTTATTTTCAAAATGAAATTATTTAGCATTTTGGTTGTTATTTTTGTGGCACTAGGAGTGTGTGTTGCTAGAGGTAAGTAGCCTTGCTTATTATTTATTTTGTCTGCTTTTCTGACTGGTATTGATCTGGATCAGTTATCTATAGATTGATTTTAACGATCCCAAGATGACTCAACTGAGTCTATTGTATTTTAACCCGGAGGTAGGTACCTAGGTACCTACCTAACTGCCAGTGTAGCACCTATGACCTAACTTAGTTCCTGTACCTACTTAAATTAAATTAAGTACCTATAAGTGTACTTTACATACTACTATAAGTGTGCGTGGAGAGGATTAGCTGGACAGAGAAGGTTACCAACGAGGAAGTGCTCAGAAGAATTGAGGAGAAAAGGATTTTGATGAACACCATTCAAAATCGAAGAGGAAAAATGATTGGACATCTTATACGACATGACAGCTTTATTAAGAACATCATAGAAGGAAAAGTGGAAGGAAGACGAGGAAGAGGCAGGCCTAGAATCAGTTTCATGAGTCAGATAAAGGAGAAGATCGCTGTCATGTCGTATAAAGAAGTAAAGGAATCTGCATTGGAAAGGGAGAGGTGGAGGAAGTTGCATCATTGCACCGACAAGAGCTGATGATGAAGTGGGCATTAGAGAGTAAATAAATAGGTAGCCTTTTTTTACGCCGAAAAATGCCTGACGCATTCCCGACTGCCGCAGATGGGGGGGGGGGGGGGAAGGGATATGTGGGCTTGCACCCACTAAAAAACGGCGGAGTAGGTACTCCGCGAACGCCATAGTGCCTAGGCTATGGGCACGCTTTCGCTCTCTACCACGGCCCCACGGCGGATCAGATCTTTGGCTCCGCCGCGACCACCACAACGGCCGCAGAGGATAGGGCGAGCGGCAACGACACAGCGACACGCACCTCTTCTCCCGCCTGACTGCATCAGACAGGGACAGAAATTACTCCGTACTCCGCACCCTCCGCGGACGCATCCAGAGCGGGCCCATCCGCAAGCCCACTCGGAGTGTCCCCGCCTTGGATTCCTTTTGGCTTCGCCGTAGGTGACCAATCCACGGCTACTGAGCTACCATCGCGACAAGATTGGAATCCATCGGGGGGAAATAAATAGTAACCTACCTATTATACTTAGGTAAACCTACAAACATACATACTTATTAGTACCTACCTATTATACCTACTAGTTATATTTAGGTACTTTATCGGTCTTCAAGTTTTAATAATAAAAGTTTTAGCCTCCTCGCAGACTGCAGACTTTCTATCGGCCGATAGTTAAGACGGAACATACCATACCTACTTCGGCTCGTAATGAGAATGGAGAAGTAAGTCGAAGTATTCTTCTTCTTATTCGAAGTTTCCGTCTCAACTATCGGCCGATAGAAAGTCTGCAGTCTGCGAGGGATCTTACCTAGTATTTTGCCTCTTTGGCCGATGCATAGACGTCAGGTGAAAAAATCTTACCGTCTATGGGCCCCTTGTACAGTCAGCGTCACCAATAAGTAACCCCACGGATTTCTAAGCATGGTCTTCCAATTTTTCAGATCCAAGATGCTCTTTGCCAATCGACGGTGGTGTTTGCTTTGGATACATGCCCATGTAAGTTCTAATTATGGTTACATAATATTTCATCTAAATGCACTCGGTTTAACTGCTAAGCCGATGGCATCCTTAGTAAAAAAAAGCCTTTAGGTTCATACGATATCGTATCGCACGGAAATTTTTCACGTGTAACACTCATCGTATGGGCGTAGCAAATCGTACGAAAAATCACATTTTGTAAATGCACCTTTAGCAGAATGAGCCAAAATGTGTACCTATTGTGTAAAATGATCTTGATTATACTTTTTACTATTCATATTAGACCTCTTTTAGGAATTGCTCTAAATATAAAAAGGGCCATATTAGGCGAAAGTTGTGTGTCAGGATCGTAGCGAGTGGAGATCCGTGGTCTCTGCCTACCCCTTTGGGAAAGAGGCGTGACTTTATGTATGTATGTAATAGGGTTAGTAAATTCATATGAGTCCGTGGCCAACTATGGTGACAAGAGTTTTTGACCGTCTGGCCTCCGTCATTGTTTAACGACACCGACAATTGAACGTGCTCTCCGAAGCACGGAAACGCCTCTATGGCAATGGGCGGATCCAGGATTTTTTTCTGGGGGGGAGGGGGGGGGGGGGCGCACAAGAAACAAAAACTGACAAAAATTTCACAATTTATTAATTTTTCGTGCCCCCCCCAGCGGCTGTTACACAAGGAGAGTTTCTCGCATGCGAACTAGATTCTAGGTTATTGCCTAGAAGAAATCGCGAATATGGTCGCCTAGAGTAAACAAATGCTTCGAGCCTCGCCTCTCGAATACGATTCTCGCTAACGCTTTCTACTAAAAGTAGTCTTTTTTACGTGTCTGTTAAAAAAGTAAACAACCGCAGGCGAATCTCGAATGGCGAGTTTTGCCGAGTCATAATCGCATACGATTTTTCGCTGCTCGCGTGCTAGAAATTCTTTTTGTGTAACAGCCGCGAAGAACTAGGCAAGTAACACCACGAGCGCTTCGCTAGGCTTCGCATAAGGTAAGGCCAAAGGAACTCATTGCCGGGCTCTGTATTTCCCGAAAAGTACAATAAAGGGGTCTTCAAATCAGGAGTAGGTAAATAGGTTCCTTCTAGGAAAGCATGCTCCATCTTAGACCTCACTACTGCTTAACATTAGGCAGAGTGAGGTCAAATGCTGACCTATTTAATTAAAAAAAGTAATAGCCATTGATAATGTTTTTTTTATTTCCAGGTATGCCTTCAACTCCTTGACCAACAATTGTGAAGCGTTCACCTATGGAGGGTGTATGGGAAATGAGAATAAGTTTGAATCAATGGCTGCTTGCCAGGCAGTATGTGGTTAATGAGATTACAATACAACCTCATTTCTGGAATTACCTAAACTTTGAGAGGAATAAATTGAATAAGTGTATTTTCGTCTTTATTCGTACTTTAAATAATAGGTACAGTAAATATGGTAGGTTAGCACATAAAATGAGTTACTTAGTTAAAATTAACACTACATAATCTACACACATTAAAGAACCTTAAGAGTATCTACGAATTTTGGCGTCCAACTCAGTTTATTAGGCATGATTACAATTTTTTAAACTCTGTTCTATGTTGTTCAGAATGATGAAAAAATATCATATGTCAGTAGAAAATTAAGGTTTTCAAACATAAAAATCAAATTGAAAATTAAAATTTGAAATTCACGCCAAAACGCTCGTCGGTGTCATGGTGGCTGTTTTGACGTCACTTGCAACAGCAAAAACTAGGTAACGTGCAGTACTCACTACTATAAAAAAAAACAAAGGAAACAAAAGGCGCAGTTTTGGTCTAGTAAATTGAGTAATGACGTCACGTGCTCTGATTGGTGTACAGCTATCATGGCGGATTGTTTTATTTTGTAGATTTGTTTTATTAAATAATTTAATATTCTCGATATTATTAGGACAATAAATGCATTTTTCTAAATCCTGGAATCCTATTTTATTAGATCAGTTAAATATTTTGGCGAAACATGACTACTGTCATCATGCTATTGTCATAATAGCCATAGACTATTACAACGCTGATCTTCCGTTGGAACCACGGCGAAGACGTCACATACTAGACGAGAAAGCAATAAAAAAAACAAGACTTAGAAAAAATACGAAAATACGACAGTTTTACAAATAAACTCATACTGCACATCATTTAACTTACTAAACTAGGGCAGGGAGCGATTACTCACAGCATAAAAGATCAGCAAAAGAAACGAAAAGATGTACCTACATTTAAATATGAAGATACAGACACAGACAGACCCAAACAAATACAAAGAAAAAGATCCAGTAACCAGTGAATAAAAGGCAGAAGTTGGAAACGAAAAACAAAATGAGAATGAAAAGTGAAAAAAAATTAGAATTTTTAACCTTTAACTACCTTGTTTTTAAAGGGAAAACTTATTTAGGCGCGTTTGGCAGTATTGAGATGAGAAAAAAATCTTGGATTCGCCTCGAAAAGTTACGTGCCAGTCACGTGACTGCTCACCGACACCAGGTTATTTGTCAAGTTTGGAACTTTTCAAGTTTTCACTTCTGCCGGCACTCGGAGTGCCACTGTTATTTAGGGTTCCGTACCTCATATAGATAGATAGATAACTCTTTATTGTTACACCAAAAATACAATTTAAAAAAAAAACTTAAAAATCTTAAAACTAATTGCGGTGACACAATGGGCGGCCTTTTCGCTCAAAGCGATCTCTTCCAGGTAACCTTTGGATGGATTGGATAGAAAAGAACGCGAGAGGAGGTGGTGTTACAATTAAGGGTCGATTCACATCTGACTCGCGTATTATCGGTCGCGGAACGCCAGAACTGACAAATGTATAGAAAAACACTCGACCGTTCACACTCGACGGACTAACGTATCATCGGTCGAGTGTGAACGGTCGAGTGTTTTTCTATACATTTGTCAGTTCTGGCGTTCCGCGACCGATAATACGCGACGGATCTTCGGTCAGATGTGAATCGACCCTAAGAAACAAAAAATAGGAACGGGAAATAAAAACAAAAGATGGAATTAGGTATACATAACAAACAAATTGTAAATAATAATAATATACCTAATAACTTTGGTGTATGTAGGTAGGTAGTACCTAAAAGTTTGCACTGTTAGGTATACGTACTTCTTAGTCCTTGATACAGAACCCTCAGTAGGCGAGTCCGACTCGCACTTGTCCGGTTTTTTTAATTCTCACAGACTTTCAAGAGTAGGTACCTACCTAAAACCAAATTCTTCACGGCTACTTATAGGTAGTACCATAATACATACGTGTAGGTGGCTAGATAAGTAGGTAGTACCTAAGTACAATAATTTTCATCAAGGTAATTCAAAAATTTACATATTAATGGCATAGCTAATACCTACCACTTGTCGTGTTCACAGAAACTACTTAAGCTATATTACACATTTTATACCACCTGTGTTCACAGAAAATAAACTACCTAGGTACATAATTATTACTTTTTCATCAAAATTCATCAATAGGGTCTTTCATTTTTAACTACCTAATATTCAGGAATTGGGTTCAGAAAATAAATTAAAAAATATTTATGTAATTATTATTTTTTGTTTTGTTATGAAAATCTCGAGAAAATCGATAACGACTATCCTTTTAATTGATTGTTGCTTCTTGTATAACTTAGTCCATTCGAACGTGCGGCGTGATGTTGCTGCGCTGTGATTGGTCAACGTCTGTTCTCTTTGAAAATGTTATGCAACATGTCATAAAAAATCAATAAAAGATCCTTTTTGAAGTGAAAACTAAAATCGGCTTAAGAATTAAATTGATACGGTCAAACGTCTATTTACAACCCAAAAATGAAGCACTGTCAGTTGATTTGAAAAATTCTTTCACCTTTAGAATCCTACATTATCCCTGATGAACAATATAGCAATATAGCATCCTGGGAAAGTGATGTTTTCCCGAGGGACCGCGGGTAATACCAGAAACTGCAGGGGACCCAAATGGGAACCTTGTGGTACACCAGATGAAATTGGCACAAAGGGTGAACAGTAACCCTTTATTGACACGGCTTGGCTTCGTGATCGAAGGTAAGATTCCAGCCATCTCAAAAGAGCACCATGAATCTCAGCATCAGAAAGCTTGCGTATGAGTAGAGAGTGAGATACTTTATCGAACGCTTTTGAGTAGTCAGTATAGATAACGTCTACCTGAGAGCCGTTAAAGATTGCATCAGAGAGAGTGTGAGTAAATTCACAAAGGTTAGTCTCAGTAGAACGCTTGCTAATAAAACCGTGTTGCTCTTTTACAATGATTGATCGCAAAACTGGAAACAATGAATCGTAAACAATCTTTTCAAACATTTTTGCAAAGGTGCAATCCGTATCACCGGCAAACAGCCGGTGCGAAGCGACAAATCAAATGAAAGGAAAGTTGGAGTGCTTAAGCCTCATGATATAGTTTCAGAACAACAGGAGGGACACTATCAGGGTCACATCCTTTTTAACGTTCAGTCGCTTTAACACGTTCGTTGCATTACGAGATCTATCAGATCTCTTGCAGGACTTTTGTATTGTGCGTTGACTATAATGGTGTTGTTTCACTCCTTGCGGGAGGCTCTAACGTGTAAAGTTCTACGTGTATGAGTAAGACAAATATACATATTTGCTTAATATTTAAAGGTGAATTCAAGGACATAAAAAAAAATTATAGAGATGGATTAGGTCCCTAACGCACAGTAGTATAATTATTTCAATTCCTTGCGTTAGGAGACCTGTCGATACTCGTGAAATCGTACGCCTCGTAGACGCAAGAGAGGGAGGGTGGGCGGCGCGGGCGCCGCGTGACTCGATTTAGTGTTGTCCTAGCATCGACGTGCGCACGTTCGAAAATATCACTACGTAATTGTATTTTAAAGTGTGTTGCTTATTGTTAATAAACAATGAGTAATTCTAAAGGACAAAAGTGTAAAAAGTCTATTTCGTTTGGTGAGATTTCTAAAAACGAAAACTCAACGCCGGATTATACTGCTGCATCGTCCAGTTACGAAAAATTACGACGTACATTCAACAGCACTGATGCTTCTAAAAAAGCCAAAAGAATTATTACCATTATCGCGCAATGCAAACTATCAATGTGCTTACCATGTTTTAATGAAAAACACTTTTAATAAAACTTTTTCAATCGACGAGTTATTATTTTATTCCCATCACTACTTTACTACACATATTGAACTATCTTCGGTTGCGGTAAGAGATACAATCGATACCTAATTTTTTTTTGGTATTTGTAGTTTATTCTAATGTCATAACTGCGTGCGAACCTAGCAAAATGTAGAGCAATAGCCTCTCTTGACCCACAAAAACTTCAAAATATTATGTCATTGGTTTTGTGGAAGATATAAATTATTTTCAAAACTGTATTTTTAGGAGACTGATTAGGTCTCAAACGCACCAAACGGTAGGTTAGTTTAGAGATCTTTTAGGTCTCCAAAGCACCAGCTGAAAGTTTTTTGAAAATGATGGCGCAGTGAACGTGTTAAGTATTTTTTTATTATGGGTGTAAAGATTTCAACGGTACCTATAGGTGTGACCGCATCATTACTAATCATAGTTGACGGATTGTTATCAGTGAGAGGGGTGCTATCAGAGGTGTTCTCTGGTACAAAAGTAGACTGATTGGTGATAACGGTTGAGTCTGAGCTTTCACAGTTATTAAACGTCATTTGATCCTTCAGATCATCAGATTTCTTTTTAGATTTGACATATGACCAAAATCTCTTACTGTCCAGATTAAGAATACTTTTAGATTGTATATCATATCATGCCATATAACAGATACATATATATGGCATGTTTCACGGTAGGTACTTTTATCATGTAAATGGGTTCGATAACGTAGCTAATTACGTGTAAGTATATAAATTGGATCTCAGTCAAATGAATTATTTACCTGTAGATACCATTTAAAATAACTTAAAAATTACAAAAGCAAGAACATTAAAAAGAAAATGAGGTTTATTTACTTTTTGGTTGTTATTTTTATAGGTCTTGGAGTGTGTGTTGGCCAAAACAGTAGAGGTAAGTACCTATTAAATAAATAAATAACCATTTATTTCAGGCAACACATAACAAATTATACCTACATTTATAAAATGCCATTGGCCCATATTTATAGATACCTTACAGACTAACATTCATAAAAATATTAAATAGTCGGGTCATCGACGCTCCGATGACGCACGTTGAAACGTGTTGGGCATTTTTGAGATGGGGAAAAAAACCATCGAACTCGTGACATTGTATATACCTACATAAGTAGCTGCTATTATAGGTATCTGCTATTTCGACCTCAACGGCGCAAGCTACGGCCGGCATACGGATGGATCGTATCACATAGAGGCAATAGATGATACGATACCTATCCTATTCCTATACCTAGGAACTGCGCAGTGGCCGCTTTTTCATACAAAATTGTTTACCTAGCTAGGTAGTTATGGGGGCGGAGTGGTATGCCTGCCAAACAGGAGACTTTCCGGGTCCGCGGGTGGTCGAAGTGGAGACTGCGGGTGCTGGGCGTGAGTGAGGGTGTCATTCCCGGGACAGTGCTTTAGGCAAATGCGAGAGGGGCACCGGTGCGTTCCGTAGGAGATCCCGGAGCCCTCGTGTGTCTCATACACTTCACGAATGCCTAAATCCGTTGAGTGTTGGTAGGTACATAGGTACTGTACGTGGTTTATAGTTCAACAATGACTACAGAAAATAGTTCTTACTTTTCCAGAAAAAACTACCCTATCTACTAAGTTTGGGTTTATCGACTCCATAGAGCTAAAAGTGGGACCACTTGACTGGTTTTTATTATTTTAATATTTTTTTCAGATATATGTTCTTTGCCCACCGAAACCGGGCCTTGCCGCGCAGCCATCCGGAAGTAAGTTCCATCTTAATTCAAACTTACATAGATAAATCGTATTAGGTATGGTATGAAGGTATAGGTAATTAGTTCGTAATATATGAAAGTGGCCAATTCTGCGGACGGAGATTTTAGGCCTCCAAAAGGTCACCGACAATTTGACAATCTAACATGCCCTCCGAAGCACGGAAGCGCTCAGTTAACTTTTCCGCGCCACACCGCGCCGCTTCGCGATCGCCCATGTAAGACGCAGGGTTTAGGGTGCATTTACATACGATATCGTATCGCACGGATTTTTTTCACGTGTAACGCTCATCGTGTCTGCTTAGCAAATCGAAAATACTTACATGGTGAAAATGCACCGTTAGCAGAATGAGCCAAAAAGTGTATTGTGTAAAATGCTCTTTACTATACTTTTTACTCTTTCTATAGACCTCTTTTAGGAATTGCTCTAAATAAAATATGGCCCTTATTAGGGCCTAACAGGGTTAGTAAATTCACAAATATGAACCGTGGCCAACTCTGGTGACGGAGTTTTTTGATCGCCTGGCCTCCGTCATTGTTTAAAGACTTAAATAGCATGGACCGACAATTTCTTCCAGGCAATAATATTATGGTCGCCTAGTGTAAACAAATGCTTCGAGCCTCGCCTCTCGAATACGATTCTCGCTATCTAAGCTTTCTACTAAAAGTAGTATTTTTTACGAGTTTCTGTCAAATGCAAACAGCCGCAGGCGAGACTCGAATGGCGAGTTTTGCCGAGGGATAATCGCATACGATTTTTTGCCGCTCGCGTGCGAGAAATTCTTCTTGTGTAACAGCCGCGAAGAACTAGGCAAGTAACACCACGAGCGCTTCGCTAGGCTTCGTATAGGGTAAAGTAAAAGCCATTGATAATGTTTTTTTTATTTCCAGGTATGCCTTCAACTCCTTGACCAACAATTGTGAAGCGTTCACATATGGAGGGTGTATGGGAAATGAGAATCATTTCGAATCAATGGCTGCTTGCCAGGCAGTATGTGGTTGATGTGGCAGTTTGCTAACGATTGGATTACAATGCAACCTCATTGCTGGAATTAAACTTTATGAGGAATAAATAATTTGTTCATTTTTTAACCTTTTAATTACCTGCTTGCAGGCTGCACAAGATCGATCGCTGTGGAAATCTATGGGGGAGGCCTATGTTCAGCAGTGGACGCTAGATGGTTGAGATGATGATGATGAATTACCTACTTTGAAGTGAAAACTTCTTTAGGCGCGTTTGGCAGTATTAAGATTTCAGATGAGAAAAAATTCTTGGATTCGCCTCGAAAACGTCACGTGCGAGTCACGTGACTCAGTGCTCACCGACGACACCAGGTTATTTGTCAAGTTTAGAACCGTTCAAGTTTTCAATATTTTTTTTATGGAAGAGGGGGCAAACGAGCAAGTGGCACACCTGATGGTAAGTGATTGTCACCGCCCACAGACAACTGCAGCATCAAGAGGCAGTGCAGATGCGTTGCCGGCCTTGGAGGTAGGAATAGGCTCTTTTCTTGAAGGCGCCTAAGTCGTATCGGTCTGGAAACACTTATGGCGACAGCTGTCCACAAGTCTGATGTGCGAGTCAGGAATTGGCGTGAAAACCGCACAGTTATGGACTGACTCACTTCTGCCGGCACTCCTGAAGTGCCTCAGTTTTTTTTATTTTATTCTCTTCGACTTTCAAGAGTAGATTCTTCACACCTACTTATACCTACAATAATTGTCATCAAGGTAATTCAAAAATATACATAATAATGGCATAGCTGATACCACCTGTGTTTACAGAAACTAAACTACCTATTATTTTTTCATCAAAATTCATAAAATATAATTTTAAGGAAATAACAAGTAGAGTACCTACTCGTATATCAAAGTATGTCTAACTACGATCGCCTGAACTACAAGGGCATCGTAATAGAGTTGCCAATTACAGCAACCTAGCTACTTCAGAGCTTCACCACTAGATGGCGCTGGCGCGCTACCAACCGCCGCGATTTGAATTCTGGATCGCGCAAGCAACCTTATTCTCGGCAATTAGCCTGTAGAACTATTCGACATTAACTGTCGGCCGAAAGGCCCTTAGGTATGTGGACCAGTGTTGGCGTCGACCTAAGTGTAGTAGTCTGAAAATCAGCGTTGCCCTGTACCCCGGTGCATCTTTTTTTTTATCGCTGGGTAAAATGCGTTACACATCCCTTCCGCCGGGGGGCAAGAGGGGTATGTGGGACTCCCGGTATACCCACTAAACCAGTCCCCCTCCGGCGTTCCCCGCCCACGGCTCGGCGCCGGCGGGCCCTGCGTCGTGGTGAGCAGTGCAAGGCGGACGAAGGTGCCGCCGCACCTAGCGTCCGCTACTCACCACCAGAGCTCTCCGCTCCCTTCGTCCACTGCGCTCTAATTAAAGTGCTTCTTAAGCAGCAAACTGCGCTTCATAAGCAGGCACCTTAGCTAAATCAAACTAAGTACTTAGGTTATCAGTATAAGGTCAATTTGTTATCTTAGCAGAGCTAGTTAATTATGTGTCGTAGGCAGATAGTTGAATAAGCCATTTCACATCGTTCAACGCTATCTTAAATCGAAATTAGTTGGTTAGTTAGGTACAGTCAACGTCACCAATTGGTAACCCCCTTAGTGAGGCGGTTTGTCATTGGATCGTGAAATGGCCTCGTTGAACGATATGCCTGATTCAACGATCTGCCGACGTCATTAGCAGTTATTTACTTCTCTTATTAATTTCTACTCGTCAGTCGTCTGATAACTTGCAGCTTATATCCATTTTTCGGAAAACGTAGTGTAAGACGCCCTCCGGCCAGGTGGAGTGACGATCTGCGAACGTTTGCTGGCAGAAGCTGGATGTGTCGAGCTGAGGACAGGGTGCAATAGCGCTCATTAGGGGAGGCCTATGTCCAGCAGTGGACTGCTATAGGCTGATGATGATCCATTTTTAACATGATCCATACTTAATAGAGCTCACTGATTTATAACGATGGCTCAACACATAGTTTCTCTATTGTCTGTGGTTTCTATAAAATAAATTACCTACAGTGCCACAAACTTATCTGGACCGGTGGCCAAACGAGGAGCTAACCAATTTTACTGTAAAATGTTTTTTTCTGCCAACACCAAATGCGAAACAGCGCCAGCGCGTCTCTCACTGGTTCACATGAGTTTGTGGCACTGTACTTAGGTATGCATTACTTTTCATTAGGTAGGTAGGTACTTTGCATACCTATTAGAAAGTAGATAGGTACCTTCTTACATGTTATTTGCGTAGATAACTAAACTAAGTAGGTTAGGTACCTAGATAGCACCTAATTTTAGCTTCTGTAAATTAAATTATACTTATTTTTAAGTAGGTAGGTAGGTACTTTACTTAATGTCTATTGCCCTATTAGAAAGTAGATAAACAAGTACATTATGTTATTTGGGTAGATAACCTACAAATATCGACGGTGGAAAGGAAAAACGGAAAAAGCGCCATTGGGCCAAAATGAGTTAAGTACCTATCGGTGGATTGTATTTTTTTTTCTGCGTCGATCAGTATCGGTATGAAGGCGATCTAAGCTCAATTTTGGCGCCTAATCTGAAAAAAATGAGGAATATATGTATTAAAAAAAAAATTACTTACTTAAGTTAACTTACTTAGTTAAACTTCGGATGAAACCAGTTGGCTGCGACATAACCATAATTATTGTCTTCCAGTTTTTCAGATCCAAGATGCTCTTTGCCAATCAAATCAAATCAAATCATTTATTCAGAAATCTCTTAACGTACATCTTACAGAAATCTCAATCGACGGTCGTATTTGCTATGCACACATACCGATGTATGTTGTTAGATGGTAGATAAGTAAGTACCATGTCTATCTATCTATCTAATCTAATCAGCCCGGTTGCACCCACTGCTGGGTATAGGCCTCCTCTTTATAACGCCACTCTGTTCGGTGCGCAGTATTCCCACGCTTTCCCAGCCACATTGACAATGTCATTTGACCATCGGGCGGGTGGTCTACCTCGTGGTCTTTGAAGTACATGTGCCTATATAAAATTATATCTTCTAAATACCATCGGCTTAGCAAAACGAACCAAAAATTGCATTGTGTAAATGCTCTTTTAACTTTAAATCTCCCTCGCCTCGCTACTCTACTCTTCTTTTACTGTTCATAAAGACTAGGTACCTACTACCTACTACTAGGACTAGGAATTGCTCTAAATACAAGCCTGTAGACCCTGTTACGAAAACCCCCGCCACTTCTACAAAAATTAGACTTATGGAAGTTAGTCAGATCCCCTCATCAACTATTGAAGAGCTGATGATCTTCAAATAGCTGATCAGGTCATGGTTATCTTACCATATACCTTCAATATCATTGAAATAACACGGTACCAAATTTCGAATCGATAGGACATATGGAAGTTAGTCAGATCCCCTCATCAACTATTAAAGAGCTAATGATCTTCAAACAGCTGAATAGATTTTCATGAAACATGGCTAAGAACACACGGAATAAAATTATTATGATTATTTTTCCGACCCAAATATCGACCAATAGAATTGCACCATTCGACGTCACGTGGTACAACCTACATGGTATTATACTGATAATTTTTTGAAAATTTTCTCTGGTCGTTGCTATATATAAAAAACAAAACATGATCCAGTCAAATTAACCACACGTCAAACTGACAGGTTGAATTCAATTGTGAAAATTGGAGATTTTGCATGAAAATGAAATTAACTGTACATTTCGTCTCATGGTGCAATTCTATTGGCCGACATTTGGGACGGAAAAATAATCCCCCGAATACCACACGAGCTTCAAAATTATCTGGCATTTCCCTCAAGGTTCCCTGCAAACAAATAAAATCGTCAAGTTTTTCAGGAAAAATCACTTTTTTTAACCTGAAAAACTTGACTCCTTCATTTGTTTGCAACGAACCTATCGGGAAATACCCGATAATTTTGAAGCTCTTGTGGTATTATAAGTGACAAAAAAACTGCACGAAAATCGGTTCATCCGTTCGGGAGCTACGATACCACAGACAGATACCTACACAGACACGTTAAACTTATAACACCCCTCTCTTTTTGCGTCGGGGGTTAGAAATAGGGCATCACAAGGCTAGTACCTACCTCAGTAGGTAATTTAAGTAAGTTGATATGAGTCAGTGGCCGCCTAACGCCTCCGTCATACCCGGGACCGACAATTTAACGTGCTCTCCGAAGCATGGAAACACTCAGTTGATATGCCACTGGCGCATGTCACCCATCCTTCCTGTCTGACTGTTTACGACAATCTATCAAGAACGACTAGACAAGCAACACCACGAGCGCTTCGCACAGGGTTACTAAAAGCCATTGATAATGTTTTTGTTATTTCTAGGTACCTATGCTTTCGACTCCTTGACCAACAATTGTGTCGCGTTCAACTATGGAGATTGCATGGGAAACGACAATAAGTTTGAATCTATGTCTGCTTGCCAGGCAGTATGCTAACCAATGATCTTTACTATTGGATTACAATGGATTACAAACACAGTCGCTGCTGCCTACGCATACTGGCCTCACGGGAGAACAGCGTTACAGTAGCTTCGGCTGCCGTAACATTTTGCTGAGTGACGACCTATTTTGCGGTCACTTATATTATTTAAGTTAAGAGTGTAGGTACTAATCAGATTATGTCTAACTTAATTTAATTCAATAATATTACAATGTACCTGCATTATGTATAGTTAGGAGACTTCCTAACCTCACCCTTTTTTTTTTGTCGCTGGGTAAAATGCTTTACGATTCTCCTCCGCCGGGGGGCGAGAGGGGTATGTGGGACTCCCCGGGGACTCCCGGTATACCCACTAAACATCCCAGCGCCTTTCCGGCGTCGCCTGGAATGGAGGGAGCCCGGGCAACCGGCAGAGCTGGCCTACATCCAGTCCCCCTCCGGCGATCCCCGCCCTTATGGCGGGCCCCGCGTCGTGGTGAGTATTGCAAGGCGGACGAAGGTGCCCCCGCACCTAGCGTCCGCTACTCTCCACTAGAGCTCTCCGCTCCCTTCGTCCACTGCGCGCTCTAATTAAAGAGCCTCCAAACGGCCGCAGAGGACAGGGAGAGCGGCAACGTAACACCGACACTCCTCTTCCACTGCGGCCCCACCGCCAACGCAACAACGGTGCGCCACCGTTTGGTTGCGGAAGATAGGGCGAACGGCAACGAAACACCGACACGCCTCTTCTCCCGCGACCCCTCCTGACTGCGGGGGACAGAAATTACTCCGTCCCCCGCACCCGCGTCAGACGCATCCAGAGCGGGCCCAACCGCACGCCCACTCGGAGCGTCCCCGCCTGGGATTCCTGTTAGCTTCACCGTGGGCGTTCAAACCACGATTAATGAGCCCCCCCATCGCGACAAGAACGGAATCCACGGGGGTGTTCCTAACCTCACCCAACATAACCTCACCCAACAAGCCTATTTAAAGCGGCGCTCGAGCAATGGACGGTCATTTGCTTGCGGGTTTTCGTAAAGTGCGGTCGTTATCGGCGTGACTTGTTTATTGTGTTTTGTGGTTAGGTTAAATTCTGTGCATTCTAGTGTTAAAATATAGCTGTGTAAGTACGTTTGAATGTTATCTGTAAATTGGTGTTTTCTTTGTTGATTTCAACTTGTTAAATCTACCCTTGTTTCTGAGTAAAATTGAGTTTGATTTATTTTGATTGTTCAGTTGTAGGAAATAAAGTTCTAGTACTTTTTTTCATTGTTTTTCACTTCTGGAGGCTTAATGTATACTAATTCTTCTGTCTGTGGCACAAAATAAAAAGTTTATATTCATTTCAAGTATAAAACTTTGAGAAGAATAAATTGGCGACAAACGTCAAATTAGATCGCGCTATCACGTTTTGCGTTCCGTTGAATAGCTGACCTATTCCGAACCGAATGCATTCCGCTGAACTCTGAATCGTTACCCAGGCTTCGTTTTCAATTCGGCCGGATTTTCAGCGATCCGGTCGGTTCTGAGCAAAGTTCAAATCAACAATGAAACTGTACACAATGAAACAGCTTTTCTTTATATTTGTTGTCATTGTGCTGTGCACCTGCCATGTAATTCATGACATCTCAATTTAATCACCCTCGCTGCCTCCGTGTTTGTGAAGTTACTAACGAAAACATGTCTTTTGCTTCTCCTGAAAAGTTGTGTTTTTGCCGTTATCCTTTTATTCTCCGGAGACAGCGATTTACGCGTAACTGATAAGAAGAATATTAGAATATTATTGGAGATTGATTAAGGAAACAAAGTACCTACGTACCTACAGCTTTTTACGTATATATAGGTAGGTATTCGTTAATTTACTTCCATCGAATCTTGGAATTCTGAGCGTTGTCACACAGAACAGCAATTTCGAATTACTGATACGAAATGAAGTTAATTTACTTTTTGGTCGTCATTCTTCTGGCTTTGGGAGTGTGTGTTGCTAAAGGTAAGTTGTTTGATTTTGAATGTGGGATTTGTAATGAGCCCTCTACATATTCACCGATGATAGACGAATACCGACGGTCACGAACGTGTAGAGGGCCTCATCGCCTGTATTCGCCTGCCATCGTCTATCCAAATAATAGTTCGGCGAATAGTTCGGCAAATAGTTCGGCGAATGTGTAGTGTGGTCGTAAGATTACTTATCTACACTAATATTATAAAGAGGAAAGATTTGTTTGTTTGTTTGAAATGAATAGGCTCCGAAACTACTGGACCGATTTGAAAAATCTTCTCTTTCACCAATAGAATCCCACATTAACCCGGATGAACATATGCTATATTTTATCCCGGGAAAGTGAAGTTTTCCCGAGGGATCGCGGGTAACACCGCGGCGGACAGCTGGTATTATATAAGTAGTATATCTGTTAACTGGTTCCCATAGTACCTACCTACCTACAAGCTTTGCTTAATTTGGGGCTAAATGATGCTGTGTGAAATTTCCTGCATTAGGTATTGATTTATTAAGTAAATAGGTATTATACATATCTACTTATCATTGTCACCGAAGATTCATAATATAAATGTGTGCCAAAATCATCTGAATCGGACATTTTTTTTCAGATCCAAAATGCTCTTTGCCTGTTAGACCAGGACTTATCCCCAACAGAGCACCTCTTACGTAAGTCCCCTTACGCACTATAGGCTTTTCCACGCCAGAACGTATGCGTGACACTTCCAGATGATGTAAAAGTCAGTTAAATAGTAATGTCCTACAGTTTAATCGAGATTATCAAAATCGATTTTTATTTCACTACGGTCAATTAATCTGAATCGATTAAAAGGTTCATTCATAGACCTCTGTGGCGCAGTGAAAGCTCGCTTGAGACGCAGAAGGTTGCGGGTTCGATCCCCGCCGCGGGATAAATGTTTGTATGATCTGCAAATATTTATCCCGAGTCTGGGTGTTTCTATGTATAATATGTATGTATTTACAAACAAAAAGTAGTATATCAGTTATCTGGTTCCCATAGTACAAGCTTTGCTTAGTTTGGGGCTAGATGATGCTGTGTGAAATGTCCAGCATTATTTATTTATTTATTTAAAGATAAACCAACGATTATTTTTTACTTATCGATTCAGCGATTTTTTCGATTTTCATTTTCGCACTCTCTAATTGGTTACGTTCCATTTTACTCAGTACTGTTATTTGATGGATTTTTGAAGAAAATATTTATTGTTTATTTATTTATGTTTTATGGCTCGTTTATGATAATTTATGAAATAATTAAACAAGAAATAGACAAAAGCATTTTTTTTTATGTTTTATCGTTTCATTTGTTTTATTTCATTTTTTTGTTTCAAAATTGTTGTGAGCTGCACAACGTGAAACGAAATAAGTTCAATGTGTTCGATAGGACAATGTTTTATACAGGAAAATTAAATCTTTAAATTTTTTGGTAAATGTATTATGTTTTGTAAAAAGTCATAGAACAAAAGTTGTTGTTGTGACATACAGTCCTGAGAGGTTACCGGTGTTTTACAAATAACCCTGTATATTCTAAAGATTTCTATTATTTCTAGGTATGCCTACGACTCTGCGCGCAACGAATGTGTCAGTTTTATAGGTCTCGCGGGAAATGCCAACAGTTTTAAATCTAAGGCTGATTGCGAGGCAACGTGTAAATCTGATTAGTTAGATTTTCACAAAATATGTATACTGCGCCACTGAAAACCAGACTTCAGCTGCTGCAGCAAAATACAAAAAAACGTATCGCACACTGTAGCCGCGCCATACAGCCGGCCGAACCGCACAGACGAACCGCACAGCCGAGCCGTGAATTTTTAAGTTAATAATTTAATTGTGTGTGGGTCCTTTTTTAAGCCATTGTTCGTGTAGAGTGCCACAACTTATCTAAACCGGTGAAAGAGACCCTGTTATCGCATTTGGTGTTGGCAGAAAAAATTAGTTCGTTCCTCTTTTGACCACCGGTCCAGATACGTTTGTGGCACTGTACCTACCTACCTACAGTCAGCAACGAAGGTCGATTAACATTTGACGGCTCTATGAGAATTCAAATTTTCAAAAGTTACATTGTGAGCAAAATGATTACAACTATTTGAAAAGTATTTAAAGGTTAAATAAATAAATAATCAAACTGTTAACCGACTTTTGTTGTCTGTAGGTACCTACGTACCTACTTCTGTATCGTTATAATAACTGGGGTGTTGTGAAGAATTTTTTTTTCTATTCTAATCACATTAGGTATTCTCTTGGTAGCTAAATCTGCGCTTCGCGGCATTTAGGTATACTTACATACAGTCATAATAATATATAAAATAAGTAGGTACCTATGTACACTTCGCCCAACGGATCTAGGTGTGGCGACCTCTAAATGCGATCACCTGAACTACAAGAGCATCGTATAGAAGTTGCCAATTACAGAAACCTAGCTACGTCAGAGCTTCACCGCTTCATCGCTAGATGGCGTTAGCGCGCTACCAACCGACGCTATTTGAATTCTAGAACGCGCAAGTAACATTATCTTGGTAATTAGCATAAATATAACTATCCGACATTATCTGTCGGCTGAAAGGCCCTAAGGAATGTGGACCAGATGGCGTCGATCTTAGTGAGTTTGCCATAGATTGGGAGAATACCTCCTACCCCCAAATAGGCCCAAATAGGTATTCGTGAAGTTATTATATATGTATAGTTATATTGGGCGAACTGTAGTAGGATTGTATTGTGAACTATGTAGTTTATCAAATTAAACATTTTGGTTACTCACCTACATTGTTATTTTTTTTCATAGCTAATCATCATCAGCCTAATAGCAGTCCACTGCTGGACATAGGCCTCCTGCCACTGGCATTTATTCAGTATGTAATGGGGGAGTGTTCAAGAAGATTTCGCTTATTTCACTTCTTGGTTTATGGCTTCTTTGACTTGTCACAATTTGACGAAAGATTTCCGTTGGAGTTTGAAGTGACAAGCCATCATGTTTTCTTCTAAACCAAATTGACAGGACTGATCGAACTTGACACTGGCAGAATTATACTGTTATTTCAGTTAGTTGCTATTTAATAAAAGGTTGTTTTCGCCATTTAGGAAGAAGCACTGGTCTGCTATTTTATTTTCCAGTAAGTTATCAACGAAAACATGTTTTTTGCTTCTCCTGAAAAGTTGTGTTTTTGCAGTTATCCTTTTATTCTCCGGAGATAGCGATTTACGCGTAACTGATAAGAAGAATATTAGAATATTATTGGAGATTGATTAAGGAAACAAAGTACCTACGTACCTACAGCTTTTTACATATATATAGGTAGGTATTCGTATATAATTTACTTCCATCGAATCTTGGAATCCTGAGCGTTGTCACACAGAACAGCAATTTCGAATTATTGATACGAAATGAAGTTAATTTACTTTTTAGTCGTCATTCTTCTGGCTTTGGGAGTGTGTGTTGCTAAAGGTAAGTTGTTTGATTTTGAATGTGGGATTTGTAATGAGCACTCTACATATTCACCGATGATAGACGAATACCGACGGTCACGAACGTGTAGAGGGCCTCATCGCCTGTATTCGCCTGCCATCGTCTATCCAAATAATAGTTCGGCGAATAGTTCGGCAAATAGTTCGGCGAATGTGTAGTGTGGTCGTAAGATTACTTATCTACACTAATATTATAAAGAGGAAAGATTTGTTTGTTTGTTTGAAATGAATAGGCTCCGAAACTACTGGACCGATTTGAAAAATCTTCTCTTTCACCAATAGAATCCCACATTAACCCCGATGAACATATGCTATATTTTATCCCGGGAAAGTGAAGTTTTCCCGAGGGATCGCGGGTAACACCGCGGCGGACAGCTGGTATTATATAAGTAGTATATCAGTTAACTGGTTCCCATAGTACCTACCTACCTACAAGCTTTGCTTAATTTGGGGCTAAATGATGCTGTGTGAAATTTCCAGCATTAGGTATTGATTTATTAAGTAAATAGGTATTATACATATCTACTTATCATTGTCACCGAAGATTCATAATATAAATGTGTGCCAAAATCATCTGAATCGGACATTTTTTTCAGATCCAAAATGCTCTTTGCCTGTTAGACCAGGACTTATCCCCAACAGAGCACCTCTTACGTAAGTCCCCTTACGCACTATAGGCTTTTCCACGCCGGAACGTATGCGTGACACTTCCAGATGATGTAAAAGTCAGTTAAATAGTAATGTCCTACAGTTTAATCGAGATTATCAAAATCGATTTTTATTTCACTACGGTCAATTAATCTGAATCGATTAAAAGGTTCATTCATAGACCTCTGTGGCGCAGTGAAAGCTCGCTTGAGACGCAGAAGGTTGCGGGTTCGATCCCCGCCGCGGGATAAATGTTTGTATGATCTGCAAATATTTATCCCGGGTCTGGGTGTTTCTATGTATGTATTTACAAACAAAAAGTATATAAGTAGTATATCAGTTATCTGGTTCCCATAGTACAAGCTTTGCTTAGTTTGGGGCTAGATGATGCTGTGTGAAATGTCCAGCATTATTTATTTATTTATTTAAAGATAAACCAACGATTATTTTTTTACTTATCGATTCAGCGATTGTTTCGATTTTCATTTTCGCACTCTCTAATTGGTTACGTTCCATTTTACTCAGTACTGTTATTTGATGGATTTTTGAAGAAAATATTTATTGTTTATTCATTTATGTTTTATGGCTCGTTTATGATAATTTATGAAATAATTAAACAAGAAATAGACAAAAGCATTTTTTTTTATGTTTTATCGTTTCATTTGTTTTACTTCATTTTTTTGTTTCAAAATTGTTGTGAGCTGCACAACGTGAAACGAAATAAGTTCAATGTGTTCGATAGGACAATGTTTTATACAGGAAAATTAAATCTTTAAATTTTGTGGTAAATGTATTATGTTTTGTAAAAAGTCATAGAACAAAAGTTGTTGTTGTGACATACAGTCCTGAGAGGTTACCGGTGTTTTACAAATAACCCTGTATATTCTAAAGGTTTCTATTATTTCTAGGTATGCCTACGACTCTGCGCGCAACGAATGTGTCAGTTTTATAGGTCTCGCGGGAAATGCCAACAGTTTTAAATCTAAGGCTGATTGCGAGGCAACTTGTAAATCTGATTAGTTAGATTTTCACAAAATATGTATACTGCGCCACTGAAAACCAGACTTCAGCTGCTGCAGCAAAATACAAAAAAACGTGATCGCACACTGTAGCCGCGCCACACAGCCGGCCGAACTGCACAGACGAACCGCACAGCCGAGCCGTGAATTTTTAAGTTAATAATTTAATTGTGTGTGGGTCCTTTTTTAAGCCATTGTTCGTGTAGAGTGCCACAACTTATCTAAATCGGTGAAAGAGACGCTGTTATCGCATTTGGTGTTGGCAGAAAAAATTAGTTCGTTCCTCTTTTGGCCACCGGTCCAGATACGTTTGTGGCACTGTACCTACCTACCTACAGTCAGCAACGAAGGTCGATTAACATTTGACGGCTCTATGAGAATTCAAATTTTCAAAAGTTACATTGTGAGCAAAATGATTACAACTATTTGAAAAGTATTTAAAGGTTAAATAAATAAATAATCAAACTGTTAACCGACTTTTGTTGTCTGTAGGTACCTACGTACCTACTTCTGTATCGTTATAAGAATTTTTTTTCTATTCTAATCACATTAGGTATTCTCTTGGTAGCTAAATCTGCGCTTCGCGGCATTTAGGTATACTTACATACAGTCATAATAATATATAAAATAAGTAGGTACCTATGTACACTTCGCCCAACGGATCTAGGTGTGGCGACCTCTAAATGCGATCACCTGAACTACAAGAGCATCGTATAGAAGTTGCCAATTACAGAAACCTAGCTACGTCAGAGCTTCACCGCTTCATCGCTAGATGGCGTTAGCGCGCTACCAACCGACGCTATTTGAATTCTAGAACGCGCAAGTAACATTATCTTGGTAATTAGCATAAATATAACTATCCGACATTATCTGTCGGCTGAAAGGCCCTAAGGAATGTGGACCAGATGGCGTCGATCTTAGTGAGTTTGCCATAGATTGGGAGAATACCTCCTACCCCCAAATAGGCCCAAATAGGTATTCGTGAAGTTATTATATATGTATAGTTATATTGGGCGAACTGTAGTAGGATTGTATTGTGAACTATGTAGTTTATCAAATTAAACATTTTGGTTACTCACCTACATTGTTATTTTTTTTCATAGCTAATCATCATCAGCCTAATAGCAGTCCACTGCTGGACATAGGCCTCCTGCCACTGGCATTTATTCAGTATGTAATGGGGGAGTGTTCAAGAAGATTTCGCTTATTTCACTTCTTGGTTTATGGCTTCTTTGACTTGTCACAATTTGACGAAAGATTTCCGTTGGAGTTTGAAGTGACAAGCCATCATGTTTTCTTCTAAACCAAATTGACAGGACTGATCGAACTTGACACTGGCAGAATTATACTGTTATTTCAGTTAGTTGCTATTTAATAAAAGGTTGTTTTCGCCATTTAGGAAGAAGCACTGGTCTGCTATTTTATTTTCCAGTAAGTTATCAACGAAAACATGGTTTTTGCTTCTCCTGAAAAGTTGTGTTTTTGCAGTTATCCTTTTATTCCCCGGAGAGAGCGATTTATGCGTAACTGATAAGAAGAATATTAGAATATTAATAGAATTGATTACGGAAACAAAGTACCTACGTACCTACAGCTAATTACGTTTATATAGGTAGGTATTCGTATATAATTTACTTCCATCGAATCTTGGAATAGGCCTGAGTGTTGTCACACAGAACAGCAATTTCCAATTATTGATACGAAATGAAGTTAATTTACTTTTTGGTCGTCATTCTTGTAATTGTAGTGTGTGTTGCTAAAGGTAAGTAGGTAACCTACCACTATTTTTATAAAAAATAAAATGTGGGATTTCTATGAGCACTCTACATAATCGCCGATGATAAACGAATGCCGATGGTCACGAACGTGTAGCCTCATCGCCTGTATTCGCCTGTCATCTTCTATCTAAATAATAGTAGGTAGTAATGTTGCATGCTGTTAAGCTGAATTTGGAGGAACCTAAATTATTGACATTGTTATTTGTATACCCATTTTCGCAATTAATAAATAAATGAAATGAAATAGTTCGGCGAATGTGTAGAGTAGCCGTAAGACAAGTATTTCATTATCATCATCATCTGAGCTCGGTATCACCCACTGTCTTTATGATAATCTTTAGTTTTAACTAAATCATTAACCGATGTAAATCGGTTTCAAATCGGCGGATCCAGGATTTTTTTCTGGGAGGGGCACAAGAAACAAAAACTGACAAAAATTTCACAATTTATACATTTTTCGTCGTTAGTAGGTACACAAAAATATCGTCTGGGGGGGGCCCGTGCCCCCGTGCCCCCCCCTGGATCCGCCTATGGCTGTAGGTATCCGATTTCCAAAATCCTTTTTTTTGTTTGAGAGGCTATAATTCTCGAGGTGTTCCTATATAAATTTTATTCCTGAAGAAATTGATAGTTTTCTTTCAGAACTCAAAAAATCTAAGAGTCAGCTGAGCTCACTCTGCTCCTGGTGCTATCATTACCTACAGCTCGCAGTCAGCATAGCTATTAAGTAAATAGGCATTATACCTACCTACCTATCATTGTCACCGAAGATTCATATAGGTAATTGGACATTTTTTTTCAGAACCGAGATGCTCTATACCTCCGGTTAGAGGACTTAGGACCCCCAAAGCAACTATTACGTAAGCCCCCTTACGCACTAGCGGTTGGACCGCGGCGGCTAGCCGCGTGGCGGGCCGCTTTTCCAGTTTTATCATGTAACCGCATAACCGCCACAAAATGTCAACCGCGGCGGGCTGTCATCTTGTCTAAACGCACAGAGCCCGTATTCCCGTTCGTTTGATAAATATTCGGATGTTCCTTACTAGGTAGGTAGGTTGTAGGTACAATAATATCGGACTTCAAGGGCCAATTTTTCGGTTTGATCCAGCATCTTTATTTTATTTTTCTTTTGTTGTTTTAGATAGTGAAATTATAGATAGCAAAAGCTTCCTCGATCGAGAGCGGTCCAACCGCTTAACGCATTTTCATCGCGGTTGGCAGCCACACATATTATACCGCTTGGAAACCGCGTCAGGCGGCTGGCTGGCCATCAAACCAACCGCTAGTGCTACTGAAGTTACATTAGTTCCTAATACCGGCCACTCACGATCAAGTTTACCGTCCAGTCTGCAGCGGACTGGATGCGGCGTCCAGTAAACTTGACGGTGTATTGGTATGGGTGTGCATGACAAGTACCTATACCTGAAGCCTAGACTAGAAGACTTGATCAAGTTTGCAGCGCTGCAAACTGGACGGTGAACTGGATGGGTGGCCGGCATTATTCAATACTAATAAGTACCTACTACTGGCTGCCATTGGAAGACACGGGGTAGGTATAGGGACTGGCTGGACCAGAGTGTATCTGTGTCTCAGCCAATTTGGTTTAATCAGCGTTAATGGTTTTCCTAGCCATATCATTAAACGGCACCGTTCAACAATAGTATTTTTCACGTAGGAGCGTATCCCTGACATATAACTTTTGCGTTTTACGCTGTACAACAATGAAAAATTTTGAAATAAATGAAATCTAATAGTGATAAATACTATACGATAAAACTTCAATAAAAAAGGATTTTGTCTCTTTCCTTTTTAATTATTTCAGATATTAACATAAAAGAAGCTAATCACGGAACCGTTCCTACGTGAAAAGGACTATAACGACCTGATTATATTCAGCCGTCTGGTTAAATACAAACATTTAATGAACTGGCTGGCTGGATGCTTAGGTTGTTTATAATAGTTTGCTTGCGACGCAGAAGGTTGCGGGTTCGATCCCCGCTGCGGGATAAATGTTTGTAGGTATGATCTACAAATATTTATCTCGGTTTCTATTTAGAGTATGTAATTTAAGTACCTATTTACAAACAAAATGTATCTCGTCTCCATTATGCCCCCCTTCCTCTGCACCTATAGGTGCAGATACCTAATACCTATTCATAAATGTATTTTTAATTAATACCTAATGGTTTCTATTATTTCTAGGTATGTCTACCTGCCTATTAGCGACAGATGTTTCGGTTATTTTGGTCTCCCGGGAAATGCCAACAATTTTACATCCAAGGCTGAATGCGAGGCAGCGTGTAAATCCGATTAGTTAGGTTCTCACCAAATATAGAGTCTTTCATTTTAAATTAACTATATTCAGGAATTGGGTTCAACAAATAAATTAAAGAATATTTATGCAATGATTTTTTTTTGTTTTGTTATGAAAATCTCGAGAAAATCGATAAAGACTATCCTTTTAATTGATTGTTGCTTCTTGTATAACTTAGTCCATTCGAGCGTGCGACGTGATGTTGCTGAGCTGCGATTGGTCAACGTCTGTTCTCCTTGAAAATGTTATGCAACATGTCATAAAAAATCAATAAAAGATACTTTTTGAAGTGAAAACTAAAATCGGCTTAGGAATTAGGTAAATTGATACGGTCAAACGTCTATTTACAACCCAAAAATGAAGCCCTTGTGTACTTAGTTTAAAATGAAAAACCCTGTATACTGCGCCACTGAAAACCTGACTTGACCTGCTGCAGCAAAATACAAAATAGTGTGTGTGGCCTGTAGATGGAAATGAACTTGCTTGAAATGTTTCATTCAATATCTAACGGAATGATTCCTGAATGATACCGATAGAAACGGTTAGAATCGCGCCTAGAACTGTGTTTACACTTTAACTGTGTTTTACACTTCATTCAGGTGCAATTTTTGGTCACCTGACGTTATGTTGAATTTTCATATTATTATACTTTAAGTAAATGTATTGAAAGTTCCTACCTACATCTGTATCGTTATAATAACTGGGGTATTGTGAAGATTTTTTTTTCTATTCTAATTAGGAAGGTATATCAGGTACCTAGGTATTCTCTTGGTATCTAAATCTGCGCTTCGTGGCATTTAGGTATACTAACATAGGTACAGTCATAATAATATATAAAATAAGTACCTATGTACACTTCGCCCAACGGATCTAGGTGTGGCGGCCTCTAACTGCGATTACAGAAATCTAGCTACTTCAGAGCTTCACCGCTTCATCGCTAGATAGCGCTAGCGCGCTACCAACCAACGCTATTTGAATTCTAGAACGCGCAAGTAACATTATCTTGGCCATTAGCATAAATAGAACTATCCGACATTATCTGTCGGCTGAAAAGCCCTTAGGTATGTGGACCAGATGGCGTCAACCTTAGTGAGGTTAGTACTACCTCTTTGCCATAGATTGGGGGAATACCACCTACCCCCAAATAGGCATTCGTGAAGTTAGCCATGTCTGCGCAGTGAACGTTTTTTCATACAAAATTGTGTTCTGCGCAGACAAACGGCTAATTTCACGAACGCCTAGATCCGTTGGGTGAACTGTAGTAGGTTTGTATTGTGAACTAGTTTATCAAATTACAAAAATATTTTACAAATTACATTTTGGTTACTCACCTACATTGTTATTTTATTGCTAATCATTATAGCTAATCATCATCAGCCTATACCTAGCAGTCCACTGCTGGACATGCCTCCACTAATAAATAAATAACCATTTATTTCAAGCAACACAGAACATTATTATACTTACTAACTATCCTGGCGCATCGACCACAAAGTGGGTCCTGGCCTCCAACACAATAGAGTGCCATCCTCGGACCAAGAATCACACCTTGGTCCTAGGCGCCATCGGTCTCTGTCTTGCGCCGCTTCCACCCAGTCCGGTGCAAGGATTTGAAGTGAACGAAGGTCTTTCTCCACTTCATCCTTCCACCTATACCTACCATGAAAATCCCATGAAAAGCGCATTGAACATTATTATGCAATCATAAAATGCCATGGCCCTTAAGCCATACCAACTCAGTAGGTGTAGATGGTTTGAGTACTAAAATTATCAAACTATGTGCCAATTAGGTACATTTGCAAACCACTAAGCTATAAAATAAATAAATCATTTGAAACAGGGGTTTTTCCAGATATTCTTAAGAAATCGATAGTCAAGCCACTATGTAAAGGTGATAAAAGTTATATGAATAATTACAGGCCTATAACTTTGATTCCTGTTATATCCAACATTTTTGAAAAAGTTATGCCAGTCAGCCTTCAAGAATATGTGACTGCGTTTAATATTCTGAAACAAGAACAATTTGGATTTAGAAAAATCAGTTCTACGTCGATAGCTTGTTACAATGTTATGTTAATAACAGAAGCAATCAATGTCAAAATTCCTGTAGTCGCACTTCTATTAGAAATGTCCAAAGCTTTCGATTTTGTTGACCATGAATTACTGCTACATAAACAAGAAAAGTATGGTATTAGAGGGAAAGCAAATGATTGGATACGTATACTTAGGAGATCGCCAACAATGCGTCGAGGTGACGAAGAAAAAAAACACTGTTCGATCTCAGTTCAGAATTAACAAATAAGGAATCCCACAAGGAAGCGTACTAGGGCCTTTCCTATTTCTTATGTATATAAATGATTTTCCTAATGTAACTAGACATAAAACGATATTATTTGCTGACGACACCACTGTCATTATAAGGAGAGAAATTAAATTAACATTTGAAACTGAAATTATTGAAACTTTTATCCAATTTAATTCAATTGCTGACTAAGAATAATTTGCAAGTTTATACTAATACAACAAATATAATACAGTGGGACATTTAAACAACTAAGAAATAAATTGAATACTTAAATATTAATCTGAAGCGCTCGTGGTCGTGCTTGCTTAGTCGTTCTTGATAGATCGTCGAAGTTAAGCAACGTTCGAAACGGTCTGTAAGTGGATGGGTGACCGCCAGTGGCATTTTCATCTGAGTGCTTCCGTGCTTCGGAGGGCACGTTAAATTGTCGGTCCCGGCTATTAAAGTCGTTAAGCCATGACGGAGGCCTTAAGGCGGCCTAAAAACTCCGTCACTAGAGTTTGCCACTGACTCATACGAACTTACTTACTTTTAGTATTAATTATAATTATATTCCTATCACAGAACTGGAAACAGTAATCATTGTTTTCACATGTTTCATCATCGTTTAGGTAGTACATCTTGGCGGGGGCACTTCCTTGCCCCCAGATAGTTTTTATCGCCGCTATAAAAGTATTTGTCTAATAACATGAACTATTAAAAATATGTTGTCTCTTTTATTGACACGGAATTTAATATTTTGTTTCTTTCTTGTGCGAAAAAATAGTTGATAGGTAATCTTTTACTCGCCTGCCGAGGGACATCTGCCTAAAGTTGGCTCAGTGAATCGTCAACCAGATAATGAATTTCTATTTATTTTGACGGTCAAATAAATGTCTACTCTTCAAATTTTTCCAGAATTTGAATAATTTCTTGACGAGGGAAAAAAAAGTAGATAATATCCGAGAGGCAGTAAGGACAAATTGCCTTTGAAGAAAAGAAAATAGCTTGAAGGAAATTACCTATTAGTTTTGCCTCAATCGCAAAGTAGATAGGTACCTACCATCCCCTAAGTCCCCTCACGCACTATCGGTTGAACCGCGCCTCGCGGTTCAATTTGAGAACAATTTTGTGGCGGTTAGTGCGTAGGTACATCGAGCACATACCCAATAAAGAGGAAATGTCATTTATTTTGTTCGAAAAAAATTCCGCCAAATGACTACGGCGACACTGCACTCCGATTGGCCGACTCAATGTGATCTCTCGATCACTCTCGAACATTCGAGCGAGCGAGACTTTAGCACGGATTAATAAAATGGAACCTAGTATTTATTAGTGACAAATCACTGATGAAATGAAATGATTTATTAAAAATAGATAGAAGCTTACAGAAAAATCCAAAGCGCATAACTATCTTAAATGTGGTTGGATGGATGTGGTTCGTAATTTAATGGACCACATTGCCACTCAATTGGGTATGTGCTCGATGGGTGCGTAGGTAGGTAAGTACAATGACAAGCGGTTGCATACTAAAACTGAAAAGTGGCCGGCTAGCCGCCCCGCGGTTCAGCCGCTAGTGCGTAAGAGCGCTAAAGACTCAAGACACATTGAATTGGCAAGCGACGCGTCAATAAGTTTTATAGCAAGCCATTATAACTAATTGACGCGTCGCTTGCCAATTCAAAGTGGCTTGAGCCAAGGATCAACTTGTACACGTTTCCCCTATATTTATTGGAAGCAATTATGTAAGTATGTAAATAAAAACAAAACAAAAACTGATTGTGATATTAGAATTGCGTATGTATACTTACTTGTATATAATTTTCTTCTCATATAGACTGAGCGGTTGTCAACACAGAACACAGTTAATTTCCAATTATTTGCAAAATGAAGTTATTTTACTTGTTGGTTGCCTGTCTTGTAATTGTAGGAGTGTGTGTTGCTAAAGGTAAGTTTTTTCTGACTGACGCGATACATTATGTACCTAATGTGGGATTTTTAGGCCTATTTTTAGGTCAAAATCGGCTAAATCAGACAATTTTTTCAGAACCGAGATGCTTAGAACCTATTGATAGAGGAATTGACACCATCAGACCTATCCATATGTAAGTTACTTCCGTCTTGCTTATTCAAACTACTAGTATTATTTATCTGGGGTACTATGATGATGATCACCCATCTTGGGGGTAGGTGTTATTCCCCCAATCTATGGCAAAGAGGTAGTACTATCTATACTAAGGTCGACTCCAGCTGGTCCACATACCTTAGGGCTTTTCAGCCAACAGTTAATGTCGGATAGTTCTATATAAGTTAATTTGCCAAGATAATGTCACTTGCGCGTTCCAGAACTTGGTACACTTTTTGTAGGTATTCATCACGTTTCACGTATTATTTGATCGCATCGCCATCTAGTGATAATGCGGTGAAGCTCTGCAGTAGCTAGGTCGGCATCTCTGTTACGATGCCCTTGTAGTTCAGGCAATCGCGGTTAGAGGTCGCCACATACCTACTACTTGCTGCCATTCGAAAGACACAGGGGTACAGGGACTAGCTGGACCCTAGGAAAGAGTGTAGGTATCTGTCGCAGTCAACTAGTTTAATCAGCCGTTCAATTATTTATTATTAGACGACCTCTGTGGCGCAGTGGGTTGAAAGCCCGCTTGGGATGCAGAAGGTTGCGGGTTCGATCCCCGCCGCGGGATAAATGTTTGTATAATCTGCAAATATTTATCTCGGGTCTGGGTAGATAAAGTAAAAAAAGTAAAAGTATATAAGTAGTATATCAGTTATCTGGTTCCCATAGTACAAGCTTTGCTTAGTTTGGGGCTAGATGATGCTGTGTGAAATGCGCAGCATTATTTATTATTAATATTTATTATTTATTTATTATTTATTTATTATTTATTTATTATTTATTTATTATTTATTTATTATTTATTTATTATTTATTTATTATTTATTTATTATTTATTTATTATTTATTTATTATTTATTTATTATTTATTTATTATTTATTTATTATTTATTTATTATTTATTTATTATTTATTTATTATTTATTTATTATTTATTTATTATTTATTTATTATTTATTTATTATTTATTTATTATTTATTTATTATTTATTTATTTATTATTTATTTATTATTTATTTATTATTTATTTATTATTTATTTATTATTTATTTATTATTTATTTATTATTTATTTATTATTTATTTATTATTTATTTATTATTTATTTATTATTGATTTATTATTTATTTATTATTTATTTATTATTTATTTATTATTTATTTATTATTTATTTATTATTTATTTATTTATTATTTATTTATTATTTATTTATTATTTATTTATTATTTATTTATTATTTATTTATTATTTATTTATTATTTATTTATTATTATAATTATTTATTTTTATTTTTTTCAACCTACACTGTCCCACTGCTGGGCAAAGGCCTCCCCCAATTCCTTCCAACCATCTCTCTCCTTCGACAGCTCCCACCACCCACTATCGAAGGAGTCGAGGTCGTCTCTCCAGCGCTTCTTTGGTCGTCCGCGGCGTCGTCTCCCTTCAGGTTGCCAGGTTGTTAAGAAGTTGGCCCATTTTTCGCTGTCCATCCGGCTTACGTGTCCTGCCCAGTCCCACTTCAGCTTGGCTGTTTTGCGCCCTACGTCGGCAATACCAGTTGTTCTCGGTCAATCCGCTTAAAGCCGAGAATGCTGCGTTCCATTGCTTTTTGGCAAATCTTGAGTTTGAACTTCTGTGCCTCGGTTAACGACCAGGTCTGGGCACCGTAGGTTAGGACGGGAAGAATACAACTGTCGACGAGTTTGCGTTTAAGTGTCAGTGGAAGGTTGCCCTTCATGTGCTCCTTCATGGACCAGAAGCTCTTCCAGGCGTTCTCGATCCGGCGACCGATTTCCTTATCCTGCCTGTTGTCGAAGCTCGCTATCTGGCCCAAGTAAATGTACTCATCGACATATTGTATTACTTGCCCGTCTACCACGACCCTACGTTTCGTGCTGTTCGTCATCACTTTGGTTTTAGACCGATTCATTTGAAGTCCAATCACAAGACTTGCCGCACTCAGTTCTTGGAGCATTTCTTGTAGGTCACATGCTGAAGGGGCGAAAAGAACAATATCGTCCGCAAAACTGTATTACTTGCCCGTCTACCACGACCCTACGTTTCGTGCTGTTCGTCATCACTTTGGTTTTAGACCGATTCATTTGAAGTCCAATCACAAGACTTGCCGCACTCAGTTCTTGGAGCATTTCTTGTAGGTCACATGCTGAAGGGGCGAAAAGAACAATATCGTCCGCAAAACTGTATTACTTGCCCGTCTACCACGACCCTACGTTGCGTGCTGTTCGTCATCACTTTGGTTTTAGACCGATTCATTTGAAGTCCAATCACAAGACTTGCCGCACTCAGTTCTTGGAGCATTTCTTGTAGGTCACATGCTGAAGGGGCGAAAAGAACAATATCGTCCGCAAAACGCAAGTTGCTTAGGCGTTTGCCAATATCCTAACTCAATGATTAAATCAGACAAAAATCCATAAATTAATCAAATACTTACTCATTGAGATAAAATGTAATACATTATAACTCAATGTAGGTACTTACTTAAGTGATTTTTTTAATAAATAAGATAAAAATAGCACTAATATAAACTTAACAAACTGTCCAAGTACTATGATTTTATTACTGTTTTCCCTTAAAGTCCCCGTTATGCCCCACCCTTCCCCTAATAAGGGTATTTTTTCCAATTATTATGTTATTCTAAAGGTTTATATATTTCTAGGTTTGCCTACGACTCTGTGAAGAACGAATGTGTCGCTTTTTATTATGGAGGTCTCGGGGGAACTGACAACAGGTTTGTACGTAGGAAACAATGCGAGGCAGATTGTTTATCCGATTAGATTCTCACAAACACTGCGCCACTGACCAGCGCTCCAACAGACTTGAGCTGCTGGAGCAAATGCTGATGGATAGCCTCATTTTCCGACACATATTGTTAAACACAGGGTAGATCATAAGTTAAGAGACAAAAACGAGAAATGGACCAGTATAGTATCACAATGGTACCCTAAGGATGGCAAAAGAAGTAAAGGCAGACAGACAAACAGCGATGGAAAGACGACATTTAAAAAATAGCTGGCATAGAATGGACCAGGATAGCGATTCAGGCTTCAGCGGAATGAATTCGGTTCGGAATAGGTCAGCTGTTCAACCGACCGCAACCAATCAAAGTGCAACAACACACAACAACATGCACTTTGATTGGTACAAGTATCAATTCCAGCCCCCTTACCATGGCGATTGTCTAGGTACCGGAGAATAGATAAAAATTAGTAGTAATGTCATTATTGTGCGGATTAAACGGGTAGAATGTGGATAAAAGTTACTTTTCTACACGTTTTATCCACACTTTGGTATGGTATGGTAAGGGGGCTGCACTGTGATTGGTTGCAATTGCCAATTCCGACCCGGATGAAGTCTCAATCACTAGGCAGAACAGCAAACAACAGAGATAGTTGGAAGAATTTAGAGGAAGCTTATTTCGAAGGACAAGCTGTTGTTTCAACCGTCAGTGAATAAGTAGTACCTAATATTTAACAGTAACTAGCAAACCCAGCGAACTCCGTTTCGCCACCAAATGCCACCAGATTTTTCCTGAATTTTCTTTGCTATAAACCTCACGGAGCCCGAGACCTTTCCAACGAATGCAAAACCGTGGAAATCGGTTCGTGCGTTCTGGAGTTATAGCGTCAGGAAGGAAAACCCGACTTATTTTTATATAGTAGATAAAGGCTTATGTTATTGTTATATTGTTAAGCTTTGTACGGACTTTACGTCCCAGGCTACGCGTTCATGCGTTCCAATGAACGTGTATATAGCCTGCAGCAACGCGTACACATTTTGATATTATATACATCGCGCGAGCGCGAAACTCGTGCACGCTTAGCCTGGAACGCAAAGTCCGTACAAAACTTTAAGTATAATTTTATTGTTATTAATAAATTTCTTACCTACATTAATATTTGGGCTATTATATGATTACATATCTTCCATACAAAAACCTCTGAGGCGCATAGCCTTTTACCACTCTGGTTCGAAAAATTAGTGGAAACAAGAAGCACAAAATTCCACTAACGGTCACCCACCCAATGACCATGCAGATCGTAGAATCACAGCTATATGTAGTGAGTATGAAAATTCCGCCTGTTCAAACTACCCCGACCCTTTAGGTTGTGTATTCTACAGGATGCGTCTGTGTGCGTGCTACAGGTCGCGCCAGTGTGTGCTACAGGGTGCGCTAAACCCGTAAAAGTGCGTAGGGTGCGCATCTGCGAGGGGTGAGCTCGTTAAGAATGGCTAGGGCACGTTTCCATTGACAAATGATACGAGAAAACTTAAAAAGCAAGTCCGTATGAGTTACTTTCCATCTCTGCCCCCCTAGCCATGTCACAAATCGCAATTGAATAGAAATAGAATTGACAGATAACGCTGAGACTCCACCTGCGTCTTACGGCATTAATTGTCAAAACTGCATACATTTTATGTCGAGTATCGCGGCACGTGAGTTCCTGGCATTATGTCAAACTGACGAATTACATAGAGCCAGGTACTCACGTGCCGCGATACTTGACATAAAATGTATGAATTTTTGGAAATTACTGCCGTAAGACGCAGGTCTTAGCGTTATCTGTCGATTCGATTTCTATTCTATTGCAATTCGTGTCATGGCTAGGGGGGCTGGTGACTTTCCTAAATGGATGTTTCGAGTGGGTATAGACTATAGAGTAGAACCATGTTGACTTAGTTGGATTTGGATGTACGACTTTTTCTCGGAGGTCGAATCCCGGCTATTAGATTATTGTAAGTATATTACGATCCGTAAAATGTGGATGGTTTAGTTGTTTGAGATGGAATACGCCTATTCATCTCAAACGATGCTCACAGCGGCCCGGCAGGTTGACTGTAGGCAGGTTGCCTCCTGACGTTGTATTGGTAAATCATCTAGCAAAGATGTAAACGCAGGCCCAAGTAATTAAGGGTCGCACACTCCAGCCGAGTTCAACGCGTGGAACTGTCAATTCAATAGAGAAAATGCTGCTGACGTCAGAAGCGAGCCGCATTTTCTGACGTCATCGGAATTTTTTGTATAGAAAAATGACTGCGGCGCATATACGGCGCGGATAAGTGTGCGATCAGGTAAAGTAGGTATACAATCTTCTTCTTCTTCTTGTCACATGACACATTGTCAGGTTTTAGAACTTCTCTACGACGAGTGATGTAGTATGTTTTCCTTCACCGTTTGAGAGTACGAGTACCTACTGGCTTAGTGCACATATATTTTTTGGCAGCAAACTCATTGATGCACAACCTGGATTCGAATCGAACCCACGACCTTAGTATCGGAAGGCAGAGCCGCTAATAAAAGACCACCAGGGCTATTATGAGCTCTTACAGCGATCCAGTTTAAGTCCTAAATTGAACTGCTTCGCTATAACGTACCATGACGTATGATGGTAAGACCCCTCGCAGACTGCAGACTTTCTATCGGCCGATAGTTGAGACGGAAGATACTTCGGCGGCTTACTTCTAGATACTCATTACGAGCCGAAGTATGTTCCGTCTCAACTATCGGCCGATAAAAAGTCTGCAGTCTGCGAGGGGTCTAAAAGTTACTAATGTATAATTTACTAGACTTGTCGTAAAAACTGAATCGTCTTGCAATAGGTATACCTAATACTTGTAATATAAGTAAAACAATTTTCTGCTTAAAACGTAACGTCACGGTACGAATACTTTGCAATTCAGATTAGGAATCTAAACTGTGCTAAACACCAGTGTTCACAACACTAAACTGTGCTATCAGAAATCATGGCGGGAAGCATCCGAATATTCATCAAACGAAGGAAAAAAGGAACGCAAATACGGCTCACGACACGACCTACGTATGACAATGGAAACGCACAATTTCTTGAAAAGTGCGTGCACTATGTGTGCGGTCTCTTTAAAATTCTAACCTCTCGCGTAAGAAAGTCTAGCACTCTACATAATTACAAGAAAATGTAATTCACTAAGCATTGTGGTCTATTGGAAGCTGGTATTGGGTTTAAATCCAGTTATGAATAAAGAAATTTTCTATTCAAGAAATAAATACCTCTATCTTTATATCAGAGTGTAGAGCTAGGATCTGAACGCATCCATAGAAAATATAACCATCATCTTCAGCCCGACTTCACCTCCATCTGGATAGAGGCCTCCCTAACTTGTGGCATCCACCATCATGTTCTCCCTAACTTGTGGCACAACATGTTCTCCTCTATCACTCGTCATCTCCGTATCAACTCCTTTCTTACCCATATCTTCTTTCACATAATCCATCCATCTTTTCTTAGGTCTACCTCTACTCACATATCCATCCACATTCATTTCCATCACCCTTTTAGTTACATGAGTTTCATCCCTCCGCATTACGTGCCCATACCACGCTAACCTATTGCTCCTCAACTTTTCAGTCACCGGCGCTACTTTCAGACTTCCCCTAATATATTCATTCCTCACCTTATCCAATCGCGTCACTGCGCACATCCATCTCAGCATTCGCATCTCTGTCGCATGCACTCTTCTTTCATCCGTTGCTCTCGTGGCCCAGCACTCAGATCCATACAGCACGTGCCATCTACCACGATCCTGAAATTGTAGTTACTATAAAATCCTATGAACGCATGATATTTAGTGACATTTCGATCGCGCCACGCACCTCACGCACGACAAACTAATGAGGTGCGTAAAACCACTCGAGATCTGTTGTTGGGCCTATTACGTAGTTGCGATATGTCGAGTGATGTTGTAATTGGTGCAATTCATAGTCGCATGACTTTGACATGTCAGTTTCTATAATTAAAAATAAATAAATATATTTAGTGAGAATTTAGTATCGAAATAATATGCAAATCTATTTTAGAAATGCTTAATCAAATAATCGAAATATCTTAGTCCGTATGCACGATTGGACGTGTCCCTCACTCACTATCCACTTTGGTGGATAGTCATAAGTGTTACCATATGCCACCGCGTGGGGGCAGTTGGCATTTTTCATACTTTGTCTAAAGGTTATATCCAACGGATCACTCGAATGAATGTTTCACTCCAGTAATGCTTCATTTTTCATTTCAATTCGAGTGAAAGATGCCGAATAAAAGGCTGATGAAGGAAAATAGAACCGTTGGCGCCAGATTCCACTTTGACTCGCAGAGGGCGCAATGAATGAAGCGAGGACGAGCTGGTAAGTTAAGGTTAAGAAGGTTTGTAGGCGGCGGAACACCGAAGAGTAGAGTGCGTGGTTCGCAATACAACCTTCGCTACTCTTGCCCGGCATCAAGGGATGTGGGTGCCTTGGCGACTCGGTCGGATAAGCACTGACTGACTTGCCTTGGCACCAGTCACTTGTATGATCTGGAAGACGAGACCTCGGAGTGGGTTCGGAGCGAGGCCGAACCCGCTCCGGATGGAAGGCGGGAAAGGGTTGTTGGCAACATCAGCCCTGCATCGCCTGCCCCGCGAGGGGCCAATGGTATCCCCTGCCCAACAGGGGACTTTTCGGGTCTGCGGTCGGTCGGAGTGGGGGATCTGGCTGCTCATCATGAATTTTGCTTTGGTGGTAAGTAAAACCGTGGGATGAAGCTAGTGATGTGATGATAGACTATGAATTAGACTAGTGATGTATTTCTATATTCCCGTACTCTTTGACGTTCCCTCTCGGTTCGATAAAATGTATCACAGGGTTGTCACGTGGTTGTCACTGTACTAAAAACTAAAAGAATTTGGAAAAATCTAGTCTCATAGTTGGGAGCCGTTGGGTGCAGGCTGCACAAGACCGATCGCTGTGGAAATCGATGGGGGAGGCCTATGTTCAGCAGTGGACGCTAGATAGCTGATAATAATATGATGATGATGATGAATCTCATAGTAAAATCCCGTAAAACGTAAACGGAAAAAACGTAAACAGGGTCACGACTGTATCCCCAAGGCGCGGTAGACATTCTCTCAAATGTTTTTATGTATTCCATATCCATATTAAGGGGGTCACATATTTGATACATGCCCACATCTTGCAGAAGTTATTATTTCATTTGTGACAGGTTGCAAGCCCATCGCCGCCTATAAGAATACTTACTGGTTTCCTCACGATGTTTTCCTTCACCGTTTAGAGCACGTGTTAAAACGCATATAAGTGCCTAAATTTTACGAAACGCAAAATTGATGCACGGCCGGAATTCGAACCCACGACATTCGGATTGAAAGTCGAGGTACAACCCCATTCGGCCAACACGGCACCACTAGTCTCATAGTATCTAATCAATAACAGTTATGTTCACTTGTCTTGTCACGACCTCTAACTGCGATCGCCTGAACTACGAGGGCATTATAGAAGTTGCCAATTACAGAAACCTAAGCTACTTCAAAGCTTCACCCCTTCATCACTAGATGGCACTGGCGCGCTAACAACCTAGATCTCGCAAGTAACATTATCTTGGCAATTAGCTTAGAACTATCCGACATTATCTGTCGGCTGAAAGGCGCTAAGGTATGTGGACCAGATGGCGTCGACCTTAGCAAGCTTAGTACTACCTCTTTGCCATGAATTGGGGGAGATAGATCACCATGTGGCTCCTACACAAAATAGGTACCAGGCATTCTTAAAAATAGCCGTTTTGTAGTACACATAATACTATGTAGGTATGATGAAGCTTTAATTAGCTAACTGCACTTGATTGGTAGGTATTTAGCAAGACTATTGCGTAAGTATTGCGGGTCGTCAATGTATCAGATCGGCACAGGATCGTGGAGGATGGGCACAAGTTTAGTGAGGTCTACACCCAGTGGTTGAAGTCAGTCTGTGGATGATGATGATGATTGCGTAAGTAAGTAGGTTTTTTGCTAGCCCTATCCCTAACCTTTAAAGATAGTAAACTATCTACAGATAGCTCAACAGATCGAAATCTCTAAGATTGCCAACCCTAGCGCTACATCCCCTACAACTAGTCGACAATAGCTCCACGGGTTGTAATTAAAAAAAACGCGAAAACCTGCGTCGAGGCGTTAATTTTCACGCGTAGGGGCGTGGATACAGGGTGTGCAAAATTGTGTAATTTATTTATATATTAAGGCTCGATGTACATTTTTTATTTCAATTTCGCTGTGTAGGTATCACAGTCGCTGCTGCCTACGCTGTGCGTCACGGGAGACCAGCGTTACAGCAGCTTCGGCTGCCGTAACATTTTGCTGTCACTTATAGTTATTTAAGTTAAGAGTGTAGGTACTCATCAGATTATGTCTAACTTAATTTAATTCAATAATATTACAATGTAGGTACCTGCTTTATGTATACTAATTCTTCTGTCTGTGGCACAAAATAAAAGATAAGATATATTTATTCAGAACTTATTACAGTGTGTTTACAAAAATATACCGAAGAGACTGCAAAAGTTATGAAACTGTGTAGCAGCCTCAGCGCCCGACTCCTTAACCTATGTCATCATTTATAAATATGGACCATGTTTTGAATTGTAGTCTGAAATAAATATATTGAATATGTCAAAAGTTCTGGTTTTACAACTAACATGATTTGTACACATTTTAAACTTTCGCGACTCGAAGACATTTTAAATTTTATAACGGGACTTAATCGCGTAGGTATAACATGCTACTGAAACGTCGAGGTAAATAAACAAATGTTATACCTACGCGATTAAGTCCCGTTATAAAATTTAAAATATAACATGATTTGTTTTATAAAAAGTGAAATAAAAAGTTTCTATTCTATTCTATTCAATGCAGACTGGATTGGCAACGACGCGACGCGACGCGACGTAACAAGACATTATAAACCTTAAAAACGATGTACCTAACAAGATATGGAATGAAGAGGTGTGCCGAAGCCTCGCGCCGGCTTGAGCAGTCTCGCGCGGTCGCGAGCTATCAAGCGTTCCTATATCTTCTACAGTTCGCCCAGCGAAACTAGGCATTCGTGAAGTTAGCCGTTTGTCTACGCAGTGACCGCTTTTTCATACAAAATTGTGTTCTGCGCAGACAAACGGTTAACCTCACGAATGCCTAGATCCGTTGGAAGAACTGTAACCTCTTAAAACTAAAAAGTCAAGTTCCAGTGATGGGGAGTCTCATAATGTAACTTACTTTATTTCGCTTTGCGCACAGCTCTTTTCGTACACCCTATACTTTTGTGTGTGTGCGTGTTGTAAGTAATTAGATGGTAGAGTGGGTGACTAGATGTTTTTAGTTTACATTTTAATAGAAAATATTAGAAAATTGTATTTAATGCTGCGTTGGCTAGCCTATCTTGTTTAGGTACCATGAATCTGTGCAGAATATCACGTTTGGCACTCTCAAGGGGAACATGCTAATAATAATTGAATGAATGAATGAAAGTAAACCCGATAAAATAAAGATATAAATAAATGCTCAATGGGCGAGCGATTTAAATTTTTTTTAAAAGACAAATCATCATCATCATCTCCCTGCCCCTTTCCCACATTACGTGGGGTCGGCACAACATGTGTTCTTCCATTCTCCTCTATCAGCCGTCATCTCAACACTCACTCCTTTCTTACTCATGTCATCCCTCACACAATCCATCCATCTTTTCTTTGGCCTACCTCTACTCGTAAAAAATACAATAATTCCAACTAAAATAAGGATTGTGCTAATAAAAAAAACCTTTATTTCTACTATTATTATTATTATTTTTTATTACATTATTTTGGGTACCTACCTAACTAGACCTCGTGGCGCAGTGGGTGAAAGCCCGCTCGGGACGCACAAGGTTGCGGGTGCGATCCCCGCCGCGGGATAAATGTTTGTATGAACTACAAATATTTCTCTCGGGTCTGGGGTTTCTATGTATAATATACAAACAGTATATAAGTAGTATATCAGTTATCTGGTTCCCATAGTAACTTTGCTTAGTTTGGGGCTAGATGATGCTGTGTGAAATGTCCAGCATTATTTATTTATCTAGTAGGTAGCTGTAAAGGCCTAAGGTTTTAGATCATAAATCGTTTCAAGCATCAACGTGTGAGTCACGAACACTAAACGTATAACAAAATATATATATTAAGTTGGTATTTAAATCGATACTGCGTGAAAACAAACACCCAAACAAACTTTTTGCAATATTAGCCTGTTTATTCTTGAAAGCTTCGCAATTTTTCATGAAACAAACTAATGAAAGATGGACAATGTCTTTTTGTCGCCGAACTTTTGAGGATTTTGTCCCAAAACTCGAAATATTCAAAGTTTGTTTAGCACGACTTAAAAAGTATGTTCGTTTTGGTAACGGAGTTAGTAGACCGCCTTATGGCCTCCGTCATGGCTTAACGACTTACGCAAAGAACTAACCCGGTGAGACTCCAGAAATTATTATTATTGTAAGTATAAAACCTAGGTATTCAATAATATTATCCTTTTTATTTTTGGGTGTATTTGGTCACTATTTTCTTTCAGTATGCGTGAAAAGTAGAGTTCACCCCGGGGTTAAAGCTCTCTTAGTCTTGGGCGCTTGAATCCCTCGCTGTCTCAAGATTCTAGTCCATAACACCCTCGTTTCACTCGGGAGTTAACTATAAACACCCTCGCTGACGCTTGGGAGTTAACTCAAGAATCCTTCGATGCGCTTGGGATTCAAAATGGCGCCCGTGACATACACAGCTTTTATCCCCATGATTCCCCATGATCTACTATTTCTCCAAATCTTCCAATTACAGACATAGGCTCAATGCAGACTGAATTGAATAGGCAGTATATAGAATGAAAGAGGTGTGGCGAAGCCTCGCGCCGGCTCGAGCAGTCTCGCGCGATCGAGCTATCAAGCGTTTCTATATCTTGTAACATTGTTCATAAGGTTTATAATGTCCTGTTCTCGTCGCGTCGCTTAATAACACTATGGCTCAACGCAGACTGAATTGAAGTCTGCATTGAGCCATAGTGTTATCAAAGTCTCTCTCTGTGGCGCAGTGGGTGAAAGCCCGCTTGGGACGCAGGAGGTTGCGGGTTCGATCCCCGCCGCGGGATAAATGTTTGTATGATCTGCAAATATTTATCTCTGGTCTGGGTGTTTCTATGTATAATATGTATGTATTTACAAACAAAAAGTATATAAGTAGTATATCAGTTATCTGGTTCCCATAGTACAAGCTTTGCTTAGTTTGGGGCTAGATGATGCTGTGTGAAAATGTCCAGCATTATTATTATTTATATTAAAGTAAGTACCTACCTAATAGATAGCAAATAAACGAGTGCTAAAGCTACATTTCCGAAGGTCTCAAATGATACCGTCCTATTCTAACCCATTACGAAAAATAAAAGACAAAATATACTTCGACAGAATTGCGTTCTTGAGCACAAGATGGCGACTGAAAAGTCCTATTTTTACTGAATATGCAATACATATTTGCCAGTCCTTCGAAGTGTCGACGATGATTACAAAATGTGGATATGGTTGTTAGGCTCAAGGCTCAATGCAGACTGAATTAGTAGAGACAACGCGACGCAACTAGTTGCGTCGCGTTGTCTTGAACGCTTGAGAAACGCTTGATAGCTCGCGAGACTGCTCGAGCCGGCGCGAGGCTTGGCCACACCTCTTTCATTCTATTCTATAACTTGTTTCATTGTTGTTATTCTATAACTTGGCTTATAATGTCTTGTTACGTCGCGTCGCTACCAATTCAGTCTGAATTGAGCCTTATTTTGTGAAGTTTGTATTATAGAAACTAGAGGGACTGAGACGAGAGAGGCGAGGTAAGTAAGGGTCGTAGTTGGTAGGTAAGTAAATCTGTGTTAAATTAACCTTTAAAGAACTATCCGACATTATCTGTTGGCTAAAAGGTCCTAAGGTATGTGGACCAGTTGGCGTCGACCTTAGTGAGGTCAGATCTCCCTCTTTGCCATGGATTGGGGGAACACCACCTACCCCCAAAAACTCTACTACCTGTAGTGAAAGATTATGAACGTGTGATGAACCTAGAGGGAAGCAGGCATGATTTTAATTAATAAAACGTCATTCAGGTCCACGGTTCTGGCATACCATTCTTTCCTCTTGCTTTCTCAAACTCAACGGAGGAAGAGTTAATATTATATACCTAATAAGCGCATCGCATCCCTTAGTTTCGCAATCGCGTTCGCGTCAAGTTGCCTACGTAAGACGCAGGGTTAGTTGTTCTTGATTCTTGAAAAGGTTTTAAGACGATTTAAAGTGATCCCAGTGTGGTGTGAGCGTGCAAGCTCAGCATATTCTTGTTTGCCATAGCTTAGTAACAGTTAGTATAGAATCAATGTAAGAGACTTCATATTCAACCATCAACCAATAAACACGTATCCTAATTCTCAATGAAGATTTTTCACTCAACAAGACAGGTCTTGTTGAGTGAAAAATTGTTTGGTCAGGACCAAATATCTAATAATTCGATCCCGATATTACACCAGCGGTCGTACTAAAAAAATGCTTTTTAACTTTGACTTAGTAAGTAAACATAAAAATTGCCACATCCAAAAAGCAAGCTTCGAAACCTACGTTCTTGGAGGAAAATCTCCAAGTTTACGAAGTATGCTTTATATTTTTTTAATGTGCAAAACATTTGAATAAAAAGAGGTCAAGATAAAAATCTAGCGAATGACCGAAAACACTTGAAAAAGTATTTTCTAAAATAAAATATTATGACTCTGTATTACGATCCAATGATTCTAAAATATCTTTGAGTCCTGCGAATTTTTATGACGTCCTTTTGAGGTTTATAGAAGTCGTTTTAAAATTTTGTAGCCAATTAGAAGAGTGTGCTTCAATTTAAAAAAGGAATACAAGATTTGAAAGATGTTCTTTTTTATTTGCTTTTTTGGGTCGTTCTTATCAATTTAAAAATGGAACACTGTATAACCTACTGATAGATGCAAAATAAAAAAATATTACTAGCGTAGCCATGCGCAAAATGTGTCACCTAATTGAAAAGATAGATACATTTCTTTTGATCGCTGAGAAGTATATCTATATTTTAGTTCCGTAGTTCAATTACCTTTGTCATTCTCATCGCTCCAATCGGTATTCATTCGTAACTTATCTTTTGAACTAGATAGATAGTTTAGTTCAGTAGTCCAATCTAGTCCAATACATCACCTATGATAGAGGCAGACAGCCTCTATCGTTCTCGTTCACAACGTCCCTCTCGCTCATTCTCCGCGCTGAACTACGGAACTAGAGATATGATTGGATTGAAATTGAACTAGTGAAGGAAGAACTAAACGCAAAAGAAGTAGTCCAATTGAACTATTAGTTCCGGAACTACATAAGACTAAGCGCGTGGTTATAGAAGACTTTTTCTTCAGTTTGCGTCAAGCAGAGCGACGTTTTTGTCAATGACAGTCTCATATTCCCATCATAAAAATATAAAATACGTTTATTCAGCACGAACGAAACGACACAAAGATAAAACAGAGTACTTAATACATTTAAGTAAGGTATCTAGGTACTAAAACTAAAATATTCCATGTTGAACAATTACCTATGTCCATGTACTTTGTTCGTCCATTACCATGGTTACATAACCTTAGTTTATTTAGGTACCTAATACCTATCATTAAATTGTTTTGGTGGGACTAAGCTTTGAGGTAATTCAATCGATACTTACCTAAATGAAACAAAGTGAGGCAAGGCATAATTCTTCTTATGATGATGAATAAGGTCATTGAACTAACAAGGTGTCAATTCCACGCCCAGAACACAAAGAGTTTTCATATTTTCTTTGAAAACGAGTTTTATTGAATAAGTTTCCACTCAATACTTTTATAGGGGTTCCATGTAATAGAGGCGTTGAACCATAGACTAAGGTCTATTGTCTATGATTCTAAAGGACAATGTTCTATGGCTTTATTTTTTATTGAATGCTTTTTACTTTTAAATGAAGGTGTGAATTTTATAATCATGGCATGTCTGCGATCTTAGTATTTTGAATTATTTTATTTAATCACGACGTTGATATGAATAAAATATTATGTAAGTATTAAGTAGTGTGAGTGGGTGTTAATAGTTTAATTATTTGTATACTTAAGGACAATGAAAAAAATATGATCAATTTTTGGTTGTCTGGAAGAGATCGATTTTAGCGATAAGGCCGCCCATTGTACCTATTTACTTGTCTTTGTGTATTTCCTGTTATGTGTTTCTTTTGTGTACAATAATGTATTTCTATTCTTAAAATTTATTTTAGGGCATCCAACAAAGAAATCACAAATCTTGAATAATATATTATGGTATCATTACCTAGGTATATGAATTTAGGTATGTACTGAGGTACAAGTATCAAGCATTTTTTTAAGTGAAAACTTAAGGCGCGTTTGGCTGTTATGAGATGACAAAAAATTCTTGGATTCGCCTCGAAAAGGTCACGTGCTAGTCACGTGACTGCTCACCGACACCGGGATATTTATCAAGTTGAGGACCATTCAAGTTATCACTTCTGCCGGCACTCGTGGAGTGCCACTGTGTTTACCTCGAGTTTTATCTATAAATCCCATTTTAAGTTACTTTTAAGTAGGTAATTTTTACTTAACTAAGTAAAAATTACATTAATTTAAAACGCGAATGTATCACCCATAAAAAGTAAGTTCGTATGCCAACTCTGGTGACGGAGTTTTTAGGCCGCCTTAAGGCCTCCGTCATGGCTTATCGACTTAAATAGCCGGGACCGACAATATAACGTGCCCTCCGAAGCACGGAAGCGCTCAGATAAAAATGCCACTGGCGGTCACCCATCCACTTACAGACCGTTTGGAACGTTGCTTAACTTCGACGATCTATCAAGAACGACTAAGCAAGCACGACCACGAGCAATTCTTGTATCAAACACTTTCCCTTTTCAAAACTCTCCAAACCGCTAAAAACCATAGACAAAAGAAATCTAGCTCCAACTTTTCGCGTCCGAGACCCTATTGCAACCTATTCAAAACACGGTCAATGGTAAAACTTAGGATAATGTATTTGCAAGGCCTGACCCTAAGCTTGGTTTGTGAATGAGACTTAAATAATTCAGTTGTTTACCATGTTTTGATTGTATGGTCCGGTGGCATAGAGTAGGGGAAAGATGAGACTTAATTTAGTGGAAAAAAATGCCTGATGGGTATTGTTTGATGAAAAATTAGTTAAGTAGTATTTATTTATAGACTGTAAAAGAAAGAAGATTCCTTTGTAATTTTTATACTTATTATTATTATTTTAGCCTATTTTGTCCCACTGCAGGGTCTGCAGGGCAAATGCCTCCCTCCCTTTTTTCGTCTCCTTGCAGTGGGCCAATCTGGAAAATGCAATGCACATCTAACTCTGGTAAGAATTATTATTTTTATACTTAGTATGAATTAGAAATACCTGGCTAGACGGAAGATATACTACAGCAATTACGAAATGGTGGCCCAGAGATGCACAAAGACCACGAGGCAGACCACCCGCCCGATGGTCGGATGACATCGTTAAGTTCGCTGGGAAAGCGTGGGAAAGGACTGCACAGGACCGAGAAGAGTGGCGATATAGAGAGGAGGCCTATACTCAGCAGTGGGTGCAACCGGGCTGAATAGATAGATAGATAGATGAATTAGTACAACTAGCGTGAACATGAGAAAATATTCTGCAGTGGACTGATTAGATAGATAGAGGACAACAAGATGTAATTATTTAAACAGTGTGTTTAAAAAAATACTGCCTACCTACTGCTAAAAAGCTGCCATCCTATAAAACAAAGAATAAAAGTGCAGGCTCACCAATATTTTAATTTTGAGCTTCACATGTCACAAAAATGAAAATTAAATTTTCCATGATACGATTTTCATGCACTCTGCAAAATGACACATCTCTAAATTTCAATATTCTACGTAACTATTAATTCTGGACGAATGGTGGGCAGTGTGCTGCCCTTAAAAAAAAATCATTGTCTATTCTCAATTACTTGGGGTTGCTCGCATAAAACTTTGCATTTTGGCGCGCAATTTCATAGCTTTTATCGTTATGAAAATAATGATTAAAATGGGGTTTAATGCAAGTATGTTGTTATAATAATGATTGAACATTGATGCTTGACCGTTAGGGTAGTGAATTGTATGCTTATTATGAGTACTTGGAATAATATTTTACAATGTATTTTTGTCGATTGTGGTAAACATTTTTTAAGTTTGTAGAGGTATGTTGCCACTAAGTGTTTGAGGGTGTTTCCTCTGTTATTAATGAGGTTTAATATTTTTTAATAAGTAGCTATTAAGTACTGAGTATGACGAATAATTTTAAAATTATTTAATCTTAAAATCATTTATTTTTTTGTAATTTTTTAATGTTATATACCACACCTAGATATTTAATTGAAAAATGAAAAGTCATCAAAATTATTGATTCCGACGGGATATGAACCCGCGACGATCAGACGATCTTCCTAAAGCCTAAAATTTTATAAGACTTTTCATTAAAATCATTTGGTGTTTTATACACCGCTATTTTGTAATTACCAAAAAAAAATTAAACATGGTCTCGGTGTCTGTTACTGGTCACATTTATGTAGTTAAAACTCAAAAAAAGAGAAAAAAAAATTATAACCTCAAAAGGAGACGAGACGAGTCAGACATGGATTTATGATAGCTACTGCGGTTTTACTGACTGGGGTTGATACGAGAACATAGTTCGAATGAGAGTCTGTACGCGATTGTTGTCTATAGTACTTATTTGTACAGTTTTCTTGAAATTTTGTTCGGTTTTGGTTGACTACAATCCTCGATAACTTTGTGATAGTTAAATAAAAAAAAGTTCTGACCATGCCATTATCATTTTCTGCATCTGCTGCAACTGTCCTTAAATTTTTTTTGGTAGTCATAAAATAGGTGTATAATTATACTAGCCGACCCGACAGACGTTGTCCTGTCTTAACAATGACTTTTTATATAGAGATTTTCTAATTTTCCGTGCAATTTTAATTTTTTTTTCTGTCATAAGAACCTTCTGACATTATCAAACACAAAAAAATAATAATTGTGAAATCGGTCCAGCCGTTCACGCGTGAGGGCGTGACCAATAGGGATTCATTTTTATACAAATTATTTTTATTCTTTTTTAGAATAAACAAATCAAGTTATTTTAGCTGATAATTCAATCAAAAATTCAACTAACACTGAACCCATAACGATCCTAAGCTTATTTTAAAGGACTAAAGTAGGTACATTTTTTAAAGCCGTTTTTGGATTTTAACTGAAGCCGGCTATTGTGGCTATTTTCAAAAGTTTTTCATTAAAACGATTTAACAACAAAAACCCCCCCCCCTCTGGACTTTGTTACCCCGGCAGAACGCCTGCCCCCCGGCCATAAACTGCATTGGCCAATCTGGAAGTCGCTCAATAGACTTCGCACACAGGTTGGTCGATGCAAAAGTAAGGGGTAAAGAAATTTAAGTACCTGGGCCATTGGGTAACTGATGATTTGAGAGATGATCTAGATATTGAAAGGGAGCGTAGGGCGTTGTCTGTGAGGTGTAATATGCTTGCTCGTAGATTTGCACGTTGCACAGATTCAGTTAAAATTACACTATTTAGAACATTTTGTACATCTTTTTACACGTGCAGTCTATGGGTTAAGTATACACAAAAATCCTACAACGCCCTACGAATCCAGTACAACAATGGTTTCAGAATGCTCTTGGGGTTGCCAAGGTTCTGTAGTGCATCGGGGATGTTCGCAGACGCACGCACTGATGACTTTTATGCGATCATGCGAAAAAGAACGGCGTCCCTGGTGCGGCGGTTGCGTGGCGGCTCCAATGGCTTTCTAGCCATTGTTGCTAAAGACCTGTGCTCGACCTACATGAGACACGGGCTGGCTGTACTCAAGCCGGTGGCTCGTTTAGTGTCTCAATAATTATTTGTGATTGTGAATGTGATTGTTATTTTTAGGTTAAGCAAGTACTAACATAGTTTATAAGAGCCTACTAACAAAATATGGACTAAGTCTGAAATAAACGAATTTATTTATTATTAAAAGTAACCTAGCCAAATGGGGTATAGGGGATCCTTCCCAAATCCAGTGTGAGTGCGGAGCCCCAACACAAAATATGTCGCATCTCCTTTCCTGCCCTTTGTGCCCAACCAGCTGCACCCAGGAAGACCTTATTGCGGCTTCAGATAGGGCCATAGCGGTGGCTTCATTTTGGAGCAAACAAATCTAATATGTATGAGCACATTGATACGATGAATGAATGAATGACAACAAAAAACATGTCTTTTACATACATGGGGTATTTTCGGATAGCCCTGGATGTGTGGAACTTATTTTTTTTCTTTTGACGTCACTGAGTGGACCACCCTGTATAGAGATATAGATTTTCCCACCAAAAGCTTGATAATACAAACAAAATATAGAAGAACATCCCAGGATTTATCAAGGCCCAAAAATTTAATAAAAACCATAGACAAGAAAAATACTTTATTGTGCCGTTGCTACGCAGTCATTCCCTCCCCGCTACTTATCGTGAACCGTGAAAAAATAATATTGCAAAAGGTAACGCGCACTTCAGCTTTCAATGAATACTTGCTGTAGAAAAAAGAAAAGGCTTATGTTAGACGCGTGCTTTTTTCCTATTCACGTAAAAAGAAATGATGTTTTCTATGAGATTTCCTCTTTATAAGGTTCATCTGAACGTTGGAAAGCTGAATTTGAACTGTTAGTTTGTGGAACGTAACTGTAAAGCTTACCTATATTTTATCTTACTAATAAACAAAGTGGTATAAAATTATGACAGCCATACAGCAAAGATTATTAATAACTAGCAACCCGCCCCGGCTTCGCACTGATGCTAAATATTAGGGTTTAGCCAGCGTTTGCAATGTAAGCGCAAAAAAAATATTAGTAATTCACGACATCACATTAGATACCTCTAAAATTATCAGTGTTCCTCTACTATATTATGCATGTATTATACATATAAACCTTCCTCTTGAATCACTCTATATAAGAAAAAAACCGCATCAAAATCCGTTGCAGTTTTAAAGATTTAAGCATACATAGGGATATAGGGACAGAGAATAGTACATTGTTCCACAAGAGAGCAAAATTCGTTTTTGTTGCGAGTGCTGAGTTTGAATCTCGAACAAACGAAGGATTCTATATTTGACGCCTGGCCGCAGCGTGCGCGCGGCCAGGCGGCGGCGGACTAGGTACCCTGCTAGCAGGACTGTAGCCTGCCACTTGAGGGGCAAAAAAAATAGCGGGAATTGGTTTTCATCTTGTATTTTAGAAATGAAAAGTCTTATGTATCAAAATTTTCGATTCCGACGGGATTCGAACCCGCGATGATTAGACGATCCTCCTAAAGCCGGAGTGCCTTCGACCGCTCGGTCACAGAACCACATGCGTCGATTTAGCAATTCTTGATAAGCTCATATTTATCCGTTAATATCATCGCGGGTTGGAATCCCGCCGGAATCGAAAATTTTGATCAGACTTTTCATTTCTAAATGAAATACCAAGTGTGGGTTAGCACTATTAAATTACAAAAAATCTTGTATTTTTTCGCTAGTAAGGTGAAAAGTTGTATGTATCACACGAGAGCAAAATATTTTGTTGCTTATGCTTTTGAATCTCTCACTACACTCAGGATTCTAACATAGAATCACTCGCTACGCTCGTGATTCAAATATAGAATCCTTCGTTTGTTCGAGATTCAAACTCAGCACTCGCAACAAAAACGAATTTTGCTCTCTTGTGGAACAATGTACTATTGTTTTATACTATGTAGTGATTAACGTTATTCTACGGCTACTCTAGACATTCGCCGAACTATTATTTGGAAAGACGATGACAGGCGAATACAGGCCCTCTACACGTTCGTGAACGTCGGCATTCGTCTTATTATCATCATCTCAGCCATCTAAGCGTCCACTGCTGAACATAGGCCTCCCCCATAGATTTCCACAGCGATCGATCTTGTGCAGCCTTCACCCAACGGCTCCCAGCAACCTTTACAAGATCGTCTTTCCATCTAGTGAGGAACCGTCCTCATCGTCTATCATCGGCGAATATATAGAGGGCCCATTAGGTTAAAATAAATAAATAAGGACTTTATTGAGGACACCAATTTACATTCATTAATGGATAAACTTAGGTGCTAGGTTTAGATAAAGTAATGTCCTGCAATCGGCGGTCTTGTCGCTCGAGGCGATGTCTTCCAGACAACTAGGTAAAATGTAAAACAGGTTAGGTCTACCTGTCATACTTAGAAGTAGGTTTGCAAAAAGTTCTATTAAGAGATTTGAATTAGGTTACTTAAGAACCTAAAGGTACTTTACACTATCCTTAAACTCCACAGTAATTTGGGCTACAAATGTCGCATTGGGTATTCTTGCATAATATCTCAAGAGGAACATGGATAACCACGTTGGGGCTCACTGATTCTATTTTTTTCATTACATTGGCGTTTTTGCACGACGTTGTACGTTGTGGCGCCAGTGGGCCAGCTTGCATTATGCGGCATCGCGTTTAAACGTCCATTAGACGCTCTTCATAGAGCGTACACCCGCAGAGCTAACAACTGTAGACATGGCGGCTATATTTTTACAATATTTTAATTTAAATATTTGACTATCTACTTCGAAAGAGACGTAGTGCAAGACCTGGATGAGACTAGGTCGTAATCGGAAACGAATCCCATCCCACTCATATAATAAAGCTGAAAGTTTGTGAGTTTGTTTAGATGTTTGTATGTTTGTGTATCAATCACGCCTAAACCAGTGAACCAATTTAGATGAAACTTGGAATAGGCGTAGATAGTGGCCTGGATTATCATAAAGGCTATTCAAAATGTTGGTACCAGGCGGGCGAAGCCGCGCGCAGAAGCTAGTGGCATATAAATGGAGGAGGCCTGTGCCCAGCAGTGGGTGGACACCGCTGAAAATGATGATGATGATTTGCAAATGACAGAAAGTTTGGTTTTATAATCGTGTTCATTCAAAGTAAAATAAATAAATCAAAGTCATTAAAACATTTCGAATATGATGTGACGCGCTGTTCGCGTTGTTCTGCATGGTTACAAAATGGAGTTAGATTGGTAGGTGACAAGAAGAGAAAGAGCAGAAATAACATATTTTGCTTGCGGCGAAGGACAACATCGTGAGGAAACCCGCTGCATAATCAGCTCCATACGTAGGCCGATTAAGCTAAGAGGGTAGTTTTGGTGGGCAAGCCTATTCCATCTCAAACAGTCCCAGGCACTAGCGTCCCGTTAAGGCTAGGCGTATGCTGAGAAGCAGGCGACGCAGCACAGCATAGTACAGCACAGTGCAGGGCAGAGCAGTTGAGGCAGACATGTGCCTTCTCCGCATGCTGTGACGCAACTGACATTCGCATCCTAGCTAGTACAAGGAATGCAAATGAAATTGAAATTCTTTGAATGAAATTCTTTGAATAGTCTGGATGATTTGTATCATACAAACAAGGCTCACAACGAACTAAATCAATTAAACGTTCTGTCATTGCAACAAATTTATAAAATATTGTTAATAAACCACGTCTCGACGTGCACGCGTCGCGCAGAATTCTGTGTCGGCACTACAACGAGACGCAGAGCAGGACAGACACATGTCTGCGTCGCATGTGCCTGCGCCGCAGCGTACGTAGTTCAATGACGTTCCATGCTTTACAAAATCTGCTCTGCTCTGCCCTACGTGGACCTGCGTCGCCTGCGTCTCAACATACGCCTAGCCTAGTGTAGGCATAGGTTGCCTCCTGACGCTGTATAAATCATCTCATATACTCTTACGAGTAGATTTAAAGTTTTTTTTCTATACAAAAGACTTCAACGCGTTGCGCAAATGATTGCCTATTGGTGCTTCTGTCAATTGCTCCAAAGCATGTTAACATTCTTTCTACGGAAGAGGAATACCTATACCTATACCTATACATATACCTAGTGATTCTTTTTTTGAAGTAAAAACTTTTTTAGGCTCGTTGGGCATTTTTGAGATAGGGAAAAGACTATCAAACTCAGTCACGTGACTGTTACGACACCATCTCTTACTATACCTTAATTTCATCACACATTTTATCGTCAGAATGCTCGTCGTGATAGACTTCCACTTTTTGTGAGACAGCCACGAGTTCAAATCCCAGAAGGACAGTAAATTTTTGTCCGTTATTTTTTTTTATTTTTTTAGTTCAGAACCGTTATCGAACCTTTTTGCAAGTTTTAACTTCTGTCGGCACTCCTAGAACTACTGTTTAGGTAAAAAAAGAAGTATTTATTATCTACTCTATTTCGTGTGCAATAAAGTATTTTTATCTTATTATTAGATTATGTTTGTATATAATAAAAAAATGATTTTATTTTTGCGGGATAAATGTTTGTATGATCTGCAAATATTTACCTCGGGTCTGGGAGTTTCTATGTATAATATGTATGTATTTACAAACAAAAAAAGTATATTAGTAGTTTAACAGTTATCTGGTTCCCATAATACAAGCTATGCTTAGTTTGGGGCTAGATGATGCTGTGTGAAATGTCCAACATTATTTATTTATGATCTATTTTATACTGTTCCAGTTCTAGACATTAGTAAGTCTATGCCTTTCATCACACGGGGCCGGCGTAAGAGCGCTGCGCTAAATAAGACCACACGCACGCATTAATGTATCGCGCGTTTGTGAATAAGGTGTCAATACCAACAGCTTCCTTTTTTGAGATTCTGACGAATTGAAAACCTCCTTTCTCGAAGTCGGTTAAAAACGCGGGCTGGACGAAAAACTTCCCATTTATCATTTTATCTGTTTTTGAAGTGAAAACGTTTTTTAATAATCACTAACGACCCGCCCCGGCTTCGCACGGGTGCAATGCTGATACTAAATTTTTCTACTATATTATGCATGTATTATACCATAAAACTTCCTCTTGAATCACTCTATCTATTAAAAAAAACCGCATCAAAATCCGTGGCGTAGTTTTAGAGATTGAAGCATACATAGGGACAGAGAAAGCGACTTTGTTTTATACTATGTAGTGATATACCTAAGCTATGCATTTATCTGGTACATGAATGAAGTGATAAATATCGTCGGTATTACTTATTAAACTTTCGTGATTTGAAGACATAATTTATTTTGAGGATTTACGCCATATTCGTCCCGGTGTTTCGGCCCACGCGATTAAAAAGTCTTCTTTCATCCCACACGATTATATTGGTCCATATTCTACGTCGGACCAAATAAAACAACGTACGTATAAAAACCCGTTTCAAAAACAAATTATGGTCAGTATAAGTAAAAATAAAAAGTCATTCGTTAAAAAGCACCCCATCTAGGCATACTTTAATAACCTAGGCTAGGGACCTAGGGACGCACCCTCCGCTTTGATCTACGAATAGAAAATATGTCACGAGAGGCCGCCATCTTGGAGGGGAAGAAACGGCCAAGGGTGAGCACTGATAGAAAAATCGTTTTTAAAGATAAATTATTATTATAAAGGAAAAGAAAGAAACAATCGATATCTAAATAGAAATAGTCATCATCATCATCATCATAGCCTATAGCAGTCCACTGCTGGACATAGGCCTCCCCTAATGAGCGCCATTGCGCCCTGTCCTCAGCTCGACGCATCCAGCTTCTGCCAGCAGCCAGAGCAGATCGTCACTCCACCTGGAGGGCATCCTACACTACGTTTGCCGAGTCGCGGTCTTCACTCAAGAATAGAAAAAGAAATAGTGTTAGTTTCATTTTTCAAAACGTCCGGGTTCGATTCCCCAGCTGAGTACAAGTTTTTTTTAAAATGTGTTAATGATGTTTTCCTCTTCACTAAAATCGATGACATGGTTTAAGAACAGATCTTTATGTCTTAGATCCCTCGCAGACTGCAAACTTTCAATCGGCCGATAGTTGAGACGGGCTATACTTCTCCATACTCATTACTAGCCGAAGTATATTCCGTCTCAACTATCGGCCGATAGAAAGTCTGTAGTCTGCGAGGGGTCTTATAGTTTGAGACTTTCCCATACTGACCGATCTAAATGTTACACTCTGTACAGCACTAGAATCTAGAACTAGTTGAGCCATATATATGATCCTTTAAAACAATCTATAGATCTCTAAACCGATCCAGGCAGGTCCTGAACACGTCTCTACAATTAAGACTGGAATTTCGCATAATAACTCTTTTCATACTCGTACTTCACACCTTTAATATCTCAATACGACACTTGATACCTGTGAGACGACTAAGAACCCTGATTACACACCACTCGATGCGACTTGGTACCAGCCGAATTGATATATCAAAGAAATATTACCTACTAGCTGTCCGTCGCGGTGTTACCCGCGATCCTTCGGGAAAACTTCACTTTCCCGGGATAAAATATAGCCTATGTTCATCAGGGATAATGTAGGATTCTAATGGTGAAAGAATTTTTCAAATCGGTCCAGTAGTTTCGGAGCCTATTCAATTCAAACAAATCTTTCCTCTTTATGATATCAGTTTTTACTAGCTTCTGAGCGCAGCTTCCCCTGCGTGGTACTGGTACCAAAATTTGAATAGCCTATATGCTATTTCAGGTCACTATCTACGCCTATTCCACGAAAAAAATATAATTACTTAAAATACAAATAAATACTCGAAGTAATCGTCTCACACTTCGGATTCAACAAAAACCGCGCTACAAAAGATTATAGGTGTGAATAAGGGGACCATACCCTTTGTACAACATAATAGGCATTGTACTTGTTCTGTCTCATGAAGGCGGGTCTTCATTGTGTGTGTAGATATACACGTTGTTTCTGTGTGCGTAAAAGAACGCTCCATAGACGAATGAACTTAGTAGGTATCGCTTACCCCGGCGACAGACCTGTGCGCAAATATTTGCACATGTCTTTGCGACACTTTGCAAATCTTTGAACAAACATTTTGCGCACTTGCCAGACATGTGACGCAAAAACTTTTCTGCACAGTACGTTAGTAGATAGCAAATAAAATGGACGACGATTTCGTAGACGCAATGTGCCTATATTATTAATGTGCATGCATTTTTTTTTATTTGCAACAAAATAACATAACAAGCACGTACAACCGTTCCTCTCGCGCAAATGGATTTTTTAATACAGTTGCTCAAAAAGTGGCGTATTGCAGGGACGTATAGCGTTCGGGATGTGGGCTATTACATATTCGTGCTTTTTTTTTACCTTTCCCGCACTCGTGCGTTCTCTTTCCCAACTGTCAAAATAATGTCTAGAACGGAGAACGGATCATCTAGTGTGTAAAGAAAAACCAACCATGAAGTTTTTACTAAAACAATTCATAGAGGTTTGTATGATTCATGCTAATACGTATATTTCTAAAAAGAAGCTACTAATTTGTTTCTTTGATTGAATGAGTTAGGTTAGGTTTCATTTCATTTCATCTCATTAAATTTTCATTTCATATCAATAAAAAAATTCTACTGAAGACTTGGCAGTATGGGCATAGTAGCCTTTGCCTACCAGAATGGGTGAAGAAAAAAAACTCTCTTATATTCTACGGTTGGCGCCATTTTTCAGAAATTTTCTTTATTTTATTAAATTGCTTAATTTTTTCGCAGCTGTATTAAAAATAGTCGTTCAGTACACGTGCGGAACCGTCATTGCAACTTGTTCTGACTGTCAACCCTCACCTTCGGCTGCGCCCTTAGATGATCGAACGCGGCCGCTCCGCTAGAAGCTGCGCCTCGGCTCGGGTAGACATTTGTCAGAACTCTTTGCAATGACAGCCTTTCCGCACTTGTAATGCAGAATTACACCTAGTTGTGTAGATTGCCACTAAATAAAAAAGAAGAAGAAATATACTATTGCGTAAGTGTGGCAGGCTTTGCAAATATTTGAATCCTTTGATGTGCGCTAAAAAACCTACATAATTAACATTAGCCTTCTACTGACGCAGTCGGGTAAAAATAAAAAATACCAACCAAGTGCGAGTTGGACTCGGTTAAGAAGGATTCCGTACCATTCTATAAAAATCACGTTGTATGGCCTGTATGGGAGCCCCCTTAAATATTTATTTTATTCTTTTTTTAGTATTTGTTGTTATAGCGGCAACGGAAATAAACCTGTGAAAATTTTAACTGTCTCACTATCACGGTTCATGATATACAGCCTGGTAACAGACAGACAGACAGCGAAGTCTTAGTAAATAGGGTTCCCGTTTTACCCTTTGGGTACGGAGCCCTAAAAAATATTCCGATGAAGTGAACCTTTGTTTTAAGTGGGTTAAAATTAAACCCAACTTTAAGTGGTACTCGTACACACTACTAATCGTATTAAGTTTAATGAGAGCAAGTTTATAGAAAGCAGCTCCATTTAAATATTTTTAAACGCTAGAAAAGCCATGATAGCTTCCTAGATATTCAATTAGCTATGGTACAACCTGTAATCTAGTCTGAGAGTGATACTAAACTAACTTAGGACTTTTACATCTATATTAGATGATATATACAGCGTCAGGAGGCAACCTATGCCTACACTGAACGGGACGCTGTAGTGCCTGGGACATTGTTTTGAGAATAGGCTTGCCCAGCACCTAAACCATCCTCTCAGCTCAATCGGCCTGGTCCACTGGAAAGACGACGTCAATACATGTGGCTGACTAAGCTGCGGGTTTCCTCACGATGTTTTCCTTCACCGTTAAGAGCTCGTGTTAAAGATCATAAAAAGAAACGAAAAATCCATTGATGCACGGCTGGGATTCGAACCCACCTTCGGATTGAAAGTCGAGGCACAGCCCCATTCGACCAACACGGCTTTTTACCATAATAAAGTAGGATCTAACTTATCATTAGTCAATCATAAGTGAAGGTAACCTTTTATGCGCAGACAATTTAGGGTGAAAAAGATGCTAAAAAGTAAAAGTAAGTTCGTATGAGTCAGTGGCCAACTCTGGTGACGGAGTTTTTAGGCCGCCTCAAGGCCTCTGTCATGGCTTAACGACTTAAATAGCCGGGACCAACAATTTAACGTGCCCTCCAAAGCACGGAAGCGCTCAGATGAAAATGCCACTGGCGATTTTTAAAAATGACGGGGCTGGTTGAGAAAACGTTGGCGAAAAAGAAGGCGGGACGTGGCTGGAGATCGAGACAGATGGATACAACTGGAGGAGACCTTTGCCCAGCAGCTAGAAAGTTCCTATAGGTTGGAGTTTTTCTGGTCTCAAATTTACTTAAGTACATTGTTTTTGTAACATAACTACGCGCAAGTAGGTAAGCAAAACCCTGGTGCGCAGGTTGCGGGCCAGCTCCAACACCGTCCTGGCAATGATAGCTGCCAGGGTGGACTGTCCCTACATTAGGCATTGCTGTGGGCGATACCTAACTATGAACCCTGTTAGTTTTTAAGCTTTGTGTGTATTTGTCTTCTGTCTGTGTCAAAAACTAATTTGTCAAAAACTTGTTTGTGTACTATGAGTGTTTTCTCGAAATAAATGTTTTATTTTTTATTTTTTAAACATAAGTACCTAGTTTGTTAAAGAAGAAATTGCTAGGAGAACATTTTCCATGCGATCTATTGCTTATGGTTCGTACTTGATCATACATTGGCTATAGTTTGCTCTATTACCCTAAGCCAGGGCTGAGTCTAATATAATTAAAAATGCAATTTTGATCACTTAGTCTGTCGCCGTCCTAATTTAGTGTAGAGTGTGCCTAAGAGGTAACGCTTATAAATTGAAATACCTGTGTGGCTAAGTCATTTGAACGATTTTGAAAGAGAGACATTTGAAAGACAAAAAAGGAATGATTACCGGTCTTTTGGATGGGTGACCTAATCTCTTGTTCAGATTAAAACTAAGTACCTAATTTAAAAAAAGAGAATCGAAACAACGGTGAACATCATCATAAAAAAATCTTTTCCTACCCAGCTGAACAAATCTCCTTTTTTAAAGTTGGTTAAAAATGGAGTAGAGAGGTAAAAGTAAGTAAGTAAGTTCGTATGAGTCAGTGGCCAACTCTGGTGACGAAGTTTTATGGCCTCCGTCATGGCTTAACGACTTTAATAGCCGGGACCGACAATTTAACGTGCGAAGCATGGAAGCGCTCAGATGAAAATGCCACTGGCGGTCACCCATCCACTTACAGACCGTTTCGAATGTTGCCTAAGCAAGCACGACCACGAGCGCTTCGAGTAGAGAGAGAGGTAGAATCAAAGAGCAGGCTAAATGATCCAGGCAGATAATAAATAAATATAATAGATTATTAAATGGCAAAAAAAAAACTGACACTCAGGGAGTGCCGACAGAAGTGAAAACTTGAATAGGTAAACAGGGTCACGACTGTATCCCCGAGGCGCGGTAGACATTCTCTCAGATCTTTTCTATTCCAGATTCTTTGAAGATGTCTAAGGGGGTAGTCAGAGGCATGTACAAATACATATTTGATACATGCCCACATCTTGCAGAAGTTAGTATTCCATACGTGACAGGTTGCAAGCCCATCGTCGCCTATAAGAATACTAACTGGTTTCCTCACGATGTTTTCCTTCACCGTTCAGAGCTCGTGTTAAAGCGCATATAAATTTTACGAAACGCGAAATCTATTGATGCACGGCCGGGATTCGATCCCACGACTTTCGGATTGAAAGACGAGGTACAACCCCATTCGGCCAACACGGCTCATCTATATCTTGAACAGGTTTTGATAACTATTAAACTCGACAGTCTGAGCCATCGTCGTGAGGTAGCGAGTTTGTCGGTCTTCTACAGACTGTACTACGGTGAGTGTGCCCAGGAGCTACACGACCTTATTCCGCCTTCACCGTTCTTGTACAGGGACTTCAGACGCACAGCTGACTATCATCCTCACCTGGTTGATATTCCACTTATTAGAACTAAGCGCTTTCAATGTTCTTTTATTATGCGCACTGCAAAAATTTGGAATCAGCTTCCCGCGTCTGTATTTCCGCTGAGCTATGACCCTGTGGTTTTCAAGAAGAGAGTTAATAGGCACCTTCCGGGTAGGCTCGCTCCATCGTAGACCTCATTCTTGCTTATGTTAGTTTCGAGGTCAAGAGCCGATCCTTTAATCATAAAAAAAAACAGGTCTGTCTACTCGACTGCTAAGACCGCTAAGACGATACAGTGTGATGAAATTAAGGTAGGTATAGTAAGAAAAGGTCGTAACAGTCACGTGACTGAGTTTGATATTTTTCTCCCATCTCAAAAATGCCCAACACGCCTGAAGAAGTTTTCACTTCGCTGTCTCACCGTGCAATGCTCAGACAAAATAGAATGGACGAGTTATTGACAGAAATTCCTCTTTCAACATTTTCTGCCGGTTTTTTGGGGGACGAGGTAGCACACATACTTATGTATAAAAGATGACAATACACCCTCAGTTTTACGCACACTCTTGCAAATTTCGTATATGACGTAGGTACTACGAGATGTACATGACTGTGAATCGTGGACATTTTGGCAGAGAGGAAATAATGAGTGGACATTATTATGAATGGACATTATTATGATTGGTCATTTTTATGAATAGACATTTCTAGACTGTTTGTTATTTTTCATAAATGGACATTAGTCGTGCAAAGGGCAAAAAAAACACAGGCTCATCCCGTTTTTATGATCTAAGATAAAGATAATTGTTTATAGTGCAATGCCATTGAAGCCAATAATGAACAACGAAGCAACCATAAAGAGTTTTAAATTAAAATAAATAAATAATGCTGGACAATTTCACACAGCAACGATGATCTTTAGTTAAACTCGTAAAAGATCATTGCCCAGCATCATCTAGCCCAAACTAAATTACATTAAAATAAGGTTTCATTCAACAATGACAGTTTAAGATCACTCAAAAGAACAAAAAATTCTGTCAGAAACTGAAATGTTTACCAAATAACTAAAAGTTTTCGCAAAATTCCTAAATTATGTGTTTCAATATAAATTAGCAACAATCATCATGTTAAAAATACAAACCTCAATATGAAATCCAATAAAAATTATATACATAAAAAATAACCTGTTCCACATGTTTCAAGAGTAACCGAATTCCATGTTTTTCCATTGAAAACACATCAATATGCTGAAAGACGAAGATGGTACGTACTTTACGGTGAAGGAAAACATCGTGAGGAAGCCCACAGCTAAGTCAGCTCCGCACGTAGTGAAGGAATGTTTAAAATTTTCTTTTATTAAAAAAAAACTCCTATCAGAACAAGAGGATGCAGCGTCCATCGCCGTCGCCCGGTACCCCTGCATGCCGTCACTGGTGGCGCTGCAGCAGATGAAAAACCGCCTCCACCTGGCCTTCGTGGGGAAGAAGCTGATGAAGTGGACCGCACAGGCCACTGGACGGGAGCTGAGGAAACTGGCCCTGGAGCTCATCCAGTAAGGATACGTTAATCATTCCTCTGCCCTTATCCAGCTCGTGGTATAGCTTAGGCATTTGATCGAAGTTAAGAAACATTCTAAGCGGTCATAGTGGATGGGTGACTAGTGGCATACCAACTGAGTAATTCCGTGCTTCGGAGGGCACGAATGCCTGGATCTATTGGTCGCTCCACCAGCCTCTCGTTTGTTTAACTGGCGCCCCATTAGAGCTAGAATAAGTATTTCGTTTTTAAGATGGATGACCTAGGCTAGACCTAGGATGCGCTAGGCCCAAAACCGTGTTTGTTGCTCTGGTTCACGTTAGTCGTGACGCAACAGGAGTAGAATCACCTAGACCAAGACTATTCTAAGTGATCCCAGCGGTCCTACTGAATAAATGTTTTTTTAGAAGCGCTCGTGGTCGTGCTTGCTTAGTAGTTTTTGATAGATCGTCGAAGTTAAACAACGTTCTAAACGGTCTGGAAGTGGCTGGGTGACCGCCAGTGGCATTTTCATCCGAGCGCTTTCGTGCTTCGGAGGGTACGTTGAATTGTCGGTCCCGGCTATTTAAGTCGTTAAGCCATGATGGAGGCCATAAAGCGGCCTAAAAACTCCGTCACGAGAGTTGGCCACTGACTTACTTTTTTTTAATGAATTTTTACTTTGATTCAGAAATATCTTGCTGGCTGTACCCCATGAACCTCGCAACCGTTGAACCTGCGACATAAACGTGGTTGTGTGTGTTCACGACAGAGTCCCGCTCGCCGCACTGACTCATATGAACTTACTTTTTTTATTCTAAATGCTTTTTGACGTTGCTTTTTTTTTTTAGAACTTGTCAGTATGGTCAAGCTTATAAAGATGCATTCATCCTGTTGGCGCGAGCTCGCTACTTCTATCCAAACCTGAACAAAATGGTGTTGGAATACATCGGCCATGCGGTATTTTATTTTCATTATTATCGATTTTATAGATCAAAATGTTGTTGTAGCTCGCCAAATAATCTATTGTTTTATTTCTATTCTAATATTATAAAGAGAAAAGATTTGTTTGTTTGTTTGAAATGAATAGGCTCCGAAACTACTGGACCAATTTGAAAAATTCTTTCACCAGTAGAATCCTACATTATCCCTGATGAACATGGGCTATATTTTATCCCGGGGAAGTGAAGTTTTCCCGAGGGATCGCGGGTCGCACCGCGGCGGACACTAGCTGTCCGCCGCGGTGCTATTTAATAATAAGGTAGAGTCGAGATAGAGTCTTGATTTTGTATTATATTGTTATTAGGACTAAGTATTTAAAAATGATGTTTAGAAATATAAATAGACATTCGTTTATTTACTGCATAAGCACACATACACATCAATACACAGAAAAAAACAATACATCAATGAAAGGAAGAGATACGTTTTAGGTACATGTAAAAAAGGTACATGTAATAAAGTAAAAACATTAAGGGGAAAGTTTCCTAACAGTGCTGTGTGCTACAGCAGCAAAAAGATCTCGACTCAGCCTTATGCTGCCCTATCAGATGTTTAAATAAAAATTCTGTTATGACATTAAGACTACTTCTTAATGTAATGTGTAGTTATGACATTAAGACTACTTCTTAATGTCATAAACAGTACAAAATTCAAGATTTTATCGCGTCTCTTAACTTGTTAAGAGACACACCACATATCTTTAACTTTTTGTTTCTAAAGTTTGTCAGAAATATCAAAAACAATACATCGCTGCTTAAATTCTAAACTGTTGCATCTCAAAATTTCACTTTTTTCAGGAGAGCGCTTCAAAGTTTTTTTTTCACTAAAAACTCAATTTTTCAGAAACCCTTGTCTCCAACCGTATAAAAAGCACCACAATAGATGCGTAATTATAACATCTATCAAGCTGTATTTGCAGTTTTTCTGTAACTTCTACCTACACCAAGAAAAAAGCAGATAAGTTAGTTTAGAATTTAAAAAAATGTTCAAAAACGAATTGAATTTATTCGAAAATAAACAATAAGTCAAAAAAATATATCGTTTTATAAGGATTTATTTTATATTCCTTATAAGAAATTCAAAACTTTTGGTAGAAATAATATCCTTATGGGTAAGTGAAAGTCAGGCTGTTTATTAAAAGAGAATTTTATTATTTTGTACCAAATAAATAAACAAAATAGTAGTAGTAAAAAGAGGCATGCACACAAAAATTGAAATAAAACGTAATTTTCATAAATAAATTGAACAGAAATAATCAATAGTATCAAAAACAGAGAGAGTTACACAATAAAATATTTCTAAATTACTAAATTAAATTTAAAAACGTTCATTAAAATGAAAGAACAATGGTATTATAATAATAAATAATAATAGTTTTAAGTGTTAGTCGTTTACATCCTTAGAAATAAAATATGAGATCAATTAAAATATCGTCGGTTGCAGGTTCAATTGGGGTATCTGACAAAACACGTTTTTTCAGGAGAGCCATTTAAAGTTTTTTTTCACACTAAATTGAACATAACTTTTTTCCTATGTGACCTTTTTTGAATCTGTTTCGACAGAAAAGCTTAGAATTCTATCTAGTTTCTAACTAAATATGATTTTTGTGCCTAGAAGCCTTATTTTCGGATATAATTTGCAGTTACACCAATTTTTTTTCATACTCATGTCAGATACACTACTTTTTAGTCAAGAATTCGTAAAATATTAAAAGTCAAAATGGTTTAAGACTTTTTAAAAAATAAGTAAAGGCTTTTCTATTTGATGTAAGAGACGACGTCTACTTTATTATTATTATTATTATTCAGCCATTCTCGTCCCACTGCAGGGCAAAGGCCTCCCTTCCCTTCTTCCACTCTTCGCGATCTAACGCTGTAACAGGCCATGTTCTTAGATGAGAGTCAAGTTCGTCTCGCCATCTCATTCTGGGTCTTCCACGTCTTCGCGTCACATTTTGTGGGGTCTACTTTATTGGTTGATTTAATTTTAGGGTAAAATAAAATCCTTAAAAATTTATAGAAATAAAGTAAATAATTATGCCGATTAAGCACATTTTACTGTTATTTTAAAAGTACTAACGATTAGGTTTATTTATTAATTAATAAAGGTTCGCAACTAAAATGCTATACTATAAGAATCATGATGATCTTCATCATCAAACTTAAGAGCTCAGCTCTTGTCGGTGCAATGATGCAACTTCCTCCACCTCTCCCTTTCCAATGCGGATTCCTTTACTTCTTTATACGACATGACAGCGATCTTCTCTATTATCTGACTCATGAAATTGATTCTAGGCCTGCCTCTTCCTCATCTTCCTTCCACTTTTCCTTCTATGATGTTCTTAATAAAACTGTCATGTTGTATAAGATGTCCAATCATTTTTCCTCTTTGATTTTGAATGGTGTTCATCAAAACCCTTTTCTCCTCAATTCTTCTCAGCACTTCCTCGTTGGTAACCTTCTCCGTCCAGCTAATCCTCTCCATCCTTCTCCAGCACCACATTTCAAAAGCCTCCAACTTCTCGCAAGTTTCGCATCCATAGAGAGCTATGCTGATCTTAATGAGTCAACAATTCAAAATAATTATTAATATTAAATTAAATTAATGACCCAGTAATGAGTGGATAATCTTTTAACTACGGGTAGGGAGCATTATAAGGAACCAGAAAAGCAGAAAACTTGTGCTTAGTAAAAGTCTCATGGTAAAAAAAAAGGTAAAAAAAATAGCTCTAACAAAATAGCAAATAAGCTACACACACATGCGGATGCTAGTAATACAATAATATAAAGTGTGCCAGATACGTACTCCTTTAAATTGAATTTCGATCGGTCTGGTTTTGAAACCATGTTCAAAATTTTTTTTGCTCTGCCATCCATTCTGATTCTGGGAATTCTGGAACAAAAACACTAATAATTTAAATACATGAAATACAAATGCCTAACGCCTAAGTTCTTAATCATTCAGCTTTATCATCACAATCAATAGAAATATACAATTTCATACTTATATTACTGGCAAAAAAAAATACATTTAGCTAAGCATTGTTTGAACTAAATAAATACACCAATAAAAAAGTTAAATTTTCCGTTTGAATTTTATATTCAAAACAGATGCATCTCTGAAATAACACTTTTGCACATAATTGTTTTCTTTAACAACATACATTCTATGTTCAAAACAAATGCATTTCATATATTCCATAATAAAGACATGACGTATATATTCTAAACTAAGACAATCCAAAATGTGGTACTTTAGCATTACAAATCATGTCGTACTTACCTGTATTTTATATTCAAAACTGTTGTATTCCAAAAATTTCCACTTTTGAACATAAAACTCACTGAATTTTTTGACTTGCTGCACTTTTGAAGATAAGTGATGTGTGTTCTCGTCAACGGCCAAGATGAAACTAAAAATACCGCTGTTTAGATATGAAGTTTGGCGCGAAAGTGCTTAAATTCTAAACTGTTAATTCTGCATTACGGCTGTTTAAAGAGCTAAATTGATGGGTGTTTTTTCCCTATATTATAAAATGAGCCTTTTTAATCACATTTTTACAATAAAAACGATTTTCATTTTTTTTGAGATGCTGCACTTTAGAATTTAATCAGCGACATAATCTTTATCTATTTGTTTCTAGGCATAGACAATGAGTAGATTTCTAATTTCCAGCGTGATTACATGGCCTTCGTGGCGCAATTGGTTAGCGCGTTCGGCTGTTAACCGAAAGGTTGGTGGTTCGAGTCCACCCGGGGGCGCATTTTTGCTATAAACATAATGTAACTGCATTTAAGTAGTGCACAATGCGGAAACACCGTTGCTAAACTATTTTCTTTTAATATTTGTTTTTTTTGTGATTAAATTCATAGTTTTAAAGCTAATATAGTAAACATATTTTTTATTATCATGCCTGAAAATATATAATGGTAGATTTTTTAGCTTTTTGTATTTCATGAACATCTTAACTTACTTTGACGAGCCTCGATTCTCTTTAACTAGCACTGGAGCTTGACTTTTAGTTTTAAGATGGATCACCTAAAAGAATGCTAGGCCCCAAACCGTGTTAGTTGCCCTGATTCTTCACGGTATTGGTCGCGCAAGAACAGGAGTAAAATTAGTTCTAAGACTATTCTAAGTGATCCCAGCGGTCCTACTGAATAAATGCTTTTTGACTTTGACTTTGAGTTGATAATTTGTAACTTTTAAATTTAAGTTTGTTTAGATTGTTAACATAGACATCCCGACCAATCTTCTTTTTACTGATGTTTCTCTCCATCCAAAGGTTGCCTGGAAGAGATCGCTTCTTAGCGGTAAGGCCGCCCATTGTACATTTTTATCAGATTTTTTTTTTGGTTTTTTGTATTTATTAATGGTGTGCAATAAATAATTTACATTCATTCATTCATAGAAAACTAATTACAAAAAATAAATCTCTCTTCAACTGGGTTGTTTCTTTTGAATTCGGGTACCAAAAATTAGTGCAAAAATGCGCCCCCGGGTGGACTCGAACCACCAACCTTTCGGTTAACAGCCGAACGCGCTAACCAATTGCGCCACGAAGGCCATATTTAAGATCGCGAAATTACAATTTACTCATCACTAATAGTGATGTCGTCATTTGATACGGTTCAAGGTTACATGATGAATAAATTGACGATAAATTCTCAATTTTAAGCTAATCAGTTATTTTGATATGAAAATGATTATTGATGACCTTGGCAGCAAATGGATGGGTGACTAGTGGAGTGGTTTAAAGAACCACACAGATAAAAATAATGATAAGTCACATACTTAGATTAGAAAGAACAATAATCGTCATTAAATCAGTTTTCAGTTGTTTAAAAACGTAAAAAGGGTCACGACTGTATCCCCGAGGCTCGGTAGACATTCTCTCAGATCTTTTTTTTTTTTTTTTTTTATATTCCAGATCCTTTGAAGATGTCTAAGGGGGTAGTCAGAGGCAGTTGTTTAATTATTATACAAATAATTAAATATATACAGGGTTATTTGTAAAACACCGGGAACCTCTCAGTACTGTATTACTTTCATCATAATCAACAACTTTTGTTCTGACTTCTAAAAATTCATAATTTTTTTTAGTTCATCAGATTTTCATACATATATAAAAATATTAAAATTGAACGCCCTAAATGTTACGAAGTCTATGCGAAGCAAAAGAAAGCGATAGTACACAGCGAAGGGAGCGGGGTTAGGATGGCGGGGGTCAAAATATTTTCGATATGACAATGTTTTAGATAGGAAAACGAAATCTTGAAGGTTTGTTTTTGGTAAATGTATTATGTTTTGTAAAAAGTCATAAAACAAAAGTTGTTGTTTATGATGATACACAGACGATAGACGATGATAGACAGTCCTGAGAGGTTACCGGTGTTTTACAAATAACCCTGTATAAAATATTATTAAATATTAGGTATAGTCTAATCATTATGAATAAGGTAAAGTTATGTAAATTAAGTAAAAAAAATATATTTCACGCGCTTTTAAAATGTTTGAAGTCTTTTAAGATCGATTTACATTAGGATAGTGGCAAGTAACAAGTGGCGAGTCAAGTAGACTGGCAAGTTGTTGTTCTCTAAAAGAGAATGCTAAAAAAACTTAGGCCCAGTGCAAAAAAAAAAAGAAAAATGATGTGAAATTGCATTGACGACCTCTGTGGCGCAGTGGGTGAAAGCTCGCTTGAGACGCAGAAGGTTGCGGGTTCGATCCCCGCCGCGAGATAAATGTTTGTATGATCTGCAAATATTTATCTCGGGTCTGGGTGTTTCTATGTATAATATATATGTATTTACGAACAAAAAGTATATAAGTAGTATATCAGTTATCTGGTTCCCATAGTACAAGCTATGCTTAGTTTGGGGCTAGATGATGCTGTGTGAAATTGTCCAGCAATTATTTATTTATTTATTGTCTTTTTTGAGAAAAATATGATCAATTTTGAAATAAAATTTGCAGGCCAACATCACAGTCGACGTCAAGACAAGGTCGATATCTGGAGTCAAAGTGCTGCATCTGGATCTTGTGGACGTGAGTCCTACTTTCTTGCTTAACTTACACGACCTCTGTGGCGCAGTGGGTGAAAGCCCGCTTGGGACGCAGAAGGTTGTTCGTTCCCCGCCGCGGGATAAATGTTTGTATGATCTGCAAATATTTATCTCGGGTCTGGGTGTTTCTATGTATAATATGTATGTATTTACGAACAAAAAGTACCTAAAGCACCTATAACACAAGCTCTGCTTACTTTGGGGCTAGATGATGATGTGTGAAAAGTTGAGCATTATTTATTTATTTAAGTGCCAATAAAACATATGTACACAAAAGAACTATATAAGCACCTAAATTACATACAATCATTATCTCCTACAGACGGGACAAGACACATACCAGCATCTCGGCATAGAGAAAGGTGGTCAGGCCATCCTGGAAGCGAAACAGGCCTGGAGGCAGCTCCTCATGAGGGCCATCCACTGCCTAGAGCTGAGGGAAGCTTTTCTCCTGGTGGATATGGCGCATAGAAGCGCTACTAAGTAAGTAAAATTACTTTTGTTTACACGTACCGAGTAGATGGCGATGAGATCGAGCGACTTACCTACTTCAACATTTTGTCAAGGATAGTGTGCAAGTGACAAAAAAGCTGAATATTTCCGGAATCCGTTATATTATAAACAAAAGTTAACCAGATCTTTGAAGATTAAATAAAATAATTTCCTATGACAAATTTGATTTTTCTTAGATATCGATCGCGGTAGAGGTCTGACGCCGGTATTCACAAACATTACTATGACATTTCACAGTGCGCGCGAACGCACAGGGTCCCAAAATCAGTAGGTTTTTGGGACCCTGTGCATCCGCGCGCACTGTGAGACCTCATAGTAATGTTTTTGAATACCGGCTGGATAATATCTAAGCTGGTAGTAACGAGTGCTCGTTACTCTATATCGCCCATCTACTCGGTGTGTGTAGCTATTTCATTAGGACTTAATAAGTAAAATGTTGCTAATAATTTTCTAATTTAGGCACCTAATAGAGACTTTATAGGTATATTATTTTCAAAGCCTAGTTGTTTTAAGGTAGAGCAACGATCTTCAAGGTTAAAAAATGAATGATTAATAGCAGCATGAGAGACGGTCTCGACTCCTTTGATAGGTGGAAGCTATCGAAGGAGAGAGATGGTTGGAAAGACTTGCGGGAGACCTTTGCCCAGCAGCGGGAGTGTAGGTTGAATAATATAAAAAAATTACTTGATGTTTTCGATACGTAAAAAAATTACGTTGCCAGAGAGACTTTTTGGTCATTTTTTAAGAGAATTATTTACGTAGAACTAGTATATGTAGAAGAAGTAAATGTAGAAGTAGATGTAGTTATAGTAGTAAATGATAATAATGCCCTAATTTAGGGCCTAGCTGCCGATGAACTCACCCTTCCAATTCTAAGGACTGGACGGGAATCCCTCAATTTTTAAATCTAAAAAAATATTTACATTACTATAAAATAACTTCTAAAATAAAAATCTTGTAGGCGCTAGAAAATAAAAAGTTATTTCTACGAAAAAAATATAAAAATTGAGTAAAATGAATGATGACCTAAGTCATGATGAAGTAATACAGTTTTCGTTTGAAACGGAATAGACTATTGTGTTTACAAGCCTTTACAAATCACTATTACAAAGAAAGATATTTATATGATTCATTTACACATTTTGATTGATAAAAAAAATGAAGATTTAGGTAAACTTAATGGGAAATATCTGACTAATAATAGTACATTGTACCACATGAATGGGAAATTAGTTTTTGCCGAGTTTGAATCCCAAACAAGCGAAGGATTCTTTAATTGATTCTAAGTTAGAATCCTGAGTGTAGTGAGGGATTCAAAAGCACAAGCAACAAATTATTTGACTAGAAGGGTTACTAAATTTTGCAGCATTATTGATAAATGTTATAAAATAAGACATTAAGCACTGAATTTATTTTACTACAAAACCAGACCTAGAACATTATCAAATCTATCTAAAACTCAACTTGAGCTAGAGCATAAATAAAATCAATCAGTTCAATTTTCACTTTTGAGATTCCAATACTATTTTAACTTTTAAACGAATAGAGTTCATCGTCAGTGAGGCATTCACTGACAGTTGAGAAAGAGAAGAACATAATAACGTCAAGAGTGCGAAGACTCGATAATGAGACCCGTGCAGTCCTAGATGGAAGGATAGAGGAATTGGCAAGGCAAGCTCCCTTAGGCAATAAGTCTAAGGATAAAAATTGTCAACAGGAAGAAGAATGTGTTGGGCAGAATCGTGATACCAAGAGCTTTGGCATCTATTAACTATATTTTGGAGACACTAGAAGAACGAGCGAGAGAGGATTTCTTCAGACTAAAAAAGATTTTGAAAATTAAAAAGCGACTTGCCCAGTGCAATCATAAAGAACTAGTCTCCACTTGCCCTGATTGTATCAAAAAGAAAGCTTTACTAGATGATAGAGAGAAATGCGTTGTTTGCGGTGATTTTATTGGTGAAGAAGATTTTGAGGAAATGACTAGAACAGAGGATGAAATTGAAGAGAATGAAATGAAGTTAGAAGCATTTAAATCTCAAATTGGTGAAATAGTTGAAATTACTAAAGATATTGATAAGGAAGGTATAGTTACGGTAAGCATTGAAGAGTTTTTGAAGACAGCGGAGCAGCTAAAAGAAAAATTAGAAGGACAACTACCAAAAGTGTTAGATCCTATACCTTCTGATACTGCCTTGGACAAGATGTGCAATATTTGCAAAAAGAGATTCAAAGATGAGCAAACAGCTAAACATATGGAAAAAGAAAAAGAAGCGTCTGTACATTCTATTGAAACGGCTAAATCGGAGCGACAGATAGACGTTCCAAAACTTTGCGAGTATCATGCTCAAATGGACGCTGATTTAGAATTAGGTACATTTGAGACTGAAGTTCAAGAAATAACCAAAGTTATCAGGATTAAAAACGAAGACGGTTCTATCAGCGAAGAAAAGAAAGTAATCAGGATCAAAAAAGAAGTGCGAGCTCCTAGTAAACTCATACCTTGTACTTTACCGGTAGCCGAAAATGATGAGAGTAAGCCTACTTTCCAATCTTCTGATGCAACAGATAAATCTAAATCATTTGCTGATTCTAAGACTGTAGGCATTGTGTTGGTAAAAGATTCTAAGAAAATAATAATGCAGCAAGCAAAGTCTGAAATTATGGACAGCTCACCTCATATGGTAAATCCTATAGTAAGAAGCTGTATTTCTTTAATGAGTTTTATGACTGTCGAATCGAGCAATATTACATTCAGCTTTTTAAGCAGTACTGCTACATTGTCTGTTGACAAACTAAGAGAGCTAGCCGCATCGAGTACAAATTTTGAAGAGATTCTAAGACTATTCGAAGTTCAACCTCAAAGCATCAGAGAGGTTTCAATTGAAAATATAGAGCTCAGTAAAAGCTGTAATCTAACAGAATCAGAGAGGAATCTGATAGATAGAATAACTGATGAAACCAGGAAGTCAATACCAAGATCTAAATCTAACAATAATGTCACAGAAGGAGTTACGGTGAAAATTAATACAACTGCTTCTTTTAATGAAAAGAAAAACAATAATGAAAATCAAATCAATGAAAAGTAGCTAATGGATTTAAACTACTCACTCTTATACAGTCTAAAGTCCTTAGATATAAAAGGGTGATTTGCGGCAGCTAAAATTTAAATATAAATAATAAAATACATATTTTCTTTAGGCGGCGAAACGTGCTCCAGAAAATAGTTATCCCGAGAATTAACTTTACTATAAGACATATTATTTTGACGTTAGAAGAACTTGAAAGAGATGATATTTATAGAATAAGACTGATAAAAAATAAGAAAATGAGAGGTAAGAAAGAAGTTAAGAAATCGGACGTATGCCCGATTTGCAATGAAGTTCACGTGATTGCTAAAATTGATGAAGAAGACGAAGTAAATACTACGCCTAGAAAAAGAGAAGAAATGACTGTCGATGATGATTTGAAACAAGTCAATACTGGTGACAGGGCAATTGTTTTTGGACAATCTAGAATAGGACCATCAGAAGACATGTATATTCCGATCTCCTCACATATTTGCGAGTCACTACGCCCAACAGACCCTATCAAATTGTTAACAATTAGTGACACTAATAATGATACAAGGATAGAAGTACTGAAACAACAATTGAACGATGTAATTTTGCTAAGCAAAGTATTTTTAGAAAGTGGAGTCAGGAGTGTTGGTGTGGTAGACTTTCTCAAAGCATGTGAAGATGTTAAAGCCAAAATAGAAAAACTTTTCAAACAAGAAGAACAATCAGATATAGATGATAGAATGGCAGCCAGATTGAAACATCTAAAATTGCATTTACGTGAAGTAATGGAAATTACTAAAGAATTTCGAACTGACACATTTTTATCACCAAGCGTAGAGAATTTTACGAGAATCTGCGAAGACGTTGATGATAAAATCAATATTTGTTTAAAAAGGGTAAAGCCTCAACCCGTTACTGATGTAGCAAAGTCTCGTTTATACGACCTTAAAAGTCACCTTACAGACGTGGTCAAACTGACTGAAGATTATAAAAAAGAGGGTATTTTAACTCCTAGTGTAGAACGGTTTCTTCAGTCATGTGAAGAAGTTAAATCCAAAATAGATCTTTATACTAAAGAAACGGTTGATGATGAAACACAAAAACTAGATGTTTTGAAAAAGCGTTTAAATAAGTTGGAAGAAATAGCAACTTCTGTGAAAGAAGAGGGTCTGACATCACAAAGCATTGAATATTTTTTGACTTCATGTAAAGACTTTAAAGTGAAGTTGGACGACTATAATAAAAAAGTTAAGAAACCTCCCGCTGACGGTGCATTGCAAAAATTGGTTAGTCAGCTAGACGAGACAATAAGTCTAAGCAAAGCAGCAAAGAAATCTGGCCTTATTTCTGATAGCGTTGAAGAATTTATCAAATCTTGTGAAGATACAAAAAATAAAATAGCAACGCGAGAAAAAGAAATGTTATGTAAATCACAACAACCGAAAGTACTTGATCAACTAGAATACAATATTGACGATGTAATGAGAATGGTAAACAAATGCCAAGCTCAAGGCTTAGTTACTCAAAGTATAGAGGATTTTATAAAAACGCTAGAGATGACAAAATCTAAAATAGATAGAGATAAAGCTTGCAAAAAAGTCCCAGCGAAAGACTCTGAATTCAAAATTATATATCCATCATGTAGTGATGTCTGTACTTGTGGAGATCAAGCAAGTCCACCTGGTGAACTAGTATGTAAACATCAATCCAAACCCAGTGCATTTTCAAGCGATCTTTCGTCAACTTGTCAACTTTGTCGGGATATTGATACGGAGACATCTGACGATATAACAGGCTTTGATGATTTTTGTTGTGCTAAAGAACCGACAGAAGAATGGCCTGAATATGTATCTCCAGAGCAATCAGAAGATCTTTCTAGTATGTGTGATGTCTGCAGGAAATATATTGAAGAAGAGAAACAGGCTGCTGAAGAAGATGAACCAAAGCCAGTAGATAGCAGCTTAGGATACTTTGAAAAGAAAGTAAGAAGGATTACAAAAGTAAAGAGAACGCAAAACACTGATGGCACTATAAGAGAAGAAAGAGAGGTCATTACAATCAGAAAAGTACGACGTGATCCCACTAAAACTGATTTCACTGATGAAGATGATGCTCAATATACAGATACTATGTCTCATGAGTCAGTATTAGAAAATATGGATGGAAGTAATGTAGAAACTAATGAAAATAATGAAGAAAGTAATGATAATAATGTGGAAATTAATATTAATGGTGAAACTGATGATAGCGAAGAACTGTGTTCAACACAAAACAGCAAAGGGTGTTTGAGAAGACCCAAGTCTGAATGCTGTGCGGTTATGTTGAATATGACAACTCCTTTTTTGAGGAAACATGTTTCAATGCCTGAGCTCAGCAGCTTATAAATTACAGATCCTCTGATTCTAAGCTTTTTGAAAGCAGACTGTCTAACGCCTTATGTTCTAACACTTATAAAGAAATTTATGTTTACCGTATTCCAATAAAATCTTTTCAATAACTCAAATATAATTTTTATTCGGCATTACACTGCAACCTTGTTCTTCACATTAGGTCTCTTAAAATGACTATTTAGTCATAATAATAAACGAAAATAGTAACAAAACAAAACTCAGGAATCCTTTGATGCTTAAAAAAATATAAGCAAGTAATAAATCTATTCAGATAAAAATAAGACGGGTGAGTTCATAAGACAGCTTAAGATGGAAGAATTGAAATCATAGAGATACATTTTTCACAGGAGAAAAAATGTACTGGTGAAGATTATTATACCAAAACTGAAGAAAACCATCAAATTCATAATGACTGAACTAGAAGAGAAAGAAAGGGAAGACGTTTTCAGACTAAAACGGTTCAAACAATTGAAATCAAGAAAACAGAAAACTGAAGCTCATATTTGCTGCTGTTGTCTGTCTATGTTTGCTTCTGAAGAAGATGTAGTAGAATCAACATGTCCTGTTTGTAAGAAAGCAGCTAAAGCGAAAGGAAAACAATCGGAAATCAGACTCAATGTTGTCCCTTGCAAAAGTGCAATTGCACAAGGGAAAGAGAATAAGAAAATGCTCGATCATCTTATGTCTCATATCGATGATGTTATAGATCTTACTAGAAAATACAAACTAGACGGGATTGTTCCAGCTAGTATCGATAAGTTTATCAAAACTTGTAGTCAAGTGAAAGAGACTATAGAGGACTATGCAAACGCTCCTCCGCTTTGCGATCTATGCAAGAAGTTTCTGGAAGCGACAGGCAGTAGGGTTAAACTAGCATCTCGAACAGCATCATCTAAATCGTTAAATGTACCATGTGCCCCTGAAAAGACTGGCGAGGAAATACCACCCTGCACTGAAAGTTGTTACAATCTGTCACCAGAAAAGGATGATAAGTTAGGCTACTTCGAAAAGAAGTTCAAGGAAATAGTCAAAGTGACTAGACTTCAGAATGAAGATGGAAGCGTGAGCGAGGAAAAGCAAGTTATAACAATAAGAACTGAAAGACGAAATCCTAGGAAGAACGGTACTTTTGATTCGAAAACTATAGGGCCTGGCGGGGGTGGCAAGGGTGGAGGAGTAGGTGGTTGCTGTGGTGGGGGCGGTGGCCGAGGAGGCAGCTATGGAAATGACTACAGCGGTGGGACAGACTACAGCGGTGGAACAGATTACGGTGGTGATGGAGGCCCCGACTTCAGCTCTGGACCGAGAGAAACCAAGTCAGAACACGCCAACCGCAGTCACCAGATGGGAGAACCAAAACTCCGTTCCTGCATGTCAGCTAGCAATCCCAAATCCACCATGAACAAAGATGCTTCTACTAACTTTGATTCGTCATGTCTTTCTGCCAAGAACTCTAAGGTCACTCTACCCCCAGATAACACATCTAAGAAAAAGACTTGTGGACCGTTGCCGAAGATATCAAAAGCTTCTTCTGTGGATTCCGTCTGCTGTCCTAAAAAGACAGCATCGGTGTGTGGAAGTCAACTCGAATCTGGACCGCCTAGCCAATCATCTATACTGCCATGCAAACCGGTCACAACTACAGCTTCAGCACAAACATGCTGCAAAGAGGTACCTGTAAAGAAACCCGCTAAAGACCAGGGTACATGCTGTTTACCAACTTGTGGTGGAGACAAAACCTGCCCAGATGATAAGAACAACAAATTCAAGACTACCTCCACTGAAGCGCTTTGGAGAGATGTATGGACGTCTACCACGGATCTTGGAACGGAACCTAGTCAAGGACCTAGTAGATCTACCAGTAAACCTAGTACCAGAAAGTCCAGTCCAGTACCAAGTTGTTCTAGCAAAGGTTCCGATGACAGTGTTGACAGTGAAAGTGAAAAACGTCCGAAGAAAAAATCAGGCAACTGTTGTACTATCAAAATCATCGCGAAACCTCCCAAAGTCTGCTGCATCAAGGAGAAGCCTAAAGAACCGGAGAAGGAAGTGGTTTTACCTGGTAGCATGTTCGAAACTATTAAGAGCATCTTTCTGCCTCCAACGAGATCGAACGAGAGCTGCAAAGTCGATCCAAACCCACCAAAAGAACCAGAATTTAAGAATATCTGTAAAAGTTGTCTGTCAAAGTTGAGCAGCTTCGCCCCGTCTATGAAACCATCTGTAAAATCACAGTCTTCTTCCTGCAAGATGTGCCAAGCGAGTATGACGTCACAAGAAGAAACAAAGAGCTGTCCCTCATGTGGTTCTCTCGCACTAGTCTCTTCCTGTGGTTCTATGTCCTGTAAATCCATGGGGATAGGATCAAGCACCAGCCACACTTGCCAACCGACTCCGTCTACTCCTTCTCTTCACAGCCAGAAGCACACGTGCTGTTTAGAGAAGAAGAAGCACTCAGATGATGATGACGAAGAAGACGAGAATACCTGCTGCGCTATGGCTCAAACGAACAAGTCCAAAACCATCTGCTGTTCAAAGAAGAAGACTAGTTCTGTTTGCTGTCCAGCCAAATCTTCTAGTGCAGAAGTGAAGTCCACTAAATCTGCCTCAGGGTCTTGTAACATGAAAAGTGACGCCACAACTTGTACCAAACGATCTGCGAGATTTGACGTAAGACCATTGCAAAGGCATACCTGTGAGAAGGTTAATCTGGGAGCTTGCACATGCCAATCTGATCCTAATGCTAATAGAAATACGGGTAGGAAACCTGTGAAGCGATCTCAATCGTTTTACGAAGACGATTATTATTATTTCAAATGGTGAACTCCGAATTATTCAAACTCTTTGGAATCTCCAGTCCCACTCAATCCAGTATGGTAAACTCTTCCGATATATTCCGAATGTTAAATTGTACTTACTCAAATGTTTATTAAATCAAACACGTTTTCAGTGAAAAACTGGCCAAGCTTGCTATTTTTCTTCATTTCTTTCATGAATTATCCTGATAACTATGTCAAAGTTATGAAAGTTATTAGACAAGGACAGACGCTCGCCTTACGTCTTTTCTCTCTGTCTAGCGCCTTATGTATAAGAATAGCAAGACTTGGTGTTATTGCATTCAAAATGTTTCATTATATTGGAATCTCAAAACGTGATAAAATGTTTGTCAGTTCAATAAAGTCGTTAATTATTCACAAATTACGTCATTATCGTTCTTCTATGACTAAGTTGTACTTAAACAGTAACTAGGTCTCTACAGAGTATTGTCTAGGCTACAGAATTGAAAACGCTAAATCTAGTATGGTCACCGTTGTATGAACCAAATTGACTGGATGCATTTAAACAGTGATGCTAAACTTTTGAAAACCATACTTCATTCCGTCATTTCTAGTAAAATAAATAAATCAATCAAAAATATTTATCAAAATATAAAAAAAAACATTTTTTTTATCGAGTCTTATTTAAGTAAGTATTATTATTATGTAGTAAATTGGTAAGCTCGAGTGTTGTAAATATTCTATTCGACCCCTCGCAGACTACAGACTTTCTATCGGCCGATAGTTGAGACGGAATATATTTCGGCTCGTAATGAGTATGGAGAAGTATAGCCCGTCTCAACTATCGGCCGATAGAAAGTCTGTAGTCTGCGATGGGTCTAAAGGTGCATTAACACGATGCGATTTTTTGGACGATTTGCTAAGCCTCGCCCATTGAACGTGTCGACGAGCGTCGCGCTATGACAAATTGCATACGATGAGCGTTAACACGTGAAACATTTCCGAGCGATACGACATCGTATGGGTTGAAATCGCGTCTTGTAAATGCACCATAAGAAGGACGATGAAAAGGGGGTAGGTAGACAGAGCCACAAAATACCCATTACATGAAAATTATTTACGATGTCAGTCAAAAGTATAGTATATTTCATTACAAGTGCGGAAAGGCTGTCATTGCAAAGAGTTCCGACAAATGTCTACCCGAGCCGAGGCGCAGCCGAAGGCGAGGGTTGACAGTCGGAACAAGTTGCAATGACGGTTCCGCACGTGTACTGAACGACTATTTTTAATACAGCTGCGAAAAAATGAAGCAATTTAATAAAATAATAAAAACACAATAAACTCAACTAACTTAACATTTATTTCTTATAAAAGTTATAATTCACATAATACATTGAAATTGTATTAAAAATCAAATATCATTAGTGAATGGTTCGCCTGCTCCGCGCCAGGTGGCGGCGCGCTCCTATCTGTCATCATCACTATCAACTGGTTTTACTCAGGATGTTTTCCTTTGCCGTGACAGTTGGGAAAGAAAACGCACGAGTGCGGGAAAGGTAAACTAAAAGCACGAGTGTGTAATAGCCCCCGAACCCCCCGAACGCTATACGTCCCTGCAATACGCAACTTTTTGAGCAACTGTATTAAAAAAGATTTTACCATGACAGAGAGGAGTACAAAGTTTTCACTCATTCATTTCATTCGTTCATTATATAATGTCGATAAATCATCCCTAAATGTCAAGGAAAGGTCAAATTGAGTAGTTGGCCCTTCTTAATTAAAGGGTTTGGGAGCAAATATGGACCCTTGGTTTAATCTTTGTATGAAATCAGACGATATGGATGGAAATTCTACAACCAATTAACTTGTTTCTAGAAGATATTATAGGAATAATCTTGCTTACATCATAGAAGAAAACAGGTACAGCACTGGTGGTCTAGTGGTAGCAGCCTCGTCTTTCGATCCTTAGGTCGTGAGTTCCAATCCAGTCGTGCAGCAATGAGCTTGACTATTTCGTTTTAAGATGGATCACCTAAAAGCTAGGCTCCAAACCGTGTTTGTTGCCCTGATTCCTCACGGTATTGGTCGCGAAAGAACAGGAGTAAAATTACTTTTAAGACTATTCTAAGTGATCCCAGCGGTCCTACTGAATAAATGCTTTTTGACTTAGACTCTACCTAGGTGCCCGTACTCTCAAACGGTGACGAAAAACATCGTGATGGGAGCTGCAATGTCTAGCAAGTATTTCACAGTAGAAAAACACAGCTAAATGTGGTCATTTAGCTGTCTGTTAGAGATCTCTCTTCAGCGATAAGGTCGTATTGTATGGTTACAATACGACCTTATCGCTGAAGAGAGATCTCTTCCAGGCAACCTTTGGATGGAGAGGAACCTTAGTGAAAGTATATAATTTAAAACAAACATTAGGATAGTAAGTCCGTATGAGTCAGTGGCAGGGCCTGTTTAACCCTTAGGCTAATTAGGCTGCAGCCTAGGGCGCGAGGATCGGGGGGGCGCGATGAAATCGTATCTTCGCAAGCACTATAAATCTAGTTTTCACACCCGGTCCAAGAAAACCATACATTTTTTCGTCTCACATTCTTAACAGAAAGTAAACCATTTCTCCCTCCTAAAAAACAAAATGGCCGGTGGGAGGTAAAGTTGTATGGGATTTCATTTCTCCCTCTGAACCTCATGTGAACAGATAAGTAATGAGATTTGAATTATATCAAATGTATAGAAAAACACTCGACCGTTCACACTCAACCGATGATACGTTAGTGCGTCGAGTGTGAACGGTCGAGTGTTTTTCTATACATTTGTCAGTTCTGGCGTTCCGCGACCGATAATACGCGACGGATCTTCCGTTAGATATGAACCGACCCTAAGTAGTCTACATAAACTGAGCCAATACAAGTCATGCGGCCAAACACGACATGGATTTGGTTTTCTCCAAGATAGCCTGCAGGGTGCACTATGTTTTTCTATAAACCCACTTCTGCTAATTGCGTTTGCTATAACTTCAGCAGCTATAACCGAATATTGATATAACGGTTCAATTCTTATACACTAGTTTCGTTATAAAACCACTTTTACTAATTTGTGATTTATATAACTGTACTATATTCTCTAATCGTAAAATACATAATTGTTTTTATTATAACGACCATTAGCGATACATTTAATGTGTTATAAAGTTTATCATATACTCTTCTCATCTATTATAAACCAAAGACTGGGCAAGGTGCTTGAAGAGGCACAACCTGTGGAGCAGGCTGGGTTCAGGAGGGGGTTTTCAACGATTGACCATATACACACTATTGAATTAATAATTGAAAAATACCAAGAGCATCAGAGACCTCTGTATATGGCCTTCATTGATTACCAGAAAGCTTTTGACACTTTGCACCACACTAGTATTTGGGAGGCCCTTACAGAGCAAGGCGTTGAGGATCACTACATAAAAGTTATCAAAAGTATATACAAAAACAGTACTAGTAGAGTGAAACTTGAAACTATTGGCCCTAGTTTTCCTATCGCTAGAGGGGCCAGGCAAGGGGACCCCTTATCTCCAAAGCTATTTATAGCCACACTAGAATATATAATAGCCAAACTAGACTGGAAAAGATACGGAATAAAAATAGATAACAACTACCTCAGCCACCTGCGCTTTGCCGATGACCTTATTTTGCTGTCAGAAACAAGCACCCAACTACAAGAAATGATAGAATCACTAAATGTGGCTAGCAAGAAAGCAGGCTTGGAAATGAACCTTACAAAAACAATGCTAATGACAAATAGTATAAAAAGGAACATTACAGTTGGAACCCACCCATTGACCTATACGGATAATTATACATACTTAGGGAAGCAAATTGGATTTCATAGAGCAAATAATGAATTAGAAATTGACAATAGAATACAACGGACATGGAATAAATACTGGGGCCTCAAAGAAATCTTCAAAAGTAACATGCCTGTATATTTAAAAACTAAAGTTATGATATCATGCCTTCTTCCATGCCTAACCTACGCATGCCAAACATGGAAGTTCACAAATAAAATTAGAAATAAAATAAACACTTGTCAAAGAGCCATGGAGCGCAGCATGATGAACATCAGAAAAATCCACAAAGTCAGACACACAAAAATAAGAAAACTAACAAAGGCAACCGATGCTCTCAAACTTGCTCAAAGGCTAAAATGGAAGTGGGCGGGGCATGTTGCAAGAATACGGGACCAGAGATGGACAAAAAAGGTAACAATGTGGAAGGGCCCAAAAGGCAAGAGGCACAGAGGACGACCATGTGCCCGCTGGGAGGATGACATCAGAAACACAGCAGGTCCGGATTGGATAGAGCTGGCGCAAAATAGAGAGAAATGGCAATTTCTGGAGGAGGCCTTCACCTTGAAAGGGGTTCTTGAAGAGCACTAACAAAGAAAAAAAAACATACCTACCTAAGAAGAAGAGGGAGACTAAAAATTTTAAATTAAAATGAAATATTAATATTTTGCATGAAATTAGTACGAAAAAATTATTATAAATAACTATTAAGAATTTGAATTGAATTAATGCATGGAATGTTAGGTAAGATTGTGTAATTATTCAAGAAATAAAAGGCTTTTTATTTTATTTTTATTTTTATTTATTTATTTATTAAAGTTTATCACATCTAATTGCATTATTACTAATAGTATTTTGCTATAATAATATTCAATAAGTAAACTGTACCTATTAACTACACCATTAATAGTGCCTTAGACCAATACCAACCAGGTGAATTTTTAAGAGCGATTGCTTTAAACCTTTATTTAAAATAGTATTAAAGACTACCTATAGATCTAAATAAAATAATTCTATTAATTTTGCATGCATACCTACGTTTGTTTTATTTTTTCTACCTATAACGATAAGGTTATAATAGGGACAAGTCGGTTCTGGCACTCGCCGGCCGCTACCGCGGCACGCTTCGCTCGGCTCGTGCATGGTTTGGTCACTATTGAAACCATGCTCGTCGCTACGCTCCTCGCAACCTATTCTACAGGTCTGTTATCCTGTTATGGCAACACTAAATTTATAGAAAGTTCCTATTTAGAATACCTATATAGTATATTATATGATACAGTTATAACAAAAAAACTTTATAGAATATGGACCTATAGTAAATAAGTGTTCGAACTAATACAACAATTATAGCCAATAATATTTAGAACAACTGCACTTAGATCAAATATACGTTATGTCTATACTTATGTATAGCAAACACTATTAGTACAAGTGGGTTTATAGAAAAAGTATGAACACCAGCCTGCAGTCATGTGTCATGATTTTGGTCATTATGGACGCGCAGATTAAAAGACAACGTCAGTTTCGTTTGCAGATCGATCTGCAAACTTACAATAAGTAGTATGACTACGAATCATGTTAACTTTTTTACAAACAAAGACAAAAGTAAGTAATATACTACTGTTGCCGACCGTAACACACATGGTGGGGGCGCGTCCTGATTATTAGCCTAAGGCGGTCAGAACTCTTGATCAGCCGCTGGTCAGTGGCCAACTCTGGTGATGGAGTTTTTAGGCCGCCGTAACCGTCAATTTAACGTGCCCTCCGAAGCACGGAAGCGCTCAGATGAAAATGCTTCTGGCAGTCACCCATCCGCTTACAGGCTGTTTAGAACGTTGCTTACTTCGACGATCTAGAAATAGAAACATTTATTGCACTTATGTTGTTACATACTTATTATGTTGTTAGTGTACATATTGTTTGAAAAATAAACCCTGCTAGGGCACAGCAATATTTTGCTAGGGTTGCTATATAATATAGCAACCCTAGCAAAATACCTATACATGCAAAACTTATTTCCTACTTTACTAATGACTTATTGCCTATTAATGGTGCATGACTGGAAGAAAGCGCTCACAGCGATAAGACCGCCCATTGTACTTCGCTTTAAATATTTTCTTGTATCTTTGTTTGTATTTTGTAATGTCCATGTGGTGTACAATAAAGTATTTTCAACCTATCTATCATGACCTAAACCTATCACAAAATTCTAAAATATGCGTCCTTTCTATGTAATTTTCTATCCTATCCATCCAAAGGTTACCTGGAAGAAATTGCTTTCAGCGATAAGGTCGCCCATTATTGCACATTAATTAAGAACTGTTTTTGTTACTTTTGTGTTTCTTTCTTTTCGGTGTACCTACATACATTAAAGTAATATTCTATTCTAATATGACTATTTACCTAGAGTTTTTTTAAGAATCTATCAAGAACGACTAAGCAAGCACGACCACTAGCGCTTCATAAGCATTATATAGCCAGTTCAAATTGTCTCCAAGACTTACGCAATCATCATTCATCATTGGCTTGCCCTTATCCCGCCTATGCGGGGTCGGCACAACATGTTCTCCTTCTCCTCTATCACTCGTCATCTCCACATCCACTCCTTTCTTACCCATATCTTCTTTCACACAATCCATCCATCTTTTCTTAGGTCTACCTCTACTCACTCATCCACATTCATTTCCATCACCCTTTTAGTTACATGAGTTTCATCCCTCCGCATTACGTGCCCTTACCACGCTAACCTAATTGCTCCTCAACTTTTCAGTCACCGGCGCTACTTTCAGACTTCCCCTAATATATTCATTCCTCACCTTATCCATTTGCGAGACTTACGCAATGTAGACTAGAATAGCAACTAGGTCTAGACAATACAGATCTAGGTAGTTAGTCTACCACCTAGCAGGAATGATTGGAATATTATTAATTCTTGGCATCGACCACGTAATTAGAGGGTACTGCGTCTCCTTTATTTTTTAATGTCTACGAGTTTGTATTATAGGGCTGTCACATACATCCATACTTCCATACTTCCATACTATACTATATATACTATATACTATATATACTATATACTATATAATATTATAAATGTGAAAGTAACTCTGTCTGTCTGTCTGTCTGTCTGTTTGTTACCTTTTCACGCCCAAACCGCTGAACCGATTAAGCTGAAATTTGGCATGGATAAAGAGTATACCCCAGGGATGGACATAGGCTACTTTTTTTTGTCAATTACCATAAGGGGGCGGGAAAATAAGGGCTGGAAGTTTGTATGGGGAAAAAAGTTAAGCAACCCTGGGCGCGGTCATAAAAAGGATGGGTGACCGCCGCCAGTCACTTTTTGCACTCTAGATTTTTTTACTTTTTTTTGTATTTTGCATAATAAATTATTTTAAAATTAATGATAAACATGTAACATGTGTATTCCCACCCATCAATATATCCGAACTCCGAAGTTATGATTTTTTGATATTAAAATATTTTTTCCTTGGCCATAGTTAGAACGCCATCTATTGGTCTAGAGGTCAAAACTACTTTACACTTTTTCTCCTAGGTGGCGTTTCTAGCGGAGATCGAAATACGAAGGAGTATAATTTTCTTTGATTTTGAGTTTTGAAAAGTTAATGGAGATTTTTGCTTAGAGTTTTCGATATTTTATATTGCTGACGAAGTCGCGGGTAGGTAATATTAGTTAATCGTTTTATTTAGAAATTCAACACCATACAGTACTTGCTAAGTATTCAAAAAAAAATATGTTTCGAGTCAATTTCTTCAAAAAAATTGCCGCTCGCTTCAGGGATTCTATACCAATTACCGTATTCGTTTTGTTCTTAGCATTGCAACATCTGGGTAAGATTTTCCCTACCTCTATCTTGGGATTCTTGAGAAACATAAATATAAAAAAAATATTATTATTATATCAAGCGACGGAGTTTTATATTTTGTATATAGGTACCTACTCTCGATTCACTCAAAACTCCTCTACTTTGTTCCTAATAATGCGCAGACGAAGTTGCGCGGGTCAGCTAGTACATACATAAAATCACGCCTCATTCCCAAAGGGGTAAGCAGAGACCACGGATCTCCACTCGCTACGATCCTGACACACATTCACTCTCATTACATTCTTCATACATGCTCGTCGGTTTAGGGTACTTTTGACCTGGCCCTTCTCCAAAATGTCGCCAATTTTATCCAAGAAGGTTCGCCAAGGCCTTCCCCTTCCAGCTGTCCCATACATACTGGCCTCATACACTTGCTTTTTCAAACGACTGTCATCCATCCTCTCTCCAAACTGCAAAATGCTGTCACGTAAAAACTGTAAAAAGAGCAAAGATTTGTTTGTTTGTGCGTATGGTTGTTTGAATTGAATAGACTCCAAAACTACGGGACCGATTTGAAAAAATATTTCACCATTTTGCACCAATCTTGCATTATCCCTGATGAACATAGGCTTAGGTCTTATGTTGTACTATATGCTTACCAGTTTTCGAAAATAGTGCGCTCCTAAGTCGTATGGTCTAAAGTCTATATTTACGTATAAATTTGACGTTTTTTAAATTATAATTGATTTTCATACGAGTGACAGCCCTATCCAAATCGTCTGGCACGCCGCCACGCAACTAAACATTATTCTGTGCCGGCGTAGTACGCAGACGTGACGTCACAGGATTCCGTCCCGTTTATTTATTCCTGTAAATTGGTTGATCTCTGAAATTCAAATGATTTTGTACGCTTCGTTTTTTGTTTGCGTTTGATGAATGTTATATTACGAGTTAGAGTTTTGAGTTTACTAGCGGCCTGCAGTTTCGCTCGCACATCACTACATAGTATAAAACAAAGTCACTTTCTCTGTCCCTATGTATGAGAGATTAGAGAGGGATTCAAGCGGAACGTTTATATGTATAATACATGCATAATATAGTAGAATTTAGTTAGTGAAAGGAGTGAGTTCTGGTATGACGAGTGATAGAGGGAAATGGAAGAAAGAAACACGTTGTGCCGACCCCACTTAGTGGGATAAGGGCAGGAAGAAGAAGAAGAATATAGTAGAGTTTAGTATCAGCATTGCACCCGTGCGAAGCCGGGGCGGGTCGCTAGTTAAATAAATAATGCTGGACAATTTCACACAGCATCATCTAGCCCCGTACTAAGCATAGCTTGTACTATGGGAACCAGATAACTGGATATTCTACTTACATACTTTTTGTTTGTAAATACATACATAATATACATACACCCAGACCCGAGATAAATATTTGCAGATCATACAAACATTTATCCAGCGGCGGGGATCGAACCCGCAACCTGCTGCGTCTCAAGCGGGCTTTCACCCACTCCGCCACAGAGGTCGTCAATAGAGCATATTAGTCAGAGCTTACATTTGTTCCCTTTCTCTTTTGTTTTAAATTCATTGTTACTGTACCGATTAGGTACTTATGTACCTACTTATGACAAAACGCGTTTATTGAGACAACAATCACATTGTCTTAGGTTACCTGATTAGAGATCAGACGATGCGGCTGTTTTCCTAAGGAATTTGCTGAAAAACTACATCCCACTCATAGAAAGCTGAAAGTTTGTGAGTTTGTTTAGAAAGAAGAAAGAAAGAAAATGAAGGAAAACATCGTGAGGAAACCAGTTAGTATTCTTATAGGCGGCGATGGGCTTGCAACCTGTCACGTATGGAATACTAACTTCTGCAAGATGTGGGCATGTATCAAAATGTATTTGTACATGCCTCTGACTACCCCCTTAGACATCTTCAAAGGATCTGGAATATAAAGATCTGAGAGAATGTCTACCGTGCCTTGGGGATACAGTCGTGACCCTGTTTACGTTTACGTTCAACAAATCAAATAAGTAGGTATGAAAATAAAACAATAATAAAATTGACACAAATGAAAAATGACTGTTGAAAAGGCAACTACTCAGCAACTTGCCTAGATCCAGGGATCAGACGCTGTTTTTCAGTGTCGTCTTAGAGGGAGGGGAGAGGGGAAGGGGGACGGTGTGTATAATGTGCTGTAGCTAACTGTAATGTCCCGGTAACAATGTTTAGATGTTTGTATGTTTGTGTTTCAATCACGCCTAAACCAGGAAACCGATTTGGACGAAACTTGGTATAGGCGTAGAAGTGACCTGGAATGGCATAGGCTATTCAAAATGTTCGTACCACGCGGGCGAAGCCGCGCGCAGAAGCTAGTCAAGAACATTTTAACAGACATCAAAAAGAAGAGGTTGTGATCTTTTTTTTTTTTTTTTTTTTTATGATTAATGGGTCGACTCTTGACCTCGAAACTTACATAGGCAAGAATGAGGTCTACGATGGAGCGAGCCTACCCAGAAGGTGCCTATTAACTCTCTTCTTAAAAACATCAGGGTCGTAGCTCAGCGGAAATACAGACGCGGGAAGCTGATTCCACATTTTTGCAGTGCGCATAATAAAAGAACTTTGAAAGCGCTTAGTTCTAATAAGTGGAATATCAACCAGGTTTTTTTATTTATTAGTTTTTTTATTTATTTATGATGAATATCCCGGTTACTTAAGTCGTTGAGCTGTGGAGTTCTTAGATCCCTTGCAGACTACAGACTTTCTATCGGCCGATAGTTAAGACGGGCTATACTCGTACTTCTCCATACTCATTACGAGCTGAAGTATATTCCGTCTCAAGTATCGGCCGATAGAAAGTCTGCAGTCTGCGAAGGGGCTTAAGGCGGGCTAAAAACTCCGTCACAGAGTTACCCACTGACTCATACAAACATAGGTAGGTAGGTTAAACATACCTACGTTTTATTAACAAACGATCCTTGAACTTTCAAGGGTATGACTTGCAAAAGTCTAGTAAGTATAAAATGTCTTCGCCGAATCGTGTCGTCTCGAATCAGGGTTCTGATTGCAGGTCATTTTAACCTAATAAATCATTGGACACACCCAGATCAATGACTTATTTAGTACATAGTAAATGACACAGCTATGCTTTGTGTACTTCGTTAGGCTTAGAGGTACCAAATATGGATTATTACCACTGACCCCACTTCGTCCCCATTGGGAACTTACTTACTCCTTTGGCGCAGTGACACAAAGTGAGTCTTGGCCTCCGATACGAGAACTCGCCACTTGCTCCTGTCCAACGCAGTGTCCTGCCAATTGTCGGCTTGTAGATCCCGCAGATCAGCTTCCGTCCGGGCCATTGGAAACGAGCGGATTTTTTTTCCGTTCACCCCCACTACTTATATTTTCAAATGGAACTACTCTATATCGATCGAACTTCATTTAGAAGTTCGTTTGATCATATATAAGTACTCAGTAAATGATACAGCTATGCTTTGTGTACTTCGGAGGCACGGTCCGAGGGGGGGGGGGGGTCACAGGGGACATGACCCCCCTCAAAATCGTACACGTCAAATAGTAAAATCTTGTGTATTGTGCAATAAAGTCTTATATTAGTGTAGTGACCCCCCCCCAAATTTCAGGCTGCGACCGCGCCTGGTACTTCGTATTAGGCTTTGAGGTACCAAATATGGGTTATTCCCGCTGACCCCCTCTGCTTTTACGAGGGGTGTGAAAGGTAATTATATTTCCCTTTGGCCCTCACTAGATACAATATTATTAGGGTTCAAATATGCAGTGGATACAGTCAGCTACTAGTTTATTATGAACTAACTACAGATTTTATCGAAATCCTTAAAATTGTTATTTATTTAACCCAGATTCTATAAACATTTTTAATAGAAAACTAACAAGTGATGAATCTCACCATATACAGGGTGGTCGAAACAGTAACGTCAAGAGAAAAACATCATAACCGGTATCCGAAAATAACTCATGTATGCTCTATATCTTTTTTTCAAGTTTCAAGTTTTTCAGTTTATTTATAGAGTTAAAACCTAGATCCCTTTATGGACTTTGCCGTCGGGTTTAATCTACAAGACTCAAGACTATTTAGTACGTGCGTCATAAGGTAGCGTGCAGAGTGCGTCGGCGCATTACACGCGCGGCCGCGTTGCCTCGGGTTGCATCGACACCCGACGCCGAATAGCGATCTAATTTACAAGCAGAGAGCGGATCGAGGTTTTTTATTGACGAAAGAGGCGTCAAGTTCACGAGAAAGTGAACGAAGGAGGATGCGAGAACTAGACGCCAAAAGAGAACACCTTAAAAATAGACCGTATGCCTATATATATTATAACTTTGTAAATGGCACATTAACTTGCGCTCCTTGTTGGGTGTTAGGTATTGGGATTCTTCCAGGTGATTGTACAAAAACGGAACTCCAACTTACTAACAATTTATATTGAAATAATGGGTACAGTGGTTGTACAATTTAATTATGAAACGGGCGTGCAATTGTTCACGGCTGCCGAAATGTGTCAAGTTGTAATGGCGTCGCCGGATGCGCGTACGCCTAGGGATGTGCTTGTGCATAGGGATGGGCTGGTGTCCGCGTAGGGATGCCCATCGACCACAGATTAAGTATTTGTTTCCTAAACATTGGGCCTTTAGCGCTAAAAAAGGGTATATAAGCTATATGCGGGCTAAACATCCAAGCCCATAGGGAAAAAAAAAGCCAAGTCTCCGTAGCCGAAATCGGCCAGGTGGATTATTATTAATTGTAAGTACCTACTACAAGATATCCAATACGAATCCATACCATCCATACTTCTACACTAATATTATAGACGAAAGATTTGTTTGTTTGTTTGAGTTGAATAGGCTCCGAAACTACTGGACCGATTTGAAAAATTCTTTCACCATTAGAATCCTACATTATCCCTGATGAACACAGGCTATATTTTATGCCGGGAAAGTCAGGTTTTTACGAGGGAACGCGGGTAACACCGCGACGCACAGCTAGTAATATTATAAATGTGAAAGTCAGTCTGTCTGTCTGTCTATCTATCTGTCTGTTTGTTAAAAACCGCTGAACAGATAATGCTGAAAATTGGCATGGATAAATCGTTTTTTTCCGGGATAAAAAGTAGCCTTTGTACATAGGCTACTTTTTATCCCTACTTTTCTTCTTTCACGTAAAACGTCGGCATCGTCTAATTTACAAGCGGGAAGCGGGCTAACGGATATGTAGCAATTTCCAAAAACTAAGGTACCACGTCGAGATCCTAGCGTTGCCACTGCATAAATACTTATTGACTTTGAGTATATTTTGGACTCGCTAGAATCTTGTCCCTTGTCCCAGACTAGCCCGTGTTCGCGTGTCTCAGCTTGTTTCTCGTTGAATTGATTTATAAACAAGAAGATTAACACATCTCAAGGAAATGCCTTTCATTTGATATTATTTAATTAATTGCCGAGAAAATAGAATCGTTGTATTATGAATTTGACAGTTTGTATGTTTGTTTCACATATTAGAATTATATTTAGAAGATTTATTAACACGCCATAATCCATAGTAATATTATAAATGTGAAAGTAACTCTGTCTGTCTGTCTGTTTGTTACCTTTTCACGCCCAAACCACTGATCAGATTAATTATTAGATTAGGCTGAAAATTGGCATGGATAAAGGTTGTATCCCAGGGAAGGACATAGGCTACTTTTTATCCCGAAAAAATGAAATAATCCCGAGGGATCACGGGGACCAGGAGAACAGGTATTTTTTTATTATTTTTTATTTATTAAATAATGAAGATTTAGTAATAAATAAATAAATGCTGCTGGACACAGCATCATCTATCCTCAAAGTAAGCAGAGCTTGTGTTATGGGTACTACATGACTGAAATACTACTTATATACTTTTTGTTTGTAAATACATACATATTATATATAGATTCACCCAGACCCGAGATAAATATTTGTAGATCATACAAACATCGGTGTCGTGGGGATCGAACCCGCAACCTCTTGCATCGCAGGCGGGCTTTCGCGCACTGCGCTGCAGAGGTCGTCAATATACTGCGATCATCACGCAACCAGCATCATATTACATGTAACATGATCGCAAATCATCTTATGTCAAGCGGCAGCCATCATGGTCGGTACCTTGATGTGATGCGACGGGTCAGTCAAACATATTGTCTGCTTAGTCTAGTAGTGTGGTCTATTTAGATAATAACGTGGATTTGCTTGCGATAAAATCCATCATACATACATACATACATAAAGTCATGCCTCTTTCCCAAAGCAGCAGGCAGAGACCACGGATCTCCAGTCGCTACGATCCTGACACAACTTTCGCCTCATTAACTCTCATTACATTCTTCATACATGCTCGTCGGTTTAGGGTACTTTTGACCTGGCCCTTCTCCAAAATGTCGCCAATTTGATCCAAGAAGGTTCGCCTAGGCCTTCCCCTTCCAGCTGTCCCATGCACACTCGCCTCATACACTTGCTTCCAAAATCCATGTCATTTTTAAAAGCTTTTTATTAAATTCATCATCATCATCTCAGCCATAGTCCACTACTGAATATAGGCCTCCCCGATTTCCACAGCGATCGATCTTGTGCAGCCTGCTACCACTACCAGCAACCTTTACCAGATCGTCTTTCCATCTTGGGGGCCGTCTTCTGCTTTATTAATTGCAATGTTTGTATGTATGTTTGTCCGGGTCAAAACTTGCAAGCTAAAGATCTACTTAGTGGCCGATTAAGCTGAATTTTGGTCTGCTGAGCTGAGTCTTTTTATTTATTTATTTATAAGGAAAAAATAACTTAATTAGGTGAAACAGAAAGCCAATTACAGGTTTTCACGTTTTGAGGCAGATTAGTGAAAGAAAGGTGAGAACAGAATGAAAGTTAACTAAAATTTGGAATAGGTATTAGGTACATACATACAACAGAGAAATACAAAAGAAAAGAAAAATAAACTAATAATAACACAACCACTTAAAGAATCAAAAACTAAACAAAATACACTACTTGCACACTTGACACTACACATTAGGTAAATATAGGTAAGATAAGATAAGATAAATGTAGGAAATCGCGCTAGCTTTTTCCCGGGATGCTGATTGATAACACCGAGTTAACTTTACTTAAGTATTTATTACACGAAAGATAATAAAATAGTAGAAATGAGTGCGGTTTGTGTGGATGATGCTGATGCACTGGCTTACGTGTGTCGCCCGTCCGCGCTCGCGCCGAGGGCGACCTACTTAGGCCGAACTGCTGATGATGCTGATCAATGTGTTCGATGAATCGAACATGCTCCCGAGGGAGGATTGCCGGATGAGATGAAATAAGGTGCTACAATAAGTATAAGGGGTTAGTAAACATAATTTAATGAAACAATTGTTGTGCTTAGGCTAATGCATGTTAGAACAATGTTTTTTGATGTACCTAGTTGGTGCTGCTAAAATGATTTTAATTTTATAAATTAATGATAACTAGTCTCTATCTATTGTGAACACTGATTGTTTGGCGGGTTTATCACGTAAACTGGACCACCGCACGGTCCTTCCGGCACTGCACTCTGGTTCAGTAACGAACTGATTGCGCGCACTAACACTCTCACTGCTGAAGTACGCTTGTCTTGGCGGAAAAGGTGAGGGCGGCGGCGGCGGTGGCATCACATGTGCTGGATCGCGCTGTATTGCCACAGTGGGAGCGGGCGCGGTAGGAGTCGAGCTGACTGCTACTCGTCGTAGTCGCCTCCACAGGAACCACAGGAAGGCCGCCACGCCGGCTGCTAACACGCTATACGATATAGCATACTGGTGTATATCGTGCGTAGTAAGGGTCACCTCTTGCTGAGCTGCTTCTTTCATAGCCTTGATCTGGTCACCGAGCTGCTGTAGCGACGTATTTAGATGAAATTGATCTTGTGTTGGTTCAACTAACGGTAAAGTTGTGGTGAACGTATGATGTTGTATTGGAGCTATGTTTGTTATTACTAAGTCGGGTTTGAGTGCGAGCGTATTTTGATGCTGATAAGAATAGAGAGTGACGTCACGACCTTTGGCCGTGCATTGTTTACTAAGTTGAATGAGCCCGGCCTTGCTGACTTCGCGGACTCGTGTTACACTGTCGCATATGATTGTCAAGGAATATGTGTCACATGCGAAGTATAAATAGATCGATGGGTCATGTAATTGAACCCATTGATTCTTGCAGCTTTCCCTATTGATCTTGCACGCATTCGTTTTTTCAATTTGGCAAAACTTCTCGTCTGGGTCCAGATGCTTGATGGGGCCTTGTAATTGACAAAAGTATGTTTCCTCTTGGTATTCACAACCCTGAAGGTCGACGCTTGAGATTGGTAGATACGCGTCCCTCATTAGGTTGGTTGCTATGAAATCGGTGACTAAATTTACGCTTATCATCTTGTCCCCGATTTGTAAAGGTACTGGTATTAAGTGATATAGCTGGAAACTGTCTCGGCTTATTAGAGGTACGCTGATTTCAAATATGACGTAATCACTGCTCATTCTTGCTTTGACTTTCAATAGTTGGTAAATTTTATAGAGGTTGACTTGAATGTTGTCCACGGGTAGCGTAAGCTCCTTTGAGATGTGACTAGAAACTATTTGAAGCTCGTCGTTAAGCTGCTTTGGAGTTAACAGATGTAGGTTTATTTTGCCGTGATAAATATCTGTCAGGGTGTCGAGAAGTGTATCCTGTATTTGCTTCAAGTTTCGGATCATATTTGAGGTTGCCATTGCTGCTAAAGTAAACTCTTGTATCAGAGACATGCTTTCATACTCCTTTTGAAGTTGCTTAGTTGTTTGAGTAAGATAGTTAAGATGTCTGTTTATAAGTTTATGTTGGGACTCTATTGCTTGTTCCGTTCGCTTTAAAACGTTGTATTCCGCTTCTACGACAGACGTCTGGTTCTTCCAAAGTTGCATCAGGTGCTTTTCGTTGCTGTGAACAAGCTCAATGTCCTGCTGATATTTATCAGCAAAACTTTGGTCGAGTACTCCAAACAATGAGTTAGCTATCGAGCCAACTGCATTAATAAGTCCGCGTCGGGACCTTGACCGCTCGCCGAAATGCTGATTTAGCAGCAGCTGATTGTAGTACTGTAGTTCGCTATAATCGTGTTTCACTTGTAATAAAATCATATTGCAATGACTCGCTTCTTTAACCTTATCACAAGTTTGCTCGAGGTATTTTGTGAATGCATTTATCGCCTTATCTCCTTGCCAATATGGTTGCATGTTATAGTAAGATACTATTTTCCACTGATCACGTATTAAATGCATCCTACCTGTTGGATCGTAGTACAATGATTGATTGCTGCTGAATTGGGTTATGTTGGCAGATTCGCTGGACCAAATGAAGCTCATAAAAAAGATTATAGATAATGCTATGTTGATAAATTTAGGACGCTGTTTGACGTACGTTCCCTTGCTATCTTTTGCTGATTTCGCGCCATTTGGTTGACCACTATCTTCGACTTTAGTTTCCTTGCTTTGCTCGATGGGTAAAATGGATAATTTTATAATAGGACGCTTTATTATGCCATTTTTCGTTTTGAGTGACACTACTCTTACCAAACCGTCATTTCCGCTGTGTACTTCTACCACTCTCCCCACTGGAAATTTTGCTGATGTGAAGTTATCATCGTGGATGGTTACCAAATCACCTACTTCGATGTTTCTCTTCGATTTTAACCATTTACCGCGAACAGATAACTGACTGAGATATTCCGTCTTCCATCTCTTCCACAGGTCTTGGAATATCTTGTTTGTTAAGTGCCACCTGGTCCTGGCGTCATTGGCTGTTTCTATGACTGTCAGGCCTGCGTTGCAGGTTAGAAAGTGTGCTGGCGTAAGGAAGTCAATATCATCTATGTCCTCAGATATCGGACAGAGAGGCCTTGAGTTGAGACTTGCCTCGATTTGCGCCAACACGGTGCTGTATTCTTCATAGGTTAACGCTTGTTCACCTACTACTCTTTTCAAATGCTGCTTCAGGCTTCGGATGGATCTTTCCCAGATCCCTCCTGCGCTTGGCCAAGAAGGACAATTCCAATGCCACTGTATGTCCATCTCTGCTATTTCTCTATGGAATGTACCCTTGAAGACTTCCTCTAGCTGCTGATATTCTTCTTGAAGTATTTTATTGGCTCCTACAAAGTTGGTCCCGTTATCGGAGTACATATGCTTAGGTGCTCCTCGTCGTGCAGCCATTCGCCTCAACGATGCGATGAATGAGGCACTGGTCAAATCAGACACCAACTCTATGTGTACTGCTTTAGTAACCATGCAGATGAACAAGACAACGTAACCCTTTGTTGTTTTTATCCCTCGGCCTTTATTAGCTTTCACTGAAATAAATCCTGTTAGATCTACCCCTGTGTGATAGAACGCTGGCGCTGGGTTGGTTCTAAAGTCTGGGAGATCACCCATAATCTGTTGTAATTTTATGGGCGCTTGTTTTCTACAGGTTACGCATTTGTGGAGCTGTTTTTTGACTGCTTGATTTCCCTTGAGTAACCAATACCTTTGTCTCAAAAAGGACATGGTAAGCCGAGGTCCACCGTGGAATGTAAGCTCATGCGCTTGATCTATGAGAAGTTCCGTTAATCTGCCGCTGTATGAAATGATAATCGGAAATTTCATTTCTGTGCTGATGTTGGCATTCCTAAGTCTTCCCTTAGCTCTAAGAATCCCTTCTGCATCCAAAAACGGATTCAAGTTAGCTATCCTGCTTTGTGAATTAACCTTATTTTTGTTTAATAAGCATTCTATGTCTTCCTTAAATTCAATAAGCTGTATATGTTTAATTATTAAAAATTTTGCTGCTCTAAGCTCCGGTAACATGAGATACGTCAGCTGTCTTTGTTTACAAGTAGCGGGGTTCATTGCCCGTCGTATCCACGCTACAATACGAATAATCTTATTAAATGAGCTGTGGCGGTTAAGTAGATCTTCGATGATGCTGCTGCTGTTGGAGATGACGTTACTAACCGCGTTCACTAGCTTTTTAACTTCTTCGTTAGTAGAGAACTTCATGTTTTGCTCTTTTGATTTGAAGCTAGGTACAGATAAAAAGGTAGGTCCTTGCCACCACAACTTATGCTCTATCAGTTGTGTTGGCGTCACACCTCTGCTGGCTGCATCAGCTGGATTCTCTTTGGTGTTAATATAATGCCAAGATTCTGGTGGCATAGTGGCGGTAATTTTCTTAACTCTATTTGCTACAAAGGGCTTCCAGCGCTCCGGAGAGCCTTGAATCCAACTGAGCGTTACCTTTGAATCGCTCCAACCGTACGTCACGACTGGAAAGCTGGTAATGCTTTTGACAATCTTAGTCATTAAATTTGTCAGTAATTCAGCCGCGCATAACTCTAAGCGAGGTAATGTGACGGCCTTGCTGCTAGGTACTAACCGGGTTTTTGCTGCGGTCAGCACCACTGACGCTGATTCATTCGTGACGATTCTCGCATAAACAACACATGCGAATGCTTTAATCGATGCGTCACAGAACCCGTGTAGTTCAATGACGTCACCTTCTTTACTTTTTAGCCACCGAGGGATTCTGACCTGATTTATGACGTCGATGTCTTTTTTCAACTGAATCCACTCTTCTTTAATTTTTTGCGATACTTCATCACTCCACTGAACCTCGGAGTTTTGCCAAACTTGTTGGAATAATAATTTTAGCTTGGTTGTCAATGGGGCTAACCATCCTAAGGGGTCGAAAATCTTGGAGATTTCAGATAAGAGCATCCTTTTAGTAAGCTTCGATGTTTCCGTGCTTGCCAGATCGCATTGAAAAGTGAATTTGTCCTCGGTGGAATCCCATTGTATACCTAAAGTTTTTGCTGTGCTTTCAGTTTTGAATGTAAACAATAGTGGCTTGTCACTGTTGCTTTGCTCGACTTTTTCTAATAGCCGCCTATCGTTTGAAGACCACTTGCGCAGCAAAAATCCACCGCTTTTCAGGCAAGCGTTCATTTCTGCAATCCTTCTCCTCCCTTCGTCAACGCTGTGAGCACCCGAAACCCAATCGTCCATGTAGAGCTCCTCGTGAATGCATTTGGCTGCGTTAGGGGAGTTCTGCTGCTCATCTTCAGCTAATCTACGGAGAGTCATCATTGTGAGGAACGGGGCCGACTTGGTTCCGTACGTAATGGTACTCAATTTGTAAGCTCTGATAGGTTGCTTCTCATGCGATCTCCATAGGATCTGTTGTAGGCATTGGTCCTGCTCGTTAACCAAAATCATGCGGAAGCATTTTTCAATGTCTGCAGTGTATGCAAAACGATATTGCCTCCATTTAAGAATGATCTCTAGTAAATCCTGCTGTAGATTCGGACCCTTATACATAAGATCATTGAGGCTGTGCCCTGAAGATGTTTTAGCCGATGCGTTAAAGACTACTCGTAGTTTTGTCGTGCACGAGTCCTCCCTTCGCACGGCATGGTGGGGTAAGAAACATTCTATTTCCGCCCTGTTATTGCTGCTGGAAGTCGCTAACTTCATATGTTTAAGCTGCTCATATTCGCTGATAAATTGCTTATATTGCTTTGCTAAGTCTTCATTTTTAATTAACTTACGTTCTAAATTTTTAAATTGGGCTATAGCTATTTCCTTAGAAGATCCCAATTTCTCCTTCATTTCCGGTTTCATTGGTAGTCTAACTTCATAGCGCCCGCTTTCCAAGCGTTTTGTTGTAGCTTTATAGTAATCTATGCATTCTTGATCCTCTACCGATCTTTCGTTTTGCTCCTGAATATCCTCAATCTTCCAAAACTGATGAATATCCTCGATGTTGTTTAGGATAACATTGCATTGGAATGATGTTTTAACACTGCCGCATAGCAGCCATCCTAGCTGAGAATGCTGCGCTAATGGTTCCGACTGAGCTTGTCCCCGGATTATCCCCTCCATGATGATGTTGGAGTAGACCTCAGCTCCCAGAAGGAGGTCAACTGGACGACCGATATTAAAATCTGGGTCAGCTAAGCAGATGTGCGCAAGATGTTTCCACGCTGGTTTTGAAAATGACTTGTTCGGCAGGTTTTTAATCAAATTGCTCATTATCAAAGCGTCCGTAGTAAACTTAAAATCCGTATAAGTAGATTGACAAGTAAGTTTAAGTTTCCCCTTGCAATTGTTCTCCCGCTCTCCTACTCCGCAGATAACCCCATTGCATTTCTCTCTCTTAAGTCCCAACTGTTGTGCTGCTCTCTCGCTGATTACAGAGACCTGCGAGCCCTGGTCAACCAGTGCTCGCATCACAAGCTGGCTATTATCTGCTGCAGTAACTCTTACGAGAGCTGTTGCTAATAGAATTTCCGACGGGTCATCTTGCTGAGCTACATTGATATTGTTGCTGCTATGTTGCTCTTGTTGAGATTTTTTCGAACCTTTGAACGAGTTATAATTAGATTTTGATTGGTTTGCAAAATAATCGTGCAAAATGGTATGATGACTATCATTGCATTTATGGCACCTCTTTGTTGAAAAACATTTGCCTCCGACGTGATCGTAAATGCAATTCTTGCAAAAATCTAATTTATTTAATAAAAATATTTTTTGCTCATCAGATGATTCGAGGAATTTTTTGCAATTTATTAAACGATGATTAGAATCACAATGAGGGCACTTACTTGCTGACTCTGAAACGTGCATAGATTTCGCAAGTTCGTGCGTTTTGTTATTTTTACTTTCAGTAAAAGATTTCTTAAATTTTCGGCTTGGGAAATTTGATGTTTGCTGCTGAGATGATGTTGTTTTTTGTGTTCCATCTTGTCGTCGCCGAGCTGTCTCTAGAGAAGTAAACTTATTCTCGAGAAAGTTTAAAAATTCTTGAAGTACCGGTAGCTCCCGCGCGTTCTTCAAGGACTCTATGTACTCGGAATAAGAGTCATTATCTAGTTTTTGCGATAATATGTACACAAGCAGAGGGTCCCATGATTTAATATCGATACCTAGGTTTTTAATGGCGTGTAGACTCTCTAATGTGACGTCATGAAGTCGCTTAATCGATGTGAATGACTGCTGCTGTATATTGGCAAGATTGTAAATGGTGTTGGCGTATGAATTGAAAATATTCCTCTTGTTGTCGAATCTATGGCTCAATATTTCCCAACAGGTTGCGTAGTTATCCGCGCTGATGAGAAGATGTTGTATCAGACGCTCAGCTTCACCCTTAACCTTGCTCTTTAAAAACTGCATCTTCTGCGCATTTGACAAAGATGGATTTTTGTGGATAGCTTCATCGAAGAGATCTTTAAACGATACCCATTGCTGAAAGTTACCTGAGAAAACCGGGACGTCCATTTTAGGGGTAGTTTTCTCGCGGTACGACGTTGACCACATCTTCGCGTTGATAGCTTTTCTCAAGCCGTTGTAGGTTCGCTCATGCTTGTTGTAGTTGTACTCGTACGCTTCGTCTTCTTCCAACTCAAGCATTATCTCCCAATGACAGTTGTCCACCACCGTCCAGCGACCTTGCAAGACTCGAAGGGCGTCTTCGAATTCCCATTTATCACTTAAAGACTCTATATCTATATTTTCTACGCTTCTCTCGAATGCTTTAAAATTAATTCGCTGCTTACGTAACATCGCATCTACCTTGCTGGAGATGCCACCCTCTTCTCCCGGGGACCCATGGTGGGCGAAGCTGGGAGGCGCTGCTGGTGCTGGGGTCCGCGGCCGCTGTCCCGTACCGCGTGACGGTCCTGCTTCTGGTTGAGAGGCCGGACTCTCTTCCTGATGTAACTCCTCATAATACCTAACAATTGTAGCTTTCACTGCTAGGTACGACTCCTTTGTCCGCTCAAACTCAGAATCGCTAAAGTACTTATGCCCTCTCTTTTCAAAGGATAGGCATTTCTCATTATTATGCTCATACTCTCTCCAATACGTATCGAGAAGATCTAATCTCTTTTTACCGTATTCCTTAGTTTTACGTTCGCTACTATCCTTCTTAAAATTAACAAGGATTTTTCTAATGCTCTCCGCTAACTCGGCTTGTTGGAAGTAAAGAGATTCCATTTTGTCGGTAAAGATTGACAAAATAGACGTTAAAAATCGGAACGCTCTTACTTGTTAGCCGCTTGACCTACGGCTGATGCTGGTCTCTGCGTGGGTTGCTCCCCGCCGCAGTGCTGGCTGAAGCTGCTGAGGACGCGAGCTGAGACTCGCTGCTGCTGGTGAGTCGCGGGTACCTTCCCACGACTACGGTTGCTGATGCTGGGCGCAAGCGATTTGCTCACTGCTGCTGCTGTCCTGAGCGTGTCACGCGTCAGGATGATGGGGCTAGCTCTCCAATAAGCTCACTGATAAGCTAACAATCACTCGGATCCGCTAGTCACTGGTAAGTTCGAGGTTTTCCACGCGCGACGATACGTTTACGATCGCGTTATGAATCCTCGAACGGCTCGAAGGACCATGTAGGAAATCGCGCTAGCTTTTTCCCGGGATGCTGATTGATAACACCGAGTTAACTTTACTTAAGTATTTATTACACGAAAGATAATAAAATAGTAGAAATGAGTGCGGTTTGTGTGGATGATGCTGATGCACTGGCTTACGTGTGTCGCCCGTCCGCGCTCGCGCCGAGGGCGACCTACTTAGGCCGAACTGCTGATGATGCTGATCAATGTGTTCGATGAATCGAACAATAAATTTATTTCATAAAGAAATGGTTTGCCTTAAAAATAACAATACAATTTATCAAACAAAGAACTTAGCAATAGACTTAAACAATACAAAAAAGTAATAGGAACAATGTGGGTAGGTAGGTACTATAGCTAAAGTATTGTCTGACTAAACATTAGACTGCTAGGATGGCATTAGTATGAAACTTTACCTTCCGTGCTAGTTTTACAACTGTGTTACGGCAAGGTAAAGTAACACAAATATAATATGAAACACTACACGAAGAACTCGCCCTCGTCTTCGGTGACAATGCAATAATATGGTGACAACGACTCTGATGATGGAGTCAGGAGCTGAAAAATTATTCGATGACCGGAGGACTCGAACCTATGACCGCATGGGCGGATCCAGGATTTTTTTCTGGGGGGGGCACAAGAAACAAAAACTGACAAAAATTTCACAATTTATTAATTTTTCGTAGTTAGTAGATACACAAAAATATCGTCGTATAAACCCCCCTGGATCCGCCTATGTATGACCGGATCAAAACTCACCCAGCCTACAAAGTCTTGATATTTCAGCCCAAAGCTGCACCCAAAGGTAAATGAAGGTCATTGACTTAGCTATAATTAATCTTAATTTCCCAAATTAGAAATGCACTGAAATAGACTCTATCTCTAATATACAAGGTAGAAAATCGTCTAAAACAGCATTCACTAAGAATAGTCACCGAAAAGCACAAATTTGGCGCGAAACTCGGCAAACTCAATTTCCTGAAGGTAAGGTACTTTTAGCGATAAGATCGACCGCAAACTACGCGACAAGAGTCACAAAATTAGTTACCTAAGTAATTTTACTAAATGTTACTTAATCTAAACTCTTGGCCTCTTGGGCAATTTTGGTTATCGTTTTAATTGTCAGTAAAAATGACAAGACTGTCTCAGGATAGAGGCGAATGGCAAAAGCGTAGAGAGGCCTATGCCCAGCAGTGGGATGAGAAAGGGTGGTGATGCATTTTTCCTTCAAATAATTTCCTTTTCATATTTTTTAAAACTTTTGACAGGAATGTCAGTTGATTCAGCCGTTATAATGTGTTTTTTTATAAATCAGTAGCTGTCCGTCGCGGTGTTACCCGGGGTCCCCCGGGAAAACTTCACTTCCCCGGGATAAAATATAGCCTATGTTCATCGGCGATGATGTCGAATTCTAATTGGTGAAAGAATTTTTCAAATCGGTCCAGTAGTTTCGGAGCCTATTCATTTCAAACAAACAAACATACAATCAAACAAATCTTTCCTCTTTATAATATTAGTATAGAAGTATAGATATGCAACTAAGCCTTGCCATAGAAGCCTTCAGGTGGTCTAAAAACTCTGCCACCAGAGTTGGCCAGTGTCTCATACCAACTTACTTCGTGGTCGTGCTTGCTTAGTTGTTCTTGATAGATCGTAGAAGTCAACGTTCAAAACGGTCTGTAAGTGGATGGGACCGCCATCAGTGGCATGTTCATCTGAGCGCTTCTGTGCTTCGGAGGGCACGTTAAATTGTAGGTCTCTGCTATTTAAACCGTTAAGCCATGACAGGCCTAAAAACTCCGTCAGCTGAGTTGGCCACTGACTCATACGAAGTTACTTTACTGATCTACTTAATCGCTAGTGTGCGTTGAATCTTATTTGTTTATGTTTGACGAATAAATAGGACTTTCCGTTTTTTTTAATGATTTAACATCGGATGTTCGTAAACTGTTTATTTGATAGCCAATCCTAAGAAATTTATATCATGATTAAAATATCTTCAATCTTCTAAAAATTACATTCCTACAGTAGGTAATTAAAGCAGATCGTTAGTTCCTCTTTCCGGTCCAGATAAGTTTGTGGCGCTGTACATATTTGTGTACAGTACCACAAACAGATCCAGATCCTTTGAAGATCAAAATTATTCAAAAAAAATTGGATTGAATTTAGATGTCTAAGGTGGCGAGGTCTTGATTTTATATTAATAAAATCTTTTTTTTAAACTTCAGATTTCTATAGTTTTAAATTGTTTAGTTAAATAATTGTAAAAAAAATAAAGACCAGAGGTATTTTATGTCAGAAAGACCTCGCCTCCTTAGACATCTAAATTCAATCCATTTTTTTTTTGAAATAATAATTTTGATCTTCAATGGATCTGGAATATAAAAGATCTGATAGAATGTCTACCGCGCATTGGGGATACAGTCTTTGACTCTATCCTTATGAAAACAGTTTACTATAGGCACAGAATACAGATACTATAGGAAGTTGCGCAATACACACTGAGCCCGCCGGGCCGCCGACGTCTGCAACTTTTTGTCGGCGGGCTAGTTGGCGGCTTCACTTATTTTATGTCGGAAAATTTGGTCGGCGGCATGTCGGTGGCTTGAGATGAGTTGTGTGGTTGTGTCATATAATTTATGCCGCCGGGCAACTGAGCGCAGGCAACCCAAGCCGCCAACATGTCGGCGGGTAACACGCGCGGGCGTTGTTGCCGACATGATTCTTTTCATACAGGCCGCCGGGTTGTGTCGCCGGGCTTCGGCGGCCCGGCGGGCTCAGTGTGTATTGCGCTTTAGGGTGCCTAGTGCCCTACTATTGGACAATCTAATAAATTAAACTTTTGTCAAAATCTATTTGATTCAACCCATTTAAACTTTGCTACTAAATATTATGTTGAACCAAAATGCATTTTATCACAACTTCGAAGATATCAAATAAAGCTAGTGGTACATTAATAATAATAAAAAAACAAAAATCAAAGTTTTCAATGTTTTTGTTATTAGGAAATTATAAGAGAGGAAAAAAAAGTTTTTTCGTTTTTGTTGTCACAATTGTCTACTTTTACAATTTTTCTGAATAATAATTATATGATGTTAATATGTACCTTTTACCATTTTGTGACACGAAATAAACTTTTATTTTATTTTGATTTATTTACTAGCTGTCGTCGCGGTGTTACCCGCGTTCCCTCGGGAAAACGTCACTTTCCCGGGATAAAATGTAGCCTATGTTCATCAGAGATAATGCAGGATTCTAATGGTGGAAGATTTTTTCAAATCGGTCCAGTAGTTTCGGAGCCTATTCTATTCAAACAAACAAACATAATCTTATATTATTAGTGTAGATTATTGTAGACTAGCTAGACAGTGCTATTCCAGGTCACTATCTAACTACGCCTTTTTTTTTTTTTTTTTTTTTTTTTTGTCGCTGGGTATGTGGGACTCCCGGGGACTCCCGGCATACCCACTAAACATCCCAGCGCCTTTCCGGCGTCGCCTGGAATGGAGGGGGCCCGGGCAACCGGCAGAGCCTCTACATCCAGTCCCCCTCCGGCGATCCCCGCCCTTACGGCGGGCCCCGCGTCGTGGTGAGCAGTGCAAGGCGGACGAAGGTGCCCCCGCACCTAGCGTCCGCTACTCACCACTAGAGCTCTCCGCTACCTTCGTCCACTGCGCGCTCTAATTAAAGAGCTGCGCGTGGAGAAGCCTCCAAACGGCCGCAGAGGACAGGGAGAGCGGCAACGTAACACCGACACTCCTCTTCCACTGCGGCCCCACCGCCAACGCAACAACGGTGCGCCACCGTTTGGTCGCGGAAGATAGGGCGAACGGCAACGAAACACCGACACGACTCTTCTCCCGCGACCCCTCCTGACTGCGGGGGACAGAAATTACTCCGTCCTCCGCACCCGCCTCAGACGCATCCAGAGTGGGCCCAACCGCAAGCCCACTCGGAGCGTCCCCGCTTGGGATTCCTGTTAGCTTCACCGTGGGCGTTCAAACCACGGCTAATGAGCCCCCCCATCGCGACAAGATCGGAATCCATCGGGGGGGATCTAACTACGCCTATTCCAAGTTTAATCCAAATCAGTTCTCTGGTTTAGGCGTGGTTGAAACACAAACATACAAACATCGAAACAAATTCACATTCTTTCTCACCTTTATTATATGAGTGGGAGGGGATAAGATGCTCTCAGTGTAGCACCACCTAACTGCACTTTCTGATATTTCCACATACTGCATTAGTAAGACTTATGAGCTTTAGATAACTTAGCCCATACTTTAACTAGGATTTGTATAAACAGATAACCTTATTCTAGTCTGCTGAAGGTCGTGGATTCGATTCCCATCCAAGACATTGTGTTAAAAAGTAAGTTCGTATGAGTCAGTGGCCAACTCTGGTGACGGAGTTTTTAGGCCGCCTTAAGGCCTCCGTCATGGCTTAACGACTTAAATAGCCGGGACCGACAATTTAACGTGCCCTCCGAAGCACGGAAGCGCTCAGATGAAAATGCCACTGGCGGTCACCCATCCACTTACAGACCACTTACAGATTGTGTTATGAATCTATGACAGAAATTTGTTTAGAAAAAATAATGAAATAAAAAATAGAATAATCCTGTATCAATATGGTAGATATTCAAATTATTAAATTTCTGATGCAGAGGTCATCAGAAATTAAAGTGCACTATGCCCTGATTCTTCAGGGTATTGAGTATTGAGAGCACAGAACAGGAGTACAGGAGTAGTCTCCTAGATGAACCAGGGCAATAAGCACGGTTTAGGCCCTTGCTATTACGTGATCCATCTTAAATTATAATAGTAATAATTACGTTTTAAAACTAAAAGAAAAACCGACTTCAATGTTCGACTCTACACGCGGCGTGTCTATATCGTCAGTTTGACATAATGCATAGAGAGTCTTAGACTTATCTGTCGATTCGATTTACAATGGCTAGGAGGGTTTTTAGAGTTTTACGGGAAAACTATCAAACCCTCAGGAATAAAATTTATATGGGACCACCTCTGGAGCATACCCTTTCAAACAAAAAAATAATTTTGAAAATCGGTCCACAATTGGCGGAGTAATCGCGTAACAAGATACAAAAAAAAAAAAAAAAAAACATACAGGCGAATTGAGAACCTCCTCCTTTTTTTGAAGTCGGTTAAAAGTAAGATTTTTTTAAGCCAAATGAATACGAGTACGTTACTAAATAAAACCACTGCGAGTTCTCCTAACTAACCATAACGTACACTAACAGGTCTGTCTGTCTGGCAGTCAATTTGCGAGGGTCGATGGTAGCTGGATAATTTTAGACCTAGCTAGGGGTAGCCAGGGCAGGGGCAGATGGGGCAAATTAGAGACACAGTGACAACAGGCAAGGTCAAGTGGTTGGGTTGTGACTTTTGAGAGATGTATGACTGTAAGTACCTAAAAAGGCATTGCTAGCAAATTGACCTGCCCGGCTAGCATGACTATTGTACACGAGAAACGAGAAATTTTGTCGATTTTGGCCTATATAACATGCATACTACAACAAAGTTTATCCATGTAGACTTACGCTATGGTAGGTTGTTAGAACATAATTCAAGCAAGATAGATACCGCAGCAATTTTTGTGATCAAACTCCACTCTGTGTCTTCACACGTTTCTCGTCAATTATCTCGTCCTTGCAAGGTAACGACGAGAAATTACTCGTGTCTTGTCAAACGAAGTGTAATGTCAGCGCTTTTGCAGTAGTAGAGGTAGTCAGAGGCATGTCCAAATACATTTTGATACATGCCCACATCTTGCAGAAGTTAGTATTCCATACGTGACAGGTTGCAAGCTCATCGCCGCCTATAAGAATACTAACTGGTTTCCTCACGATGTTTTCCTTCACCGTTTAGAGCACGTGTTAAGGCGCATATACATTTTACGAAACGCAAAATCCTTTGATGCACGGCTGGGATTCTTACACCGGTATTCACCACTCGTTTCTCGTGCACGAGATATCTCACGTCTGTCATGCTAGCCGGGCAGCTCAGTATATTTGCAACTCGGGATAAATCAATTGCAATGTAATTTAAATTTTAAACTATCTTAATTCAGGAATTGGGTTCAACAAATTAATTAAAAAATATTTATGTAATGATTTTTTTTGTCTTGTAATGAAAATCCCTGGGCAGGTCATGTGGCTTGAATGCACCCAGGCGAAGATCGTCACTCAGTGGGTGCCTGAAAACAGTTGAAGACGACGCGGCAGACCCAGGAAAAGGTGGCGAGACGATCTGGATGCATTCGAGCCAGACTGGCAAACCGTGGCCTTGGAGCGCAAGGAGTGGAAGCTAAGGGGGGAGACCTTTGCCCAGCAGTGGGACACGATATGATGAGTAAAAAAAAAAATGAAAATCCCGAGAAAATCGATAAATCGTTGCTTCTTGTATAACTTAGTCCAATCGAGCGTGTGACGTGATGTAGCTGCGTTGTGATTGGTGATATCTGTTCATCTTGAAAATATTATGCAACATGTCCAAAAAATATCATCATCATCATCTCAACCATCTAGCGTCCACTGCTGAACATAGGCCTCCCCCATAGATTTCCACAGCGATCGATCTTGTGCAGCCTGCACCCAACGGCTCCCAGCAACCTTCACAAGATCGTCCCTCCATCTAGTGAGAGGCCGTCCTCTGCTGCGATTTCCGGTGCGTGGCCTCCACTCGAGAACTTTTCTGCCCCAACGGCCGTCTAAATATATCAATAAAAGATAAATTTTGAAGTGAAAACTTAAATCGGCTTAGGAATTAAATTGATACGGTCAAACGTCTATTTACAACCTAAAAATGAGGCCTTGTCAGTTTGTGTAGTTTAAAATGAAAGAACCTATTGGTGAGAAAGGAGAATGGGCACGCATGTATGAAGCGACGCCCAAGTCAAAAAACGATCGCCCGCAGAGTGGACGTATAGTGGAATGTGTACCTTCTAAAACACTACATTTAAGTAAGTAAGTAAGTAATAACGTTTATTTGTCTCACACAATGGTTCATAACACGTTGTTAGGCATAATATTAAAGTTAGAGCGAAATTGTTGAACTGTTTGTGCGAGACTGGTGCCTGAGATAGGTTTATGAAAAACCTGTAATACAGGTCACCAAGTGCTCTCACTACACGGTTAAACAACCTAATACTTAAAATCAAGAACTACATTGTAGGCAGGCCTATGCCTATTGGAGAAAAGTTATCACAATAACAGGAATATAAAAATACAAAAGAACTACATAGCAAAAGAAAAATTACTTAAACATAAAAGAAACAGATAAATTTGAGGTGTAAGTGTGGTGTATGTATGCGTGTAATCATGTGTACCTATGTGTAATTGTGTGTATGTGTGCGTGTAATCATGAGTACCTATGTGTAATCGTGTGTAAGTGTGCGTGTAATCGTGTGTATGTGTGCATGTACGTGTAAGTGTGATTTGATTGTATGACAGCTAAAAAATCCATTCTCCTTTTAAAAGCCCGTTTGGTTTATCGTGGACTAAATAGAACTCCGTCCCTGTCTTTCATTTAATTTTTAAAACTTTGGATTACGTTGGTTTTAAACTTACTTAGGTATTACTTTGTAACTATTTTCGTTCTGTGAGATTTTTTTTTAACTTACCATTGGAACAGTTGAAGAGGCTTTAGGCCTAAGGATACGATTTTAGTACTGATTTGATGTCGTAGGCGGATCGTTGAATTTTTTTTATTAAACCTATCTCGTCCCACTGCTAGGCAAAGGTCTCCCCCAAACTCCTCCAACGGTCTCTATCCTCTGCCACGTTCCACCAATCGTCCTTAAAGGCATCGATGTCATCTCACCAACGTCTCCGAGGGCGACCTCTACGCCGTCGTCCTTCTGACATCCATGGCGTGGCTATCTGGCCCATTTTCCTCGGTCCATCTGGCTTACGTGACATGCCCAGCCAAAATCGTTGAATTAGCCATAATTATCATGATTATGCTTAGGCCATAATTATCTTTATTATATCGTTGAAAGACGCCATTTCACGAGCCTAACTTAGGCACAAGGCACAAGGTATGGTGTTGCCGTAGCTTAAGGGCCTATTATAATACGCCAACATTTTGTAAGCGGGACAGCGAGTGTGATTTGTTTGGCGTGTGAAGAGTACAGAGCTATGGCTGCGCAGCGTTATTTACGGAGCTAAAACAGTTTTTAGCTAATTAAAAGTACAAAAACAAAAAAAGATCAAAATTCGGAACAATGGGACCACGTAGTGTACTAAGTTGAGTTTAGATACGAAGTTTTACTAGTCTAGCTAAAGTATTTATTGAGTACTTTTGTTTTTAAGTAAAATTCAGAGGGAAGTTTGTGATTATTTTCTATCGAGAAAATATTTAGTAATCGTGTTTTCACTACAATGGAGCAACAGTTTATATCCTCAACTATAATATATATTTTTTTCAATAATATTGGTTCAATACTTTTATAGATATGATCCAGAGTAGAAGCAGGTTTGAGGTAGTACGCGCTCTTAAGATTTATTAATTTATTCTATTTATTAGGCATTATGCTGAGTCGAAGCCCTTTTGCTGCTGTAGCACACATGAGGTACATGACAGGTTTCTTTTTTTGTCTTATTCTTTTAATTATTATTTTTTCTTTTCTTCTCATTTTGTATTTTGTGTGTGCTTGAGTGGCAAATAAATAAATGTCTATGTCTATGTCTATTTCAGCGGTCTTCACACCAGGCAAGCCTGTATCGTGAAGACCAGTGAGACAGATTATACTTTAACATTAGCCATATCCTCGGCCGGCAGTATCAGTTTTAACAACTTAACCCGCCATATCGTTCAATGATTTTCTGAGATCGAAATTAGTTAGTTTTATAAGTTACTAGCTGTCTGTCGTAGTGTAACCTGCGTTACCTCGGGAAAACATCACTTTCCCGGGATAAAATATAGCCTGTGTTCATCAGGGATAATGTAGAATCCTAATGAAAGAATTTTTCAAATCGGTCCAGTAGTTTTGGAGCCTATTCAATTCAAACAAACAAACAAATCTTTCCTCTTTATAATTTTATATAGGTTTATAGTTAGTGATAAAAATACGCGCATGGCGAGGGAGAGAAGCAAAATTTTGGAAAAAAAAATTGGATTGGACCTAGAGTAATACAGTCCTGAGAGGTTACCGGTGTTTTACAAATAACCCTGTATATTCGTGATCTACTATATAAAAATAAGTCGGGTTTTCCTTCCTGACGCTATAACTCCAGAACGCACGAACCGATTTCCACGGTTTTGCAACCGATTTCCACGGTTTTGCATTCGTTGGAAAGGTCTCGGGCTCCGTGAGGTTTATAGCAAAGAAAATTCAGGAAAAATCTGGTGGCATCTGGTGGCGAAACGGAGTTCGCTGGGTTTGCTAGTTGTATTATAGTATTTTCAACTCCAATTAAATACTTCTGGTTGTGCCACTAAGATTTTTCGAATCAGTGTGTTGAAAGATATTAGCCCCTCCAACACTCATTACGATTTGACACATTTTCGGAATTTGTAGCGTAGAGTTTCAAAAAGCTTACAAAACATTAAAATATTCGTATTGTTCGTTCCTGTATGAGTTGTCCGAAGTCATAATAAATTAAAAGTATTCGCCATGCTCTATGACGGGCGGGCATAAGATCCTGCATAATATATGCCACTCGTTGTCTATGGTCGGCTATTCCCATGAGGACTTTTATATCCTTCGATCAATGATATTATGACGACGTATGTCGCCAAACTTACGTTTTGACTCTACGTCAAGTCATTTATAGGTTTAAAAACACCGATTTTTTTATATTTTTTTGATGATAATGAATAGTTACCTCGGGAAAACATCACTTTCCCGGGATAAAATATAGCCAATGTTTATCAGGGATAATGTAGGATTCAAATTGAAAGAATTTTTCAAATCGGTCCAGTAGTTTCGGAGCCTATTCATTTAAAACAAACATACAAGCAAAAAAACAAATCTTACATCTGGCCCGTGGTCGCGTTTGCTTAGTCGTTCTTGATAGATCGTCGAAGAACTTTTAAACGGTCTGTAAGTGGATGGGTTTTCATCTGAGCGCTTCCGTGCATCGGGCACGTTAAATTGTCGGTCCCGGCTATTTAAGTCGTTAAGTCATGACGGAGCTTAATCGGCCTTATCCACAGGAAAAAACAACGTCAATATGGAGCTGACTAAGCTGCGGGTTTCCTCTTATTATTTACCTAAAGTGTAAAATCGTATCGTGTGTTTAAAAAACATCGATATTTTCGATTCCCTTTGACTCTACAATCTGGGCGATTCGATTATGAATATTATATCGATACCTGGTATCGATTCTGTTCGAATACGTGAAATGACGGTATTATTAGAGCGACGATTAAAATGTACTATTTCAGAACTAAGCTATGATTAGTACCTAAGTTAGAATTATGACAGACAGAATTATTTGGTGACAAGGTGGGTTGAGTACCTATATTTGTCATGTTACTCGTTCTTAGGCGAGTGTGTATGGGACAGCTGGAAGGGGAAGGCCTAGGTGAACCTTCTTGAATCAACTTGCGACATTTTGGAGAAGGGCCAGGTCAAAAGTACCCTAAACCGACGAGCATGTATGAAGAATGTAATGAGAGTGAATGAGGCGAAAGTTGTGTGTCAGGATCGTAGCGAGTGGAGATCCGTGGTCTCTGCCTACCCCTTTGGGAAAGAGGCGTGATATTATGTTCTTTTGAAAATTTTTATAGTGTTAATCCACACTTGGTATTTCATTATGAAATGAAAAGTCTTATCAACCTTCGATTCCAACGGGATTCGAACCCGTGACGATCAGACGATCCTCCTAAAGCCGCAGTGAGTTCAACCGCTCGGCCATGGAACCCTGACGTCAGACTCGAAATTCCAGATAAGCTCATATTTATCGGTTAAGCATTTCAAGCCTGACGTCTGGGTTCCGAACAAACAAATCTTTCCTCTTTATAATATTATTATTATATTATATAGAAAAAAAAACAGACAGAGTCCGAAATATTGAATTCCGATCGAAGACTGGCATAGCGGATGTAGGTACGAGGACTGCTCGTTTGAAGTGGGACTGGGCAGGACATGTGACTCGAATGCACCCAGAACGTTGGGCGAAGCTCGTCACTCAGTGGGTGCCCCAAGACAGTCGAAGACGACGCGGCAGACCCAGGAAGAGGTGGCGAGACGATCTGGATGCATTCGAGCCAGACTGGCAAACCGTGGCCTTGGAGCGCAAGGAGTGGAAGTTGAAGGGGGAGACCTTTGCCCAGCCCAGATAGGTTAAGTAAAAAAAAAAAAAAAAATTAGTATAGAAGTATGTATTTACAAAAAAATATATACAAGTAGTAGGTATCTAGTACGAGTAGTACCCTTAACACAAGCTCTGCTTACTTTGGGGTTGTGATGCTATGTGAAAAATCCAGCATTATTTATTTTATTTATTTTTGTATTGCAAAGGGACATTAGGTCATTATGCTAATAAATAGGAACTCGAATAAGCCAGAAAAATATAAAAGTCTATTTAAATGAGTCATAAATAACTTGGGCGGGGTAGATGCCGGTTGGGCGGATCTGTGGAGGTATTTAATTGAAGATCAAGTGCAAAAAAACTCTTTTCAGATAATCTTTTCACTTAAATATATTAAACAAGATAAAACTTACTTATTTGTTTGTTAATTGGTTGCTACATACAAACCTATTTTGTGTATTATTTAATGTGATAAATACCTAAATAAATGAAACTATCGACTATATTCTCTATATAATATAAATAAGTTTAGAGCTGTGGATTTTGTTGATAAATAAATAATGTTCCGCTGAAACAGACTGTGGTGAAAAAATATTATGGACTTTTTCACACAGCATCATCTAGCCCCAAAGTAAGCAGAGCTTGTGTTATGGGTACTAAGATGACTGATATACTTACTACAATCTACTTTTTATTTGTAAATACATACATTATACCTACATAGAAACACACATAACAACAAATATTTGTAGATCATACAAACATTGGTCCCGTGGGATCGAATCCGCAACCTTTTGCGTCGCAATGGGCGGACCCACTGCGCTATAGAGGTCGTCGAAAGGTTATATTCTGGTGACTACTGAAATTTTAAAGCGCTTTCGTCGCTATCCACTTTGATCTAATACACTTCAATTGTTGCCTTTGTCTTTAGAAAGCTGTGGACAGCACATAACAGGCAATAAAACAATAACACGTCAGTATGTATCCCCAAGACAGCAAACATTATGCGATACAGGATCGACCTAGTGCAGGGTCCATTGTGAATGGTTGGCACTGTTTTACCTGTTATTTATGCCATATGTATTTAATGGCCTGAAAAATGGCTCTCTAGTTCTTCAGTGTCTTAAGCTCCGTCATCATCATCATCTACAGCTTGTTGTCGCCCACTGCTGCTACTTTGTAACTGTTAGAGAATCGAAGGAACTAAAGCATTAGCTCTAACTACCCTCATTTACTTATAAAAGATGCAAAGAGATCGTCGTACGTGGATTACGGTACAAAGTAAATTTACTTGGAAAATAATTTGTTACTTAATAGGGCAGATTACCTAAGTATTTGTAAAGACTAGCTTAAGACCGCGGCTTCGCTCGCGTTATACCAAACATTTGACGACCTCTGTAGCACAGTGGGCGAAGGTTCACTTGCGACGCAGAAGGTTGCGGGTTCGACCGCTGCGGGATAAATGTTTTTATGATCTACAGATATTTGTCTTGGGTCTGGGTGATTTCTATGTAAGTAAGTAAGTAAGTAATAGTAAATTTATTTCCAAAAGTACTTATAATCGCGGAAATCCGAACAAGTTTGACAAAAACGTTAAACAATGAGAACGTGATGCGAGCCAGATACAAATAATTAATGAACTTACATTAATGAAATATAAACGTTACTTAATTAAGTTTAAGTAAATCAAAAACAATATTTAAAAAGCACTAACAAAATGTAAACAAGTTATTTTAATTATAGGTCTACTAATTCAGGCAGTGAGGAAGAAATAAAAGATGTTACGTTTTGAAAGAGCCCAGCAATACTTTGATATTGGTGTTCAAAAGCTAGCAAGGCGGAGGTAGCTGCTAGTCGCTTCACAGAAAATTCACCCTTAAGGTGGTAGAGCACATTTTTTGGTGATAGTATGTATGTATTCTATTTTTAACATGGCTTATTTTACCCATACAGCATCAGAATACAGCCTTCGTAAGTCCATAGACACAGCCTACCTCAACACGTGGTCGATCGATGACTTTTATGCAGCGCCGGAGGGCGCGGGGTCACCGACCTCGATTAGGGGTAGACACGTGATTTTTATGATTCTCTACGTGGCTTAGCATTGAGGGATCAGAATTAGAATAATGTAAAGATTATGAAAGTAGCGTCGTTATTTACGTAGAAATGTTCTGCGTGATCTCGATGGGGATAGGTGACTGATTTAAAAATACAATTAAACGTCATCTCTGTAAAAAAGCCTATTAAAAGATATCTGATTATTTGGATGTCAAAAAACCTTGGGACTTGTTCCAACTCAATCGATCACCTAAAAGAATGCTAGGCCCCAAACCGTGTTTGTTGCCCTGATTCTTCACAGTATTGGTCGCGAAAGAACAGGAGTAAAATTAGTTTTAAGACTATTCTAAGTGATACCTGCGGTCCTACTGAATAAATGCTTTTTGACTTTGACTTGAATTTACCTATTTTATCGATGTATGGATCAAAATATGGAGCCCTGACCATTTTATACAGTATCTACCAATATGGTCAAAATAACAGCCATATCGACGACTTCTGTGGCGAAGTGGGTGCAGCCGCTTGGGACGCAGAAGGTTGCGGGTTAAATCCCCGCTGCGGGATAAATGTTTGTATGATCTGCAAATATTGGTCTCGGGTCTGGGTGTTTCTACAGGGTGTAAAAAGACGTGTACCGAAGCCGAAAGGGGTAGGTACAGCAGCCCAACACACAACCAAATCCAAAAGGATTTTCTGAAAAAATCATTATACGAGTATACGGAGAAAACAGCGTTTGAAGAGTGCTGTTTGCGTATGTTTTGGGCGCGTTTTTTTACGTAGATTGCTGGATTTCGAGTTTTAATTGTTTTTTTCTTTTATAAATGCAATTATTAGGTAGGTATGGTCTTATTATGTCGTACTAGTAGTAAATAACCGAAAATAACATAACATGACGAACATGACGAACATTTTTACACCCTGTATTATGTATGTATTTACAAACAAAAAGTATATAAGTAGTATATCAGTTATCTGGTTCCCATAGTACAAGCTTTGCTTAGTTTGGGTCTAGATGATGCTGTGTGAAATGTCCAGCATTATTATTTATTTATTTTTGCGTCATTGCTATTTTCGTAATCCTCTTTTTCTATTTTTAAAGTAGTATGTTTACTGTCACTTTTGTAAATTCAATAGATTCACTTTCTCTACAAACCAGCGGAAGCTATTATAGAACAACAATGGATTTGCAAACCCATTTGCTAGAAATACGATAGGGATTGTAATGAATGAAGATAGTGTTACCGAACATAGGTAAGATGGGATAGCTGGGTCACTTTGTGCACGCTAACTGCCCGTGCATTACATCTACACTAATATTATAAAGAGGAAAGATTTGTTTGTTTGAATTGAATAGGCTCCGTAACTAACTGGAATTTGAAAAATTCTTTCACCATTAGAATCCTGCATTATCCCTGATGAACATAGGCTATTTTTATCCCGGGAAAGCGAAGTTTTCCCGAGGGACCGCGGGTAACACCGCGACGGATAGCTAATGTAATAAATTTTTGATCTGGCTGATTCCTGCCAGCATTCGTGCCCCACGGGGGGGCTAGCCCATATCAGCCACTGCGTCTAAAGCCACGTTGGCAGACGGCGGATATCCACTCTCGCGGGGGTGGATAGCCATAAGTGTTACCATCTGCCACTGCGTGGGGGCAGTTGGTGGGGGCAGACGGTAATAATTCCCGTGCATGTTTAGCATTTGCTATAGGAAATTGATCCACGTTTCCTGAACTGGACGTGTAAGCTACAGAATAATTACCGTCTGCCACTGCGTCTAGAGCCACGGTGGCAGACGGGGGCTATCCACTCTCGCGGGAGTGGATAGCCATAAGTGTTACCGTCTGCCACTGCGTGGGGCCAGTTGGTGGGGGCAGACGGTAATAATTCCCGTGCATTACATGTAAAACATTTGCTATTGGAAATTGAACCACGTTTCCTGAACTGGACGTGTAAGCTACAGAATAGTTACCATCTGCCACTGCGTCTAGAGCCACGGTGGCAGACGGAGGCTATCTACTCTCGCGGGGGTGGTTAGCCATAAGTGTTACTGTCTGCCACCGCGTGGGGGCAGTTGGTGGGGGCAGACGGTAATAATACCCGGAAATTGAACCACGTTTACTGAGCTGGACATGTGAGCTAGAACTTTAATTTTATAGGTACGTATGAACAATGAATTGGCGAAAAAGAACCATTGGACGTACCTATCGTGTGACTACCCCAAAATAGGCCGGACAATCTTTTTCTAGTTTAGTTGTTTTCAGAGTAAAACATTTATCATTTCAATAGAACCGCTAGGATCACTTAGAATTTTGTGATTCTTCTCTGTTCCCTCGCCACCAATCTCTCGTCGAAGTGAAGAAAACGGATGGGTGACCGCCAGTGGCATTATCATCGCGCTTCCGTGCTTAGGGCACGTTAAATTGTCGGTTGGTCACTGACACATACGAACTTCCTTACCTACCACACTGGGTAGAGCTGGGAGATGACAAGAAGATCATTAACTGTACCAGCTGTTCTACCGCACTATGTTACCTGCTTCGAAGGTTCCTAGCGTTTATTGTGTTCGAGGAATTACAATTTTTGGGATATTTGAGGAGATGCTGTTTTTTGCGCATTTTCAACTTTGCAGAATTTAACCACCTTACCACAAGACATATTCTTATTCTTAAGTCGCATTTGGAAGTTTTGAGATGAGGAAAAATTATTGGATTCGCTACTTGTTTTTCTAGTGCTGAGCTAAAGCCTTTTTGGTGGTATAGCAGGGTTATCTACATAAATTACTTTCTGTTTTGAACAATACACTATAAGCATGTCGTGGCTGGTAGGTATATATTTTATGTTTAAAAAAAAAAAACATTATTTCAGGCAACATTAGCCAAGATGATTTTAGTATATAAGATGATTAGAAGATTTATACCTAACATCTCTCCATTTGTACAGTTTGTGTGTTCTCAAATCTTACTTTTTTTTATTTAACCTATCTCGTCCCACTGCTGGGCAAAGGTCTAAATAATATTTGTGTAAATTATAAAACTGTAAACATGAAAATTTGTTAATAAAATGAACAGACATATAACTTTCATCCATGACTAAATACTTACTTAAATAGAAATGTTCTCTGAGTTTCCTTCTTCTGTTACTTGTGTATGCTTGAGAATATTTTTGTGTAGGTAAAACGTAAACAGGGTCACGACTGTATCCCCAAGGCGCGGTAGACATTCTCTCAGATCTTTTATATTCCAGATCCTATGAAGATGTCTAAGGGGGTAGTCAGAGGCATGTACAAATACATATTTGATACATGCCCACATCTTGCAGCAGTTAGTATTCCATACGTGACAGGTTGCGAGCCCATCGCCGCCTATAAGAATACTAACTGGTTTCCTCACGATGTTATCCTTCGCCGTTTAGAGTTCGTGATATAGCGCATATCAAAATCTATTGATGCACGGCCGGGATTCGATCCCACGACCTTCGGATTGAAAGTCGAGGTACAACCCCATTCGGCCAACACGGCTGTTTTGTGTAGGTATTCCTGTAAATATTACTGTGTTATCGCTATGATATACTAGCTTCTGCGCGCGGCTTCGCCCGTGTGGTACCAACATTATAAATAATAAATAATTCCAGGTCTACGCCTATTCCAAGTTTCATCCAAATCGGTCACTGGTTTATTGATACACAAATATCCAAACATCTAAACAAACTCACAAACTTTCAGCTTTATTATATACCTAAGTGGGATCAGCATTATGTTACTCGCTATCCTATCCTATAAATATTATAAAGGCGAAAGTTTGTAAGTATGGATGTATGGATGTATGGATGTTTGTTACTCTTTCACGCAAAAACGGCTGGACCGATTTGGTTGAAATTTGGTATGTAGATAGGTGATACCCTGGATTAACACATAGGCTACTTTTTATCCCGATATTCCCGCGGGAACGGGACTTACGCGGGTGAAACCGCGGGGCGCAGCTAGTACTCAATAATTATCATACCGTCTTCACCTGTAAGTGTAGACACTAAGAAAGAATAGTTGTGATGTTACCATATTTTACGTTAAGGTGTACTCTGTGTTGGTGAACTAATAAATTAATAAATATTTTTAAACCGATTTCTCCCCATCATCTTTTGGTACAGACGTAAACCCAATTTAAGGGTAGGTTGACCATCGACTTGTTTTTATGCATAAATGTTTTTGTGCAAGCGAGTACTTAAAAGTTGTTTAGTGGTTTGAAAAGCATGAATGTAATTTAAGTTTTTTTTTAATCCAGTGGCAGATACCGGCGAGCATGTATAAAGAATGTAATGAGAGTGAATGAGGCGAAAAATGTGTGTCAGGATCGTAGCGAGTGGAGATCCGTGGTCTCTGCCTACCCCACAGGGAAAGTGGCATAATTTTATGTAGTAAAATGGTAATTGTTTTATTGGTTAGTAAATAAAAAAAGATGAATGAATTGCTTATAATTTTTGACGAAAATAATAAACGTAAACAGGGTCACGACTGTACCCCCAAGGCGCGGTAGACATTTTCTCAGATCTTTTTATGTATTCCAGATCCTTTGAAGATGTCTAAGGGGGTATTCAGAGGCATGTCCAAATGCATATTTGATACATGCCCACATCTTGCAGCAGTTAGTATTCCATACGTGACAGGTTGCAAGCCCATCGCCGCCTATAGGAATACTAACTGACGAACGAAAATAACTAACGAAAATAATAATTACTTATTAATTTACATAACTAGTTGTGTGACTCTTCAAATGTATACGATAATAATTATTTTTGAACAATGATCAAAAAAAAATTGTGCCAATAAGAATAAATACTGTGGTAATGAGTAACAAAAATATGTTTAAACCGACTGCTCATTCCTTTTACACCCATTAAAAATGGTGACTTCATCGGCATAATAGATGCATATTTCTATTCAGGAAAAAGGAACATTGTCGAAGTTAAGCCAACGCTCTGCGATCGGTAGCATTATCAACAGAGAGTGCCCTTGCTTCGGAGAGCACATGAAATTGTCAGTCCCGGCTATAAAGCCTCCTAAAACCTTACTAGAGTTTGTCCTTACTCATACAAACTTATATTTCAGAAAAATGAACGTGCTAAAGAGAATCGTAATACCAAAAATAGAACTCACAATTCGTTACATATTGATGGAATTGGAAGAGTTAGAAAGAGAGGACACATTCCGTCTCAAGCGAGTGAAACAGAACAACATGAAGAGAGCAAAACAAAGAATCAAAGATGGCGCCGGAGAAAGAATTGAAGTTATAGAACCTACAAAGAAAGAAGATAAACTAGAAGCTAAGTCAAAATCTGTAGCAGAATCGGTTGCTGCTGAAATACCAGAAAAAGACAAAGAATCTGAAAATATAGATAAAGAATTACCTGTACAGCCTAAAGAAGCGGCCGAAATGGGTGATCTTATTGTAATTAAACCTGCAGCAGATACATTGGAGATAGGTGATGTTCTTGGTCAAACTGGTTTAAAAAACATGGCTACTGTTACTGAAGCTAAGGAGTTTATTGATCAGACTGCACTAGATGAAATAGAAAATAAGGTGATTGAAGAAATCATCCCAGATAAAACTCAAGTTGATGAAAATGTTGTGAATGATGATTTAGAAGCTGGTGAATGGTTCGAAACAGCGAATACTACAGTGAATAAACCTTCCGAATACTCAAAGATGGATAAGTATGAAGACGTACTGGGACACAAACGATTATCTGATGATGATTCTATTAGAAGTGTAGATTTAGATAAACGGGGTATTGAATCTTTATTCAAAAGCATTGATTCAAATTTTTACAAGCCTACTATAGACGATTTATTCTCAAAACATGATATTGCAATGCAGGATCAGATGTCAGAACATTCTTTAGTGGATTTAGAGTCAATAGATTTTTCTGTTGATAGTAAAGGAAAAGTTATACTATCCAGATATGGATCAGGGCAGTCTTCACCAGCAATATCTTACCGCGGAGAAGACACAAAACAACATGTTAAATATAGTACAGACGGCTTCTTAAAACCGAGCATGGAAAGGCAAAGTTTAGGTCAAGCAGAAGGTTCTCTACAACCAAAAGTAGAAAATAAAGTTATGGCAGAAGATATGGACAAAATCACCGAACCATATGTACCAATGATGGTTGAAAATGATGTGACTGATATGACAACAGGCGATTTCATTGAACAAATATTAGATGTGGATAATGTTGAGAAAAAAATCGACAAGCAAGATTTACAACACTCTAGTGTTGAGGAAGTTGATGACAATCATTTTTTAGAAATACAAGAAAGGCAAAGAACTGAAGATATAGAAAAAACATCAAGTACTATAATAGCCAGTGAATCAAAAACAAAACAAATAGCAGATGACAGTATGAGGCAACTAGAAATGAGAATTTCTAGGAGTATTTCTGATGAAAAACTTTCAAGAATAAGCGAAGAAGAAAATTTGGAAGCCGATACATCAAAATTAAGTACAGTCTTAGAAGAACCTGTTGAATTAAGAGAAAATGAGGGTTCAATTGAGAAAGCTATAAAACATAGCCCTGAGTTTAACGAAGTTGACCAACAAAGGCATGCATCGTTAACTGCAGATGATGAAAAAGAACATTTTCAGCCAATAAGATCAGCGAGATCAAGTCGGGATTTACGTAATATAAATATGAAAAACATGGATCAAAAACCAGTAATAATAAATCAAGAATTACCGAATACTTTAAATTCAATAGCAGAAGAAGAAGAAGCATCAAGTGATAACAATGATAGGACTGTGAAAGAAGAATCGATGAAATTACAAAGCACTCTTCAAAGTGTAGACCATATTGATAAAACCAAAATATTGGATAAGGGTGATGACATCAAAACTAATAATGAAGAAAATAAACACATAAACAAACTAAAAGATACAACTATAAATAAATCAAATGATACTTTAGACGTAGAAGAGAAACCACTGAAAATAAGAGATTCTACTGAAATAGCGAAATCAAAATTTGATTTAAAATTAAATAATACTGACAAGATAGATCTAAAACACGTAAAAGAAGATACAAGTATACAGTTAAAAAGGAAAAGTCAAGTTAAACAGGAGACAGAAAAACCACTTACAATCAAATCTTCACATGAAATTATTGAATCAAAAGAAGACAATACACAAAAAGACCACAAAACTGACGACAATGATAAAGATAAGAATCAGAAAGAAAAGAAAGAGAAAGCAGATGACGTAGAAAGTGATACAAGACCAGATGATGAAAGCTCTGCTGATAAACCAGAGAGACATAGCGGTGATGATCATTTAAAGCAAGATTAAAAAAAAACATGTTTTGTTTGGTATTGTTTGTAAAATAATATTATTTTACTTCAGTTCAAGTTTTATTTGAGTTTTAGCTTTGCCCGCGGTCTCTTGGGATCACTTCATATGCCACTTAAAACCAGCACTCCAACAGGCATGAACTGCTGGAGCAAATGCTGAGGGTTAATTTTGTTTTCCACCACCTTTATTGGTTATACCGACCTCTGTGGCGCAGTGGGTGAAAGCTCGCTTGAGACGCAGAAGGTTGCGGGTTCGATACCCGCCGCGGGATAAATGTTTGTATGATCTGCAAATATTTATCTCGGGTCTGGGTGTTTCTATGTATAATATGTATGTGTTTACGAACAAAAAGTATATAAGTAGTATATCAGTACAAGCTTTGCTTAGTTTGGGGCTCGATGATGCTGTGTGAAATTGTCCAGCATTATTTATATACCTACTTGATTTCTTATACCTACTTCTGTATTGTGGAGAAAATAAAATGTTGTTCTATTCTATACAGGAAAAAAAGTAGCTTAAGCGTTCTTCCAGATTCGATCCGAACCCGCGACAATCAGACGAGCCTCCTAAAGCCGGAGTGACTTACCCTCGGCCACGGAATCACTGACGTCACAATCGAAATTTTTGGAGGGCGTCCCTACGTTTGCCAAGTCGCGATCTCCATGAACTCGTTTACCCCAACGGTTATCGGTTCTTCGACATTATGGCTATGATATCCTTTTCTTTGGCCTACGTCTACTCGTTAATCTATCAACATCCTACATACTTTCTTAGTTAGAGTATCTTCCTCATGATTATTTAACTACAATTCGTTCGGTCATCCATCGAAAGTTTCCGATTCCGATCCAATTCGATATTATGATTGATCGCTGTCTGAAGTGATACTGCGAGATCTAGAAATATGTTTGGATGCGGTATAAGTTTTTATTTTTCAAATCAGCTCTAAAACTTCATCATCATGGGCCGTATTCGCATTCCTTTTTTCGTTTGTTTAATGAATATTCGGATGCTTCCCACCACGATTTCTGAATTCATGTTGTTTTTCAAACGTTAAAACACGGTCATAACCTAGGACCAAATATTCAAAACTGAAAAATTGGCCTATGAAGTAGGAAATCATGGTGGGAAACATCCGAATATTCATCAAAAGAACGAAAATAGGAACGCGATATAGCCCCGAGTTGGCCACTGGCCCATACGAAGTTAGCTAATATTTTACTTTCTGACTACCTCTTAAACATCTTCAAAGGATCTCGAATAGCTTGATCTGAGAGAATCAGAAATTGGCAATACAGTGAACTGCCTAGTGATTCAGACTTCATTCGGGTCGGAATCGGTCAGCTTCAACCGCCGCAACCAATCACAGTGCAGGAATTGATACAAAATTGACATTTCTTGTACTTTGGTTACGGTCGGTTCAGCCATTGAGTTATAATGTACTACAATGGGTTCAGCTGACCTATTCCGAACCGAATGCATTCCGATGCAGTCTTTTTTTTTATTTTTTAAGAAAATATGTTGATTGAAATGAAATTTTGTACTTACATCGGTGAGTTCAATCAACTCCCAGTAACTTACTTACTACCTACTAGCTTGCACTACTAGCTTGTACTACTCGTAGTTGATATTTTTTCAAAAAAACTTATTTAAGTATTCCTACATCCACGATCGAACCACAAAGTAAACAGTTAGTTCGACTAATGGCCATAACTTAGTGACGGACAGACCAGTTTTATATATATGTGGGCGTGAAGCATCAGGCTAAGTGCATCAAATGGGATACATTTCTGACAAGGAGATGATAAAAGTAAGTTCAAAGTTTCTCAACTCTAGTGACGGAGTTTTGACTTATAGATTGAATAGCCAGGACGTGATCGTGAGGAAACCCGCTCAGTCAACTCCACGTGACGTTGTCTTTCCTGAGGACAATGCTGATTAATCTGAGAGAATGGTTCAGGTGCTACAAGCTCCCCCCCGATGGATTTCGATCTTGTCGCGATGGGAGGGGCAATCACAGGAAAGAAAACGTCACGTGGAGTTGACTGAGCTGGAGTTGAAGATCGAAATCCATCGTGGGCCGTGAAGTGGCGCCTCTACTCACAAACTTTCAGATTTATTATATTACTAGCTTCTGCGCGCGGCTTAGCCCGCGAGGGTACCAACATTTTGAATAGTCTATATGCTATTCCAGGTCACTATCTACGCCTATTCCAAGTTTCATCCAAATCGGTTCACTGGTTTAGGCGTGATTGATATACAAACATCCAAATATCCAAACATACTCACAAACTTTTAGATTAGGATTATTAGGATGAGGAAGGATATTAGGATAAATGGATCACCTAACAGTTCGCCAGGTGCCAAACTGTGGTCATTGGTCGTGAAGGAACAGGAGTAGAATTCTAGTTTTAAGACAATTCTAAGTGATCTCAGCGGTCCTACTGAATAAATGCTTTTAACTGTACCTATTGCTAGTGTCCAGTTGGCTCAGCTATTAATAAATACTTACAGCAAAAGTTCATTCACAAGGCATAAAGAATTAAAGACCTATACGTCCATAAAGAACTGAACATGACAGAATGCAGACAATCCTGCGCAGAACACAATGTGTTGTCATAAAATAACGAGTTGACTGTTTATGCACTGCGCATTGCTACTCTACGGTGACTATGGTTTCGATTTTTTGAAAATAATATTAAAAACAATCTTTGACGATATTAAAAAACACCTATATTTTGAGTTTTTATTTTCATAGTGTTATTTGATAATTTAAAAATAACAATTTGATTTTTGAAATTAATATTTCGTCGTGTCTATAGTTATTTCTCCTCCACGTTGAGCCAGCTGTTGCTTTAAAATCATCTTCCCATTTCCTGAATGGTCTGCCTCTCGGTCTTTTTCCAACACACAGCCAATGACCGCGAAATTTGGAAGAGTCTAGGGGAGGCCTATGCTAGAAGCAAAATAATCGAGTGATACATTACCGATATCAAAACTTAATTATAATGTAAACTAGTTTAAGATTATTAAATAAGGGCTTTTGAAATTGAAATTGAAATTGAAATTGAATAGTTATTTCTAAGCCTCCTCGCAGACTGCAGACTTTCTATCGGCCGATAGTTGAGACGGAATATACTTCGGCTAGTAATTAGTATGGAGAAGTATAGCCCGTCTCAACTATCGGCCTATAGAAAGTCTGTAGTCTGCGAGGGGTCTAAGGGTGGTGAACGGATTTTCTTAGGGAGATTGCCAGAGATATGGAACAATGATAAAAGGATGGGAGATACCTGTTTCCCGGCAGTGGGTCTCATTATGTCAATTAAAAAACATACTATATTTCTTTAGGTTGTTATCTTGACATGTTTGTTTACTTAGGTACTTGTTAATACCTATTGTTGGTACCTTGAGCTATCAACAGGAACAGGAGTAAAATCACCTAGCTTTAAAACGATTCAAAGTGATGATGAGTAGGACCTCTGAGGGTCCTACTGAAGAAATACTTTTTGACTTTGACTTTAAAACAAACCTCAGAAAATGTCTCTCTGTTTACTAGCATCATGGCCACCCTCATTTTTAAAGACGTCAACACATCAAAATTACACTAACAATTCCCACGTAATGCATTACGACATCTATCATCGCTCTTATTTTCTACGTGATAAGAACCAATTTGCAATGGCAATGAAGACAATGCAAAATGATAAAACAGAGTTCGAGATTAATTTTGAATAGTGACGTTGGATATAACGGTGAAGGAAACATGAGGAAGCAGGAAAATATGTTAAAGATGTCCCCAGGTATGAAAATATTCCGTTAAACATAGATTTTAGTCCCCATAAAAAATTTAAAGCAAAAACTTAGGCCTGTACATACAGCTACTATAGAAATAAAGAGAATCCAAATTACCTACTTATAAAATGAGATATTCCACTAACATAATAAAGCTGAAAGTTTGTGAGTTTGTGTTTCAATGACGCCTAAACCAGTGAACCGATTTGGATGAAACTTGAAATAGGCGTAGTGGCCTGGAGAATAAAGGCTATTCAAAATGTTGTTACCACGCGCGCAGTAGCTAGTAAATAAAATATAGTAAAAATATGCAGCAGTGGACGCTAGATAGCTGGACATCACACTGGACATCACACAGCATCATCTAGCCCCAAACTAAGCAAAGCTTGTACTATGGGAACCAGATAACTGATATACTACTTATATACTTTTTGTTTGTAAATACATACATATTACATAGAAACACCCAGACCCGAGATAAATATTTGCAGATCATACAAAAATTTATCCCGCGAGATCGAACCCGCAACCTTCTGCGTCCCGGACTTCCACCCACTGCGCCACAGAGGTCGTCAAATGAGAAAAAATGATTCATGTCATTTTACTCTACCAATAAAGGGATTATTAGCAGGCTAGCTTTTAAAACTGACCGCTAGCTATTAAAAGAAAGGATACTACCATTAAACCCGACAATAGACATTCTAACATTGCTTTCTTTAATACCTCTACAGGCTTTAAACAATAGTTTAACGGGTTAACTAATAAACGAATAAAAATAAAAATAAAAACAAAATGGCGGAATTTCATCCCGTTACGTAAAGGGTAACTTTCTTGTCATAAAACAATTAAAAAAGGTTGATTTTGACAAAACTTTCTTTTAACGTTTTGTATTTTTTTATTTATTTACAAACTTATCTATAACATCACAGATAAAATCCAAATCGTTATAGCTAATAAATACAAGTAAACATAATAAAAATCTATCAGAAAAATATACTCAAAACAAAAAAACAAAACCTCGGTATCTGACGTTACAAGTTTGAATGATTTCTATTTTTAACCGACTTCAAAAAAAGGAGGAGGTTCTATGTTCGGGTGTATGTATGTTTTTTTTTTTTTTTTTTTTTTTTTTTTTTTGGATGTATGTTCATCGATATCTCCGTCAGTTGTAAACCGATTTCCAAAATTTTTTTTTTGTTTGAAAGGGTATGCTGCCATAGTGGTCCCATAAAAATTTTACTCCTGAGGGATTGATAGTTTTCCCGTAATACTCAAAAAATCACCGATCTTTTCGAAAAATGTGGACCGATTTCCAAAATTTTTTTTTTGCTTGAAAGTGTATACATATCTAGGTGGTCCTCATACTTTTTTTTCCTGAGGGATTGATAGTTTTCCTGTAAATCTCAAAAAACCTCATTCTCACTACAACATCTGAGTCAAACATTGAATAGTTTGACATGTTTAAATACGCTCGAGGTGATCCCATATAATTTTATTCCTGAGGGATTCTCACTCTAACTTCTTTGATCTTGACTATTCCAATATCTAACCTAACCTACTATATTATTTACACTAAAAATTGAAAAATAAAAATTTTTGAAAAAAAAATTGAACCGACTTCACATAACACAAATAGACACTAAGAACCTTCTATGTACCTACACTAAAAAGAGAAAAATAAGAATATACACATGCAATTATTACTTACAGTATTCAAATAATAAATTATTATGTTATATTATATTTGAAGTCGGTGCCAACTATTCTACTCTAACTACTCCATACAATTTTGCACCCAAGTTCTATTGTAGGTACTCGTAATTTCTTCTTAGATGTAAATGCATAGGTAGTTGGCACCGACTTCAAAATATAATATAACATAATAATTTATTATTTGAATACTGTAAGTAATAATTGCATGTGTATATTCTTATTTTTCTCTTTTTAGTGTAGGTACATAGAAGGTTCTTAGTGTCTATTTGTGTTATGTGAAGTCGGTTCAATTTTTTTTTCAAAAATTTTTATACAGAGAAATAAACTCTGTCTGATGTTAAGCAGTAGTAAGGTCTAAGATGGAACATGCTTACCAAGAAGGAACCTGTTTACTCTTGATTTGAAGACCCCTATATTGTACTTTTCGGGAAATACAGAGCCCGGCAATGAGTTCCACAATTTGGCGGTGCGTATGAAAAACGTAGACTCAAAACGCTTTGTACGAACTTAGTTATTTAAAAAAAAAATCTTTCACCACACTGGTTCAAACTACTGACACGACAAGTAGGTATCCTGTCGACCTAGCCCACGACTATCAGCCGAGTAAACAGGTTAAGTTACTAATGCACGTCCGTTGCGGGTAAACAATGACTTCATGCAATTGCATGGAATTTGTTGAGTTAAATGTATTTTTATGTGGACATTCAATTTATTTGACGACCTCTGTGGCGCAGTGGGTTAAAGCCCGCTTGTGACGCAGTAGGTTGCGGGTTCGATCCCCGCCGTGGGACAAATGTTTGTATGATCTACAGATATTTGTCTCGGGCTTGGGTGTTTCTAAGTATACTATGTATGTATTTACAAACAAAAAAGTATATATAGTTCATAGAGGAGTGTTGGTATGGAAGTGAAAGTTGGGTGTGGCAGAAAAAACATCAGAGTAGAGTGAATGCTGTTGAAATGAGAGCGTTGCGTAGTATGTGTGGGGTAACGTTGAATGATAGAGTGAGAAATAGTGTGATAAGGGAACAGTGTGGAGTGAAAGAAGATGTAGTGTTGAGGATCGAGAAAGGTATGTTAAGATGGTTTGGGCATGTAGAGAGGATGGATGACAGTCGTTTGACAAAGCAAGTGTATGAGGCGAATGTGCATGGGACAGCTGGAAGGGGAAAGCCTAGGCGAACCTTCTTGGATCAAATTGGCGACATTTTGGAGAAGGGCCAGGTCAAAAGTACCCTAAACCGACGAGTATGTATGAAGAATGTAATGAGAGTGAATGAGGCGAAAGTTGTGTGTCAGGATCGTAGCGAGTGGAGATCCGTGGTCTCTGCCTACCCCTTTGGAAAAGAGGCGTGACTTTATGTATGTATGTAAGTATATAAGTAGTATATCAGTTATCTGGTTCCCATAGTACAAGCTTTGCTTAGTTTGGGGCTAGATGATGCTGTCTACAATGTCTAGCATTATTCATTTATTTTATTTATTATACTAAACAAAGCGGTTAGTTCCGCTATGCTCGAGTCCCGCTATGCTCGGATTTATTTTAAAACAAAGAATAGGTACCCTATACTTCGTTCAACGGAGCTAGGCATTCGCGAAGTTTGTCTGCGCGTGCGCAGTGACCGATTTTTCATACAAAATTGTGTTTTGTGCATCAAAACGGCTGACTTCACGATCTGTTGAGAGAACTGTTTGGTGTTTTATGGCGAAACTCTTTTTTTGTAATACTTTTTACTTATTTGAAAAAAAAAATGACGAAATAAAAAAGGTAACATGTTGTGCCGATCCTACTTAGTAATAAGGGCAGAAAGATAATTTTAATTTTTATATTTTCAAAAATACTTATTACAACCACAATAATTTGATTTTTCTTACAAAATAAAAAATAAATAATGCAGCACATTTTACACAGTATCATCTAGCCCCAAACTAAGCAAAGCTTGTATTACTTTTATACTACTCATATACTTTTTGTTTGTAAATACATACTTATCATACATAGAAACACCCAGACCCGAGATAAAATATTTGCAGATCCTACAAACGTTAATCCCGCGGCGGGGATCGAACCCGCAACCTTCTGCGTCTCAAGTGGGCTTTAACCCACTGCGCTACAGAGGTCGTCAAATTATAAAAAAACTTGACAAAAATGAACTTTAAATTCTCAACTGTCAAAGTCAAAACACATTTATTGAGTAGGACCAATTTGACTTTATGTCGCTGACTGTACCAAAAACTATCCACTTTTTTAAATTCTAAATAGCGGGTTCGAAGCCGGGCTTGGACCAATATCAATGATCAACGACTTATTGTAAATTACATGTTAATTCCTTATCTGCCATGTTGAACATGTTTAATTTAGATAAACTTATTTATACACAACTTATATTGATTGATGGTATTAGTAAATATTATTATCTCTGACAGGACAGGGTTGGAGCTGGTATTTTAGTAAACTCTAGCTTGGGCTTACGACTTTGCTTGCGTGAGGCCAGCATTTAGAAAACTCCCTGCTCTTATCTCATTTTGTTGTGGAGTCGGTCGGCACAGCAGGTTTTTCTCTGCCACTCCGGGAGTGTTCTGAGGAATTGTTTGGACTGATTCCAGCCACTGAATCCCGCCGTTGTATGCAACGACAGCAATACCTATACCATCCATATCATGTAGATGGTTGGCAGTCCACAACTGTGCGGTTTTCACGCGGTGTTTCCAGACCGATACGTCTTAGGCGACGTCAAGAAAAGAGTCCAACCTCAAAGGCCGGCAACGCATCTGCGGTGCCACTTGATGCTGCAGTTGTCTGTGGGCGGTGGCAATCACTTACCATCAGGTGTGCCACTTGCTTGTTTGCCCCCTCTTCCATAAAAAAAAAGAAACTCCGCTCTATCAGCCGTCATCTCAACACTCACTCCTTTCTCATCCATATCATTCACACACCCCTCCATCTTTACTTTGGTCTGCCTCTTCCGATACATCGCTACATTTAACCCATTCTTCTCGTCACGTGACACTCTTCCCTCCTCGTGACATGCCCATACCATTGAACACTGGTCTAAAGTTATATGAGTACCTACTATCATCATTGGCCTGCCCTTATCCCGCTCATGCGGGGTCGGCACAACATGTGCTCTTTCTCCGCTCTCCTCTATCCCTCGTCATCTCCATATTCACTCCTTTCTTACCCATATCTTCTTTCACATAATCCATCCATCTTGTCTTAGGTCTACCTCTACTCACATATCCATCCACATTCATTTCCATCACCCTTTTAGTTACATGAGTTTCATCCCTCCGCATTACGTGCTCATTATATGAGTACCTACCATTGACTCGAAATGAATGAACAGATTTACTGCTTAACTTCAATGCTTCACAGAGCATTTTATAGCCTATTTTTTTTCCTGGCTATAAAGTCGTTAAGCCTTGAAGGAGCCGAGATTCACTATCAGGTAACTCATACATTACTTGTTTAGCCACAAGTCTTGCAACTTATTTTTTTTAATTGACAGACCTAATAGGATTAACCAAATAGCGTTATGCTGTGACATTTCTGCTAACTAGAGCGGAATGGGGTGTCCATGAGTTGTGTGTTAGTGAGGACTAGCAAGCTACAAGTAGACAAAGTCAAAGTCAATCATTCATTCAGTAGGACCGCTGGGATCACTTGAAATAGTCTTAAAGCTAGGTGATTCTACTCCTGTTTCTTCGCGACCAATACCGTGAAAGGCAACAAACACGGTTTAGGGGTTTTTTTTCTTGTAGGTGATCCATCTTGAAACTAAATAGTCAGGCTCCTGTGAGCCATTCAAACAAATGCGGCTTTGCCACAAGTATCTGGATAAAATGTAGCCTGTAGGGACCTGTATCTACTCTTATCCATAATATATACTAATCACTACATAGTATAAAACAAAGTCGCTTTCTCTGTCCCTATATCCCTATGTCCCTATGTATGCTTAAATCTTTAAAACTACGCAACGGATTTTGATGCGGTTTTTTAATAGATAGAGTGATTCATGAGGAAGGTTTATATGTATAATACATGCATAATATAGTAGAGGAACACTGATAATTTTAGAGGTATCTAATGTGATGTCGTGAATTACTAATACATTTTTTGCGCTTACATTGCAAACGCTGGCTAAACCCTAATATTTAGCATCAGCATTACACCCGTGCGAAGCCGCAGGTCGCTAGTAATATTATAAATGTGAAAGTAAAGCTGTCTTCTGTATTATCTGTCTGTCGGTTCGTTACCGTTTCACGCCCAAACCGCTGAAAATTGGCATGGATTAAGATTGTTATCTAGAGAAGGATATAGGCTACTTTTGACGACCTCTGTAGCGCAGTGGGCGAAAGCTCAAAAGGTTGCGGGTTCGATCCCCGCGGCGGGACCAATGTTTGTATGATCTACAAATATTTGTCTCATACTGGGTGTTTCTATGTATAATGTATGTATTTACAAACAAAAAATATATGAGTAATATATCAGTCATCTTAGTACCAATGACACAAGCTCTGCTTACTTTGGGGCTAGATGATGCTGTGTGAATAGTCCAGCATTATTTATTTATTTTATTATTTATCCCGAAAAAATTAAAAAATCCTGAGAGACCGCGAGTCACACCGCGGGAGCGCAGCTAGTTTTTAAATAATAAAAAAAGGTTTATTAGCACAAAAACAAGTACTAAATATTTTTGGAAAATGTTACAATTTCTCAGAAGCATTAAGTACTTATGTGACAGGTGTAGACTATAAAAAAAATAATTACGCACTTTTTCAGCCACCTTTTCAGAAAATCTCATTTTAATAGGGACACCCTACACACCGTACCATCACTAATTACTAAGGATTTACGTGTATATGCTAATTAAATGTTGATTGCTTCGAAACGTTTTTTTTTTATTTTATTATCTATTTTTATCTGTAATTATTTTGTCAAAGTATTGAAATTAACAAATACAAGGTACCGCTAGGTAATTGAGCATCTACAGTTGGTGATTGGAACTCTTATTTAAACTAAAATAGGTATTTTATTGTGTTATGTGTTAGGTACAAGTTAGTATAGGTATTATTTTGTTATTTAAAAAAATATTAAATAGCTGTATCACAAGGTATTTATTAGTCGCATAATTATTTACCTATTTATGTCAATTACCTACCTATGACGAATATCGTAAGTAAAGCGTTTTAATAAAAAAAGTCCGAAAATGGTAAAAAAAACAATATAATTTAATTTTAATTATAATATTGTAACCACGATTATAATACATAGGCATAGGTCCAAATACGATAATTAGTACCTTCGTTACTAGAGCAATATTTTTTACCATCATAAATCATTAATTTTATTGTTTTTGGTTATGAATAAATCAGTAAATTTATCAATAAATAATTCAGTTTTGGAATTTCAATATCAAGATTTAATTGAGTACTTAATTCTTATTTCGTCGTAAAGCTTTTTAAAAGTTGATTCCAAGATAAACTGCGATCTCAAAAATATCATCAAAAATAATCACCCATTACGGCAAACTGCATAAAGCAAGCAATTACGGGAAATATCGATATGCAAAGAAAGACATGCTATTTTGTTTGTGGCTGGCATCTTTTAATGGCGTTGCGATGCGTTCACAAATACCTCAAAAAGCTCTATGAATCTTTCGTTATTAACTTTCAAAAATATCCAAAAAAAATACTAGAAAAGCTTCATAATTTTTTAAGTTTATCCAAATAACTACAAAAATATGAATTTTAAATTGGAAATTATTGATAAAAAGCTTTAAAGCTTGATGAAAAACCATAGAGAACGAAACAAAATGGCCGCGGCCGAAAGCTCGCGTAAGCTCCGAACGCGACCGAAGCGCGCGGGTTGAGGGTCGGGAGGGGATCGCCGCATGCGTACCTCGCTCCATCCACATTCCAGTAGTAACACAGAGACGCGCGCGTCGCACGTATCGCTCTATCGCCTACGTCCTAATACAAAGAACACCACACTAAAGCAAAAAAATCAGTGATTTATCGATTATTTTCACCATCAAACACCAAATAAGTGATAAAAGAACAGTTTTCTATCCGTTTTCAGTTATATTTCGGTGAATAAAAGGTGATTCTGACGCGTTTCGAGGCGGGCCACGTCCTATGGAATGCCTTTATCGATGAATAGAATCTAGCGAGAGAAACATGGTGGACTCGTCGTGTCGAAAGTGAACGAAAATTTCTTGTTTTCTGTGTGAAATAACTAACAGTGCTGGATTTACATGGATGTGTGATTTTACACTATGGATTGGTGTGAGTGAGTGTTAGTCGCTTCGATCGGTATGAGATTTGCTTGAACGAGCCAGAATGGTGTCCCTAGCGTATTTGGGCTTGAGGCATACGCCTTGGACTCTTCTTGTCCTGATTTTCTTCATCGAAAGCGTGATGGGGAACTATGCTAAGTCATTTTACATCCACTGGAACACCACCAACAGCATATTCAGAATAGACAATACAGATCACGTATTCGACTTGAATAAAGGAAATGCCCAGTTTGAATACGACCAAGTGAATATAATATGCCCAGTGTATACCCCAGGGACGTTCGAAGAGGATACTGAAAAATATATAATTTATAATGTTAGTAAAGAAGAATATGATACGTGTAGGATAACGAATCCAAATCCACGTATAATAGCTATATGCGACAAGCCGCATAAGCTGATGTTTTTCACCATCACCTTTAGACCATTTACACCTCAGCCGGGAGGCTTAGAATTCCTTCCTGGCAAAGACTATTACTTCATTTCTACATCCAGTAAGGATGACTTACACAGACGCATAGGCGGTCGTTGCCTCAGTCATAATATGAAGCTGGTTTTTCGCGTCTGCTGCAAACCTGAGGAGCAGTCCCCCGCTCCTCCCCCGCAGCCGACCTTACCTCCCCCTCCGCCGCCGCCTACGACCACAGTCAGCACAACTACAACTACGACCCCGAAGCCGGTAACGAAAAAGACTCATAAATACGACAAGTCTCCGAACGAGGTGATCAAGAGTGAGGAGTTGTCGCATTCGCGAGGGGCGGCGCTGGCGTCGTCGCTGGCTCTGGCCCTGGCAGCGACGGCCGTGTTGGCGCCGCTGGCTCGGTGAATGTGTGCCCGGGCCGCGATACCTCCGCGCCCAGACCTGGCGAAACCAGGACCGTCCCAAACACTCCAAACTTTACACCTACGCCCCGACACCCTTGTCTTCGCGTAGAGTGTTGTCAAGTGTTAATGTGTTGCCCCAAGGATTGACTTGTGTGAGTACTATGAAGTGCGTGTACATTTTCAGCCTAATGTATCTACTAAAGGCCTACGAATAATCGAAGTAATTATAGTTATACTTTCCAGTCTTGGAAATAACTGCAAACAACGTAGTTGGTATATGAAAATAATATGTATAATGGTAAATTAGGTTTCTTAAACCATTAGGAATTAAATTTTTATATTTTTCATTAATGCAATCAAGGATTTTTGACTAAAACTAGGATTCGTCGAATCAACCGTTAATATAGGGGAAATTATAGAGAAAATAGTAGGTAGCTTTTAATTTAGTTCAAAAGACACTTTTTATTTTTTCCCATCAGCTTGTACAATTAGATTTTATTTATATTTTAAAATGAAATTGGGGCGAGTTAAAAATCTTGTCCAAAAACACTGTGATTTTGGTTTATTTAGAAAGTAATTTTTCTCTTTATGCTTTTATTGTGATATAAAACAATATAATAACAATTGAACGCATTTTTCACATAAAAAAATTCACTTGACTGATTTGCATTATTGCTTTTTCTTATAATTTATTATTTAAGATAAATAAACGTCCATGACTTCTAACAGAATGGCATCTATAAGCAGCTTATGTAATGCTATATATATAAGGCGTTTAACACCCAACGCTGTAGCAGTACCTTCAAATATTGATCTACCTTCGATATACGAAAGGTCATTGACCCAGCACTGATTGTGCCATTATGAGTGTGAGCAGATTTTAATGAAATAGTCAAATTAGTTAAATGTAGCAAAATAGACCGGTTTCAGTTGGCCATATGCATTTAGTGACAGTTGGAATAATTTAGGTAGATTAAGAATGAATTATTGAGTTTCAAACTATTTTACAAAAACCATAGATAGACACTGAAAGGCAAAATCATTGCACAGAAGGATGTTGATGAAAGTGACGAAACAAATAACTTAACAGATGAAAAAGTATTGCAGACTTTCACAATCAAAGACACTAAAAAAGACAACGCAAACAATACCGATGATTAAGTAAGATGATTCTCAAAACGCTGACTCAATTGCAAGTGTTGATTGAAAGGCAAATGTTTTTTGCGCTTGAATTAACACTTAAAGTGATATATTTGACAGTTTATTTACAGAGACGAGATCTGTTTAAAATACAGCATAACCAGTTAGATTATGCTCATAAAACAAAGGATTATACCAAGCCTTATATCTAAGCATGCAGATATGTAAATTTTGAACGATCAACAAATCTTTTAAGAAGATTTTACGAAAATCTCATTTGCATACATTAAGAGCTCTTTGAGCTGATAGGAGTACGAACAGTAGCTGTGTTTGTCTCCCTAATTTCAATATAAATTGACTTTTATTGAAGACTGGATAAAGAGTGTATTTTCCTGCAAGCATAGTGAAAGTTTGAAAGCATTTATTCAGTAGGATCGCTAGGATTACTTAAAATAGTCTAATGCACAGGTGATTGTACTCCTGTTCCTTCGCGACCAATACCGTAAAACCACGGTAAAACCCACGGTTTGGGGCCTAGCTTTTTTGTTCAGCTGTCGCCAGCTATATTTTCAGGCCCAACGGATTTAGGCATTCGTGAAGTTAGAGATTAATGTCTGCGCAGAACACAATTTTGTATGAAAAAACGTTCACTGCGCAGACATGGCTAACTTCACGAATGTCTACATCCATTGGGCGAAGTATAGGTACCTACTACCCTGAACGCCGGCAACGCTGTAGCTCTTCTGATGCTGCAGTTGTCTGTAAATGTTGATAACTACTTACCATTAGGTGTGCTATTCGCTCGTTTGCCAGCTTTCCATATAAAGTTTAAGTCATAATTATTCCATTATCATTATGTTCGTATGCAATGATAATTGCAACCATATCCGTGCTTAGCCATATGGGCCATATTTCCGAACGTGTTTTACCTGCCTGACTATCCTACCTTGTTTTACATGGACATGAAACAATCAGTCTCAGCTTTTTCTTAAGGTTTATGTACTCCTAGTTACTGATACCAAAAACCAGCATTTTTAAATTGACAAACCGATTGACTTAGATCACTTAGACGGCGCCTTACCTTACCTTAAAGGCCGGTAACGCATCTGCAGTGCCTATTGATGCTGCAGTTGTCTGTGGGCGGTGGCAATCACTTACCATCAGGTGTGCCACTTGCTCGTTTGCCCCCTCTGCCAAAATGTACGTGATTCCGAATCATGTGCGTCTTTCTTAGGTACGTCATATACGAAATTTGCAAGAGTGTGCGTAAAAATGAGGGTATTGTCAGTTTTTATGTAAAATGCGTTCGTGTGCTATCTCGTCCCCCGCAAAAATCGGCAGAAAATTTTGTTGGAAGAATTCCGTCACAAGCGAGTCCCTACTTTTTGTCTGAGCTGGTTAAACTTGGATAACTTGGTCCTCATTGGTCGAATGACACTGATTTGATTTAGATTTGACCAATGATTAGTTAATTTTGAAGATGATTTGCGTTCGAGAAACCGGCCGGTGTCCCAAACTAAGATTCCTTGGCTTAATATTGTGTGTTATTTTATTTATTAAAACTTTGCTACTTTTGTTTATAACACAGAAGTTAACCAAATGAAGCCAGCATTATTATGACAAGACTTCTCTGAATATGAATGTTAAAAATCACATCAAAGATAACATAACAAATCACAATTTAAAAAACAAAATGTCTTGCCTAATGCATTGTTTTCCAAACATGAAAATATATTTTTTGAGCTAGCAACTGAGTGGTTCTATTTTAAAACTATACACCTTTCTTGGTAGTTGTCTATTTCTGGACGAAAGGGATAATCTCAACGTGTTTCTAATAATTTAAAAGAAACTAAACATAGGAAACGTAAACAATGTCAAAAAGGAACTTTAGAAAAATAAACAAATACTTTTTTCGAAAACAGTGCTGTCTGATGATTTATTATTATGGTGTAGAGACTTGTTTTTTTTAAATATTTTAGAAATTACCATTTTTTTTCTATCCTATGTCTTATAATTCGAATTTTAACATATTTATACATTTTATTTTATATTTCTGTCAATTTACCTTACCAATAAAAATCTTCCACTTGAGAGAACTAGTAAACAAGAAGAACTAAATGACACAAAATAAAAAGTTAATCCATAATATTTCGTTGAGTCACACAAAACGATTCTCAATAACCATCAAGTTCTGATCAAAAGCGATTCCCAGGTAGGTTACCAAACAAAGAACCGAAGTCCCTGTCATTGAATACTACCTGAGACTTAAAATATGGCGCGTGAAATTCTTAATTGTTAAAAGAATTATTCTTAAGGAGTGATCATTTAAGGTGTAACAACGCAAAGTCACAGATGGGTAGCCATTTTTGCGATCTTTTAATTTATAGTCTTTTTCACGACGGAACGTATGCAAGACACATTGAACTTGTTTCGTTTCACGTTGTGTAGCTCACAACAGTTTTGAAACAAAAAAAAAAACAAGAAAAAAAATTAAACTATAAAACATACAAAAAAATGTTTTCGTCAATTTCCTGTTTAATTATTTCATAAATTATCATAAACGAGCCATAAAATATAAATAAATAAACAATAAACATTTTCTTAAAAACTCCGCCAAATAACAGTACCTACTGAGTAAAATGGAACGTAAACTATTAGAGAGTGCGAAAATGAAAATCGAAACAATCGATGAATCGATAAGTAAATAAGTAAAAAAATAATCGTGGGGTAGTAATTTTGTCTATGAATGAACCTTGTAATCGATTGAGATGAATTGATAGTAGTGAAACAAAAACTCGATTTTGATAATCTCGATTAAACTTTAGGACATTACTATTAGACTGATTTTGACATCATCTCGAAGTGTCTTGCATACGTTCCGCCGTGAAAAAGACTATAGTTAAATATTAGGTACTCGTATATTAGTCGAAGACTTTTATTAGGCAAAGCCCTCCCCCAATTCTTTCCAGACGTCAAAATCTTGAGCAAGGCTCTCCCACGCAACTTTGTCGAGTTAGTCCCACCATCTCCATAATCGAAGAAGATGGGTAACATAGGTTTAAGTGTTGGACAAGCATAACCCATCTCAAACAATGTTCCAGGTTACAACGTCCCATTGAGTATAGGCATAGGTTGCCTCGATGCCATATAAACCATCCTTATTTAAAAACCTATTTATTTTGTTAAAAATGTGTCTGGCATGACATGGTTTTGGGGAATTTCAGATCCGTTGTCCCAAGAATAACATATTAAACTTTTTGCGGTGTCATTGATCAGTTCACATGCAAATTTAAATCAATTAAAACCACAATAAGGTACAAAACAGTAAAACAGAACATCGTCTACAAGTCAACATATTTAGCATTTCATGAAACCCGTTCATTTAAATATCCGTTCCCATATATTGCTTTTTGATGTTCAACAAGGCTAGAAGCATTACAGAAAACATCGTATTTGGTTATAGCAGCTAGTTAATTCTTACCTCCTTGTTATAAAACTGGTTCGAGGTTTTTGTGGAGTCTTTTTTATAGCAAACGTCTCTACACTTAGGTACCGGCTTATTGCTACGTGCGACTAAAGATCATTCAATTTTGAGCTGTTTTTATTCATTGTTTGATTATTATTAGATCCATCTCAAATTTTTCCAGACATCTTAGCCGATAGTTGAGACGGAATTTACTTCTCCATACTAATTACGAGCCGAAGTATATTCCGTCTCAGCTATCGGCCGATAGAAAGTCTGCAGTCTGCGAGGAGGCTTACCCTGCGTTTTACGTAGGCGACTTGACGCGATCGCGATTGCGAAGCGAAGCTATGCGATTCGATGCAGCGCGACGCGGCGTGGTGAGTCTGTCCTACGTGTGCGTGCGAATCGTCCTACATAAGATATTAAAAATGGTAAGGAAATATATAGTACCAATCCTACCATTTCCATTTTTTTTCCTTACCATTTTTAATATCTTACAATGGACTTCCGCAAAGTCACGCCTGAATCAATTCAATATCGTCCTACATAGTTTACGTCAAATCATACATAGTGTCAAAATTCGCAAAAATTCTGATCGTGTTCGATTCAATACGCGCCGTGCCGCTGCGCACCGGTCACGTAGGACACTTCAATAGTAAATTGACTGTTTGTTGTTTCCGCACCGCGCCGCTTCGCGTTCGCGTCATCGCCCACGTAAGACGCAGGGTTAGGAGTCAGATTAAGTTAAATTATCTTTTTAAAGAATAGGCAAATTCCTGTCTTACAATTGAACTAACAAATTCTGACTTTGTAAAGTTTCAAACTTCGAATTGTTTTTCTAATATTGCTTACAAGCAAATTAAATAGACCGTCTATTTCCGGGCTAATGAGCTATTTTAGAACAATGAAGTGCGGTAGACATTATTCAAACGTAGATCAAATGAGCCATCAACTAAATGCTTTCTTCAAAGATTTTCACTCAAATTGATGACATCACATTTGACAAAACTATTTTAATTTTACAACCGCTGTCTAAAAACTTTGATCGTTGTTTTATTTCAAAATAACTTTGTTTTATTGGTTTTTTATTGATTTATTGGTATTATTATGAATAATAATGATAGTTATCGTTAGAGAATTAATTAATACATCTAATAAATAAGTGTCTGATAATTTTGATATTGAATTATAATTTTATTTGGATATTTTGTTATCGAAGTAACAATGGTCTTGCAAATACAAATGAAAATAATACCTACAGACTTGACTCTGACTAGGTACATTCTTTAAAACATTGAGATGAGCGTTTCATAGACATAAATCAAACTTGTCAATCACTTTCATAAAACTCCATGAACTTTTTGATTTATTGCGATTTAACGTTGAATTTTGTGATTTATTGCGATTTAACGTAAAATTTTGTGATTTATCGATTTTTGAGTGTCAAACTTTTTTATGGAATTGGAACGTTTAGGTTCTGGACACCACAAGGCCGTATGTTTGGTCCATTGCACTTAGATGAACTGCAATAAAATGATGTGAAATTCACATATGAATGCTAAGGTATAATCAATTTTGACGTGCTGTATGATCATATAATAACTATCCGTTTTTGTGCTATAAAAGCTTAGCCATAAACTCCATGCCAGAAGACAGCGATATTTTAGCAGCGCTAATTTAGCAGACTAACATTAGTAAATTTTTGCTTTGCTAATATTCGGTCAGATATTCGACCTTTGCACAGCAGTAGGACGAATAAGTTAACAAAAAATATTTGACTAGACTAGAGTTACAATAAGTTATTTACCATTTTTTTGTAGAGTTTTACACAGATCGACTTTTTGCTTGTTTAATTAGTCTATCCTCTTATTTGAATACAAAACTTTTTGTGTTTTTGTCTTTCTGATGAGCAAAAGTTTACCTGAAATATGTTTCAGGTGAACTTTGGTTCACAAAAATTCTACCCCACTGCTGGGGATATGCCTTCCTTTGTTGTTCAACACGACCCTTAACAGCTGCGTTAATCTCATTTAATAAATTAATAAAGTAAAATTATGAGTTCTAAATTCAAATTCATAAAGATTTCACAAACAAAATCTTATAAAACAGTCGATTTTGTCTGATTTTCAAATCTATGTTCACACTAACAAAACTTAAACGCTGTCTTCTGGCACGGCTGTAAGTCTAGATCTCAGTTCGTTGCACTAACAAGGTCTTTTTAAATCTTCGATAGATCTTTTTTTATTTGTTTTTTATTCGTTCAGAGCATAAAAAACTTTTTATGATCATTTTGTGTCAGATCTTTATACGTTTATAGCTTTAAACTTTATTATTGTGAAATGACAATAATGACATATCCGTGGGCTTGTGTGTTGGACGTGCCTCTGATTACCCCCTTAGACTTCAAAAAGAGATAGATAGATAGAAAATACTTTATTGTACACCATATGGACATTACAAAATACAATCAAAGATACAAGAAAATATTTGAAGCGTACAATGGGCGGTCTTATCACTGTGAGCGATTTCTTCCAGACAACCTTAGGATGAACTGGATTATAGGAAGGCAAAAAGGCAAGAGCATTTACACGGGATAATTTTAACCGATACAACACACACAGCTATTTTTACGTATAACCGGTCATCAGCTGTTAGTAGAAAGTGCGACGCTCGGTCAGCCCCTAAATTCCATAAACATAGCAAATCGAGTCAAAAATGGCATCAAAAAGTTAAAATTTTCTTGCTCGTGGACGTGCATGCTTAGTCTTAATTCGATAAGTGGATGGGTGACTGCCAGTGGCATTTTTATCTGACTTCCGTGCTTGGGGACGATTGTCGGTCCCGGCTATAGCGGCCCACTCCGTCACCAGTTGGCCACTGACTCATACGAACTTAAAGAATCTGGAATACCTGATCTGAGGGAATGGTTATCGCTTTTCTTAGCTTGTGTCTTCAAATTGTCATAGTTATTCGTGAGCTTTATTAAGTTTTTGTGCTTGCGAACTGTCATTTAAACATCTAGTAATTATCTTAACTGTAGAAAACAACTATTAAATAGACTTTTTACAGCGTTCAAACTTGGTCTGTTTGTCTATGCTTAGAGTAACTATGAACTAGATGGTTGGGGTATGAACAAGGGCGAATTCTTGGGTATGAACAATTTATCAAAAGCACTCTCTCTTCCCGACTATTTATCCCACATGGTGGTGGAGTCAGCCTTCCTAACACTCTTCCTCCACTTCGCCCTATCCATGACGTCATCATGGGAAACGTCGCATGCCTTTATATCTCGTTCCAACACAGCTGTCCAGGTTGTTTTTGGTCTCCCTCTAGATCTTTTACTGGAGATGGACAGTCCCAGTACCTGGTTGCCAACGTAATCGGGTGATCTTCTTTTGACATGTCCATACCATCTCATCCTGTTCTCCTGCAGCTCTATTCTGAACAATGTATCAAAAGCAAACGGTAAAAATGTCTTACTACTACGTGAGGTACATCTCAAACGACAATATCCTGACCGACAATTTAAGCACTGTTGATAATGCTACTATCGGTCATCCACTTACCTACATCAGTGTGTTGCTTAACTTCGACGGACTCAAAGACTAAGCAAGTAGAATTACCTACTTGTAAGACTCTTCTAAGTGATCCCAGCGGTCAAGTTTACGATTTCAACTTTTACTTTACGGTCATCTTCTTCTTCTTTATTCGGGGTCGGCTTTCCTAATCGATATTCCCCAAAGGTCTTTTCTGGTCAGCGGGTTCCATGAATTTCCATGACTTTCTCTAATACAAACATCCATGTGAGTCGGGGTCTTCCGCGCTGTTTTGGTCCTGGGGCCGTATACGTTAACGGTCCAAATATTCCGAACTGAAAAATTGGCCCTTGAAGCCAGAAATCGTGGTGGGAAGCATGAATATTCATCAAACAAACGAAAAAATTAACGCAAATACAGCCCCTGACTTGTTGAGGACTTTTCTGGTCATGGATCTGCCTCCTCATGACAATGACCATACCATCGCAGTCGTGTTTGCTAATTTGTCTTGTATCATTCGCACTTTGAAAGTTCCTCTGTTGTTTGGTACTTTATCCAAAAGGGTGACTCCGGTAAACCGCCTCATTCTCATTTCGGCTACATATCATTTAAAATTTTTGTAATTTTATAGTGCTAATCCACACTTGGTATTTCATTAAGAAAATGAAAAGTCTTATCAAAATTTTGGATTCCGACGGGATTCGAACCCACATCGATCAGACGATCCTCCTAAAGCCGGAGTGCCTTACCGCTCGGCCACGAAATCCTACTTACCGGTGTCCAAATTTTCGATACGCTCATATTTTTCGGTTAAGCACCGATTAGCGCCATCTACACGTTCACTAGTGAACTCATGCTCATACATATCATTTGTCAGATTGTTGTTTCTTAGAGGCATTTGAGTTTACTGCCACGCGATGTATAAAATCGTTACTTGAACCTCTCACTTATTAAACTGTCAATGCTTACCGTAATTATGCTCTTTTAACTTGTTAAGTTAGCCGCTTCAAGTTTTTCTTTTTGTCCGCCCTTGGGAGCAAGTATTGAACCGGTTATGTGAAACGTCTCTGTTCTAGAGTCTAGATTATAAAGGGCCTATGACCTATGCCTATACAAATCCTTAGAACACATTGGGCGTATTAAAGCGCGCTTTGATAACGCGCGTTTAAAAAACGCTGCGGTCTAATCATTGAGTTAGGATACTAAAGAGTCACACTCTAACTGACAACACTCAAAAAATGTCCGAGCATCGTTCTTTGATGACATTTGCTCGAATGTAGACGTTATCTCACTTGTATAAGTGTTCGATGTCGCTTGTGCGCAAAAACAAAAACTCGACGAGTTTTGGCGCTGGCATTTTATTTGTCTGATTGTAACTCTATAGTATCCTAGCTCAATAGGTCCAATACATCCGTACACATTACGCGGTGACGAAACGCGCGCTTCTAGTAACTAAAAGCTTAAATTATAAATTTTCATGGTCATGAGTAAAATAACTTTTGTCTATTCGTTTTTCGTCTAATTAAATAACGATGAACGATTACTGATAGACTTGACAGAATAACTTTCATTTGATTTCTGTAACCTCGAAACTGACAACCTTGAAACAAAAAGTTTGATAATTATCATAGACGACATAGAATAAATTCAATGGTTAATTTGAACAGCTCTGATTTCAAATAAGGAATTGGCCTTTTTGAAGTGAACTTGTATAGGCGCGTTGGGTATTTTTGAGATGGGAAAAAAATATCAAACTCGTTACCGCCACCATCTCAGACTTCTCTTCGACAATTAATTTCGTCAAACATTATCAGCATAGATGTATAGAGCTCTACTTCTGAGTGAGACGACCGCGAGCTCAAGTCCCAGTAGGTCAGTAAATTTTTGCACTATAGTTTTTGGTACTTTTTTTTAGTTTAGAATCTCTGCGTACTTTAGTAGATCAAAACTCTAGAAGAAATGTGTCTATGGACGTGTCTCAGAACTTCGTTATAGCAAATATCTTTAGGCATAAGTCTAAAATGGTTTACGGCAAATAATAAAACATAGATGGACATCCTGTCTGGAATGGTTTGAGGTTAAATAGATTGAAACTCAATAAAAAAGTTTTCTAGTATTATTCTCTCATTAGTTTTCATTAGCTGTGCTGTGTACTTAGTAAATAATTGCCTGATTATTATTATGACCTCATTATGAATCTCTTGAAAATCAGTCCGATTTTATAAATCAAAAAATTTATTTACGCTTGGCGGTTTTCCAACTACATAAATGTCATTTTAAACGTCAAATGAGTTTCTAGTGAGATGTCAAATTAGTTTAATTTGAAATGAGAACGTTTCGAATGGAATATTACAGAAATATGAATCGAAATACTTTTTCTAGTTTTGAATTATGTCAATGCAATGTTATTTAAATAAATATAATTATTTATGATATAGCGCACGTAATAATAATAGAAAGCAGATGTTTTTGTTAAATACAATTATTATTTGTTATAATTTTGATATATTATTGAGATTTGTGTTAAATTTTATTCAAAAACCGCGAAGTCATGTAAAAACTTTCTAAAATAGATCGATGAGTATACAATATTTCTATGTCACTCGGCTCGATGCATTCTTTTGCAATTTTTTACATGATTTTGCTGTTTTGAAGAGATACTTCTCTGCTTTCTATTTCAACAAGAGAAAAAATCTTCACTTATCGCCTAAATAATTTGGCCTAAATATTTATAAATTTGGTTTAGTTGGAAAACCCCAGTCATTATTGTTAATCTTAAAATTTATAATCTGTGAAAAATATTTCTTTTATAGTTATAAAAAATGTGAATTAATAACCGAACAGTAACAACGATGGAACAAAGATCCTATGACTCGTGCCTGATTTTATCTCAAATTTTCATAGAAATTTAATACAAAATTTGCATAAAATCACTATTAAATTTTAAAAGTATAAAATTTCAATGAAAATTTTACGATGAAATGTGTTTGTTTGCTCAGATTGTGGTTGTAAAAACTTCCCTCAAACGTTTATTTTGTAATTTTATTTTATAATAATTTTATATAGAGTAATAAAGCGAGAAAAACAGTTAGAACGATGAATTTTTTGAAAATTATTCTAAATTTAACTTGGTGGCTTTTTCAAATCATTGTCTTATTTTACAATCTTTAGACAAAGACAGTTAAATTTTGGATTCTATTTTCAAAAGAATCAGTTTATATACATTTTAATTATTAAAATACATTAACATGTGCTTTATTCATAACATTACGTTTTACAACTGTGTTAATCGCTTTATTAAACTTAATTATTTTTAATTTTCTTCCTAATTACACATTGGTGCTATTAGCATTTGCTAAAATGGTTTTATACGTACTTATTTAATCTTAGTTCGTTATCTACCAATTACCAAACACTTATGTATCACTACTAATATTAAAATTATGCTTTTTTTCAAAAACTATTTCAATTTCAGTCATAATGTCTGATAAGTTCATAAATTACTTAGTTTTCTTTTTGTAAAATAACTTTATCATTATAGTTTTGTTCTGTAACAAGTTACTAAGTATGAAGTTGTGTTTACTAATTGATTCTGACTAAGCAAAAAGTTGAAATGAAAATGTTCGCTTTCTGTAATTATTGAATAATTTAACAAGATTTTTTTTAACAACTTTGTGTTACGGTAATTGGTAAATTTGAACATCATTATAATTACTGAGAATTGTATAAATTTAACATTATTATGAATCCTACTAAGAAATAATTAATATGAAAATTATCGGTCCTAAAAACTATTTATTTCTGCGAAAACTATACTTATTACAAGATTGAATATTTTATTGCATAAACGATTATTATTTAGCGAGATTTATTATTATATAACTAAATTTGCAGCGAAATATTATATAGTATACAATTCTCAGGGCCTTTTTCATCTATCGAAATTACTGTGACCAAATTTTGTTTTATGAATTTTCAAAAATCTTTGTCAGTATCGAAATAATTCGACGTTTTTAATATAGACTTTACTGTCAGTGGTAATTGATTTGTGAAAAAGGTTAGACTGAATTATTTCCAAGTATTATTTAAACTTATGTACTTAATTTTTAGTAAATAGAAAATAAAAATGTTCGCGAGCTACCTCTTAAAATTTCTAAAACTATTTTTATAATAAACTAATCTTAGCATTAACCATCGTTGTCACTGTCGGTCAAACAGATCCTATTTGGATCAAAATCCTCATTTCCTAAATTGTTTAATAATTAAATAATTAATATAGGTTGTAGAAGGTCGTTTTAGTTAGATAGTTTTTAATGATGTATATTTTTTGCAATATCGTTATGTACTTGCTAAAATTGCGGCCATATTTTAAGTATTGGTTTGAGAATGTAAAATAGTAGGTAGAGGCAGAGGATTAATTTATTCATTAATTAAAAAAAATAATAAGGTATTTATTAAAAATATTATTAATATTATTTGACTATTCATATAATTTTTTATCTTTCTTTATTAAAAGAGAGACCACATTACATGATTACTAAACGGCAACACAAAAATATGAATATTGATTTGGTTAAATTATATTGATCACTACATTAAAATGTTATAAATAGGTAATTATATTATTGCACAATTATATAAAACACAATTTAAAATGATAAAAGCTATGACCATCATCATCATCATTTGTCTGCTCTTATCGCTCATGCGGGGTCGGAACAACATGTTCTCCTCTTCCACTCTCCCTATGACTCGTCATCTCTGTATCCACTCCTTTCTTATCCATATCTTCTTTCACACAATCCATCCATCTTTTGTTACTACGTTAATAATTGAAACTCAGTGTGAAAAAGACGTTAATGTTAGTCACATTATAATTCTAATTTTATTAATAACAATATCATTTTAGCCCGAGTATAATATCTTTAAAATCATCATCCACAGCCTGACTTCACCCACTGCTGGGTCTATGCCTCCCTAAGCTTTTGCCATCCACCATGATCCTGCGCTAATCAGACCCATTGACGGCCCGCGACGTGTACAATATCGATCTTTAAAACAAGTAATTTTTAGATCAAAAGCTTTTTATTTATAGATGAGTTCAAATCACAAAAATTGAGCAAAATGAATGTGAATATCAAAGCTTTTTACAAATCAACTGTCACTTTGACATGTGTCATGTTTATGACAGAATCTGCTATCGTCTCTTCTCTATTTAATTTTGTGTTTATTCTTTGACGTAGTTGAAGAGTTAGTGAAGAAATCTAATAAATATGAGTGAAAAAATAAAGGAGATTGCTTGAAAAAAACCCAAGCTCGATTAAATTTTTAGGCAAAAATAAGGAGATTTTTGCTTTTCTGCTGCGAGTGCCGAGTAACGCCATTGTGCTTGACTCGTAATAAACGTATTTTAAAAAGAAATACAACGTTAATGTGCAATAAGTCTTGCAACGCAAAATAACATTTGTAAGTTATGAAGTTTTAAGCATCGAATTTCTAGGTCAGATCTGGTTTTTGGCAACATTTTGTGCTATATAATTATTTTGGCGTTGCATGTAAATCCCACTATTTATTTTAAATTATTGCTTAAACGGGTTTCTTATAAGAAATACGGTAATACAATATATTTGGGGAAGATATTCCATGCCAATAGGAAGGTATCTACTAGATTTTGCCAAATGTGGGCTGGGCATGGGCATATTGTATCAAATTATTCAATTTATATATATGCGCTTTAACACGAGCTCTGAACGGTGAAGGAAAACATCGTGAGGAAACCAGTTAGTATTCTTACAGGCGGCGATGGGCTTGCAACCTGTCACGTATGGAATACTAACTTCTGCAAGATGTGGGCATGTATCAAATATGTATTTGTACATGCCTCTGACTACCCCCTTAGACATCTTCAAAGGATCTGGAATATAAAGATCTGAGAGAATGTCTACCGCGCCTTGGGGATACAGTCGTGACCCTGTTTTTTATTCAATTTATACATGTACTTATTCAATTTAATAGTATGTTTTATTTAAACGGTGTTTTTTTAATAAAACTTTTTAATGTAGTGAGCAAAATACTGCAATGATTAAAAAAACTTATTTTTGATTAATAATGATTTATTATAATTAACGATAAAATTGTATATTTATTATTTACTAGCTGCGCTCCCGCGGTGTAACCCGCGGTCCCTCGGGATTTTTTCGGGATAAAAAGTAGCCTATGTCCGTCCCTGGGATACAACCTTTATCCATGCCAATTTTCAGCCTAATCTGTTCAGTGGTTTGGGCGTGAAAAGGTAACAAACAGACAGACAGACAGACAGACAGACAGACAGACAGAGTTACTTTCACATTTATAATATTAGTATGGATGTGGCTCAAATTGTAAATACTCAGTTGAATTTCGTATATTTTTTGCATTATTAAAAAAAAATTAATAATATTTCCACTAAAACGATATTTGCAAACGAATTGTACTTAATATTATTATTATAAGAATATGCATTTTATTTATCTCTGCCTCAATACCTAGATCACGGGACGAATAAGAATAATATTTAATATGTTATTATGATAAGAATGATATGTATAAATAGTAAGGGAAGTTCAGAAATACCTACTATTTGATAAGGAAGGGACATCGCCCACTAAAGCGCAACGAACAAAGTCTACTACAACGTACAACATTACACTATGGGCCAATCTCATCATTTTGAAAAAGTGTTTGATAACAGATTGTGGTATTTATGTTTTACAAGTTTCTAATCAGGCTATCTAGAGAAACTCTGATTGATTTTTTTTTACCAGGCAGGAATTTTATCAGCTAAATGTAAGCCACTTTATTAGCAAGTGTTAGAACTGGCTCTCAGAGTAAAAAGATGAGATTACTGTATTTTATACAGCTTTTAAAATTATGACGTAAAAACCGCTCTGATATTTTACTTACTTTTTTTATAAGATTGACATCACAACAGATCCATTGCTCCTGAAGTCCTGACTCCATCAAATATCGACTTACTGCTAGTAATCAAAAGAGACAGAATGCTATTAGGTATCCAATTTTTTTGCCATATTGTGTTCTCTTATCTGTAAAAGTCAAAACTGTACGGCGCCACTTTACACCTTATTATGTCACTTAAGTAAATTGTATAATTATGCTCAACGGTTCTAGGCAATTGTGAAGTTATTCGTTTTGATGCGCAGCAGATGCAATTTTGTATGAATAAACGTCTACTGCGCATCGAAACTGCTGACTTCATGACCGCCAAGATCCATTTAGCGTGCTGTATTTTGAACTGTTTATTTTTTACTGTGGCAAAATTTTTTTTGTTCTATTCTAAACTAGCTTCTGCGCGCGGCTTCGCCCCCGTGGTTCCAACATTTTTAATAGCTTATATTATTATGCTATTCCAAGGTCACTATCTACGCCTATTCCAAGTTTCGTCCAAATCAGTTTACTGTTTTGGGCGTGATTGATACACAAACATACAAACATTTAGAATCATAAACTTTCAGCTTTATTATATGAGTTGGATTGAAGCGATTGTGTAATTGTACAACTTGGTCCGTGTTGCTTTAGTGGACGTTAGCCCTAAGTGTAAATATGTTGTTACATTAAGTGTAGGATGTGTAGGTATTTATTTGTAATAATAATTTGTACTTCTGGCCTTTGTTGATATCCAAAGTTTTTAATTTATTTTTCGACCAATAAATGTTGGAAAGAACTAAACGAATTGTTGTTATTTTTGAGACCTTTACCCGACTGCAAAGCGAAAATAGTTATGATTTTTATTTGTATCTATGTATGTTACACCATTATGGAAGATCTAGACACAGGCGCGGTCGCAGCCTGAAATTTTGGGGGGGGGGGTCACTACGAAATTTTTGGGGGGGTCACTACACTAATATTAGGCTGGTTTTCTTGTCACGCTGACTGTCAGCGCTGATAGAAAGCATAATCTTTATTACAACGTAGTAAGGATACTGATTGTACAGCAGCGCCGAGAGAAATCAGCGATGCCAATTCTGCTGAGACATTATTATCCTTAAGTCATTGTATTAAAGACTATGCTTCTATCAGCGCCGACGGTACGCGTGACAGGAAAACCAGCCTTAGACTTTATTGCACAATAAACAAGATTTTCCTATCGGACGTGTACGATTTTGGGGGGGGGGGGTCATGTCCCCTGTGACCACCCCCCTCGGACCGCGCCTGTCTAGACAGGTATCTAGGAGATAATATATAGCAGTTTCTAGGTAGAGTTAGTAATAAAAGTCGATTCACATATTGATAACGATAATATTTTTATAGTGATCCTCACTTAGAGAAAATTATCTAGAGATTTGAAAATGCATCCTTAAAATTGCACCCATGCGGGATTCGAACCCACGACCTTACCTATCTCAAATAGATATATCCTTATATATCTATTTGAGGGCACGTTAAATTGTCGGTCCCGGCTATTTAAGTCGTTAAGCCATGACGGAGGCCTTAAGGCGGCCTAAAAACTCCGTCACCAGAGTTGGCCACTGACTCATACGAACTTACTTATTTAAGTACCAAAGGCGGAAACTTTATAGTCTCACAAAATACACAAGGATCAGTTGAACTATCTGGATCGTTTTAAAGGATCGATGCTATTCTTTCTATATAATGCATAGTTTATAACAATATCTCACAAAATACACAAGGATCAGTTGAACTATCTGGATCGTTTTAAACGATCGATGCTATTCTTTCTATAATGCACAATATGCATAATTTAAAACAAACAGTTGATGTACAACCGGGACTCAAACCCACGACCTTGATAGACAGTCGATAACCTTATAATGTAAGTATAGTATAATTTATTCACAATTAACATACTTGTGACAGTGGGTGGCGACTAATGAAAAACACAATACATTACCTTCTTTGTTCTAGCCGTCGGGTAAACTACGATAATGAATAGATATGCTGCCATTTTGAAAGACAAAGAATCACCGATATTTAAATGTTTAATGATAGGACGTGCCGCTGGCTACTCTGAAAACATACGGTAGGTAATTGTACAAGCCAACGCATGTACTTAATCTAGGTTACAGTTTTGAACCTTAAATTAGCTTACGCTGCACTGCGATGCATTTTACAATAGCGTGAAAACAATAAAATCAGTCTGAAACAAGTACACATCGGGTTTGGTCATTTTAGCTCTCATCGGTGTCACCACCCCTAGCTAGCTACCCTTAGCTCTAACTTCAGCTCAGCTCTACTTATTGTTGGTTAACCCCAACAGTAATAGTGAACGAATGAATTTATTTAAAAGTCATAGAACAAAAGTTGTTGTTTATGATGATAGTTATACAGTCCTGAGAGGTTACCGGTGTTTTACAAATAACCCTGTATAACTATAGGTAGGTACTTTGGTATATTGTGTACCGATTAGAAAGTAAGTAGGTAGATATAATGCAATGGACTGCTAATAACACCACAGAATACAGTGATAGTACAGATATTGTAAGAGTAGTAAGTTTGAATACGACCACTGTGGCGCAGTGGGTGAAAGCCCGCTTGGGACGCAGAAGGTTGCGGGTTCGATCCCCGCCGCGGGATAAATGTTTGTATGATCTGCAAATATTTATCTCAGGTCTGGGTGTTTCTATGTATAATGTATGTATTTACAAACAAAAAGTATATAATGTAATATATCAGTTATCTGGTTCCATAGAACAAGTTTTGCTTAGTTTGGGGCTAGATGATGCTGTGTGAAATGTCCAGCATTATTTATTTATTTATTTTATTATTATATTATAGGTGGTTAAAACTTAAGGTACCCAAGGCAATAGGCTATTTTACACCATGTAAAGAAAACACATAAAAATGCATGCACCATAGGTTTCGTTACAAGTAAACGATAAACGTCGATTTTTATTCATACAAATGCAATAAACATTTTATAATTCAATTTTAAAAATCGTAATTTTTCTTCTATCTTCAAGTCACCAAAAATGCCGTCTGCCATTTTGTGACGTCACTGTGTTATGTACTTTATCTATCTTTTTTGACGATTTCACAAATATTTATCAAAAACTAAGTTGCTGACTCTAAGAGTATGAACCCTTTGAAATGTAACAATGAAAAGTTCATACCAACCCACTATAGTCTACACAATTACTCTTGGGTATAAATTAGGAAACGGCCATGTTTAGCAAGCTTTGTTTGCTCAACCCTGATTTACTTTCTCTTAACAATAGTTTGGATTTACGAAATAAGTAGATTGTGTAAGTAGGTACCTGAGTAGGTACTTTACTTACCTATTATTTACACAAACAACATTTATTTACAGAAATGAAACTAAATAAATAAATAAAATAAAATAAAATAAAATAAGCCTTTATTACTGTTAGATTAGTTACATAAATATTAGGTAGTAGGTACTATTCACTGACGGTTGAAACAACAGCTTGTCCTTCGACATAGGCCTCCTCTAAATTCTTCCAACTATATCTGTTTTTTGCAGTTCTGGTCCATTATATGCCAGCTACTTTTTTAATGTCGTCTTCCCATCGCTTCGTTTGTCTGCCTTTACTTCTTTTGCCATCCCTGGGGTACCATTGTGATACTATACTTGTCCATTTCTCGTTTTTGTCTCTTAACATATGACCTGCCCATTGCCACTTCAATGTTTTGCATACGTTACTCACATCCTTGAATTTAGTTACATTTTTTATTTGATTTAATCTTATTTGTCTCTTCTTTTTACTCCAATTACACTTCTCTCTATTCCATTTTGACAAACCTTTATTTTGTTCATTAACTTGTCTGTTAATGCCCATGTTTGACAGCCGTACGTTAAGCATGGCAGAATACACATGTTATAAACTTTTCTTTTTTCCTTTATTGGCATGTCTTTGTTTTTCATCACTTCACTAAGACGAAATGAAACTATTACATACAAAATACAATAGAAATGAAAAGTCTTATCAAAGTTTTCGATTCCGACGGGAACGAACCTGCAACGATCAGACGATCCTCACAAAAAGCCGGAGTGCCTTACCACTCGGCCACAGAACCCTTAGTCGTCACAATCGCAATTTTTGTTAAGCTCATATTTATAAAAAGAGCCGTGTTGGCCGAATGGGGTTGTACCTGACTTTCAATCCGAAGGTCCTGGGATCGAATCCCGGCCGTGCATCAATGAATTTTGCGTTTCGTAAAATGTATATGCGCTTTAACACGAGCTCTGAACGGTGAAGGAAAACATCGTGAGGAGACCAGTTAGTATTCTTATAGGCGGCGATGGGCTTGCAACCTGTCACGTATGGAATACTAACTTCTGCAAGATGTGGGCATGTATCAAATATGTATTTGTACATGCCTCTGACTACCCCCTTAGACATCTTCAAAGGATAAAATACGTGAAAACACCATACAATACGTGCACAGCTCCGGAAAACAGTACAGTCAGCTACAAAATTTGATTAACTGATTCGCCAAAAAATGACTGAGTCTGAGACAATTTTTTCAAATCTATTTGTCAAAGTTTTGGTCATTGACTGAGTGATCATTCAGATTTGTAAAACATTAATGACAAAGTCAAAAATCATTTATTAGGACCGCTGTGATCACTTAGAATAGTCTTAGAACTAATTTGACTCCTGTTCTTGCGCGACCAATACCGTGAAGAATCAGAGCAACAAACACGGTTTGGGGCCTAGCATTCTTTTAGGTGATCCATCTTATAACTAAAAAGTCAAGCTCCAGTGGGGAGCCAGTCAAGCAAAATTGAGGCTCGATAAGTTTAGATGCTCATAGAGAAATATTATAGGCTTTCTTTGCTCACTCTATCTATGTATCTCTGGTTGTTTATCCCAGCCGTGGGCACAATAGGCCCAACTTTCCTTTGTTTTCAACGCGTCGGAATTCTACGAAGTCTGCAAAGTTTTGGCATCGATTTGTTCGTAGTTATAATATGCTTTGGTTCTTAAAATACGGTTGCTTTATTAAAACGCACGTTAAAATAACAAGCTGTGGTTTTCTTCATGATGTTTTCCTTCACCGGATCAAAAACAGCTTATTAGCATGCTAAAGTGGCAGTGGGCTGGTCATATCCGTCGAAGAACCGACAACCGTTGGGGTAAACGAGTTCTTGAGTGGAGACCGCGACTTGGCAAACAGTGTAGGACGCCCTCCGGCCAGGTGGAGTGACGATCGGCGAAAGGCTGCTGGCAGAAGCTGGATACTTCGAGCTGAGAGTAGGGTAAGTAAGTAAGTTCGTATGAGTCAGTGGCCAACTCTGGTGTCGGAGTTTTTAGGCCGCCTTAAGGCCTCCGTCAAGGCTTAACGACTTAAATAGCCGGGACCGACAATTTAACGTGCCCTCCGAAGCACGGAAGCGCTTAGATGAAAATGCCACTGGTGGTCACCCATCCACTTACAGACCGTTTCGAACGTTGCTTAACTTCGACGATCTATCCAGAACGACTAAGCAAGCACGACCACGAGCGCTTCTGAGAACAGGGTGCATTGGCCCTATGGGTTGATGATGATGATGATCAAAAGGTTCACGACTGTTTAGTGTTTCCCTAAGGCGCGGTAGACATTTCTTCATATTTTCCAGATCCTTTGAAGATGTCGAAGGTGCTAAAAACATGATGCACGGAATTCCATCGTCCACGTTTGGTTTTCTTGTGGGTATGGAATGTCCGGGAAACAACCTCCTGGTAGACCACACTTTAGACGGAGGGACGAATTGGATGCCCACGGTGGCCCAAACTAGCGATGGATGGAGAGAGGGAAGGGAGGCCTTTGCCCTGCAGTGGGACACTACAGGCTTTGAATTGAAGGGCATGCTGGCCTATTGGGATTTAGGTAACCTCGACTCCGAGGGGTGCAAAAACGGAAAAAAAATGACTTAGCTTAGTCATTTTATGTTATTTTCGGTTATTTACTACTAGTACAACATAATAAGACCATACCTACCCAATAATTTCATTTATAAAAGAAAAAAACAGTTTAAACTTAAAATCCAGCAACCTACGTAAAAAAACGCGCCCAGAACATACGCAAATAGTAATCTTCAAACGCTGTTTTCTCCGGATATAATGATTTTTTCGGAAAATCCTTTTGGATTTGGATGCTATAACTACCCCTTTCGGCTTCGGTAGACGTCTTTTTACACCCTGTATGTACTTACTTATTTATATTTAGTTATCTACAGGATGGGCCTCTGCGTTCAAAGAAACTATGAATAACTTCCGCTTGCAACGTTTGTATGTAAAATGTAATAAAAATTGTGCTCTGATAATAAACCAACTATAGTTGGAACAATCCAACTAAATAAAAGTTTGGCTGGATGTATGGACATTATCACGAATCAAAAATGGACATACCTTATAATGAAATAATTAGAAATATTTTGAAAAATGACGATAGAAAATTTAATATTTTAATTGGAAGTGTATTATACGACGGAAAAAATGACCTCACTATTTATAAAATTAATACGGAATTAGCCAGATTAGCTTCAACCTCGGATAATGTTAAGTATATGGAGCTAAATACAACAAATCGCCGAATAATGAAACGCTTTATGTCTGAAGAAATTGTACGAATAAGTAAACATTTCCAGAGTTCCTCATGCTTGCAGTTTATCAAAACAAGCGAAAATTCAAACCCAATTTTTTTCAAAACTCCAAAGAAGGCAGTGAATGGCTAACAATAGTACATGCAAACATACAGAGCATAGGAAATAAATACTTGGAGTTAGAACAGTTTACTGAAAATTATAATTGTGACGTACTCTGTCTTACAGAGACATGGGCAAAAGAACTTAATGTAGATATTATGACTATAGAGGGTTACACGCTAGCATCATTTTATATTCGCTCTATATTTGACCGTGGAGGTACAGCCATTTTCCTAAAAAATGGTTTAGAATATAAAGTTAGACAAGACCTAGTGAACTTAAGTTTTGAAATGAATTGTGAAGTATCAGCATTAGAAATTAAATTTTGCAAATTAATAGTTATCTGTCTTTACAGGCCAGACTATGACTATCTTATATTTGAGCATGTTTTAACAAAGATTTTAGAAAAGGCATCTAGAGAAGAAAAGAACCTTGTAATAGCAGGAGATTTTAATTTAAATGTACTAAATAATAATAAATACAACAAAAAAGAAGTTAAACAATTTCTCAAGCTCTTAGACGAATTTAAATGTAGAGTTATTTTAAATGAGCCAACTAGAATAAATAAAAAAGCTGCAACATGTATCGATAACTTTATTTTAAATGATGACGATAATTATAAACACCATATTGGAAAAGTCTTAGATGTAAAATTATCTGATCATAACGTCATTGCACTTCAGTATAAATTAAAATGTAAAAAAAAAATATTGCATGAAAAAATCTCACTAAGATCAATGACTAGCTCTAATAAAAAATATTTTCACTATTTATTTTGTAAAGACTATGAAATGATAAACAATACTATAAATTATAATTACGATGCAAATGAGAAAATGAACATCTTGATGGAACACCTTAAGTTTTGTTATCACACTGCCTTTCCGATTAAAACAATAAATAAACAATTAAGCAACAAACCTAAACTGACCACTCAAGGCATAGAAACATCAAAAAATAACATTAAGAAACTAGAGATATTACAAAACTTATATCCTTGTGCAAAAAAAATGTTAAAACTTAAAAAAAGTAAGAATATTTTTAAAAAAGTACTGAGAGCAGCGAAAAAACTTAATAACGCAGCAAGAATACAAAAATCAACTAATAAAACAAAAATGGCTTGGAAAATTGTTAAAGAACAGGAAAGGAAAAGTGGTAAAAATCATAGACCAAACATTATCAAAATTCGCAACTTAGAGGGACAATTGATCACAGAGAGTAAAAATATAGCAAATAATTTCAATACTTTTTTTAGAAATATTGCTTATAGCTTGACGAAAAATTTAGATGTAACTGTAAAAAACTGTGACATTTACTTAGGGAATCCACCTAACACTAAAATAAAATTCTCTGAAATCACACACACTGAACTAAGAAAAATAATAACCAACATAAAAAGTAAAACATCACGTGATATTTACGATATGGACACAAAAACAATTAAAGAATTAATTTTATCAAATGCAAATTTATTTAACAGTATTCTAAATATTTTTAACGAATGTATTCTCCAGGGAGTTTTTCCAGACATATTAAAAATAGGTAAAATCGTACCATTACATAAAAAGGGCGAACTCACTGACATCTCAAATTATAGACCAATATGCATCCTGCCAGTTCTTTCAAAGATTTTGGAAAGTGCTATTCAATCTAGAATGATGACATATTTTGAATTGAACAAGATATTTATAGAAAACCAGTACGGCTTCAGGAAAAATAAATCAACAGAAATGGCTATCAGAAACACCGTGTATAATATTCTGGAGGCAATGGATAGGTCGCAAAAGGTCTGCAGTGTCTTTTGCGACCTATCCAAAGCTTTTGATTGCTTACGGCATGACATTTTAATTCACAAACTTTCTTTCTACGGATTTGAAGGCAGCGAACTAAAAATGTTGCATTCATATCTCAAAAACAGATCTCAAATAGTAAATATTGATAACAATAAATCAGATTCAGAAATTGTTGACATAGGTGTGCCTCAAGGTTCTATACTTGGGCCCTTGCTCTTTTTAATATACGTTAATGATCTGACAAACTGTTTACCAGACTGGGCCTTAGTGACCCTATTTGCAGATGACACTCATGTAGGAATAAGAGATAAAAAACTTGAAGTAGTTGAAGAACGAACCGACCTGATCGTTCAGATTTTAAAGCAGTGGTTTGAAACGAATGGGATTGTTTTAAATGCTAATAAAACCACTATTATGAACTTCTCTAGTAAACGGATGTGTAAAAGTGATTTGATTAAAGAAGTGAATTTTCTAGGATGTACTATAGATTCAACGCTCTGCTATGATAGCCATATAGATAAAATATGTAAACGATTAAATAGTGCAAACTACGTTCTATTTAAACTAAAGCCTATAATTGACCAAAAAACCCTCATATCGGTTTACTACGCCTACTGTCATTCTATCATCCGTTACGCAATAACGATCTGGGGAAATGCCTCCAAGATTGAGAGGGTTCTAATTTGTCAAAAAAGATCTATACGAATAATACATGGTTTACATAGGTTAACTTCAGCCAGAGCTTACTTTAAAAAAACTAAAATATTCACAGTGATTTCTTTATATATATTTACTTCACTTATCGAAGTACATCTAAGTAAGGATAATTTACTTACGAAAATGCAAATACACGGTCGTAACACTCGAAACAAAGAAAAACTACATATACCCAAAACACGACTTGTAAAAACTACAAATCAAGGTCTTTGCATTAAGCTTAAAATGTATAATAAATTGCCATCACAAATAACTTGTCTGCCTATGAGCAAATTTAAAAATGAATTAAAAAAGTTTTTTGAATCACATCCATTTTACCATATCGATGAATATATGAACTGTTCATTTTCTGATTTGTACTCTGAGTCCTAAGTCTAATTATATGTATTGTACCTTTACCTACCACCTATCTTTAAATTAATTTTACCTACTATATAATTGTTAAGTGTACCAATGTAATTTGACGTGCCAATGTTATGTTATGTAACTTCATGGTCAATAAATGAAATCTGAAATCTGAAATGGATGTTAAGAACTCAATTACTCATCGGCTGAACGGACCTGGTTGAAATTTGTAACAGATGATAGATCTTAGCCTGGAATTTTTTATTTTATTTTTATTTATTTATTTACTTATAAAAGGTAGGTACAATTCTCGGTATAATAGTGTTTAAAAACTTAGAATAAGTTTGCCTAAACACTAGGTTCTCGTAGTAATAGTAACACAAATTATAACTAGTACGTAAACACTTTTTTTGTATAATAAAGGAAGCCAGCGATAAGCGCACGCACACAAGGTTAGTAGTCATAATGAAGACAATGTTATCTCATCGGTCAGGTAAGTGGGAACATTGTAAACAGGCTATTAAACGGGGAATAACAACTATTAGGGAATAACAGGCTATTTAAAATGGTGGTGCAATGCCAGTTAATCTGCGGATGGAAGCTGTAAAGAATAAACACTCCTAGAGAGACCACCACTAGGCCAGCACAGACCTAAGGTAAAGATTAAAACCGGCCAAGTGTGAACGGTACTCGCGCACGAAGGCACGTACCATTATCTATCATCATCATCATCTCAGCCATCTAGCGTCCATTGCTGAACATAGGCCTCCCCTATAGATTTCCACAGCGATCGATCTTGTGCAACCTGCACCCAACGGCTCCCAGCAACCTTTACAAGATCTATAAAAACCATTATAATTAAGGGTATATAGGCAGAGACCACGGATCTCCAGTCGCTACGATCCTGACACACAACTTTCGCCTCATTCACTCTCATTACATTCTTTATACATGCTCGTCGGTTTAGGGTACTTTTGACCTGGCCCTTCTCCAAAATGTCGCCAATTTGATCCAAGAAGGTTCGCCTAGGCCTTCCCCTTCCAGCTGTCCCATACAAAACGCCTCATGCACTTGCTTTGTCAAACGACTAAAAACCATTATCATTATTATATTACAATTATCTACAGGGTGTAAAAAGACATCTACCGAAGCCGAAAGGGGTAGGTACAGCATCCCGACACACAACCAAATCCAAAAGGATTTTCCGAAAAAATCATTATATCCGTTCGAAGAGTACTATTTGCGTATGTTCCGGGGCGAGTTACGTAGATTGCTGGATTTTGAGTTCATACTGTTTTTTTCTTTTATAAATGACTTTATTTATTTATTAGGTAGGTATTGTCTTATTATGTTGTAATAGTAATAAATTACCGAAAATAACATAAAATGACTAAGCAAAGTGCGTTTTTTTTCGCTAATTATGTTTAGAATCATGGTCTGATTGCAACCCCTCAGTTTTCGGTAGTTGTCTTTTTACACCCTGTATAAAAACGGCAAAAGAATGTTTGAGTCGTGCTACCTTTTATCGACTTTCGTTGTTGACTGTACCAACTCTTCAGATCTGTCATCGGGTTTTTAAAACCACAAACCACATTGAATCATTCCACGCAACACAGCGTGTCGCCAATAAGTTTATAACTATTTACTTATACCTACCTGACTCAACGGGTGCATTTACACGATGCGATCAACACAATACAGGGTCTTTCATTTTAAACTACACAAACTGACAGGGCTTTATTTTTGGGTTGTAAATAGACGTTTGACCGTATCAATTTATTTCCTAAGCCGATTTTAGTTTTCACTTCAAAAAGTATCTTTTATTGATTTTTTATGACATGTTGCATAACATTTTCAAGGAGAACAGACGTTGACCACAGCGCAGCAACATCACATCGCACGCTCGGATGGACTAAGTTATACAAGAAGCAACAATCAATTAAAAGGATAGTCTTTATCGATTTTCTCGAGATTTTCGTAACAAAACAAAAAAAAAACATTTACATAAATATTTTTTAATTTATTTGTTGAACCCAATTCCTGAATATAGTTAGTTTAAAATGAAAAACCCTATAGGTACGATATCTAATCGCACGGCAATTCACGTGTAAACGCTCATTGTATTCGATATGTCATAATTAGACGCGGTGACTCATTTAGCATACGGTGAGCGTTCACACGTAAAAAATTGCCGTGCGATTCTAAATTATCGCATCGTGTAAATGCACCTTTAACTATTTTACCTACTAGTTAGTTCGTATGAGTCAGTGGCCAACTCTGGTGACGGAGTTTTAAGGCCGCCTTAGGCCTCCGTCATGGCTTAGGTACCTACTGACTCAACGTTTAGTACTTAGCTACATGTATGTTATGGATTTATTTAATTTAAGTAAACATAAAAATAACATAAAATTAATATGTTTATAAAAAATGGCTGTAGCATCTTATGGCTCAATGCACATTGAATTGGCAAGCGCGGGTCAATTAGTTTTATAGCAAGCCATTATAAACCTTATGAGCAATACTACTAGATATAGAAACGCTTGTAGAATGCACCACTCGACACATCAGATCTCGTAAATTCTACAAGCGTTTCTATATCTTGTAACATTGTTCATAAGGTTTATAATGGATTACGATAAAACTAAGACGCGTCGCTTCCCAATTCAATGTGCATTGAGCCTTAGCCCCATATCAGGTAAAAATAATTTACTACTTGGAGTAAGTGGGAAGATAGGTACCATTAACGTCTTTGAGTGCGGATTATTTTAACCAATATTTTTTGTTAAAGAAGCAATCCTCCTCCTCGCGTCGGTATCCTCATTGCTGAGGGTCGTGATCCCCTGAACATGGCGCAGTACTTCTCCTGACTATGTCGCGCCACCTGTTCCTGTCTTTGGCATCGTGGAGTAGGCTTGTGTAGTTCCTGAACTAAGTACTAATAGGAATTAATTCCCACAAGTGTACTCGAAGCGCTCGTGGTCGTGCTTGCTTAGTCGTTCTTGATAGATCGTCGAAGTTAAGCAACGTTCGAAACGGTCTGTGAGTGGATGGGTGACCGCCAGTGGCATTTTCATCTGAGCGCTTCCGTGCTTCGGAGGGCACGTTAAATTGTCGGTCCCGGCTATTTAAGTCGTTAAGCCATGACGGAGGCCTTAAGGCGGCCTAAAAACTCCGTCACCAGAGTTGGCCACTGACTCATACGAACTTATTTACTTACTTACAAGTGTACTAGTTGACCTAGTTCACATAACTCGGTCCTAATAGGACTATTAGTACTCTAGTACACTAGTTCATTCGATCGTTTCGTTAAGGAAATTATCATAACTGCGCCTTCCTGCACTGTAATAGGGTTCAAATCGGCATGCGTATCTACCCTTGTACTAGGACGGAATGAAAAGAACTACACGATCCTATTAGGACTCTAGTTCATTCGATCGTTCGGAAAAAGAACTGTTAGAAATGTATTCACATGTCAGTGTCTGATTGGTTTGTCAAGCGCAGACAGAGATAGACTCATTAGGCGAGTAAGCGGTAATAAAAGAGACAGAGATATCACGGTGGCGGGCGTTTCATTCGATCTTTAGTTTAGTATGAACATCGTTCATGTCCTACAAAACACAAAGCTAGTACGTAGTTCAGGACCGACCGACCGACCGAGCGACTCATTATAGAACCGAAGATCTACTGTACTAGATGTACTAATAGTACTAGAAGTCCGATCTAGTTCTTCACAACGATCGTACTAGTACGGAGCGCTCTCTGTACTGACCGAGCAAGCACAAGCCTATCGTGGAGCGCGTCGTGAAGCCTGGTGTTCAGGGTAGAGCGGATTTGATCCGACCATCTGAGTGGGCTACGACCTCTCGGACGTTTGCCATCGATGTTGCCTGTAACCAACAGCTGCTCGAGGTTATGTCCATCTTTCCTGGCTATGTGTCCGAAGAACTCCAGCCAAGAATAATAGTTCATTTCAAAATACTTAAAGAAAACTTCGTATACTTTTTAAATAATGACAGCGCGTGTCTTGCTGTATCCTGTCAAATATTTGATGTTTGTTTTAAATAACGTTACATGTCATGCTTCGATTCTTTGAAAAAATGTCGCCGCTTTATAACGATAGCAATTTATTATTGCATTGGAATTGTCTGGAATACAAAAACTCTCAAAATATTTTTTCGGTGTGAGCCGGCAACGATTGGACTGCTATTGAAAAATGAGAGCTGTTCTGTTAATTATTTTTTAACACCCTTGCTCGTAAAGCTGATGTAATTCCACCGGTTTTAGATATGTAAAGCGGGTCATAACAAACGCGTGTGTTATCAAAGCAAATAGTTATGTTATAGTCTATACAAATTCCATAACAGCATTATTTTGCCATTTCAAATATGGAACTGATCGCCGCCGAGCTGGAGTCGTGCCTCCAGCTAGTGAGCAGCGCGCTGTTGCTATTCAAAGGAGAACTAATCGCCGCGCGGCGCCAGTAGGCAGTCTGTTCAAATGGCGGGAAAGCAACAGTGTGCATTCACAGATTGAGTTTATATAAATGTTTTTTTTTTTCTGTTTCCTCGCAAATGTGTTAAAAAACGTCGTACGATATACGTGCGTATTGGTTATAACATGCTCGGCTCAATTACGCCCTCGCCTGCGGCTCGGGCTAAAATTCCGCCTCGCATGTTATAACCATCTTTACGCACTAATATCGTAATGTACTATTTAAACACCCTTGCTCGTAAAGCTGATGTAATTCCACCGGTTTTAGATATGTAAAGCGGGTCATAACAAACGCGTGTGTTATTAAAGCAAATAGTATATATATACAATAGTACATTACGATATTAGTGCGTAAAGATGGTTATAACATGCGAGGCGGAATTTCAGCCCGAGCCGCAGGCGAGGGCGTAATTGAGCCGAGCATGTTATAACCAATACGCACGTATATCGTACGACGTTTTTTAACACATTTGCGAGGAAACAGAAAAAAAAAAACATTTAAATAAACTCAATCTGTGAATGCACACTGTTGCTTTCCCGCCATTTTAACAGCGCGCTAGCGCCGCCTACTGGCGCCGCGCGGCGATTAGTTCTCCTTTGAATAGCAACGGCGCGCTGCTCACTAGCTGGAGGCACGACTCCAGCTCGGCGGCGATCAGTTCCATATTTGAAATGGCAAATAATGCTGTTATGGAATTTGTATGGACTATAACATAACTATTTGCTTTGATAACACACGCGTTTGTTATGACCCGCTTTACATATCTAAAACCGGTGGAATTACATCAGCTTTACGAGCAAGGGTGTTAAAAATTCCATAACAGCATTATTTGCCATTTCAAATATGGAACTGATCGCCGCCGAGCTGGAGTCGTGCCTCCAGCTAGTGAGCAGCGCGCTGTTGCTATTCAAATTTCGAACTAATCGCCGCGCGGCGCCAGTAGGCAGCGCTAGCGCGCTGTTAAAATGGCGGGAAAGCAACAGTGTGCATTCACAGATTGAGTATAATTAAAATGTTTTTTTTTTTCTGTTTCCTCGCAAATGTGTTAAAAAACGTCGTACGATATACGTGCGTATTGGTTATAACATGCTCGGCTCAATTACGCCCTCGCCTGCGGCTCGGGCTGAAATTCCGCTTCGCATGTTATAACCATCTTTACGCACTAATATCGTAATGTACTATTTTAACACCCTTGCTCGTAAAGCTGATGTAATTCCACCGGTTTTAGATATGTAAAGCGGGTCATAACAAACGCGTGTGTTATCAAAGCAAATAGTTATGTTAAAGTCCATACAAATTCCATAACAGCATTATTTGCCATTTCAAATATGGAACTGATCGCCGCCGAGCTGGAGTCGTGCCTCCAGCTAGTGAGCAGCGCGCTGTTGCTATTCAAAGGAGAACTAATCGCCGCGCGGCGCCAGTCAGTAGGCAGTCTGTTCAAATGGCGGGAAAGCAACAGTGTGCATTCACAGATTGAGTTTATTTAAATGTTTTTTTTTCTGTTTCCTCTCAAATGTGTTAAAAAACGTCGTACGTTATACGTGCGTATTGGTTATAACATGCTCGGCTCAATTACGCCCTCGCCTGCGGCTCGGGCTGAAATTCCGCCTCGCATGTTATAACCATCTTTACGCACTAATATCGTAATGTACTATATACTTATTTTAACGTTCCCCTAAATGCTTAAATAAATAAATAAATAATGCTGGACTTTTCACACAGCATCATCTAGCCCCAAAGTAAGCAGAGCTTGTGTTATGGGTACTACATGACTGATCTGATATACCTACTACTTATATACTTTTTGTTTGTAAATACAAAAATCTCAAAAATGCCCAACGCGCCTAAGAAGTTTTCAATTTAAAAAGATTTAAACCAAATCTTAGTGTTTCCACTCCTTGGGGATACACTCTCCTTGTCGACTCTCTTCTTCTATGAAGCCAATATGATGAAGGAATCACTCCAAAGAGGCCTATTTTGTGGTACCTATAACAGTAGTGATCACAGGTCGTGATCCTGTTTCCTTTTATATGTTTTTGCTTTCTGTTCCTTTTATTTTTATTTGATTTACAAAAGCGTTGGCATTATGACGTTAACCGTTTTTTAGAAAACAGTGTTTATTACTTCAAATAGTGCCGGCTGTGGGAAACTACAGATTGTTTGTTTTTTGTCAAAAAATATAATTTTTATATTTTCTTTTCTTTGTTCGTCAAAGGGTAAGTTAAGTTTGTATTTTTTTTACTGGATTAAGTAAAATAGTTTCACGAGTCAGTTGAAATTACATTATCATCTCATCATCTCCCTGCTCTTTTCCCACATTACGTGTGGTCGGCACAACTGTGTTCTTCCATTCTCCTCTATCAGCCGTCATCTCAACACTCACTCCTTTCTTACTCATGTCATCCTTTACACAATCCATCCATCTTTTCTTTGGCCTACCTCTGCTCGTAACATCAACATTCATACCAAGCACTCTCCTAGTTACATGACATTCTTCCCTTATCATTACATGCCCAATGCCTATACCATGCTGAATTTTATATTTTAAAAATGTATGTAAATGTATCATTCGTTTTGTCCAATCCAGAATTATTAATATATTTTTGAACGAAAAGTATTTATTACTGTCAACTTAATTTATATTTTCTACCCACATTTTAAGTTACATTATAAAAATTAATACTTACTAATATATTTCAAATAATCACCTCTTTATCTATAATTAATGTATTGCCATTAGAGCATCGATCTTATTTTTTCATCAATTTTGTTTTTAGACATTAATTATTAAAGTATGTAATTTGTCACGTGAAATTAGCATTAAGTATTATTTTAACATCTTAATACGACAAGTTAGCGAATGTTGCAGTCAAAGGTAAAATCTTGGTAAGATTGAAAATAGCTAATCTGTCCTTTTTAAAGGTAATATCTTGGTAGGATTAAAAGTACCTAATTTGTCTTTTTGTAAACGACTTCAAAAAAGGAGGAATTTGTATGTTCGGTGAACATGAAACGAATGATAATGAGTCCTCATTTTTTTCCATTTAATTTATAAAACGTAATGTTGTATTAATTAGGTACCTACATGAATGTAGGCTTTTATTTACAGAAGAATATTTACACGAAACAATAAACATAAAAATACATAAGTACGTAATTTAATTAAACTAAAGATTAAATAAGTAATTTACTTAGTTTAAAAAAAGTTATAGGTACAATGTATATGGAAGAATTTCAACCGCTGCGATTTAGTAATTTTAGTATCGCTCTGCAATTTTTTACGGGTCATCAGACGCTAAAAGTCTTAATAAACCTTATCGCACACTTGTCCGCAGCGCACCGCAGTCATATTTTCTATACAAAAAATGCTGATGACGTCAGAAAATGCGGCTCGCTTCTGACGTCAGCAGCATTTTCTCTATTGAATTGACAGTTCAGCTCGGCTGGACTGTGCGACCACCCTAAGTGCAACGCTCGGCCGCTGATTGGCATTGGTTATGCAAAACGAGGCCAAAATCTTTTTATTCTTGCGTTTGTGACGGAAATATGATTATTGGTCCTAGTCTATCTGTTTAATTATTGCACTGACATTTGACAACATGACAAGAAGTTCATACTTTACCAGTAACATAGAGTCTTACAATCCAGTTCTCTGTCCAATTTGCATAGAACACGTACATGGTCGAACGAGTTGGTATTGGGCGGGTGATTTAATATATCACGCAGATAACTCACAAAAACGGTTTCCATATTGTCGTTAGACAGTACCGAGAAATACGGAAAAATTCTACCTACATACAAATACGTAAATTACATAGGTAGATTCTAAATCTATATTTTTCTAAGAACAACCTTCCTGAACCTGAACATTTTAACTACAAAAGAAGAAGTAGCTGAAATTAAAAGTCTTATCAAAATTTTGGATTCCGACGGGATTCGAACCCGCATCGATCAGACGATCCTCCTAAAGCCGGAGTGCCTTACCGTTCGGCCACGAAATCCTACTTGCCGGGGTCCAAATTTTTGATAAGCTCATATTTTTCGGTTAAGCACCGATTAGCGCCATCTACACGTTCACTAGTGAACTCATGCTCATTGTCTGAAATTACATTCAGAATCAAATGACTAAGAGATGTCGCTTCTGCTAAATCTATAATTTAATTTTATTTTATTACTTTTTTTTTTTTTTTTAATGAAATACCAAGTGTGGATTAGCACTATAAAATTACAAAAATTAAAGAAGTAGCTGCTCTCAATGTTGTAAAATGTTGACACAGCCTGTATACCTAGAAGTCGATTTAGTTGAAAAAAATTCAATTTAGTAGCGAAATATCGCTGTCGTGGTTTTGGATGACTCAAAAATGGGATCGGAACATATCGGAGCAAGTTTCGACCAAAATTTGCAAAAGAAAGAACTACATAAAGGTACACCTATAAGAATATTTTTTGATAAAAATTTCACAGTTGGGTGTGGCAGAAAAAACATCAGAGTAGAGTGAATGCTGTTGAAATGAGAGCGTTGCGTAGTATGTGTGGGGTAACGTTGAATGATAGAGTGAGAAATAGTGTGATAAGGGAACAGTGTGGAGTGAAAGAAGATGTAGTGTTGAGGATCGAGAAAGGTATGTTAAGATGGTTTGGGCATGTAGAGAGGATGGATGACAATCGTTTGACAAAGCAAGTATGAGGCGAGTGTGCATGGGACAGATGGAAGGGGAAGACCTAGGTGAACCTTCTTGGATCAAATTGGCGACATTTTGGAGAAGGGCCAGGTCAAAAGCACCCTAAACCGACGAGCATGTATGAAGAATGTAATGAGAGTGAATGAGGCGAAAGTTGTTTGTCAGGATCGTAGCGACTGGAGATCCGTGGTCTCTGCCTACCCCTTTGGGAAAGAGGCGTGACTTTACGTATGTATGTAAAAACTTTCACATTCGCCGTATTGAATGCCTAACGAGAGTAAATTTAAGAGTCAATGATGACTCCATTACGATTTCAAATGGAGTCATCATTGACTCTAAAATTCAGTAAAATATTATATTATACTTGATTTATATAATTAGGTATAGGTAAAAAAAAATTGGCGTTTGGAGTCGGGCGTCTTCCATTCCATTCAAATGTCGTACTAAATGCATGGAAATAAAGCACAAATTAGGTAACACAGATCGGACGTCCAATCGATGGCATACCGTGTGTTAGGCCTTATTGTCTAACTTGAAATCCATTTCCCATTCCAACCAATCACACAATACGAAAATGACGTATTTTGTCATGATACGTCATTTTCGTCACACAATCATCCGACATAGAACCAAAGTTGTCGACATAACTCAGAGAATTAGCAAGCTGAAGTGGCAGTGGGCTGGCCATATCTGCTGAAGACCCGATAACCGTTGGGGTAAACGAGTTTTTGAGTGGAGACCACGACTCGGCAAACAGTGTAGGACGCCCTCCGGCCAGGTGGAGTGACTGCGAAAGGCTGCTGGCAGAAGGATGCGTCGAGCTGAGGACAGGGCGCAATGGCGCTCATTAGGGGAGGCCTATGTCCAGCAGTGGACTGCTGATGATGATGATGATGAATCACAAAATACGAAAATGACGTATTTTGTCATTTGTGTAATTGGTTGGAATGGGAAATGGAATGGTATTCAAGTTAGACAATAAGGCCTCTGTTTGGGGCTTGTGCCTTAGAAAATCATAACGATGTCAGCCCCCTTACCATGGCGTTTGTCTAGGTACCAGAGAATAGAAAGAAATGACAGTAATGACATTAGAGTGTGGATAAAACGCGTAGAAAGTGGAAAAAAGTTACTTTTCTACCCGTTTTATCCACACTCTAATGTCATTACTGTCATTTTTATCTATTCTTCGGCACCTAGACAATCGCCATGTTATGGGGGCTGATTTTCATTTTGAGTCTAGCTTTAATCTTTTTTTTCAGCTATTTTAGAAACACCCACTGGTTTTGCAAATTACTGTTCAGGTTATTAGGTCACAGCAAAAATCTAGGCATTAAGTTGCAGTTTCCTAAAAAGCGTTGAATGTTTTTAACTTATTTTTACATCGTCGACATCACTATTAACGGGATATTTACCATTCTTTTGACACCATGATTTAAATAAATAAATAAATAAATAATGCTGGACATTTTCACACAGCATCATCTAGCCCCAAACTAAGCATAGCTTGTACTATGGGAACCAGATAACTGATATATGTACTACTTATATACTTTTTGTTTGTAAATACATACATATTATACATAGAAACACCCAGACCCGAGATAAATATTTGCAGATTATACAAACATTTATCCCGCAGTGGGGATCGAACCCGCAACCTTCTGCGTCTCAAGCGGGCTTTCACCCACTGCGCCACAGAGGTCGATTACGCAAGAAGTGCAACTGCGCACAATATTGAGAAACTCCAAAAACAATTAATCATGGTAAATATCCCGTTATTAGTGTTGATAGTTCCATGATAGTTTAAAAAGCTCTATGTATAAATCTGATTGCACATTAACTCCGTGCCGTACGCGCCGCAGTCATTTTCCTATAGAAAAAATACTGACGACGTTAGAAAATGCGGCTCCCTTCTGACGTCTCAGCATTTCCTCTATTGAATTGACATTTCGGCGCTGCGCGGATGGGTCGTGCGACGACATTTAGAGTAGGTAAAGGTCTTTTTATGGTATATTTGTTGGACTGGTTTTAACGGTGTCCGTTTTTTAGTAAATTTAAGCAATAAATCAAGTCGCCACGTAATTTGCGATCGACCTCAATGCTTACGTTCCGACAATAATCTTCGTCTGTTACGTTGATTAAACGTAAAAAACTAGGTAGAGAAATAAAAATAGACTACCTAAATAGGTACGTAACCTGGGAGGTAAAAATACTTAAAAAATGATTCTGTAATTCTATAATTCTTTATTGTACACAAGAGAATAATGTTAGGGTACTTTTGACCTGGCCCTTCTCCAAAATGTCGCCAATTTGATCCAATAAGGTTCGCCTAGGTCTTCCCCTTCCAGCTGTCCCATGCACACTCGCCTCATACACTTGCTTTGTCAAACGATTGTCATCCATCCTCTCTACATGCCCAAACCATCTTAACATACCTTTCTCGATCCTCAACACTACATCTTCTTTCACTCCACACTGTTCCCTTATCACACTATTTCTCACTCTATCATTCAACGTTACCCCACACATACTACGCAACGCTCTCATTTCAACAGCATTCACTCTACTCTGATGTTTTTTCTGCCACACCCAACTTTCACTTCCATACATCAATGTCGGTACCAACACTCCTCTATGAACTGCCAGTCGTGCCTTGTCGGACACTTTCCGGCTGCTCATAAAATCATGGAGAGCCCCATTCATTCGGTTTCCAGCATTCACTCTCCTTTCGACCTTCCCTAAACCGACGAGCATGTATGAAGAATGTAATGAGAGTGAATGAGGCGAAAGTTGTGTGTCAGGATCGTAGCGACTGGAGATCCGTGGTCTCTGCCTACCCCTTTGGGAAAGAGGCGTGACTTTATGTATGTATGTATGTATGAGAATAATGTTATAAAGTACATGTACAAAGGCTAGCTTAACCTTAAAAGAGTTTTCTACCAGCAAACCTTTGGGTCTAGGAAGCAGCCATAAACAATGATGTCCATTTTAAATAAAAAGACGAAGACCTACTTATAATGTCAAAACATAATAATTTTTTTAACGATAGAAAGAGCTTAAAGTACCTACAATAATATTTCAAAAAGAAAATCTATAAAACGGTTGCAAAATAAGCCGTTTACAATTTTTTCTTTATTTTTCCAAAATGGCTACACAACTTTAAAATTATCGACTGGCCATCAATAAAAAATGTGCTACAATTTTCTAAATTGGAACACGACTCGGTCGTGAATGGAGCGAGATTCCCACCAATCAGCGGGCCGTAGCGTTCGCGCCTAAAAATATTTTTTAATTCGACGTGACCCCAAACGTCACGATGTCAAAGTTTCACACGGGTCGAGAGGTCATTGTCACGAATTTATTTGAATTTGGAATGCGTTTTTTTCTTTTATTTTTGGGGTTGGTCATGATTCTAACGATTTACAATGATACTTCTTTAAATCAAGCTACTTGATGTCCAACGATGGTGACCTACTACGAATTATATGGTTCTATCATTGATTGTATATATGTAATTTAGTACATAATGTGTTATAGTATTTTTATGTCTGTGTAGTTGAATTTAACTAGGTGTTTATAACAGGTATATAATTATAGTTTATAAATTGAGCATGTTTGTATGCCACCGTCCTTTCCATGTAATTTTCTATCCTATCCATCCAAAGGTTACCTGGAAGAAATCGCTTTCAGCGATAAGGTCGCCCATTGTTGCACATTAATTAAGAACTGTTTTTGTTACTATTGTGTTTCTTTCTTTTTGGTGTACAATAAAGTAATATTCTATTCTATTCTATTCTATTGTGTTTCTCGCTATTTTATGTGGCTAAGACATTTTTATCACATTGGAAAATAATAAGGTTATATTTTCGTCTTCTACGCCATAATTGTCGGTGGCCTATCGGTTCCTAGCTCGGCTTACGATGCGGCATGTTGCTGGATCGTATCCCACAGAGGCAATTTATTTTGCATTTTTTTTATATTAAAACTGTTACCGACACCTCGTTTAACTTTTCACTTTGGTTGGCTCTCCTCGAGTGCCACTTTTTTTTTTAAACTAAGGCATGAGGATATTTTGATCTAAAAATTTCTTCGCGCGTTGAGTATTTTTGAGATGAGACTTTTGGTTTCGCCTCGAAAAGGTGACGTGCGGGTCACGTGACTGCTCACCGACACCAATTGCGCCATCTAGTTCTGTACTCGTTAAACTTTTACGGCAATATTTTTACACTTGTAAAAGCTCATTTTATAATAAACGGGTGAAGTTTCGAAATATAATGACTTCATGGTTTTTATTTCAATTGTTTTTTTTTTATAAGGCCCAAAATCAAAAGATTTTATCAATTTAATAGAAAAAGTTAGCAGATTGTAAATAAATAATACTCACTCAATCACCCCAATAAAATAAATTAAAATAATCGTTGGAACATGATACGTTTTTACTTGTTAGAAAGGGTTGTACTTAGATCTGTTTACAAATAAGTGAATTTGGTCCAGCGAAGGGTGGGTAGGGTTGTCAGTTTAAAATAGACACATCTAGCTGTGCGTGCACTTGGCCGCGTAATTTTGTGTCCGTATGCGCCGCAGTAATTTTTCTATAGATAATTTTGTTTTGTACAGACGGATCCGTGGGCGGCTGCGAGAAACCCTGTGAGTAGGTACCTAACAGCTCGTATTTAAATAAATAAATAATGCTGGACTTTTCACACAGCATCATCTAGCCCCAAACTAAGCAAAGCTTGTACTATGGGAACCAGATAACTGATATACTTTTTGTTTGTAAATACATACATATTATACATAGAAACACCCAGACCCGAGATAAATATTTGCAGATCATACAAACATTTATCCCGCGGCGGGGATCGAACCCGCAACCTTCTGCGTCCCAAGCGGGCTTTCACCCACTGCGCCACAGAGGTCGTCATTTTAGTACCTACTTCTAATTTAGTACCTATAGATAGTGACTATTTATAATTATACAGGTTTTTTGAGATGGGCTATGAGCCAAGTCCACGAGCGTTAGAGAAAAGAAGTCATATTCGATTTACTTATGAACAAAATCAATAACTGCATATTGTATAAAATAATGGGGGAGACCTAGGCCCAGCAGTTTTTCCGCTGAGCTATGATCCCTGTTGTTTTCAAGAAGAGAGTTAATAGGCACCTTCTGGGTAGGCTCGGTCCATCGTAGACCTCATTCTTGCCTACGTTAGTTTCGAGGTCAAGAGCCGACCCATTCATCATTAAAAAAAAAGTGGGATAAATAGGTTAGGAACGTTTTTTTTCTAAATCTTTTACTTTTGACGGAAACCGACAATGATTTTTCAAAAAATTCAATAATGGGTGTCTTACCCATTATTGAATTAATGGATTTTGTTTCTGATAATGATCAATATTTGCGAAGAAATAAATACAGTTATTGATCCTATTTAGTTTTTTTAAACACTATAGCCGCTATTGCCACCCCTAATAAAATGAATCGATTTGTAGTTAGATTCGATTACATGGATTTTACGGATCGCCAACTGTTCAGTAGTTGTGTCTATTATCTATGTCTATTAGTCTCAGTTAGGTAGGTTTATACTACCTAGGTACATAGGTACCTAACCTACTACAATAAATAAATAAATAAATAATGCTGGACTTTTCACACAGCATCATCTAGCCCCAAAGTAAGCAGAGCTTGTGTTATGGGTACTAAGATGACTGATATACTACTTATATACTTTTTTTTTGTAAATACATACATATTATACATAGAAACACCCAGACCCGAGACAAATATTTGTAGATCATACAAACATTGGTCCCGCCGCGGGGATCGAACCCGCAACCTTTTGCGTTGCAGGCGGGCCTTCGCCCACTGCGCTACAGAGGACGTCAAATAAACGACAAAGGTCTGAAAAATTTAAGATTTTCAAGTTTCTTCTTAAGACGACGTATGTCGCAAAACTCACGTTTTGACTGTACGTCAAGTCATTTTTAAGGTATAAAAACACCATTTTTTTTATATGTTTTTGATGACAATGAATAGTTTAGGATATTAGTTTAAGAGTTATGTGAGTCGAAACACGATTGACTTAATTTGACTCGATAGAAAAAATCACAGTTACCTCTAAATCTTCATTTTTAGAGAGATACTTCTACGGATAAAGCCGTTTCATTTGCTGGAAGCACTCGTGGTCGTGCTTGCTTAGTCGTTCTTGATAGATCGTCGAAGTTAAGCAACGTTCGAAACGGTCTGTAAGTGGATGGGTGACCGCCAGTGGCATTTTCATCTGAGCGCTTCCGTGCTTCGGAGGGCACGTTAAATTGTCGGTCCCGGCTATTTAAGTCGTTAAGCCATGACGAAGGCCTTAAGGCGGCCTAAAAACTCCGTCACCAGAGTTGGCCACTGACTCATACTTACTTACTTATTTGCTGGTTATTTAACATTTTTTTATGAAATTTTGTAAATTTTGTAGACGAAATTCCATACGGTAGAGGATCACGTATTTATTTTATTGCCAAGGAGTATTATTCTGTAGCAAAAAATACATTTATAAATAACGTTCAGTGTAATTGTGCGCGGGCCGGCCAGCACACGGCTCGCGCCTTCCATCAGACGGCCTAGGGGGCTAGGAGGGTGGAGAGCGCGGCGATCGCATAATCGCACTTCACCTTAAGTACCTACCACCAACTTGTGGTGTAGCTTAAGTTCAGTATAACAATTCCCGCCGCGGGATAAATGTTTGTATGATCTGCAAATATTTATTTCGGGTCTGGGTGTTTCTATAAAATAAGTATGTATTTACAAAACAAAAATTATATAAGTAGTATGTACGTATATCAGTTACCTGGTTCCCATAATACAAACTATGCTTAGTTTGGGGCTAGATGATGCTGTGTGAAATGTCCAGCATTATTTATTTATTTATTATTATTTATTTATTTATTGTTACAGTACAAAAGACATGAACGCGCTCGCCTCTACGAATGGTCTACGAATCTACTTTAACGTCAGTGAAATTAATTACATATAACTATATAAAAAACTCTTTCAGTTGACAATCCCACTAGCAGTCACCCATCCAACTTCGAATCTATCAAGAACTACTAAAGGTGCATTTACATGATTCGATTTTTCGTACAATTTGCGTATTATTGTTGTAGTCTACCAACAATTGTGTTGTGACGATACAATGTGTGACGAAATTAACTTAGGTACCTAATAGTAAGAGCGATGGTGTCGTAACAGTCACGTGACTGACTTTGATATTTTTCTTCCATCTCAAAAATGCCCAACGCGCCTAAAGAAGCTTTCACTTCAAAAACTTTCACCAGTGTTGGTCTCATACGATATTTTTTTTTAAATTATGAAATACTGGAAGCTAATTAATTTTTTTTGCAGTGCGCATACCTAAAAAAAGAACATTGAAAGCGCTTAGTTATAATAGATAGATATTTACTTGTGTTAATCTGATCGCACATTTTGTCCGCGCCGTAGGCGCCGCAGTCGTTTTTATACAAAAAATACTGATGACGTCAGAAAATGCGGCTCGTTTCTGACGTCAGCATTTCGTCTATTAAATTGACAGCTCGGCGCGGAAGACTGTGCAGGAGCGATCTAACTAATTTTGTAATTAGAAACAGGGTCACGACTGTATCCCCAAGGCGCGGTAGACATTCTATCAGATCTTTATATTCCAGATCCTTTGAAGATGTCTAAGGGGGTAGTCAGAGGCATGTACAAATACATAATTATTTGATACATCCCACATCTTGCAGAAGTTAGTATTCCATACGTGACAGGTTGGAAGCCCATCGCTGCATATAAGAATACTAACTGGTTTCCTCACGATGTTTTCCTTCACCGTTCAGAGCTCGTGTTAAAACGCATATAAATTTTACGAAACGCAAAATCCATTGATGCACGGCCGGGATTCGATCCCACGACCATCGGAATGAAAGTCGAGGTACAACCCCATTCGGCCAACACGGCTCTGTTGTAATTAGAAATAGAATCTCAGAATCTATGAAAGCTACAACTAGGTAAATGATACTTCATTGTTTTATCTTGGATTACGTGTTTTAAAAACACGATTAGTGAATCTATTCTAGATAAAATATTGTTTTGAAAAATACATGTTTTGCACACATTTTGCTATTTATCTCAGGAACAGCACACTTTTTTTGGTTAGTTTTTGTTTTGTCAAGAAACCTATAAGTATTTCTTTAGTTGTGTCTTTAAATTTTTCGATTGGTTGTTTAATTAACTTGTAATTAGGTAAAAAGTGTTTAAGCGCCGTAAATAACGCTGCGTATCCATAGCTCTGTACTCTTCACACGCCGAACAAATCACTCTCGCTGTCCCGCTTACAAAATGGCGCCGTACGGCACACTCTTTGTAAACCAAGATAACAGCATTCAATGCAGACAAAGTCGAAACTGCCAGAACCTACTTAATAAATAAAGATACTAACTAAAGATGTACAAAAACAATGGTCCGCCCGATTCGTCTGAACGATTAACATAATTCAGCCGTATCATTTCATTACGTATCCTTGGGCGTTCTATATTTCTAGTGAAGACTTAGGAATCTAATTGAGATGGCATCAATTATTATGATGGCTATTATTATTAGTTACCCTTACAAATTTTTTACTCTTATTAAGATTTAATTGTCATACATACATACATACATAAAGTCACGCCTCTTTCCCAAAGGGGTAGGCAGAGACCACGGATCTCCAGTCGCTACGATCCTGACACACAAATTTCGCCTCATTCACTCTCATACATGCTCGTCGGTTTAGGGTACTTTTGAGCTGGCCCTTCTCCAAAATGTCGCCAATTTGATCCAAGAAGGTTCGCCTAGGCTTTCCCCTTTAGATTTAATTGTCTCTTGAATTAAATTAATTTTTTTTAATAATTATTATTTTTATGTTTTTTGGTGAGCAGGTTTAATAAATTCACTTACATATTAATTTATATAATACCTTATTACCCGTAATTTTGTGTCTATTCCTAAAGAGTATCGGTTCAATCGGTCTAAGCTCGCCTACACAATCTACCTATATCTTTGTAATTAATCATTTTATCAACTTAATAATGATTGTCTAGGTACTTACTTATATAACTTATGTATGCATGTGCCTGAAAAAATATATCTACTTATTATTATTATGGAACTCACTTATTAAGGAAGTTCTATAGTTTTATAACTCAACAAAATCAGTCCAAAATTACATATAATTTGCCGAAGCACGATTTTGTTAATGGTTAGAAAATAATAACAAGTACGTAATAATATCGAAGATATAATAATTGTTTGGTATTGATTTGTAGTTTGTCCGGCTTCCGATCCGCAGGTCGCAGGTTCTTATCCCGACCGAGCTCTTTAATATACAATGAAAACCAACACGCAAGTAGAAAAACTATGTACAGAACCCTTTCTATGTTATGTGATCCCCGCTTTACCGATTGTTTAGTGCATTGCAAAACTCTTACTAACTGTTCGTTCGAAAAGTTAATAATGTAGTACCACAATATTGTGCGCTTCGGCAAACAACGTGCTTTGATAAAGCCTAATAAAAAGCTGAAAGTTCGTGAGTTTGTTTGGATGTTTGTGTTTCAATCTCTCACCAGTGAACCGACTTGGATTAAACTTTAACTAACTTTAGCATATAAGCTATTTAAAATGTTGGTAGCACGCGGATGAAACCGCGTGCTTTAGCTAGTTATAAATAAAACACTCGTGTCCCTCGAAGAATCGCGTTACCTGATCGCACATGTCGGCAAAATGCGGCTCGCTTCTGACGTCTCAGCATTTCCTCAGCATTAACAGTTCAGCGCGTTCGGCGCGGATGGTACAGTCACGGACAATAAGATTGTATACACTCCATAATGTTTCAACCCATGTCCAGGTCAACATGTCCAACAATGTTCTGGTATTTTTATTGATTTCACCACTAGTTCAATGTGAAATCAATTTTCGCTTTTTGTTTTTAACCTACATCTATTAGTTTTAGTGTGATATTAATTTTAAAAGTATGGAGTGTATACATCTTATTGTCCGTGACTGTACGAGTCGTATATATAGAGTCAGGGTCAGCAAAACCATCTCGGTAAATAACAATTTCAAATTGGAAAGGGTGTAATTCGGTTGAACTTAATTTTTTTAGTCACGCGGACAGCTTCGATTTTTTACGTCACGCTACATCTATAGTATTCTTGATCGGTATTAGGTACTTGGACGAAAATTGCCGAGTCTCACAATATCCGTGGCACTTAAAAACGGCTAATTAAAAAAGATGCGTGCTTTTTATAACATAATTTCGAATAAACTTTACTGTTTTAGGAAATGCTTCGTTTATATTTATTTAATCACTTATTTTATTTTCGCGTTAATATGAATTCTGTATTTGTTTTAACTTTAAGATAATTTTTATTTTATTATTATCAAACAATTTTTATAGGTGAGCATATAAACGTAGGCATGTAAGGTATTAAGTTTTTTTTAATGACGTTATCCTTATCGAGGACCTCTGTGGCGCAGTGGGTGAAAGCCCGCTTGAGACAGCGGATTTGATCACCGCGGGATAAATGTTTGTATGATCTGCAAATATTTATCTCGGGTCTGGGTGTTTCTATCTATATTAATATAATATTATAAAGAGGAAAGATTTGTTTGTTTGTATGTTTGTTTGTTTGAATTGAATAGGCTCCGAAACTACTGGACCGATTTGAAAAATTCTTTCACCATTAGAACCCCACATTATCCCTGATGAACATAGGCTATAATTTATCCCGGGAAAGTGACGTTTTCCCGAGGGACCGCGGGTAACACCGCGACGGACAGCTAGTGTATAGTATGTATTTACAAACAAAAAGTATATAAGTAGTATATCAGTTATCTGGTTCACATAGTACAAGCTTTGCTTAGTTTAGGGCTAGACGCTATGTGAAGTCCAGCATTATTTATTTAGGGTGGCCGCACAGTCCAGCCGAGCCGAACCGTCAGAAGCGAGCCGCATTTTCTGACGTCATCAGCATTTTTGTAGTTTTTGTATTTTGAAGTTTTATGGTGTGCATTGTGCAATAAAGTATTTTCATTCATTTATTCATTAATTTTGTATAGAAAAATGACTGCGGCGCGTACGCCGTGGACCAGTGTGCGATCAGGTTTACAGATAAAATTATAGTCCGAGAGAATGTCTACCATACCTAAGGTACATACCTTCCTGTATTCTGTGCCTATACTAGGCACCTCCTAATGCTATAGCTCGGTATATGTACCTACCGTTAAAACTGCCAATAATATTAAATGACTGAGCATAAGGTTTTATAGTGAGCTTTAAATCTATCCCACGCTTCGGCATGTTATTTTAAAATTATGTTAATACTCTACAGGACTTGCGGTTGAACAAGCAAAAAATATGAAACAGCAGGACACCATCTCAGGAGGACGCCATACAACAATCTAAAACATAATCAAACGTAATGAGCGTTGATAGCCATAAAAAAAGCGTAAAAGTTGGCATTCTTATTTTAAAATGATAATTTTTCGCATTCGCCTGCCGCTGGCGATTGATCGGGAATTTGAATTGAGAAGGAACGTATCATTTTGAATTTGGAATCGTTTTGGATTTCAAATGTTTGATCCGGGAAACGATTTGATTTGTGCTGGAGTGAAGTGGCCTATGTCACAATTTAATTTTTCTAAGAGTAAATCATAGAACTTTTTGGGGTACATTTTTTCTACGTTTTGTAATTAACAAGTAAAAATTCATTTATTTTTCTGATATTTTTATATCAAAATGGTCTGTTCGCTTGCCCCCTTTCTAATTTCGTCTATTATTTCTAGCCATTGATAGAAATTGCGGATCTTTGCCACCTGTTTGAAATGTTGTACTTTTTATTAAGAATAAGTACATTTATTTACAGAAACTAAGCTCATCATCATCATCATCCGCAGCCTGACTTCACCCACTGCTGGGTATAGGCCTCCCTAAGTTTGTGCCATCCACCACGATCCTGCGCTAATCGGACCCAGTGACGGCCCGCGACGTGTACAATATCGTCTGCCCATCTGGCCGCCGGACGTCCTACATTCCTGTACCCAGATCTGGGCCACCATTCAGTCAATACTCTACTCCACCTGTCGTCACCGCGCCTCGCTATGTGTCCCGCCCAGCTCCATTTTAGGTCCATTATCCTATTCCCGACATCCTGGACTTTGGTCTGTTTTCGGATTTCGACATTTGGAACTCGGTCTATGAGTTTGATGCCGAGCATGGCGCGCTCCATGGCCCTCTGTGCCACCCTCATCCTATACACAGCCTCATGGGTTAGCGTCCATGTTTCGGCACCATACGTCATGGTGGGCAAGACACATTGATTGAACAGGCGGGTTTTCAGACACTGTGGAGTATCAACTGACTTCAAGATGTCGTCAAGCTTGCCGAACGCAGCCCACCCCAGTTGTATCCTTCTTGAGATCTCCTTTTGTTGATGCTCCTTGCCAAAGGATAAAATATGTCCAAGATAGACATACTGATCCACCACCTCTAGCCTTTCGTTTCCCACTGTTACAGCGGGACTTGATAAACTAGAATGGTTTGACAGGACCTTTGTCTTGGACATATTCATTCTCAAGCCCACATTCTTGGAACCATCATAAAGGTGTTGTAGCATTATTTGAAGATCATCAAAATTTTCTGCGAACAGTACAAGATCATCGGCAAATCGTAGGTGAGACAAGTTGACACCATTGATGTTAATTCCAAAATTTTCCCATTGAAGCGTTTTTATAACATCTTCAAGGACTGCTGTAAAAAGCTTAGGAGAAATGGTGTCCCCTTGCCTCACTCCCCGCTGGATGGGCACGGGATCCGTAAGTTCGTGAACTCGTACTTGCAAAGTGGCCGATGTGTACAGCTCACGGAGCACATCTACGTAACGGGAATCTATGTGGCAGCGATGGAGAGCATGGAACACGGCCCAATGTTCGACACTGTCGAAGGCCTTTTCGTAATCAACGAAAGCCATAACAAGGGGCCGGTTGAATTCGTGACACTTCTCCATCAGCTGCTTCACCGTCTGAATGTGATCTACTGTAGAGTATCCGCTCCGAAAGCCGGCCTGTTCGATAGGCTGGGCGTCGTCAAGCTCGCGGGTAAGCCTGATGGTAATTATTTTAGCAAAAAGTTTGTATACCTGTGAGAGTAGACTTATAGGTCGGTAATTGTTGAGCTTAGATATGTCACCCTTTTTATGCATGATGGTGACTATGGCGTTTTTCCACTGTTCAGGTGTTCGAACTTCGTACAATACTTTATTGATAAGTTTTACAAGAACTTTTAAGACCGCTTGACCTCCCGCGCGGAGTAACTCCACAGTAACTCCATCCTCACCAGGTGACCTTTCCGCTTTCATTTTATAAAGAGCATTGCTGACCTCACACGGCAAAATTGCCGGTAAGTGTTCCGTGTTACGATGTTCTAGAGGTGGTGCTCGGATATCGTCATCTAGTAAGTCTGGTTCTGCAGTTGTTGATGTGTATAAGTTCCTGTAAAACTCCTCGACGATGGATATAATGTGTTGCCTGTCTGTTATTAAGTTATTATCCTTATCTCTAAGTTTCATTATTTGTTTAGACCCTGTACTTGTTTTCCTGCGAAATACTTTGGGTCCTCTATACTGTTTAATTGTGTTTAAGATTATATTTGTATTGAATTTTCTTAAGTCTCTTCTAATTAATTTGTTAATCTTTTTATTAACAATATCTAACTCTTTTTTATCAGATGCAGTCTGTTGTAGCATATCTCTTCGGTTTTGGATAAAATCAAGGGTTTCCTGTGACAGTTTATTGTTATTCTTACGTGACCTACCTATGTGTTTTTTCGCTGTTTCGTTAATTATCTTGCATAATTGGCCATTGATGTGATCTAAGAGTGTGATCTAAGAAACTAAGCTACTACAATATATACATAAAATTACAAAATAAAATAGAATCAGTCAAGCTATTTATGGATCGTCGTAAAAAAACTATTAACTATTTTACTAAGTAGTTCATCGCCCACTTTCGTTATTTGGCATTTTTACTAAACATTGATATTTCAGGGATCGATAAATAATTCAAATCAACTGAATTTTTGATGTAAGTAACTAGGCACATAGATATTATTTGATCGAGTTTGAGAGTTCAATAATTTTGACACTACTAGCACTAAAATATATTTTCAGATTAAAATTCAAATAGTTCGAATAAAACAGAATTTAGGTACTATCCCAAAAATCGTAAAACTAGAGTTATGACACTTTTACAACACGAAAATGTTTAAACTTTTTTGACGTTTAGCAATTTTGAAAATTGATAGCATTCACGTATAGAAACGATTCAATTTAATGAATGACTACTGTTTTTTGATTCTTATGTAAATTTCTTTTAGATATTAAGTTAATTAGACATCTTAGAGAATAATTTAAGTATATCGTATTTAGAAACGAATATTTTATGGACTGGTCTGTAGATAATTATCTTATCTCGGTCTCCAATCTACATCTAGTTTAAAAACTTGTTACATAAAAATATTACTGTCGAATTAAAATTATCGATAGCGAAATTGTCAACGAGTTTTTCTTGCGTAGTTTTGTTATTTTATGAGGGGAGACTGGGCAACATCGACTCTATTAAATTAAATACTATAGATACTTTACAACAAATACCAAGACACAGTGTTTACTTAGAGCTTTAAGAAGTGACTTGTAGGAGCATAAATGTGCTTGTCTGAGACGCAAAAGATGCAAGTTCTATTTTTGCAAGCAAGACTTTTAGGACGTTGTGTAATAGTAGTACTTACCTACTTAAGTTTTTTTTGTGTAAGTATATTTTAGTTAGTCCGGCAGCGAGATGGGCAGACGATTTGGTATGCGTCGCGGGCCGCACCTGGATGAGATTAGCACGAAACCGTAAAAAGTGACATAAAGATAGAGAGGCCTATACCCAGCAGTGGGCAAAGTCAGGTTGTGGAGGATGATGATGATATTTTACTGAAGTTTTTTTATGTTTACTTTTATTATTAGCTATGGCAATTTTTAGTTCTCTGTCTCAGAAAAAGCTTTTCTGAGACGCTAAAGGCGGGTTCAATTTTTGCATGTTCTGTAGATATTTGGGACTGTTTGTTTTCGTAGATACGCAGTTTCTTATGATAAATAAAAAAGTCTTTGATGTGAAAAGTTCTTATCCATGATATGAATTAGTAATTATTATAGTAGGACGAATCGTGCTAGACAGTTTTTTTACTGTAAAAGAAAGCTAGCATTCTCGGATTTAAGCGCGTAGATCGAGTGCGAAACACCGTGCTACGTTCACTGACAGGCATTGCAGATGTGGGTGCGAAAACCGCCAAGCTCAAGTGGGACTGGGCAGGTCACGTGAGCCGGATGGACCAAGGAAAATGGGCCTACATAGTCACGCCATGGATGCCAGAAGGACGGCGGCGTAGAGGTCGCCCTCGGAAACGTTGGCGAGATGACATCGATGCCTTTAAGGACGATTGGTGGAACGTGGCAGGGGATAGAGACCATTGGAGGAGTTTGGGGGAGACCTTTGCCCAGCAGTGGGACGAGATAGGTTGAATAAAAAAAATAAAAATAAAAAGAAAGCTCCGCATGAATTTCATTAAAATTCATCAGGGCATCCATTGTTGCCCATTCTCCTCTATATATATAAAATTAAATTATTCAAAGGTCATTACAAAAATAAAGATTAAAATGTCATTTGTCGCAAGCAAAGTGTCCATTAAATTACAAATATGAGTATTTTATTAAGTTGATATTTTATTAATATAATTTGATTAAAAACTCATATTGACTCTATAAATAAAGTTATGACAGGTAACCTAAGAATAACCAACAAATGTTTAGTATACCTGTCATTACACGTCGCCGACACGTGCTAGTAAATAAGTTTATTTTATGTATGTTAGATTAAGGTATATATTTTACTAGCTGCGCCCCGCGGTTTCACCCGCGTAAGTCCCGTTCCCGCGGGAATATCGGGATAAAAAGTAGCCTATGTGTTAATCCAGGGTATCACCTATCTACATACCAAATTTCAACCAAATCGGTCCAGCCGTTTTTGCGTGAAAGAGTAACAAACATCCATACATCCATACATCCATACTTACAAACTTTCGCCTTTATAATATTTATAGGATAATATGGGCCGTAGTTTTAGGTATTTAACATCTTCTACTTTTAACTAAATAATGTTGCCTGAAATAAAATGATTTTATTTATTACTTTATACCACATTTATTAGGCTGTATTATTATAGCAATAACTTATTAATTAAGGGCCGATTGTTCAATCATCGAATAACTGAACAAATAACTATCTAGCGAATTCGTTTATTTGACTGATAAAAGGACAAATAAAGTTGTTGCATTTTTCAATGGCCAGATAGCAAGCGAATAGTTAGTTGTCTGTGGATTTTAGTTGCCAACTCCACTGTTATATTGTGGGAGCGAGAAACACGCATACAGTGTAATGTGTGTTAGAAGAGGATAGCAAATGTTTTGACATTTGTTTATTTGACGTTTAAATAACCTCTTTATTTTCTGTGGTGCATCCCGTGCTGCATCTTATAAACATACATTTTATTTTCTCAAAAATAAAAACAAAAATTCCACATCGAATTTGGCTGAAGTATACCTTGATCACTATTAATTATTGTAAAAACTAGCTGGAACTTACCTTTGTGTTTCGTGCTTAATTTTATCACTTAGGTATCAGGGGAAGCAAATATAGTACAGATTCTTTTATAAAGGTGCATTTACACGGTGCGATATGATTTAGCATCGCACGCCAATTTTTCCCGTGTGAACGCTCATCGTATGCGATGTGTCTTAGTATGCGATGTGCCGTCGGGACTTACTTAGTGTTTTGCGATGCGGCATCGGTAGCTCCGACGCGCCGTCGGAGAACAGAGTAGGGTTACCATACTAAAAATTGGAAACCCGGACAAATGCCAGACAAAATATACGATTTAAATGGAAACGCACGTGGCTTACAACATATTATGTTGGTACCACGTGAGTGAAGCCACGGTGCGTTACGCAAGCTCACATACCTAAATGTAGACATTGATATTTTAATGTTCAATATAATAGTCTTAATAACGAGAATTTCATTATTTTTCTACATAAAAAAAATCTTGTAAGTACTTATTTTGTATCATAATATCTTAGAAAAATCTAAATAAAACGACAGGTCTGGAGAAATCTTAACGTATGGTTACTGTAAAATGGGCGGATTATAGGGGCGTATGCCACAGAATAAGTTTCATAGTTACCTAGACTTTTACTAACTGCGGAAGAGCGTACGATATTTGGTAGATTGTTGCGTTGTTAAATTTCAACAAGTTTCTCAAGGGATCGTTAGTGGAGTGGTCTAGCGTGCGGTTTCCAAGAAAAGACATGCTGGTTCAATTCCTTGCACAAAAAATTTTTTTGCATTTTTTTTATTTTTGCTTCTCTAGAATTTTTTTTTTTTTTAATGTTAATGGCGAACATCTCAGTTTCATAAACTTTTTAATAAAAACTAAAGAAAATAAAATTAAAATTCAAGGTCCGAACAGAGTACTTACTTAGATGGTAATTTTACCTAATACTATTTTACCTAATACTAGCTGTCCGCCGCGGTGTTACCCGCGATCCCTCGGGAAAACTTCACTTCCCCGGGATAAAATATGTATAGCCTATGTTCATCGGGGATAATGTAGGATTCTATTGATGAAAGAATTTTTAAATCGGTCCAGTAGTTTTGGAGCCTATTCATTTCAAACAAACAAATCTTTCCTCTTTATAATATTAGTATAGATAAGCTGGCCATTTATTATTATAATAATAGGTAATAACATTAGGGACACAAAAATGTCTAAAATAAAGATTTTTTATTTTAAGGATAATGTAGCTACTACCTACGAACCTACCTACCTGTGGTACCTGTGGTACCTAATGGTACCGAGATATGTAGGTACATAGGTATGTATAATAACATGAAAATATAAAGCAAAAACTCAAAACTAGGTAAACCTACCTACTTACATATGTGTGTATAATGTAGATATAGGTATCTAAGTAAGTTCGTATGATGGCCGTATATGGCCTCCGAAGCCGACAATTAACCTTACCCTCCCAAGCATGGAAGCTTTCAAATACCACTAGCGGTCACCCATCCATTTACGACGACCATGAGCGTTTCTACAAAGTGACAATGACGCAGTTGCGAGTCTTTCTGTTGGAACTACCTACTATCTACCGTTGACCTAAATAGGTAAGTAAGTAAGTACCTACATTGTGATATAGGTAGGTAAGTACAAATCGCCTCTTTATTGTTTTGGAAACATTTCGAAAAACTGGACCTACCTAGTAGGTAGGTCCAGTTTTTCGATTTAGGTAGGTAGGTAACTAGGTAGGTAGTACCTACCTACCTAGTTACCTACCTAGTCTGCTAGGTTATCTAGCCAACTTTACATCCACAACCTACCTGTTTAAACTTTAGTTAGGTACTACCTACAGTTTTTTGAAATGTTTCCAACACTGCGTTTGAACATTGAGCTAAGTAGGTAGGTATATTATTGTCCCCCCCGAAGGATTCCAATCGGGATAAAATATAGCCTATGTTTATCGGGGATAATGAAGGATTCTATTGGTGAAAGAATTTTTAAATCGGTCCAGTAGTTTTGGAGCCTATTCATTTCAAACAAACAAATCTTTCCTCATTATAATATTAGTATGGACCCAGTATGGATAAGCTGGCCATTTATTAAAATTATGGCGAGTGCACGAAAGAGATGGAGAGTTCTTAGTTTGCAATGCAACTACCTTGGGAGAAAAAGAGATGACACAATTTTCTCGGTAAGCGCGTTGTGCATTGTGCAGTACGCAACCTCACGGTCGGTAGCGTCAGCAGATTCAATAGATCATGTTATTGAATATGGAAGTCAAAATAGATAATTTTATTTATAAATTTTAATATTTTAGTTAGTAGGTAGGTGTAATATATTAATATATATTTGGATAAGTAAGTCTTATCTATTTAAAACTAAACTGTATAATGTACAGAGTATATTCATAAACCTTTAATATAATATTTAGGTACGTTACTTATAGCTACTACTACCACTTAAATTATTCAACATTAATTTGTATCTCACATTCACACCACCATACAAATTCAAAAACACAATACAAAAATACTTAGCGTCATAATATTCACAAAAAGGATCGTCACGGAGAAGTCGTAGCGCACTTGTTTTTAATGCAGAGAACTGCATTAACAAAAAGTTTTTATATTTTTTGAGATAGGATATTATTGAATTTTTTTTTTGCGTATTTGGAGGCTCTATCTGTTTACAAACAAATACTTCAAATAACTATGGTCTTAATTTTATTGGAACACTTAAAAATACTAAATTTTAGTTTTCATGCAAAATGTATTGAGAATAAGTTTTATTGAAAAATGGTTTTTCAATAGGGACAATTATGGATATTATACTATTATTCAGGAGGAGTTCCATTGAACCGCTCCTAGTTCTAGTCCTACTGCCATCATATTTTAAAGTTTAAAACCACCAGATTTAGTGGAAAATCCACTAAATTGGCAACACTGCTGAAACGTGAACAGAACACTGACTGAACAGTGAACAACAATGCGCTGCGTAGCGTTGGCACAGAATTCAGAGAGGCGTTGCGTTGGTAGCGTAGTGCGTGCGATGCGATGCGAGGCAAGTAGGTAGGTATGTAATAGGTACCTACCTACCTATTCCTCCAAGTTACATACATCACAGGTATCGCTCGCAGTACCTAGTGCTACTAGTAGCACAGTAGTAGGTAGGTACCTTTTCGCAATAGTGTACCTACTTTTAGGTATGCTAGCCAACTAGCTAGGTAGGTACATTCAGTTTTTCGAAATGTTTCCAATACAATAAAGATAATCTCAACACCTACCTAGTAGGTAGGTACCTTACACTATTGCGAGAAGGTACCTACCTACTACAGCTGTGCTACCTACTAAAAGTAAGTAAGTTCGTATGAGTCAGTGGCCAACTCTGGTGACGGAGTTTTTAGGCCGCCTTAAGGCCTCCGTCACGGCTTAACGACTTAAATAGCCGGGACCGACAATTTAACGTGCCCTCCGAAGCACGGAAGCGCTCAGATGAAAATGCCACTGGCGGTTACCCATCCACTTACAGACCGTTTCGAACGTTGGTTAACTTCGACGATCTATCAAGAACGACTAAGCAAGCACGACCACGAGCGCTACCTTACCTACTACCTATCCGCAATACGCAATAAAAAAAGGTAACCTAGACAACTTCACATACCTACTAGGTACCTAACCTACCTAGTAGATAGTAGGTAGTTCCAACAGAAAGACTCGCAACTGCGTCATTGTCACTTTGTAGCTTCCATGCTTGGGAGGGTAAGTTTAATTGTCGGCTTCGGAGGCCATATACGGCCATCATACGAACTTACTTAGATACCTATATCTACATTCTACACAACTATGTAAGTAGGTAGGTTTACCTACTTTGAGTTTTTTCTATATATTTTTGTTATTATACATACCTATGTACCTACCTACCTAGGTACCATTAGGTAAACCTACCATAGGTAGGCAGTACCTATCATAGGAACCTACCAACCCAGATGAATATATAACGACACCATCCTCTTACTATACCTACCTTAATTTCGTCATATTGGTAGAGTTGTTTGAGTGACCTCTGGTGGGATAGCCCCGAGTTCGAATCCCAGTGGTACAGTAACTTTTTGCTGTTTAGAACCGTTACCGAAGCCTTCACTTTTGTCGGCACACCTGGGAGTGCCACTCAAAGTCAAAGTCAAAAATCATTTATTCAGTAGGACAGCAGGGATCACTTAGAATAGTCTTAAAACTAATTTTACTCCTGTTCTTTCGCGACCAATACCGTGAAGAATCAGAGCAACAAACACGGTCTGGGGCCTATCATTCTTTTAGGTGATCCATGGATCCATTGAGTTGGAGCAAGTCCCAAGATTTTTTGTCATCCAAATAATGAGATATCTTATAATAGGCTTTTTTACAGAGATGACGTTTAATTGTATTTTTAAATTTAGTGATTGATATATTTTGCAATTCGCTTGGGACTTTGTTATAGAAGCTTACACATTGCCCTTTAAATGATTTTGTTCAATACAGAACATAAAGATTATTTAGTTTATTAGAAATAGAAAATATTGATTGCTTATGTATGGCAACATTTTATAAATTTAAAAAGAATATAACCACTTCCGGTGGCCATATTCTCTCTCTCTGTTCTACCGTGCAATGGCGGTCACATTGTGGAGTGCAAAAATTAAAATAAATTATTCAAATTAAACTTTCTTTGCTGTTTCATTAACAGCAAAAGTGGTCCTTCGAGCCGGATTAACCAGTACAAGTGTTATCTTCGCGGTGTGTCGTCATTTACATTGTTTTCGGCGATTTGCTATACAAGTCGTTGGATACCGGCGCGTGCGGCGAAGGGACAAGAAGATACATTGCCTGCATATTCGCATTGTATGCGATTGCGGCAGCTCACATTTCAACTCTATAACGTCGATACATCGGGTGATACTCGTCAATCAATATCGATTTTGGAGAAAAATCATCAACATTTAGAGAAGGCGGTGTTTCGAAAATTTTCAAACCATAGACGGAGAACGCTACGTGACGTCACATAGAAGAGGCTGTTTGTTTCGCTGGATGTCCTGTTTGCACAGGAAGTGCAGTTGCAATCATCGAGCAAGACCGTCAGTCACGTCAAGCAAGTTACGAAACGTCAAACTTTGGTCGTTCATCGTTCACTCTCAAGCAATCATCATTCACATTGTTTGTAAACAAAACAAACTTAGATTCAGTGCGGGAATTATAGCGGTCGTATTATTTAAGAAGTGCTGTGTGCGTAATAAAAAGTGAAAAGCGTAAGTGTTTACCATGGCGGAAGCCGAACTTGGACGTTTGCGAGCTCAGCGTGCCCAATGTAAGTCAACCATTACCAGAATTGAGAACTTTATAAATCATCCAGACAGCGCAGCTTCGTATACTATAGACTCGTTAGAAGCACGTAAAGACAAACTTAATCTTTCCCTTCAAAAATATGAGAGCTTACAATTAGACATTTGTATGTTAGATGAAAAAGATGTTGATGATGGAGTTGTAGAAGATAGATACTTTTTTGTGATGGGGAAGATCAATGCAGCATTAAGACAATTGAAAACTAAAGTAGAATCAGATAAACCCACAATTTTGGCTTCCAAATTGCCTAACATTGAAATCTCATCATTTGATGGAAAAGAATTCTCACAATTCAAGCCTTTTATGGACTTGTTTAATGCTGTCATTGATAAGAACCAGACATTGTCAAATGTGCAAAAACTGTTTTACCTGCGCAAGTACCTTACTGCAGATGCACTAGCTGTTATCATCAACTTGCCACTTGTCAATGAATCTTACCCTGAAGCTATCACATTGCTAGAAAAGAGGTTCAATAATACAACTCGCATAATTTCAAATCACATCAACATCCTCCTTGACATTCCACAAATGCAAAAGGGTACTGCGGCATGCATCAGGTCATTCATTTCTGATGTGCGTCAACAATTACATGCTCTTAAAAACCTTGAGCAACCTGTTGAGAGTTGGGATATGCTAATGATTTCAATTTTGTCAAGAAAGCTCGATAGCTACACAAACCGTGCATACCATCTCGACAGGTCGTCTCCAGATAAATTGCCTACATTGGAAGAATTTCTATTCTTTCTGGAAAAAAGAGCTGTTGCCTTAGAGGACAGCAACTTACCATTGAAAAGTACCTGCTATGAAGGTAAGTCAAAATTCAATAACAATAAAGTTACAAACATTGCAACCAAATCATCAAATGTCAAACGTTCCTGCACATTTTGCAGCAATGATCATCCAATTTATGTATGCCCAAAATTCAAATTGGCTCCTGCCTCACAGCGTACAAAGTTTGTCGATGACAATAAATTATGCACTTCATGTCTGAGAAAGCACACTGACAAATGTAGGTACACATTCAAATGTCAAATCTGCAAAGAAAGTCACAATACACTCTTGCATGAGGATAAGCCTAAAGATAAAGAGAATGTTATTACATTACATTCCAACTTGTCAACCTGCGAGAAAAACATATTATTGCCTACTATGATGGTAAAACTCATTGACAAGTCTGGTCAGGAAATTGAAGTGAAGGCACTGCTTGACTGTGGTAGCCAAGTTTGTATAGCAAAGCGTACACTTGTAGATCAGCTGAACTTGACACCGGTATCTCAAGATTCAAACATTGTTGGTTTAGGGAATGTTCCCAACAAGGTAACAGAATGCGCTAACATTTTGCTAAAAGCTTCTGAACACAATCTAAAATTCTCAATTAAATGTCACATTGTAGATACAATAACTACTAAATTACCCCAAAATTACATTGATTTGAAAAATTGTCAAATACCCAAAAATGTTCAGCTTGCTGACACCGGTTTCAATAAACCATCTGAAATTGACCTATTGTTAGGAGTTGACTTTTACTCCAAAATTATAATTGATGGAATCATAAAATTAGACAATGGTCTTGTATTACAAAACACACTGTTAGGTCACATTGTAACAGGAACAATTGCAAATGAATGCAAAATAAATCCATCAAGTGTGAATCTGGTCTCAAACTTTGTGGTTCAAGAAATTCAGGATGATAGTTTAGAAAATATAATGAAAAAGTTTTGGCTTTCAGAAAAAATTACTGAAGAAAAATCTGATCAAAACATTGAGTTAAAAAAGGCTGAACAAGTTTTTCAACAGTCGGTTAAATTAGAAAACAACAAATTTTCAGTTGACATTCCTTTAAAATGCCCATTAGAAGAGTTAAATATTGGAGATTCATTTTCATCAGCCCTGCAGAGATTCCACTCACTTGAAAGAAAGTTTGAGACCAACCCAGATTATTTTCAAAAGTATAAAAGGTTCATCGATGAGTATGTAGAGCTGGGTCATGCCAAGGAGGTTGATATAAGTCAATATGATATCAATAATGATCCTGTGTATTTCCTTGCTCACCATGCTGTCCTGAATGAAGGTAGCAAAACAACAAAATTAAGAGTAGTTTTTGGAGGTAATGTAAAATCAAAAAATGGCCTATCCGTAAATGATGCCATGTTAAATGGACCTATAGTTCAAAATGACTTATTCAACATACTACTGCTATTTCGCTCTTACCAGTATACACTAATGTGTGATGTAGAGAAAATGTTCCGTATGTGCTCCATAAATGAGAAATTCAGGCCAATGCAAAATATTCTTTGGCGAGATCATCCTAGTAAGCCCATTGCTTGTTTACAGCTGCAAACAATTACTTACGGCTTAAAATCCTCTACCTTTTTGAGCACTAGGTGTCTGATAGAGTTAGCGAGTATTTATAAAAATGAGTACCCGCTTGCGGCGGAGGCTTTAAGGTTAAATACCTACATTGATGATGTCATAACTGGCGCGGATAGTATAGAGAACATTCAAGAGCTCAAAACACAACTTATTGAGTTGATGAAATTAGGAAGTTTCAAATTACACAAGTGGTGTTCTAACTCTCCTCAGTCACTCAACGATTTACCTGACAAAATAAAATACATTGAACAAGTTGATCTCAATAAAGACAACATAGTTAAAACATTAGGTTTGAAATGCGATATAATTACTGATAAATTGCTATATACATGTCCCATGACAGAAGATCATGATAAATTAAAAACAAAAAGAGATATTTTAAGTTTCATAGGGAAGATTTTTGACCCTCTTGGTCTAATAGGACCTATAGTAGTTAAAGCTAAATTGTTAATGCAGGAGATTTGGAAAACAAAGGTTGACTGGGACTCCACTTTGCCCAGTAGCATACTGAAAAGTTGGAAAGAGTTTTTGATGAGCTTAAATGAGATGGGCACAATCCAAATACCTAGAGTCATAAATTCTGCTAGTATGGAAAATGTAGAGTCAATAGAAATTGTTGGATACTCTGACGCTTCACTGAATGCAACTGGTTGTTGTCTCTACCTTAGGGTTGTATCCAAGAATGGAAATGTAGAAATGAGGTTATTATGTTCAAAGTCCCGGGTTGCACCTCTCAATAGAAAACTTACCATCCCAAATCTAGAGCTCAATGGTGCTCTACTCCTTGCAGAACTCTCTTCTAGAGTTTATACAACTCTTCAAATTAGGTATAAAAATCTCAAGGTGTTTTTATACACAGATTCTCAGGTGGTACTAGCCTGGTTGAATTCCCAAAGATCAAAGGGTGCCTATGTCTCCAATAGAGTCCATAAAATTAGGACCCTAACCAAAGATTTCACATGGTCTCATGTAAAGGGAATAGATAATCCTGCTGATATATTATCAAGGGGTATTGCTCCTCATAAATTGCAAGCCGACCAGTTATGGTGGTCTGGCCCATCCAGTTTGCTAGATACAAATTTTCAGCACAATATTGCTGAATCAATTTCACAAAATATTGATGAAACCCCCCAGATTGAAAACAATGTATGTAGTGTACAACAAAGAATTTCATTAAATTCAGATTGTATTTTTGATAAATACTCAGATTATAACAAACTTCAAAGAGTTATTGCTCTACTCTTACGATTTAAACATAACTGTCTAAAATCAAACAATAAATTAGTTGGTTCATTGATGCCTAAAGAGCTACAGCTTTCTAATTTAGTTATTATAAGGCATGTTCAGCATATGGCTTTTGCAAATGAAATTCAGTTGTTACAGAAAGGAAATGAAATTAAGAACCATATGGCTAGTCTGCACCCCTTCTTAGACTGCAATACTATTCTAAGAGTAGGAGGTCGCTTACAAAATGCGCCTAACTTGTTGTATGATAAAAAACATCCAATCATACTTCCAAAGTCCAATCACATTACCAACTTAATTATTATAAAGGAACATCTGAGGCTTCTACATGCTGGTGCTAAGCTAGTGCTAAGTTCACTTTCCCAAAAATTCTGGCTATTAAATGGCATTAGAGAAGTTAAGAAGATAGTTCACAAATGTGTTAAATGTTTCCGTCTTAAGGCAGTAGCTGCTAAACAATTAATGGGTTCTTTACCCTCACAAAGAATATCAATGAGCAGACCTTTTGAAATTACAGGTGTAGATTTCTGTGGTCCATTTGACATTAAGGTAGCCCGGATTAGAAATCCTATTATCACAAAAGGTTATGTTGCACTATTTGTATGTTTTGCTACCAAGGCCATCCACCTTGAGTTGGTCAGCAACATGACTACAGCAGCCTTCTTGGCATGCCTCCAGAGATTTATAGCTAGGAGAGGACAACCATCCTTTATCTATTGTGACAATGCAAAAACATTTATAGGTGCTGCAAATAAATTGAAGGATTTGTATGAATTGCATTCATCAAAGTCCAATAAAGATAATGTAGAGAATTTTTGCTCAAATAAGTTAATTAGATTCAAGTACATACCTAGTTACTCTCCTGAGTTTGGTGGGCTTTGGGAAGCCGGAGTAAAGAGTGCAAAACATCACATCAAGAGAGTGATTGGGAATGTATCTTTAACATTTGAAGAATTTAATACTGTTCTTACACAGATAGAATCAATTTTAAATTCCAGACCGCTTCTACCTCTGAGTAGTGAAATTTCAGACTTAAATTATCTGACTCCAGGTCATTTCCTAGTGGGAACCTCACTCACAAGCTACCCAGAGATAGATGTGACTGATAAAAACATAAATAGATTAAAATTTTGGAATATTTGTACAAAAGTAAAACAAGATTTTTGGAAAATCTGGTCTAAGGACTATTTAACTTCCTTGCAAAATAGACCTAAATGGAAAAATTGTTCTAAAAATATTGAAGAAGGAGATTTAGTTATTGTTAAACAAAAAGATATTGCACCTCTAAATTGGCCCATGGGGCGAATTGTAAAAACAATACCTGGACCAGATGGTAAAGTTAGAGTAGCTGAAGTCAGAATGGGGCCTAAAAATAATGTTTATCTACGGTCATATACAAAATTATGTCCTTTGCCTTTGAACGATAATTCTGATTAAGTTAAGATAAAAATAAGTTAAAGTTAAAAAGTAAGTTAGTATTAAGTTAATTGAAAGTAAAATGTAAATAATTTAGAACCTAAATTCAGTTTTGAGATTAATGTAAAAATTCAAAAATGTACGAGTAAACTTAATTTAAGTTGGTGGTATTGCCCGCCCCAACTTATGTTCAATACAGAACATAAAGATTATTTAGTTTATTAGAAATAGAAAATATTGATTGCTTATGTATGGCAACATTTTATAAATTTAAAAAGAATATAACCACTTCCGGTGGCCATATTCTCTCTCTCTGTTCTACCGTGCAATGGCGGTCACATTGTGGAGTGCAAAAATTAAAATAAATTATTCAAATTAAACTTTCTTTGCTGTTTCATTAACAGATTTCATAATTTTATCTAATCTAGTAGTGGGAACAGCGAGTTTATCCTTATTTCTAGTGTTTACATCATAATTATCGCTTTTTTTCTTAAATGATTGACTGTTTTTTTTCACATCTTTCTAGAATATGATGCCTTAAGGTCTCAGCACACATATGGTATCGGAAAGGGATCGTAACCGTAACGCCTTTCACCTCGCTGTCAACCAGGCGTCAACCTACCGTATGCACGTAATGAAAGCGTATCAGCAGCGCCTGTACGTCAACTCGGCTACGGCTAGGCGACACCGCGCTTACGCCTTTCTTTCGGCGTCTTTCTCTTTGGCACGCAAGTCGCGGGAGGGGACGGGACGGAGAGACGTAAGCGCGGGGACGATGAGCCGTAGGCGCGGAGACGATGAGCCGTAAGAGCGGGAATTGCAAGTTCGGAGACTATTCTGAGGGGAGGCGATCACGTTACGATTCCGATTAGTGTGCGTTGCAGTAGGGAGTTTAATACAAACCATTCTGAACGACTCGAGGCGATACGGTTACGATCCCTTTCCGTTCCCATTAGTGTGCTGAGACCTTCCACAGTCGACAATTGATAACTTGATATCAGCATACCACGCGTGATTTAGAGCTGTGGCTAATGCCCTGGGATATCCAACAGATTATTGAATTGTTTTTGTTATTTCCAGAAAATTGTTTTTTTTTTTCAGTTTAGGTACTGTTTTAGTTATCCTTATGAAACTTAATTTTTTTTACTTGCATGCTTTTTATTTAATTACATAACTGAAATCTATAATACATTTAGCTTCTTTTGATGTATAACAGCTAGGACAAAACAAAGTGGAAATAACACTAAAATACCCTTGTTCCCCAGACAATTTTAATGTGTGTCACCCAATTAAATAAATTATTTTTATTTGACACTCTTTTTTTATTTACTGACAAACAAAATAACAAATAATAATGAAACAAACAAAACAAGAATAAAGAGGTTACTTCATTTATTTGCGAAACTCAAATTTGTTACTCTACCTACTAAGCAATGTTTGATCATAATAAAATGCATTTTTAAAGTCAAATAAAATCACCCTGCTGCTTATTTCCACTATGTCGCTGGCGATGTCATGCGAGTTCACTGCCACTGCGGCGACGCGAAGTATTTTGCGCGCGGCCTGAAACAGTGCTAAATGTCTACTGCTGCAGTCCAACCGGCCCTTAATGCTATACCAGCTTTTCGGCCGACCACGGAACCACCAAACGATTTACCTGCTTACGAATAGCCCATAATAGTATGAATGAAACAAAAGAGTCTGTTAGATAGATAATTTAATTACCTACCTTTTCGAAACAATATATATTAATTGTCATGATTGTTGCTAAACATATAAAAAATGAGTTCGAACTAAAAATGGCACTTTTCCCCAGTGCTCGGCCACAAAAATCTAGTACTCGGCCTCTGCGATCCAGTACTCGGCCATAACCTTATTCTATATAATAATCACAGATTTAATCAGGAACGTTGACACTTAAGATACCTAGTTACTAGGAACATACCTACAAATAATAAATTATTATAATATAGTAAAAATATAAAATTCTTATAATATAAAAAATATACTTAATGTTTCTTTAAATAATGAGATTATATTTCAATCACGCCATTCAATTAGCCGAATTTGATAAAACGTCTAAAAACCTAGGTAGAAAAGCTTATTGGCTGTATAAAACGTCTGTGCCACGGGTGAAGCCGCGGGCAATAACTAGTTTAAAAATATTTGACGAGATAAGGCCGAGTACTGGGTACGTTCAGGCCAGTACTCGGCCGCCCATATCAGCAACTTTAAAGGCGGCCGACTACTGGGCTTTTCAAACAATTTTGTATGACATGGTACCATTAACTAAAAGTAGTAAAGGCAGTCTTTAATTAAACTCAATTTCGCTTGAATTCGTAAAAAATCAACAAAATCCAGTACTGGGCCGGGGGTGGCCGAGTACTGGAATTCACAAAAAAATATATAACCAGTAGTCGGCCGTCTCGTAAAATATAGAAAAATAATATAAAAACACATTTTTTTTGTAAAAAAGACGTAAAAATTCATAATAAAGTACCTAGACGGCAAGTTGTTTCAAATAACTTGAGATAAAAAGATAAACTTACCTGTTTTCCAGCCGCCGGTAGTTAGTAAAAAATTAGCGCGCAACGCACTTGACGTCTCTCTTGGAGACACCGGCGGAATGAACTGAAATTACTGCCAATCCTACCAACCTAATGACAAGGAAACGTCTTGCATCGACCAATCAGAAATCATAGTAGCAATCAAAATTAATTTGGCGCGGAAATCTGGATTACTTTGCTATTTATTCAAACTAAAAGCCAGTAATGGCCGACTACTGGAGAGGGGCCGACTACTGGGGCCTTTACCCTAATACTTGTACAAATAGTGTTAGGTAAATAATTTGTATTTGCCTCTAGTGGCACTTTTTATATAAACTCTCTTTGTCTAGATAATGTTGTGGGCTACAATATTATATTACCTGTCATGTATATTTTGTAAGTACTTAATGGTCATTTCTTACTATTAAGTTCAAATACGCTGTATAATGTAGCTGTTTGTTGTCCCTAATAAATAAAATAAAATAAAAATGTAATTCATATTGTTTTGGTTTTACTCACCCAAGCCAGTACGTACATACTTAATCTGATGAGTTTGCTGACCGTACCTCACAGATTGCACATTTTTAGACTTGTACATTATTTTCCATTTCAGGGCATAATATGACCTTTGTTTTTTACAAAAGTCTGTGCAATATGGTTGCACATTATATGATAATAATTTCAATTACGGTTATTGGCAATAACACTATTTATATGTTATACGTACTCATTAGCTAAGTTGCGTGCGTAGGTATTTTGAGCCACACATACAGAATTTTTCAATTTCATACATATATTTTTTCACGAAAGTTCGTGCAATATTATTGCACAATAAATGGTGAAATAAAAGTTTAGTTTATTGGCAAATCCACTAATTTTTAACTAATCATTAGTGTGTGTGCGTACGTCGGCATTTTGATAACACACATGTAAAGACAACGCCATAGTTTTTGGCGTCCGGGCACATCTAACGATTTAAATCTTTGACATAGGCTATATTTTATCCCGGGGAAGTGAAGTTTTCCCGAGGGATCGCGGGTAACACCGCGGCGGACAGCTAATATTAGGTAAAATTACCATCTCGGTAAGTACCTTGAATTTTAATTTTATTTTCTTTAGTTTTTATTAAAAAGTTTATGAAACTGAGATGTTCGCCATTAACATAAAAAAAAACAGATTTCTAGAGAAGCAAAAATAAAAAATATGCAAAAAAAATTTTGTTCAAGGAATTGAACCAGCATGTCTCTTCTTGGAAACCGCACGCTAGACCACTCCACTAACGATCCCTTGAGAAACTTGTTGAAATTTAACAACGTAACAATCTACCAAATATCGTACGCTCTTCCGCAGTTAGTAAAAGTCTAGGTAACTATGAAACTTATTCTGTGGCATACGCCCCTATAATCCGCCCATTTTACAGTAACCATACGTTAAGATTTCTCCAGACCTGTCGTTTTATTTAGATTTTTCTAAGATATTATGATACAAAATAAGTACTTACAAGATTTTTTTTATGTAGAAAAATAATGAAATTCTCGTTATTAAGACTATTATATTGAAGATAAAAATATCAATGTGTACATTTAGGTATGTGAGCTTGCGAAACGCACGTGGCTAATCTCACGTGGTACCAACATAATATGTTGCATAATATGTAGTAAGCCACGTGCGTTTCCATTGAAATTGTACATTTTGTCTGGGATCTGTCCGGGTTGTCAATTTTTCGTATGGTAACCCTACTCGCCGCGATGCGATGGCGAGTTGGATCTCCGATAGCGCATCGTAGTGACGACGCGACATCGCATCGCAAGCGCAGTTTGTCGTGTGAATGCGCTAAGTCTAACTCAAGTTGGCACACCGAATGGGCGCGGCCTAGCAAATCCGACGACAAATCGCACCGTGTAAATGCACCTTACGTCTGAAAAGGCAATGAAATTCTTTTGAATCCCACATAGCAAACTGGTCGGGCCTTGGTCTGATTACTCTTTGTTTCCTTTCAGTATTTAGATATTCATACATTATAGCCTCTTCTTCAATTGCCTGATCGTCAACAGTATCGAAAATTTCCATAATTTTGATATTACTTTGGAAAAGAAGAAATAACCCCAAACTAAACGTCTAGTTGTAACCTATCTATTTATTGAATAGACGTTTATCTGGCCCTCAAAGAGGCAGATAGATTTATTCGTCAAATAGGGCAGATAATGACCAGATAGAGCCTATCTGACGATTGAAAAATGCAATATTTTGGTATCTGTCTAATAAGTACTATCTAACTGTTTATCTGAGGATTGAAAAATCGGCCCTAAATAAACAAGCTTATTCCTAGAGTCAAGTTTCTTTCGGGCATGTTCGGCTTTCATTCGGGATCGTTCGGAGGTAATGTAGTGTGGCTAATATCTTCAATAGACCCGATAAGGGTAATTAAAGGCATATTCAAATTCATATCACTGGTAGCTTAGAGATATTATTTAAATAGGTAGGCTTTAATCCTAATCCTAATATCCTAATAATATAATAAATCTGAAAATTTGTGAGTATAAATAAAATAAATAATAAATAATTCTGGACTTTTCACACAGCATCATCTAGCCCCAAAGTAAGCAGAGCTTGTGTTATGGGTACTATGATGACTGATATACTACTTATATACTTTTTGTTTGTAAATAATAATACAGGGTGTAAAAAGACAACTATCGAAAACTGAGGGGTTGCAATCAGACCATGATTCTAAACATACTTAGCGAAAAAAAACGCAAAAAAAATTTGACTTAGCTTAGTCATTTTATGTTATTTTCGGTTATTTACTACTAGTGCAACATAATAAGACCATACCTACCTAATAATTTCATTTATAAAAGAAAAAAACAGTTTAAACTCAAAATCCAGCAACCTACGATAAAAATGCGCCCAGAACATACGCAAATAGTAATCTTCAAACGCTGTTTTCTCTGGATATAATGATTTTTTCGGAAAATCCTTTTGTATTTGGTTTTGTGTTGGGATGCTGTACCTACCCCTTTTGGCTTCGGTAGACGTCTTTTTACACCCTGTATAATATTTTTTTTTTCAAAAAGGTTTACAAAAGGTGTACAAGAAAATTAACAAACTAAAAATACATCATTTTTGATTTTAATTTATAATACATACATATTATACATAGAAACACCCAGACCCGAGACAAATATTTGTAGATCATACAAACATTGGTCCCGCCGCGGGGATCGAACCCGCAACCTCTTGCGTCGCAGGCGGGCCTTCGCCCACTGCGCTACAGAGGTCGTCAGTATGTTTGGATATTTGTATGTTTGTGTTTCAATCACGCCTAAACCAGTGAACCGATTTGGATGAAACTTGGAATAGGCGATAGTGACCGGGAATAGCATATAGGCTATTCAAAATGTTGGTACCACGCGGGCGAAGCCGCGCGCAGAAGCTATTATTATATAAATGCCGTCGGTAGATCGTTGTATTAGCCATATCATGATATGCCTAGACATATCGTTCCACGTCACAATCTGGGACCGTATTCGCGTTCCTTTTTTCATTCGTTTGATGAATATTCTGATGCTTCCCACCACGATTTCTGACTTCAAGGGCCAATTTTTCAAACGTTAAACACGGTCGTTACCTAGGACCAAATATTACAAACCGAAAAATTTGCCCTTGAAGTCAAAAGTTGACGTGAGAAGCATTTTTTTTCCTATTAGAAATTAGTTCTCAGTTCTTTCCATCTGAATCATTTGTCAACTGAACAGATACGCTAGTGGTTGCTAGAATGGACTCATTCAATCATTCACCGACCCTTATTTCAAACTATTATCATCTACATAGTATGAAACAAAGTCTGTCCTATGTATGCTTAGATCTTTAAAACTACGCAACGGATTTTGATGCGGTTTTTTTAATAGATAGAATGATTCAAGAGGAAGGTTTATATGTATAATACATGCATAATATAGTAGAGGAACACTGATAATTTTAGAGGTATCTAATGTGATGTCGTAAATAATAACAGTTTTTTGCGCTTACATTGCAAACGCTGGTTGTACCCTAATATTTAGTATCAGCATTGTACACGTGCGAAGCCGGGGCGGGTCGCTAGTTATTATCTATAATACAATAATCTGAATATTGGATTTGAACATTACGCTTAGTGTAATACGGGTCTATGATTAGGATATGGGTATTTTTATTACAAGTAGGTCACCTTGTTCCCATGACTTTTCTTACATAAAAAAAAGAAAAAGAAATTACAAATTATAGATTTAGCTAAAGCGACATATCTTAGTCATTTGATTCTGAATGTAATTTCTGACAATGAGCATGAGTTCACTAGTGAACGTGTAGATGGCGCTAATCGGTGCTTAACTGAAAAATATGAGCTTATCGAAAATTTGGATACCGGCAAGTAGGATTCTGTGGCCGAGCGGTAAGGCACTCCGGCTTTAGGAGGATCGTCTGATCGATGCGGGTTCGAATCCCGTCGGAATCCAAAATTTTGATAAGACTTTTCATTTCTTAATAAAAAAAAAGATTTTTGAAGCCAAAACTTCTTTAGGCACGTTGGGCAGTTGAGATGGGAAAAATCTCATGAAATCAGACTGACAGTGTTACCGACACCACCGTCAGTGCCATCTAGTTTTGAACTCCGTTACTAAACATCGGATCCGCAACGTGACTGCCTCAAATCGTATCCACTATAGGCAATAGAGTAGGCTATTGCCTATAGGCTATTGCCTATAGTGGATACGATTTGACCAGCCACAGTTTGCCTCAAGTCCTCAAGGCCCGAAGCTGCCTCTATTGTATACCCAACTTATCAGGGGTTAGTCATTTTTTTATTAAATAGCTCAGCATTTGACCTCACTCTGCCTGATATTAAGCAGTAGTGAGGTCTAAGATGGAGCATGCTTACCTAGAAGGAACCTATTTACTTTTGATTTGAAGACCCCTATAATACTTTTCGGGAAATACAGAGCCCAATGAGTTCCACAATTTGGCGGTGCGTATGAAAAATGACTCAAAACGCTTTGTACGAACTCTGGGATATCGATCGTACAAGTGGCGTCTTTCCGGGAACCTGTTGGCTATAGAAGAATGGGGATGGCGTAACTAAATGGAGTTCTTGTGCACACTCTCCGAAATGGAGTCGATAAAAGACCGACAAACACGCGACTCTACGGCGATGCTCTAGGCTTTGAGACTCAACCAGAGTGTCATCACCTATTAGCCTCTTGGCTCTCCTCTCAATCGACTCTAATAGGATTAGGATTTAAGACACTACTAACCAGAATAATATGTATTTTTTTTTCAATAATAAACACTATCTATCTATCTAATGCCTGGAGATGGTGCTTGGCAGAGCCATTCCAGAGGTGAGAACAGTACTCTATAATATACAGAGCCTTTCATTTTAAACTACACAAACTGAAAAGGCTTCATTTTTGGGTTGTAAATAGACGTTTGACCGTATCAATTTAATCTCAAAGCCGATTTTAGTTTCTTCAAAAAGTATCTCTTATTGATTTTTTATGACATGTTGCATAACATTTTTAAGGAAAACAGACGTTGACCAATCACAGCACAGCAACATCACGTCGCACGCTCGAATGGACTAAGTTATACAAGAAGCAGCAATCAATTAAAAGGATAGTCTTTATCGTTTTTCAGAACAAAACAAAAAAAAACATTACATAATTTTTTTTTTACTTATTGGTTGAACCCAATTCCTGAGTATAGTTTAAAATGAAAGACCCAAGTCTTAATAAAAAACTTTAGCAATGCTTTCAGACATAAAACAAAATGGCCGAAACTTACACAACTAACCTAGTGACGTTTTTGCGTGCCATCCAACATTTCACGTCTCATTGCGTCCGGCGTGACCGTTTAGCGGTGACAGACTAACTTGCCGTTAAGGCGAGAACATTTTCTTAAATAATAAATAAATAATACTTAGCAACCTGCAACCTGTCACGTATGGAATACTAACTTCTGCAAGATGTGGGCATGTATCAAATATGTATTTGTACATGCCTCTGACTACCCCCTTAGACATCTTCAAAGGATCTGGAATATAAAGATCTGAGAGAATGTCTACCGCGCCTTGGGGATACAGTCGTGACCCTGTTTAATACTTAGGTATTATAGTAATGGCACAGAATACAGAGGTAATAGTAGGTTTGATTTTTTCAACGCCTAATTTTTATAAAATAAGTTACAAAACGTTTATTTCAAATAAAATTTGCTTAAAGTAGAGTCGTCACTCTATTTTCTGTTTTAGTTTAAACGAAATAGTTAAATTATGTTTAATTATTAAATTTTTTCAATGTTTCTTTTGATAATAGTAGGTAATCCTCTTATTTAAGCATACTCCTGCTGCATAGCATACCTAAGCTATACCTACTCTAAATTGTTCCTAGCAGTAAGTTTTCCTAAAATTTGTAAAATAAAATAAAAAAATCTTAACCGAAACAAAACGCCTCCCCTTAACTAATTTCACTTGCTGACTAGTTCCAAGTGACCGCACTTGATAGTCCAGTTACTGATGCCAGCAACTCGGCCGAGTAACTCGCTCGCATTTACGCATCTAGATGTTTGAGATAAAGAAAGTTAGAAAATGAACTAGCTACGTCCCGCGGTGTGACTCGCGGTCGCTTGGGATTTTTAATGTTTTCGGGATAAATAGTAGCCTATGTCCTTCCCTACTCATTGCTCTTTAACTTTCATATATTACTTGTTTGAATATCTTATCTGACGTTACAACATCCCTCTTCGATAATAGTGTCTTTGTGATGTCTGCTAGAATTTATAATAAACTAGCTGACCCGCGCGACTTCGTCTGCGCATTATTAGGATCAAAGTGCAGGAGTTTTGAGTAAATCGAAATAACCAATGAGCGGCAATTTTTTTGAAGAAACATAACTCAAAACATTTTTTTTTATAGCAAGAACTGTATGGTTTTGACTTTCCATTATACGTAATCTGATTAACTATTATTGCGTTATGTTTCTCTCAAGGATCCCATAATAGATAGAGGGAGGGAAAATCTAACCCAGAAAATCTAACACAAACTATCTACATTCCAAATTTCATCACAATCGGTTAAGTCGTCATGAAGATACGTGAAGACAAACATTGCACAGAGAGACTTTCGAACCTTACGACTTTGAAACTGCCTCACACCACCCCTAAGGGATGTTTTGAAAAAATAAAAAACATGAGTTTCATTATTCACTTTTAAGTTTATTTTAACCGAGTTTCAAGTAAATCGGACCAAGGAATATTTTTTTTCCATACAAACTTTAACACCCTGTATACACCCTTAAGGATTGATTTTTGAAAATTTTACACGCCTATATCCTATTCCATTATGTAAACAATCTACATCCCAAATTTCATCACAATCGGTTAAGTCGTCATGGAGATACGTGAAGACAAACATTCGCACATAGAGACTTTCGAACCTTACGACTTTGAAACTTCCTCAGACCACCCCTAAGCTTTCATTTGCAGTATTTTGTATTCTTCTTGCATTACGGCTTTGTCGGGAAAGATTCGATCGTCTTGGTCGCGGCATTATTAATTAAACTTCACTTCACTTCAATCCACTTGTTAATTATTTATTTAATAGAAATAGTTTTAATATTGATTTCTTACAAATATCATATTGTCATCCATACGTCATTACATAGCTGTCATTTTACGTCAATTACATAGCTGTCATTTGCGTTTTGTTATTCCTTTTGTTTTTGTTCCTTTTGTTTTTGTTTTTAAGTCTGATTCTTTTTTGTTATAACACGTTTTATAGTGACTGACGTTTCATGTCAAGTCACACGGGAACGCTGTCGAACGGGATAAAAAGTATCCTATGTCCGTCTCCTGGCTCTAAGCTACCGAACGGGATAAAAAGTATCCTATGTCCGTCTCCTGGCTCTAAGCTACCTCCCTACCAATTTTCAGCCAAATCTGTTCTGCCGTTCTTGAGTTATAAGTGGTGTAACTAACACGACTTTCTTTTATATATATAGATTACCTGCTGACATTAGGAACTGTGATGAATTTATGACATTCAGGACTAAGCTATTTAATTATATCATCGACAATACGTTTTACTCAATGAAAGAATTTTTTGACAGTATTTATTAATTTTGACTTTATGTTTTCATTTTGACAGTGTTTTTTATTAATTTTGACTTTGTATTTTTAAATGTAACTTATTAATTTATGAATGTTCTTTAAAATTAGAATTATGTTGAATTTATTGTGAATGAAATGCATGTAATATTATATAATAGGTACCTAATTTGTACACCCAGTGGGTAGATCACAGTGGCTCTCTATAAAATACAAACACCTTGTAAACACAAATAAATAAACGATTTGAATTTGAATTTGAATCTTTAGTTTTAGTTTAAAATTAGTTTATTCTATAGTGTTAAATGATACACACATAAAGTTTCCTTCAGAACTATGTTGTAATAATGTCAAGGAGGTGGCTTTGAGACTGCTACACAGTTTATTAAACTTTTGCAGTTCTCATCGTTCTATTGTAATCAATGTTTTCTATGTACTTTGTTCTGAATAAATAATTTAGATTTTTTGATTTTTGATTTGATTCCCTGGGATACAACCTTTATCCATGCCAAATTTCAGTCTAATCTGTTCAGTGGTTTGGGAGTGAGTTTTGTTACCAACAAACAAACAGACAGATAGAGATGGATTAGGTAAGTCACTTCATTGTAATAAATAAGTGTAAAATGAACTATCGGACGTGCCTCAGACCACCCTCAATAACAAGTCATAGCAAAACAAAAGTTTAAAACATAAGTACATGCATCCGTTTTAAAAAAACTACAAAAAACCAAAACTTCATGTTCTCTTGTATTTGTGTAATAAAAATATAACGAGTGAATATAGATGTGAAACTCATTTAACTCACATTATTTTTTTGCAGGCTGAGTGGATAAAGGTAGTCGCACGACCCATCCGCGCTGAACTGTCAATTCGATAGAGGAAATGCTGAAAAGCAGTAGCCAGCCGCATTTTCTGACGTCATCAGCATTTTTTTTATAGAAAAATGACTGCGGCGAGTACGGCGCGATCAGCTAAATTCTGTAGGTAACTACGGGCATCATGACTATCCGGTAAATCAAAGCTTGTACTCAAAAAAAGTCTCATGGTTTTTGAGACAATCGTTTTCAAAAAGTAAGTTTTTGCTCTTTTTTTTAAGTTTACAACCGGTACTGACACCTCGTCCTAGTTTTCATTCTGTCACAATTTTTTTCCTCACTAGGTTAGATACTGGGCAAAGAAAAAAAAACAGGGTCACGACTGTATCCCCAAGGCGCGGTAGACATTCTCTCAGATCTTTATATTCCAGATCCTTTGAAGATGTTAAGGGGGTAAAAATAAATACATATTTGATACATGCCCACATCTTGCAAAAGTTAGTATTCCATACGTGACAGGTTGCAAGCCCATCGCCGCCTATATGAATACTTACTGGTTTCCTCACGATGTTTTCCTTCACCGTTCAGAGCTCGTGTTATAGCGCATATGCTGGGCAAAGATGTCCCCGATAATTTAATCGTGGCTTGCAATCGCTAGCTTTGTCACACGATTTTGGTTTACGCTTATTTATACTTCTTTACTAATATTATAAAGAGGAAAGATTTGTTTGATGTTTGTTTGTTTGAATTGAATAGGCTAAACTACTGGACCGATTTGAAAAATTCTTTCACCATTAATCCTGCATTATCCCTGATGAATATAGGCTATATTTTATCCCGGGAAAGTAAAGTTTTCGTGAACGCGGGTAACACCGCGACGGACATCTAGTAAAATATATTTTTGTACAAAAAACAGTTACATATCTATCCAATCATTACATCTGCATACAAGAAGTTTTCGATACTAACACAATACACTGTAAAAGTAATCGGCTATTGTTCCCCACCGCCCCGAGCATAACAGAAAACACAGATATAACTAGCAATAGAAAGGGCAGAATGTATTATGAGCATATTTTAAAACTAAGTACTTATATGAGCCGTGTTGGCCGAATGGGGTTGTACCTCGACTTTCAATCCGAAGGTCGTGGGATCGAATCCCGGCCGTGCATCAATGGATTTTGCGTTTCGTAAAATTTATATGCGCTTTAACACGAGCTCTGAACGGTGAAGGAAAACATCGTGAGGAAACCAGTTAGTATTCTTATAGGCGGCGATGGGCTTGCAACCTGTCACGTATGGAATACTTACTTCTGCAAGATGTAGGCATGTATCAAATATGTATTTGTACATGCCTCTGACTACCCCCTTAGACATTTTCAAAAGGATCTGGAATATAAAAAGATCTGAGAGAATGTCTACCGCGCCTTGGGGATACAGTCGTGACCCTGTTTACGTTTTACTTATATGAGTATACGATCCTCCAAAAGCCGGAGTGCCTTCGATTGCTCGGCCACAGAACTACGTCAGATTCGAAATTCTTGTTATGCTCATATTTATCGGTTAAGCACCGGTCATCGCGGGTTCGAATCCCGTCAGAATCAAAAATTTTGATAAGACTTTTCATTTCTTAATGAAATACCAAGTGTGGATTAACACTATAAAAATTACAAAAATGATATATGAGTACATTCAGCAACGAAAATCAATAACATTTTGATGCTGTATAGTATAGACTAGAATATTTCTGAAATTTGTTACTAAAATTATGACAAATATTTGAAGAAAAATAAGTCTCAGTCATATTATTAGCACAGGCGAAGATTATTTCTCGAAATCGACAAGAATTGTCAATTTTCACTCATCTATTATAGCCCCAAACAAAGCTAAAAATGTTGGAACCGCGCAAGCAAAACAAAGAAATTCGGTCCGTCTGTGTTATCTTTTAATTCTTAAACCACTGATCAGATTTTGATAAAATTTGGCACGCTTATAGATTGCATTCCCGCAAAGGATTAGGCGATTTTGATTTTGATATAAATTTTACGAAACGAAAAATCTATTGATGCACGGCCGGGATTTGAACTCACGCCTTTCGGATTGAAAGTCGAGGCACAACCCTATTTGGCCAACAAGACTATTTTTTTATTAATACATTTATTTCAGACCAGGTCCATATGCCTATGCCTATATACCTATGAAAATTTGCTAATTCTGCTTCAACTACTTTTACAAATTGTCTCTATTCTACTGGAGAGATAGGATGGTGCAAATCGGACAAAATTAATCTCTATCTACATACATTCATTCATTCATTCATTCATACATTCATGTCTCTTCTAAAACAAACAACATCCTTGTTTATAATAATAATATGCAACGAAAATGCAGTAACCAACTGTCTGTAAGTCACTACACTACTTGGATTTAAGCAGGTGGTCTAGTGGTTGCGCCTGCCTATTTCTGGGCGTGGGTTTGAATCCAGTCATAACCAATGAGTTTTCTTTACCTAATGTTCACGTAAATGGTATTCAAAGATAACATTGCAAGGAAACCAGTATGTCGATATCGTGTCGTAGAATCCGCTAGTTCCACATATCCCTACTAACCTATCCCTACTGGTAGGGAAGAACGGATTGTTTTCCACCTATTACTACTATGGGGGACTAGCATCTAAAGAGTTCGAAAACATCGTCTCTAATAGCTTTTCCCATTAAGCTCCTACTTTCAAAAAAGCTTAGGACTTGCTCCAACTCCATGGATCACCTAAAAGAATGCTAGGCCCGAAACCGTGTTTGTTGCCCTGATTCTTCACGGTATTGGTCGCGCAAGAACAGGAGTAAAATTAGTTTTAAGATTATTCTGAGTGATCCCAGCGGTCCTACTGAATAAATGCTTTTTGACTTTGAATTTGAGTTCTCGTGGTCCCAGTGGGTTCATACAAAACTTTTGAGCTCATACCGTCTCAAGTGCTGTTGCACTTTTTGAGGCATACTTAGAATTCCTTTCACCACCCTGGTCTAAAAGAGCAGATGACAAGAAGACTGAAGAAGACAGGAGCTACACGACCTTATTCCGCCTTCACCGTTCTTTTACAGGGACTACAGACGCACAGCTGATTATCATCCACACCTGGTTGATATTCCACTTATTAGAACTAAGCGCTTTCAAAGTTCTTTTATTATGCGCACTGCAAAAATTTGGCATCAGCTTCCAGCGTCTGTATTTCCCCTGTTGTTTTTAAGAGAGTTAATAGGCACCTTCTGGGTAGGCTCGCTCCATCGTAGACCTCATACTTGCCTGTGTAAGTTTCAAGGTCAAGAGCCGACCCATTCATCTTAAAAAAGACTACTGATTGACAGGCATAGTTTACTTATGGTGCTTGGGACACGAGGGCAGAAAGGGAGAGAACAGTGGGCAGCACCAATAGGGTTGCAGCAAACAGCATTTATTATTAGGCAACTTGCTATTTGCTGCTACCATCTTGATGCGCCCACTGTTCTGCCCTCGTATGCAACCCGAAATTCTGCTATGGGATAATAAAATGAAACAAAACATCGGTCATCTCTTTCTATTTCCAGTTACATGATTGAAATATCAAAACTACCCACTTACTACAAATTTTTTAATTCAAAACATTTTCTCTAATAAGTTACATCACCGTGGTGGTAGACCTTTCAGATCTGAATGAAACTAACAAACTTATGAAAATATGCCTCCGGGAGAAACTCAGTGTTGTCATTACCCGACTACAGCAGCCAAAAAGATTATGATTTTAGCATTCTATGTATTTTTGGTGCGTTTAAACTAGGTATACATCAGGCATCTGATCGAGGCATGGGTGACATGGGCAAATTTTGATGGAATCTACATAATCCAATTTTAGTTTTGAATCTTGTGAATAACAGCAGCCCAAGTCCAGGCAACAGGGGTAGACACACCTACTTCTTAGTAGTAGGACAATAATTAGGCTTCCTATACTGTGGAGCCGGTGGCATCTCATCAGGGCACGGCAGCCTCTCCCTCAATCCGAAAACTTTATTACAATAGAAGTTGTACACAGCTATGGCTGTCTTCCCTGTATGGTATGTGAACGTCCTGAAAGCTTCATCCGTTTCTTTAGGAAAGCATAGCGCACCAGTTGCTAGAAGACCTAGTCCAGTACAGAAGAATTTGGAAGGTAGACCCTTGGCTGATGCAGCGTAGAGGCCAGCGGCACCGCCTAAAGCTACCACTGCTTGGCGGACATGGAGGTTCTGAGGGTTCCTCATGTAGGAGACGAAGTCGTTTTTCTTTCTTCTGAGGGCGCAGGCTACGTCCTTCTTCATACCGTTGAATTCGCATGAGATCTCGCAGCAGCTTTCTGTGAGTGATCTACGGAAGGATCTGGTCTAACTGAACTGACGATGGACATCGGCTTCATTTGAAGTTTGAAACCTATCCTGGACTTCAATTGTCATTTTCGTATTGTGAGCGTATGTTGAGCTCTATTAGGATGACAACTGGGGATGGATTTCAAGATATACAATAAGGTTGCTGGTCATTTGGAGATCCCAAAGATCTTATGTTATGGGATCCATTAAGACTGATAAACTATTTATCCACACTAAACATAGGAAACACGTAGACCAGAGCAAAAAAATTGCAGATCATACAAACATTTCAACAGAGTTGATTAGCACAGGATCGTGGTGGATGGCACAAGCTTAGGAAGGCCTATACCCAGCAGTGGGTGAAGTCAGGCTGTGGATGATGATGGGAGTTGAACATGACATGCAATCTTCGATGTCACAGACTTCACCAACTGCTCCACTGTCGTCATGAGATGGTGTGATGGCTATGTGAAAGGAGTTAGCAAAGAGACCCCAAAATTTCTGGAACGAGAAGTTTTCTCTACAGTCCAGATTGCCAACGTTTTAGTCAGTGACAGCCTCTTACGAGTATCACGACCTGATTTCAAATGTCGGTAACTATGAAATACATAATATCTAGAGTAGGTATACAATTTCTGGTGTTACCTAACATGTGGGTATAGTATCTCCTGCACCAGCTTTACGTTCGCTTTTGGACATTTATCTTTATCTGCGATGTAATCTTTGTATTCGTAATGTGGACTCCTGTATAGCGGCAGATCCTTATATCTAAAAAATAAAATAAAATAAATCAAATCCTTGGTTATCTCGCTTTTCTGTGTTGCCAACATACCTTTCTCTTCCACTCAGCTCTACCAGCTGTCATTTCACTATTTAATTTCTTTTCATCATCACCTGCAGCTTGTTGTCACCCACTGCTGGGCATAAGCCTCCCCGCTAAAACGCCACTTCACTCGGTCCTGTGCCTCTTTCATCCAGTCACCCCCTTCTTGTCCCTTGCATGGTCACAATGTCGTCCATCCATCTGACTGCTGGTCTGCCTAAACTTCTCGTGTGTCCTCTTGGCCACCATTCCGTCAAGACCTTACTCCACCTACCATCACCAAACCTTGCTAATGTCTTTTAATTTAACTCATAATACCCATTTGCACAGTCCATTCTTTGGACTGCCGCTTCTAATGGGTTTGTGTGTGGTGTACCATTCTTCTCGTCATTCTTTGGACTGCCTAAGTGTAGCAACACACCAGCCGAAGGCTCAAGAAAGTTCAGCGGCTGAAGTTATGGTCGTATAATTTCGAACGCGAAAACGCGACGGAATTTTCGGCTGATGTCATAGGGAACTTGAAAACACTGCGAGCGTATTCAACCAAATGATCAGCGCGCTACGTTCCCCTTATGTGTCGCTACACTAAGATTCTTCTCGCCATTGAAACAACGAAGACAGTCAAAGATGACGGCAGAAAGAGATTGGCCATAAAAAATGGTTTAGCCATGATGAAGCTAAGCATAAAGTGGTGAGGAATTTGAAGAGTAGGTAGCCCTCCTAACCATGACACAAATCGCAATAGAATAGAAATCGGATCGACAGATAACGCTGAGACTCTACCAGCGTCAAATGGCATTAATTGTCAAAACTGCATACATTTTATGTCGAGTATCGCGGCACGCGAGCTACTGGCATTATGTCAAACTGACGATTTACATAGAGCCGAAAGTTAATGCCATTTGACGCTGGTGGAGTCTCAGCGTTATCTGTCGATTCAATTTCTATTCTATTGCGATTTGTGTCATGGCTAGGAGGGCTGTTACGGGGTGGGTCGAGAAAGTAATTTGAAAAGTAAAAGTTACTAGTTCCTCACGGTATTGGTCGTGATGGAGCTGGAGTAGAATCATTTAGTTCACCTATTCTAAGTGATCCCAGCGATCCTAATGAATACGTGGGAAAGAATAATATAACAGTAAACCAGTACCTCATCAAGGGAGGTTTTTCAGGAGGCGGTGGTGGTTTTGCTGCTTCCACCACTGGTATGAGAGACCATTTTGACCCGACCAGACCTGACTTCAGTGCTTCTATCCATATTCGACCTGAAAAAGAAAAAAAGTGTTTAGGTAATTATGTAGGTGTGATTTTGTATTAACTTTACGTAACTATAACATAGATATGTATTAGCTACACTAATTATATAAAGAGGAAAGATTTGTTTGAATTGAATTGAATAGGCTCCGAAACCAGCGTCATCTAGCCCCAAACTAAGCAAAGCTTGTACTATGGGAACCAGATAACTGATATATCTAGGTGCTACTTAAGTACCTATACTTTTTGTTTGTAATACATACATAATACATAGAAACACCCAGACCCTAGATAAATTTGCAGATCATACAAACATTTATCCCGCGGGGATCGAGCCTGCAACCTTCTGCGTCCCAAGCGGGCTTTCACCCACTGCGCCACAGAGCTCGTCAAAATATACTTGCCTATTACATAAAGGTCTCCATAGCATAATCTAGACAGGGATCTGTTCATGTCTTCTTCACTTTCGAAGACCTCATTTTGTGGACAATTCTGGATTTCAGGATATTCAATGTGGTTTGCGGGCATTTTAATATAATTTTGTTGTGTTTACAGAAATTTTGTTGACAGTTTGACAAGCCATGCCGCCAAGCGAAGCCAACAAGATCGAGGAGAAAAAAAGAAGAAGAAGAAGAAGATCGAGGAGTGAAAACTTTTTGGTGAACAAATAATCGTGTGAGATTAAAAACTTTTTGGTGGATTTGAGAACTACTAGAATGGACGAGTTATTGGCAGAATTCCTCTTTCAACATTTTCTGCCGGTTTTTTCTGGGGACGAGGTAGCACATAACTTATTTTACACACACAAACTTACCTATGCATAAAAAATGACAATACACCCTCATGTTTACGCACACTCTTGCAAATTTCGCACATGATTTGGAATCGTGTACAGTCAGCGTCATTTGGTGACCCCCTTAGTAAGGCAATTTGTACTGCATATGGACAGAGGGAAAATTACAAGGTACAGCGCCTCCCGTCTTTATGATCTAAGTAAAAACTCATTGAAACATGTAAGTATTTTTTGTTTTTATTGATTGGTGCAACTTGCACCATTCAATAAAAACAAAAAAAGAATTGTTCAATTCTGATTCTGCGGGACAAAATGTTTGCTTGATTTATGTATTTTTTATTAATAAAGTTCTAAACAGTCAGTAAAGGGATGGGTGACCGCTAGGTATCAACTGAGCTTCCGTGCTGCGGCACGTTAAATTCTCGATCCCGGCTTAACCATGACGGAGGTCTTATGGCGGCCTAAACACTCCGTCACTCATACAAACTTACCTCATCATCATCATCAGCCTATAGCAGTCCACTGCTGGACATAGGCCTCCTCTAATGAGCGCCATTGCGCCCTGTCCTCAGCTCGACGCATCCAGCTGAACCAAGTCCGAGTCAAAAGCTCAGATAACCTCAAAAAAGCTAGGTATCTCAAAGGTGAGGCATTATTTTACTCCCATGGAGCTGCTCACTTTGTATATAGCGCAGTTTAGAGCCTGTACGGAGTACTGTTCTCACCTCTGGGATGGCTCTGCCAAGCACCATCTCCAGGCATTAGATTCGATTGAGAGGCGAGCCAAGAGGCAATAGGTGATAACACTGGTTGAGTCTCGGCTTCAAAGCCTTGAGCATCGCCGTCCACCTGGCCGGAGGGCGTCCTACACTACGTTTGCCGAGTCACGGTCTAATAATATAATAATAAATAAATAAATAATGCTGGACTTTTCACACAGCATCATCTAGCCCCAAACTAAGCAAAGCTTGTACTATGGGAACCAGATAACCGATATACTACTTATATACTTTTTGTTTGTAAATACATACATATTATACATAGAAACACCCAGACCCGAGATAAATATTTGCAGATCATGCAAACATTTACCCCGCGGTGGGGATCGAACCCGCAACCTTCTGCGTCCCAAACGGGCTTTCACCCACTGCGCCACAGAGGTCGTCATAGACTAACCTACTCTTACTAAAAAACAGGTTACATTTATTTTGAGTGGTACTCATAAAACAACCAACCACTTTAAGATAACGCTCGTCCATTCCGCGTTTCTATGACATAATAAAAGAATGCTTATCAGAGATTAAGACGATACACTTGGTTTTACTCATAAAACGTTATTCGCCGACTTAAAAAAAAAACCGGTCAAGTGCGAGTCGGACTAGCGCACGAAGGGTTTCGTATTAAAAACGGCAAAAAAAGTTTGTCAACCAAGCCGAGGCTTTTACCTATTAGAGGTGCCCTTGCGCATGTTGTCGTAACTTCTCTCTAGGCGCCTCGGCACCTTCAGTGCCCGCCATAGTCCGGTAACACTAAAACGGCCTCATAGGCCATTAGTATTAGGACCTCCGAAAAAAAAAATTGCATGGGAGCTCCCTTAAATATTTATTTTATTCATTTTTTAGTATTTGTTGTTATATCAGTAACAGAAAGAAAAATTTCAACTGTTTAACTATCACGGTTCATCACATACAGCCTGGTAAGTAAGTTCGTATGAGTCAGTGGCCAACTCTGGTGACGGAGTTTTTAGGCCGCCTTAAGGCCTCCGTCATGGCTTAACGACTTAAATAACCGGGACCGACAATTTAACGTGCCCTCCGAAGCACGGAAGCGCTCAGATGAAAATGCCACTGGCGGTCACCCATCCACTTACAGACCGTTTCGAACGTTGCTTAACTTCGACGATCTATCAAGAACGACTAAGCAAGCACGACCACGAGCGCATCTGACAGAGAGACAGCGAAGTCGTAGTAGGGACCCGTTTTCTTTTGGGTACGGATCCCTAAAAAGTGGGTCTATATTTTGTCCGAGTAGGTCTGTTGTACCTTCTAAGAATGTACCATTTTTCACAATTTCCTCAAAAATATCAAAAAAATTCGGCGATGCGCTTGTAACCTGTCTTAACATAGTCATATGAAATAATAAACTTATATTTTGTCATGCCTCTGACTATCCGCTTAGATACCCATACTAAGGTAAGTGCTCATTAGGTATACTTAGGTATTTCAAAAGTCAAAAAGCATTTATTCAGTAGGACCGCTAGGATCACTTTGAATCGTCTTAAAACTAGTGATTTTACTGTTCCTTCGCGACCAATACCGTAATTTTAATCCATAGATATCTCGTTCATCTTACGTCCCGGATACATCACGGTAAAATGTAAATAAACTTAAACCAGTTAGACAAAAACCTATTGTGAATTTTACGATGTTTTTACTGCTATGAAAATAGCACCCCGGTTTTAGAAGATTTTATTGTCTCCGAACTTGAAGTTCTCGTTGATAATCTTCAAAAATGGAACGTTTTCGGCCATAGTGCCAAAATGGCGGTCATGGCGGGAATTTTAGGTAATAGTAGTTAGATTACAGTACTTATAAATCGTATTTATAATAGGTAGATTGTTTTTTTTTTATTGTTTGGTTCACAACTTGAAACTTACGCTAAGCTTAACCTATTAGTTCGTTCTATGCGTGTGAAATTGTAAATTCTTTGCAATAATTTTCACATGAAATGCACATAGCAGACTTTTCCCTCGGTCTCTTTTCAAAATTCAAACTACGAATAGCATTCGCGCGTTCACAGTTTTTTTTAATAAACTGGTCATGATGGCTATGACAGTGCTTTTTTACGGGCCGTTTTTATGGCAAAGGTCAAAGTTTTTTGAAAAGAACCGTGGGTACGGTATGACTGGTTGTCTGTATGACTCAAGGTAGGTATAAGCATGATTTAATGTGAAAACACTTGAATGAATTTCTTAGAAATCTTTATGTCGATGTGAATTATGGACGTGTTGCAGTTTTTCTTATGAAATTTATTTGATACATAACTACCTAAAATCCTGTGGTTATGATCTTTGTTTCAATGATACCGACATAAAAAGTCTTTAAGCGGCGAACTTGTTCTGTTTTTTCGACTATTAGGTACTTACCTGACGACCTTTGTAGCGCAGTGGGCGAAGGCCCGCCTACGACGCAAAAGGTTGCGGGTTCGATCCCCGCGGCGGGACCAATGTTTGTATGATCTACAAATATTTGTCTCGGGTCTGGGTGTTTCTATGTATAATATGTATGTATTTACAAACAAAAAGTATATAAGTAGTTTATCTGTCATCTTAGTACCCATAACACAAGCTCTGCTTACTTTGGGGCTAGATGATGCTGTGTGAAAAAGACCAGCATTATTTATTTACCTACTGTTCGTTTGAGTTGTGACCAACTTTGGTTACTGAGTTGTTTGGTCGATGGTTTTTTAGGTATTATTCTTGTAAGTAAGTCTTAAGCGCAATACACACTGAGCCCGCCGGGCCGCCGACAAAGCCCGGCGACACAACCCGGCGGCCTGTTTGAAATGAATCATGTCGGCAACATGTGCCCGCGCGTGTTACCCGCCGACATGTTGGCGGCTTGGGTTACCTGCGCTCAGTTGCCCGGCGGCATAAATTATATGACACAACACACAACTCATCTCAAGCCGCCGACCAAATTTTCCGACTTGTAATATGTGAAACCGCCAACATTATGTCGCCGACAAAATGTGCAGCCCGGTGGGCTCAGTGTGTATTGCGCATTATCTACTAACAAGAATGTCACTTAAACATAGGTAGGTACGAGTTTATCAACCATAATTATTTCAATGGGAATCATCCAATGACATATACTTAGCTTAAAAGATAGAGCTAAGTAAGTTTAGGTACCTACTTAATGAGCTCAGATATAGCACAAGTAAAAATATTGTTTCAAGCCTTAGCATCATTTGTTACGATACCAAATCAAAAACGAATCATACTCATAATTAGCTCAAGCAAAAATACGCAGTCAAAGCTACACAAATTAATCTTTAAACAAAGATAATCTCAAAAACTATACAACTTTTTGCCTCTCCACCCGCCATTTTGTACATCTCGAAATGTCATTAGCGGTTTAAATGAGTTTCGCGCCATAGCGCAATGCTGCCACAATGGAAAATCATAAATCAGCTGTCAGTTTGACAGCCGCTGAAAGGAACAGCGTCAATGCATCGATGTGGAGTTTTAAAAGTATTACAAGAGGCTATGGAAGGTTTTTTATTCTGCCGTTTTGATTAATTGTTAAAAAAGGAGGCGTGCTTATGTTTTTTGTTGGAGCCGGCTGAATGGAGATCTTTAGATGTTATAAGATATCTGACAGTTGTGTAGGCTGAGTTATTTTGAATTTAAGTGTCTTTTATTCGCGTTTTGATGAAATTAAGATTACTTGCCCCTTTGTTAGGTCAAGCTATGGAATTTCGATGCCGTGAGAGTATGCCTTATTATAAGGAAACACTAAAGATGGACCTTGCTGAATCCAGGCTTAAATTAAAAATTAAGTAAGTTAAGTACTAGGTACCTACACCAAAATGAGAAATAAAAATAAGTGAGTAGTCCTACTTAAACTGAATTGTAACATTGTCGCGATCGACTTGTTTTTAAGTATATCCAAGTAATTTAATTTACTTTTTATTGTATATCACAATTTCAATTTTTAATAATTAAAACTGCTAAGTCAAAAGGTAAAACCTACATTAGTATGTAGGTAAGTACTTTAGTATTAAAATAATAAATCATTATTGATAAACTGCAAAAGGCTCTCATGAATCATTTAAAAAATAAACGCCATTATCTGTAACAATACGTTAATATGTCAAAGTTGCTTGATAATGCAAAATTGTTAAGTGGCACATTTGTGTTTGTGCCGATATATGTCAATTTGTAACCGGCCATTTTGAAGACGACTTCCATAACTTTATTCTCTTTGAAATACTGATAGGTATGATATTTTGGCTGATGCCTGCCGAAGAACCGATAACCGCTGGGGTAAACGTTCTTGAGTGGAGACCGCGACTCGGCAAACGTAGTGTAGGACGCCCTCCGGCCAGGTGGAGTGACGATCTGCTCTGGCTGCTGGCAGAAGCTGGATGCGTCGAGCTGACAGGGCGCTCATTAGGGGAGGCCTATGTCCAGCAGTGGACGGCTATAGGCTGATGATGATATTCTGTATTTAAATCCCATCAAAAAAGTATGGTTCCCAAGACCATAAGTCAATAAGGTTTTCAGTGAAAAAAAGTTATGAGAGCCAAGCCCCTATCTGAGTTTGTACTGCCCAATTCTTTTTAACATCATAATAATATTATTGTATGTATTAGGATTAATAAATTATTTGTGTATTGTTTAATATTATTATTACTTATTCATTATCAAATTTAGTTCATACGATGTTAATACCTTATCTAAACCTAAAGTTATATTATGCAAACCGCCTTCCATTTATGCCTATAATGCTTTTCTCACGTAAATGGTTGCCTGGAAGAGATCGCTTTCAGCGATAAGGCCGCCAGTTGTCTACCTAAAGTTAAGTGTATCTTTTTCTTATATATCTTCTTCGCTGTGTGTTTGTGTATACAATAAAGAATTATCTATCTATCTATCTATCATCACCTCTCTAGTAGATAAAAAAATGACACTTGAGTGTAGACAGTACGGTGTAGGCGAAAACAAACTTTTCTACAACCGCGTTGAAATTGTCTACTTGTCATTTTACTCTATTCTATCGTAGACATAAGAAAGAAAAATGGTATCGAACATATCGATACTTTATTGAAGGTAGACAAAATATTTTCACGTGTTCTTCGTTTTGTGCCAACCTATGACGTCATACGTAATAGGGTTGTCAATATCTTGAGAGCTGCTAACGCTTGAATTTAAACTCTACCTAACTACTTGTATGAGAATGAATGTCAAAGTCAAAAAGCATTTATTCAGTAGGACCGCTGGGATCACTTAGAATAGTCTTAGAACTAATTTTACTCCTGTTCTTTTGCGACCAATACCGTGAAGAATCAGGGCAACAAACACGGTTTGGGGCCTAGCATTCTTATAAGTGATCCATCTTAAAACTAAAAGTGAAGCTCCAGTGGGGAGCCAGTCAAAGAGAATTGAGGCTGAATGAATGAATGAACACTTTTTTGTACACCAGTAAAAACTAAGACATTGAAAACAGTAACAAGTTCTTAGAACAATGGGCGCGGCCTTATCGCTGAAAGCGATTTCTTCCAGGCAACCCTTTGAGACTTTCCTATTTGATTAGGAAATGAAAAGTCTTATCAAAATTTTGGATTTCGACGGGATTCGAACCCGCGACGATCAGACGATCCTCCTAAAGCCGGAGTGGCTGGAGTGCCGTTCCGTGGCCGAGCGGTAAGGCCACGGAACCCTTAGTCGTCACAATCCAAATTTTTGATAAGCTCATATTTATCGATTAAGCACCGGTTTCCTATTTGAGAATGAAGAATGAAGAATGTAATGAGAGTGAATGAGACGAAAGTTGTGTGTCAGGATCGTAGCGAGTGGAGATCCGTGGTCTCTGCCTACCCCACAGGGAAAGAGGCGTGATTTTATGTATGTATGTTCCTATTTGAGTCTTCGCTATTTTTCAGAATTCTAGGGTTTGAATCTCCTCTTAAAAGTTGATAAAGTCTTGTTTTGTCAGTTTCAATGTTCGGCGATTGAGAGCTTGCAGCTAAGACACAAGAGGTCCGAGTAGGATTCTGGATGGCACGTGATGTTTGCATGACTCTTTGTTTCGGCTTGGTAGGGTGTTTTATGATAGGTACTAGTAGGTACTAAGTATTTTGTTTAGTTTTTGAAACCCAAAATCAACAAGAGAATTCTGATAGAGACTATTGAATGTAGGTGTAAAAATATTAGGTATTATTACTATTATTCTCATTTATTTTCCTACTCGTCCCTGTAGGTCCACTGCAAAACCTGGTAAACATGACAAAGCAATGTGAATTTCCAACACTTGTAAAATACATTGTATTCGCATTATTTCGCAGAAAACGTAAAATAAAAACCGTTATAGTCTTTTGTTCGGCGGACATTGCGGACAGCCCTAGCCCGATTCCCGGCACTCAATAAACGAACAAAACCGGTAACAGGAGTAGTAAGAGCTAACTATGGACGCCGACCCCTTAACGTAGGTAAGGTAGTGCCTAGTATGATCATGGTCGGCCATATAAAAATAGTTCGAATCGTATTGTCAGAATTCTTTTCTTCGGTCAACATAAATAAATAAATAATAAATAATGCTGGACATTTCACACAGCATCATCTAGCCCCAAACTAAGCATAGCTTGTACTATGGGAACCAGATAACTGATATACTACTTATATACTTTTTAACCGACTTCAAAAAAAGGAGGAGGTTCTATGTTCGGGTGTATGTATGTTTTTTTTTTTTTTATGTATGTTCATCGATATCTCCGTCAGTTATAAACCGATTTCCAAATTTTTTTTTTGTTTGAAAGGGTATGCTCCCATAGTGGTCCCATAAAAATTTTACTCCTGAGGGATTGATAGTTTTCCCGTAATACTCAAAAAATCACCGAACTTTCCGAAAAATGTGGACCGATTACCAAAATTTTTTTTTTTGCTTTAAAGGGTATCCATATCTAGGTGGTTCTCATACTTTTTTTTCCTGAGGGATTGATAGTTTTCCTGTAAATCTCAAAAAACCTCATTCTCACTACAAAATCTGAGTCAAACATTGAATAGTTTGACATGTTTAAATACGCTCGAGGTGATCCCATATAATTTTATTCCTGAGGGATTCTCACTCTAACTTCTTTAATCTTGACTATTCATTCCAATATCTAACCTAACCTACTATATTATTTACACTAAAAATTGAAAAATAAAAATTTTTGAAAAAAAAAATTGAACCGACTTCACATAACACAAATAGACACTAAGAACCTTCTATGTACCTACACTAAAAAGAGAAAAATAAGAATATACACATGCAATTATTACTTACAGTATTCAAATAATAAATTATTATGTTATAATATTATGTTTGAAGTCGGTGCCAACTATTCTACTCTAACTACTCCATACAATTTTGCACCCAAGTTCTATTGTACTCGTAATTTCTTCTTAGATGTAAATGCATAGGTAGTTGGCACCGACTTCAAAATATAATATAACATGATAATTTATTATTTGAATACTGTAAGTAATAATTGCATGTGTATATTCTTATTTTTCTCTTTTTAGTGTAGGTACATAGAAGGTTCTTAGTGTCTATTTGTGTTATGTGAAGTCGGTTCAATTTTTTTTTTCAAATTTTTTTTGTTTGTAAATACATACATATTATACATAGAAACACCCAGACCCGAGATAAATATTTGCAAATTATACAAACATTTATCCCGCGGCGGGAATCGAACTCGCAACCATGGTCGGTCTTATCCATTTAAATAGATAAAATGTTATGTTGAGTCTACCTAGGTGTCTTTTTGCTGCTGTGACACACAATCGCAATTCTTCAACTTTTAATTTTTTATTATGCTTCATTTTTTTTTTTATTCTAGTTATTGTGTGCCAATGTAGTGAATAAATGTCTGTCTATGTCTATGTCTTATTTGCAAAAGAGTCATAACCTGATCGCACACTTGTCCGCGCCGTACGCGCCGCAGACATTTTTTTATACAAAAAATGCTGATGACGTCAGAAAATGCGGCTCGCTTCTGACGTCAGCAGCATTTTCTCTATTGAATTGACAGTTCGGCGCGTTCGGCTCGGCTGGACTGTGCGACCACCCTTACATAATTATCAAAAAACCGTGTATAAATACCCATCATCTAGATTTTTTTACCTACGTGTGTCTTTCTTACAGAAACTGCTATCACCAAAGCAGGTTTTTATGGTAGGTATAGGTACACTCAGCAAAAAATGTGGTCTACCACCCTACGGTTGAGATTCATTTGAACGTTATGAAACAACAAGGTTTATTTTACTATTATGACAGTTAGAAAAGTAAACCTTAGCGGTAGGTCGATTTTACAGAAATTGTTGTCTAAAGTGGTAAACCAATTTCTTTGCTGACCGTACCTAAACTGCCTGCATCCTTCATATTCTTGGTCGAAGCCTGCATCAAAAATGTTTCAAATCAAATCAAATCAATTTATTATATCAACAACTTTTAAGTCCATTTCGGGTTAGTATTTAATATGCTTATGTCTTATATTAGTATTACATAGCCTAATGCGTTTAGAATAGGCAACTAGTTTAAGCCTTGAGTGGGTCTTTCATTCACGCTCCAGTCCATCAGTGTCAAGTGACACTGCTAGACTAGAACCCGAATGAAAGATTTCATAATGTTGCTACATAGCTAACAGTTTACTACTCTGAGAAAATGGACCATACGTGTTTTTGAATTCCGAATGCGAACATACTTTTCTATTAGGCGTACAGTGTACACTGCCAGCGTCCATTCAAATTCTTTTTTCAAACTTCGCGGCAACGCAGTTCTATGATGATAGTGTTCTAAATTTAAAAAAATCTTCGGTTTGGTTTTAAATTTTTTCATTACAAATGAAATGAAATTCGTTCGAATTTTAAAAACGAAGTGTCAATCGATTTGTTATCCTTCCTATTCGGTAGATGACCAGAAAAACCTACCTATTCACTGGGATTATCTAATTTAATTCGTAGTTAAGTAATAAGTCATTTGAATTTTGTAAGTAGGTATTGTAATATTTTTAGTAGAGTTTTTTGTATTTTAATTTTAAAGATGAGTCTGAATTTGGCCACACTATTGTATTAGGTTAAGCCTGTAAAAATAGTTAAGAAGTGGTGAATAAATAAATAAATAAAAGTCTGGTCAGAAATTTAATAATGTTACCTAGGTTTATTAAAAGTGGATAAACGCAAGCCTAGCTGTTGGATTAAATGGCTAAATATCATTCAGGCCGTAAGTTGAACGGCGGGACTAACAAGTTTAGTTGTCTGATTCAATAAATTAATTGATTTAATGAAATGACTAGGCGTTTCATTGACCAGTTGCCTGCAATAGAAACCTACGTAGATTGATTCGTAGACTCAAGCTACATTGAATTTTTAGGTTATTTTTATATCTTGTTTTTTCAAAGTATCTAACGAGACACAAATTACGTTATCAAATCGGTGGCCAAACATTTTTAAATAAATTTCACGGTTCTCAGACAATAGTCAAAATGATCACAGATCGTCAACATTTCTAACTAACAACTTAGACCTATTTATTTACAGAAACTAAGCTACTACAATATGTACATAAAATTACAAAATACAATAGAATCAGTCAAGCTATCTAAGGATCGTCGTAAAAACGATCTATAGATAGCTCAACTGATCCAGGTCACTGCCAGTCGGAAGCGTGCCCAAAACACTGGCGGCATTGCCACGCTGAATGGCAATGCTGATTCTTTGTGCCAAAAATAAAATAAATACTTAGACCTTAAATAAACATCCAAAAATAAAATAAATAGGTACTTAGACCTTAAATAAACATCCAAATCGATCCATTAATAGAGATGTGATTGAAACACAAACATACCTACCGACACATCATGATTTTAATATTTTATTATTTTCATAAATAATCTCAATGCCTAACTAGAATATCTGAGAGGGCTTCTGGCATAACCTTTTTTGTTTTTTTTTTTTTTTTTTAATCAAGTTCCTAAGTATAGACAATTATTATAGTAACTAGTCTAGTCATTATAATATAATCCTAATAATTTAATAGAAAATATAAAAAATGTTGCACACCTCTGCAACAGTTAAAACACCGTTATAATTAAGTTACAAGTAATTAAAGTCACTGAGCATTGTCCAAGGATCACATTGAACCTTATTTCCTTTGTGTAAGGATCAAAATCACTCAGCAAAAAACTATATTGATTGATGGAGGTTAAACGCCACGCCTCTTAAGATATTTCTTTAAATTTAATTATTATGTTAAGTAAAACTGTGATTTTATGATATTAATCATTATTATGTTGTTTTTTGGAACATGATCTGATCAAAGTAAAATAAACAAACATTTTTAACAAAATGTTATTTAAAAATTACAAAATTTTTTGTAAAAAAATCTGTTTTTTTTCGTAAAATGTAATTTAATATTTTTTATTGTATGATGGTGGTAGACCATATTTAAGTCAGAATTTGCATTCAAATTCTATTCTAAATTCAAAAACAAAAGACGCTAAAGGTCGCCACTCACGACATGGCTAAAACCGTACAAGAAAATGTCGTATCATTTTGTAAGCGCCGGTATTAGGGCCTATCTCATCAAGATTACGTGCAGGTACCTCTGTCTTAGGGCTTTCACAGCGCGTAACTTATTCATGTGCCCAATGGATGGGCTGGCTACGCACCGTCTAACATGTTGGATGGGTTATTTAATATTATTTAGTAGAAAGATAATGTAAGCGATTCTATCCTGCTATCTAAACCTAGCACCTAAGTTTATCGCTAAGGTTATGTAAATTGGTGTCCTCAATTTTTTATTTTTTTTTATTAAATAGGTCAGCGTTTGACCTCACTCTGCCTGATGTTAAGCAGTAGTGAGGTCTAAGATGGAGCATGCTAACCTAGAAGGAACCTATTTACTCTTGATTTGAGGACCCCTAAATTGTACTTTTCGGGAAATAAAGTTCAATAAAGTTCTTATTTATTTATTTATCTATTCAATATCGGACCATCTTTTTTCTAATAGTCTAACAGTTAAACTAGACCTGCCTACTATAAGTAGTTAGAGTCGAGATAAAGTCTTGATTTTGTATATAAGGCTTATGATTGTCTAGTCTTACCTTTTATAAAAATCTATTTTAGACCTTTTTTTATTACAAATCTTTGTTTGTTAAAAGAATTTTCAAATCAAACTCAAATGCTTTCAGCACGCTGTTTCCAAAAGACTAATGACCAAAAATTTATTGTAATAAGTTTGATTCCCAGCATGTACGCCAGTGAGTAGCACGCTTTAATCGCCCCCTACGAAGGAGCTACGCAGACTATCACCCTAATATTATTTACTAGCTTTGAACGCGACTTCGCTCGTCTCCGCTTTTAGCATTATCACATCAGCATAACATTAGGTACCTACCTACCTATTTCAAATATTAGAGTGTGTGATTCGAAATTTAGTTTTGTTGAACCCACATAAAATTATTCATGTCATAACTAAATATTACCACCACCTAGGCTTAACCTACCTACACTGTTCCAAATTCAAATCTCAGAACTCAAAATAACTGTTCCAAATCCGAATCTCAGAACGAAATGAATAACTGTTCCAAATTCAAATCCAAGAATCGATTCTACAAACTATTCTACATTTGATTTCAACACCAAAAATAGTTCAAAGTGCATGAAACCCACATTACTTTGAAGAAGAATCAATCATTGACCCATCTATGAGTTAAATATTGTCACTATTGCAAATAGATGTTTAAACTGTTCCAAATTTAAATCTCAGAACTAAATCAAAAACTATTCTGAATTCAAATCCAATAATCGATCAACAAACTATTCTAAATTTGAAAATTTAAACACAGAACTATTCAACTCTGGACTAAAACTTGTTCGAACTATCTATCCTTAATAAAGTGAGCCCACATTATTGGACCACAAAAATCTATCGTCCCATAAACCACTCATTTCTAATAACTGAATCGTCGGTATGTTTTCGTCTATTACTTAGTTAAATTAAGTATGGTTGGTAAAACAGTTTCTATTATTTTAAACTTATTTTAATGTATAAATACTTGATAGAACTAAGTAGGTACAACCTAATAGTAAAGTCATGGCGATTTCATAATACATTCATAATCATCATTAACATCTCCATCGAATTCCAAAATAGTGTTGGTAACCTATTTACAGTTTTGTACTTAGTCGGTTAGAGTTACGTAGTAAGAAGGTACCAAATTACTTGCCACCACCTCCAAGTAAAGTGTTGAGTAGTAACGTACTTCTAAATAACGTTAATCGCAATTGGCAAATGAAAAGAATTCAGTTATTAAAAAAAATTTTAGCTTCAGATTCAAAAATTTCAAAAAAGCTACACGCCGTATTTCCGACATTCTAATCGACACACTATCTGTTGGCTAGCTTACTTGGGACCTTATATGATATAAGGTATGTTTTGCTAACGCTACCTCCTAATGAATAATTTGGCAATAATTTTATTAATGTTTGTCTTCTAAGAGCTGTTGAATTTTATAATAAATTTATTATTATGTCTCATATTTATGGTAATTATAACGATGATCTAACGTTTTCATATTTTACTAACTTTAGTTATGTAAAGCTGTGTTCACAAGTAAATTAATAAATATATTTTTTTCTTATAATTTTTTGCTAAAATTTTATTTTTAATATTATTATTATTATTAGTTTTTATTTGATCATAATAAGTATTGTATTTTTGACGAAGCGCAAATGACATTGTCTATGAATAACTAATATTATTTTCTATTTCTATCTGCTATATTTAGTCCTGTCCTAATATTCCTATTCCTAATTCCTAATAGCCTAATCCTAATAATAATATAATAAATCTGAAAGTTTGTGAGTATGTTTGGATGTTTAGATGTTTGTATGTTTGTGTAACAATTACGCCTAAACCAGTGAACTGATTTGGATGAAATTTGGAATAGGCGTAGATAGTGACATGGAATAGCATATAGGCTATTCAAAATGTTGGTACCACGCGGGCGAAGCCGCGCGCATAAGCTAGTGATAATTATAATTAGTGTAATTGGTCATAAGTGACCGTGCTAATTATTTAAATAAATAAATTAGTGAGAGACTGGTGCCCGAAATAAGTATAGAATAAACATGTGCTACCAGGTCACCAATGCTCTACCTAACTGATTTACATAACTAAATAATTTTTTTGAAGAAAGGATGAAAAGGTTGGGTGGGTGTCTATGTCTATTCCATCTCAAACAATGTCCCAGGCGCTAGCGTCCATGTGTAGGTAGGCATAGGTTGCCTCCTGACGCCGTAATCATGATGTATAGATGTAAAAGATGTGTAGGTCTAAGTATTTACCTCTATCTAGTCGTAACAAAATAATAAAATGTGGGTTCCAAAAACACCTGGTTACCAGGTGATTTTAGCTAAAGGAGTTACGGACAATCGCGTAGAGAAGTGTTATACTACAAAAAATTACTTATTTACAGTTATTGGGCTATCTACGTTGAGCTAGAATTCTATAGAGTCTATCTGACAAATAAATGTCCGCGCCAAAACTCGGCGCACGCTACGCATTGCGCCGATTTTTTGTTTTTGCTTAAGGGCGCGTACTACCTCAAAACTGCTTCGACTCTGGATCATATCTATAAAAGTATTGAACCAATATTATTGAAAAAAATATATATTATCGTTGAGGATACAAACTGAGTCCCCGTTGTAGTGAAAACACGATTACTAAATATTTTCTCGATAGAAAATAATCACAAACTTCCCTATGAATTTTACTTAAAAATAAAAGTACTCAATAAATACTTAAGCTAGACTAGTAAAACTTTGTATCTAAACTCAGCTTAGTACACTACGTGGTCCCGTTGTTCCGAATTTTGATCTTTTTTGTTTTTGTACTTTTAATTAGCTAAAAAGTGTTTTAGCGCCGTAAATAACGTTGCGCATCCATAGCTCTGTACTCCTCACACGCCGAACAAATCACACTCGCTGTCCCGCTTACAAAATGGCGGCGTATTATAGGCTCTTAAACAAGTGAGATAACGTCTACATTCGAGCAAATGTCATCATAGAACGGTGCTCGGACATTTTTTGAGTGTTGTCAGTTAGAGATTGGGACTCTTTAGTATCGTAACTCAATGACTATCTATAATCAATTTTCACTATTCTTAGGTACCATAAATAATGCTGGACTTTTCACACAGCATCTAGCCCCAAAGTAAGCAGAGCTTGTGTTATGGGTACGACATGACAGACTTATATGCTTTTTGCTTGTAAATTCATACATATTATACAAAAAAAAAACACCCAGACCCGAGACAAATATCTGTAGATCATATAAAAATTTGTCCCGTGGGGATTGAACCTGCAACCTTCTGCGTTACAGGCGGGTCTTCGCCCACTGCGCAATAGAGGTTGACTAGAACTAATGGCGCTGATTCTATTGTTTTAGTATGAAAAAAAGTATTAGCTTTGTGAATACAGCTTTATTATTTGATAGGATAAAGTTGGAGAACGATTGATGCCCCCCCATCGCGTCTCTCTAATCAAACAACAACATATCTTTCAACGAATGATATAAATATGAAAACACCATCAAAAATGGTCGTTCACTGGCTTAATCAAATAAAGTAGCAGGGAATATTTGTAATCAGTTATTTATTGATAATCAATTTTTAATAATAAGTTATTATAATTGGGTGATGAACAAAATGTCCATTTTGTTTTTTTATCCGTCATTATAAATGTTGGCTTAGTGGAATGTAACTTTGAGTTTTAATCCGAAAGTCGCGAGTTCAAATCCCGACACAAAATTTATATGCCTTAATGGAGCTCTCATCATCATCATCATGTAGGTTAAGTAGGTATTAAGTATCTATTTTTATAATAAAAAAGTTAGATTAATCCTAAGAAGAGAGTTACTAGTAGAAACAAAACATGTTTTTATAACTACACATTTTTTCATTTCTAATGTATTTATTTTTTTATATTCTTTATTGTGTATTTATTTGTAAATTTTATTTGTGAGAGAAAATAAATAAAATCATTATCATTAAATAGGCACCTTCTGGGTAGGCTCGCTCCATCGTAGACCTCATTCTTGCCTATGTAAGTTTTGAGGTCAAGAGCCGACCCATTCATCATAAAAAAAAGACCTAGGTACCCGAGTTTTGTTTAAATCGACAATTTGATTTATGCATAAAAACATAGCGACCTTTAATTTTGAAGTCGGTTCACAACTAACCTTTACGCAAAAAAGATAAAGATCAATAGAAATTCATTATTAATATTAAAAAATTTAGGTATTTTTTCAAATTAAGTCTTGTTATCGTCTTAAACATCGTGTGGGCGATTTAATCCGGAATCGTCACCAGAGTTATTATGACAACGTTGTCTCGTAAATACGGATTATGATATAAATATACCTAATGTATTTTTGGTAGCGGGTTCAAAATGCCACACAATGAGAATCCATTTCTGTATTTGTCAGTTTTTATGTTTGCAGTTTTGGTAGATAATACTTAAATTTAATGAAGGTTTGAACTCGGGTCGCTAAAAAAATATGTAAAAATAAAAATTTCACTGTCTTCCAAAGCGAAAACATAGGTAAATGTTTCCTGCCTATCTATTACGTTAAATTGTATACCTACCAGTTAGCTAACTATTAGATGTTTTATGTGTAAATTACCTACTTTTTTTACTTATCTAGCGTAAACTTGCAATAGTGTCAGGATAAACCTTAGTGGTTTTTAGATACTATATAATTTAATTTTAAGGCTTATTATTGTTTAAACGGTAAATAAATGAAAAAAAAAACTTATAAGAGACTAGCTAAGCTCCCGTGGTGTAACCCGCGGTCACTCGGAATTTTTTAGGATAAAAAGTAGCTTATGGCTCAATGCACATTGAATTGGCAAGCGACGCGTCAATTAGTTTTATAGTAAGCCATTATAAACCTTATGAACAATGGCACAAGATATAGAAACTCTTGTAGAACGAACGAGGTCTGGCCATCTAGCGGGCCGCGCTAGCTCGAGCACTTTCGTGCGGTTCATTCTACAAGCGTTTCTAAATCTTGTGCTATTGTTCTTAAGGTTTATAATGGCTTGCTATAAAACGAATTGACGCGTCGCTTGCCAATTCAATGTGCATTGAGCCTATCCCCGGGATACAACCTTTATCCATGCCCAATTTTCAGCTTAATCTGTTCAGTGGTTTGGGCGTGAAAAGGGAACAAACAGACAGACAGAGTTACTTTCACATTACAATATAAAAAAAAATGTAAATATGGATTTAAAAAAATGTAAATTAAATATATGGATATGGATTTAAATCCGCGACCTGGCTGTTAAGGTGATGCTCTGTGAATTTAATTCACGAGAAATCGATGATAATGTTCCTATAACTACTTAGCATTATGTCCTATCCTCTAGGTACGAAATACTAGGTACTTTACCTACCTTATGAGAATTTACATCTCATATAACAAATCAAAATAATAACGTTTAAAAACTTCATACATAGCCGACGTGTGTTTGACTTCTGTTCTGTGATTTTTTTTTTAATTTTAATATACGAAAAACAAGCATGTAGATAAAGCTTAGTTTCTGTAAATAAAAGTTTTTTTTTTTTTTCCAAAATCAAAATTAATTATTCAGAACAAAGTACATAGAAAACATTGATTACAATGGAACGATGAGAACTGCAAAAGTTTAATAAACTGTGTAGCAAATGAAGGTAATTTATTAATTTAATTAATAATAATTGTAACACTTTTCCCCTCACCAGTACGTCTTGTCTAACTTCCATGATGGATAATGACTGAGTGGATAAGTTGCTTACGCGACTGTACTTTAGCCAAGTAGTTACATCATCATCATTAGCCTTACAGTAAGTTCGTATGAGTCAGTGGCCAACTCTGGTGACGGAGTTTTTAGGCCGCCTTAAGGCCTCCGTCATGGCTTAACGACTTAAATAGCCGGGACCGACAATTTAACGTGCCCGAAGCACAGAAGCGCTCAGATGATAATGCCGCTGGCGGTCACCCATCCACTTACGGACCGTTTAGAACGTTGCTTATCTTCGACTTACTTATAGTAGGTGTATGTGTGTTGTACTTAATGTAGGTGCTTACTATGTTTGTATGAGGGCTGGTGGTCTTAAAAATATTAATTAATTAAATAAATTAATAATAATCAAAAATTTATTTTCAATTCCAATCCTATTCTAAGGTTGTGGGTGGCAGAGTTTAAAAAAAAATTGAAAGAACTAATTTTTTAATTTTTTTAGATCGATATTTAATTTTGTATGTATAATACTTTCACGCAAAAACATGGTGAATAGCTGTGGATTGAATTCTCTTACAGATCGAGGAGGTCTACCGTCTACCGTGCTTGGACGTACAGGTTGTAATCTCGTTTTTTTGGTAATTTTCCTAATAAACAAAAATCCTTGTTCGGCCGGAATTGAACCCACGATCTTCAGATCGCGTCGAAGCATCCATTTGTCAACACGGTTTTGATTGGCGTGTACAAACTCCATAATTGAATGTAGGCCAATCACAATATGTTTTACTGACACGCATGTTGTTGTAAGCTAGCTGTGCTCCCTCGGTTTGACCCGCACACCCTCGAGATCATTTCATTGAAGGGATAAAAAGTAGCCTATGTCCTTCCCCGGGATATAACCTTTATCCATGCCAATTTTCAGCCTAATCTGTTCAGTGGTTTGGGTGTGAAAAACTAACAAACAGACCGACATTATATGGATATTTGACGACCTCTGTGGCGCAGTGGGTGAAAGCCCGCTTGGGACGCAGAAGGTTGCGGGTTCGATCCCCACCGCGGGGTAAATGTTTGTATGATCTGCAAATATTTATCTCGGGTCTGGGTGTTTCTATGTATAATATGTATGTATTTACAAACAAAAAGTATATATAAGTAGTATATCGGTTATCTGGTTCCCATAGTATAAGCTTTGTTTAGTTTGGGGCTAAACAAACTCACAAACTTTCAGCTTTATTATGAGTGGGATTGCATGGATAGTACCTTTAAAAAAACAGGGTCACGACTGTATCCCCAAGGCGCGGTAGACATTCTCTCAGATCTTTACATTCCAGATCCTTTGAAGATGTCTTATGCATGTACCTATAATATGAATTCTAAAATTTCTAAGTAACGCTGATGTTAAGCAACGTTCTAAACGGTCTGTAAGATGGGTGACCGCCAGCGGCATTATCATCTGAGCGCTTCTGTGCTTCGGGCACGTTAAATTGTCGGTCCCGGCTATTTAAGTCGTTAAGCCATGACGGAGGCCTTAAGGCGGCTGAAAACTCCGTCACCAGAGTTGGCCACAGACTCATATGAACTTCATCATCTGCAGCTTCTTGTCACCCACTGCTGGGCATACAAACGCCACTTCACTCGGTCCTGTTCCTCTTTCATCCAGTTCTTCCCTTGCATGGTCATCATGTCGCCCAGGCTGCTGGTCTGCCTAAACTTCTCGTATGTCCTCTTGGCCACCATTCCGTCAAGACCTTACTCCACCTACCATCACCAAACCTTGCTAAGTGTCCCGCCCAGCTCCATTTAAGTTTAGTAATACGGTCACCAATATATGAACTTACATATTGAGATATCTAGTATATTGTCGGTCCTGGCTTATGTCGGTAATGGTATCCCAGAATGGCATTGTGTAAATGTCCTTTAACCCTTCTTGGCAGTCAGGAAAAACGCTAGAATTCATTCATTCATTCATCGTGTCAATGTGCTCATATTAAATTAGCTTGCTCCAAAATGAAGCCACTACTATGGCCCTATCTGAAGCTGCAACAAGGTCTTCCTGGGTGCAGCTGGTTACAAAGGGCAGGAAAGGAGATGCGACATATTTTGTGTTGGGGCTCCGCACTCACACGAATAAAATTGTATTTAAGATAAATATTCTGTAGGTACCTACATTATTTTGTCATTTTGACAGATGACATAAACTAAAACATGTATAAAATACACCCCTACATGTAGGGTAGTTTGGGGAAAGGGGTGACATGACGTTGATAGATCGTCGAATAACAATATTTTGTTTTTGCGGTATTTCAATTAAATATCTCGAATAATTTAGCTTGTGGTTCAAGTGTGGACAGAAAAACCAGTGAACCGATTTGGATAAAACTTGGTATCTGCTTATATAGTGACCTGGAATATAGGTTATTCAAAATGGTGGTACCACGCGGGCTAAGCTAGTGAAATATTTTAGCAAAATAACGGTAAATTGAATAAAAATGAAACCTTCATTCATGTTTATAAATAAAAATTGAAAAGCCTAAGTGGGCAATTTCGTCACCTTTCAGCTGGCAACTCAATATTACAGGGTGACTCAGCTTAAGTTGAATAATTAAATATTTTCATAACATGGCTACACTGGCGCTGTGCCGATAAATCACGAAGTTTGTGCAGTTCCATTGTTGAACGATAATCGTACGATACGATAAACGGTGTACGATTATCGCTTCTTCATGGTATTGGTTGCGAAGGAACTGGAGAATTACCTATAGGTGATCCCAACGGCTGAATAAATAAATAAATAAAATAAATAATGCTGGACATTTCACACAGCATCATCTAGCCCCAAACTAAGCAAAGCTTGTACATGGCAACCAGATAACTGATATACTTATTTATTTATTTATTAAATCTTACGAATTATATACTTTTTGTTTGTAAATACGCACCTACATATTAGGTATACATAGAAACACCCAGACCCGAGATAAATATTTGCAGATCATACAAACATTTAACCCGCGGTGGGGATCGAACCCGCAACCTTCTGCGTCTCAAGCGGGCTTTTGACCACTGCGCCACTACCTATCCATCCATACCTATAATATTATACTATTGGGAATCAAACGTGAAAACAAGGAAATTCAGAAATGACCGATTTATTTATCGATTTAACACAACTACAAAATGAACACAGAAACAATCCAGACCAATAGTGAACAAAGATACGTCTGCTCAGTACGAAATCCAGCAAGAGAGATCGAGCGCCGCTTGTGGCGTCGCTTTTATAGCTGCCAGACCGTCTTGACCGTCTCGCGGGTAGAAATATCTAACAATACCTACTTTAACTTATAGGTAAGTAAGTACTAACTTTTTATCTGCATTTTTAAAAGTTGGTGGCGTTTCTACTATGGAGGAGGTTGAGATGCAATAATTTTAAATTTTGAAAAGTTAATGGAGATTCTTGCTTAGAGTTTTTGATTCTATTTGTAAGTTTTCAAGTACCTACCTACTTGTTATTTTGCTGACGAAGTCGTGGGAACCTGCTAGTACCTAAGTAGGTAGGTATTTACTGCTCAGAGAAAACTATTATTAAAAGTTAATGTTAAAAAAAAAAAAAAAAAAAAAATGTTGAAATCGTATGACAATGGAAACACGCAATTTCATAAGTGCTGTATTCAAATTAAAGCGAGCTTACTTGAAGTAAGCTCGCTCTATTATTACGAAACAATAGCTCCATGTATTAATTAATCTTTATCGAAATACATTATTATAATAATAGCTAGTAACCTATAAATACCTACCTACAATTTGAATATAATCATCATCACCATCATCAGCCTATAGTCCACTGCTGGACGTAGGCCTCCCCTAATGAGCGGCATTGCGCCCTGTCCTCAGCTCGACGCATCCTTCTGCCAGCAGCCTTTCGCAGTCACTCCACCTGGCCGGAGGGCGTCCTACACTACGTTTGCCGAGTCGCGGTCTCCACTCAAGAACTCGTTTACCCCAGCGGTTATCGGTTCTTCGGCAGATATGGCCCGCTGCCACTTCAGCTTGCTAATTCTCTGAGCTATGTCGACAACTTTGGTTCTATGTCGGATAGTCTCATTGCGGATTGAATATAAAAATTGAATGTAAATATTAGTTTTAAACAAATTTGACATTATTGTATTGTTGCATACAATTTTTTATTTTTAAGTTCTTAAGTTTGAATTGTATTTGCTTAGTTTCCATGTACATAATAATATAGTTGAAATTTAAATGAAATATTTTTATTAATTTAACTGTACTCGCTCGACGTAAAATTTAATAGCTTGCTGTCTGTCGCCTATAATTATAATAACATTTAACTAGTTTGTATGAAATAGTGTACCATTTTTGCATGACAAGATGTATATTGTGTTGGTGGCTCTAAATAAATAAATAAAAGCCATACAAAATTTGCTCGGGAGCGCAGCTAGTCTATAATATTGTTGATCAAAGAGTAGTAAGTTCGTATGTCAGTGGCCAACTCTGGTGACGGAGTTTTTAGGCCGCTTTAAGGCCTCCGTCATACTGGTTCGAACATTGATCAAGAAGAGGGCTAAGCGGCAAGGCGATGAGCCGACGACTCGTGCTGCAATAAACTTGGAGCGATGAACGGGATTCGAGGTTTCACACTGTGCGATACTTGTGGACAGGGCTGTCACTTGTTTAACCGACTTGGAAAATAAGGAGGTTCTATAGGGTATTTCATTTTAAACTAACAATATTCAGGAATTGGGTTCAACATTTATGTAATGATTTTTTTGTTTCGTTATGAAAATCTCGAGAAAATCGATAGACTATCCTTTTAATTGATTGTTGCTTCTTGTATAACTTAGTCCATTCGAGCGTGCGACGTGATGTTGCTGCACTGGAATTGGTCAACGTCTGTTTTCGTTGAAAATGTTATGCAACATGTCATAAAAAATCAATAAAAGATACTTTTTGAAGTGAAAACTAAAATCGGCTTAGGAATTAAATTGATACGGTCAAACGTCTATTTACAATCCAAAAATGAAGCCCTGTCAGTTTGTGTAGTTTAAAATGCAAAAATTTTTTTTTAAATTAAATTAAAATGAATTTACCTACAAGCTTTCAATTTCATAACTAGCTGTCCGTGGTGTTACCCGCGATCCCTCAGGAAAATTTCACTTCCCCGGGATAAAATATAGCCTATGTTCATCGGGGATAATGTAGGATTCAGTGAAAGAATTTTTCAAATCGGTCAAGTAGTTTCGGAGCCTATTCATTTCAAACAAATATACATACAAACAAACAAATCTTTCCTCTTTATAATATTAGTATAGAAAACCTAATTCATCAAATTACAATTATTATAAACAATTTACATCGAACCCCGCACTAGACTAGGCCTGTATCGCGGCAGTTCGAGTGTTTTTTTTTTAATCATCCAATGATTGAACGTGTTTTTTTTTAAAGCAAGTACCTTCTTACCACGGATATTCTGGTCTATGGTTATATTAAATAAAATAAATAAGTAATGCTGGACTTTTCACACATCATCATCTATCCCCAAAGTAAGCAGAGCTTGTGTTATGGGTACTAAGATGACTTGATATACTACTTATATACTTTTTGTTTGTAAATACATTCATTATACATAGAAACACCCAGAACCGAGACAAATATTTGTAGATCATACAAACATTGGTCCCGCTGCGGGGATCGAACCCGCCACCTTTTGCGTCGCAGGCGGGCCTTCGCCCACTGCGCTACAGAGGTCGTCAAATATAGGTTCTTACCACGGATATTCTGGTCTATGGTTCTTACCTTATATTATCAAGCGCTTCGTGCCTCGTCATACGTTAAATTGTCGGTCCCGGCTATAAAGCCATAACGGAGGCCTTAAGGCGGCCTAAAAATCCATCACTAGGTTTGCCACCTCATACGAACTTAGTGTTAACCCTACGCGCGCCGCGGCTACTCGTGTAGGGCTCATGTTTGACCCTCTTATTTTATTTTTGCGAAAATAATATTTTTTAAGTTCTCTTTTTAGCATTCTTATCTTTTACGGACGTTTTTGCATTACAATACAAAAACAGCCTGTTTTTTACATCTTATTTTGACGGAGAACATGTAAAACAACTTTAGGGTTCAATTGGTTTTTGATGCCCGATTTTAGGGTTTTAATAAACAAAAAATAAGAAAAATTTAAAAAGTTAGGAAAGCACGACTACAACCTGTTGTGACAGTACAGTTACTGTATCCCCAAGGTGCGGTAGACAATCAGAACTTTTTGAGCATTCCATAGCCTTTGGAGATGTCTAAGAGGGTATATCTACTATGGTGTGATCTTGAACTCCCTAAATATCTATGATATTGTCTACCGTGCCTTGGAGATGCAGTCATGATCCTATTTTGTAGACTTATTAAATATCAACCCAATTTTTTTATATTAATCAGTTGCCTTATTATTTTATGTGAATAACTAGTTTTTTTGTACGATCATTGAAGCCTAAAGAACCCAATTTATAAAATAGGGTTCTCACTTGACCACGAGTCGACCAAGGTTGCATGTAGGCGCAAAACTGTCATTTAAATAATTTTATTATAATGTTTATCATTTTATTGACATTTTCTTGGTTATAATGAGCTCTTTCTTGTATTTTTCGTGTAAATTGTGTGTTTTTGTTGTAGTTTATTAAAATAATAGTAAAAATTATCATAATTAAGTTTTTAAAGACCATACGAGTAAATTGACATTATAAGAAGAATGGGGGTTTTCTGAATGGGGTAATGCCTTATAATTAGTTCTGGGTTCGAATCTCGGTGGACTTTTGGAAAATTATCTGGTCGTTGGTTCCTTTTTCTCGATGGAAATCAGTGACGCTCGAGCCGCTTATAGGATACTTTTTACTTTCTGTAAATAAGATATGTGCGAGCAAAAGATTGGAGACAATATAATATTGGTTCTACACATAGGTCTTTAGACTAGGAATATTATGAGACTTGATCCAAGAGGTTCAAGGTTGATGTCTACCGAGAATTTGGGACTACAATCGTGATCTTCGTACTTTTATATATACTAATATTATAAAGAGGAAAGATTTGTTTGTTTGTATGTTTGTTTGTTTGAAATGAATAGGCTCCGAAACTACTGGACCGATCTGAAAAATTCTTTCACCAATAGAATCCTACATTATCCCTGATGAACATAGGCTATATTTTATCCCGGGGAAGTGAAGTTTTCCCGAGGGATCGCAGGTAACACCGCGGCGGACAGCTAGTAGTAAATATGTAAGTTTGTATGATCCAGGAGTTTATAAACCGCCTTTATTGTAATTGTGTCTAATAAAATATTGAATTACTTTACAAAATTATTAAGTGAGTATAGATGATGCTGTGTGAAATTATTATAAAACAAAAAAAAAATCTAATCAACATACCACTGTATTCAGTAAAATATTTTAAAATAACTCGAGTATTAGAGGGGTTAAAAAGGCGCGAAGTCCATTCGAACCGACATTCAAGTTTGAATAAAGAATGCAGGTGTTTTGAAATGAGAACACAGCTTTTACACACGCGGACTACAAAGCTCAAATAAAAAAAAAACGTGGCACTCCCGGGAGTGCCGAGAGAGGTGAATACTTGAACAATTAGGTGCCTAGTGTATTTCTTGAATCGTCAGGAAATCGAAAAATATCGAAAGATAATGACTTATTTATTACTTATTTAGTTATAAAATGAGCTTTTAGAAATAAATAAATAATGCTGGACTTTTTCACACAGCATCATCTAGCCCCAAAGTAAGCAGAGCTTGTGTTATGGGTACTAAGATGACTGATATACTACTCTTATACTTTTTGTTTGTAAATACATACATATTAATATTAACACCCAGACCCAAGACAAATATTTGTAGATCATACAAACATTGGTCCCGCCGCGGGGATCGAACCCGCAACCTTTTGTGTCGCAGGCGGGCCTTCGCCCACTGCGCTACAGGAGGTCGTCTAGAAATGTACAAATATTGCCGTAAAAGTTTACCGAGTACAACTAGATGGCGCTGCTGGTAGGTGTCGGTGAGCAGTCACGTGACTTTCCAAACGTGCATATAAAAGTTTTCATTTTCACTTCAAAAATCTAAAAAATTGAACATAATCTTACACTACCGTTTTCAAGCAAACCATAACGGGTTTTCTAGATAAGCACTACCCTTATAAGCTAGGTTTAACTACCAGACCTAGGTCTTAAAAGCACCGGACACCATGAGTCCCATACACCTACAACAGGATTATCAGTCCTGGCCGGATGTCGTCAAGCCATGACAAAGGCCTAATCCGTCACCTGAGTTGGCCACTGACTCATACAAACTTACTTACCCTGACTGCTAACACTAAGGTACCTATCCTACCCAGTTGTCATTTTTAAATACTTGACATCACAGTTTCACTCTTACCTACTCTTTTTTTATCTGTTCTCTGTTGATGTAATGTACCTGTGTCTGTGTGTTGTCAAATAAAGTTATATCTATCTATCTATCTATCACTCTTAGCCGCAGGCCCCACATATCGGACGTCGTGCGCCTTCCAATTCTTTTCAAATGTCATACTAAATGTAACTGCATTGCATTGAAATAAAGCACAAATTACGACACCAGGTCGGCGGACGTCCGATTGCTTTTGTTTTGTGAATTGAATTTGTGCTTTATTTCCATGCATTTAGTACGACATTCGAATGGAATAGGAAGATGCCAGACGCAAGCTAAGTGGGGCTAGCACTCATACCTAGTTGTCATTTTTAAATACTTGACATTTCACAGTTTCACCTAAGGCCTCCGTCATAGCCAGTCATGGCTTAACGACTTTATAGCCAGAACCGTCAATTTAACGTGTCGAAGCACAGAAGCGCTTTGTTGGTACCTAATGCCACTGGCGGTCACCTAACCACTTACAGACCGTTTAGAACATTGCTTAACTTCGAAGATCTATCAAGCACGACTAAGCAAGCACGACCACGAGCGCTTAGCACTCAGGGTGTCATGGGATGTCAAGCAAAGTGTTGAACTTTAAACTTAAGTCCCTACTCGGCTTATATCTTTATCGTAATGAATTGGCTAACCAAAAGTAGCTTCACACTATGTTTAGTGACTTTTGGTTTGGAATTTAAGATTTAGTAGCTGTTGCTTGATAGAGACGTTCAGCAATGTTTTATGGGTGACTTTTAAAAGCAGCTCTTGGTCTATGGTAAAGAATAGTGAAATTTTTGTATTGGCTTGGGCAAAAAATATCGTCAGGGAATCTCAAAAATTCTCTTCTTAATCGACCTTATCCACAGGAAAGAAAACGTGATAGGACGCAGACTAAGGTGTTTTTTCGCGATGTTTTCCGTCATCGTTTAGCATTAGCTTGAGATGTTTCCAGAAGTTATTATGATGGAATAAAAAATTGTGCTTACCTCCAAAAATCACGCTCGAAAAAAAATTAGACCCTATTCGAAATTCAAAAAGCTTTCATTTTTAAATCTACGCTTGTATTGTGAATTTTTGTTTCATTTAATTGGAATCAAATTCAAGCGTATTCCAAATTCAAAAATATTCGAATCTATTCAGTAACATGCATGGTGTCTTATTCTGATTGCCAGACGAGGATCCTTATGCTAAGGAGATAAAGTTCAGTTTATACAAAAATTTGAATAAAGTAAGGCGTGAAAGGCACACGCGAGAAAGAGATAGTTGCAAAGTGCATCTTGGTAGAGCCGTAGAGGTGTAAAGATGAAACACGAATGTGACGCCAATGTAGAGATGGGAAAAATTGCGGATTTATCGATATTGATAACCTTCTACACTCATAATAAATATAATGTTGCGTCTGTTAATGATGTAATTAATTAATGAAATGCTTGCCACACACACACTATTGTTATTATTTTAAAATGTTATTTGCTAAAATTGTTATTGCATGACATTAAATAATTAGGAACTCTTAAGTAAATTATTGTACACCAACCTAAATTGGTAACATAGAGACACTACATCGACCTATTTTATAAGATCTGTTTTTCGACCTATGTTAAACAATAAATAAATGATTGATGTATATTTTAAAGTAGGATATGCTATGAGAATTTGATATTACCTTCCTTTAATATACTACTTATTCTTATTTAAAGCATATAACTATGTAAGACATAAAAAAATCTCTATTCTTTATTTTTGAATGAATGTGAACCTTTGTTTTTTGAAAAAAATCGATTAAGAAGTTACCTACACCGTATGTGTAGTACCTAACCTACCTGAATGATTTCAGCAATTCACTCTTTGCTTTATCCTCCTAAAAGCTTGTTTAAAAAAATACTTGTGATATTTTACAAAAAACTTTTTGCTATCGATTTATCGATGAAAATGAGCACATCTCTAAAGGTCACGGCCCAAACGCCAAACGGGTTCCACCGCTAAATAATAATATCCTGCAGGAGAATAAATCCATACAACAGACGATTCACTTTACTTATACAACTGAAAATAGACCCTATTCCAATCTTAATAGAGTTAAAATTGGTAATTCGATTTTTTAGAAGCTAATAAAGATTTTAGTCAAACGAACAACTTTTTTTTTAAGAAAGGAAATAATTATTTATAACCATTAAATAAATTCTAAATAAAAACTAATTGAGGAAAGGTATAAAAGCCAAATGGGTTACAAAAGTTGCAAGTAACAAATATTTAAAGTTTTTTTAATTTGCAAAAATAAATGAAAATTTGGAACTAGCTAGCACACAACCTTCCGTGCTTCAGAGGGCACACTATGACGGAGGCCTTAAGGCGTCCTAAAAAATCCATCACCAGAGTTGGCCACGGACTCATACGAACTTACTTACCTACCGTCAACCTATGAAGCTACAAAATACCTCTTTTATACCTACCTTCCATCCAAGTAATGTGAACGACACACACGCACATACACGCACGCATACATACACACACACACACACACACACACACATGTATTCAAAATTTCAACTTAAGTCCTTTCATTGTCGGTTAGCTGGTTAAAAATAATTTGGCTATAGGTTAAATCTTTAAGTTTATAAATCATAATCTTAAGAGCTGTGGATTTTATTAATAAATAAATAAACGAAACCAGGGGAAAGCACTAGTTGTATTGAATAAGGTATTTTCATCCGTAAATGTAGCGATATAATACGACAAGTGTGAAAGTTTAAATTAAGGGCATTTGACCTTTATAATGGCCGTGCGAATAGGGATGGGATTGTATCCGGCTTTTGCACGTTATCGATAAATTTTCTTTACATCGAAATGTTTGATTTCGATTTCGAGCCCAGTGGTATGAATTATAACAGTTTGAGTTGCGATAAAATATTAAATTTTTGCTATATGTAAGTAATTATGACAATCATTACCCTGCGTCTTACGTGGGCGATCTGGACGCGAACACGAATCGGCGCGGTGCGGCGCAGAAACAACAAATAGTTGATTTACTATTGAAGTGTCCTACGTAAGATATGTCCGCGTATTGACTTCAATAGTAAACCGACTGTTTTTTTGTTTCCGCGCCGCACGGCGCCGCTTTGCGATCGCCCACGTAAGACGCAGGGTTAGTCAAGGTACTCTAACTTTTATGAAATACACCACAGGTGTACAGCAACCAATAAATCTATTAGTATTATTAATCTAGCCAATAATTCTATTCATCTCTAGATCTCATCCCAGATTTGAAAGTTTCATCCAAATCGGTCGACTGGTTAGGTTTTTTTGTAGGTATACTTAGACGTTGGGTCGACGACATAGTAAAGGTCGTAGGAAATGTTTGGACGCGAGAGGCGCAAGATAGAGGAGACTGGCATAAAAGAAGGGAGGCCTATACCCAGCAGTGGGTGATACCAGGCTGAAATGATGATGATGATACTTAGATGCAGCAATAGTGACTGTTTATACAGCTACCATAATTATATAGGTTTAAAGACATTTATTCTCAAAAAAACACAATGCGTCACTTACATGAGAACACAATGAAACATAGTAAGTCTTATAAAGTAGGTAAGTCGATCTAGTACGGAAAAGAGACGTGAATTTCATGTATTTACGTAAAATACTAAGTTAAGCCCACGGTGTTTCCTGGTTCCAGGTTTTGTTCTTTTTCCTAAAATAATCTATTACGTTATTTTGATCAAATCAATCTAATACAAAGATAGAAAATACTTTATTGCACACACACAAAAAAAAATATAAAACTAAACAAAAACAAAAATAAAAACTTTAACTATGATATACAATCGGCGGTCTTATCGCTAAAAAGCGATCTCCACCAGACATACATATTAATTAATATTGTCCTGTTGCTAATACGACGCAAAAGATTGCGGGTTCAATCCCCGCGGCGGGACCAATGTTTGTATGATCTACAAATATTTGTCTCGGGTCTGGATGTTTCTATGTATAATATGTATGTATTTACAAACAAAAATGTATATAAGTAGTATATCAGTCATCTTAGTACCCGTAACACAAGCTCTGCTTACTTTGGGGCTAGATGATGCTGTGTGAAAAGTCCAGCATTATACACCGCTATTTTATGACTACAAAAAAAAATTTAAGGACATTTGCAGCAGATGCAGAAAATGATAATGGCATGGTCAGAACTTTTTTTTATTTAACGATCACAAGGTTATCGAGGATTGTAGTCAACCAAAACCGAACAAAATTTTATGAAAACTGTACAAATAAGTACTATAGACCACAATCGCGTACAGACTCTCATTCGAACTATGTTCTCGTATCATCCCCAGCCAGTAAAACCGCAGTAGCTTTCATAAATCCATTGTCTCCATTTGAGGTTATATATTTTTTTTCTCTTTTTTTGAGTTTTAACTACATAAATGTGATCAATAACAGACACCGAGATCATGTTTAAATTTTTTTTGGTAATTACAAAATAGCGGTGTATATTTATTTATTTATATTAATTAAGTTTTCTGATAGCGTTTTTTCCGGCTTTATTTTCTCTATCCGGTTCATATCCCATCACTAAAATGCCTTGATTTATGTATAGTGACTTGTAATTTTTGTACCGTACGATTTTGAAGAATTGCATTTTCGTAAATCATTTTGAATTTGCTCAATTTAACTTGAAAGGCATTTTTGTGTCAAATTGAATTAAGTTTCTTATGTGGGCAAATCATTACTTTTTATTCATTTTTTTTGTCTTTTTTTTCTAATTAACTAACATTGTTTGGACCAAATTTTGTTGTCTGAAAATAAACAAAATTTAATTTAATTTAGGCCGCATTAAGGCCTCCATGACCTACTCGGAACTGACAAATTCGACCACACAGGAAGTCGACTACGATACGACTTAGGCAGCAGCAGCAGCAGCGTCACGACTGTATTCCCGAGGCGCGGTAGACATTCTCTCAGATCTTTTATATTCTAGATCCTTTGAAGATGTCTAAGGGGGTAGTCATGACAAATACATATTTGATAAATGCCCACATCTTGCAGAAGTATTCCATACGTGACAGGTTGCAAGACCATCGCCGCCTATAAGAATAACTAACTGGTTTCCTCACGATATTTTCCTTCACCGTTCAGAGCTCGAGTTAGAGCGCATATTAGTTTTACGAAACGCTAAATCCATTGATACACGGCCGGGATTCGATCCCACTACCTTCGGAATTGAAAGTCGAGGTACAACCCCATTCGGGCAACACGGCTCTTATGCGCCTTCAAGAAAAGAGCCTATTCCTACCTCAAAGGCCGGCAACGCATCTGCAGTGCCTCTTGATGCTGCAGTTGTCTGTGGGCGGTGGCAATCACTCCATCAGGTGTGCCACTTGCTCGTTTGCCCCCTCTTCTATGAGAAAAACCGACGAGCATGTATGAAGAATGTAATGAGAGTGAATGAGACGAAAGTTGTGTGTCAGGATCGTAGCGAGTGGAGATCCGTGGTCTCTGCCTACCCCTTTGGGAAAGAGGCGTGACTTTATGTATGTATGTATGTTCCGTTGAATAACTCCTCACTCCATCATCAGGTAAGCTTACTGTCACCATAATTATTGCATTGTCAAAGGTCCTTGTTGAAGGTTGCCTGGAAGAAATCGCACCGCGATAAGGACGCTTATTGTACAAAGAACTTGTTATTGTTTTAAATGTTTTTTTTTATTGATTTCTTGGTGTACAATAAAGTGTTCATTCATTCATTCATTGTAAATTTTTTTAATTTTTTTATGATGAATGGGTCGACTCTTGACCTCGAAACTTACATAGGCAAGAATGAGGTCTACGGTGGAACGAGCCTACCCAGAAGGTGCCTATTAACTCTCTTCTTAAAAACATCAGGGTCGTAGCTCAGCGGAAATACAGACGCGGGAAGCTGATTGCAAATTTTAGCAGTGCGCATAATAAAAGAACTTTGAAAGCGCTTAGTTCTAATAAGTGGAATATCAACCAGGTGAGGATGATAGTGAGCTGTGCGTCTGAAGTCCCTGTAAAAAACGTACGTGTGCCAATCAGACAGCGGTGGGTTTATAGCATGCAAGATTTGACCCGGACAAACAAACTTACAAACATACAAACATTGCAAGTTAAAAAAAGCTTGTAAAAAGCTTATTTATAGGTAAGCTAAGATAAGATCTCAGTTTTAATATGCACCTAGGTATACCACCTACCTACTTACCTACCCATGATTCAATTTCTGACCTTCTAAAGGCGTAGGTAGGTAAGTACATAATTACGTAGGAAGATTACATTCACACCTACTGGGTGTAATAAAACTACTACCCATAATACAGCATTCTTGTGAAAAATCAGAGACAAATAATTTGATTTCTCAGCTCTGTGGAAAAAGCCGATTAAGCTGAGAAATCAAGTAAATAGGTTCCTTCTAGGTAAGCATGCTCCATCTGAGAGCTCACTATTACTGCTTAACATCAGACAGAGTGAGGTCAAATAAAAAGCTATGGGGAGCTATTGGTGCGGAGCTTATGTCTCCAACAATGTCCCAGACACTACAGCGTTGAGTTTAAGCATAAGTTGTCTCCTGACGTAATAATAATTTTGTATAGAAAGTGGAAGTGAGTGGAAGATAAGTGGAAAACCTTTGCCAAGCAGTGGGATATGAGTTATGTAAAAATATTATAACGAAAAAAAAACCGACTTCAATGTTCGACTTACCTTGAAAACTGTAGTTAGGATGAGACTTGTTGAGTTTTGTGGGAAAAGTAACTCGGAAAATAATCCCTCAGAAAAAATAAAAATATGGGACCACCACAAACAGACATTTTGACAATTGACAAAAATGCCGGAGAATCTGTCGAAGATCTAAGACCTGTCATGGATCTGAGTGTATGGATCCTTGTATGGATCTGAGTGTTGGGCAACAAAAGGGACGGATGAACAAAAGGTACACGTGGCTGAGATGCGAATGCTGAGATGGATGTGTGGAGTGACGCGAATGGACAGAGTAAGGAATGTGTACATAAGAGGAAGTGTGAAAGTGGCGCCAGTGAATGAGAAGATGAGGAGCAACAGGCTAGCATGGTATGGGCGTGTAATGAGAAGGGAAGAAGGTCATGTAACTAGGAGAGTGCTTGGTATGAATGTTAATGGATTTACGAGCAGAGGTAGGCCAAAGAAAAGATGGATGGATTGTGTGAAGGATGACATGAGTAAGAAAGGAGTGAGTGTGGAGATGACGGCTGATAGAGGAGAATGGAAGAAGAACACATGTTGTGCCGACCCCACGTAATGTGGGAAAAGGGCAGGGAGATGATGACAGAAATGTCGGAGAAACCTACTTTTTTTGAAGTCGGTTTAAAAACGATGCAGAGATTACGGGAATCGACGTCAACTTTGTAGCTCTTTATTTTAACCTATAGTCTAGTGACCTATAGACGATTGGTGGGATGAGGATCTCGAATCTGAGATATGCAGACGATACCACTCTCTTCGCAACTAACATCAACAGCATGGAAGACCTACTCAGCAGGATGGAAGCTACCAGTCTCAAATTCGGCCTGAAGATTAACCGCAGCAAAACTAAAATGATGATTGTGGACCGAGCTAATAACAACTCGCCCGAAGTGACACAAATAGCGAACTGCGAAGTTGTACAATCATACATTTATCTTGGATCACTCATAACAAACACAGGTGGCTGCGTGGACGAGATCAAACGACGTATGGCAATCTCTAGATCAGCAATGGACAGGCTTAAAAAGATCTGGAGAGATCGTAACATTACTCGGACAACCAAAGCACGACTGGTCAGAGCACTCATATTTCCAATTTTTCTCTACGCGGCGGAAACGTGGACCCTCCGTGAATGCGAGAAGAAGAAAATAGACGCTCTAGAGATGTGGTGCTGGAGGAGGATGCTTGGAGTATCATGGACAGAGTTCCGCACCAATCAATCCATACTCGACGAACTCGGCATCAAGCAGCGTCTATCGTCTCTAGTACAGTCTCGCATCCTCACGTTCTTTGGGCACGTGTCGCGACGTGGAGAACTGTCCATAGAACGTCTTGTGGTTCAGGGAAAGATTGAGGGTACAAGGCCACGAGGTAGATCCCCAATGAGATGGACGGACCAAGTGAAGGCAGCGCTGGACAGACCCATAAATGAGTGCTCCAGAAAGACCACCATCCGAGACGAATGGCGCAGAATTGTAAAGCGAGCCACACAACTCCCGACATGACGACCACGACCACTCTGTCAAGAGTGATACGACTAAGAAGAGATAGTCTAGTGAACCCTTTACCGCAAGTAAGTGTGAACCACCCAGTACCAGTAGGCTGTAACAGGCTACAAAGTTGAAGGTTGCATGTCGATTCCCGTTGATTCACGCTGACTTGATTGTGAAGCTATTTTTTATCAGTCCTAATCTTGAAGATGGCGCAAGTTATAAGTTTAACTTGAACCGGTCCAGGCTGTCGAAAATAAATATTCCTGGACTTTTCACACAGCATCATCTAGCCCCAAAGTAAGCAGAGCTTGTGTTATGGGTACTACAAAGTCAAAGTCAAAAACATTTTTTTTTTATAATGCTGGACATTTCACACAGCATCATCTAGCCCCAAACTAAGCAAAGCTTGTACTATGTGAACCAGATAACTGATATACTACTTATTTACTTTTTGTTTGTAAATACATACTTATTATACATAGACACCCAGACCTGAGATAAATATTTGCAGATCATACAAACATTTATCCCGCGGCGGGGATCGAACCAGCAACCTTCGGCGTCCCAAGCGGGCTTTCACCCAGTACGCCACAGAGGTCGCGTCGTCATTATTCAGTAGGACCGCTGGGATCACTTAGAATAGTCTTAGAACTAATGTTACTCCTGTTCTTTCGCGACCAATACCGTGAAGAATCAGGGCAACAAACACGGTCTGGGGCCTAGCATTCTTTTAGGTGATCCATAACTACTTTAGGTATATACTTTTTGTTCGTAAATACATAAGTACTTATAGAATACCCCTAACACAAGCTCTATTTATTTTAGGGCTTGATGATGCTGTGTGAAAAAGTCCAGCATTATTTATTATTTGTTTTTTATATTAAATTGGTTTAAAATAAATTAAATATTACTAAATTAATCACTACTACACTGAAAAAAATGTTTAGTTCTAGGTAACCAACTTTTTGTCTACCAGTTACACAAAATGAGTGACAGCAAAACCAATGTAACATATAACTAAACCCAGTTGGGTAACGGGAGTTATGTAGCCTTTAACTAAACTATTTTTTGTTTTGTATTGCTTATTCTCCTTAGCTGTGGGTTCTCAAACAGTGGGTCTACAGCTCAAACAATAGTTATGCTATATTCAGATAACCTGTTTTGTTAGATATGAACCAATAGTTATGCTTTATTCAGATAAACTGTTTTGTTAGATATGAACCAATAGTTATGCTATATTCAGATAACCTGTTTTGTTGGATATGAACAATTAGTTATGCTATTTTCAGATAACCTGTTTTGTTAGATATGAACCAATAGTTATGCTATATTCAGATAACCTGTTTTGTTAGATATGAACCAATAGTTATGCTATATTTAGATAACCTGTTTTGTTCGATATGAACCATTAGTTATGCTATATTCAGATAACCTGTTTTGTTAGATATGAACCAATAGTTATGCTATTTTCAGATAACTTGTTTTGTTAGATATGAACCAATAGTTATGCTATATTTAGATAACCTGTTTTGTTATACGTAGTAAACGCACACTACCCGAAGCCGCAGAAATATACCGGGTGAAATAAGACTACCTCAGAAAACTTAGGGGGCTACAGCACCCACCAATATTGAACCAACACTGTGAGCGCGAAAAAAAATACCTTCTCCATAATAGTTAATTAATGACCCACTTAGCTAAAATGTATGAACAGTGTTTCGCGCTCAATGTTGATTCCATAGAAAAAATAGTTCATATTGATGGGTACTGTAACCCCCAAAGTTGTCGGGAGTAGTCTTATTACACTCGGTATTTATACAATTTGAGCTGTCAGCATTTTGACAAATGCAATTCAGCTGACAAAAAGTATGGAGAAAATTTCTGTGGCTCAGAGTAATGCGCGTCCACCTGTAAGAAAATTACTATGTAAAACTGGTTAACAACTAAAATAATATAAAAAGCTGCCCATTAGGAAAATCAGTCTCTAGTTATAAATTAAAAGGAAAGATTTACTGCTTTCGTATGATAAAATAAAATAAGCAATTTCGTAATGACATTATTATTTATTAAAAATAAACACTTTTATTCATATACCTTACAGTTACTTAGTCCTTTACCACTCTGCGTTACATAACCTTTTTTCACTTGAGGTGACAGTAATGATAATGATCACTGTACTTAATTACGAATATTAAAGAATGATCATTGATTATATTATACCGGGTGAACTCCCGAAAAATTTAGGGGGTTACAGTACTCATCAATATGAAAAACTTTTTCTATGGAACCAACACTGTGTTTATGTTATTTTTCTGGTGTATAATAAAGCTGTTTTCTATTCTATTCTATTCTGTGAATGCAAAAACAGCAGTTCCATACAATATCCTCTTAGCTAAAATGTACGGAGCTATTTTTTTTCGTGCTCAGTGTTGGTTCCATAGAATTTTTTCATATTGATGGGGACTATAACCCCCCCCCACCCCCAAACATTTTGGAATTAGGAAGTCATATTACTCCTGGTTAATATAATATTTATAATACCTTAGTATCTATGCTAACCTACTAAAAAACTACTCTTTGTGTTACATAATTGCAACAACATGATTATTATTTATATGTTTGCTAAATGTATTTCTTAAATAAAATGAACGGTCACAACCAATTACAACAAAAATCAACAAAAATTATGAATTAAATCAAAATGTTTAAACAGATCTCTGACAGATGAGAGCCTACCAAAACATAAAAAAACATGTGATCATTTTAAATTACGTAAAAGTGATTTTATGTTTTTAATACTTGGGCACTATACCCATTTACTGAGATAGTTATTTGTTTATTTTACATTAAGCCAAGGTCAGTTGCTAGAGCGCGCACTGTCGTGTAGATTTTATCATATTTGGTGTTTAGTTTGAAAACATATTTTTGAATGAACTGCCAAACGTATGTACTTTCTGCGGAATAATGGGCATTCAAAACGAATATTATCTTAAAACAAGCGTCAACCGTCTTGATGATTGAAGGCATTTCATAACGCAACTTGTTCAGGATGATATACCTTGCAGATATTTGTTTTAATGAGGGACCTACCACAATTATAAATGGTTGCAAAGTTAACCCCAATTCCAAAAGCTTAGCTTTCCGACGTGTAATTATTTCTTCAATTTCCGCAGCAGCCTTCACGTGACATATGAAACCTTGTAGGGCTTCGTGCTTCGAAGGGCGCCACCGTTTTTTCGAATTAGTTTTCTTTACTATGGATGTCGTCATCAAAAACGGCAGCGCCATAAAACTAATGAGATCCAGCACCTCGTCATCATCATCTGTAAAAAAATACTAACGTTAACGAGACAGAAAAACAGCTGTATTATACATTTTAGCCAATTAGGTAAAAACTTTTGTATGGAGAAGCAGTTTTGGTAGTTCCATAGAAAAAGTTGTTCATATTGATGGGTACTGTAACCCCCCAAATTTTTCGGAAGTAGTCTTATTACACCCTTTCTGACTTTTCTAGTACCTACTCACTACTACCTACTACTTTTCTACAACCTTAAATGGTCCCATAGAGTCTTTTGATCCCTATACGAAACAGAATCGATTGGCATAAAAAAATAGTTTAAGCATTTATGTCGCTGACTGTACATTTTTTTCAAAATTTGTGAATTTTGAGTTCAAAATATCTGAAAAAGTTAGGGAAGGTCTCCTAAGAGCGTTTTCCTGTAGCACAACGGTTAGGGTACCTGCCCTCCATATCCTATCTCAAAAACCCACCCTCCCTGTATAGGTACCGAATTTAATTTTTAGACCTGCCTCTGTCTACCTCTATTAACATCCCTAAGAATCCTAGTGTCTGTAGATCTTAGAGTCGTATGTATCGCAAACAGTAAACTTAATCCTACAATAATTTCTAAAGTCCTTCCTCATTTTAGCCATGGGGTAATCAAATCCAATCTCAAAATAAAGCATTAAGTAAGATTGGTCAACAGGCACAAAAGATTAAAAGATGACGACAAAACTTACCATAAATATCTGTAGTAATATCCTTTAGCTCAGAATCTACATTAAGGGGTCGTCATTTAACTTCTTCAAGAATGTTTGGCCGGACTATTGGCCAGTTCTGGTATAATTTATCATCAGTTTCTTGGTAAAGATTTTTGAAGTCTTTCAGAAGCTGCAAAAAAAAGTAGTAGGTACATTGTTAAAACTATACACGAGTACATAGCTAAACTTAGGCCTTTACATCTATATTAGATGATTTATACAGCGTCAGGAGGTACCATTGATGTACGGCCGGGATTCGAACGCACGACCTTCGGATTGATAGTCGCGGCACAACCCCATTCGACCAACACGGCTCATACATACACAGCTAACCGTAGTATATAATACCAATAAATAATAGTCGAGGGACCTCCCACTTAGCTAACACAGATTTATTTAAGAAATTCTACATAATTACTTACCAAAAAGACACCGCCTGGCTGGTTGAGAGGCTTAAACTCTCGAAGGTAGTCTTCAACTGTTATTTCACTAGAAGTTAAATCAGATAGCCTTTTTTTGGCTGTGATATCCCAGTTTAATTCAACAGTCACCCACGGGTCACAACAATTTTTCAACCACAATAATTTCTCATCAACATCCTCCGTCAATTCATTTAATTGGTCAATAGCGTCTTGAACACTGCAGCTGGAACTGGGGCCGGGTGAACCTCCTTTACTGGTAGATAAAGAGCCACGTTTTGAAGATTCAGCAATTACTCCAGACTTAATAAATTCTCTCCTGCGTTGCCTGTAGCAGTCGAGTAGTTTCCCTTTGAATGATGTTTTTTGACCTGGATTGAAGCTCATGAAAGGTATGAAATATACCGATGAATTTTCTTTTTTAAATACTCTTGGTACATCATAAGCTAACTGATATAGCCTACTGCTAGTAATTTTTTTATTAGGGTCAGTTTTGAGCTCATTGTCAATAACAATATTGCTTAATTTTCGTCTTGAGGAATTGTTCAACAACCCGTTTTCTTGATACCTTAAGAGCAATGACTTCCCTTCGTTGCATGTATTTAAGATATTGTATAATTCCTGAAATAACATAAAACATTATTTTACATGTTTATCTATTAATAGCTTCCGATCGTGTGATACATTCTATGTGGACAGGAGCAGTATGTCCATGTGGCATAGATATCAGTGTGGCTTCAAGGGAAGATGAAGATTTCTATGGTAAAAATCAAATGAAGTTGCAGGTGGCTCCACTTGTACAATAATAAGAAAATTGAATTGTTGAAACGGGGAATACTTACGCAGGATGTATTTGGACTTGTATCATGAGTGCTGTCCACTTCCAGCGCTATGGGTGCAGAATCATCTATAGTTATTGCTGAGGATTCAGCAGTGTTCGGTTCGAAAATGAAGTTGAGCACACTATCTGACAAAAGAGACTGCTGGGCTTCAGAAATCTGAAATACATACAAAAAATTAATTGTGACGAAGAGAACTGATAAACATCTTGGAATGGACAAGTAGGTACTTACAACAAACAAATAAGAAAGAAAAGAACCAGCCAAGTGGACACCAAATTCTTTTAGATACTCATTGGTATGTTTGCATACGTTATCAAAAAGTATTCAATTGACAAAATTTAAATAAATCCCAAAATATAATCTATCAAATCAATTTTTTTTTAGTTAAGGCTGGGTAAATAGAACTTTTCTGAAGACATGTATACATGATGTACTTACTGATACTTGATTACCAGCTTCAGATAAAGTCCGTAACATTTTGATTTGTGTTGTTAGTTTGGCCCTATGGCCAATGATAGGTATTAGGTCTTTTATGTCATTTTCTGATAGCATTTGAAGAGTTTCTAAATCTATGGCTTGCTCTGCAAATAAGAACAGGCCTTTACATACATAAAGTAGATGATTTATCTGTATATACCTATCATCTACTCTAGATGAGTCAAATAAGAGGCAACATATGCCTACACTTTGAAAATAACTAGCTGCACTCCCGCGGTGATCCGCGCCGCGGTCCCTCGGGATTTTTTCCCAGCCTTCTCTGGGATGGGATACAATACAAGAATGCCAAATTTCTGCCTAATCCGCGATTTGGGCTTGAAAAGGTAACAGACAAACAGACAGAACTCCACTCGCGGTATTTTTTTTTATAGATAAGTAGGTAAGTAATAGAAACAGAAACAGTAGGACTTATTGGTACTTACCGTTGAACTTTCCAATATACATTTCAAGGCCCCACTGCCGGAGATAATCGTCTACAGGCCGATCTAGAACTGTATTTTCTTCGTCCATCACAGGACGTCTTTTTGTGTCTTTTAGTAGTTTCACAAACATAACACAGTACCAATGATTACCAGTAGATAGGACTTTATGCAACAAACGCACGCGCAAAATACCTCACCTCGTGCCGTGCCGCCGACGCCATCAATAATGCGTAATCAATCAAATTGTGCAGGTTTCGATAGGTTAATGGCAGGTACAACCAAAACGTTCCGTTACACGCTACAATAGTTTCGTTATCGGATAGTCATTTATTAATTTATGTATAGCCAAAGTTTTGCAAAGCAACACATTGGCCGTGTGTGTGTTTACAAACAAAGTCAATGATTAGATAATTACAGAGGGTTAGGTTAAAATAGCCAAATTTTGTTGGTAAATTTTGACAAAATTATTGGTTAAATTACTTTTGCAACATAAAGTCAATGTTATTAGCTTTATAGTAGCGAAGAGTTTTGTTACATTGTGTACAAAGGTTTGCTTACAGGTAAATGAATCAGTTTATCTACAGAAGTTAGGTTACTAATAACAAAAAAATTGACTGCATCTAACCTACGGGTTAGTAACAAAACAAGTTAAGGGCCTGATTAATAAACCAGTTTTACTATTTTATATTAACTTTAGTAATGAATAAACAAATTTTGGATAAATTTCAATTAGCCAAAACAGTTAAGCTATATATTTTTTTCAGTGTATAAAACAAAGTCGCTTTCTGTGTCCCTATGTATGCTTAAATCTTTAAAACTACGCAACGGATTTTGATGCGGTTTTTTTAATAGATAGGATTCAAGAGGAAGGTTTATATGTATAATGTAGAGACTTATACCTGCTGGTTTCCGCAAATACAAGTTCTTTGAAGTTAATGGTATGGTTGTAAAGTTAAAGTCGATATTCGATATTAAATGAATTATAATATGAAAACACTTAGAACGATTGACTTAATTGTAACTTTAAATGGTAAATGGTTTAAATGGTTATGAGCCGCGCTCTCGTTGGTATGGTAAGTCGCGATCTGACGAGTTTAGACGAAACCGCGCAAACGTGAGCTCGACTGCTGACGCTGCCAAGCTGCACATTTGCTGCGTGTTCGATATTACTTCGAACATATAATACATGCATATGAAAGTAGAGTTTAGTAACAGTATTGCACCCGTGCGAAGCCGGGGCGGGTCGCTAGTTTATTTATATAGGATAATATCTTATAACTTGTTCCAAACTATAAAAAATATAAACCGTTCAAAATATATTTAAAGTTATTGATTAACTGCGTTGAGTTTGCAAACACGCCATACGCAAGTAATCATACACGCATCATATATGAGACGACCTCTGTAGCGCAGTGGGCGAAGGCCCGCCTGCGACGCAAAAGGTTGCGGGTTCGAACCCCGCGGCGGGACCAATGTTTGTAAAAAAAACAGGGTCACGACTGTATTCTCAAGGCGCGGTAGACATTCTCTCAGATCCTTAAGGGGGTCAGAGGCATATTTGATACATGCCCACATGTTTGTATGATCTACAAATATTTGTCTCGGGTCTGGGTGTTGCTATGTATAATATGTATGTAGGTATTTACAAACAAAAAAGTATAATAGTAGTATATCAGTCATGTAGTACCCATAACACAAGCTCTGCTTACTTTGGGGCTAGATGATGCTGTGTGAAAAGTCCAGCATTATTATTTATTATACATACATACATCATACAAAAGCGGTTGACGTTTTTATGACGATTAGCGGCCACCGATCTACTTACAGACCGATCAGAAGGATGCTTAGCTTACACTTTACCCAACGGATGCCATTCGTGAAGTTAGGTCGGTCTGCGCAGAACAACATTCTGTATGGAAAAGCGTTCACTGCGCAGACAAACGGCTAACTTCACGAAGCTTAGATCCGTTGGGTGAAGAACCTATTTTTTTATTGCGTCAGAAAATCCATTATGGATACCGCCCCGTGGGGACAGCCGAAGGGTTGATGTCGGACTCTCACCGACTAAAAACTGCCGGCCTCCATGCATGTCAAGGGTTTCGGGACCTCCTACGGAACATACCGGTTCCCGCATTTTGCCTAAGCACTGCCCCGGGAATGGCACCCACAGCCACGCCCGGCACCCTCGCGGTGCTCACGGCGACGCTCGCCACAGAGCGCCGCCGTTCTCCCGGGGTTGTGCGAAGAACCTACTTATCTGTTTTCGTTTTAAATCAGATTAAAATCAATATTCACGACCATTGACGGATAAAATAGTTAAAATTAATTGTTCGGAGTTCCTACACGCCATCTGAATACTTAATTATCTGTACTTAGGCCTTTTTGTGCACTCGGCTGGTAACTAAACGGTAGGCGCTGTCCTAAAAGAACGCGAATATGCGATCATCGCGCGAGTTAGCGATGCGATCATTTCAATTTTTTGACGTGACAACGTCTTATAATTCGATAGAGCCGGCTGCACGCACGAAAAAATGCGGCGTTACCTCGCTCTGAGGCGTTCCATGTAAGGCTTGAAGTGCAAGCGAGAGCGCGGAACGAGCGTCAAAGAAGCACAAACGCTGTCACGTTCAACTATCGTCAGTAAACCGACTTTACAGACAACCAATTTTTTTTGTCTCTAATAGGTGTTCGCATGACCCATCCACACCCAACTGTCAATACAATAGAGGAAATATGCTGAGACGTCAGAAGCGAGCATTATCTGACGTCATCAGTATTTTTTCTATAGAAAAATGACTGCGGTGCGTACGGCGCGGACATGGGCGATCAGTTTTTTACCTATGTTAATACTAATAACGTTGCATAATATTGGCGATATATGAAAAATACACGAATAGCGCCTCAACGAATTAGCAAGCTAAGCAATTGATATGCTTGTTTAAAAAATATAGTTTAAACATCCAGATTGACGACCTCTGTGGCGCAGTGGGTGAAAGCCCGCTTGGGACGCAGAAGGTTGCGGGTTCGATCCCCGCCGCGGGATAAATGTTTGTATGATCTGCAACTATTTATCTCGGGTCTGGGTGTTTCTATGTATGATATGTATGTATTTACAAACAAAAAGTATATAAGTAGTATATCAGTGTAGCATTTCATTTTTTGAGCAATAGGAATATTTCCTAGAATTTATTAGGTTGCAGCTCCGCCTACCTACTTTCAAATTTCGCGCGTTCGGCGAAAACGTCAAATCAACCACAGACAGAAAATCAACCCGTAAGCAAATAGAACGAATAAAAATCGATACAGGTCGGGTAATAATTATCAAAACATGAAAATAAATTAAGAAATAAATCCCGCTTATTTAATATAATAAGAATAAATAAAGATCGCAAAAGTTTTAATTAATCGACTAAAAATCGAAGGTCGTTATCTATGGTAAGCTTGCTCGGCTAATCTGGTATTTTGTCTGTGGTTGTTTTGATAAAATAGGATGGTAGACAAAGATCGTTGTGAGAACTTGGGGCTCCACGTTTTGAGCAATATTCGAAGGATCATAGAAGCCAGTTTCCTGTAATTTTGCGTGAGCTTGAGGCTTCTGGAAGATTCCACGCTGTGTGTTCTCCGAACAGATAAAAGGCTCGGTGAGCCGGTGGGGATTCTCATTCCCTGAAATTTTTCGACCGCGCGTGTCTGCCGTCACTCTGCTCCAGAGCAGATCCGAGACCCCTTGGTAAGTAAGGGCTATGCCAAAATCGGTCCAGGGCTACACAGGTTTTGCGGCAATTTGGGTTGTAATAGTGATTTTTTCCAGAATAATATCCCGTGGGCTGGCCGTGATCCTGAAATACTGCCTGCCAACGTGACGTCTGAGAATTTATTGGAAACCAAGAGCCACGTGTCCCTGCCGTTTGTCCAAGGAGATCCCATTGAGAAGGTATGAGATTGTGGCGGTCTATAACAGATGGCATGGGGTTAAAAGCTGGGGGATGTCGGACTATCAGAAGGGTGTGCAAATCCCAGGATGCACGCCCCGCATGGACAAAAAATAAACACGTGTCTATGCATTTTTCAGGATCGAGAGCTAAGCAGTGGAACGTCCAGTGTCGGCGTTGCAGACGGCGGGTGACGTGCGTACGTGGCTGTGCAGGCAGCGGTCACGAAGCCAGTTCGCCACGAGGAGACAAGGTCGGATCTTTATATTTTTTATTTCGATATCATCCTGGAGCGTCGGTCCAGAGTGCAGGGGAATCCTGTGCCGTTGTTAGAGCGTGCCGATAGGTCAAAGTTCTTGTCATAGTTTTTAGAGTGGATTGATTGTTTAAAGTTTGTTAGAGTGTGCCGATAGGTTAAAGTTCTTGTTATAGTGGTTAGTGTTCGTTAGATTAATTTTCAGGTAGGGCTCATGTCGCTTTGAATCTTGTTTCTCGCCTTAGTGAGTGCCACGTAAATTCACATTTATCATAGGCTAGGGTGTAATATCCCTATGGTTATCCTGCTAGGCAAGGATAAAGTTGTAGGAGAGTTAGGCACGTTTTAGGATAAATAATTTGTGATATTTGGTCGCTACTCGGTGGGGTTGAATGGTGGTGTGTGCGTTAGCTTTGTACGGGTGCTGTCATACTGATGATATAGGATTACAGCCCCGGGGTGTTTATTTTGGGTTTTTTGTGTAACGCACGGCCACTGATTCACAAAATCACACCGTGTGGGTTTCATGTGTGCCTAACCTCAAAATTCATTTTTATCTCAGGAAATTGTAATATAAAATATTTATCTGTGTAAAGGTAAATTGGTCACTAAGCTGTGAGTGTAATTTGGTCAGTTCCTATGCTTTTTGTAATTTAAGCAAAGTTTATGTATAGTGTAACAAATATAAAATTTTAGAATTGGATATATAGGGAAGAGGCTTGGTTGTGTGAAGTTGTCTCCTAACGATACGGCTAGGGTAGTCAGATTTACATTAGACGCCTATCCGTGTCCAAATCGAGATTTCATCTCGGAACCAGGGTTTCCCATAGATTAGTATTAATTTTAATTGTGATAACAAAAATAAAGGTGTAATTAGTGTTAAAATCTTAGTATTACATGTGAAGTATCTCATTTCCAAACTTTATTCAAGAAACTGTTTTTGTGACATATTTGGCCCGTCATTAAAGATATTCAAAATTTAGTACATCATCTTATCTGTGTTATAATGTTCAAATAGGAACGGGCAATAGGTGTAGGAAATTTGATAAATAAAATTCTGTCTTGTTATTGTTGAAATTTGTTTTATTTATAGTTATAATTTAGGTAAAAATTCTTTTGTGTCGGAGTAGATAGGACCCACACTGAGGCTAGCCGGAAACATCTTTTCCTCTCCAATCTCTCCGTTACAAAATGGCGCCCAACTTTTAATTTAGAATTTCGTGATATTTTTTTTGTTCATAAGACTGACAAAAATTTTTTTAATTTTTTTTTCTTAGTGACCAACATTAGTAGGATCGTAGTTTATTCATTACCACTCTAACAACGGTGCAGCTAGTCTTAAGTTAATTTTAAGGTTATTTATTTTTTTAAATTTTTTTGGTTGTGTGTATGCATTTTTTTTTAGAGGTGTGATTTTACATATTATTTTAACTGGTATTATTTTTTTAAATTGTTTGTTAAATTGTACAATTTATTTCAAAAAATTTTTGAATGTTTTTTTTTTGAAATAATTATTTTTTGAAAAAATTTTTTTTTTTTTGAAAAATTTTTTTTTTGGCCTAACAAATATTTTATGTTACTATACAACAATTTCACTTGTGTTTTGAGGTAGGGCTGGCATAACCAGCACTAGGGGTAATACTTTGCTTAAACAACATTTTAAGACAGTTTTTTTTATAGGTGAACTCGGTACACAGGTTTTGATTAGTGACCAATGCTTTTATTTTAACCACAATTTAGTTTTAACAACTGTACTTTACACGCACACAAACGTACACACACGGTTTGAAGTTTAGGTATCCTTCTGGTTTTGCAATTTTGATTTTCTCCACAGGTATTTTGTAGTTGTTATTATTTTCTTTAGGTTTTGCAGTTGAACTGTTTGACTCAAAAAAAAATTTTTTTTTTGGTGAAGCATTTTTTTTGGGAAATATAAATTTTTTTTTTCAGGAAATTTTTTTTTAGGTTCTATAAACAATTATTTTTACATGGTGTTCCTTGTGTGTCCAATTTGCTGACAGCTTTATATTTTTTTTTTGAATTTTTTTGAAAACTTTTGTTTTAGATTCGGAAATCAACAACTTTTTTTTGTTCCCAGTGGGTTTTAGTTAACAGTACTTTTAAGCACTCATCATGATTGCTCCAGCGTTGCACGTTCATAGTTTATCAAAGGAAGAGCTACAGTACGAAGTCTCCATTAGGAGCGACGTTCCGGAATCAACGGTCGATAAGCTTAGAAAACAGCTCAAGAAACTCTTGGTAGAGGTTCCGGCGGATGAGATAGCAGACGCTCCACCTCAATCACGGGAACAGTTTCTTGCAGTACAAAAGAAGGTGCACGAACTCATCGCTAAGTGGACAGAATTTGAGGAATCCAGAGACAATGGTAGTTTCTTGCACGCTCGCGCTTTAGCTGGTCATTTATTTTACAGACTTAGGAGGGTTCCGGAAGGAGAGAGTGTTGACCTACGTACACTACGAGAGAAGGAGCTGATGACTGTCCAATCTTTTATCGACAAAATAAACAGGAGAGGCTCAGGTCAAGAAGATGTAGACACCGTTGTCACAGAACCTAGTTCTGAACAAACTCAGAGCACATCCGGTCAGCAAAAGGTCGTAGTGGAATGTACAGGCCCAAAGGTTCCCATTGCAAAATGGGGTATCAAATTCGATGGTATAGGGGACGTTAGGTCGTTTTTGGAAAGAGTCCAGGAGTTGAGCGCAGCAAACGGAACGAAGGAGGACAAGTTGTTTATGTCGGCATCCGAACTTTTCAGTGAACAGGGCTTGCTGTGGTTTAGAGGAATAAAGGACCAAGTTCAGTCATGGAGTGAATTGGCATCCTTGCTATTGGAAGAGTTCAATCCAATAGATTATGATTATAGATTATTAGGAGAAATCAGGGCAAGGACACAGGGAGCAGATGAACCGGTTCACATTTTTTTTCAATCATGAACTGTTTGGTGGCGAGGCTGAAAAATCCATTGCCCGAACAGGATTTGTTGGAGATCCTTCTGCACAATATTAGGCCATCGTTTGCAGAGCAGTTAGCCTTGGTAGACATTTCATCAGTCGCATCGTTGAAGGATAAATGCAGGAAATTGGAAGCGGCAAAACAGAGATCAGATTTTTTCGTGGAGCCTTCCAAGGCATCATCTAGAACATTGAACCCAACGCTCGCGTACAAAGGTACTAGGCCGCGATCGCATGTAGCAGAGGTATCTATCCAGCAGTCAGCAGGCAGAGCTCCTCAAACACAATCTCGCTGTTTTAGATGCAGAGGCTTAGGGCACTGGTCGAGAGACTGTAGAGGGGCTGGTACAAGTCAACAGGTCAAGTGTTTTAACTGTGGAGAAATAGGGTACACGATTAGAAGTTGCCCGAAATGCAAGGGAAAGGGTGAGGCGAGGCCTCAACCAACTTCTAATTCCAATCAAAAAAACTAGATAGGAAGAACCGGGGCGGTAGGACCTTTGGTAGTGGGAGTAGAAGAAAAATTTTTTTTTCACAGGTACTTTTTTTACTTAAGTATAAAATTTTTTTAGGACGTAGATCGGGATGGATCTGGCCACGCACGTGCACATTGAAATATCGCCTTAGCTGTTGTTTTTTTTAAGATTTTGTTGTGGATTATTCTCTAAAACTTATTATTTTCATTGGTTTTACTTGTCCATGGTCGATGTCGGGTTAGTACAGTTACGTTTTGTTGTCACTATTGTTGTTACTGGTTTGGGTTCAAGAAAGGATTTGTTCGCGAACCTAAGACTAAACTTCAAAGGAGTGCAAGTTTTGGAATGGTTCAGATTGGTTTAGGAGACACTATTGTTGTTACTGGTTAGGGTTCGAGAAAATATTGTTCGAGAACCTGATACTCAACTTCAAGGAGTGCGGATTTTGGAATAGTTGATTTGTTTGAGTGAATAGGGTTGTTGCTGAAAAGGGTTCAAGAAATTAATTTTGTTCGCGAACCTGATTCTCAACTTTGAGGAGCGCAGGTTTTTTTGGGAAGTCCTTGCAGTTTTGGAATATTAAATTCTGCAGAGGTGAGGTTTTTTTTTGTAACGACATGATATCATGGACAGGTCATTTCAATAGCAGCACCGGTGCGATACGTGCGCGGCTTAGAAAGCAAGCAATCGCGCAGTCCCAGGCCTTATGGGAAAACCAAAGGTCTGCCATCGGCCTTTTCAAGTGATATCGGTCGATTTAGTGGGTCCATTGCCAAAATCTAGGTCAGGTTTTGTGTATATTTTCGTAGTCACTTGTCAAGGACCTAAAGGTCGACTAAGTGGAGTGTGTGTATAACAATTTTTTTTAGATAATTTGTGTTTCGCTCCTCAAACAAAAAATAGTTTGAGGAGAAATATTTAAGTTCTCGTTGTATTTTTTTTTGGGGACATCCATAGAAATATTGTTAGTTTTTATGATTTTGTTGCTTTGTTTAGGATAAACCGGTCGAGTTTAAAAGGCTCAACGAATGACTAACATCTTTGTTTCAGCAGTAGTTCTTTCAGGTGATGGGCGTGTAAGGTTTACGGCGTACCAACCAAGATAAGGTTTAGGTACGTTAGGGCGTGGGTGTACGCGTACCCACGGTGTCACGTAGGGTATCGCGTAGTATGATTCAGTTAGTATGCAAGAAGGGGATGTTAGGTAATAAAAGTGCATATGAAAGATTGATGGATGCCTGAATGAGGTAAGTATGGAAGAGGATGTGAAAGGTGCAGGAAAGAATGACTACGATCTCAGAACATCATCGTTGAACCATGTACAGAAGCCGATTTTCCGCTGAAAGTGACAGCTCGACACATCCAATTTTTACAGGTTTCGTACTATTGCAGATACGAGGTTGTTTTTTTTTTTGGGTTATATATTTTTTTTTTTGAGTGAATTTTTTAGTGGAACATATATAAGGTCCACAGGATCCTGCATCTCGAGTGACGACTCGAGTAACAGCAGAGAATTTCACCGCCGGGGAAGATCTATGTCTCCAGGCGTGTCGGGGATGTGCGAGTTTGTTTTGAGTTTTGAGGAAGTATTTGTTCTCAGACGAGTACCAGCTATGTTCTATGGATGCTGTTATTTGTAAAAAATAACATATTTTTTCAGATTTTGCTTGCGTTTACATTTAAGTATTCATTAATGTTTTCCATAAACGTTGTTATGAGTTTAGAAAATAGTTTGTTTGTTGTGTTGTTTTTTTCATTTGAGTAGTTGTTTGTGATTTGGAGTCAGGAGGACAGCGCTGAGGGCAGCGCAGTTTCACTTGTTGTAGTGAAACTTTTAACGGTGGGGGGGGGTATTGTAGCATTTCATTTTTTGAGCAATAGGAATATTTCCTAGAATTTATTAGGTTGCAGCTCCGCCTACCTACTTTCAAATTTCGCGCGTTCGGCGAAAACGTCAAATCAACCACAGACAGAAAATCAACCCGTAAGCAAATAGAACGAATAAAAATCGATACAGGTCGGGTAATAATTATCAAAACATGAAAATAAATTAAGAAATAAATCCCGCTTATTTAATATAATAAGAATAAATAAAGATCGCAAAAGTTTTAATTAATCGACTAAAAATCGAAGGTCGTTATCTATGGTAAGCTTGCTCGGCTAATCTGGTATTTTGTCTGTGGTTGTTTTGATAAAATAGGATGGTAGACAAAGATCGTTGTGAGAACTTGGGGCTCCACGTTTTGAGCAATATTCGAAGGATCATAGAAGCCAGTTTCCTGTAATTTTGCGTGAGCTTGAGGCTTCTGGAAGATTCCACGCTGTGTGTTCTCCGAACAGATAAAAGGCTCGGTGAGCCGGTGGGGATTCTCATTCCCTGAAATTTTTCGACCGCGCGTGTCTGCCGTCACTCTGCTCCAGAGCAGATCCGAGACCCCTTGGTAAGTAAGGGCTATGCCAAAATCGGTCCAGGGCTACACAGGTTTTGCGGCAATTTGGGTTGTAATAGTGATTTTTTCCAGAATAATATCCCGTGGGCTGGCCGTGATCCTGAAATACTGCCTGCCAACGTGACGTCTGAGAATTTATTGGAAACCAAGAGCCACGTGTCCCTGCCGTTTGTCCAAGGAGATCCCATTGAGAAGGTATGAGATTGTGGCGGTCTATAACAGATGGCATGGGGTTAAAAGCTGGGGGATGTCGGACTATCAGAAGGGTGTGCAAATCCCAGGATGCACGCCCCGCATGGACAAAAAATAAACACGTGTCTATGCATTTTTCAGGATCGAGAGCTAAGCAGTGGAACGTCCAGTGTCGGCGTTGCAGACGGCGGGTGACGTGCGTACGTGGCTGTGCAGGCAGCGGTCACGAAGCCAGTTCGCCACGAGGAGACAAGGTCGGATCTTTATATTTTTTATTTCGATATCATCCTGGAGCGTCGGTCCAGAGTGCAGGGGAATCCTGTGCCGTTGTTAGAGCGTGCCGATAGGTCAAAGTTCTTGTCATAGTTTTTAGAGTGGATTGATTGTTTAAAGTTTGTTAGAGTGTGCCGATAGGTTAAAGTTCTTGTTATAGTGGTTAGTGTTCGTTAGATTAATTTTCAGGTAGGGCTCATGTCGCTTTGAATCTTGTTTCTCGCCTTAGTGAGTGCCACGTAAATTCACATTTATCATAGGCTAGGGTGTAATATCCCTATGGTTATCCTGCTAGGCAAGGATAAAGTTGTAGGAGAGTTAGGCACGTTTTAGGATAAATAATTTGTGATATTTGGTCGCTACTCGGTGGGGTTGAATGGTGGTGTGTGCGTTAGCTTTGTACGGGTGCTGTCATACTGATGATATAGGATTACAGCCCCGGGGTGTTTATTTTGGGTTTTTTGTGTAACGCACGGCCACTGATTCACAAAATCACACCGTGTGGGTTTCATGTGTGCCTAACCTCAAAATTCATTTTTATCTCAGGAAATTGTAATATAAAATATTTATCTGTGTAAAGGTAAATTGGTCACTAAGCTGTGAGTGTAATTTGGTCAGTTCCTATGCTTTTTGTAATTTAAGCAAAGTTTATGTATAGTGTAACAAATATAAAATTTTAGAATTGGATATATAGGGAAGAGGCTTGGTTGTGTGAAGTTGTCTCCTAACGATACGGCTAGGGTAGTCAGATTTACATTAGACGCCTATCCGTGTCCAAATCGAGATTTCATCTCGGAACCAGGGTTTCCCATAGATTAGTATTAATTTTAATTGTGATAACAAAAATAAAGGTGTAATTAGTGTTAAAATCTTAGTATTACATGTGAAGTATCTCATTTCCAAACTTTATTCAAGAAACTGTTTTTGTGACATATTTGGCCCGTCATTAAAGATATTCAAAATTTAGTACATCATCTTATCTGTGTTATAATGTTCAAATAGGAACGGGCAATAGGTGTAGGAAATTTGATAAATAAAATTCTGTCTTGTTATTGTTGAAATTTGTTTTATTTATAGTTATAATTTAGGTAAAAATTCTTTTGTGTCGGAGTAGATAGGACCCACACTGAGGCTAGCCGGAAACATCTTTTCCTCTCCAATCTCTCCGTTACATCAGTTATCTGGTTCCCATAGTACAAGCTTTGCTTAGTTTGGGGCTAGATGATGCTGTGTGAAATGTCCAGCATTATTTATTTATTTATTAGTACCTAGCTATATAGTATACTGTGGTAAAACCTAAATGGCAGTCAAATGCATGTGAAAAGGTAATATTTAAATGTGTTTATCGAATATTGATTGGGTGCTTCCGTCGTGGAAACGGTGATGGAAAACAACACGTGCTGACCAGATCAAAGATCTAGTGGATAGACACGGATCCAAGTGGCTCATTTTATGCAGTTGACAATCTTTTTAAACATTTTAGGTTCAATGACATGTCGGTTTTCTTCACGATGTTTTCCTTCACCGTTTGAGAGGAGGTACTGATACAGAATACCTACCTACAGAGTGCACACACATTTTTAAGCAGAAAAATTCAGTGGTGAACGACTGGATTCGAACCCACGACCACGACCTTATAGGATCGGAAGGCTACCACTACCTAAAAAAGTAAGTTCGTATGAGTCAGTGGCCAACTCTAGTGCCGCCTTAAGGCCTCCGTCATGGCTTAACGACTTAAATAGCCGGGACCGACAATTTAACGTGCCCTCCGAAGCACGGAAGCGCTGAGATGATAATGCCAGTAGCGGTCACCCATCCAACAGACCGTTTCGAACGCGAACTATCAAGAACGACTAAACAAGCACGACCACCGAGCGCAATGGTGTTTAAGCAAAGTAGACAGGGTGATGTGAGCATAGTAGTGACTGTGGTAGCGACAGAAATATTCTCAAGCGATAGATACATCATAATAATGAATTTAAAAACATCATGACTATGTTACCCTCATCGATCACAGACGCATGTGATATTTCTACCGCGTTTTATAAATTTTACAACATCCTGTAGATAAATGTTTCCTACAAAACGGACGCCGTTATAACACCAACGTAATGTCACGGGCCATCGGTGAGTCAGAATAGCGCAGCATCGTGGTGGTTGATACATGCAAAAGCAAAGGCCCAAACCGTGTCTGTTGCCCTGATTCTTCATGGTAGGTATTGGTCGCGAAGGAACAGGAGTAAAATAAATTTCAAGACTATTTTAAGTGATCTCAGCGGTCCTACTGAATAATGCTTTTTGACTTTGACCACAACCGAAATCGGAAGTCATATTGTATTATTTCATAATACACTTGTAGCGACCTCTATCCTATATCGCCACATAAACTAGCTATACCACCTAGCTAAAAGAGTACTTACTTCAGTATCAGTATCACTAGATGGCGCTGAGATCACAGATAAGCAAATGCCCGTACAAATGACAAAATTTGTACTGAATCCTTGATCGCGATTACGAAGTTTTCAAGCACAAATAACTTCAACCGTCGGCCGTAAAGCCAGCCAGGTAAGTGGGCCAGATGGGCCGACCTAGTGAGGGTAGCTCTACCTCTTTAAATTAAATTGGGGAAATTCTAACCATCCCCAAAATCTAAATTGAGTGACGCCGCTATCAATACGTCGTATCGATCTGACCTACAGATACAATAGATAAGCTAAATCTGTTTTATTAGTTTTTTTTTCTCATGGTGTGCATTAAAGCAATATTCTATTTTTATATAAAGAGGAAAGATTTGTTTGTTTGAATTGAATAGGCTCCGAAACAACTGGACCGATTTTTAAAAAATTCTTTCACCATTAGAATCCTACACTATCCCTGATGAACATAGGCTATATTTTATCCCGGGAAAGTGATGTTTTCCCCAGAGAACGCGCGTAACACCGCGACGGACAGCTAATTCTACAATATAACGGTGACCGTTTTTAAGAAAGTTCAAAGTTCCATGTTGATTAGCACGTCATAAAATGGCGCCAAGTCGCCGGACTTCGTGAATGAATCCGAATTTTAAACTCAGTTTATAAATGGAGATATTTATAAGATATTGAAGTTTAATTGGAATGTGAATTGTATATGACAGCCATTTTGAGATAGTCTCATCAAAAAGGCAAACAGGGTCAACATCAGGGTCACGACTGTATCCCCAAGGCGCGGTAGACATTCTCTCAGATCTTTATATTCCAGATCCTTTGAAGATGTCTAAGGGGGTAGTCAGAGCAAAAAGGAATTTTAGCAAAAGGGATCACTTACCTATGTCGACGTTTTTAAACGAACGTTTTGAATAGCGGTTGAACCGCGGGGCGGCTAGCCGCGTGTTGGGCCACTATTCCAGTTTTAGTATGCAATGGCTTGTCACATTGTACGCACATAACCGCCACTATCCGCCACAAAATTGTACTAAAATGGAAATCGGGCTGCGCGGTTCAACCGCTAATGCATATGGGGGCTAGATTTACTCTTGATAGGTCGTCGAAGAACAATCTATGTGTATGTGTAAGTGGATGGGTGACCGCCAGTGGCATTTTCATCTGAGCGCTTTCGTGCTTCGGGCACGTAAGTCGGTCCTGGCTATTTAAGTCGTTAAGCCATGACGGAGGCTAAGGCGGCCTCAAAACTCCGTCACCAGAGTTGGCCACTGACTCATACGAACTTACTTTTTTGACTATAAAAAGAAATAATTAAATATACTGGACTTTTCACACAGCATCATCTAGCCCCAAAGTAAGCAGAGCTTGTGTTATGGGTACTACATGACTGATATCTACATATTTTTATATACATTTTTGTTCGTAAAGACATACATACAAAACACCAAAACCCGAGACAAATATTTTTAGGTCATACAAAAATTTGTCCTGCGGCGGGGATCGAACCAGCTCACTGCGCTACAGAGGTAGTCAAAAATAATCCGACTTTAAAAAGCCATAAGTGCTACCAAAAAATTCAAAGTGTCCATTCCCAAGTGGTCAATAATTCATAAAATTTCATATAAAAATTCATTCGTTCAATTTTAGTTTTAAATTTCATATTTGTAGAGTGTATTTGCAATCATAACATGGCGTTGATTGCTTGGCGAGGACAAACAGACCGACGGACTCGTATTCCCACTAGTAATAGTCAGCGGGTTCGCTTGATGTCATATGGAACATTGAGACGGGCGCTACCAAACCCGTGATTTTTAATTTTATTCGTATTTTTTTAAATAAGTACTTATTTACAGAAACTAAGCTACTACAATATGTAGGTACATAAAATTACAAAATACAATAGAATCAGTCAAGCTATCTAAGGATCGTCGTAAAAACGATAGATAGCTCAACTGATCCAGGTCACTGCCAGTACTAATTATTTTAAGTTGGTAGATATTGTTTACTAATAGCAGATCTACTTTATTATAATATTATAAAGAGGAATGATTTGTTTGTTTGTTTGTTTGAATTGAATAGGCTCCAAAACTACTGGACCGATTTGATAAATTATTTCACCATTAGAATCCTACATTATCCCTGATGAACATAGGCTATATTTTATCCCGGGAAAGTGAAGTTTTCCCGAGGGACCGCGGGTAAAACGGATAGCTACTCCTACTAATATCGTCGGTTGCAGGTTCAATTGGGGTATCTGACAAAACACGTTTTTTCAGGAGAGCCATTTAAAGTTTTTTTTCACACTAAATTGAACATAACTTTTTTCCTATGTGACCTTTTTTGAATCTTTTTCGACAGAAAAGCTTAGAATTCTATGTAGTTTCTGGCTAAATATAATTTTTGTCCCTAGAAGCCTTATTTTTGGATATAATTTGCAGTTACACCAATTTTTTTTCATACTCATGTCAGATACACTACTTTTTAGTCAAGAATTCGTAAAATATTACTGAGTCAAAATGGTTTAAGACTCTTTAAAAAATAAGTAAAGGCTTTTCTATTTGATGTAAGAGACGACGTCTACTTTATTGGTTGATGTAATTTTAGAGTAAATCCAGAAAAATGTATAGAAATATAAGTAAATACGCAAATATTTGCCAATTACGCAAATATTACTGTAATTTAAAATTTACTTATTTACAGGTTTATTTATAATTATATAAATAAATTATTTGTTTAAGGCAATTTTATGCTATCAACAGTTTAGTGAACCATTGTGTGAGACAAATAAACGTTATTATGAATATTACGTTAAAAAAAGTCATAATGTTTAAACTATTTTTGAATAGCAGGTTGGTGGTGAATGTATGCAAATGGTTTTATTCATAGTTTAGGTGGTACCCTACCTATGCATTGCAAAGTCTCAAAGGTTGACTTTCTTGCGGTCAGGTTTTTCTATTTTTAGGGTTCCGTACTTTAAAAAGAAAAAACGGAACCATTATAGGATCACTTTGTTGTCTGTCTGTCTGTCAAAACCCTTTATCTCAGGAACGCGTGGAGTTATCGAGTTGAAATTAAAACCGTATAGTCTACGGTCCCTTGGAGCTGTTACAAAATCAACCTTCTACTATTTATTTAAATTTTTATTAAAACGTATATTTCAACACTCAAGGAAATCAAAATTCATAGGGTGCCTACCTACTTTCCGTCGACCTAGAACTATGAAGTTTGACAAGTAGTAGCGTCTTAGACTACAAGTACATTGAAAAATCTGAAAACTGTATATTTTAAGATAAATCACAAAAAAACAGAGCCAGAGAAATTTTAATGGGAGCTAACCGTGTCATATGAGGTATCGTATGAAAGGACTTCATTGGTACAAGCTTAAACAGATTTTAATTATTTTTAGGGTTTTTAGGATGATATAGTTTTCGATTTAAGACGAAAAATGAAAAAAAAATGTTTTGCCTTCTCAGGTAGATCAAAGATATAAGGTACTTATCGTTATAACTTTGATCTAACAGTTTGCACTGCTATACGTACGTACTTAGGCCTTTGTACGGAACCCTTAATACTTGTTGATACTAATGCTCAAATTAATGTAACTAACAACAAGTTGAAACTTTGTTCAGAGCAATTGGTGTAACGTCAATGGATGAAACAATTATTGTTTTCATTTTGGTGTAAATGTTGTTTTAATTTTTCGTTCAATTGGTGTAAGAGCAATTTCTGGTCTAAAAAAATAATTGCTTTATTTTTAACTCGTTCGCGCTTGTAAATACACCAATTTGACTGATTTACTGGATCACATTGTCAGTTACAAAACAATTTTGAAAGGAATCTGAAAAATTCACACCCAAAATGTGTAGCGTATCTGACATTTTTTTTGAGCTAGAATTTTTTTAAATATGCCATTCGAAAGAGCAGAAAATTCTAAGAAAAACTGTATACTCAACTCATTTTACGTCATTTGTCAGATACCCCAATTGAACCTGCAACCGACGATATTATAAATGCGAAAGTCTGTGTGTGCGAATATTTCTAAAAATATTTGCAGAACATACAAACATTTACGAACATCGTGAGGAAACCTGTTAGTATTCTTATAGGCGGCGATGGGCTTGCAACCTGTCACGTATGGAATACTAACTTCTGCAAGATGTGGGCATGTATCAAATATATATTTGTACATGCCTCTGACTACCCCCTTAGACATCTTCAACGGATCTGGAATATAAAGATCTGAGAGAATGTCTACCGCGTGACCCTGTTTTTTGTTTTTTTTTTACAAACATTTGTCCCGCGGTGGGAATCGAACCCTAACTCTCATGCAGACCTTTGCCCACCTTGGCTTCGCTTACGACACACCAAAGGCTTGATTCGGAACTAGCTATCTTGTCAAAGCTAGACTAATTAGACTTGAGTTGATTGAACTGAATACTGCCCCAATTTCGTTTGACTAGCTCCCGACTGGAGCTTGACTTTTAGTTTTAAGATGGATCACCTAAAAGAATTATAGGCCCCAAACCATGTTTGTTACCCTGATTTTTCACGGTATTGGTCGCGCAAGAACAGAAGTAAAATAATTATGACCTCAATGTAGGTAGATGCAGGTACCTAAGGCTCACCCCGGGAGGGCGGCGGCGCTCTGTGGCGAGCGCTGCCGTAAGCACCGCGAGAGTGCCGGGCGTGGCTGTGGGTGCCATTCCCGGCACTGTGCTTAGGCAAAATGCGAGAGGGGCACCGGCGTGTTCCGTAGGAGGTCCCGGAGCCCCTTGACATGCATGGAGGCAGGCCACGCGTCAGTTTTTAGTCGGTGAGAGTCCGACATAACCCTTCCGCTGTCCCCACGGCGGTCGGGTATCCATAATGGATTTTCTGACGTTATAAAAAAAAAGGTGCCTAGGGCTCGAGGACTACGGCGTTTTACATTGTGTACTAGAAGCGTCAGGAAGCAGCCTATGCGTACACTCTACGGGACGCTAGTGCCTGAGACATTGTTTGAGATGGAGGCCTGTAGCTGAACCATCCTCTCAGCTTAATCAGCCTTCACAGACTATACGAGCAGAAGCTCAAAAACTAATAAAAATAAATGCAAAAATAAAATAAATATTTTGAGAGATCGTTAGCGCGAATTAAATTTTCGATTTAAGCCTTTGGTTTGTTTAAGCGATATCAAAACAGTTTGAATTTTGAACCTTATTACGTTGTGATAGAGTCTATTGAATATATTGGGATCAGGCAATCTTAGTTTTGGGCGGGTTTTCATTCAAAATAATCGGAAGGATAAAATGTAGTCGGAGAGATAAGAGTAAATTTAATATCTTAATTTAAAATAAAGATTCTTAGGCTGTATGTATGGTTTTTTATGTAGATATTTACTGATATCCATCAATTATTGTAGATAAATAAATAATAAATAAATAATGCTAGACATTTCACACAACATCATCTAGCCCTAAACTAAGCAAAGCTATGGGAACCAGATAACTAATATACTACTTGTTATACTTATTGTTTGTAAATACTAAAAACACCCAGACTCGACATAAATATTTGCAGATCATACAAACATTTTATCCCTCGGCGGGGATCGAGCCCGCAACCTTCTTCGTCCCAAGCGGGCTTTCACCCACTGCGCCACAGAGCTCGTCAAATTTCAAAATAAGTCTCCTCCAAGATTCATTGTAAATAAGTAGGTATTTAAGGGAGTAGCAGTAATTCGTAGCCTGCGGTTTGATAGGTGCCTTCTTAACCAATATAAAAAAATACTTTCCTTGAAACAGTACAAAAACAATAAATAAACATTGGCATTCCAGGAGTGCCGACAGAAGTGAAAACGTTAATGAGCTTCGGTCACGATTCTAAACATAAAAAAAGTACAAAAAAAATAAAGTGTAAGTTACTCAATGGATCCATGGATCATCTAAAATAATGCTAGGCCCCAGACCGTGTTTGTTGCCCTGATTCTTCACGGTATTGGTCGCGAAAGAACAGGAGTAAAATTAGTTCTAAGACTATTCTAAGTGATCCCTGCGGTCCTACTGAATATATGATTTTTGACTTTGACTTTGACTGTCCCACTGGGATTCGAACTCAGAGCTGTATCACCAGAAGCTCTCACACGTCGACCATTTGTGATGACACAATAGTAAGAGGATGGTGTCGTAACGGTCACGTGACTGAGTTTGATATTTTTCCCCTATCTCAAAAATGGCCAACGCGCCACAAGAAGGTTAGTAAGAAGTTTTCACTTCAAAAAAACGAAACTCTAGCTCCTGGACTAAAAAAAGGTCGTGTTAATAGTAATTTCGTTTGATTCCGATTGATGGCGCGGCGCACTTAATTGCTTTTTGCTTGATTTATTTATAAATAACGCGGTTTTAGAGTTCCTTGTGCATTTTTAAAAACAAAAATTTTACTAATAAGTAAACGCTCAAGCATACCAGGACTTTTATTGTGAACGACCCCATTGACTTGAGCAGTGGGGCCGAATTCCCAACTACCCCACTGGTGAGGAGGTTAGTGGGGCCGTTGGGAATAAACCGGTGTCCTTTACTTAGTCGTTCTTGATAGATCGTAGAATTTAAGCAACGTTCTTTTCGTCTCGGAAGTCGTTAAGATTTAACGACTTCCAAGTTGACCACTGCAGACCTTGGCCGGGGGGCAGGTGTCCCGCAGGCGGGAGGCCATCGGATTTCTATAGATATACTGATAACATTTCTATTGAATTGACAGTTCGATACGTTCGGCGCGGATGGATACTGCGATGAGCTTTAAATCACTATAAACTAGGTTCCTGTGGTGGAACCCCCAGAGTATTTCAAGACTTAAACTTGTTGTTTTTTATATTTTTTGTTTAATTTATTGAAAGTGAAATATTTGCTGATTTGCACAAAATGATAAGCTTCTTGCTTTAGGCTTCAATTAACTTTTATAAACAGGCTCTCGTTAAAATCGCAGATTTAAAACTCAAAATATTTTTTTTTAATGAAAGCAAGTTCTTAAATTATGATAATATTCCCATCGACCCAACTAACTTCCGACTAGTGGGGTAGTTGGGTATAAAAATTACCAACGATCCCATTACACATATTTAGCTTTTAACGCGAGAGGTTGCGGGTTCGATCCCCGCGGCGGGACCAATGTTTGAATTATCTACAAATATTTGTCTCGGGTCTGGGTGTTTCTATGTATAATATGTATGTATTTACAAACAAAAAGTATATAAGTAGTATATCAGTCATGTAGTACCCCTATCACAAGCTCTGCTTACTTTGGGGCTAGATGATGCTGTGTGAAAAGTCCAGTATTAGGTATTTATTATTTATTAATTATAGTACCTACTAGCAAATCTTTTAGAGGGTAGTCAAAGACAAATTATTTATTGAAATAAGATATTTTTAAAGTAGAGACTTTTAATTAGGTAATGGTATATCGTAATCGATGCATGCTGGTATTCACAAGATGTTTTTCTTCACCGTTTTAAGCTGATAGCACATATGTCCGCACCGTACGCGCCACAGTTTATTTTCTATAGAAAAAATACTGATGACGTCAGAAAATGCGGCTCGCTTCTGACGTCTCAGCATTTCCTCTATTGAAGTGACAGTTCAGTGCGTTCGGCGCGAATGGGTCGTGCAACCACCTTTAGTCAAGACCATCATGGTATATTTATAACTGGCAATTTCCCTCCAAAAAAAATGAAATTTAGACTTTATTTATATGAATTTTGACTTTATATCAGCAATTTAATCTGAATATACCACTCAATTAATTACATTTATAAGCACCTTGTTCAAAAACTGGTGATGATAATCCATAAAATACAATAAAAGTCACCTAAAAATCCATAAAATAATTTAAGGAAGGATAAAATCGTTCTGCTACTTAAATTAGGGATTTTAGTAAGGAAGTAAATAAATAAATAATGCTGGACATTTCACACAGCATCATCTAGCCCCAAACTAAGCAATGCTAGTACTATGGGAACCAGATAACTGATATACTACTTATATACTTTTTGTTTTGTAAATACATACATAATATACATAAAAACACCCAGACCCGAGAGAAATATTTGCAGATCAAACAATGCCGATTGGTCCCGCCGCTGGGATCGAACCCGCAACCGTGGCAGGCGGGCCTCCGGCTACTGCGCTACAGAGGTCGTCAAAAATACCTAGGTCTAGCTTTAGTGGGATGCATTGTGTGGTCGCATCTAATAGAAACAAAATCTTAAATCTGCGTTGAAACAATCCTTTGTTTTCAAAAGCAAAATTTACAACACAAGTATAAAGTTATGGTCGTATGGTCCAAATACGTCGCTTATGAAGTTAAGACAAGTAACTTATTGTTATTTGACACGTGGTACGTGGTCCAAGTTACAAGCGGTATGCGGGATCACATTTTTGAAGTGAAAACATCTTTAGGCGCGTGGGGCAGATGGGAAAGATATTGAACTCGCAACACTGTTGATGTATCTATGGTTTAAATTATAATTATGAAGAATATTTTATACGAATCTGTGTGTAACACGCTCCTTTTTATGTGTGTGTGTGTACAGGTTCCCGGAAAGACGCCACTTGTACATGGTCGACATTCCCAGAGTTCGTACAAAGCGTTTTGAGTCCACATTTTTCATACGCACCGCCAAATTGTGGAACTCATTGCCGGGCTCTGTGTTTCCTGAAAAGTACAATTTAGGGGTCTTCAAATCAAGAGTAAATAGGTTCCTTCTAGGTAAGCATGCTCCATCTTAGACCTCACTACTGTGTAACATCAGGCAGAGTGAGGTCAAATGCTGACCTATTTAATTAAAAAAAAAAAAAAAAAAAAACTTTAAACATATTAAATAAAATTTATTCACATACACATAGGTACACTCACTCACACACATACACACACGCACAGCAAGTAATGTGGCATTATTGATATTTAAGTCCGTTATTGGCTGTAAGAAGTATGTATAACATTAAGAAATGAAAAGTCTTATCAAAATTTAAGGCACTCCGGCTTTAGGAGGATCATCTGATCGATGCGGGTTCGAATCCCGGCCGAATCTAAAATTTTGATAAGACTTTTCATTTCTTAATGAAATACACTATGTGTGGATTAGCACTATAAAATTACAAATTATAACTCTGTTAATATAGAAAGCTGTGGATTTTGTTAAATAAATAAAATAAAAAACCTATGAACGCAATCAAAAACCCGGCCTGAGACAGGTTCCCTCGAGTCACTCACACCCCACCCAACTCGCGTCTCGCTCTCACTCGCGCCATGCCCTTACCTGCGTGGGCGCATTCATTACAATACCAGACCATTGTGTTTATGATTATGTAAACAACTTACTCGAATAGTGTGGACTGGCCTTTATTATCTTAGGTAGTGTAGAAGTGGTTTTTATTTTATAACCGACTTCAAAAATAGGAGAAGCTTCTATGTTAGGCGGTATATGTTTCGTTTTATATCTCCGTCAATTGTGTACCAATTTCCGAAATACTTTTTTAGTCCCATAAATCCCTGGCGTTTCTGGTGCGGCGGTTGCGTGGCGGCTCCAATGGCTTTCTAGCCATTGTTGCTAAAGACCTGTGCTCGACCTACATGAGACACTGGCTGGCTGTACTCAAGCCAGTGGCTCGTGTAGTGTCTCAATAATAATAATTATTATTTTTTGTGATTGTTATTTTTAGGTTATGCAAGTACTAACATAGTTTTTAAGAGCCGACTAACAAATTATGGACCTATGTTTGAAATAAACGAATTTCACTTATTTATCAATCTCAGGAATAAAATGTATAAATTTTATTCCTTATACATTGATAGTTTTCCCATAAAACTCTCTCTCCTCTCTCTCAATTACTCCTCAATTATCCCTGAGTAACGCCTGGAATTAAAAATTTACCTACGACAGTTTTCTTTTTAGTTTTTTACAACCTAAGTAAGTAGGTAGGTAATTATGGCACTATGCATCGATCATCTAAACCTGATCGCACACTCATCCGCGCTGTACGCGCCGCAGTCATTTTTCTATACAAAAAATGCTGATCACGTCAAAAAATCCGGCTCGTTTCAGACGTCAGCATCATTTTTTCTATTGAATTGACAGACTGTGCGACCACTCTAATAGTAGTAATTTTTAAATGCGCCTTAAAATCTCAATCAAAAAGTCTTAACTCTAAATATCTTATCCATACATACAAAAACATTGTAATGCGTGTTCGTACAATAGAGTTGCTTCCGAGTCGACCCTCCCCCCGCCTACTAAAACTGCAAGTAGTACATTGTATTGATGATTGACAGTCCTACTAGCGAGTCATCCCGACTTTGGACGGGATCAAAGTCAAAGTCAAAAAGCATATATTCAGTAGGACCGCTGGGATCACTTAGAATAATCTTAGAACTAGGTAATTATACTCAGAAAGAAACAGAAAGAAACACATTTATTTAGACAACACTCGTGGAGAACCGCTCGTGGTCGTGCTTGCTTAGTCGTTCTTGATAGATCGTCGAAGTTAAGAACGTTCGAAACTGTCTGCAAGTGGATGGGTGACCGCCAGTGGCATTTTCATCTGAGCGCTTCCGTGCTACGGAGGGCACGTTAAATTGTCGGTCCCGGCTATTTAAGTCGTTAAGCCATGACGGAGGCCTTAAGGCGGCTGAAAACTCCGTCACCAGAGTTGGCCACTGACTCATACGAACTTACTTACTTAGACAACACTCAGTACATGGAACAAAAACGGGCAAAGGCTACATTAGGTAATTTAGATAGGTAGAAAGAGGTACATTTTTTGCTGTAAATAGATAGGTAACCTACCTACTGCAAAAAAGGTTTATTTTGAACATGACTGCATCATCCCCAGGTCTTTTTATATATTTCAGATCCTTTGAAAATGTCTAAGGGGTAGTCAGGGGCATGTCCAAATAGAAAAATTATAAAAATAATTACTTAGTTAGGTTCTTAGCACTAAAAACAGATGAATGTTATAGAAGTTAGCCTTTCCCGCCAAACAAAACACTCCTGTAACTTCCTAGGCGCAGGCCCCACCTAGATAGTGTCGGGCATTTGTGTCATCATAATCCATTCAGGATCGTAGCGACTGGAGATCCGTGGTCTCTGCCTACCCCTTTGGGAAAGAGGCGTGATTTTATGTATGTATGTAATCCATTCAATGTCCGATCAACGACATACCATGTATACTATGTTGAGTTTTTTTTTATACAACTAGTAATGCTTAGTTAGGTATGTATTTCTCTTGTATAATCAAATCAAATCAAAATCAAATCTTTACTTCAGGCAACATAAGTCAAGTACAAGATGTTAAATACTTACCGGCTTACCATAGAACGTGACATAAAGTTATTCCACCGAATAAATCAAGAATAACCATACATTTTGACAGTTTACACTAAGGAATAACTTTATGTCACGTTCTATGGTAAGCCGGTTTTAATGTATAGTGGTGGTTTGAATAATGGCTCTTTCTTTCTTTCTTTCTTCTTTCTATCCTAATTTGTGCTATAATTCCATACATTTAGTATGACATTTGAATGGAATAGGAGGACGCCAGCGCCCGACTCCATTTACGTGGGGCTTGAGCCCTATCACCTAGCTCCTTGACTAAGTTTTTTTTATATAAAAAAAAATTGCAACCATGCGGGACTTGAACCGCAACCTTCTCTGTTTGTAATACTATTCTCGCATCATTCTCAAACTCAACGGAGCTATTCTGTCTAGGCAAGAATAGTTTGCCAGAATGTTATTGTGTAAGGTGTATAAAGATAGTCGCAGACTTATCCGCGCCGTACTACCAAACTGTCAATTCAATGAGGAAATGCTGCTGACGTCTAGCGAGCTGCATTTTCTGACGTCATCAGTATTTTTGTACATAGAAAAATAGCTGCGGCGCGTGCAGCGCGGATAAATGTGCGATCAGCTTAAGTATGAATTTGTATGTAATTATTTTTATTGTGTTTATGTAAACTATAAAATAATAAATAATGCTGGACTTTTCACACAGCATCATCTAGCCCCAAAGTAAGCAGAGCTTGTGTTATGGGTACTAAGATGACTGATATACTACTTATATACTTTTTGTTTGTAAATACATACATATTATACATATAAACACCCAGACTGGAGACAAATATTTGTAGATCATACAAACATTGGTCCCGCCGCGGGATCAAACCCGCAACCTTTTGCGTCGCAGGCGGGCCTTCGCCCTCTGCCCTACAGAGGTCGTCAACATATTTGTTATAAAAAAGGCAATATCCATTGATGCACGGCCGGTAATCAAACTCGCAACTATAATACATCCCACTAGGCCAACACGTCATGGCTATTATTGCTGTAAAAACAAGCACTGCAGTCTCAGTTACACAACTGACCTATTTAATGGCAGAATTTGTTCTAAATCGATTCAGTCACGCACACTTGATGTCAAAACGTGATTAACACGTTAATATAACCTTTGTAAGCTTAGGGCTAAGTTCGTATGAGTCAGTGGCCAACTCTGGTGATGGAGTTTTTAGGCCGCCTTAAGGCCTCCGTCATGGCTGACTTTAAAAGTCGGGACCAAAAACTGTCCGTTACTAAAGGTGACTTACACGATGCGGTTTCAATGCATACGATATCGCACGACAATTTTTCACGTGTAAACGCTTAACCATCGCACACTGTCTGCGTCGTACGCGCTGCAGTCATTCTATACAAAAAATGGTGATGACGTCAGAAAATGCGGCTCGCCTCTGACGTCAGCAGCATTTTCTCTGTTGAATTGACAGTTTGGAGCGTACGGCTCGGCTGCACTGTGCGAGCACCCTTATTGTATGCGATTTGTCATATTTCGCGCGACGCTTAGAAAATGGGCGGGGCTTAGCAAATCGTACCTACGAAAAATCGGATCGTGTAAATTCAGTTTTAATATGTAGTTCGTATAAATTAACTTATTGTCAAATTCTTTGTTCCCAGTCTCCCGCTCTCACTAGGCTTGCCTAGTGGGGACCTTATGTAACTAACCATGTACATTTCTTGTTGTAATTATGTTGGTAAATAAACTATTTTGTTTTTCCCCATTTATACAAAGCATTTGTGAAAGTCCTTGAGAATCGAATTTCCGGACAGCTAGACCTGGAACAACCACCTGAGCAGGCAGGCTTCCGCCGAGGTCTTTCCACAACTGACCATCTTCACGCCGTAAATATAATAATTGAAAAACACCAGGAAAACAATATCCCTTTATACCTTGCCTTCGTTGATTATACGAAGGCATTTGATAGCATCTCTCATTCGTCCATTTTCCAATCCCTTACGAACCAACACATCCATCCCACTTACATCCATTTACTTCGTAATATATATTCTAATAGTACTGCATCAATAAAACTAGAGTCAATAGGCCCATCTTTCAAAATTTCAAAAGGCGTCAAGCAAGGCGACCCTCTTTCTCCGAAACTTTTTACTAGTACCCTGGAAGAGGTATTTAGGAAATTGGCGGCTGGATGGGAGGGAAAGGGAATTGACATCGGCGGAGTGAAGTTAACAAACCTTCGCTTCGCCGATGACATTGTCCTCTTTACCACATCTTCTTCGGAGCTACAGGAAATGCTTAAAGACCTTAGCATCGCAAGCCTTGAGGTTGGACTTAAGATGAACCGGTTAAAAACCAAGGTCATGACCAACAGCGTTAAGACCAGAGTTAGAGTAGATGGGGAGGAATTGCAATATGTCGAGGACTATATCTACCTTGGCCAAATAGTTTCCTTCAATTCCAGGCAAGACAAAGAAATCGCTCGGCGAACTGAGAATGCCTGGAAGAGCTATTGGGCCAAGGGAGATCTGATGAAAAGTCCAGACTTTCCATTATCGCTTAAGCGAAAACTTATGGATACTTGCATTCTCCCCGTCCTCACGTATGGTGCGCAAACATGGTCATTGACACAACATCAGAAGTCCAAACTCAAGGTTTGCCAACGTGCGATGGAGCGCAGCATTTTGGGTGTCAAGTTAATGGATAAAATCCGTAACACCGAACTGCGCTCCCAGACAAGAATCGCAGACGTAGCTCTGAAGTCCGCCAAGCTAAAGTGGAATTGGGCTGGGCACGTCTGTCGCATGCCAGGTGAGCTGTGGGCGAAGGTAGCCACCGAGTGGCGCCCCGACCCAGCGAGAAGGCGACGCGGCAGACCAAAACGTAGATGGCGGGACGAGCTCGACCAATTTCTGACAGACTGGAGAGGTGAAGCTGGGGACCGGGATGTCTGGAGGGAGTGGGGGGAGGCCTTTGCCCAGCAGTGGGACTCTCATGGCTGATAATAAATAAATAAATTAATTTGTATGATTAAAGTTGCATTTAACTTTTTAAATTTTTTATGTCTTTTTAGAAGCTCGTGGTCGTGCTTGCTTAGTCGTTCTAGATCGGCGAAGCTAAGCAACGTTCGAAACGGTCTGTAAGTGGATGGGTGACCGCCAGTGGCATTATCAACTGAGTGCTTCCGCGCTACGGAGGGCACGTTTTATTGTAGGTCCCGGCTAGCCATGACGGAGGCCTTAAGGCGGCCTAAAAACTCCGTCACAAACTTACCTACCTTACTTCGTATCGAAGTCTAAAATTCATGTTTGGTTAATATCAGTCTGCTATTCCTAAAAAACTCAATATACCATAAACAACTTTTTTTTTCTACCACGCCCAGTTGGCAAAAGGTGTCTATAACTTATGAAACCAAAAAACCGAACATCTCGACACCTACAATTATATTTTCAAGATATTTTATAGTATCTTACGTATTATTTATGATTTTTAGGTTACAACTGGTTCTCGATCGATACTCGATTGTTTATTCGAGAATTTTATTATCAGACTTCAAAAGAATGTTCTCAATTTTCTTATAATTTACGTAAGTTCCGCCTTATTACTCCGTGTGCCATATAACACGGACCATAGGCGGATCCAGGGGGGGGGGGGCACGGGGGCACGTGCCCCCCCCAGACGATATTTTTGTGTACCTACTAACGACGAAAAATTAATAAATTGCCAAATTTTTGACAGTTTTTGTTTCTTGTGCCCCTCCCAGAAAAAAAACCTGGATCATGACATGGACCGATTTGAAAAATAACAGGTGAATAGCAGGGACAGACAATATAACGTGCCCTCCGAAGCACGGAAGCGTTCAGATGAAAACGCCACTGGCACATAGCGGTCACCCATCCACTTACAGACCGCTTGGGACGTTGCTTAACTTCGTTGATCTATCAAGCCGGGTATCCATTATGTTCGCGCACCAGCTGTGCTCCGCGCATCTGCAACCGCTCTGGATAGAGACGTATTTTGCTCGCGTCCACGAACAGACTGAGCTCTCCTTTGTGTTCGTCGAAAAACCGCCAACGATTGGAGCGCGGAGCGCGCACTGTTGCACGCTCCAGGAGCGCGAACGTATCCACTATTGGAGCAGTTGCAAGAGCGCGGAGCGCAAGAGGTGCGCGAACAAAATTGATACACCCGGCGCCTTAAGTATCCGACCGAAACAAGGTTTTCAGTCGGTCGATACTATTCTTCTTTTTTTTTTTTTTATTAAATAGGTCAGCATTTGACCTCACTCTGCCTGATGTTAAGCAGTAGTGAGGTCTAAGATGGAGCATGCTTACCTAGAAGGAACCTATTTACTCTTGATTTGAAGACCCCTAAATTGTACTTTACGGGAAATACAGAGCCCGGCAATGAGTTTCACAATTTGGCGGTGCGTATGAAAAATGTGGACTCAAAACGTTTTGTACGAACTCTGGGAATGTCGACCTTGTACAAGTGGCGTCGAAACCCGATTTTTTGGCAGAAAATGGCCAAAACAGAAACCGAAATTTCGGGTAACACTACTCCTGAGAAAAGGTTTATAGTAGGGGTTCCCAAAAGACATAAATAAAACGATTCGTACAAGTCTCGATTTGTGTTTTTACACAAAACAATAAAAGCCGGAGGAGATGATAATGTATTGTGAGATATTTAGTGTGCAGGCCAGGTGGAGTGACGATCTGCTCTGGCTGCTGGCAGAAGGATGCGTCGAGCTGACAGGGCGCAATGCCGTTCATTAGGGGAGGCCTATTTCCAGCAGTGGACTGATATAGGCTGATGATGATGAGTCACAAGCACACACGACTCTCACATCAAAAGCTCTTGAATTATTTTATCTTCACATCACCAGACACTAGTTCTTTGTTGGTCCTAAGATTCCGCCATTGTTATGTACTATTTTACGATCCATAACTCGGTCTATCGCAACGCAAGAATCCCATCAAAAAGTTGTAAATCCAAGTATTTATTTCATTCTTGAGATTATCGGTTTGAAGCTTTCTATATAAAATATTTCTGTAAAATTTTGTGATTTATTTACAGAAACTAAGCTACTACAATATGTACATAAAATTTCTGTAAAATAAATGTAAGTAAGTTTCTAAGTAGGTACCTACAAAACAAAATAATCATCATTACATAGGTAGTATACTCGTCGCTTCCCGCTGTCTGTCCCTTTATGCTTAGATTTTTAAAACTACGCAACACATTTTGATGCGGGTTTTTTAATATATATGTGACGGCGCAAGCGTGGGCGAAGCTGCAGAGGGCTCTTCGTCAGCGTCTCCTAGTATGGGGTTCATCGTAGAGGGTACTCAGGAAAACCAGATAGATGATACAGCTCTGGTTTATTGCGAAAGAAGCGTAGAGTAGGTACAAACTTGAGGGTAGAAGTAGGTACGGTGAACGTGACAGTTTCGTTGCTCTGAGTTGTGTTCAGGCTGGCGGTTCCAAGGAAAGAGATCGAGCTCAGTAGCAATGACTCTGTCCTCGAGTGGGGCAGTGGTGGGAGGTCGGTAAGCGACACTACCGCCGCCACTCTGCGTTCACTGTACTTTTACAACAATCAAACACTAGGTCTAACGAAGGACTAGGAAGTCAAGTAACCGGTAACTAAATTTATTAGTACGACATTATGTATATAGAGTGATTCAAGAGAATGGTTTATACAGGATGGTCCACTCAGTGACGTCAAAAGCAGGGCTGTCTGGAAATACCCCATGTATGTTCTACGATTTTTTGTAGTTTTCGAGTTATAAGCATTTAAAGCTTTTTATTGAGAATGTCCGATTGGAACGAATTAAAGTTAAATCCAAAAAAAAAATTACAAGAAAAAAAATACTTGAAAACACCTCCCATTTTTTTTTGGTCTCAGACCAAAGTAATATTTAAGTAAATTGCAAGCCCATCGCCGCGCCCCGCCTTGATGAATACCTACTCACGATGTTTTCCTTCACCGTCATATAAATAGGAAAATTCATTGATGCACTGCTAAGATTCGAACCCACGGCTTTCGGATAGAAGTCGAGGTACCCCATTCGGCCTAGGCTCTTTGCTATCTAGAACAGATAAAAAGGCCTAGCCAAAACCAATTCCCAATGCCTATTAATTTGCATGAAAGTGCAATTTGTGACGTCATCGGAAGACGTAAAGCATGAGCCCGAATTTTAGGAGCTGATGCTGGGAATAGCTAATGTTATAGTAACACATGTGAGGATTGGTCTTGGCGTAAATAAATAGCCTATGGCTCCATGTAATGCTATACGGATGGTCAAAGCATTTTATTCAGTAGGACCGCTGGGATCACTTAGAATAGTCTTACAACTAATTTTACTCCTGTTCTAGCGCGACCAATACCGTGAAGAATCAGGGCAACAAACACGGTTTGGGGCCTAGCATTCTTTTAGGTAATCTAAAAGTCAAGCTCCAGTGGGGAGCCAGTCAAAGAGAATTGAGGCTCGTCAAAGTAAGTTTAGATGCTCAAAGTACAATTTATTTATTTATTTATTTACAATAAATAAATAAATAATGCTGGACTTTTCACACAGCATCATCTAGCCCCAAAGTAAGCAGAGCTTGTGTTATGGGTACTAAGATGACTGATATACTACTTATATACTTTTACAATATTTACAATGTACGGACGTCGGGTTCATAATTCATTTATTTGCTTCAATGTGATATAGGTACTTACAAAGATCTTACATACATACATAAAGTCCCGCCTCTTTCCCAAAGGGGTAGGCAGAGACCACGGCTCTCAAAAAAAAAGACAAAGATCTTAACGGCCTGTATTCCAGAAGAAGCCGCGCTTTTGTGATTTTTAAAATCATCTAAGACATGGAATAAACGAGTTTAGAAGTCTGTAAAATATATATATATTACTTATGGATATAATCCAGTCAAAGTCACAGTCAGTTACAAGATTTAATGAGCTTAACTTGCCAAAAAGAAGCCCCAATATTACCCCTTTTTTTTACGTTTTTTCAATGTTGTGACTGAACTACTGATATTTTACATTTGTTTTTTGTACTAAACTAAAGAATAGAATTATTTCTAAACAAATTCGCAGAGTTTGGCTTGATAAAGTTATTTTCATAATGACTATGAGCGCGGCAGCGGACAGCGCTAACTGCTCCAGGAATACATGGCCTTAAGTTAAAATAATTAATTCTATTTAACTGTTAGCTTTAGTTACATTACAAGACCAATTCTCTCAAAATGTGCTGTCCATCTCTACAGTACGGTTTGCATATTAACTGGGTAACTTCCTGCGACCCGATTGTAAATCGACTTTATATCGAGAATAGAGACGGGTAGAGGGTGCGAGGGAGAGAGAAGATCTATGAGAATCTAGGAGAATTAATACCATGAATTTTTTAGTTAATTTAAGTTTTAAGTTTGACGACCTCTGTGGCGCAGTGGATGAAAGCCCGCTTGGGACGCAGAATGTTGCAGGTTCGATCCCCGCAGCGGGATAAATGTTTGTATGGTCTGCAAACATTTATCTCAGGTCTGAGTGTTTCTATGTAAAATATGTGTATTTACAAACAAAAAGTATGTAGTATATTCAGTTGTCTGGTTCCCATAGTACAAGCTTTGCTTAGTTTGGGGCTAGATGATGCTGTGTGAAATGTCCAGCATTATTTATTTATTTACTAAGTATTTATTTTAAAAGATTTATGTCGTCAATTCGATGTGTGTTTCTTTTGTGTACTTACATAAAATTACTTAGTGTTTGATTTTTAGGGTTCCGTAATCAATCGTCTGTCTGTCTGTTTGTCACCTGACTGAATCTCATGAACCGTGATAGTTAAATAGTTGAAATTTTCACAGATGATGTATTTCTGTTGCCACTATAACAACAAATACTAAAAAACAGAATATAATAAATATTTAAGTGTGCTCCCATACAACGAACGTAATTTTTTTACCGTTTTATAGATAAAAAGGTACAGAGCCCTTCGTGCGCGTGTCCGACTCGCACTTGGCCGGTGTTTTTATTATTGCACACAATTTTGTGACATTTGTAAACTAAAGATGACTAAGTACCTATTTTTTTTTCAATTACGAATGTTTAAAATTTTTGTGCTCACTTAGAATAAGTCCACATAACTTTTAAATGACTAAATTTTTCGTGAAAAAGTTAAAATACCAATTTCAACCAATTCCAAATTGATGATAAAATTATAGGTACTTGCCCTACTTCAAAGTGACGCCGAATTAAACAAATATTAGCAGATCACAGGGTTCGAACCCGCATCAACAAAATATTGTCAAAGAAGACCTTGTCTTTTATCAGAATGGGGTTATTCATCATTGAGACAGGAAAGTAAGATAGGGCTAAAGGTGCATTTACACGATGCGATTTCAACTCATACGATATCGTATCGCACGACAATTTTTCACGTGTAAACGCTTATCGTATGCGATTTGTCATTCATCGGCACGTTCAATGGGTGGAGCTTAGCAAATCGTACGAAAAATCGTATCGTGTATACAGGGTTTTTCATTTTAAACTACACAAACTGTAAGGCTTCATTTTTGAGTTGTAAATAGATGTTTGACCCTAAGCAGACTTTAGTTTTCACTTCAAAAAGTATCTTTTATTGATTTTTTAAGACATGTTGCATAACATTTTCAAGGAGAACAGACATTGACCAATCACAGCGCAGCAACATCACGTCGCACGCTCGACTATGTTATACAAGAAGCAACAATCAATTAAAAGGATTTTTTGAGATTTTCATAACAAAACAAAAAAAAACATTGCATAAATATTTTTTAATTTATTTGTTGAACCCAATTCCTGAATATAGTTAGTTTAAAATTAAGGACCCTATGCACCTTAAGCTGCATAGTTGCATAGCCCCGCGCGTAGTCCGTAGGTGCAAAGCTTGATGGTAAGTCAAAGTAAAAAAGCATTTATTCAGGACTGCTGGGTTACTTTGAATCGTCTTAACAAGGTGATTTTAATGGTACAGATATGAAGAATGTGGTCCCAATGATGATGAGAGCGCAGTGCGTGACGGCGTCGCTTGTCAACAGACCACCGCGGTGGCTGGTCAACACATTTACGTATTTATTCATCTAGTAAGTGGGTAGCGCTTGGAAGGTCTAGAATGGTTATTATCAAATTTTTTTTAAAAACAAACGAAAAAAGTCGAGAAACAAACAAAATTTAAATTTTTTTTTTGAGCTCAAGCCTGAATATAGGGCTGAAAAAAATACCCTAAAATTTAATAAAAAAACACTACGGAATGGTTGAATATTACTTCTACAGGGTGAAAAAGACGTCTACCGAAGACGAAAGGGGTAGGTACAGCATCCCAACACACAACCAAATCCAAAAGTATTTTCCGAAAAAATCATTATAGGTATCCGGAGAAAAGTACTGTTTGCGTATGTTCGTCGCGTTTGAAGAGTACTGTTTGCGTATGTTCTGGGCGCGTTGTTTTACGTAGATTTCTGGATTTTGAGTTTTAATTGTGTTTTTTTTTTATATGAAATGAAATTATTAGGTATGGTCTTATTATGTCGTATTAGTAGTAAATAACCGAAGATAACATAGCATGACGAAAAAATGCGTTTTTTTTTCGCTAAATATGTTTTGATTCATGGTCAGATTGCAACCCCTCAGTTTACGGTAGCAGTCTTTTTACACCCTGTATAATTTCAAGTTAAAAAAAAACCAGATGCTCAGAAAGATGACGATGGTGATAGTGATTAATTTACTTTCATCTCTATACCCATATGTAGATTTTATTTGGACTTAGGTAATAATAAAAGCATATTAAATGTTAATTATTAGGTAGGTACTTATTATTTAACAATGAAAATAAGTAGGTACTTACATTTAATTTATTTTCACTCATGTTTCTCTCCATCCAAAGTTTGCCTGGAAGCGATCGCTTCTTAGCGATAAGGCCGCCCATTGTACAGTCAGCGTCACCTACTGGTAACCCCCCTGCAGTACAAACCGCCTTACTAAGGGGTTACCAATTGGTGACGCTGACTGTACATAATATTTATCTGGTATAGGTAATGTATTATCTGGAATCAGGTTTTTCTTTTATTTTTTTGTTGTTATTAATGGTGTGCAATAAAGAATTTTCATTCATTCATTTAAAAATCTACAGTCACTTATAAAATCTACAGAAAATACAACTTTAAAAAACACTTTCTAAATACCATTCCATCATTTGAAATGGTATCTAATCTAAGTAAAAACATAACCCTTACTTTGACAGTCGGGTAAAAACAAATCCTTTTTTGGTAGTTCTTCACGTTTTTGATCTATTTAACGTTACGACATCATCAGAAGAGGCGCAGCTCTACATTTTCACATGCCATTAAATAATGCTTTTAACACCTCTAGACTATTGTTGACTCTATCAATAGAGACACTATGACATAGTGTAGAGATTACAGTATGAGAAATCTAAAAATGTTTTTGATTTTAAATTCCAACTTCTAAAATTACTGTTATGTTATTTAATAATTATTTATTTTTCATAAATCAAAATAATTATATGAAATAGAATAATATAATATTTTTACAATCATAACTTCGGCAGATCTTTATATTTAGATGTAAAAAATTGCTTGAATTAGAATAATAGAAAAGAATAAATGACAGTAGGTACCTACAAAGTGTGCCACACTCTAATAAAATATCATTTTCAACACAAAAATATATTTTTTAATAACTTATTCGTTTTCGCGAATATACTTTGGGATGTTTTTTTGGTAGGTACTTATAAAATTATCTATCCCACTAATATAATCAAGCTGAAAGTTTGTGAGTTTTTTTAATGTTTGTATGTTTGTGTTTCAATCACGCCTAAACCAATGAACCGATTTGGATGAAACTTTGAATAGGCGTAGATCTAGTATCTACGCCAAATACTGACCAAATAGTGACCTGGAATAGCATATCTATAGGCTATTTAAAATGTTGAGTATACATATCCTCATTTTCACGCCACTCTCTCAGATCCTGCGCCAGTCGAATCCATTGCCTTCCTGCTACTGCCATGATATCATCAGACCATCTGGCTGGTGGTCTACCTGGTGTTCTATGGTCTTTAACTTTTTTATAATTCATTCGACATAACCCTACTGTACATTGCCATACTATGTCAGTAGTTACTGTTGACGAAGAATATTGACGGAGTCCGTCGCTCACAGCTCTATCGGAACTAATTGTCGACACTACCTCTTTATACCGTGCTAGAGAACCGCCCTGACTTCTCTTTACAGCGTAACCTAAGTACTTATGCACAACCAATCTTTAGGTCTCTGAAGTTAGGTGCACTCAAGGTGCACTCAAGATGCAACATAAACGAGTGAGCGAGGCAGCTATACAAAGCTGTCTTCGTCTTTTAGGCGTCATCAAAAATGCGTTCTGCGCAGCTACTTCAGAGAGCTGAAGACGGTTGTGCGTACAACAATTGTGCATCTATCACTCTCTCGATCAGTTGAGCTATCGTCGGATCGTTTTAACGATCAATATCAAATTACTTCAGACTTCTTCAATATGCTCGGAATTCAAACAAAATGTTATAAGTACTTAAGTATTTCATTAAGAAATGATAATGACAACATTTTGGATTCCGACGGGATTCGAACCCGCAACGATCAGACGATCCTCCTAATGCCGGAGTGCCTTACCCCTCGGCCACGGAACCCTTAGTCATCACAGTCCAAATTTTTGATAAGCTCATATTTATCGGTTAAGCACCGGTAAGCGCCATCTACACGTTTCACTAGTGAACTCATGCTCATTGTCCGAAGTTACATTCAGAATCAAATTTTTTTTAAGTTTTATAGTGTTCCACACTTGGTATTTCATTAAGAAATGAAAAGTCTTATCAAAATTTTGGATTCCGACGGGATTCGAACCCGCAACGACCAGACGATCCTCCTAATTTTCATTTCTTATTGAAATACCAAGTTGATTAACACTATAAAATTACAAAAATGTTATACTTATTTTCCGATGAATCCCACTATTTTCAGATGGAAAGCCTAGTAACTAAATCCCAGTAGACCAACTCGGCTACACATCATAATATCTCGTAGATATTCGTCATGACGTTGGTATTGGTATTTATGTTATCCCATAGGAACCTTCCCATATTCTTGGAATAAGAATAGCCTCTGGTATACTTAGATACTTATTTCTCACTAATATGTAGGTAAGTGTGTATTTATGCATATAAATAACTTCTTTCGTTCTTTCGTTCGTTCATTCACTCATTCGTTCATTTGTTCCTTTGTTCATTCATTCATTGGTTTATTCGTTCTTTCAATCAATTATTTGTTCTTTAATTCGTTTGTTCATTCGTTCGTTCGTTCATTCATTCGGTTTTTATTAGTTTGGTCATTCATTACTTCATTTATTAATACATAAATAAATAATGCTGAACTTTTCACACAGCATCATCAGAGTTCGTCATAACAATCAATAATAATGTGCATTCGTTTGTTAAATCGATCATTCATTCGTTCGTCCAGTGATTGCTACTTTATCGCAGTGACGCTAGTCCAACAACCAATGAGCAATCGCTAATTTTAGGCATCTATGCAGGCGCTGGATTCGAACCCACGGCCTTATTATATACCTACCTTTCGGCGTGATTTCTAACAATGTAACTCTGCACTGGCGATAGAAGCCGTCTACCGGAGCGCTGTCAAAACACGTAATATGATAACGCTAGGTACAGGGTGTTTCATTATAATCTTAAAGAAATAAAACTCATAAGTCAAAAATCATTTATTCAGTAGGACCGCTGGGATCACTTTGAATCGTGATTTTACTCCTGTTCTTTCGCGCCCGTGCCAAGGCAACAAGCACCTAGCTTTTAAATATTCGCTATCAATTAATTGTAAGTAAAAGTTTTAATTCTTAGCCATTTTTATATTGCTTATTTTATAAGTAGGTACTTTGTTTACCATTATAAAATTTATTACAGCAGTATAAATATTTTTGAATATAAAAATAAACAGTTAGGCTATGTACGAGAATTTGTGTCGCCCAAGGCGCAGGTAGTTTAGGTAAAAATTCTTTGAGATAAGTAAAGGAATTCAAAATTCTTAAAATTTTTTAATTAAAGACCTATCGAGGTAATTATTAAAAATTTTAAACGGTTTTATTATTTCATAAAGAAGAATTAATTATCTTCATAATTTTTTTATTATTGCAAATAAAAAGTAAAATTCGAATAAAACAGCGTGCGAATAGTAGCGCATGTTTTTAAAAAAACATATTTAAAAATTGGCTTTTGATTCATGATAAGCCAGTACCTACTTACTTCTATAATTTTGGACCTACTTTTATCATTGAAATTTATGTTCTTACGAAATTCAGAAGTTACGAGACTGCCTACCTCTCTTAATATTTTTTATATCTTACATTCAGCCCGAATTCAAATTTAGTAAAAAATAAAATTATTACCTACCAAAGATGGTAGGTAATTTCTTAATGAACTTTTATAGTGACAGATGTGCCAGAGTATAGGTATTTAATAAATAAATTATGATGATTATTAAATAATACTTTTGTACTTTAAGCACCCTGTATGTGAAGAATAAGCGTTAACATCCTGTGGGTTATGCCCAAGAAGCCTAGTTAAGTTAATATAGAGAAGGATTATTTAATAGGTTGCCTATTTAATATTTTTAAAGGAAACTTAACTTATGAATTGTTTTTAATTTTAAAATTTCACCTATTTTTAAAAAACTTCCTGATTCTCAAATCACCTACCTTATTTTTTTTGTTGTTTTAATAACGGGATGAGATAAGAATCTTAATTTTGTACTGTGACTGTAATCCTTTCGAGGCAATAAATATATTTTTATGAATATTACACAAGAAATGATAAGTCTTATCAAAATTTTGGATTTTGCAACGTTCAGACGATCCTCCTAAAGCCGGAGTGCTTTACCACTCGGCCACAGAACCCTAGGCGACGTGATCCAAATTTTTCATTAGCTCATATTTATCGGTTAAGCACCGGTAAGCGCCATCTACACGTTTCACTAGTGAACTCATGTGTGAACTGTGGCCGAGCGGTAAGGCACTCTGGCTTTAGGAGGATCGTCTGCACGTTGCTGGTTCGAATCCCGTCGGAATCCAAAATTTTGATAAGACTTTTCATTTCTTAATGAAATACCAAGACGGTGTGGATTAGCACTATAAAATTACAAAATTATAATATAACACAATTTAAATATTAACACAAATAAATATTATACGCATTGCCAAATTGTGGAACTCATTGCCGGGTTCTGTATTTCCCGAAAAGTACAATATAGGGTTCTATTTAATATTATTCTATTTCTATTTATTAAATAAATATAAAAAGCGTTGTAATCAAATAAAAATAAGTCCATTTCCACACAAACTTAGCCAGCACCATTGCGTGTCAACCAGTTATGGCTTCCTCTCATAGGATCTGACTGACGCATGTCATATTGATTCTGCGGACACCCTGTACACAAAAAAATACAGCCTGTATATTCCTTATTTTATGCTTAGTAGCATTTTTTCGTGCCACACATGAAAAAACACGAGTTAAAAGAAACAAAATCTTTTTTTTTTCGGAGTCATTATTGTATTGTGAAAAAAATATGTTTTTATTCTAATTATATTTCTATTCTCATCTAGTGATGTAAAAAGTTAAATAAATAAGAAACCAAAAATATATGTGTTCCATATGGCCCTACCAATAGGTCTCAGATCACTCAAGATCTTTTGATTTGACTCAAACAACTGCCATTTGTCCTGCCGTGGGAATCGAACGCGTCAGTTCAATAAGGACCCTACACAAAGAAATCGGCATCAATGACATCCCAATAAAAAAACAACCAAATCTCCACAAAAATCTCTAATTAATTTACTTATTGCGTCAAAAAACGAACAAAATAATGTCCCCGACGTGCTAAGGACCAATTACTGATAAAAAAATAAGTTTTACACCCCAACAAAATGATTAAACTAAAATAAACCTTATCATAATGCAGTAAAAGCCAAAATAATGTTTAGAGTTTGTAAGAATGAAGCAGTTATTTGTATCACAAAAACACGCATGCAACGATTTCGCACAATTAAATTGAAGAATAAAAACTCCAAGTTGACAAACTTATTCGAAATTTAAAATCTTTACGAACAAAAAATTAAAAGCTAAATTCAATCTTAACCCTTTAAAAATAAGAGATCGATTAACGCAAAACGCTTTTTAAAATGCAAGTCACGCGGATATTTCGTTCAGAAAAGCGAAAGAAATTTGTCCTCGCTCTTGTGTTCTTTTTTCAAATTTTTACTTTTTTATATGTTACCGACTGTTAGCGCAAAAAGTGTTTGACATTGTTTCTGGACAAGCGGTCGAATTTGGCGCCAATTAATTTTTGGACATAGTATAAAGATTACAGAGATTCAATTATAGGTAGTAATATTAAGCAGTATTATATGGATCTTAGTTTAAGATCCATTTGATACCTTGTAGGTATGTATATCAATGAGACAAAATCTAATGTGCCTTGCATTTTAGAAAAAAAAATACCTAAGTTAGTCAGAAAAAAAAACAGAATCACGATAGCAAAGCGTGGCAAGCATCATAATTTTCCTGTCTTTATCCCATACGGTAAAAAAATATTCAGTTTCCAGTTTCAGTATTCAGGTGTCATTTAAAGTGTTATTTTAAATACTTACCAATACAAAATGACTAGGTAAGTCATCTTGTATTAATATTACAGAATTATTTGATTAATAAATCAATTCTAATCTAAGTATCTACCTATTGAAAAAAATGCATATTGTTGCAATTTATAAGTTACTTTTTGCCTAAAAATGGTGTACTGGAAACCCATTTACTATGTCGCATTTATTGTCACACACAGTAAAGACACAAAAATGTCCGCCATCTTGGCTTAGACGAGATTTATATCGCAATGATAAATTATGAAAAAAATCCGATTGATTATTTAACATCGCCGATACACATCGTTTAAGTTTAATTGATAATTATTTAGTTAAACAGATTGTATCGTATTTAATTTATTGGTGCAGTACTTTTTGGTATTTTAAGAATATTTTTTGATTTTTCTTCGAGCGTAAAAGAACGGTGGTGTTTTTTAAGGAACTAGCTTTGGCCCAAGTCTTTGCTTGCCATGTTGCATGAAATACATTTTGTGTTTATTTTGGAATTGGAAGAATATTTTTTCAAATCGGATGAATTGTTTCGGAGATAAGCGCCTAGGTAGCTTACGCCTACGTATAAACTTTACTTCATATAGGTACTAGGTATACAGGGTGTAAAAAGACAACTACCGAAAACTGAGGGGTTGCAATCAGGCCATGATTCTAAACATATTTAGCGAAAAAACAACGCAATTTTTTTTTTCCTTAGCTTAGTCATTTAACGTTATTTTCGGTTATTTACTACCAGGACAACATAATAAGACCATACCTATCTAATAATTTCATTTCTAAAATAAAAAAACAGTTAAAACTCAAAATCCAGCAATCAACGTTAAAAAACGCGTCTAGAACATACGCAAACAGTACTCTTCAAACGCTGTTTTCTCCAGATATAATGATTTTTTCGGAAAATCCTTTTGGATTTGGTTGTGTGTTGGGATGCTGTACCTACCCCTTTCGGCTTCGGTAGGCGTCTTTTTACACCCTGTATAGGTACATATACCTACGTTTTTAAAAACTAAAAAGATAACCGACTTCAATGTTTGTAGTTTTACGGGAAAACTATCAATCCCTCGCGAATAAAATTTATATGGGACCACCTCGGGAGTATACCCTGTCAAACAAAAAAATAATTTTGGAAATCGGTCCATAATTGACGGAGATATCAGCGAACATACATAAAAAATACAGCCGAACATAGAACCTCCTTTTTTGAAGTCGGTTAAATGAAAACACTCTTACGATTATTTCTTTGACCGTGCTATAAATAAGAGAAAAAAACTAAATTGAAACATAACTGGCACTTGAACCTACGATCTTTTATCAAAAGTTCTTCTCAACTCAACCAACAAGATCTACAAAATAAAAAAAACTAATTAATTTATTTTTAAACATTATAATGGCGGCCATCGTTTTTTTAAAACAACTTAAAACTTTTTCTAAAATGGCGGGAGCATTTTTCAAGGTGTTAATCGTAAGATCTAGATTAAAACATGGAAAAGTATTATAAATAAACTTAATTAATTGGAAAGGATGGTTTAAATTGTTTTTAAGCGAAAAAACAACCTGAAAAATAGCTTGAATAATTTTTGCTAAAGGCTGTGACAGAAGTAAATAAATAAATAAATAATGCTGGACTTTCCACACAGCATCATCTAGCCCCAAAGTAAGCAGAGCTTGTGTTATGGGTACTACATGACTGATATACTACTTATATACTTTTAGTTTGTAAATACATACATACTATACATAGAAACACCTAGACCCGAGACAAATATTTGTAGATCATACAAACATTGGTCCCGCCGCGGGGATCGAACCCGCAACCTTTTGCGTCGCTGGCCTTCGCCCACTGCGCTACAGAGGTCGTCTAGAAGTTAGTCTGTTTTTTCATTTATTTTTTAGGGTTCCGTAACCAAAAAAAATGGGACCCTATTATTATCTGGGGATTAACATAGAATCATTACATCTGTAAGTTTCTTAGTCTTAAGAATCTTGAGTTTAGTTTACATTTACAAAATAATTTAATTCTGTATAATATCATTAACACTTGGGGAATCAAACGAATGAGGATTCAATGAACGAAACATAGAGTAGAGTGACAGAGTCTTTGGTAGAGGCGACATAATTTATAACTAAGTACCTAGACCTACTCAATAATTTTATTATTTTTTGGAATGAATTCAAGCAAATTGATTTCAACTAACGTTTGGAATTTTTCTTATTCGAAAAATATCGTTAATAATAAGTACTTACCTATAATTAAATTATCTTCAACAGAAATACGTACCTGGTAACTACTATAAAAGTGTTATCCCATTATTAAAATTTTGATTAAGAGATATCTATAAGATTATTAAAATATAGTTAAAAAAGAACCGGAGAATTCATTTTTATGGATCTATATAAATTTGTTTGGCTATAGAGATTGGACTTCACTTCACAGCTAGGAACAGACCAAAGTGATCGGACCTCATTTCATAGCCAGGAACATTTTGTACTGAAAAACTAAATTATCGTTTTTATTATTTTCTGTTAATTATTATTTATTTTTCTTAACGTTTAAACCTTCCTTGGACTTTCATGAATATTTCAAGACCAACATTAACCAAATCGGTTTTAAGCAGACTAACGAACAGCAATCCATTTTTCATTTTTATATAAATAGATAGATAGATAGATTATCAATAACAGATCTTGAAAATTGCACTCTGCGTGTCCTAATACAAAATAACGTCTTCCTAAGTATTTGGAGATGTAGAATGACTTTTATGAAGAATGGGTCGGCTCTTGACCTCGTAACTTACACAGGAAAGAAGAGGTCTACGACGGAGCGAGCCTACCCAGAAGGCCTGATAAAAATTGTGCCACTGAATTTAGACTTAAGTTTTTTTTAATTTTGTAATTTATACTAAGGTGTAACAATAAAGAATTATCTATCTATCTATCTAAAAGTGTATCACCGTAAACCTCTCGTATGTTAGCTTGGTATCTCTACTCAACAACACTACCAAAGTTATCCCCACTCCACGGTTCGATTCCCAGTATAGTACACAAATAGCGTCGAGCTGTCTGTCTGTACATCCGGCAACTATTTGTAGCCGGTCTGCATTTATATTGCAGTTTTGTAATCCAAATTATTGCGTCAGGGTAATTTAACGGTATTACGGTATTAGGATATCATCATCATCATCTCAGCCATCTAGCGTCCACTGAACATAGGCCTCCCCCATACATTTCCACAGCGATCGATCTTGTGCAGCCTGTACCCAACGGCTCCCAGCAACCTTTACAAGATCGTCTTTCCATCTAGTGGGGGCCCCCTGATGATGTATAATTAAGGTATGAATGAATGAAAATATTTTATTGCACACCATACAATTCAGAAACAAGATAAAATAGAGAGAACCATTTACAATGAACAATGGGCTGCCTTATTGCTAAGAAGCGATCTCTTCCAGGCAACATAACGGAGAGGAATGTTAATGCCTAGGAAATTTGACAGTAGGAAAATTGTTAACAGAACCTAAAAGTTATTTTTCTTAGCTAAATAGTAAAAATACAACACACAGTGAAAACAAGTTAAAATAAAAAGGAGTGAAAAGTTAAGAAATAAGTTTGGTGATACTGTCTCCAAGAGGTGTCTGGACTTGGAACAGAAATACTTTTAGGGTTCGTTACAAGTTTATTTATCAAAGAAAATTTAACGTGGTTTCGGTGTGGTTTCGGTAACGGCTATAAACTTAAAAAAAGAAAAAAATAAGTGCAAAAAGTTACTGTACTGGGATTTGAACTCCCGGTTGTCTCAGAACCAGAGTTCTTAACATTTCGGCCATTCTGAGGAAAAAACAAAAATTATATAATGTGTGGCGAAATTAAATAGTAAGAGATGGTGTCGGTATTTGATGGTTTTTCCCATCTCAAAAATGCCTAAGGCGCCTAAAGAAGTTTTCTTTGAAAAATCTTTGAAAAGTAATTTCTTACCTTATTAAAAAATGTGATAGGTACTTACCTACATAATGACGCTTTCGCAATTTTTCAGCACTCAAAATTTTTAGAAAATAAGTCCTTGCTTCCAAAATAATAAAAAAATACTTACTTAGGTACTTACCTGTATATTAGTATAGTAATTTTACGAAAAAACACGTTAGAAATTTTAGAAATTTTACGAATTAGGGGAGAGTTGGCAAATACCGTGCCCCTAAGGGAATTGTTCTATAACTCAGCTCAGGTTAGGTTAAAATAAATTGTAAATAGTTTAATAAGTGGAGAATTTATCTGGTTACAATTACAAAACTTCAAATTCATAAAAAACAAACACACAAAAATAATACAAGCAAAAAACTAAAATTTGGGAAAGCGCGGTATTATCAAACTGGTCTGGAAATATCGTGCCCCAGGTTGGTAATTTCGCGCTGTCACCGAGCCTGCACAAATGACAATGAAATCATCACTACGCAATAAGTCATTCAAAGAGTAGAAGCCTGGAGCCTGAGACATACAGACTCCAGCATTCACAAATGTTTAGTATTAGCCAAAATTATTAACAAGTTTAAGACAAGAAAAGGAAAAAAATAAAATATACTAAAGTACTTTACTTATGTATTTGTCGCCGCGCTAATTATGTGGCTTGTCAAACATTAATTAAGATGATTATTTATAGACCCTAAAATCGTTTATGGTTATTTAGATGTAAAGTTAATTCATCACAAGTTATTTTTCAATCGGTTTCGTCAAATTGTGCATTGATTTGACTACCAACAAAAGGATGTTATCTAAAAAGTAAGTAATTTGTCCATTTGATTTTGTTAATACGCTAAATGCTTTGATAATTCATAAGTAAATCAGAAAATGTTTTTAGGATTATTATTATTTATTTCAACAATAATTTCACGACCAAAATATTGTGAAACAGTGTTCTTTTGTATTTAATTAATTTCTAGTAAAGTTATAAGTAGATACTTCCAAAATTCCTTCATAATTTAATAATGATTTTTAGAATTTATTTGAATTGATTTGTGTAATGTTTTGATTATTATTTCAAGCCTCGTAAGGCTTGAACTTCCTATGAAAAATAAATTAATTAAGGGATCTATCGCTCTTAAAATTCATGAATAATTAATTTAGGATTTTTGGAAGCAGGTTTAGATTTTTCTACGCAAGTTTTCATAATGTTTCAATTTTCTGACGCCATCTCTAAATTATGGGAAGATGGCGTCCATTTGCAATAAATATGAATAACTTCCTTGGACAAATAAATTAATTTAAGGTTTCTATCATTCTTAAAATTCATGAATAATTAATTTAGGATTTTTGGAAGTAGATTTAGATTTTTCTATGTAAGTTTTCATAATGTTTTAATTTTCTGACGCCATCTCTAAATTATGGGAAGATGGCGTCCATTTGCAATAAATGTGAATAACTTCCTTGGACAAATAAATTAATTTAAGGTTTCTATCATTCTTAAAATTCATGAATAATTAATTTAGGATTTTTGGAAGTAGATTTAGATTTTTCTATGTAAGTTTTCATAATGTTTTAATTTTCTGACGCCATCTCTAAATTATGGGAAGATGGCGTCCATTTGCAATAAATGTGAATAGCTTCCTTGGACAAATAAATTAATTTAAGGTTTCTATCATTCTTAAAATTCATGAATAATTAATTTAGGATTTTTGGAAGTAGATTTAGATTTTTCTATGTAAGTTTTCATAATGTTTTAATTTTATAACGCCATCTTTAAAAAGTCTCAAGCGGAAGCTTGGCAGGTGGGGAAGATGGCGTCCATTTGAAATGAAATGTGATAAAATATGAACACTTTTGGTTGAGCGGTCAAACTGTTAACATGTGAGCTAAAACTTTAATAAAGCAATTTGAGTTTTGTTGAGTTTGTTGTTTGAACTTTCTTTTAAAACTATTTTGTGATTTTACAATAAAATAATTCGTTAAAAAGTGTGTTGCTTAAAGCTTAAATAAAGAGAATAGTTAAGAGTAATGTTTTAATGCAGAAACGAGGTCAACGTTTCTGCCTCTTTTATTTTTAAAAAGCTTAGGCCTCTGGCATTTTTCGATATCAGAAGCGTGGATTGTTGCTCAAGTTACCCTCTTTCTGTCCCGGTCATTATTATTTTTCAGAACCTACCTGACAACGTCTAATCATGAGCGAGCCTGAGCCGAATACACCTGATTCAAGCATGCCGAGAGTCAGCACGTCGGGAGCTACCACAATGCTGATCACCAACAGCCTACCACCTACGAGCTCGCATGGACCAGGTGGAACGAAGCCAAGCACTTATCCTAATAGTGCGCCCCCTAATCTGGTTATGGCACCACATCAATTTGGTAATGTACCACCTGAATTTTTCCTGAACATGATGCAAAATACATATGAGTGAACTAGCTGTCCGCCGCGGTGCTACCCGCGATCCTTCGGGAAATATTCACTTCCCCGGGATAAAATATAGCCTATGATCATCGGGGATAATGTAGCATTCTATTGGAAAATTAAATAATTTATTTATTTTTTAATTTTTTTTTCAAATCGGTCCAGTAGTTTCGGAGCCTATTCATTTCAAACAAACAAACAAACAACTCTAGCTCTTTATAATATTAGTATAGATGATTACTGATCCAGCAGCAGCCTTGCAATAAAGTCAAGATAACAAATATTTTTCTACCGTCTTACGACCCAGACGGTAACGTAGGAGTTCGTGAGTGGTGCAATCACATCTCTACGGCTAAAAGCACCAACTCAGTGAATACGACATTCGCATGAAGGTGACTAGCTTATTGAAAGGTCGTGCTAAAATTTGGGCTGATAATTGGCTTGTCACTACGACAACATGGGATGAGTTACATGATGAATTCAAGGTTATTAATAATAATAAATCGGTAGTTATCTCGAATCAGTAATACATTTCTTGCATTGGGATTAGCGCGTGCGTTATGGCAACCCATAAAAATTAAAATAAAAACGAGTGAATGAACGAATAATATTATCATTCAAAATGTTCAAAATATTGTCCGTCTCTGTCACTAATTATTTGAATGACATTCTTCTCAAAATTTTTGAAATATTGACCAAAAAGTTTTTAGTCAAAAAAAAAAAAAAAAAAAAGTATTTACTGTGTTTAGTCATTTTTAACTGTTTTTTTTTTGTTTCTTGCTAATTCTAAATGATTTTTCACAACAAAATCTATAGGTACTAACTTGGATTATTATATTCAGTTTCTTCGAGATCATAAAATGAAATTTTACGAATATTGTAAAATTTCACTCGCCCCATTTATCGTAATTATTGGTATCTATCCTATTTTCACAACCTTTTGTTTGGTTATGACATGAATATTATGAAGTAAAATGACAAAATTCATGATAGAGTATGCTTACTCCATCTCTAAACTAGGTTGCACCAAGGCGTAACTCTTGCTCCGATAGCAGAGTCAGATTAGCTTATTTCCTCCTTGGTCTTTATTTATTCAGATTTGACCTACTACTGCCTTATGCTTTGGATTAGCTCTAATTCCACCCAAGTTCGTGTTTACATAACAGGGTAGGTGTATGCGAATAAGTGATTAAGTAGTAAACGCCGTTTTTGATAGTGAAGCTGAATGTTATCTTAGCGTGAGTCTGCGTAGATGTCAGACAGTCTCTTACTTGAGGGGCATAGGGCCATTCCCAGTCATCTCGTTGAGCATCCTAACACTATTCGCTACCATTCCCCTCTACCGTTGATTGCGAATCAAATTAATCAACTGTAATTTATATACAGATGTAGATAGATGACCAACTGCGCTCCTGCGATGTGACCCACGGTTCCTCGGGTGGGATCTTTTCGTTATTGTTTTTTTACCTTCTCGAAAAAGAAAAAAAAGTAGCCTATGTCCTTTCCTGGAATAACCTTTAACCATGCCTAAATGTCAGCTTAATCTGTCCAGTCAGAGGTTTGAGCATTAAAGGTTATCAAACATACAGACACACAGTTACTTTTAGATTAGATAATTCTTTATTGCAAACCATATAACGAAAATACTTAACTTATAGGTACCTTGTCGCTGGTAACCTTATCGTTGAAAGCGATCTTTTCCAGGCAACCATTTACATTCAAATTTACAAGTAATATTAGTATGGAACTTTATGGAAGTCATAAGCAAATGCCGTGATTTCTCTGTCGGGTTGGCATAATAGAGAGGATTTTAATTACATTGCGCGAATCATGTTTCTCAATAAATATTGATAAATGTTTTATTCTTCAAACGCTCTTCAGCTCCTTCCTAGGGAATCTAATTGAGGGTGGTCAAGTTCGTCCCAGTCCTAATAAGATTAGTCTTGGTTAAGGCCCCTGTGCTAGCATGTGTCAAACAAATTCGACAATATAATGGCTTGGCGGGATATTTCCGTATATCTTTGACTTTCACGCATTATGGCGCCCCTGTACAACTTTACTCGGTGGCAATGGACTCTAGTTCGAACCATCAAGCACTTCAGGTGTTGGTCGTAGGTATCTTCAAAACTTTAGTTTGAGATAAAGTACCACTACAGGAAGGGCGAGCGGATGCAGCACGCACCAACAACCCATAGAGCAGCAACGCGATGCCCAGCTGCAACTAATCATTGATGTCGTACATAACGGAGACTATGTTCCGAATTATTGCCTTGAAGGAAACTTACTCGAACACAAAATATCTATCAAAATATCATGGGTGAATGAATATAAGCTAATATTTTGTGCTAAAAGCTTTTTAGTGGAGCGTCCAGGCGGCCGGGTCGCCCCCGATGAACAACCTAGACCCTCTGATGCCGTGACGGCATCGGCACCAGTGCCATCTTCTGTGGCTGTCTTGCAAACCACAACGCAGGCTGCAGAGTGATGCAGTTATGTCATACCCGGTGAGAACCTTTCATACTACATCAATACCTAATCTAAAATGTTAACGTCAAAAGATGCTAATTAAGTCGTGGAGCCTTATAAGCCTAACCTTACATCAACTAAAAGATGCTACTAATGCGTGGAGCGATAGAGCCCTGACTTCAGTCCCCCTGCCTACTCCTTAATCCTATATTAAGAGAAACTGTGGAACTAAAAGATGTTACTAACGCGTGGAGCGTTATAACCAAACTATCTCATATCCTGAAAGAAAAATAGTCCCCTGTGTACCACGGCGTTCAAGACCGCCCAGAGCACAGCATCGACCTTTCCCATTTCCTTTAGAGCCCTGACTTCAGTCCCCCTGCCTACTCCATAATCCTATATTAACAGAATCTGTAGTCATGTGGAATGAGCAGTTCATCGAGTTTATAATTGTTCGCATTTTCAATCTGCAGTTACGTTGAGTGAGCAGAGCACTAATCTTAACAATGCATTTATCGCCATATAATTAAATATTGAAAATACTGACTAGGTTGTACTGTGGAAGTACCCAGCCTCAAAGAAAATTTTTATTTACAGAAAAATACTGGAGCATTGCAGAGCACGCACTGCATATCAGACTGGCCGTGTCGCCGCGCTAATTATGTGGCTTGTCAAACATTAATTAAGATGATTATTTATAGACCCTAAAATCGTTTATGGTTATTTAGATGTAAAGTTAATTCATCACAAGTTATTTTTCAATCGGTTTCGTCAAATTGTGCATTGATTTGACTACCAACAAAAGGATGTTATCTAAAAAGTAAGTAATTTGTCCATTTGATTTTGTTAATACGCTAAATGCTTTGATAATTCATAAGTAAATCAGAAAATGTTTTTAGGATTATTATTATTTATTTCAACAATAATTTCACGACCAAAATATTGTGAAACAGTGTTCTTTTGTATTTAATTAATTTCTAGTAAAGTTATAAGTAGATACTTCCAAAATTCCTTCATAATTTAATAATGATTTTTAGAATTTATTTGAATTGATTTGTGTAATGTTTTGATTATTATTTCAAGCCTCGTAAGGCTTGAACTTCCTATGAAAAATAAATTAATTAAGGGATCTATCGCTCTTAAAATTCATGAATAATTAATTTAGGATTTTTGGAAGCAGGTTTAGATTTTTCTACGCAAGTTTTCATAATGTTTCAATTTTCTGACGCCATCTCTAAATTATGGGAAGATGGCGTCCATTTGCAATAAATATGAATAACTTCCTTGGACAAATAAATTAATTTAAGGTTTCTATCATTCTTAAAATTCATGAATAATTAATTTAGGATTTTTGGAAGTAGATTTAGATTTTTCTATGTAAGTTTTCATAATGTTTTAATTTTCTGACGCCATCTCTAAATTATGGGAAGATGGCGTCCATTTGCAATAAATGTGAATAACTTCCTTGGACAAATAAATTAATTTAAGGTTTCTATCATTCTTAAAATTCATGAATAATTAATTTAGGATTTTTGGAAGTAGATTTAGATTTTTCTATGTAAGTTTTCATAATGTTTTAATTTTCTGACGCCATCTCTAAATTATGGGAAGATGGCGTCCATTTGCAATAAATGTGAATAGCTTCCTTGGACAAATAAATTAATTTAAGGTTTCTATCATTCTTAAAATTCATGAATAATTAATTTAGGATTTTTGGAAGTAGATTTAGATTTTTCTATGTAAGTTTTCATAATGTTTTAATTTTATAACGCCATCTTTAAAAAGTCTCAAGCGGAAGCTTGGCAGGTGGGGAAGATGGCGTCCATTTGAAATGAAATGTGATAAAATATGAACACTTTTGGTTGAGCGGTCAAACTGTTAACATGTGAGCTAAAACTTTAATAAAGCAATTTGAGTTTTGTTGAGTTTGTTGTTTGAACTTTCTTTTAAAACTATTTTGTGATTTTACAATAAAATAATTCGTTAAAAAGTGTGTTGCTTAAAGCTTAAATAAAGAGAATAGTTAAGAGTAATGTTTTAATGCAGAAACGAGGTCAACGTTTCTGCCTCTTTTATTTTTAAAAAGCTTAGGCCTCTGGCATTTTTCGATATATTTATTATTATAAAATCAACTCAGTCTCAACATTATACTTCTCAGTTCTGTGTTTCCTTCGACAGTGACCTACGTGTCAAGAAAGTCGTTCCTGTAAATAAACAAATTTGCCATAGATATTTTCATACTCGTTAATTTCGCGCGTGGTTTGATAATACCGCGCCCTACGCGCGAAATTATCAAACAAGGTAGTTTTATTTTGTAACCTTAAAAACTAAAACAAACTCAAAGGATTAATTAAAATTTATTTTACACATAAGATCTACACAATTCCCCCCCTAAAATTGCGTATAATATATAACTAAATGTGAAATATTCATTGACTTACCTCTTATTCAAATCTCCCGAAAAAATAGATTGATTGCGCGGGAAAAATAAAAGAGCGCGGCCTTCCTCTCTGCTTGCTCGGTGGAAACTGACAGTGCTCGGGGGGGTTGGGGGGCGTAGAGCTATGATTTTACTAACATTGCGGGCGCGTATTGTTGATAGTTTTAGAGAAACCAAGGGGCGCGAAATTATCAACCGCGCGGTAATAGCATACTCTCCCCTACCTTATCAAATTACAGCGTCACAAAACAAAATAACTTACTTCAGCGTTTTTCATAAAATTATACAGAACCCGCCTAAATTCAATAGTATCCGAATTCCCTGCATTTTAGAAAAAAACTCGGTCACAGCTGAATGGGCGTGCGAAAGGAATAAAATTTGACCCTGGCAACTTTTATTTATTTTAATTTTCGAAATGGCCCAAAGGACTCGAATCCAGGCTGCTAAAAAATAAAACTTTTTCTTGAGAGTAGAGCTAGCAAGCTATAGAATGCTCAGTTACAAAGTTCCTTAGCGCGCTAAGGGTGAACATTGAATAAACTTCACATGGCTTCTTCAATTGCTTCTTGGCTGTTATTTTTTAAAATGTAATACTAAGCAGGTACTTAAGTCTTTTGTAAATTTTATTATCTTCGCGAAAGTAAAACATTACCTAAGTATCTACACTAGAATTAGATATGTAGGTACTATTAGGTTATTAGGTGTATGTAGGTATAAGTACTTACTACTCGTACTTAGGTGGGTATAATAATTTGCTTGTTTTGGTTTTACACATAAAGGCCATCATTAATAAACGTGGTGTAAAGTTACACCGGGTGTAACTTAGGAGTAACCATAATTTTTTTGGAGTTTAGACCTGGCGTAACTTTAAACCACGTTTATTAATGATGGCCTAAATATCCTATCCTATAAATATTATAAAGGCGAAAGTTTGTAAGTATGGATGTATGGATGTATGGATGTTTGTTACTCTTTCACGCAAAAACGGCTGGACCGATTTGGTTGAAATTTGGTATGTAGATAGGTGATACCCTGGATTAACACATAGGCTACTTTTTATCCCGATATTCCCGCGGGAACGGGACTTACGCGGGTGAAACCGCGGGGCGCAGCTAGTTTACAATATTTATTCAAAAAGAACGACCTCTGTGGCGCAGTGGGTGAAAGCCCGTTTGGGACGCAGAAGGTTGCGGGTTCGATCCCCGCCGCGGGATAAATGTTTGTATGATCTGCAAATATTTATCTCGGGTCTGGATGTTTTTAAGTATACTTAATATGAATGTATTTACAAACAAAAAAGTATATAAGTAGTAGGTACCTATATCAGTTGTCTGGTTCCCATAGTACACGATATGCTTAGTTTGGGGCTAGATGATGCTGTGTGAAAGGTCCAGCATTATTTATTTATTTATTATTATTTATTCAAATGTCATGGTTTGTTTAATGTATTGTTTTGTATTGTCATCTATAGCTAGCTTCACCTTACTCCGTGCTCTCCTATTTCGCCATCACAACATAACAATGGTTCCTTTTTTAAATCTTTTGTTTAAAAGTAGAATGTTTTTGAATTTCGAACAAATTCTTTTTGCTTGTTCTCATGTTTGACACGGAATAAATGTAGCGTTACGAACAAAATAGTTGAGGTTTTATTTTTCAGTTAATTCATTTGGTGTAGTATGAACGGAATTTAGAAAATGCATTTCATTGGGAAACTTTTGCAGGTAGATCGCTAGATTTTTTTTCGGAAACAAAATTCCAGTTCACTTTTTTCGATTCCATTTTATGATAATATAGGTAATAGATATATAAAAAAAATTTGACACAATATTACAGAGACACAAAATTAGAATAGATAGATAAGATAGATAAGATAGATAATTCTTTGTTGTATACACAAACACACAGCGAAGAAGATATATAAGAAAAAAATACACTTAACTTTAGGTAGACAACTGGCGGCCTTATCGGTGAAAGCGATCTCTTCCAGGCAACCATTTACGTGAGAAAAGCATTATAGGCATAAATGGAAGGCGGTAATAACGTTTATTTTTAATTTTTAATATTAGGTAATCTGAAAATACAATTCAAAATAAGATTGTACCTATGTATTGTTTAATGTGAATATTTACCCAACACTTTTGTACGTGTCATTACTTTAAGTTTTGGGACATGCCGGGTAGGTACACTCAATAACGTAAGTTTTGGGCGGGGGTGTTGCAGACGGGCAATTTTTTTTTAAATAATCTAATCCCGACGAAAACGCGGATGCCGTTGACATAATGTTACACACTAAAAGTAGAATGAGGTTAGTCACCAATCATCATCAATGGCCTTTTTCATCTACAAGAGATGATTTATGCAGCGTCCGTTTGGTTGGTCCGGCACTTACGGAGATGGCTAGTAAGGCCGATACGGGAGCGACAGCTACGACCGCAAAGTGGACACAGATGTGTTCCCTGTGTTGAAGTTGGGAGTGAGGAGAGTGTGGCGCGCTGATGACGTTGCTCGCGCTTGTGAGCCAGTGAGTCGAACCAGGTATCAGCTATTAGAATATACCATAGGTAATCATCTAAGTGTGAAGACAACTGGTTGACCAAATAAAAAGGAGTCACGATCCTCAGTAGTGAGGGAACGATTGTGGAGGGGGAATCATCTAAGTAAAGTATTAGTCTAGGATTGACAATCTAGCTCTAGGTAAGTACATTCCAGACAAAAGCAAAATTTTAAAAATTACTCTTGAGACGATCCAAAACATCCAAAAAGAACGGGGAAAAGGTTTGTCTGACAATGCTCAATGAAAGAATAAATAAAAACATTTTGACAGCTCAATAAACCCAGTACAATATCCCCAGTGGCGACCACACGAATATCAATATCGTGATAAAAATCAATGCGTAATACGAAACGTCAATACTTTTTGAATTATTGTCAATATTTTTGCATAATTTTATACTTATCGAAGTATCAAATGCCAAGGTAGGTATTTTACATTTTTTATTAAGTAGGTACCTAACCTACCTAATAGGATTTTTTTTCTTCGTTTTTAGGTGCTTTTCTGATAAAAAAAACACTAGGAAGTAACTATGGGCCTAATGTTTTTGGAAAAATTAAAAATCCTACATTTTAGTATACTATAAAATGTACCGGCCTTTCCTTGCCTCGATACATTTTTTTATGAAAACGAAAATGTACGTTTTTATTTTGACCTTGATTTACAAACCAAATAGTATGTATACTTGAACGCCGAAAAACTTTTTTTTTTATAACGTCAGAAAATCCGATAAGGATATCCGACCGCCGTGGGGACAGCGGTAGGGGTCGGACTCTCACCTAAAAACAGACGCGTGGCCTCCATGCATGTCAAGGGGCTCCGGGACCTCCTACGGAACACACCGGTGCCCCTCTCGCATTTTGCCTAAGCACTGTCCCGGGAATGGTACCCTAACTACCTACTTACTAGCCGAAGCAGCGGTCATTCGTTTCTACAACCTACTTAGAACGAAAAGCACTCGCCGAGCCAGTTTCATTGTTTTGCCTAAGATACGAACTAACTATGGGAAAAAAACGATAGTCTTTGAAGGCGCACAGATCTATAACAAACTACCTTCAAAAATTTAAAGAAAGAAAGAAACTTTTATTTTGTGCCACAGACAGAAGAATATTATAATGCAGGTACATTGTAACACTACTGAACTAAAATAAGCTAGACATAATCTGATTAGTACCTATACTCTTAAATTAAATAACTATAAGTGACCGCATAATAGGTCGTCACTCAGCAAAATGTTACGGCAGCCGAAGCTACTGTAACGCTGGTCTTCCAGCTTTAAAGTGTAAGTTCATTTAACGCATTCAAAACAAAACTACACAGTCATATTACCAACGATCACACCTTACTCAATATGCGTTAAATGAGCATAACCTGCAATAATGATCCATCTTTATGTACTTACTTGCACGGAAATGGCCAAGATTAACATAAACTTAGTTCTCATGTAAGTGAAATTGTTTTGTCTTTGTGAGAATAAATTTATTAAAACCTGAAAACCTGAACGAGATGCTCAAAGCAGAACCTAGAACTGTCTCTCCTGTGTTGTGTTGTATGGGAACAACGAACCACAAACAACATTTTTTTGCTGTAAGTTCTTCCCCTAGCATTTCCTTGCTTCAAGATTGTAAACTTAAGTTAAGACCTTTCTGAATAAGCTCGGCGCTCGTGGTCGTGCTTGCTTAGTCGTTCTTGATAGATCGTCGAAGTTAAGCAACGCTCGAAACGGTCTGTAAGTGGATGGGTGACCGCCAGTGGCATTTTCATCTGAGCGCTTCCGTGCTTCGGAGGGCACGTTAAATTGTCGGTCCCGGCTATTTAAGTCGTTAAGCCATGACGGAGGCCTTAAGGCGGCCTAAAAACTCCGTCGCCAGAGTTGGCCACTGACTTATACGAACTTACTTTTGAATAAGTTCATTTCATTTCATTTATTGCGTAAGTAGGTACACGTCATACACATTAATATACACAAACATTTAGGATTTCTATCGCTCTATTCAATAGTTGCCGGTCTACAAAGCCCCCATAGACACTTTTATCTAATATCACACTATGTAGACCCATGTCAATCTAGAATCCCGACATGCCACTGGTCTTGTGTGTGTTCATACTACAAACCAGTCGCGGGTTCGATTCAACATTTTCATTTAACCAACTTGAAAAAATAAGGTTCTATGGCTGTATTTAAAAAAGGAGGTTCGGATGTCATTAAAATTTCTTCAGTAGGACCGCTGGGATCACGTCTTAGAATAGTCTTAGAACTAATTTAATCCTGTACTTTCGCGTCTTTTGGTTTGGGGCTAGGTGATCTTAAAACTAAAAGTCAAGCTCCAGTAAGTAAGTAAGTTCGTATGAGTCAGTGGCCAACTCTGGTGACGGAGTTTTTAGGCCGCCTCAAGGCCTCCGTCATGGCTTAACGACTTAAATAGCCGGGACCGACAATTTAACGTGCCCTCCGAAGCACGGAAGCGCTCAGATGAAAATGCCACTGGCAGTCACCCATCCACTTACAGACCGTTTCGAACGTTGCTTAACTTCGACGATCTATCAAGAACGACTAAGCAAGCACGACCACGAGCGCTTCCAACAAGCTCCAGTGGCGGGGGGGAAAGCGTCAATATGAGTGGACCGATTTTTTAAAAATCGGTCCACTCATATTCTCTTCTCATTATCGGGAGGTGCTTTAGGTACTCTCGAGGTGATCATAGCTCTAAATAAATTTTATTCCCGAGGGATTGATTTCTCGATTGTTAACGAGATTTCTCGTAAAAATTAAAAAAACCTAAGGTGCATTTACACGATGCGATTTCAACCCATACGATATCGTATCGCAGGGCAATTTTTCATGTGTACGCTCATCGTATGCAATTTGCCATAGATAGCGCGATGTTCGGATTGTTGGCACGTTCAATGGACGGGATTTAGCAAATCGTACGAAAAATCGCACCGTGTAAATACACCTTTATCCTTTCTTGCATTTGTCTATGTAGGTAAGTAGGTACTTAATACGACATTGGACGATTTTTTCCCATCTCTCAAAATAAAATAGTAAAAATATTTTTTTGTTTAGGGTAAAAGCGGGTATCCCCGGTCAGGCGACAATGCCGGTCACCTCAATAGCGCCCAAATTACATGGTATATGCGCATATAAATATAAATTGTAGGTGCCACAAGTAGCCCCCGCCCCAACATACCGGCCCCCACTCGGTTCCAAGCATGCGTTAGGAAGAACCGTACGTTTGTTTGTTTTGCGAAACTCTCTTGTAACTTTTAGGTTGGGGAATATAAGATGTTAGTGTCTTGATTTTCGTATTTCATGCATTGTCATCGATGATTATTATCGTATAGTTATTTAGCTACCCATTTGATCACAAAGTTCTCGCACTTTACTACAGGTTTTCGACAAATTTAATATTTACCTGAAAAACATATAGATGGCTAATGGCGGTCATGCTGACCGGCATTATCCGCAAGTTATAAGTGTAAAGGAATTGTATGACATTTTCACATGTTTTATTTTGTGTTTCTTTTTTAACTCCTCGTGCTCCATAACTTTCCATAGACAATACCCAAACAGAACTAGAATGTGTAGATATCTCCCAGAGTCCTGCAATCGCTATTATACAATGCCATTTCCTCAATTTCAGGCAAAGATCTTTCACCAGGAGCAAAAATGCATGCCAAGTGATAATTTGATCGTAATAACGATTTCTGGTCAAGGTCTAGGCTTGGGGCTCACAATGAGTGAGTCCCCCAAAGGCTATATGTGTTACTTGTACCGTTAAAATTCTTGACCGGTCTTGCCCACCTACTGACCGGCATTACCCGACATGTCGGCAATACCGGTCAAAGCCACTTTTTTTTTAAACAGCTATTTTTGACATTGTTTTTATTATATCTGATCGCAATGGTGGTGATTATTTTAGAAGAATACTTGCAGTTTTATTTTATAAAAGTTGTTTAACGATACGTTAATTTTTCAATGAATGGGAGCTATTTCTGCTTAGGTGACCGCCAATACCCTGCCTTACCCTAATCTACTATGAACGCGCATAATATCCTTTTGTTGTCAAAAAGAAAACATGACATGACGTCCTACAAAACGTCAAGTGTCAAAACATGGCCACTTTGACACAGATTATTTTCCTACCTTAATTTTAGTAATTCCATTTAATAAATAAATAATGCTGGACTTTCCACACAGCATCATCTAGCCCCAAAGTAAGCAGAGCTTGTGTTATGGGTGATATGACTGATATACTACATATATACTTTTTGTTTGTAAATACATACTGTACATAGAAACACCCAGACACGAGACAAACAAGATCATACAAACATTGGTCCCGCCGCGGGGATCGAACCCGCAACCTTTTGCGTTGCAGGCGGGCCTTCGCCCACTGCGCCAATTGCCCATTAATGGGACAAAATGATCATCATCCGCAACCTGACTTCACCTCTGGGCATAGGCCTCCGATCTTGTACAGTCGCGTTCAATAAGATGTATACACTCCATAATGTTTCAACCCATGTACAGGTCAACATGTCCAACAATGTGCTGGTATTTTTATTTATTTCGCCACTAGTTCAATGTGAAATCCATTTCCGCTTTTTGTTTTTAACCTACATCTATTAGTTTTAGTGTGATATTAATTTTAAAAGTATGGAGTGTATACATCTTATTGTCCGTGACTGTACCAGCCTTAATCACTGTTGGCCTACGACGTTCATATCGTCCGCCCATCTCTCTGCCTTTAAAACTTGTTCACTAAAGTTAAAATGTAAGCAGGGCCTGTTTAACCCTTAGGCTAATTAGGCTGCAGCCTAGGGCGCGAGGATCGGGGGGGCGCGATGAAATCGTATCTTCGCAAGCACTATAAATCTAGTTTTCACACCCGGTCCAAGAAAACCATACATTTTATCGTCTCACATTCTTAACAGAAAGTAGACCATTTCTCCCTCCTAAAAAACAAAATGGCCGGCGGGAGGTAAAGTTGTATGGGATTTCATTTCTCCCTCTGAACCTCATGTGAACAGATAAGTAATGAGATTTGAATTTTGAACTTCAACATTTCTATTAAAATTTTTACTATTGAGTCCACACCCAATAGAACTAATACGAAAAAAAAAAGAAAAAATGTGGCAACTAATCTTTTTCTTCCGAATTTATTTTTGATGTTTCTATGAAAATGTTTACCATAGAGACCTGCACCAAGTAGAATTTATTCAAACTTAAGGAAAAAGTGTGGCTAATGCCTCCAAACTATAGATGATCTAATGTTGTTGCATATTAATGCTAATATATTTTTTGAGAACGAAAGGACGACCTCAATAAAATATTTTTTGAGAATAAACGGACGACCTCGACTCCTTCGATAGCGGGTGGTGGAAGCTATCGAAGGAGAGAGATGGTTGGAAAGAATTGGGGGAGACCTTTGCCCAGCAGTGGGACAGTATAGGTTGAATAAAAATAACGAATTGATTATTATTATTCTACCTATAAAACCTGGCTTGCTTGCTATTTTCTGGGTGTAAGTATTCACTATTTTTCTCGCAGTACCTATGTGTGAAAAGCAGAGTATTCACCTCGGGGTTAAAGCTGTCTTAGTCTTGGGCGCTCTTGAATCCCTCGCTGTCTCAGGAGCTGTATTTTAGTTATATGTATTTATAATAATTATATAAACTGCACGATATAGCAATAATAAAGTATATTATATTTATTTATTTTATTTATTTATTTATAAATTTTACATTGTCTTTACAGCTAACACCAATGCGACAATGAAAAGCCTAAACTACATTTCTTTTACATAAAAAATCTAATACAGTATTTGTGAATTTCGTCACGCTAATAACGAATATGTCAACATCTTCGGCCACACAAAGGTTATTGATTGTGATTAGGGCTCGCGTAAAAGGCGATTCACTGAGGAGATTTGTACGTGCCTTTGGGATTGCGAGTAGCCTAGGCCGTCGGCGCGCACCCACGTAGTTATTAGGTACGTTCAGATTTACACACGCGAGCACTCTCGGATTGAGCACCATACCTCTCAGAAGTTGAAAAATGTATAAAACTAGCATAATTTCTCGTCTTACTTCTAGTTTAAAATAACCTACCATGCTTAGAATAGGGTGGGGTACATCAAGGGATAAAAGGGGTAAACCCCATACATTTTTAAATACAGAAACCTAGTAAACTTGTTCTGGATTTTTTCCACCATACTGCTGTATTTTTTTTCATGCGGGCTCCAGATCATAGCACCATACTCAAGTCTACTTCTCACAAGGGCGTTATAGAGCACCTTAATAGTTTCTAAGTTGTGAAAGTCACAGCTTTGTCGCAGTATAAAGCCTAGGTTTCTAAAAGCCTTCTTGCAGACATCCACAACATGTTCACGAAAGTTAAGATTACTGTCCATGCGAATTCCTAAGTCACGCACCACTTGAACTCTACCTATGCTGTTTACATCCAGCTTATAGTCGTGAATAATCTGGTTCCGTGCTCGGCCGTAGGTGATAGTACAACATTTCGAACTATTGAAGAAAAGTTTGTTATTGTGACTCCACTGCACAACACGGTCGATATCCCTTTGCAGTTTCTCACAGTCCGAGTCGTCGTCGATCTGTAGTAAAATCTTTAGATCGTCAGCGAACAGAAGACAGGTAGAATTACGAATGACATTAGGTAAGTCATTGATCATTATTAAAAATTCAAGGGGCCCCGAGGTTGCTTCCTTGACTTACCCCAGAATTTGTATAAAACGTGTCAGATAGGTACCCGCCAAAGTCCACATACTGCATTCTACCCCTCAAGTAGCTAGCAAAGAGTTCTAATAATTCAACACTGAATCCTATGGATGATAGTTTTTTCAAAAGCACATCATTATCTACAGTGTCGAACGCCTTGCGGAAATCAAAGTACGCTGCATCCACTTGCGCCCCAGAGTCAACGGCAGGGACAGCATAGGTCATGAAGCATAGCATATTACTGTCTGTACTCCGACCTGGCCTATATGATACAGTTATAACAAAAAAACTTTATAGAATATGGACCTATAGTAAATAAGTGTTCGAACTAATACAACAATTATAGCCAATAATATTTAGAACAACTGCACATAGATCAAATATACGTTAGTCTATACTTATGTATAGCAAACACTAACAGTGTCACCAATAAACACTATGTAAAGTTTTTCTTTAGTTCAACTTAAGAATAAGCAAAATGGCAACCAATAAACCATTTAGAAAGTTCCACCTTGCATAACTTTGACATTTCTTTCATACAAACGCTATTCCGAAGTTCCACCAGCTAGCACCCTTGTTTAAATTTAGTGTAACCACAGAATATATATTAGTAGGTACTGTAAAAATATTTTCATAGGTACCACCAAAGAGTTCGTATATATTTTACTCGTACATACCAAGGAGTTTTTGTTTAAGTTCTTCCAGATAAATTTACAGGAGAAAAAAATAACTTTATCTGGAACAAATCTTACATTCAGGTTTTATAAAATAAAAATCGTAATTTGATAATAAAAACGAGCGCGGAAATCAAAAATGATTTTGTAATAAAAAAAATTACATGTGAAATATTGGCGAATGCACAAAAAGTGCGAAGCCATTATGAGAAAAAAAAACAAGAATGACAAACAAAATGACCAATTCAGTCAGCTTTCATAGACAAAATGATACTTATTTTGAGGTTTCTCGTTGGATGCGATGTTGCCGATCTGTGCATCTTCACGTAACAGAAGGACAGTTACCTCAGAGTTCCACCTTGTTTATTGGTCAGAATTTTTTTCTGACTTATTCTGAATTAACGCAAGGTACAGCTATGCGATGTGTAAATTTGATAGAACTTCGGAATAACTAGTTTTTATTGGTGAGACGGTATTAGTACAAGTGGGTTTATAGAAAAAGTATGAACACCAGCCTGCAGTCATGTGTCATGATTTTGGTCATTTTGGACGCGCAGATTAAAAGACAACGTCAGTTTCGTTTGCAGATCGATCTGCAAACTTACAATAAGTAGTATGACTACGAATCATGTTAACTTTTTTACAAACAAAGACAAAAGTAAGTATTAAACTACTGTTGCCGACCGTAACACACATGGTGGGGGCGCGTCCTGATTATTAGCCTAAGGCGGTCAGAACTCTTGATCAGCCGCTGAATGTAAGTTGGTATGTCGGTACCTAAGCACCTACAGTGAGCATTACCAACTTTACTTTAGAGCCTGTAGTACCCTGCCATTTTGTAAGCGGGACAGCGAGTGTGATTTGTTCGGCGTGTGAGGAGTACAGAGCTATGGATGCGCAGTGTTATTTACGGCGCTAAAACACTTTTTAGCTAATTAAAAGTACAAAAACAAAAAAAGATCAAAATTCTGAACAACGGGACCACGTAGTGTACTAAGCTGAGTTTAGATACAAAGTTTTACTAGTCTAGCTAAAGTATTTATTGAGTACTTTTGTTTTTAAGTAAAATTCAGAGGGAAGTTTGAGATTATTTTCTATCGAGAAAATATTTAGTAATCGTGTTTTCACTACAATGGAGGAACAGTTTATATCCTCAACTATAATATATATTTTTTTCAATAATATTGGTTCAATACTTTTATATATGATCCAGAGTCGAAGCAGTTTTGAGGTAGTAACCCCCAGCGAGACGCTTTATTGAGGGGGCTAGGTACTAATTAGTGACACTTAGTAGTACCTAAGTACCTACTTAGGATCTGTGTTTTGTACCTGTGACTTTAAGTAAGAGTAGCGAGCACCGCAAGTGAATCCGCGGGCTACAGCTAGTGTAAAAAACAGACAGAAACAAGACAACAATGTTGTTCGTAATGGTTTGAAAATATTTGTTGATGATATCTCTACTTTTGTTAACACACGGGCAACTATTGTCGCCATAAACGCCGTGTTACAGTGGGATAGTGGGGCAGTGCCTTGATTTTCAGTTGGTAGAGGGGTAGTGCCTTTTTAATCCGTAGGCTATGGTTTAAAAGGAAACCTATGCATTTGATGTATAGATTTTGAAAAAAAAAGTTTTTGGTTACGAAATCTAAAACTTTATAGATAAACTAGCTGCGCTCCCGCGGTGTAACCCGCGGTCCCTCGGGATTTTTTCGGGATAAAAAGTAGCCTATGTCCGTCCCTGGGATACAACCTTTATCCATGCCAATTTTCAGCCTAATCTGTTCAGTGGTTTGGGCGTGAAAAGGTAACAAACAGACAGACAGATAGACAGACAGACAGACAGAGTAACTTTCACATTTATAATATTAGTATGGAAGTATGGATGGATATGGATGGATAAAATCAATGCTGGACTTTCCACGCAACATCATTTAACCCCTAAATAAGCAGAGCTTGTGTTAAGAGTACAACATCATGACTGATATACTAATTTATATACTTTTTGTTTATAAATACATACATATTATACATAGAAAACACCCAGACCCGAGACAAATATTTGCAGATCATACAAACATTTGACCGAACGAACCCGCAACCTTCTGCGTCGCAAGCAGACCTTCGCCCACTGCGCTACAGAGGTTGTCGATTGTTTTTTCTTTAACTCTAAATGCTGAAGGAAAACATCGTTAAGAAACAATTAAGAAACCAGTTACGCTCCATCCACGTAAGTATGTAAAAATGGGCGTAATTTAAAATACTTATATTTGGGCGTCCATAAGTAAGATCACAGAATACATATAGGTAAGATAATGGCCACTGACTCATACGAACTTACTCAAAGTTATGATTCTATTTGATACCAAATTATGTCCTGTATATTTCCAAAATATTTGAGTCCGTCATTTTCAACACAAGAACACCATACAAATTGCTACAGCCAATTAAGAGTCTACAGCATTCAGCGGATATTGATACTGGGCTTTTTATGGGCACCGTTTAGAGGAAACGTGTTTGGGAAATATTTGAGGTGGCAGGTTCTGTTCTTGTATGACACGCTCGTGGCTTGCTTTGTTTGTTCTACATAGATCACCGGATGTTAAGCAACGTTCTCATCTGTCAGTTAGTGGATGGTTGACTGCAAGTGGCATTAACAACTGAGTGCTTCTGTGCTTCGGAGGGCACGTTAATTTGTCGGTCACTCACTATCTACGCCTGTTCCAAGTTTCATACAAATCGGTTTACTGGTTTAGGCGTTATTGAAACAATGATCAAATGATTTGAGAGAATGTCTACCGCGCCTTGGGGATACAGTCGTGATCCTGTGTTGTTGTTGTGGAAACAAACATACAAATCCAAACATTTAAACATACTCACAAACATTCAGATTTATTATACGAGTAGGTATTAGTAGGATAATGACGAAAAGGGCATGACATTGATATGCATTTTTTAAATTATAAATAAATATAAATAACGCTGGACATTTTACACAGCATCATCTAGCCCCAAACTACGCAAAGCTTGTACTATGGGAACCAGAAAACTGATATACTTATTTACTTTTTTCTTTGTATACATTACATACTTATAGAAACACCCAGACCCGAGATAAATATTTGCAGATCATACTAACATTTATCCCGCGGCGGGGATTGAACCCGCAACTTTCTGCGTCCCAAGCGGGCTTTCACCCACTGTGCCACAGAGGTCATCAATTCATAAAAATGGCGTCTCTCAGCTTTTGGCGGGTAGTTTTTTAAAGCAAGAAAAATGGTCTTCACTAAATTCTTACAACGAACAATGAAACCTACAATATTTTGAAATTTTTCTTTTGAAATATTTTATTTTATTCATCATTATCATTGAAGTCCGTTAGTCTTTTAGGACGCGTCCTTAAAATATGCGTCCAAAAACTCAGTAATTAGTTAACCCTAACGAAGGGGAACGTGGGAATAAGAGTCACTAGAATTGTTTTACAACAATACATGTATGGAGACGAAATTAAATAATAAGTTTATAATTATAACATATCAGGCTCACAATTTTTCTAGTCGTACTTGAGAGATAGTCAAAATGACAAAGGCATTTACATAATAATTAAAAAAAAACTTAAAAAACTACTGTTATCTCCAAGACGCGGTAGACATTTTCTCTGTTATTTTTCTATACCAGATCCTTTGAAAATGTCTAAGGGGGTAGGCAAAGGCATGTCCAAATCGTATTTGATACACATCCCCACATTTTGCAGAGAAGTATACCATAAGTAACTGGTTGCTATCCCATCACAGCACTATCAGTATCACAATAGTAAAAATGAAAAATAAATTATTTACCCTGCGTCTTACGTGGGCGATCTGGACGCGAACGCGGAAACAGTCGATTTACTATTAAAGTGTCTTATGTGACCGGTGCGCAGCGGCGCGGCGCGTATTCAATCGAACGCGATCAGAATTTTGACGCTATGTATGATTTGACGTAAACTATGTAGGACGATTCGCACGCACTTCGACAGACTCGCCGCGAGTGCCGCGACGCGCCGCACTGCATCGAATCGCATCGCATCGCTTCGCAATCGCGTTCGCGTCAAGTCACCCACGTGAGAGAGTAATTAATTTTAGTACCTATTATATTTGTATCCACTCCACATATTCCTTTGTCCAGTGAGATGCACCAAATTCTTTGGGCGTGCAGTAGGCGTCACAATTAAATATATTACGAAATGACGCCCACTGAACAATGAACGCAGTGTAGGGTTAAAAATGTTATAATAAACGAATCATTCATTGTAAGTCAAATTTTTTCGGGATAAAAAGTAGCCTATGTCCTGGGATACAACCTTTATCCATGCCAATTTTCAGTCTAATCTGTTCAGTGGTTTGGGCGTGAAAAGATAACAGACAGACAGAGTTACTTTCACATTTATAATATTAGTATAGAAGTATGGATTTTTGTTGTTAGTAATCCAAATTACGGAAATGGCCCTTTATTTTAGTTCTGAAAAGTCTTTATTAATGCTGGGTTCGATTCCCATCCAGAACAAAATATCTGGTTTGAAAAATAATTAAGTTTGTTTTACTTTTTTATTAATGCCTCTAGTCTTAAATGACGATAATAAACGTGGTGTAAAGTTACGCCGGGTGTAACTTAGGAGTAACCATACCATGTAGTTTAGACCTGGCGTAACTTTACACCACATTTATTAATAACGGCCAAAGGGTAAGTCAAGTTTAGTTTATTTATTATATATACATCTATATATATGTATATTATTAGTTAATAGATTAGGCAACTCTTAAGTTCCTTTAATTTTTTGCACCCGTTCAATCTTCCATGCATTTACACTCCTCTCCATCCAAAGGTTGCCTGGAAGAGATCGCTTCTCAGCGATAAGGCCGCCCATTGTGCATTGTATTATGGTTCACTTTTCCACTGTATTTTGTAGTTATAAGGTGTGAATTGTACAATAAAGTATTTTCGTTCATTCATTCAAGATGCCCTGTTGTGTTTAGCGAACTTACTTGAACGGCTGAACCGATTTTAATGAGATTTTAATTGTGAACGGAGCCGCTGGCCAGCCGTTGTTTGCCAGGAAGCTAAATTCGATGCTAACCTAGATACTCTGTTAACACGTTCACTGCGCCATCATTTACAAAAAACTTTCAGCTGGTGCTTTGGAGACCTAAAAGATCTCGAAACTAACCTACCCTTTGGTGCATTTGAGACCTAATCAGTCTCCTAAAAATACAGTTTTGAAAGTCCTTGAATTCACCTTTAAATAGGAAGCAAATACGTATATTTGTCTTACTCATACTTAAAGAACTTTACACGTTAGAGCCTCCCGCAAGGAGTGAAACAAAACGATTATAGTCAACGCACAATACAAAAGTCCTGCAAGAGATCTGATAGATCTCGTAATGCAACGAACGTGTTAATGGTAGCTATCTGTTACAAATGCGGGTAGACTAATAGAAGGTTATCTAGAGGTTTATTTGTGACCAAGAGAAACGCAAGAATTGTGAAAAGTGTGAGCTCGATTCTCGCGGCGGGTCAAATGCCTTCGCCCACTGCATAGAGGTCGTTACTGGTGCTAAAATAAGTTCGTTTGTGTCAGTGGCCAATTCTGATGACGACCTCTGTGGCGCAGCGGGTGAAAACCCGCTTGGGACGCAGAAGGTTGTGGGATCGAATCCCGGCTGTGCATCAATGGATTTTGCGTTTCGTAAAATTTATATAAATATGCGCTTTAACACTCCATCCCTTTAGAATCCAGTTAGTATTCTTAATAGGCTTGCAACCTGTCACGTATGGTATGGAATACTGACTTCTGATGTGGGCATGTATCAAATATATTTTGGCCATGCCTCTGACTACCTTAGACATCTTTAAAGGATCTGAAAATGCCACTGGTGGTCACCCATCCACTTACAGATCGTTTCGAATGTTGCTTAACTTCGACAATCTCTGAACGACGAAGCAAGCACGACCACGAGCGCTCTATTCCTAGTGGATCCCACTCTTATATAAAACTGAAAGTTTGTGAGTTTGTTTAGATGTTTATATGTTTGTGTATCAATCACGCCTAAACCAGTGAACCGATTTGGATGAAACTTGGAATAGGCGTAGATAGTGACCTGGAATAGCGTTATAGGCTATTCAAAATGTTGGACGCGAGCGCCGCGCGCAGAAGCTAGTAATTATACAAATTTTGTACCTATGAGCTACCGATAATAAATAAATAAATAATGCTGGACTTTTCACACAGCATCATCTAGCCCCAAACTAAGCAAAGCTTGTACTATGGGAACCAGATACTTTTTGTTTGTAAATACATACATATTATACATAGAAACACCCAGACCCGAGATAAATATTTGCAGATCATACAAACATTTATCCCGCGGCGGGGATCGAACCCGCAACCTTCTGCGTCCCAAGCGGGCTTTCACCCACTGCGCCACAGAGGTCGTCAAATCGTCGTGGTAATGACAGCCAATATTAGATAGGTAAGGTAGTAATATCTAGGTACTTATTAGGTAGACAATAAGCATTGAAGCAGATTGAAATTGAATTAAAAACTTTTAATTATACCAGTCTAATAAGTAATCACGAGTGTATTCACGCACGGTCATTGAAACAATGACCCAAATAAAATAACAATGCGTTCTTATTTCAATCCTTTCGTGCATCGAATTCCATTCGAAATTCAAACCAAATTGACGGTTGCGCGGGAATCATAGAACATCGTGTGTGAATGACGTATTGTAAGATGACTTTGACAGCCAAATTATATCTTTTGGATTGCGCCTGAGTTGTGGCGCGGATAGAGCGGGAGCTGGTGGGAAAAATAAGATTTTATATGATTTTTTAAAGTACCAAGTATTATATAGATCTTCGGTTAATGTTATAGAAATGTATTCTCAAAAAAGACACAAAGTCACTTTATGAGAAAAGTGTAAAATGTAAGTGTAATAAGTGTAAAATAGGTTGTATCTGTAAGGTTAGAGATTGTTTTTATTACAAAAACAAAACTTTAACTCTATTACGAGTAAGTGAGAGAGGTAAGTGTAAGGTCGCTCACAGCGAGAAGACCGCCCATTGTACTTCGCTTTAAATGTTTTCTTGTATCTTTGTTTGTATTTTGTAATGTCCATGTGGTGTACAATAAAGTATTTTCTATCTATCTATCTATCTATATCTTGCTAAGAAAATAAATATAGCTTATTAACTTGAAACATGTTATAGGTAGGTAGGGCACAAGCTTAGAGAAGCCTTTATCCAGCAGAGTGTGTAGTAACGCTGTGGATGATGATGAAGTGCTTCTAAACGTGTACCTACCCAGTGTTTAAATAAAATATGGACCGTAGATTAAGTTATTAGGTACTATATATAATGAAGTCTGAAATAAATTAATTATTAATTATTATTAAGGCTTAGCTAAGTAGGATTCAGTTAAGTGACGTTTTGCGCTATCTAAACATAAGTACCTACATACCTACTTAATAGATAAGGATAGGTGACTGATAAAAGGTGCCGACTAAAAGTCGATGTTAGACCACTCGCAGACTACAGACTGTCTATAGGCCGACAGTTGAGACGGGCTATACTTCTCCATACTCATTACGAGCCGAAGTATATTCAGTCTCAACTATCGGCCGATAGAAAGTCTGTGTAGTCTGAAAGGGGTCTTAATGGCTTTGAAAGAAGATGATTTAAAAAGAGATTATAACTCAGTAAGTACCTATATTTACCTACTATTATTTATTCTGAAATTTTAAATATCTACTTAATTCAACTTGTCAATTTACATATAATAGACAAAGATAAGAAAAACATTCAAAAAATATCTCAAAGGATTTCAAATTTCGCTTTGCATTTGTCTCTAATCGATTTAGACTCTAAAGTGTCAAGATAATCCAAAGTGAAGTCTACTGAGAGCACGTTTTGTAAAAACGTCGGCCGTTATTTTAGGTACATAATTACATATAAATTACAATTAAATATCAATACACCTTAGACATAAGTGGCGCTGGGCAGAACACTTGGCCAGATTTGGTAATGGCAGGTGTTGTAAGGCTCTGACCAAATAAATAATGCTGGAAACACACAGCATCATCTAGCCCCAAACTAAGCAAAGCTTGTACTATGGTAAATGGTATGGTAAAAAAATACCTAAGGGCGCTAGAAGCCGGGGCAGACCAGCCAGGTGAGTGAATGATTAGAGGCTACTGAGGGAAAGGCATGGATGAGATCAGCACAGGGTCGATTAGAGTGGCGCTTGATTCAGGAGGTTTATGTCCAGTGGGCTGTTATTTGAGCTGCCAATGATGATACTGACACTTTGAATTGATCTATAATTTGGTATAGTAACCCGGGTCCTTATTGTGTAACTCAACTGGCAATCGACATCGACTTCATTTGACGTTTGAAACCTAGCCTGAACTTTAATATGACATTTTCGTAAATCGATTTTTTGTTAGACAGTTCTAAGGCCGCGTCTGGCGTCTTACGGTCCTCGTATTTCAAAGACTACATCTAATGCCAATCAACCTGATAGTGATTCTGCTGTTTGAATAGTTAACGAGGCGTCTAGGGATTTATTTTAGAAAAGTATTTTATACAAAATAGTGAAATTTAAATAATGCTGCAGTAGTGTCTTTCAATCACCTGGCCTGATTAGGTTTAACGCCTTAAATATCTTCTTCAAATATATTTTTATCTAAAAAAAAATACTTTGACATTAAACAACATGGACGTTGAGTGGAAGTTGAGTTGAAGTCGAGATTACGACTAAAGATAATAATAATAATAAATAATAATGCTGGTCATTTCACACAGCATCATCTAGCCCCAAACTAAGCAAAGCTTGTACTATGGGAACCAGTTATCTGATATACTTATGGGTGTAAAATACTTGTTGACGATAGTCCCTACGTGTTACAACTAACCAAAATCCGTGTCCTAGGTTTTTCCTATTTTGCTGTAAGTACCTAAATAAATACTATGACAAAACTTTCGAAAATCTTCAAATGAATTGAACATACATAACTAACCAATATAATTATTATTACCTATGAGCCTAAAGATAAAGCTAAAATATAGCTGGCGAAAAATAGAGAGCAATGGCAATTCCCTTGAAAGGGGTTCTTGAAGAGCACTAACAAAGAAAAAAAACATACCTACCTAAGAAGAAGAGGGAGACTAAAATTAAAATGAAATAATAATATTTTGCATGAAATTAGTATGAAAAAATATTATAAATAACTATTACGAATTTGAATTGAATTAATTAATTAATGCATGGAATGTTAGGTAAGATTGTGTAATTATTCAAGAAATAAAAGGCTTTTTATTTTTATTTTATTTATTTATTTATTATGAGCCTAAAGTCGTACCAAGTTCAAATTACTTACATAAACTATTTTAAAAAATATGCCGTAAACTTTCGCCACCGAGCTCTCGCACTACAACGATGATTCGTTATATTTAGAGGATTATGCTTTAAGTTATTTTTAATCGAACTAAAGGGTTCAAAATGATATGTTCCGTATTATAATTGTATGTTTTGTGTATTTTAATATACATTTACATACAGACGTCCAACTGTCAGTTTACATTTACATAACTCAAAACTCACTGGTCCGATGTTTGTTGTTCTTGATAGGTTGGCAACGTTCAGCTAAGTTTTATGGGTGACCATTTTGGGTGAAGATCTACCTAAAAAAAAATGTGGAATCAGCTTCCCGCGTCTGTATTTCCGCTGAGCTACGACCCTGTTGTTTTTAAGAGAGTTAATAGGCACCTTCTAGGTAGGCGCGCTCCATGGTAGAACTCATTCTTGCCTGTGTAAGTTTAGAAGTCAGGACCCGACCCATTTATCATAAAAAAACAACAAAATAAATATGCAAGCAAATCTTTTTGAAGTGAAATCGTCTTTAGGCGCGTTTGGCAGTTTTGAGATGAGAAAAAAATCTTGGATCTACCTCGAAAAGGTCACGTGCGAGTCACGTGACTGCTCACTGATACGCCGCTATTTGTCAAGTTTAGAACCTTTTATGTTTTCACTTCTGCCGTCATGGCACTCCTGGAGTGCCACTGTTTTTTAAATAAGAATTTCAAAAAGGCCTAAGTTCTGAACTTATATTTGTCAAATTAATTGGACATAAAACCAATTACAACCCTCGCTCTGTGCAATTTCATCCAAAATTATTTACCTGAGATAGATAGATAGATAGAAAATACTTTATTGTACACCACATGGACATTACAAAATACAAACAAAGATACAAGAAAACATTTGAAGCGAAGTACAATGGGCGGTCTTATCACTGTGAGCGATTTTTTTTTACCTGGTTTGTGTAATAACCGAATATCGATTTTGGTACGTAGGATAATACTTACATCATTTCATTACTACATAATAGTGTCGATTCTAACAAGCACTGACTAAAGCTAGCTAAACTAGTTAAAAATCCTATCTTAGCTAGATATCCTAAAATATCTATTCCGGGTTAGTCAGTTGACTAAATTTAGAAAGCTTTAGATCATCCTAAAACATGTCCCAAGTTGAATACACGGTGCTGCCATCTAGTGGCGAGTAGCAATACGTATGGATTTATTTGATTGCTAAGGCTCATAATACACGAGGCTAGTAGCTCAAGTCTCGTGTTAAAATTACCTTTCGAAGCTTCAAACGAATGATTTGACAGTTCTGAAGTTGACATTTAATGATATTTTGATTGTATTCTCGGCGAAGACGTGAATAAGAAGAAGAAGACTGTAAATTGTAAACAAACCTCGTAACAAATCTAAGTTCTGTTTTCTAAGCTGTTTAATAAAATAACTACCTATAAAGGAAAAAGCTAAATGTACCAGAGGGTCTAGACAATGTAGGTAACAATCGATTAGCGAAGGGATATTCGATAAGTCCTAAAATGTTATTGTATGAGTTTGAACCAAATGGAAAGAAGTTAGTAAATTTTTCTATCAATGATTATAAGGATTCTACTTTATCTAGCAGAGTCTAGTGGTAGAATTCTGCTGATAATGATGATTTATATCATTACAAATTACTGATTTAATTCTTTATAAAAATGTGTACCAAAATGAAGTTGGCAAACTAAATGTGTTTTTTTTTTCAGAGAATCAAGCTAAAGCAAGTTGTAATGATGTAATTTATAGCATACTCAGTAGAAGAGTTTCTATTTGTGTTAGAGCAGAACTGCCCTCAAGACGTGGATCTGTATCTGTATCAAATGAGGTAATTATAACAAGTTTATAAATTATTTTATTTGTAAGGTGTAACGGTAGCTTCAACTTGAACTTTTACTTTAAAAATCTTGTTTTTACAGGATCTTCAACACCTTCTATACTGAGCACTCAGGGAAATAGTTGATAAGCAAGCCCAATAACCCAGGCTTGATGTCCGGTCAATCAAAGTTTAATGAAAACAGGTGTAATGGAAAATAAGTACACCGGTGTTTGAAACCTACCTAGTTTCTAGTTATTTCATTATTCATTCTATTCATATGAATGTACCAACTCAAAAGTTTTTGATTAATAATTTAATTTTATTACATATTTGGACAATGTAATAAATGTATTAGGTATAATAAAACATAAAACTTTCTGTTATAACTAGTTTTATTGAAAAATAAACTGAATGTTATACTAATTATCTGGCAAATAGATCATGCTTCGGTAGGAAAACCTTAATTAACTTCTGGCCAATATAATCTCTTCGTCTAGTTGAATGTTATTGATTTCTGGGTCTCCGGAATCTGCAAAAGTAACATTATTCAGTATTATCATTCAGACTGCCTCAGGTAGTTAGAAATTTACTTTAGGATCATTAAAGTGATATCAGGTATGGCATGTATTATATTGTAGAATCAAAGGCTGTATTGCTTGTGTAGAGTAGGAGACGTTACATTTTGTAAAGAAACTGCAAAGTATTTATAATAATTCAATTTCACAGCTACGTACAATATTGTGAAATCTTTTCAATCTGTTCCTTGTTTTCATTTATAAAAATAAAATGGATTGCCTGGAGTAGTTGGGGATTCAATAATTTTGGTTTCTCTAGCTAGAATACACCATCCGTAGCGCTTGGGGCAGCTATTGGGCATATTATGCTTTGTTGAAATCTAGAACAAAATTATTGATTACAAAAGGATGTTGGTAGATAAGTTTAACACCAAATAATTGTGATTAAGCTTTTCAACAACTTACTCATTCTTTGCAGTCTCTTTGCTTTTGGGTAGTGATTTGATTTGATAATTCTTGATCCACTACCATTGATTTATGTAGGTACATGCACAGAGCTTAGGGCCAGCACAGGGGATAGTAGGTAGTGGCTGAAAACAAAGATAAGATTGATGAGCACAGGTAAAAGCAAAGTTATGCTAGAAAGAAAGAAAGAAAGAAACTTTTATTTTGAGCCACAGACAGAAAAATATTATAATGCAGGTACATTGTAACACTACTGAACTAAAATAAGCTAGACATAATCTGATTAGAGACAGATTCTTTACTAGTTCAAGATAACAAAACAAGGTAAAAACAAGATACATTTTTCTTTCTTTAGTGGATGATGTAAGATGGTTTTCTTGAAGGGATAGCAGCTTGAAAAATACGAACTGAGCTTGAGAAACATTTTGTTTTCAGGTTAGGTTTTATAACCAAACTAACACCAAGAATTTGAAACGTAGGTTCAATCCTACAGCAGAAGCACTGACAACATCAAGATCCTATGTAAAAACACAAACCTTTACGAAAAATCCAACCACAAACTTGCATGTTTTCGGTGATGTTTTCAAACAATTTTCTCACAGAAAACTTACTCCTGGCGGAGGATTTCTTCTGGTAAAACACTCGAAAACACGTTTTGCATCACCTTGTTCATTACATAGTACTTCAATTAACACAAAAATATTATTTTGTTTGTTTTCGAGGTCCTACAAATCATATTTCACATCACAATCCTACTTGGTATTTTTAGTCAACACCTATTTACATGCTCGCTAAGATTAGGAATTTTACGCGTAAAACAGACTAAAAATGTACATTGAGAATAGGGTTTAGGCACTTTTGGCTAAGTTGAGTAACTAGCTAAGATTTTAGAGCTGTCATCCTAATTTTAGCTTTAGTTTGTTTCGCTAGAATAAGATAACTGACTAAAGCTCATTTTAGCGATTTTTAATTAGCTTTAGCTAGTTATGTCACACTCGGAATTGAGGCCAATATCTAGGCTAATTCGTTTTCTGTGCAGACTAATTTTTGTCTAGCAATAGCACAAACCTTAGTGGTTTTTAATTGTTGGAATAGACTGTCTTTTTTATATAAAATGTAATTCGTTAATAAAAAAATAAAAAAAAATTACATTATAAAAATCATACTGTGTATTATCACAATTTCAGTTTTTGGGAACGATTCCTTTACACCCAGTATAATGTTCCCAATAAACTAATTAATTCACACTAGGTAGGTACCAAAAAAAAAGAAATAAAAATAAAATACCCAAAGTGCCTAATAAACTTAAACGCGTAATTCGAGGTAGAATAATAATTTGCATCGTTTGCCTCAATTAAGTAAATTAATTAAAAAATAACCCGAATTTAAAAAAAGAACGTGAATGTATTTTGAAAAAGGAATGTGGTTGTCACCATTAAATCTAAGTAAACGGTCGAATACAAAAGTGGCGTAAGTCGAATTTTGGCGGAAATTTTTGGTATTTTAATCTTGGGTGGGAAAGTTTTTTTTTCTAGAATCCTGGAAAAAGTTACATACGGAAACAAGTAAATATGTACCTAATAAATTCAAGCACACAAATTTCGGCTCTAAAACATTCCATTTTATGAATAATAAAGTTTCTAAAATGGTAGGTTGCTTTCTTTTTATTTAATATAAAAAAAACTACTTACCTCTTTTTTTGCTATTACCATAAATATTTGTTTAAAATGCGATTGATCATCCATAAAATATCGATTATCATCAAAATTCGATATCAAAACGTTGAGGGTCAAACTACACATAAGTACGAGTCGAATAACTAGCTCTTTTTGCGCGACTGGATTCGGACCCATGAGAGTTCTCAAAAAAATGCTCTACTTTTCACACACCATGTGCGTTCCTTAGTGGTCGCGAAGGAAAAGGTGTCGAAACACCTAGTTTTAACTTAAGACTACTTACTGTGATCCCAGTGATCTTACCGAATAAAAAAAATATTTATGACCTTGACTTTTTTTTTCCTTTTTCCTTATGTAATTGTATGAATGAATAATTAATTTAATTTAATGTTAAGATATGGACCAGAGTCTGAATTTTTTTTTTTACTTTATTGATTGCTTCCGTGCTTCGGAGATTAAGTCAATTTTTTATTTTTTATTATGTACTCTAAACCACAGCTATGTAGTGTGACCATTACAAGTGACAGTGCGAACAGACAGACAGCGTGAATGGCGCACAGTAGGAGCACGGCGACAGATGTCCCCATATCGTGGGTTTTTTGTGGACACTCAGAGACAAAAACTGATGTGTAGCTAGATAACTTAATAGATATCTTTAAGATTAAATTTAAACATTAAATAAGGTAAACTTAGGTATGAAGTAGAATTTGGTAATTATTTGTGTTGTTAAAAAATTTGTATCAACTGACTGAATTAGCAATTAGCAAGGACCATTACACATTATAGATCGTCTTAGAGTAGATTTCCATCCAGTAGAATACCTATTTTTTAAATTTTATTTAATAGAAAAGAATATGATAACAGTGGGATTTATTTAATATTTAGTGGGAGCTCAACAATTTAAAGACCGAGTATGCAAACCAACTGATTTATTTTCCTACCCGCATTAACTAGGATACCACAATAACCACTTATCAAACCCTCAAAACAAAAAAATATATTTGACAATTATTGCAAAATCAATCTTCAAAAAACTAAAAAACACAAAAATCTGATATAATAAATGACTGTCATTCAGTAACACATCATTACACCGCAATTTACATCCATTAACATTTCGAACACGACACTAAATCCCCGAGCTGACTGTACAACACAAAAAGTCAATCTGCCTGTAACCGTGCCATAACTTAACTTATAACATGACAGGGACTGATTTTTTGTCCTCTTTAAAGTTTTTTTGTCTCTTTTTTATGGTTTTTTGTCCTTTTTACCGGTTCTGGGAGAGAGATAGTAATTTTAAATATTTGGGGTTGGAACGTTTTGTTATTAAGAGCTAGTTTTGTAATAGATTTGTGAATAGAAACTTCGAAGGTATGAATGATGTTTGTTGCAGTGGGTGAAAGCCCATATGACGCTGAAGGTTGCGGGTTCGATCCCCACCGCGGGATATATTGATTGATCTGCAAAATCTCGGGTCTGGGTGTTTCTATGTAGGTATAATATGTATGTATTTACAAACAAAAAGTAAGTAGTATAACAGATATCTGGTTCCCATAGTACCTACAAGCTTTGCTTAGTTTGGGGCTAGATGATGCTGTGTGAAATGTCCAGCATTATTTATTTATTTATACTTTAACTCAACTCTAACATGATAGGAAACACACCAAAAGCCTTTAATAAGTTTTGAGGATGTCTACTGCGCCATAGGGATAGCCGCAACCCTCTTTTGGTTAAAAGGTTTCAAAAATAGACACAAAAAACTATTCACACGACACTTAAAAACATTTAAATCAACATCAACATGTTTTTCTAAAACAGATCTCAAGTGTTTTAAAAGACAATGAAAATAAATTAAGCTATTGAGATGTTTTTTTTTAATTGAAATCTTTAAAACAAGGGGTATTATACAGGGTGTAAAAAGACAACTACCGAAAACTGAGGGGTTGCAATCAGACCATGATTCTAAACATATTTAGCGAAAAAAAACGCAAATTTTTTTTTTGACTTAGCTTAGGCATTTTATTTTATTTTCGGTTATTTACTACTATTACAACATAATAAGACCATACCTATTGCATTTATAAAAGAAAAAAACAATTAAAACTCTAAATCCAGCAGTCTACGTAAAAAAACGCGTCCAGAACATACGCAAACAGCACTCTTCAACTGTTTTCTCCGGATATAATGATTTTTTTGGAAAATCCTTTTGGATTTGGTTGTGTGTTGGGATGCTGTACCCTTTCTGCTTCGGTAGACGTCTTTTTACACCCTGTATCTGAGAGAATGTCTACCGTAGATTGTTTACACATTCATGACGTATCGTAGTTTTATTTTATTTTTGCCTAAAACCAAAGACTACATCTTCGATCTTATTAAAGACAATTTCGTCCACATACGGAACACTTCGGAATCTGATTGATGCTCGTGTGTGGCAGTGATTGGCACACAGTGGACCAAACGTATGGACTTCCTGGTGGCTTGTCTATAGGTTAAGTACCTACCTACAGTTAGCAAGGGATGTTTGATGCTTCATAAAAATAAGATTTTGAAGAACTTTTTTAGACGCGTTGGGCATTTTGATAGGAATTATCAGGATATTTGAGATAGGAAAAAATCATCAAACTCGAGTCGCGAGTCACGTGACTGTTACCGACACCTTAATTTCGTCACGCATTGTGACCGAAGTGTAAAGAGCTCTGCTTTTGAGTGAGACAACCGCGAGATATAAATAAACAATAAACATTTTCTAAAAAACTCCGCCAAATAACAGTACTGAGTAAAATGGAACGTAACCTATTAGAGAGTGCGAAAATGAAAATCGAAACAATCAACGAATCGATAAGTAAAAAAGTAATCGTTGGTTTAGTAATTTTGTCTATGAATGAACCTTATAATCGAATTAGATGACTTGATAGTAGTGAAACAAAAATCGATTTTGATAATCTCGATTAAACTTTAGGACATTACTATTAGACTGATTTTGACATCATCTCGAAGTGTCATGCATACGTTCCGCCGTGAAAAAGACTATAGTTATTTTTTAACAATTGAGCCATCAACAAATCAAGTCACACGAGATGATGCGAGCACTGTTGTGTGAACGAAGTCAACGAAGCGAGCGTATACCAAAAAACAAAATGGTTGCCGCGTAGCTGTCACTTCGAGTTACATGAAACCTCATTTATGGAACTTTGTAAAGGGTTTAGTTTTTAGGGTTCTAATAAGGAAAAAAGACATAGACATAGACATTTATTTATTTGCCACTCAAGCACACACAAAATACAAAATGAGAAGAAAAAAATAAATAAAAAGAATAAGACAAAAGAAACCTGTCATGTACCTCATGTGTGCTACAGCAGCAAAAGGGCTTAAAAAGGAACCCTTATTAGATCACTTTACCTATTTGTCTAAGCTTTAGTCAAGAAAGACTATTTTTTAGGGTTCCGTATCCCAAGGGCTACAGAGTCTGTCTGTATGTCCGTCTGTCACCAGGCTGTATCTAAACCGTGATAGTTAGGGTCGATTCACATCTGACGGAAGATCCGTCGCGGATTATCGGTCGCGGAACGCCAGAACTGACAAATGTATAGAAAAACACTCCGACGGATGATACGTTAGTCCGTCGAGTGTGAACGGTCGAGTGTTTTTCTATACATTTGTCAGTTCTGGCGTTCCGCGACCGATAATCCGCGACGGATCTTCGGTCAGATGTGAATCGACCCTTAGACAGTTGCAATTTTCACATATTATTGTACTTATTCTGTTGCTACTAAAAAACTGAATAAAAAATGACTCCCCTCATCGCCTCAGCCAAAATTGGAATCCTTGGAGTTGACATCACGAGCGATGTTCAATTTCGCGGTCATCTGGAAGGAAAAGCTAAATTAGCCTCCCTAAAGCTTGGAGTACTTAACAGGGCAAAAAGGTATTTCATGTCGGCTCATCGCCTGCAACTTTATAAGGCGCAGGTACGGCCGCACATGGAATACTGTTCTCATCTGTGGGCTGGGGCACCCCAGTACCAGCTCCTTCCTTTTGACCGTATACAACGAAGAGCCGTTCGTGTTGTCAACGACCAAGTCCTATCCAATCGGCTTGATCCCTTGGCTTTACGTAGAGATGTTGCATCTCTATGCATCATGTACCGCATATATAATGGGGAGTGTTCTGAGGAATTGTTTGGACTGATTCCAGCCGCTGAATTCCGCCATCGTATGCAACGACAGCAATACCTATACCATCCATATCATGTGGATGGTTGGCAGTCCACAACTGTGCGGTTTTCACGCCAATTCCTGCCTCGCACATCAGACTTGTGGAATCAGCTGTCGCCAGAGGTGTTTCCAGACCGATACGACTTAGGCGCCTTCAATCATTCCTACCTCAAAGGCCGGCAACGCATCTGCAGTGCCTCTTGATGCTGCAGTTGTCTGTGGGCGGTGGCAATCACTTACCATCAGGTGTGCCACCTGCTCGTTTGCCCTCTCTTCCATAAAAAAAAATAATAATAATAATGCTGGACATTCCACACAGCATCATCTAGCCCCAAACTAAGCAAAGCTTGTACTATGGGAACCAGATAACTGATAGGTATACTACTTATATACTTTTCGTTTTTAAATACATACACATCACTCGCTACCTACCTACCACGAAAAATATCTCATTACAAAATGCAATTTGTTTTAAAAATATTTAAACAAAACGACTTTAATCTACTGTAATATTAATAAATCTTCGGATATTAATAATAATTTTGAGTTAAATAAACATGGCGGTTTAGATGTGATCTGGCATAATGATGGGGTTTGTAAGGATTTTTGTGAAATATTTCGTACGGGGTACTATCGGTGATCTTCGAGTAGGGTGACTGCTATTTTGTTTTAAGTTAAATACCTACCAAATGTTGCAGTGCCCCAGCGGGGTTCATTTTATAAAACGTCTACCTAAATTTAAGACCTAAAAAAAAAGTAAGTTCGTATGAGTCAGTGGCCAACTCTGGTGACGGAGTTTTTAGGCCGCCTTAAGGCCTCCATCATGGCTTAACGACTTAAATAGCCGGGACCGACAATTTAACGTGCCCTCCGAAGCACGGAAGCGCTCAGATGAAAATGCCACTGGCGGTCACCCATCCACTTACAGACCGTTTCGAACGTTGCTTAACTTCGACGATCTATCAAGAACGTCTGAGCAAGCACGACCACGAGCGCTTCTTAAGACCTTGTAACTAACATTAAGCAATAAACGAATTTGAATTTAATTGAATTTGGTTAACTTATATCAGGAAAATTGTAATTTAAATTTTTCTATCTGCGCCGATATTGGTTGCAGCGTGAAGGAGCTGCAAAAATGTACCTTCCAATTAAAACTTTCGTATTTTTATCATTAGTAATATTAGTTTTTATAATTACATATAGCTAACTCAAAAATTATAGGCCATAATGCTAAAGAGCATTGTACAAGTGCACCTAAACCAGGATAAAAATCTGATGGCGCCTAAATGAAATGATTTATTAAAAATAGATAAAAGTAGAGAGTAAGATAATATCTTAGACTAACATAACTTAAATACGCTCTTAAATTTTTATATAAGGAGCATAAACTGTCATTGAAAATGTCAATGTGTTGTGTTGGAAATGTCAAGCACTAGGTACAAATATAATTTTTAACATGGGTAGTTTAATTAGGTAAGGATAAAATCACAGACCAGAAGAAATAAGTAATATCCGTGGATAAAATCAATTATGTAATAATTTATTTCACCATCATCATCATCATCATCCGCAGCTTTTTTCATCCCACTGCTGGGCATAGGCCTCTCTTCGCTTGTGCCAACCTTTCCTATCCTGCGCTTGTCTCACCCATGTACGACCTGCTGTTTTTATAATGTCGTCAACCCATCTAGCTGCCGGACGACCCACTCTTCTGTAGCCCTCCCGGGGGCACCACTCGGTAATCACTCTGCTCCACCGGTCATCACCGCGTCTGGCCAAGTGTCCTGCCCAGCTCCACTTGAGCCCTAATATTCGCTTGCTAACATCGCTTATATCTGCTTGCGAATTTCGGTATTGGGGATATGGTCTAATAATTTATTTGCGGTATAATTATCGGAGTTATCAAAAAAATGTCCCACTTTTCCCTAAATTCCTGAAACCATGGTCACACTAAAATCTGAATTATTTGATACGCGTACGCGCAACAAAGTTTTGAATGGGCAATAAAAAGTAAAGTTTATTCTGGATCTTATTCCAAATTCCGCGGGAAATATTAAACTTTTATTCGCGAATTTCACAAATATGTATTCATTTTATTACATAGGTGCTACATAATTCTTTGAAACAAGATTTTTTGAATTGAATTAAACAATTATCTCAGCTAGAGAAGCGCTCGTGATCGTGCGTTCTAAACGGTCTGTATGGATGGGTGACCGCTAGTCGCATTATCATCTGCACTTCCGCGCTCGTTAAATTACATACATACATACACATACATACATAAAGTCACGCCTCTTTCCCAAAGGGGTAGGCAGAGACCACGGATCTCCAGTCGCTACGATCCTGACACACAACTTTCGCCTCATTCACTCTCATTACATTCTTCATACATGCTCGTCGGTTTAGGGTACTTTTGACCTGGCCCTTCTCTAAAATGTCGCCAATTTGATCCAAGAAGGTTCGCCTAGGTCTTCCCCTTCCAGCTGTCCCATGCACACTCGCCTCATACACTTGCTTTGTCAAACGATTGTCATCCATCCTCTCTACATGCCCAAACCATCTTAACATACCTTTCTCGATCCTCAACACTACATCTTCTTTCACTCCACACTGTTCCCTTATCACACTATTTCTCACTCTATCATTCAACGTTACCCCACACATACTACGCAACGCTCTCATTTTAACAGCATTCACTCTACTCTGATGTTTTTTCTGCCACACCCAACTTTCACTTCCATACATCAATGTCGGTACCAACACTCCTCTATGAACTGCCAGTCGTGCCTTGTCGGACACTTTCCGGCTGCTCATAAAATCATGGAGAGCCCCATTCACTCGGTTTCTAGCATTCACTCTCCTTTCGATATCCTCATCGTACTTCCCATCTCTTGTAAACAATGTCCCCAGATACACAAACTCTTTCACTTGTTCCACTCTTTCATCGTCAATCAGAATATTGCATGCTGTCATACATTCATCTTTTTAAATTGTCGGTCATTAAGCCATGATGGAGGACTGAGGTGGCCTAAAAACTCATTGATGCACGGCCGGGATTCAAACCCACGACCTTCGGATTGAAAGTCGAGGCACAATCCAGCCAACACGGCTCAAGCCTCTGACTATCCTTTAGACATCTTCGAAGTCGTGACTGGATTGTGAAAATGTCTACTGTGCCTTGGGGATACAGTAATCCTGTTTCTTGCTTATCAAATAATCTACAGGTAAATCAATGACCTGAATAGATCGAAAAATATTTCTACGCCTTCAAAAGAAATAAGCTAAGTTATTCGTAGATGCACATCGTATCACGTGAGAGTCTACACGTAGATAAGACACGATTTGCGTGAATAAGTCAAAGTTAAAAAGCATTTATTCAGTAGGACCGCTGGGATCACTTTGAAACGTCTCAAAGCCGTCTTATAAAAGAATTTCTAGATGTTTTAGAATTGATTGATACATACTTATTATTAAATTATTTATCGCACATAGACAAACATAATAATAACTTATTTATTTACTTAATTTATTATTTAACTCTGGCAATCTGTTCTCTTATGAATCGTCCGTCGATGGGTTAATGGAACAGTCCATTAACCCATCGGTCATCGGATAACGGTTGCGGATTCATTTCGGTTAATCAAACGAAAAACTTTAAATGAAATTATTTAAATAAGATTCTGTTGTTCACTATCTAAATATATTTAACTAAACTATAGTGACAATGTCACTGTCATCTTTCTATTTATTCTTACAGCAAATGAAGTAAAAGATAAATGTAAACGTTAAATGTAAATTTAAGTAGGTAAGTTCGTAACCAGCCATCTGCTAACTTATTCTCTCAAATTATAAGACACTAGCATGAAACGGACACCGGCAGAATTGTGACGAGCATGTCGCAGTAGCCATAAAGAAGAAGTTGAACTTGAAGTAAGTAGGTAAATAAGTGTATAACAACAGAATCGACGCCACTGCCACTAGTTATTGCGCAACTCGTGACTAAGTTACGTGGAGTAGGTGAAGATCAGAATACTCCTGTTCAATCCAATGAACTCCTTATTTATTTATTTATCTAAGCCAGTGACCTGATTAAGCGTATGTTTGTTTATTTTATTAAGTTACGCGGTTTTACTCTTTGGTAAGACTTCAAAAAGAATAAATTTTGGTAACCTTTGGTAAATTAACCTAGGTAGGTTATTATTGCCTTGATTTTGATTTATCTACCATGTTCAGTATGTTTTTGATGACTTAAGTTTTTTAATTTTGTAATTTAGGTACCTATAACATGGTGTAACAACTAGCAGGTCATGTCACCCGCATGCACCCAGACAGGTGGGCCAAAGTGGTGACTGGTTGGATCCCGGTGGATGGCAGGCGAGTCCGGGGCAGGCCAAAAAAGCCAAAAAAGGATTGGCGAAAAATCGCAGAAGATCGCGAGGTGTGGAAGGTGACGGGGGAGGCCTTTGCCCAGCAGTGGGACAGTTTAGGCAAATAAAAAAAAAATGGTGTAACAAAAATAACTATCTATCTATCTAGGTATCTATCATTGTTCATAAGTTTTTTAATGGCTTGCTATAAAACTAATTGACGCGTCGCTTGCCAATTCAATGTGCATTGAGCCTAAGGTAGCATTGGGTGGACTTATCGCTAGAATCGATCTCTTCCAGACATTGGATTGACAGGATCTATAACTGTTTATTTCCCCAACCTTGACTTAATACTTTGACCAGACAATAATTATTTTTATTGAATGATCATAAAATGGCGCCGACAGAAAAGTTTATTGTTCGATAATAAAATACAAATCATCTGCAGAGTTCTGCTTCGTTGCTTTACAATAAAATGTTATTTATTATTTCTTGAAATTACGCCATTTTGTTTTTTTAAGCCGATGCGAAAATGTCCCTTTTGGAATAAATAAATAAATAATGCTGGACATTTCACACAGCATCATCTAGCCCCAAACTAAGCAAAGCTTGTACTATGGGAACCAGATAACTGATATACTTCGTATACCTATACTTTTTGTTTGTAAATACATACATAGAAGGTAACATACTCGTAGAAGCACCCAGACCCGAGTTAAATATTTGCAGATCATACAAACATTTATCCCGCGGCGGGGATCGAACCCGCAACCTTCTGCGTCCCAAGCGGGCTTTCACCCACTGCGCCACAGAGATCGTCAAATTATGCGCTATCAAAAAATAACAGGGAAAATTGGCGTAGGTACAGAAGCCTACCTATAGGTACCGTACCTAATATCCAGCACTGGGATACTCTTGGCTGTGGATGATGATGCGTTATCAAGGACTACATGACAACATAACATAAGACATACAAAAGTAGGTTGTCTTCAAAGTTAAACCAAACGAAAATCAATCAAAGCTTGCACCTGCGTTTTTTTGACAATTGACAATGACATTACCTCAACAACGTCAATACAATGACACATGGGGCTGTAGCGGATGTTAGAAAAAAGTAACAAATTATTAAGATGGGTTCCGTATGATTTATTTATAGCTCTCGCCCGCGGCTTACTTCGTACTAGCCTAATAATATGAGCTGATTGACACGATTGAAGAAATCGACTGGATGAAATCACTTCTATGCGATAAGACCGCCCATTTGGGTTCTATTGGTTCTTATGTTGTTTTGTAATTACTGTGTACAATAAAGAGTTTTCATTCATTCATTCATTCATTGAAAAGGAATTTTGGAAATTCTACCCCTAAGGGGGTGAAAAGGGGAAAAATTTCGTATTACGTAAGCGAAGCCGCAGATATAGTACTTTGATGTACTTATGATATAAATAAAGTTAAAACCGCTGGTTTGTTTGATCATTCTTGATAGATCGATGAGGATTCCGTTAAATGAATGATTGCTGCTCCATTTTATTTTGTAAACAAGAGCTTCCGTGATTCCAATATTGATTTTATTAAGTACCTATACTCGAATGCACCCAGAACGTTGGGCGAAGCTCGTCACTCAGTGGGTGCCTGAAGACAATCGAAGACGACGCGGCAGACCCAGAGGAAGAGGTGGCGAGACCTGGATGCATTTGAACCAGACTGGCAATCCGTGGCCTTGGAGCGCAAGGAGTGGAAGCTAAAGGGACCTTTGCGCGATAGGTAACGAAAGAAAAAAAAAGTAAGTAGTCAAAAAAAAACTGGAACAGCACTATGTATTTTTCATGGGTAGCACCTACTTAAATTGTCTGATTTTTTTTAAACATGCATTTTTTTTTGCATACTGCCCATTGCAAATTTTATTTTTCATTCTAAATCGATAGGCTAGATCATGTTAATGATTATTTTTATTATTTTGTAGGCATGTAGAGAGAGGACGGATGACAGTCGTTTGACAAAGCAAGTGTATGAGGCGAGTGTGTATGGGACAGCTGGAAGGGGAAGGCCTAGGCGAACCTTCTTGGATCGTCGAATTGGTGACGTTTTGGAGAAGGGCCACGTCTAAAGTACCCTAAACCAACGAGCATGTATGTATGAAGATTGTAATGAGAGTGGAGGCGAAAGTTGTGTGTCAGGATCGTAGCGACTGGAAATCCGCACTGGTCTCTGCCTACCCCTTTGGGAAAGAGGCGTGATTTTATGTATTTATGTAGGCAGCAAAGTAGGATGCAGGTAGTACGGATCTCTAAAACCTAACAAACTTCACCAAAACGGGACACTTCATTTAATCCCAATTATTGCTCTCGACTCCTCGACAATGTTTGCGTACATCTGCTCTTTTCATAAAAACTCCACAAAAAATCCTATCACAGTGCCCCGAAGCGTAAAATTTTGATCTGAAGAACCCTTGGCGGAATGTGACAATGCTTGTCGCCTATTGTCCGCAAAGTTTAAAAAAAAGAAACTTGTGCTTGAGAATTTTGAAATTCGAACAATATTTTAGGGGCTTGACTTACGAATCACGATAGATTTGCAATGTGGTTGATATTATGGAACTGGACAGTAACGTTATTATCGAACAACCAGATTTTTACTAAGTACCTACCACGTACCTACCTTTAAGTAAGTAGGTACCTCATCATCATTGGCCTCTTTATCCATCTATTACAGGATGATTTACGCGACGTCGCACTACAGTTATTAAGATTTGAACACTTTCGTTCGTGACTAAATAAGCCGGGGACCGGGATATACAGAGTGTGGCAAAATTTTACAACATTCAGGGACGTTATTTCCTATTAGGAACACTTTTCCCAAAGTAACTTAGCAAATCAAATTGTAAGTTTTTGAAAAAGACCTACTTGTTTTTTTTTGAGAAATGTCATTTTCTAAAGAGAAATGTCATTTTTTCAAAAATCAAAAAATGCAGTTGTTTTTTCTTTAAAATAAACCTGTAGTCCTAAGAACAAAACCTTCTAACTACAAAATGTTGTAAAATTTTGCCACACCCTGTATAAGTCGTACTTTGGTAGTACCTAGTAGAGCCAAGCCTCTAGCTGAGCTCCGGTTAGAGGTGGGAACTCTACCTTTAAGTGTGTTTTACTAACTCTACAAATAACGGCTCCAAGGGCTAAAACCCGCACAAACCTATGCAGGAAATATCATAACCGTAATTTCAATCAATCAAGTTATTTTTCATTTCCTACACGTCTATGCAGTCCTTATTTCAAAGTTCCAAATTCGAATGCTCTGGCCGGTAATGAATGAGCCCTTGGGGCTACGAAAAAGTTCGGACGTTGGAAAAAACAGCTCTATGGAATGTAACAAGATACGTCAATTATTTCGGTTTTGGCGGGCTTTTTAATTTGGGTTTCTATTTTGTCAGAAGTATTGATTTCTGTGGGTTGGTGGAGATTTTCTTTTTAATTTAAATTGGGTAGAGCTACCAGTACCCACATCCACCGTACGTGTGATATTTTTATTAAGTAGGATTGATTTATGCCATGTTCGTCCCGCGAAAGTTCGGACCACATCAAAAAATTTGCTTTCGTCCTACATGGTGACGACCTCTGTGGCGCAGTGGGTGAAAGCCCGCTTGGGACGCAGAAGGTTGCGGGTTCGATCCCCGCCGCGGGATAAATGTTTGTATGATCTGCAAATATTTATCACGGGTCTGGGTGTTTCTATGTATATTATGTATGTATTTACAAACAAAAGTATATAAGTAGTATATCAGTCATCATAGTACCCATAACACAAGCTCTGCTTACTTTGGGGCTAGATGACGCTGTGTGAAAATTCCAGCATTATTTATTTATTTATGTTTATTATGTATATATTAACAAACAAAAAGTATATAAGTAGTTTATCAGTTATCTGGTTCCCATAGTACAGCTTTGCTTAGTTTTGGGCTAGATGATGCTGTGTGAAATGTCCAGCATTATTTGTATGCCCAAACATATTTTATTTCAAAAAATCTTCATTCATCCCACTTTTAGCTCCACATTCGGCCCAAGTTTTTTTTTGTAAGCAAATTATAATTAAAAAAAAATAAGTACAGTTGAAGAAATAAGTTTTCACTTGACTTTTTTATTGTCAGAGGATTTTATTTCGAAAAAGTTAAGTAGGAATTCTTGAGTCACACAACGCCTTTTATTTTAAGTAGGTAATAATATTTAAGCTTTATTGCCTCTGAATTTACAAGTCACGTAATTGGACCGTGTTATGCAAATATGATTCAACCCACAAAATTTTCAAAATTGAGTTGAGTATGCAGAACGATTCGAAATTAAATCTATTTTCTTATGGTTAAAACACCCATTCAAAAATATTTACCAAAAACGAAAAAATAACCATGTATACCAACCCACATGTATGGGGAACGTTGAAATTTTTTTCGCAGAAGCGATCCAAGCCACTTAAATCATTGTTACAATTAAAATCTTTCAAAACATGAAAGCCGAAGTGATCTATGAGGTTTGGATCGTTTTGTTCCGTGGTTTCAAATTCCAAGTATGAAAATTATTTTAACCAAAATGATCTAACTACATACGATTTCTTTGAGTGTTTTATTTTTGCACAAGTTTATTTACTAGCTTACCCGATACCCGTAACGTAAACGATGACTTTTGCAATTTAATGCGTATAACGCATTAAATTACAAAAGCCATCGTTTTAAAAATAGCCAAATCTAGTTTCTCGCAAACTGTTATAAGTATTACAAAGTTTAATACAACCGTTTTCACCCCTTACCTACTATATCTGTTGGAGTTTTCCATTGAGATTTCTGTTATTGACCCTTTCAAGATATCTAAGGTGTTAAATGAGATACACTATTCAAATACAAATTTGGCTCATGCCCACGTTTTGCAGAAGTTAGCCCTCCATACAGAATCCATGACAGGATGCAAGCCCATTTTCATCTATTGAATACTTAGGTACTAAATGCTCAGTTTAACTAGCTATGTAGGTACCTACTTCCCGAGGTTTTCCTTCAGCGTTTAGGACTCGTGAGTCGTGATGCATGGCCGGGATACCTACGGATCCACAACCTCCGGATTCATAGTCAACTTGGCTATGATTTAAACATTCAGTCAAGTCAGATTAAGGCTTTTAGATATAAACATTGAAAGACGTGTTCAACACTGCGATCCGCCCCGGACAGAAGCTAAAAATTCAATGTAGTCAAAGTCAAAAAGCATTTATTCAGTAGGACCGCTGAGATTACTTTGAATCGTCCTAGAGCTAGGTGATTTTACTCCTGTTCCTTTGCGACCAAAACCGTGAATGTATCTGATTTAAGAGAGCCACGCAATCACGCAATCAGAAGCGCTCGTGGTCGTGCTTCCTTAGTCGTTCTTGATAGATCGTCGAAGTTAAGCAACTTTCGAAACGGTTTGTAAGTGGATGGGTGACCGCCGCCATTGGCATCTGAGCGCTTCCGTGCTTCGGAGGGTACGTTAAATTGTCGGTCCCGGCTATTTAAGTCGTTAAGCCATGACGGAGGCCATATGGCGGCCTAAAAACCTCGTCACCAGAGTTGGCCACTGACTCATACGAATTTGCTTAGGTTCTTTCTTACGTAATCATTTAGCTAGTCACCATCAGAATTGCCATCATTATAGAGTTATCGTATTTTTTCCAAAACGAAGTTATCCATAATGCTGCAAATGGCATATTTTTATTACGTGATTTATAATTTAATTAAAATACACATCAAAATATAACAAAAATCCATTTTAATGTAGGTATAATGGGACAAAGTTAATGTGGTTTCACCTGTACCTACCAATACAGAATGCTCATGTTTTGTAACCTATTTTACGCGGGAATGTCCTTCCGGGACTCATGTTATAACCACATGTACAATAAATTATAAGACCTACAATTATGTACAAACACAACATGAATGCAAATAAACACTTTGAATTTGAATTTGAATTTGAACGGCTTTATGGATTTAAATAAAATTCAGCATAGATAGAGATCGATAACGGGAGAAGTTACTTCGCCACTTATTAATTAAGCATCATACGAGAGAAGTCATGTAAACTTGCATAACTAAAAATTTAAAAAGTTTGGAACATTTCTGCATAATTAATTTTAGAACCTTCCCATACAAAATGTTATTTTGCAGAAACGATCCAGCGGGCTATTTTCGCTGATATCTAAGAATGTAATATCGAATTGTTAAAAAAGAATATACTCTTGGAAGCCCATACTCATATTCTTTAGACTGTCATATTAATTTTATATCTTATTATTAGAAGATTAACGAAAAAAACACGCGTAAACCTTTAAAGCTCAATATCTCAGTTTGACATGTCTGTGGATTGGAACATTTATGCATAACTGTGATCAATTTTTACTAAGTTTCGTTTAAATCCTAAGTACCTATAACTTTCTACTCAAAGTAAACAACTTAAGCTAAAATATTCATTAGTCAATCACACAGACCACACAAGCGGACAATAAATTAGACGAAAAGTGACAAAAATTACTCTCCAAGACTGATAAAGGGACTAGGTGTTAGTAGGGATGGGAAGACAGTTGCAAGACTGCGGTGTTGTTTAGTCTTTATTGATGTAAATTTGATGGTAGTTTCTTGTAAGAAACAGGATATTTTTCTACACTAATATTATAAAGAGGAAAGATTTGTTTGTTTGTATGTTTGTTTGAATTGAATTGAAACTACAGGACCGATTTGAAAAATTCTTTCACCATTAGAATCCTGCATTATCCCTGATGAACATAGGCTATATTTTATCCCGGGAAGGTGCTGTTTTCCCGAGGGACCGCGGGTAACACCGCGGCGGACAGCTTAGTTTGTAATAAAATAATTGAGAGAGATTGGGGGAGATCTCGATGGAGAGATAATTATAGGGAGACCTTTGCCTAGCAGTGAGACGAAAAAATATAATAACATGCAAATTAGTTCAGTAAAAGTTTTTTTTAATAAATTAATTCATTTATTTGATGATACTTAGACTTATTGCGTAATAAAAAAAAACGTAATTAAACTTATGTTTTTTTCTATTACGCAAGTATTTTGTCCTTGATAGAAATCGAATTAACCTTTAGCGTAGAACGTAAAGCAAGATAGTTTTTTATTTCAGTGTCGGGTAGATGATGGCCATAGCCTAAAAAAATCCAAACGTTTGTGTGTCCACTTAAAATCGTTTTTAAAACTATCCTTTCCTCGCCACAAATACCGTGAATAGGTAACAACACGGTTTAAAGAGTTACAACTTGGCTGCATAGAAAACGCTCAAAGTTAAACATTGACTTCATACGAAACCAAGACCAAGACTAAACCAAAGGACTCGATTATCCCATCACTAACGTATTAGGGCTGTCAATAAATGTTAGTAAAATCCATTTTAGTGCCGATTGTTTACAAAATAATCGTCTATCGACATTCTTTGTGTAATCTTTGAGGTCAATAACCGAATTATTGCGACACCATTTTATTATAAGTAGGTTGGTACCACGCGAGCGAAGTTGCACGCAGTAGCTAGTCATTAATAATACGGATTCATATTAGATCGGATAATAATCGATTAAAAACGAATATATTTCGAATTGAAAGCAATATCGATAGAGGAAAGTTTTAATTCGAAAAGTTCTATTCCAAAGTGCACGTTAACTTAACCATTGATTAGTAAGCATCGAGTTAGAATCCTAATGATCAAGAATTAAGCTTATCTCGATGTTAGCAAGCGGTTATTTCAAACTTCATAGTGACTACATCTGTAGCGCAGGCGATGAAGGTCTGCCTGCGATGCAGAAGGTTGCGGGTTCGATTCCCACTGCGCGACCAATATTTGTATAGGTAGGTGTAGGTCTTAGCTATCTCGGGGCACCAGGTCAGACAACCTTCTCGTGTGCCCAAAGCTGCTTGTCCCTGACGGATCCGGGGAGGAACCGGGGGGAACAGCAGTTGAAGGGCCGGTGTGCCCTGTTAAGTCCGACAATAAACCGGAATCTATTGTCGGATAACCAATGGTCTGACGGGAGGTAGCTTCTCCGCGCGTCCCTCTGACTCGCAGATGGCGCAGTGGATGAAGCTAGGACGAGCTGGTAGGCTCGTAGGCGGCGGAACACCGAAGAGGTGGAAGGCGGTGGTACCTCCAAGATTCGCTCTGGAGAGCGCGTGGTACGCGATATCACCGCCTTCGCTACTCTTGCCCGGCATCAAGGGATGTGGGTGCCTTGGCGACTCGGTCGGATACACACTGACTGACTTGCCTTGGCACCAGTCCCTTGTATGGTCTGGATGAGGAGGCCGCGGAGTGGGTTCGGAGCGAGGCCGAACCCACTCGGGATGGAAGGCGGGAACGCACCGCCTGCCCCGCGAGGGGGCGAGTGGTATCCCCTGCCCAACAGGGGACTTTTCGGGTCCGCGGGTGGTTGAAGTGGGGACTTCGACTGTCCACGATGCGGATCCCGGGAGGGCGGCGGCGCTCTGTGGCGAGCGCCGCCGTAAGCACCGCGAGGGTGCCGGGCGTGGCTGTGGATGCCATTCCCGGGACAGTGCTTAGGCAAAATGCGAGAGGGGCACCGCTGTGTTCCATAGGAGATCGCGGAGCCCCTTGACATGCATGGAGGCAGGCCACGCGTCAGTTTTTAGTCGGTGAGAGTCCGACATAACCCTTCCGCTGTCCCCACGGCGGTCGGGTATCCATAATGGATTTTCTGACGTTATAAAAAAAAAAAAAAAAAAAAAAAAGGTCTTAGCTATCTCAAAATGTTTGATTTCTGTTTGAGGTCTACGAAACATCTAATTTTTTATATGCGTTGGTAAAATAAGTTACTTAAATAGAAACGTATGTACCTACCTACACGCCTATAGTATTAATCAGTCGTTATCATACCTAATACCTACCCCTATAAGCTCTGGTAATTTTGAGGGCTAGGTTATGGATGATGTATGAAATTTCCAGCATAAATTTTTAGTGTAGCATCAAACTATCTTTACCTAAATAAATACATTTTAATACTTGTTTTGTTTGGTGTTATTTTACTTGTTAACGCCCGGTTAAAGAGTTGGTGAACGTTTAATTGAGTATTGTGCTCACACATAGTTTATATCACTTTTTTAATACGGTACCCTAAAACAATTTAGGACCATTGGGATTAGTACTAAAAAGATCTAGAAAGAAGTAGGTTCAAAACTCAGTTCAAGTCAATAATAAGTACCTACCTTGAAGTTTTTAATACCTACCTACTTATTGAATGGATAATAAGTAGATAATGTGTTGCTTCCCCACGACACCATTATAAAAAAAAATAAGGTACCTCTAATGATAAACATTCTTAGTTTGAATTGAATCCACGACCACTTCGAAATATACCTAAGCTAACACTCCGCTACGCCAAAAGGTTCATTTCACCAACAGAACTGGTCATTAACTTACTTTTAGTCCAAAAATTCATTTGCCTCTTTTACAAAATTCAGTATTTTATACAAAATACCTGAGAAAATATCCAATTTTTTACCAGAATTTTATGAAACCAGAAATTGTGAACATTTTCTCTGAAAAGTTGATTAACTGATGAACTGACGAAATTGAGCTATGGAGGATAAATGTAGGTAAATAAGGATTTTTAAATGTTACCATGAGAATTTGTAGACAAAAGTTTTGACAAATTTTATATATTTATATAATTTTTTTATTATAAAAGCTTGCGTAGCGTGCTTGCGTAGTCGTTCTTGATAGATCGTCGAAGTTAAGCAACGTTCGAAACGGTCTGCAAGTGGATGGGTGACCGCCAGTGGCATTTTCATCTAAGCGCTTCCGTGCTTCGGAGGGCACGTTAAATTGTCGGTCCTGGCTATTTAAGTCGTTAAGCCATGACGGAGGCCTCAAGGCGGCCTTAAAACTCCGTCACCAGAGTTGGCCACTGACTCATAAGAACTTACTTTTTATTATAATTAGGTTCTTTATTTTTTTCAAAACTTACGATTTGATTTGCTAAGTTACTTTGGGAAAAGTGTTTCTAGTGGGAATTAGCGTCGATTGAGACCTACTTTTTTTTTGAGAAATGTCATTTTCTAGGCTGACTGTTCGTTTTTTCAAAAATCAAAATATGCAGTTGTTTTTTTCTTTAAAATAAACCTATAGTTTCCTAAGCACAAAACCTTCTAACTACAAAAGAAAAGGTAGCTGCCCTGAATGTTGTAAAATTTTGCCACGCCCCGTAACATTTAGATCGGTCATTAAGAGAAGGTCTGAAACTAAGCCATACAAAGATCTGTCCCATGTCATTGATTTTAGTACGCATAGGACGCAGAAGGTTGCGGGTTCGATCCCCGCCGCGGGATAAATGTTTGTATGATCTGCAAATATTTATCTCGGGTCTGGGTGTTTCTAAGTATAATATGTATGTATTTACAAACAAAAAGTATATAAGTAGTATATCAGTTATCTGGTTCCCATAGTACAAGCTTTGCTTAGTTTGGGGCTAGATGATGCTGTGTGAAATGTCCAGCATTATTTATTATTATTTATTTATTAGTAACAAGGAAAACTGCATTAAAAAAAACCTTGTACTCAGCTCGGAAATCAAACCCGCACGTTTTGAAAAATTAAACTAACACTATTTCTATTTAGACATTGATTGTGTGTAGGTCTTAAGCAGTAAATGTTAATATGAAACATGTCTTAAATTAATCATCATCATCGGCAGCCTATAGCAGTAAACTGCTGGACATAGGCCTCCCCTGCAGAGCGGCATTACGCCCTGTCCTCAGCTCGACGCATCCAGCTTCTGCCAGCAGCCTTTCGCAGATCGTCACTCCACCTGGCCGGAGGGCGTCCTACACTACGTTTGCCGAGTCGCGGTCTCCACTCAAGAACTCGTAACTTACCTTAAATTAATAAAAGCGACTAATAATGACGATCTAAAAATTCTAAAACGATTTTTGTAGAACCTTAATTTTTTTTTCATAATTTTTCATTACCACGTCAAAAATGACGATCAAAATCTTACCCTACAGATAACACAGGTGTATATCTTGTAAGAGGGTAGGTATAAAGTAGGCTTAATGAGGACAGGTAAATGACACGAGACGCCATCCTCTAGGTGCGCTCCATTAAGCTCCTAAATATTCCTGACTAGCTGTCCGTCACAGTGTTACCTGCGGTCCCTCAGTAAAACTTCACTTTCCCGGGATAAAATATAGCCTATGTTCATCAGGGATAATGCAGAATTCTAATGGTGAAAGAATTTTTCAAATCGATCCAGTAGTTTCGGAGCCTATTCAATTCAAACAAACAAATCTTTCCTTTCTATAATATTAGTATAGATGAAAAAATACTTAGGTAAATAATATGTAGCTTTCCAAAAAACGAAGACCTCTGTGGTGCAGTGGGTGAAAGCCCGCTTGGGACGCAGAAGGTTGAGGGTTCGATCCCCGCCGCGGGATAAATGTTTGTATGATCTGCAAATATTTATCTTGGGTCTGGGTGTTTCTATGTTATGTATGTATTTACAAATAAAAAGTATATAAGTAGTATAATAGTTATCTGGTTCCCATAGTACAAGCTTTGCTTAGTTTGGGGCTAGATGATGCTGTGTGAAATGTCCAGCATTATTTATTTATCGTGTTAACAAAAATTTAATGATGCACGGTGGGACACGACAACACGAAAGCAGCTCGGTAGATAATGATAACCAGCGGACAACCATCCATACTGATCGTTCATAACGTTACAACTTCGACGATCAACGACTTAGCAAGCTACACCACAAGTGCTTCTAAATTTGTTTGGACCAACATTTAGGGTTGTCGCACAGTCCAGCCGAGCCGAACACGCCGTATTCAATCGCGCTTCTGACGTCAGTAGAATTTTTTGTATAGAAAAATTACTGCGGCGCGTACGGCGCGGACAAGTGTGCGATCAGATTTAAGCGTATATTTAGCAAAATAAATACTTGAACTAAAATAATAAAGTGGGTACGTTAGGAACAGCCCCGAGGTCACCCCCGCTCCGAGTTATCGATTTCGTTTGTCACAGATTTATTTATGACTGCCGGATGTGTAGCGTCGCCTTTATTGCGGGGGAAATTCGCTGTCTGGAGACGCCTTAATTTTGTACGAAATTTACTTATTTTTATAACTTGAATAACTTTGTTGAACCTACTTGTTTCCATTTTTTTTTATTGATTTAGTTACCCGAATTTACCCGATGGTCAAAGGAAGGGTTATGTTGTTTAGTAAGTTAGGTAGGTTACTCGGGAAAAATGTTCTAGATGAGAAATAGCTTCTATTGAGAGCAAATTGTTTTTTCATTTAATTTTGTAAGCTAAGGTTTCCGAAGAAAAACCTGTTTTTGTATTTTTAATATTTGTTAAGAAGTATTTGTCTTGGGTCTGGGGTTTTCTATGTATAATAATGTATTTATTTACAAACAGAAAGTAAATACCTACTTTCTGTTGTAGTATATCAGTCATTTTTGTCATAACACAAGCTCTGCTTACTTTGGGGCTAGGTGATGCTGTGTGAAAAGTAAATAATCGAGAAATCGATATAATTCAAATCCTTTCATCAATTCCCAATATTTCCACTTAATTATGAAATGAAAAGTCTTATCAAAATTTTGGATTCCGACGGGATTCGAACCCGCATCGATCAGACGATCGATTAGGCACTCCGGCTTTAGGAGGATCGTCTGATCGATGCGGGTTCGAATCCCGTCGGAATCCAAAATTTTGATAAGACTTTTCATTTCATAATGAAATACCAAGTGTGGATCAGCACTATAAAACAATTACAGAAATTTCCACTTAAGTTTTATTAAACTAAGTAATTTTAACCAATGTTAGCATAGACTAGACCACGTCTAAGCAGAATCGCCGCTGGCTCGATAAGTTTTAGTGTAATTGGAAATTTACGGACAAACTAACATCATTTACATAGTTTACTTCGTTTTAATTCATAATTCATTTATTTGCTTCAATGTGGTAGGTATAAAAGGTTTTTTTTTTTTTTTTTAAATAATAATATAATTATTAGCATTAGAGCACACATTCCCAATACAATTGGGATGCAAACATGGTTATTACGTAACTTAATAGGTAAGTTGTCATAATCAAAATGTTAAATTTTAACCGACTTCAAAAATGGAGGAGGTTCTCTATTCAACTGTAAGAAGGTAAGCTTTTTTTGTATCATGTTACGCTATAATCCCGCCAATTGTGGACCGATTTTCAAAATTCTTTTTTTGTTTGAAAGGGTATACTCCCGAGGTGGTCCCATATAAATTTTATTTCTGAGGGATTGATAGTTTTCCCGTAAAACTCAAAAAACCTCATCCTTGGTTAATTTTCGACCAGCAACCATAATGCCTAACTTGAAACCCAATCCCATTTATCATCCCAATTGAGCTCAACCAATCACATAACACGAAAATGACAAAACACGCCATTTTCGTTTTGTGTGATTGACAGGGTCACGACTGTATCCCCAAGGCGCGGTAGACATTCTCTCAGATAGACATTCTCTCTTTATATTCCAGATCCTTTGAAGATGTCTAACCCCCGGTTTCTATATTCAACGGACATTCGTAGGTAAGAGCTACGACTCGTTTCTATATACAAAATTTTGACAGCTAACCTACCGTCGGTTTCTAGCTGTCAAACTTTTGTACGTGGAAACGAGTCGTAGCTCTTACCTACGACTGTACGTTGAATATAGAAACCGGGGGTAAGGGGGCATGTACAAATACATATTTGATACATGCCCACATCTTGCAGAAGCTAGTATTCCCTACGTGACAGGTTGCAAGCCCATCGCCGCCTATAAGAATACTAACTGGTTTCCTCACGATGTTTTCCTTCACCGTTCAGAGCTCGTGTTGGTTGAGACAATAAGGCTGAGTCCAACATTGAAATTGGTTTTCTTTTTAGCTCGTGGTCGTGCTTGCTTAGTCGTTCTTGATAGATAGTCGAAGCTCAGCAACGTTCTAAACGGTCTGTAATGGATGGGTGGCCAGTGGCATTTTCATCTGAGTGCTTCCGTGCTTCGGAGGGCACGTTAAATTGTCAGTCCCGGCTATAGTCGTTAAGAGTGCGCAGGAAACGCCGAACGAGACGGATTCGTGCCCCACTTCACCTCACCCTTCTGCCTAAATACGCAACACCGCCAACGCGGCAGAGTGCGAGAGTTCGAGTCGCGCATTGCCAATGTATTTTGGCCGGCTTATTTACGCACGGTACGGTAGGCCATGACAGAGGCCTAGAAACTCCGTCACCAGAGTTGGCCACTGACTCATACGAACTCCCATCAGAAAACATTTTGTTTTGTCATTTTCCAAAAACATAAAAGTGTCGTAAATCGGAAAACGATGGAATTTCCTCGTTAAAGCCACTAATTGCTGAGGTGTTGCCATAGAGACCGTATCTCAGCTCTTCCCGAATTATCGGCAAAATGGCGGGGACTAGATATACCTATTGGTTCTAGAAGTAGGTATTCATATTCATATTCATTTATTGATTTTGCGATAGGTACATGGGTAATGTACAGCCATGCTCGGCATATAGCATGCAAAATGTTACACGGATAAAATGTCAGATAAATTATTAATAAAATGTCAATAAAAAAATCATATCGTATTCCAAAACTTGAATATTTCAGACATAACTTTTTATCACTTCGTAATTTCATCCCGGGTCAAAAATTTACTTCATCACCTCAGCTATCTAGCGTCCACTGCTGAACATAGGCCTCCCCCATACATTTCCACAGCGATCGATCTTGTGCAGCCTGCACCCAACGGCTCCCAGCAACCCTTACAAGATCGTCTTTCCATCTAGTGGGGGGCCGTCCTCTAGTGCTTCTCTATAAAAATACTTACAATTTTTTTTTTGAGTTTTAGGAAAAGGTAGGTAAGTACCTGTACCTCAGCAATTTCTAAGGAATAGTTTTTTTATGGAAAGACCTCGAGAGTTTACCCTTGGAAATCCCATCCCACTAATAATAAAGCTGAAAGGATGTGAGTTTGTTAAGATGTTTGTGTTATCAAGCCTAAGCCCACTCGCAGACTACAGACTTTCTATCGGCCGATAGTTGAGACGAAATATACTTCGACTCGTAATGAGTATGGAGAAGTATAGCCCGTCTCAACTATCGGCCGATAGAAAGTATGCAGTCTGCGAGGGGGCTAAACGTGAACCCATTTGGATGAAACTTGGAATAGACGTAGATACAAGCATGAATATGAATAGCAAGGCTATTCAAAATGTTGGTACCAAACGGGCGAGCCTGCGCGTAAGCTAATTAAAAATAATTTTTAAAATCGGTCCACAATTTTGACAGATATAGGTATTGACAGAGATATTTAGGTACCTAATCTTAATAATTAGGTAGGTAGGAACGTGCTAAGTTCCACGCTAACTCGACGGTTCCATGCTAACTCGTTGGTTCCACGCTAACTCGATGGTTCCACGATATATTTTTCTTTCGAGAACAAATAGTAAACATTTATAACGTAATTATATATTTCGTCGTTACCCATCTCACTTCTGACGTGTGCTAATTATATTAAGACAAAAACCACCTTATTCACAATGGAATAAGGGTCACTATAGGATTAGGGATGTCTGACAAGACTTAGTATTGTAGGGATGAAAGGTTTCAACCCTCATAATAAAATTTTCTTAAAAACGGAGACAATAATAAAATTTAACCACGCTTTGTGATCTATTTAACATTTTCATGGCGCGGTGTGGCTCAAGGCGTCAAGTGAACATGTCTGAGGTTTTTTGAGTTTTATGGAGAAACTATCAATCCCTCAGAAATAAAATTTATATGAGACTAGCAAACCCAGCGAACTCCATTTCGCCACCAGATGCCACCAGATTTTTCCTGAATTTTCTTTGCTATAAACCTCACGGAGCCCGAGACCTTTCCAACGAATGCAAAACCGTGGAAATCGGTTCGTGCGTTCTGGAGTTATTTTTTTTAAGTCGTTTGAAAATTGGTGACATTTTAAAGAAGGGTCTGCTTACCATGAAAAACAATAAAAAAAATACATTTTGAAAGACGATGACGAGAGATGATGATGACGATTTAGAGTTAGGTACATCGCTATTGTAGAAAATATGTTTTTGCCTTAACTCTATTCTACCCTAGAGTGTAATATCGTAAACAAAACCAATCGTGATCAGGGGCCTATTATATCTGATAACATGATCACCGGATGGAGACCCTAAGTAAGATGGTTATCAATTTAATTCACCGTTGATATCGCTATCACAGGACGAAACTGTTATCAGGGGTTGTGGCGACCTCTAACTACGATAGCCTGAACTACAAGGGCATCGTAATAGAGTTGCCAATTACAGCGACCTAGCTACTTCAGAGCTTCACCGCTAGATGGCGCTGGCGCGCTACCAACGACGCGATTTGAATCCTAGATCGCGCTAACGATGTTTACAAGCACATCTAACCTATATAGAACTATCCGACATTAACTGTCGGTTGAAAGGTCCTAAGGTATGTGGACCAGTTGGCGTCGAAAGGCGAGATCTCCCTCTTTGTCATTGATTGGGGGAATCCACCTTCCCCAAAGGGGTGAATGTTTGATACCATGATCACGGGACAAAGAAATTACAAACAGCGGTTTTATACCGGTCACCGTTTTAAAGGAACGTTCTTAGAAAGGGTCAATTCCGTGAACAGATTAAGCGATTATTGCCTAAATAATTTAATTTGTTTATTTATTTACAATTATTCGCCCGTGTTCCGTTGTTGTAACTTAATAGGTAAAATTGAGGGCTTTTTAGGGTTCAAAATATAATTGATCTCAATTATTTTTCTTAACCCTTCGGAGAAGAAAATAAAAAGGATATTGCATTGTTTTTTGAGCCTGTACTGTCCCACAGTTGGGTAAAGGCCAAATTTTTCCAGTTTTTAAGTACTGTGAAAATCAAACAATGAAAATTAAACAAAATACCTATTGAAAAACATTTTCAAATACATTTTTACACATTTAAAAAAAACAATAAAATATAAATGATCACACGACGTATAATGACAAAAATATGACAACATTTTCTTATTCCCTTCTGAATGTACTTACCTACTTAGCAGGCGAGCAGCAAAAATTATATTTTGACCATTAATACCTTATCAACCATGTCTTCTTATACATTTTACCACCAATTAATAAAGACCTCTACGGCGCAGTAGGCGAAGGCCAGGATACAAAAAAAAATTGTGATTCTCATAAGTAACACAACTAACATAACAAGCTCTGCTTAGGTACTTTCGGGCTAGACGATAAATGTAATACTAATTAATTACCTATATTATAATGTTGATAAGTTAGAGCACTAAAATGTTTTCCTTCAACATTTTATACCGAATATTTTTTTGAAATCAAAATTCAATTCAGAAGTTTCAATTCATTCACATCATCTTACCTAGGTGCTGTTGAACGGTGCAGCTCTGAAGGCGACCAACGTTGAAGAAGAGCAATTCACTTTACAAGATACTTTTGAGCATAAATTTGTGTAGCTACTTATGATCGCGCCTCTGGGGGGCTGTTTATAATGTTAAGCAGATTAATTTACTGTAAGAGCTTTTTGATAGGACCTTGATATCTGAAAGGTGAAATTTTAATATTAAAATTATGTTACTGAGTAAATTCTATTTAAAAAGCATCATCATCCAGACATTTAGGCCATTTTTTATTTCTCAGAATGCGACGTTCGCTAAGATCCTTAGAACTTCCTCCTTTTTTGAAGTCGGTTAAATACGGTTGATACGTCAGTCAGGACGTCGCTAGCAATATAAATATATTACACTTTACGTTCAAGTATGTATATCCTAGTTAAACTATCACTCGTCTATCTATTTTACACTTCCATAAAATAGCACGTATCTCAATGTAATAAGGTTGAAATTCTTTTGGGCTGTTAAATAAACAGTGTCGCCAATAAAAAAATATCACAAGTAGCTACTCCGTTTGATATTGTCAATTTAGAAGAGTAGATATCTACGAGTACATAGACTATGACATTTTATGTATAAGTACTTTCGCATTTCTATTTTGTTTTTGCCGTCTGACTTTTTTGTAATTAATTTGAATAATTACGCTGTAAAAACCAGTAAACTCTATTGGCAAAAAAAAACGAAAAAGAAAACTGACTTCACTATTTGACACAGTCGAAAATTACAAGCGAGGGTAAGGTTTTTTTCTGTTTAGCGGGAAAATCATCAAATGAAAAGTATTAATCCCTCTAGATAAAAAAATATTTGGAACCTCGAGTACCTACTCGAGGTTGAGTAGGTAAACCTACCTAGGTTTACCTACTCAATTATAAGAAAAGTTTGTTCATATATTTATGAAACATGGTTGTGAACCTATTTAGGTAGTACTAGCTTCTGCAAACATTTTGCCTATATGCTTTTCCAGGTCACTATCTACGCCTATTCCAAGTTTCATCCAAATCCGTTCACTGGTTTAGGCGTGATTGATACACAAACATCTAAACAAACTCACAAACTTTCAGCTATGAGTGGGATCTATTGATGTTCATTGTTCATACTCTATCTCTTGTATCTTCCTACGAGTACTCTCCAGTGTTGCCAATATAAAAATATCACAAGTGCTTTTTATATTGAAGCGGCATCCATTAGTTGTATTTTCATTGGGGTAACTTAATGGAAGTTAATGTTTCATTTATTTTTGTAGAGGGCACCCACATCTGAAGGAGTTTCTAAGTTTGAAATTCCGCAACAGAAAAATTGCACCCATGATGACTTGATCCCGTGACCTTCAAAGAATCTTACTAGCAGCCTTCACATTCATCTTCTATCGCACAGGATTCCGCGTACAAGCAATCGTGTGGGAAAGCCGTATGCCTGGTTGTCTTTATATCTGACAAGAACTAACGAGTAATCACACGCGATAGAACGCGTAGCTTCAAGATTAAAAAATTATCGCGCGCGATTGCGTGTACAGGCTTTCCGGCACGCAGCTACGCGTTACTTCCAATCGTTCGGGAAAGCCTGTACGCGTGCTCTTAGGGCCAGCTGTAAGTTTTAAAGTATTTTTCACGTAGGAACGTATCCCTGACACATATAACTTTTACGATTTACGCTGTAAAACAATTTAAAATTTTGAAATAAATGAAATCTAGTGATAATACTAAAAGATACAACTTCAATAAAAAAGGATTTTGTCTATTTCCTTTTTAATTATTTCAGATATTAACATAAAAGCGCCTTGTCACGGAACCGTTCCTACGTGTAAAGGACTATAGTGGCCTTCACATGCACGCACAATCTATCGTGAGTGATAGAGCCAATCGCGCGCGATAATGTTTTTGAAGCTTGAAGTTACGCGTTCTTTTGCGCACGGTTGGCTGTATGGACCTAAGAAGGTAGGTACGTAGATACTAAGTACTCAATTTAAATTTCAATTGAAAAATTGAACTATCATTTGCCAATTGGCGCAGATGGAAGAGCGTCACCACGGATTGGTGAAGGTCAACTCGAAGTCGAGTCTTATTATGAGGTAGGCCCGATTTTTCGATCTGTGGTTTACAAGGCTCGATAAAAAGGTTAAATAATTGCAGGCCGAGTGACCCTTGATAACGATTATTCTTCTGATAACGTGATCAGATGAAATAAATAATCCATACTATAATTATGAAAATGTTAAAGTAATTATGTCTGTATATCTGCCTGTTTGTTATCTTTTCATGCCTAAACCACAGATTAGGCTACATAGGCTAGATTTTATCCCGGCAAAATGAAAAAAAACACGAGGAACCGCGGGAGCCCAGCTTTTAAACAATTATTCAGATAGGACTTTTGTAGATCTAATCACACAATACACAGATTTTTCTAATCTGTGGTTTACAAGCAGGTTCTTAAAAGAGTTTAAATCAGTGCTGAGTGCTGCCTATGCGGGAGGACTCTTGAACGCATTCCCTTTGTGCTGAGGGCACACTGAGTCTTTGTCCCGTGATCATGTTATGAGATTTAATTTGCCTCTGATAACGCCTAGTTTCGTCTTATGATAACGTGATCAGAGGTGAATTAAATTAGATAATCCTTGAAAATTATGTCCTAAAAAATCAATAAAAGATACATTTTCAAGCGAAAACTTGTATCGGCTTAGGAATTAAATTGATACGGTCAAACGTCTATTTACAACCCAAAAATGAAGCCCTGTCGGTTTGTGTAGTTTAAAATGAAAGACCCTGTATACGCTCTTATTCCGTTGAGTTTGCAAGCACGAGGCAAGAATGGTATTAATGGAAATTGGCGTTTAAAGCTTGGTGTGGGACACCTTTATAATCCGTGAAAAGTATGTCAAGTGTAGCTCGGCTGTTTCCGGGATATTGCGACGTCATCGAAGTTCCGCCATTTTGAAATCACACCAAATAAAATAAAACACAACGTGATCTGGTAACGCACTACAAATATGCATAATAAAAATACCTACCTAAATATACTCGCAACTTTTACTTCAATAACTTCTCTCCATCTTCTTTCTTTTCTTTTACCTTTAAGGCAAAGTGAGCTCTAGCTTACGCTACGCTCGCCACCCTCCTAGCCCCCTAGGCCATCTGATGGTGTGCTGGCCGGCCCGCGCACAATTACACTGAACGTTACTTATAAATGTATTTTTTGCTAGAAAATAATACTCCTTGGCAATAAAATAAATCCGTAATCCTCTACCGTATTTATTAGGGAACACGTAGACGAAATTTCATTAAAAAATGTAAATAACCAGCAAATGAAATTGCTTTAAGAGGTAACTTTGTGATTTTTTTCTATCGAGTCAAATTAAGTCAATCGTGTTTCGACTCCCATAACTAATAAACTGATATCCTAAACTATTCATTGTCATCAAAAAAATATAAAAAAATTAGTGTTTTTATGGCAAAAAATGGTTTGAAGCATTGAAACGAAAGAAGAAGAAGAAGTAGACGACCTCTGTAGCGCAGTGACCGAAGGCCCGCCTGCGACGCAAAAGGTTGCGGGTTCGATCCCCGCGGCGGGACCAATGTTTGTATGATCTACAAATATTTGTCTCGGGTCTGGGTGTTTCTATGTATATTAAGTATGTAATTACAAACAAAAAGTATATAAGTAGTATATCAGTCATCTTAGTACCCATAACACAAGCTCTGCTTACTTTGGGGCTAGATGATGCTGTGTGAAAAAGTCCAGCATTATAAAAAAAAAAAAAAAAGAAGTGTTTTTATGCCTTTAAAACGACTTGACGTACAGCCAAAACGTGAGTCACCACCTTAAGCACATATGACTTGATTATTGTCTCTGGATCTGGATAAAATTTGGCGGAGATATAGATTACAGTGTGGAATATCATAGACACTTTTAATCCCCGAAAAATATAAGTAGGTCCCGAAGGACTGCGCCCTGTGGGTCACACCGCGAAGCTCTGCTTGTCCTCCATAATGGACATTATCAAAATGACTAACTACCTAGACATGCATTGCAAGTGTAACCACGTAGAGAATATAACTTAAGATTAAGGATATTAGGTTTCAAGATACTATCTAGGTTATTGATGAACCTAGTGCATACGTCGTTTGATTTTAAATTAGGTAACCTAGGTCTTAATAAAGATTTTAAAAATGCAACAATTGCATCCACGCGGGACTTATTTATTGGACTTAGGGTGAGCCTTTTCGCGGGTTTATATAGATAAACCAAATTGTACTCCTACCTAGGACAGATATACCTAGCCTACATAAGTAAAACACTACTTTACTTAACTTTAATTTTTTGTAATTTTTTTATGTAGTTTTAATCCACACTTGGTATTTCATTAGGAAATGAAAAGTCTTATCAAAATGTACAATTCTGACGGGATTCGAATCCGCTACGATCAGACGATCCTCCTAAAGCCGGAGTGCCTTCAACCGCTCGGCCACAGAACCACTGACGTCAGGTTCGAAATTTTTAAAAGCTCATATCGGTTAAGCACCGGTTAATACTATTTAACTTGTTGGGCGATGCCATTTAGCGGCTGAGCGAGCGTCGCACTTATCTTATAAGACACTAACTGGCCGCTGCGGTGTTACCCGCGATCCCTCGGGAAAACATCATCCCCTTCATCCTTAAAATATAGCCTATGTTCATCAGGGATAATGTAGGATTCTATTGGTGAAAATTTTTTTCAAATCGGTCCAGTAGTTTCGGAGCCTATTCATTTCAAACAAACAAACATACAAAAAACAAACAAATCTTTCCTCTTTATAATAATAGTATAGACAGCCCGAGGACTGTTTACCTACACGTATAAAATTGCAGAGCGATCGATACGAAATCACAGACGAAATCATAGAAACTTATCGCTCGAAATTCTTTAGAAACTTATCGCTCGAAATTCTTTAGAAACTTATCGCTTGAAATTCTTTAGTCCATACGAAATTTTACTAGTCAATGCAAATAGCTTCATTATGTATTTTCTATTTTAAATTACATCTAATTAGTGTCATTCCGGTCGCCTAGTGTTAAAGAGGCGTTGACAGACAAACATACGCTTTTGTTAGTAGATAATGGGGGAGAGTTATTTTTACAATGACCAAAAGTCACACTAAGTTGTTGGAACTCTGTGTCTGAAGAATTAAAGTCAAAGTCAAAAATCATATAATTAGTAGGACCCACGGATATATAAGTGGTAGGACCGCTGGGATCACTTGGGCTAAAGGCACGTCCTATATCACGGAGATTCAGCAAATAAAAAAGTAAGTTCGTATGAGTCAGTGGCCAACTTTGGTGACGGAGTTTTTAGGCCGCCTGAAGGCCTCCGTCATGGCTTAACGACTTAAATAGCCGGGACCGACAATTTAACGTGCCCTCCGAAGCACGGAAGCGCTCAGATGAAAATGCCACTTACAGACCGTTTCGAACGTTGTTTAACTTCGACGATCTATCAAGAACGACTAAGCAAGCACGACCACGAGCGCTTCATTCAGCAAATGGAATGGGGGAGTATTCAAAAAGATTTCTCCTATTTGACGAAAGATTTCCGTTGGAGTTTAAAGTGACAAGCCGCCATGTTTTCTGCTAAACCAAATTGACAGGACTGACTGGCATGATAGAGATTTTTTTAAACATTAAAACTTGACATTGGCAGAATTATAGTGTTATTACAGTTATTTTCCATTTAATAAAAGAAGAAGAAGGGGTTTTTTTTCGCCATTTTGCTTTAGTATTTGCTCAGCTATTTTATTTTATTTTTCTTGTGTTTTACTAAGTTTTATTATGTAATTTCGGTGGCATTTTACTAATGAAGCCTTGGATTTGAAACAGGAGATCTGGAAAATGGAATGGGGGAGTATTGAAGCAGATTTCTCATATGACGAAAAATTTCCGTTAGTTTTGAAGAAAACAAGCCGCCATGTTTTGTTCAAACCATCGACAGGACTTGACTGACTGACATGACTATAAATCAATATTTAAAACTTGACATTGGCAGAATTACACCTAGTTGTGTAGATTGCCATTAAATAAAAAAGAAGAAGAAGAAGAAAGCATGTGCGTCCTGTAGGCATGTGCAATGTAGGTAACACGAGACATGAGTTAAAGAAATTCAATTTAAAATGTTTAAATTAAGAGGCAAGAATGGTCTAGAATAGTATCGTGTAAATGGCTTTTAAGGCTCAATGCACATTGAATTGTCAAGCGACGCGTCAATTAGTTTTATTGCAAGCCATTATAAACCTTCCGAAACGAATCAAATCGAAAGACCACCATCCGAAACGAATGGCGCAGAATTGTAAAGCGAGCCACACAACTCCCGACATGACGACCACGACCACTCTGTCAAGAGTGATACGACTAAGAAGAAGAGATAAACCTTATGAACAATGGTACAAGATATAGAAACGCTTGTAGAATGAACCGCCCGAAAGTGCTCGAGCCAGGGCGACCCGCTAGATAGCTTCGCCAGATCTCGTTTATTCTACAAGCGTTTCTATATCCTTTGTCATTGTTCATCATAAGGTATAGGCCGCCGGGCCGGACAACCCAATGGCGGCCGATTTGCTCCGAAACATTGCGTGTCGTAATAAACGCTACTTGATAAGGTATAGAATGGCTAGCTATAAAATTAATTGACGCGTCGCTTACCAATTCAATGTGCATTGAGCCTAAGTCTTATGAAAGGAGTGCTGGGATCACTTAGGCTCAATGCTCATTGAATTGGCAGAGACGCGATAATCAGTTTCAGTAACAAGACATTATAAACCTTAAGAACAATCATATGAGTGAGGAAAAAAAATTGGGGCTCGCTCCGCTCGCATCTCTCGAAGCTCGCTGCGCTCACTTCGGCATCTTACACCGCTTGCCGCCACCTTTTTTTCTAGCCATTGCAAGCTTTGGGTTAGATTTTCACTACCTCTATCTACTATGGACATCTTGATAGAAACAACGCAATATTGGTTAACAATTTTTTTTACAAATTTAAAACAATACAGTAGGTACTTGCTATTAAAAAAACCGTTTCGAGTCAATTTCTCCAAAAAATTGCGGCTCGCTTCGCTCGCCAATGTACGAATAAGATAAAAGAAAGAATATGAGTGAAACTTTTGTCTGTTTCTGACTGGTATTGCGAATTTTGTTCGTCGCATCCCTTTCACGCACTTGCAAATGAAATATGATAATCAGCGTTTGCGAGAGCGGTACGGCCGGGGGAAAGAAAAATTAATAAATTGTTAAATTTTTGTCAGTCCGCCCCCTGTGCCCCTTCCAGAAAAAATCCTGGATCCGCCCATGCCAGGCACTACAGCGTCCAGTTGAATGGGCATAGGTTACTTAGTGAAGTTAGTAATAGGGGGATGATGATGATTTCTTGTTCCTGGTCATTCCCCCTTAAACGACGTCGTTACGCAGAATTTACTTACAAAAATAAAAAGAAAATATGTAAAATCGTTTACATACAGTATGTTAATCCTGACGGCTGCTTGCGCTGAGCGACGAACGAGAACTGATTTGAATTTTGAATCTTGAACGCAGCGCAGGCGCATTGAATAGTGAATATTTAGGGTGGCAAGACTTTTATAGATAAATTCCTGAATAATACTGTCAGAGTGACTGGTCACGATTTGCCTGTGGTGACAGTACGCTATGAGGAATAGTGATTATTTAAAAATAATGAACCCAGGGACTTGAACCCGCGACCTTCACCCACTAACCAAACCGTGTCTGTTGCCTATTTTTAAAACTATTCTAAGGCTCAATGCACACTGAATTTTCAGCGAACGTAACCAGACATTATACATTCTTATTCATTATACGCGTCGTACATTCTATCAAGCGTTTCTATATCTTGTTACATTGTTCATAAGGTTCATAATGTCTTGTTACGTTTTGTCGCTACCAATTCAATGTGCATTGAGCCTTAGGTACAATCCCTTGTTGGTCCATGTACTAAACAAATATTTTACATCTTAGTAAATTTCACAAGTTTATCAACTTTGTATCTAACTCAGCCCATTTTGTTTGATCTGGTCTGCATGATCATCGCAAAAGTTTGCATTGAGTTCTGAATTACCCGTAATTAGGGTAAATTTGCGGAGTTGGCAACACTGGAGCAAAGCTAACGAATAATAAGTATTGAAACATGACTTTGGCTACTTTGACTTTGAATAACGAATAAGGATTATCGGCCTTGCAGAGTAAACGCCAGAATAAAAAGAAGAAGAAGTAAACGTGTCATAAAGTTATTGCTCAGAATAAACTATGGGAGATGATGATGATCACCCATTTTGAGGGTAGGTGTTATTCCCCCAATCTATGGCAAAGAGGTAGTACTACCGGTACTAAGGTCGTCTCCAGCTGGTCCACATACCTTAGGGCTTTTCAGCCGACAGTTAATGTCGGATAGTTCTTTAAAAGTTCATTTGCCAAGATAATGTTACTTGCGCGATGTAGAACTTGGTACACTTTTTGTAGGTATAATCATATTTCACAGTTTACACTCATGAATAGCTAATTTACCTATACTTAACACATATTTACTCATTTGTAATTCCGTAAGACATCTAGATTCATAAGTCCGGTCCACCGCGAAAACTAGGCTTACTAGATCATAGAGGAATGCGCCTTACTTAGTAATTTCCCCTCTGCCAAAACACGACTGCGAATCATGTGCGGGTTCATCGCGGGTTCGAATCCCGTCGGTATCGAAAATTTTGATAAGACTTTTCATTTCTAAAATACAAGATGTAAGGAAAACCAATTCCCGCTATTTTTTATGCCCCTCAAGTAGCAGGCTACAGCCCTGCCACCAGACCCCCCTGACCGCCGCCGCCGCCTGGCCGGGCTCACGCTGCGGCCTGTAATATTCGATTCTCATTGGTTGCTTGCAGCATTCTAAATTCAAATCACTTTTCCTCATAGTGTGAGCAAAGTAGAGTTTTGCTCACTGTTTTTACGCGGCAAAAGCGCCCTTTTTGAGCTAGTAAGGTGAAAAGTGATTTGAATTTAGAATGCTGCAAGCAAGCAATGTGAATATTATGCCAGAATGGTGGTATCGTGTAATTGGTGTTTAAAAATGACTAAGCTAGACCAAAACGTAATAGATTAAAATATTATAGTGCTAATCCAGACTTGGTATTTCATTGAGAAATAAAAGGTCTTATCAAAATCAAAATCGGTGCCGAAAAATATGAGCTTATCGAAAATTTGGATACTGGCAAGTAGGATTCTGTGGCCGAGCGGTAAGGCACTCCGGCTTTAGGAGGATCGTCTGATCGATGCGGGTCCGAATCCCGTCGAAATCCAAAATTTTGATAAGTCTTTTCATTTCTTAAGGTTACTTGTTAGTTTACCTAGTGTTTCTGTATGCCCTAGGTTCAACTTCCATCTGTATTCGTTCTCCGTGACTGATCCAGGGTATGATTTAAGTCTGAATGCATAAGCTATGAGCGCCATACATGGCTGTATGTATGAGGTGCTAGTTGATGTCCCTGGTTTCGTTCGCAAGATCTTTTAACTTTTTGATAAACTTACGTGCTAAGACTTTTTAGTTCCAATCTTAGATTAATTAAGTACCTACCTACTTAATATTTCGGGCTCTGTATTTCCCGAAAAGTACAGTAGGGGTCTTCAAATCAAGAGTAAATAGGTTCCTTCTAGGTAAGCATGCTACATCTTAGACCTCACTACCGCTTAACATCAGGCAGAGTGAGGTCAAATGCTGACCTATTTATTAAAAAAATAAATAATAGGAGTACATAAGTAAGTAAGTTCGTATGAGTCAGTGGCCAACTCTGGTGACGAAGTTTTTAGGCCGCCTTAAGGCCTCCCGTCATGGCTTAACGACTTAAATAGCCGGGACCGAGAATTTAACGTGCCCTCCGAAGCACGGAAGCGCTCAGATGAAAATGCCACTGGCGGTCACCCATCCACTTACAGACCGTTTCGAACGTTGCTTAACTTCGACTATCTATCAAGAACGACTAAGCAAACACGACCATGAGCGCTTCATAGGAGTACATAATACCTACTTTGTATAAAATACGATACTTAGGAGGTACCTAGTTAGATTATTTTCCAAATGATAAACAAACAATCTTACGCATCATGTTCATATTAGAGACCGTATACGGGAGGTTTGATGCACAATGTGGCAACACCTGAGATGTCTTTGTTTAAGGAATTTGCACTTATTTTTATTTATGGGCAAGTTTATTTAAAAAAAATATGCGAAAGCTCGCTTTCTCATGGCAAAAATAGCATTATTTATTTACTTAAAGTATAATAATATGAAAATTAAACTTTATTTATTTATTTATTTTTAATTTGCACCAACAAGATAATCACCAACACAATATAATTATAGTTCCTTAGCTGTACACAAACCAAGTGATATCCCAATTATAGATGCAAACAGTAATGCAAAGAATACAACAGCAATTAGGTACATAAAACTTACAGATAAATTTGACAACGAATAAACATAGTGGATTCACACTTTTCAATAAAAAAAAAAGTTTGAAAAAAGCTTAAACTTATCGTCAGGTGACCCAAAAATTACACCTGAATGAAGTGTAAAACTCAGTAGTGTAGTTTTCTAAGATGTCATAGTAACATGGGCGGATCCAGGATTTTTTTCTGGGGGGGGGGGCACAAGAAACAAAAACTGACAAAAATTTCACAATTTATTAATTTTTCGTAGTTAGTAGGTACACATAAATATCGTCTGGGGGGCGCACGTGCCCCCGTGCCCCCCCCCCCCCCTGGATCCGCCTATGCATAGTAAGGCTCCTGTTCTTGTATTTTTGTAGGCGCGATTCTAACCGTTTATCGGTATCATTCAGGAATCATTCCGTTAGATATTGAATGAAACGTTTCAAGCAGGTTCATTTCCATCTACAGGCCACACACACTATTTTGTATTTTGCTGCAGCAGGTCAAGTCAGGTTTTCAGTGGCGCAGTTTAGGGTCTTTCATTTTAAACTACACAAACTGACGGGGCTTCATTTTTGGGTTGTAAATAGACGTTTGACCGTATCAATTTAATTCCTAAGCCGATTTTAGTTTTCACTTCAAAAAGTATCTTTTATTGATTTTTTATAACATGTTGCATAACATTTTCAAGGAGAACAGACGTTGACCAATCGCAGCATTCGCAGCTCAGCAAAATCACGTCGCACGCTCGAATGGATTAAGTTATACAAGAAGCAACAATCAATTAAAAGGATAGTCTTTATTGATTTTCTCGAGATTTTCATAACAAAACAAAAAAATCATTACATAAATATTTTTTAATTTATTAGTTTAAAATGAAGTTTAAAATGATATTTGGTGAGAACCTCACTAATCGGATTTACACGCTGCCTCGCATTCAGCCTTGGATGTAAAATTGTTGGCATTTGCCGGGAGACCAAAATAACCGAGACATCTGTCGATATTAGACAGATAGAAATACCTAGAAATAATAGAAACCATTAGAATACTTAGGTATTAATTTAAAAATACATTTATGAATAGGTATTAGGTATCTACACCTATAGAGGAAGGGGGGCATAATGGAGACGAGATACATTTTGTTTGTAAATAGGTACTTACATGGTACATTGTAGGTACATACATACTATACATAGAAACACCCGGAACCGAGATAAATATTTGCAGATCATACCTACTGTTCAGGTTAAAACCGAACACGCAGCGAATATGCACAAATGCCTCGTATGCAGTTATGCACATTCGCTGCAATCACCCAAATTCGAGTCAGTTCGCGTTTACCAGTCTTTGAGACATCGCGCGCTCAAACCATTAACCATTAAACCATTTTTATTCGTACCATTTTACCATTTAAGCTATAGAATCTAGTTTACGCTGTTTTATAGTCTTAGAAAAGTCGTGTGATTATTAATACAGTTTTACCATCGAAACTCCCGGCTTTTCTATAACCATTCCTAAACCAAACCACTCAAGAAAGAATAACCAACCAGCCTAGATCACCATAGCGTCTAGGACAATCTTTCTACATGGTCCTTCGAGTTACTAAAAATTAAAAACCATACCAGTGCCTACAGTGATACAGTGTCGCTTAACCAAGGATTGCAGTGATTTCTGGATTGGACTGCGGTGACTGTCGTTTGGAGAATACAAGGTCAGATCAAACCATTTATTATCTTTCATTACCATTTGATTGATTTGAGATCGTACCAACCGTAAGATGGATTCTGATTCTCTATTTATTAACCAAACGGAGCTCTATGAAACTTTGACCAAGTTTTTGGCGAATATAAAGAAAGATGGGTCCGAAAGGAAAACCATCGATAATTATAAGCGGAAAAATGAGATGTTAGAGGCTTATTGGCGTGAATACCAGGAAAACCATAGAACATTTTGTGAGCTTGCTGAATTTGACCATCCCTACTTCGTCAAGGGTTGTTTTGATGTAGCACAGGAAGTCTATATCAAAATAAAGGAAATAATTGATAAGACCATGGATCAATTAGGTAGAAAACAGGTACCAGGCGCTCCTAGCCCCCGCATACCAGAAAAGGGGACAGGACATTCGTTACCACAAATTCACGCAAACCAGCAGCTCAACGTTGAACGTCGCAGACCAGAAGAGAGGGCACCACAGCCGCAACCAGGTACGTCCTCTCGTTACGAGGTAAGCCCGCAACGTGGACGTTTTTCTTCATCGGGGGAATCCAGCAAGCTGGACGAGTTGGTGAAGAAGCAGTCCATAAATTTCAAGGCTTTCATCAGAACGGTGAGTAAGCTGCAAGTTGAGAAGTGCGAAAATAAATGGCAGTTCGAGTACGCTCTTAAGTCGCTGGACAGTCGCTGGAGTGAAATCGATAAACTGCATTGGATTATCGAAGGTGAAAATGGAGGCGACGACAGCACATACCAGGAGGAATTTACCAGACATGAGGAGACTTATTACAGCCTGACGGAGAGCATCAACCAGAAGATGTGGTCTGTAAAACACCATGAAAAGTCGACCCCTCAGATGACCATACCCGTTTTTCATGGAACCTACAACCATTGGGTTTCATTTAAAGATCTTTTTAGTGAAGCAATCGACAAGAACCCGTCTATGTCCAACGCCCAAAAAATGCAGTTTCTAAAGAGTAAGGTAGCTGGAGAGGCAGAGCGTCTGATTCACCATTTGCAGATTAGCTCTGACAACTATAAGGTATGTTGGGAGATCCTAAACCATAGGTACGGTAATAAGAAACTTATATTCTCGTCTCATATCACCACCTTACTTGGTATTTCCAACATGCAACAACAGTCTATGCCCATGATCAAGAAGCTGCACGACGTAACCAAAGAGACATTACACGCCATTCAGAACCTAGGAGTGGATATTACAACATGGGACCCGCTCCTAGTGCACCTATTAGGACAAAAGTTGGACAGTGAAACTTTCACTGAATACATAGAGTCGGTCAAAAAGCCCAGAGAGCTTCCCTCTTTACAGGAGTTCATGGACTTTTTGGAAATGAAATTTACAGCACTAGAAGCTGCGCGTCGTAAGCAAGAACCAACCAACCAGAGACCCATAGTCCCACAACCACCAAAACCAAACCAGAATAACCAAAAACCAAAGAAACATTTTCAACGATCAAATTATTACCAAACCAATTATAAAGAAAATTCTATTTCTAATATGAATACATGTCACGTTTCCCGGTCACTGAACTGTGCATTGTGTAATGCTGAACACGGTTTATGGCAATGCTCGCAATTTCTGCAAATGACGCACGAGCAAAAATTAAAAAAGGTGGAAGAATTTAATTTTTGTTTAAACTGTCTATATAGCCATTTCAACAAGCCGTGTTCGTCTACAAAGCGATGTCGAAAATGTTTAGGTACACATAATACCTTACTTCACGAAGCGTTAGTGAGTTCTACATCAGCAAAACCAAATGCTAAGACCACCAACGGCGTAGCGGCAAAAGAGAGTGCATCGAGATCATCTCACGTGTCCTGGGACGACATGTCGGAAATACTTTTAGCTACCGCCGTAGTCCACGTCAGGGGTGCGGATGGCACTCAGCACAAGATGAGAGCATTGGTTGATCAGGGGTCTCAATTATCATTGATCAACGAGAATGCAGCTCAGACGCTGGGATTGAAACGTTCTAATTTTAAGGGACAAATCTTTGGAGTAGGGGAGAAAGAGAATAACTCTAAAGGAATGATAGAAATAACCATCGATTCGTTTCATACTGGGTTCTCTTTGAAAACGAATGTTGTCATAATGAACAACTTAATCAAACGCCTTCCAAATACCACATTCACCAAACCATCGACATGGGACCACTTACAAGGAATAAACCTAGCGGACCCAGAGTTTAATATAAGTCGACAAGTAGATTTGCTTCTAGGTGCAGACGTTTACAGCAAGATCATGCTAGGAGGCATCTTAAGGGGAAGCAAAGATGATCAACCAATCGCTCAACAGACTCAGTTAGGCTGGCTGTTATGCGGATCAATGAAACCACATTACCATTGCAACGTTATCCTAAATAATACCGAGGATTTACTAAAGTATTGGGAGAATGAGGACATCAATCAGAAGATTGAGTTATCAAATGGTGACCACGAATGTCTTAAATACTTTTTGGACACCACAAAGAGATTAGAATGCGGAAGCTACGAAGTCAGGTTACCATTCAAGCCTGAGATCAAGGATAAATTGGGCGCTACCAAACCACAAGCTTTAGCCCAGTTCATAAGCTTAGAAAAGAAGTTAGAGAAAAACCAAGAACTCAAAGCTGATTACCATAAGTTTATAAACGAATATTTATCTTTGAACCATATGATACCATCGACCAGTAAGACCATAACCAGTAAACAGACGCCCGAGTGCTACTTACCACACCATGCAGTTACTCGGGCCGAATCCACCACTACCAAGCTGAGAGTAGTTTTTAATGCCTCAGCTAAATCCACATCCGGGTACAGTCTGAATGACATAATGCACTGCGGCCCGAATATACAAAAAGATCTTCAGGAACTCATTCTGAAATGGAGACAGTACCAGTACGTGTATACTTCTGACATAGAAAAGATGTACCGTATGATAAAGGTAAATAAAGATGACCAAGATTACCAAAAGATAATTTGGAGAGATTCGAACCAGAATATTCGGGCCTTCAAGCTCGTCACTCTAACGTACGGGACCAAACCAGCTGGTTTCCTAGCAATGATGTGCTTAAGAAAGTTAGCAGATGACGAGAGAAAAAGATTCCCGGATGCTGCAAAGGAGTTAGAGGAATGCTTTTACATGGACGATTACTGTGGAGGTCACCACTCCGTAGAAAAAGCCAACCAACTTAAAGCTGACCTAATACAACTACTCCGCCTAGGAGGATTCAATCTTAGGAAGTGGGCCTCGAACAAACCAGAGCTCCTGGCTGACTTAGAGAAAGATCAATGCAACCAGTCCACCTACGAGTTCAAACAAACCGACTCTACCAAGACGTTGGGACTCGGTTGGAACCCGCAGCAGGACAACTTCATCTTTAGGTCAAAGATTGAATCCGAATCGCCAGCAGTAGCAACCAAAAGATCTCTCCTATCTGATATTTCGAAGTTATTCGATCCCTTAGGGTGGCTTACTCCCCTAAGCACTACCATGAAAATTCTGTTCCAAAGCGTGTGGCTTTCAAAATTAGAATGGGATGAGAAACTACCAGAAAAAATCTCATCCAAATGGGCCACTCTAAAACAAGAATTAAAATTAATAAATGACATAAATATAAACAGATGGCTAGGAACAGAAGAAAACCAAAAGATTGAATTGCATGGGTTTTGCGATGCGTCAAACAAGGCGTACGCTTGCGTCATTTATTGCAAGACCATCAAAAAAGATAAACCCACCATTAAACTAGTTGCAGGAAAAGCTAGATTGGGGCCACTAAGCAAAAGTTTATCAATACCAAGATTAGAGTTAATGGGTGCCCAACTATTAACGCAACTCATGCAAAAAGTTCAAAACTGTTTGTCAGATTACCAAACCGATGTGTACTGCTGGACCGATTCAATGGCGGTATTAGGATGGATAAAAGGAGATCCGGCCCGCTGGAAACCATTCGTGTCGAATCGGGTAACCATAATCAATAAAACAATACCAGCAAACCAGTGGCGATATGTCAGTACCAACGATAACCCAGCGGATTGCGCAAGCCGCGGATTAACTGTCAAGCAGCTCAAAAACCACAGCCTATGGTGGCAGGGGCCATCATGGTTACCATCATATTATCCAGACCAAAAGGATGAAAACATATACGGAACCACGCTAGAAACAAAGAACTCGTTTTCAAAACAATCGATCGCGGTGGTCCGAGCGGGAAATTGCGCAACGATGTTTGAAATAATAAATAATTTATTAAATAAATTCAGCTCAATAGCAAAAATAACTCGTATCGTTGCGTGGATATTGCGATTACCAGCTTGCAGAAAACGAGTTCACCAACCTTACCTCGAATTACAAGAACTTCGTCGCGCAAAAATGCTGATAATTAAAAGCGTTCAACGGATTGAATTTGCTAGCGACATCGATTCTATAAATAAACATCATAAGGTGCACTCCAAAAGTAAGATTTTAAATTTAAATCCGATCATAGATGAACATGGGATATTACGAGTGGGTGGACGACTAAGAAACGCCCACATAGATCTTAGAATGAAGCATCCCATCATCTTACCACACGACCATCGTCTTACCATGCTATTTATTAACCAAGCCCATGAATTGACATTTCATGGTGGAGTGCGTCTTACTTTAGCGAACCTTCGTCAGCAGTATTGGATTATCGGCGGGTATATGGCTACCAAAAAGTTTATACGAAAATGCGTGACATGTAGGAGGCAGGATCCTATAAAGCAGTACCAGCTCATGGGAGATTTGCCAGCATCAAGGGTGAACCCAGAAAAGGCGTTTCATCACTGCGGTGTAGACTACACAGGATTCGTAGAGGTAAAGGCGAACAAAGGGCGAGGCATCAAAACCACAAAGGGCTATATAGCTATCTTTGTATGTATGGCTACGAAGGCCGTGCATATAGAACTCGTCTCCGACTTAACCAGCTCAGCGTTTCTAGCGGCTCTGCACAGATTGGCCGCCCGAAGAGGAGCTCCACGTCACATGTACAGTGACAATGGAACCAACTTTGTGGGAGCAAACAGAATCTTGCAAGAGGAGTATAACCAGCTTCAGCAAGTATTCAGTGAAGGTTTTTTAACAGAGATAACAGAAATGGGCATAGACTGGCATTTCAACGTACCTAGCTGGCCCAACGCCGGCGGGTTATGGGAAAGAGCAGTGCGCAGTCTCAAGCACCATCTTAAAAGGGTCATCGGTCACCAAAAACTGACATTTGAGGAATACACCACATTATTAACCAGATTAGAAGCTTGTCTAAACTCACGTCCTCTTTGTGCACTGTCAGAAGATCCGAATGACCTCGATTTTTTAACTCCAGCTCATTTCTTGTCGGGGAGACCAGGGACTACCATAATTCAAACAGAGCAAGATGCCAGAACCAGGTGGCATCTTACATCTAAATTATTTCAAGATCTCTGGAAAAGATGGAAGACTGAGTATTTAGTACAGCTTTCATCTAGAACCAAATGGATGGAACCACGGAAAAACCTCACCATCGGAGATCTAGTAGTCATCCAGGATGAAAACCTACCGCCGGGAAAGTGGGCTCTCGGACGCGTAATTGACACGCACCCCGGCGATGAAGGGCTTACCAGAGCGGTCTCATTAAAAACTAAGAATGGGATATTGAAAAGGCCTATTGTAAAGCTCTCAGTGTTGCCCATTAACCAGGACAACACTACCACTGAAAAACCACCAGAACCAGCTACCAAACTACCAGAAAAAAGAGGAAGAACCAGGTCAAAGTTTTCTACAATAGCTACGGTATTACTTGGATTCATGATGTTACTATCACCAACCTACGGTCTTCATGAAATCAAACAGTTACCTAGCAATCAGACGCTTTACTTTGACCCCATATCGAAAATCCAACTCATTAGAGATAAGTGGACGCTAGTAGTTTACTACGATATGGGACCATACTGGACAGGCATAAATACCTACGACAAGATATCTAGTTATTTAGATAAACTGTGCGCTACAATACAAAAACAATCTCATTGTAATACGATAATGCTACAAGCCCGCCACGACTACCAGGAACTTGAGTACTACAATGGACTTTTGTTAACGCAGCATTTTGACGTCCACTCCAGACAGCGGCGATTTGTCGACCAGACAGAGAGACGCCGGCGCCGGCGGGGGCTTATCAATGGTATCGGGTATATTGCAAATGACCTGTTCGGCGTGTTGGATTCTCGCTTCGCAGATCAGTATGTGAAGGACATTGAAACCATACATCGCAATGAGAAACATCTATCTAATTTATGGAAAAACCAGACCTCCGTAATAGAAGCAGAATTCAACCTTATGAAGAAAATGGAAAATACCATGGATAAGCAACACAAGCTTATAAATAAAAAGTTAATGGAATTTCAAGATAACGCCAGTACCTTACAGCGCGAAATTCAAAATATTTCGTACATTCAGGACTTCACGTTAACAGCTATGGCAGGAAATACCTTACTCCAAAGTTTAAGGCGACTTCAAGATACGCTGATCGACACAATTACCGATATCTACCATGGTCAAATCAGCATGCACTTGCTCACACCAACCCAGCTAAAGCGCGAGTTACAAACCATAAACGGCCAGATGCCTAGCGAACTCGCACTACCAATCAATAACATAAACAATGACTTCCAGTATATTTACAAACTACTCAAGGTTAAAGCTAGAGCAACGCAAAGGTACGTGATTATTGAAGTCACTTTTCCGCTTATTAGTAGAGAGAGCTACCATCTCTACAACTTAATACCAGTTCCACACCAAGAAAATACTAACATGATAACAATATTACCAGTCGCAGAATACGTAGCAGTTGACTTAAAGAAAGACGCTTACTTCACCATTACCACGAATGAGCTATCAGCCTGTCTGTACCATAAATCAGCATACATGTGCCAAGTGCTTAAACCTATCCGGCACATAAAAAATGATGAAAGTTTCTGTGAAATAAACACATCAACCAAAAAATGCAAATTCGTAGAATCCGCCTGTACCGATAAATGGGTAGAATTGCATTCTTCGTTTCAGCATTTATATTTTTGCTGTGATAATTATACAATAAAAATAATATGCGAAGAGCGAGTTATGATTCGTCAGCTAAGTCGAGCCGGGGTTATTGCCACGAGCCAAGATTGCGTAATTAAAGGCAACGACTTTTCAGTTTATTCCATACGACACCAGTCCAACCAGATGAATATAACGCCAACCATTCACGTGCCTGAATTTGATCAGATCAATCACATCATAAATATACAATTCCCAGATGGAAAACCAGTATATTATGATGAGAAGGTAAATATTTCTATGACCAGTCTGGAAAAGGCAGTGAAGGAATTGAAGGCAAGCGATGCGGAAGTTGAGGATATGTCCCCACACGATATCCATCACTACGCCATAAGCTACGTGTTATTGGCGGGCGCGCTAGGCGCTGTAGCAGTATGGGCGTGCAGGAGCGGAGGGTGCCGGGGACGGGCTGCCGAGCATCGCGGCGAGGGTCGCCGCCGGCAGGAGTCTGCGGCGACCCCGCCGCCTCCGAGGCCTACGCGCCGCAAGGCGGGACGCTCCCGACAGGAGTCGGTGGCGACTCCCCCTGCGGTGAGGCCAACCAGTGAACCAGTACAAAGTGAAGTGCTCATTAGTGCTAGTGAGTTAAATGATAAAAGTGATGTCGGTTTTCGTTTGCAAAATTATGTTGAACGATGGCCCATCGCGGACAATAGTGCGGGTAAACGGGCCACCAGTGTTAAACGAAACACGGGCATCCAAAATGAAGCTTTTACTATAGAGGACTCGGTAGTTTAATTTTACTAAGATTTTTATACCTTTATGTGCTTTTTATATTTTGCTTTTTACCAAATTTATTTAGTTATACATTAGTACCAAATCAATGTTTTATAAGATTTAATAACCAATACCATAAAGTTAAGTTAGTTAAGTTATTTTACCATAATCATGCTTTCTGTGTTTTGCTCGAATTCATTTGATGTTTGTTACTCATTTACCATCTCAAACATCATCATCATCATGCGCTTCATCTCGCGCTCGGGAATATGTTCAGGTTAAAACCGAACACGCAGCGAATATGCACAAATGCCTCGTATGCAGTTATGCACATTCGCTGCAATCACCCAAATTCGAGTCAGTTCGCGTTTACCAGTCTTTGAGACATCGCGCGCTCAAACCATTAACCATTAAACCATTTTTATTCGTACCATTTTACCATTTAAGCTATAGAATCTAGTTTACGCTGTTTTATAGTCTTAGAAAAGTCGTGTGATTATTAATACAGTTTTACCATCGAAACTCCCGGCTTTTCTATAACCATTCCTAAACCAAACCACTCAAGAAAGAATAACCAACCAGCCTAGATCACCATAGCGTCTAGGACAATCTTTCTACACCTACAAACATTTATCCATTGTGTTATAATGTACTAACGTCTCAATGCATTTATCCCGCAGCGGGGATCGAACCCGCAACCTATTGCGTCGCAAGCAGACTATTATAAACAACCTAAGCATCCAGCGAGCCAGTTCATTAAATGTTTGTATTTAACCAAACGGCTGAATATAACCAGGCCGATAGTTGAACGGCGCCGATTAATGATATGGCTAGGAATTTAATTAAACGGCTGATTAAACCAGTTGGCTGTGACACAGATATACACTCTGGTCCAGCCAGTCCCTATACCCCCGTGTCTTCCGAATGGCAGCCAGTAGTAGGTACTAGTATTGAATAATGCCGGCCCTAGGCGGATCCAGGGGGGGGGGGCACGGGGGCACGTGCCCCCCACCAGACGATATTTTTTTGTACCTACTAACTACGAAAAATTCATAAATTGTGAAATTTTTGTCAGTTTTTGTTTCTTGTGCCCCCCCCCCCCCCCCCCAGAAAAAAATCCTGGATCCACCCATGATGCCGGCCACCCACGATCCAGTTTACCGTCCAGTTTGCAGCGCTGCAAACTTGATCACGTCTTCTAGTCTAGGCTTCAGGTATAGGTACTTGTCATGCACACCCATACCAATACACCGTCAAGTTTACTGGACGCCGCATCCAGTCCGCTGCAGACTGGACGGTAAACTTGATCGTGAGTGGCCGGCATTAGGAACTAATGTAACTTTAGTAGCCGTACGCACTAGCGGTTGGACCGCGGCGGTTGGTTTGATGGCCAGCCAGCCGCCTGACGCGGTTGCCAAGCGGTATACCGCCTGTGGCTGCCAACCGCGATGAAAACGCGTTAAGCGGTTGGACCGCTCTCGATCGAGGAAGCTTTTGCTATCTATAATTTCACTATCTAAAACAACAAAAGATGTAAAAAACTAAATAAAGATGCTGGATCAAACCGAAAAATTGGCCCTTGAAGTCCGATATTATTGTACAACCTACCTACCTAGTAAGGAACATCCGAATATTTATCAAACGAACGGGAATACGGGCTCTGCGCGTTTAGACAAGATGACAGCCCGCCGCGGTTGACATTTTGTGGCGGTTATGTGCGTACAATCACATGCGGTTACACGCGTGGCACGTGTGGTGCCACGCGGCTAACCGCCGCGGTCCAACCGCTAGTGCGTAAGGGGGCTTACGTAATAATTAGTTTGGGGGTCCTTAGTCCCATAGCCGGACGTATAGAGCATCTCGGTTCTGAAAAAAAATGTCCTATTAAGAATCTTCGTTGACAATGATAGGTAGGTAGGTATAATGCCTAGGTATTTACTTAATAGCTATGCTGACTGCGAGTAATGATAGCACCCAGAGGTGAGTGAGCTCAGCTGACTGAGGTTTTTTGAGTTCTATCAATTCCTCGGGATTAAAATTTATATGGGAACACCTCGAGAATTATACCCTCTCAAACAAAAAAAAGAATTTTGGAAATCGGATACCTACAGCCATAGGCGGATCCAGGGTTAGTAGGTACACAAAAATATCGTCTGGAGGGGGGCACGTGCCCCCGTGCCCCCCTCCAGACGATATTTTTGTGTACCTACTAACGACGAAAAATTAATAAATTGTGAAATTTTTGTCAGTTTCCTCCCAGAAAAAAATCCTGGATCCGCCGATTTAAAACCGATTTAAATCGGTTAATGATTTAGTTGAAACTAAATATTATCATAAAGACAGTGGGTGATACGGAGCTCAGATGATGATGATAATTAAATACTTGTCTAACGGCTATACTCTACACATTCGCCGAACTATTTCATTTATTTATTAATTGCGAAAATGGGTATACAAATAACAATGTCAATAATAAATTAGGTTCCTCCAAATGCAGCTTGTGAGCATGCAACATTACTACTATAATTTGGATAGACGAATACAGGCGATGAGGCCCTCTACACGTTCGCGACTGTCTCGGCATTCGTTTATCATCGGCGATTATGTAGAGTGCTCATAGAAATCCCACTTTTTATTTTTTATAAAAATCGTGGTAGGTTACCTACTTACCTTTAGCAACACACACTACAATCACAAGAATGACGACCAAAAAGTAAATTAACTTCATTTCGTATGAATAATTGGAAATTCCTGTTCTGTGTGACAACGCTCGGGCCTATTCCAAGATTCGATGGAAGTTATATACGAATACCTACCTTTCTAAACGTTTTTAACTGTAGGTACGTAGGTACTTTGTTTCCGTAATCAATTCTATTAATATTCTAATATTCTTCTTATCAGTTACGCATAAATCGCTGTCTCCGAGGAATAAAAGGATAACTGCAAAAACACAACTTTTCAGGAGAAGCAATAAACATGTTTTCGTTGATAACTTCACAAGTAGGTACTGGACGTAGACAGGTAGGTACCTAAGCTTGTTTTTTTAGCAATTGGAATGGAAGGTCATTCGTTCGTTCTCGGTGTGACGAACAACACTAGTTTGCTAAACACTCGGCTAAATACTCATTAAAAATCGATATTTACACTAAAAATCCGGTTCAAACTTGAAAAGCTGTGTCAGTGACATACGAATTAAGTTTTTAAGTGAGACATTACACTAGTGAACACTAATTACGAACAATAATCAAGTGATATTCCAACTTCGCAATCATTTGTCCAGTGCGGGTAGCGTATTCTATCAAAGCGCTGCGCTGTGGGCGCATAGCGCAAGCGATTACCGACCTTATCTACGCCACATAACCGTGAGAACTGCGTGTTTGCGGCGACGGTGTATCGACAGCTGAGAAACACAAACAAGCCACATAGCTCAACAGATAAACGGCTTAGAGGCTGCTTCAGTGAATCCTTCGAGACCTGAACCTTACTAAGTACGCAGGTATGAAGTGTGGCGGTTGCCTAAAACCTACCAAGGAGGCCCATGGCATAAAATGCACCTCCACAGGTTGTAATAACATTTTTTGTACATTGTGCATTAATGTGACTTCCTTCACAAATGAGCGGAAAAAAACATGGAAATGTCCGGATTGCTCTGCTACGACCAAAAAAGGAGGAGACAATTCCCTAACACCCATTAGGTCACTCGGGTCGGACTCACAAAACATCACCACGCGTAAGAAGGCTGATCTTCTACCCTGCCCTAGTACCCCTGAGAATGGATCGGAACTGAAAGAGCTCACAGTCGAACTACGCCAACTGACAAAGGAATTTACTACGCTAAGTGTCAGGCTAGAGGAAGTTACTCAGTCTCTTACTCACTGCCACGCAAGAATGGATGATCTATGTACAAGTATGAAAGCTGCTGATGATCGCATCAGGATTTTAGAGAAGCGTGATCAGGAGGTCCTGGATCTCAAGTCAACAGTTAGGAATTTGCAGCTGGAGCTAAACACGCAGGCACAATACTCCCTGAGGAATGAGATCGAAATAGCTGGAATCCCAGAAACTTCAAATGAAAACCTGGAACATATTGTCCGGGTAGCAGCAAACAAGCTTGGTGTAGAAATAGGAGATAACGATGTAGACTTCATCACCCGCGTAGGAGCGCGTCGCCCAAGCGTGCCAGTGCTAACTGGTGCCAGCGGGTTGCCTGATAGAACGCCGCGAACGGCTGTTGTGCGTCTTCTCCGACGCTCAAAACGTGATCAAATTTTAAATGCATCGAAATCTCGCCGCAACATCACTAGCGCCGATTTGGACATAAAAAGCGCTCCCTTTAAGTTGTTTTTCAACGAACGCCTCACCAAGCAAAACCGTGTATTATTTCGAGATGCACGAATCAGGGCGAAAAACCAGGGCTACCAATTCTGCTGGTGTAGTAACGGCACAATCTATGTTAAGCAACGTGAAGGAAAAGCCGCTATTGCGATCCGCACGCAGTCAGACCTGGATCGTGTGCTGCCTCCAGATGCCAGCGCTGCAGGTGACGGAGGAAAAACACGCGAACGCGATCAGTGACTGTCATAGTAATATAGAGTTGCAATGCTTTCCTCTATTAGATACCTTGAAACGCTATTTAATGTCCACTGTATATTATTATATTACTATATACTACTTTATGTATATTCTCACTATATTATTATTATTATTATATTACTATAACTACGATTATGTATATTTTTATCTATTTGAGTACGTGCGACCTTCTCAACTACAAATAGTTAAATGTGATCATATAATGTGTTTTGAAATACTGCTTTACTGTAAAAAATTCTTAAACAACCCCCCTGGGAAAATTACCTGGTATAAAACTTCTCTCTAAAATTTTAAGTTGTGAACTGGATTCGTTCATGATTACCTGTGAAAGCATCAATGATCTGGAAAACTGTAGAAAACTATTTACTGAAAAACATAATTTCAAAATTATTGCTTTTAATATCAGAAGTATACAGAAGAATTTTAGTACGTTTCTAGTAGCTTTTTCTCGATTAAAACTTAAGATTGATATTGTTGTCCTTACTGAGTGTTGGTTACAAGATAATTCAGCTGTTCCATGTATTTCAGGTTACAATACGCATAAAACCTCACTTAATAGGAACCAAAATAGCGGGCTAGTGGTCTATGTTAAGAATATCTGGAATGCCCAAGTATCAGAACCAGCCATTGATAACGCGGACTGCCTCGTGATCCGTATCCCTGAAGTACTTACAATGATCGGTATATATCGCTCACCCTCTTGTAAAGTGTTAGACGGGTTTTTAACGTCTCTTGAGAGTATTCTTTTGAATAACACCCTAAGTAATATTCCAACCATCATAGCCGGGGATATAAACGTGAATATCTTAGATACTGAGGATAGCACTCAAAGCTTGGAGTACCAATGTTTTATGGCCGAATACGACTTCATGCCAGCTATAAATCAACCCACTAGAGGACCCACATGCCTAGATCATATTTATGTAAACAGTCGCCTTTCCGATTCCGCAATAGGTATCATTTGCCAAACAGATATCACGGACCATTACATAGTTATGCTAGGAATTAATATGAATAAACCAAAATACGAGCGTCTTAGCCGAACTAAATTTAAGAGAAATTATGATAACATAGTAAGAGATCTGTCAAACTGGGCCTGGAATGATCTGTACGAACTTTCTGATGTGGATACAGCCCTAGATTACTTCTCAAACACCTTAGAGGCTATAGTTAAAAATCACACTAAAGAAGTTAAACAAAGTAGAACCAAATATAACCTAAAGCCATGGATTACCCCAGGTATTATGCGCTGCATGCGTCACCGTGATCATTTGCACCAACAAGCTCGCAAGGACCCCAAAAATGAAATTCTGCGAATATCCTACACTCGTTACCATAACTATTTTAGACGTCTTCTGCGTGATCTTAAGGAAGAATATGAGTCAAAAGAACTAAGAGAAAATTTAAAGGACCCCAAGAGGCTTTGGAAGTCCATTAAGAGTATCTGCAATTTAACAACTACAAGGCAGGAAACCTCTGAATTGCTTTCCCTCCACGGTACTTCGAATCCACAATCATCGATTGATGCCTGTAATACTCACTTCTCTACAGTTGGCCAAAAACTCGCGAATAATATTCTTTTGACGATTAACACAAATGAGAATGATCTTGCAAAATCCAGCAAAATAAAACACAGCTCGGTTGACTCTTTCTTCCTCAACCCAACTCACGCAAAAGAAATTGAAACCCTTATAGATAAATTGCAGAGCGGCAAAGCCCCAGGAATAGATGGTCTTGATAACTCTTTGATAAAACACATTAAACATCACATAGTCGAACCTCTCGCATATATTTTAAATCTGAGTTTGTCAAGTGGAGTCTTTCCGCAAAGGTGGAAACTCGCCTCTGTTTGCCCCATACATAAAGGAGGTTCTAAAGACTCCCTGAGCAACTATAGACCTATCTCCCTACTGGTAGCGTTTTCGAAGCTGCTGGAAAAACTTGTAAACAAACGTTTAATAGACTTTTTGGAAACCCGTAAACTTATCTCGCAAAGACAGTTTGGCTTCCGCAAGGGCAAAAGTACAGAGGATGCAGTCCACTTATTAACGTCTGAAATATCGTCACGGCTAGATACAGGTAAACATTGTGTGGGAGTTTTTCTAGATTTGGCGAAAGCCTTTGACACTGTCTCCATTCCGATACTAATCAAGAAGTTAGAAAGCTTGGGAATTAGAGGTACAGCCGCAGATTGGTTTAAAAGCTACTTATCGGAACGGAGACAGTGTGTCAGGATTTTGCAGACAGTTAGTGGCCCCCAAAGTGTATCCTTTGGCGTACCTCAGGGCAGTATCTTAGGTCCTACACTATTTAATCTATACATTAATGACATGCATGATTTGTCAATCAAAAACGCAGAAATTATCTGTTACGCTGACGACACCGCGATTATCTTCCACGGTGAAAACTGGCAAGAAGCTTTATCTCTTGCTCAACTAGGAATGTCACAAATAAGTAGTTGGCTTTGTCAGAACCTGCTTACTTTAAATACGGCTAAAACAATGTATATCTGCTTCCATAAAACCAGCGCGTCAGCTCCACCACTAAATAGTAACGACATTTTTAAAATAAAAATACATAATCCTGCTTGCTCAAATCATGGCTCATGCTCTTGTGCGTGTCTAGCCAGAACTAAATTCATTAAATACCTGGGAGTTTTCATAGATGAAAATCTTAACTTTAAAAAGCATATTGAAGGGCTCTCTGGTCGTATTAGAAAAGTTATTAACATTATGTGCTGTCTGCGAAATATAACAAGTAAGGAAATGCTAATGTCTGTATACATGGCTATGTGCCAGTCACTAATTCTTTACTGCATAACTTGCTGGGGAAGCGCAGCAAAAACTGCCTTTATACAAGCTGAGCGTGCACAGCGTTCTGTACTAAAGGTCATGTACAAAAAACACTATAGGTACCCGACTACTGAGCTCTATAAGGAGTGCGGCGTATTGAGCGTTCGTCAGCTTTTTATTCATAGGATATCAATAGCTGCACACAGACAGCTACTTCTTTCGGAAAATTACTCAAAATTATTAAACAAAAGAACTTATAAAATTCATATCCCTACAGTAAACACTTCATTTGGTCAACGTTTTGGACAGTTTGTTCAAGCACATGTTTATAATAAAATAGTAAAATCTTGTAATATAAAAAACAAATCCACTCAAGAAGTTAAACGTATAATTTACAAATGGTTATTGACACTAACGTATGATGACACTGAGAATATCCTCGCAATCACTACTTAAGAAGTTATTTATAATTTTATCTAATAATATTAACATTATATACAAATATATCAAGTATAATTAGTAAAACAAGTATAATTCTCACAACCTATATCTATTTAATACCTACTTATTATTTGTATAAAATTATATTTATTATCGTATATCATATCTTTTTACTTATTTATTTAATAATAATCTATTTTTAGTTAAGTCATTACCTTTTTTATAAGCGACTATGTAGTCACACCGAGACGTAATCTTACTCTGTAAATCGTCAGCTTGGTCCTCACGATACAGGCTCAGCCTAGTGTGAGGTCCGTCGTTAACACAAGAGTTTTGCTGTCAGCATTATGTAGTGCATCTTTCTTAACGTCTATCGATTTGTTATCCACACACAATGTCTATGTTTTGCTTTAAATAAATAATTTTACTTTTACTTTTTTTTACTTTTTATAAACTGTCACATGCGTTATTTATGCCTAAAAAGAGATATTTTAAAACCTGAATTAGATAGTCAGTCTGGTTGTTCACGGTATTGGTCGCGAAGGAACCGGAGTAAAATCACCTAGTCTTAAGACGATTCAAAGTCATCCCAGCTGTCCTACTGAATAAATGCTTTTTGACTTTGACTTTGACTCTTCTATTTTCTAGCGTAAACCTAACCACTGTCCTATCATTTTATTCAACGCTTTTTAGGGTGAAAGTGATAATAATCTTATCTTATACATACATAAAATCACGCCTCTTTCCCAAAGGGGTAGGCAGAGACCACGGATCTCCACTCGCTACGATCCTGACACACAACTACTCGTAATAATAATAACAATAATCTTATTCTCGTAAATATTGTCTAACTTTATTATTGTTAAGTGCTTTTAAACAATGTAAAGGTAGAAGTACCTAATCAACTATTGTTTTATTATTTCATTACGTTTTCGCGTATTACTTAACTAATAAAACTCTTCAGAGAGCCGTACCATGACCTCTTACATCCTATACCTCCTATTGATCGAAAACGATCGACATTGTATTGTGACGTCAGATGTTTTGGCAAGTTGACGTCTTAAATTGCAAAAGATTGCGTTTATCGCACTAAAATGTTGTCAACTAAAATTTTATGACGATTCCCTTTCGCACAGACTCTAAGTAAAGGTGTGAATAATTGGGTTTTACTCTTGAAAGTTGGTGAGAATAAAATAAAATAATTCGAAGTACCTACCTATATGTATAATAATAAGTAAGTTCGTATGAGTCAGTGGCCAACCCTGGCGACGGAGTTTTTAGGCCGCCTTAAGGCCTCCGTCTTTTTTTTTTTCGTTTAGTTTTATTGTGTCATGATAATTTTATTCCAAGTGTTCTTAGTCATGTTTCATGAAAATCTGTTCAGCCGTTTGAAGATCAACAGCTCTTTAATAGTTGATGAGGGGATCTGACTAACTTCCATAAGTCTAATTTTTCTAGAAGTGGCGGAGGTTTTCGTGACAGGGTCTACGGGCTAGTATTTAGACCAATTCAATAGTTTAGGTAGGTACCTAGTCTTTAAGAACAGTAAAAAAAGAGTAGCGAGGCGAGGGAGATTTAAAGTTAAAAGAGCATTTACACAATGCAATTTTTGGTTCGTTTTGCTAAGCCGATGGTATTTATCTTATTCTGTAATTATTTAAATATTTATGAACGAACAGCTCTTCTTTTTAACTGTCTCTTTTTAAAGAACGTGATGTCACCCAACTAGGAGCAGTCTGAAAACCAGCGTTGCTCTGTAGGTACCTCCCCGGTGCAGAGCAGCACAAAGCTGAGACTGTTTCTTTTTGGACTGCACCAACACAGACGTCCTTCACCTGCCTCGTTATATTCTTTTGTAGTAGATTTTTTGTTTGTAGTAAATTTAATATATTTAATTTTTTTTCTGTATTGTGTGTAGTATAGAATAGAATAAGTTTTTATTGTAGTACCTACCTAGATCTAAGTAGTACCTACCTAGATCTAATACATTTTGTGTTTTTTGCTGTGTCAGTTGTACCTAGTTATGTTCGTCTGTGTGTGTTTTCCCAAATAATTTTTTTATCTATCATTTAGAAGATATAATTTTATATAGGTACATTTACTTACTTATCTACCATCTAACAACTTACATCGGTATGTATGCATAGCAAATACCACCGTCGATTGGCAAAGAGCATCTTGTATCTGAAAAATTGGAAGACGATAATTATGGTTATGTCGCAGCCAACTGGTTTAAGACGCTTAATCTTAACTAAATTAGTTAACTTAAGTAAGTAATATTTTTTTTAATACAGATATTCCTCATTTTTTTCAGATTAGGCGCCAAAATTGAGCTTAGATCACCTTCATACCGATACTGATCGACGCAGAAAAAAAATACAATCCACCGATACTTAACTCATTTTGGCCCAATTCGCGCTTTTCAGTTTTTCCTTTCCACCGTCGATATTTGTAGGTTATCTACCCAAATAACATACGTACTTGTTTATCTACTTTCTAATAGGGTAATAGGTACTAAGTTAAATACCTACCTACCTACTTAAAAATAATTATAATTTAATTTATAGAAACTAAAGTTAGGTGCTATCTTGGTACCTAACCTACTTAGTTATCTACGCAAATAATATGCAAGTAGGTACCTATCTACTTTCTAATAGGTAAGTAAAGTACCTATCTACCTACCTAATGAAAAGTATCCGACCGAAGTTTCGGTTTCGGTTTCGGTTTCGGCCAAAAGAGAGGGTTTCTGACATAGTTTCGGTTTCGGTCAAAAACCGGCTGAAACTTCGGCCGTGCCGAAACTTAGTGTTTATGGAATATCACGTTACGTTTGGAGAAAATCTGCTCACAAACATCCAATTACGTCGAGGGAACGTAATTGGGGTGTGTGGGGTTGTCGAGCACTCGACCCACTAAAAACTACCCGATGGCCGGCCTCTATGCACGGCTCCAGGATCTCCTACGGAACGCACGCGGTGCCCTTCTCGCATTTTGCCTTGAGCACAATCCCGGTAATGGCACCCACAGCCACGCCCGGCACCCACACACGCGGCTGTTAAACCACGTGCGTGGAGCTCACGACGACACCTGCCTAACAGTGTCGGCGAACGTGTAGAGGCCTCATCGCCTATATTCGCCACATACGACAGGCGAAACATAATAGTTCGGCGAATGTGTTGAGTGGAGTAATATTAGAAAAAAAAACCTTATTTTAGGTACCTATCTTCAACAAACATCTTGATTCTAGACCAAAACTCGAAACTATTGAATTCATAATAACTAGGACAAACTCACGATTGCCTAATTGCCACGACATCAAAGTTAATTGCGCATAAATAGGGAGTTTTTCCCGAGTTGGCAGCACTCAAAAATAAAATGCAGGTAAACTTACCATTTAGTATTCTGTGATGTTACTCTTTGGCGAATTTAAATGGGTTAAGCTATGGTCTCAAGAAAGCGACTTTTTGAAATAGTGTAGGTGGTGTTAGCTACATTAAAACGACATTTTTCTAATTGAATTCCGAATAGAAGCTTCGTTCAGAATTCTAAAAACTCCCCTGTAAAAATAAAAACAAAAAAAAGGTGGAAAAATAAAATCAAAAGTGAATGAAATTGATGTCATGTGCAAGTAGGAAGCACGCACATTGGGTTCCGTCCGTACGTGCATCGATTTTGTAAATTCTATTTTTTTTTTTTCAAGTCTTCCCAGGTATGAGTGGTAGGTATATGAGGTTAATTAGATACCAGCGTCCAGCAGCCTTATATTGTCTAACTTGAAATTCATTCCCAGTTATCATCCCAATAGAGCTCAAGCAATCACACAATATGACTTCAAGTAATTTTCGTATTGTGTGATCGGTTGAGCTCTCTTAGACAAAGGTTGCTGGTGCCATGTAAAACAATTCTTAAGGAATTGACATTTTTTTCTGAAACACTTAAGCGGTCGTTACACAAGGAGAGTTTCTCGCATGCGAGAAAATATGCTCGCTTAGTGTAAACAAATGCTTCGAGCCTCGCCTCTCGCCTGTCACACTCGCATTCGAGTTTCTGTCATAATGTAAACAACCACAGGCCTTTCGCCTTTCGAGTTTCTGGCCGCTCGTATACGAGAAATTCTTCTTGTGTAAGCCACTTTAGTTTGCACTCTTCTTCTTCTTTAGAGCCAATTTACCAGCAAAATTCAGATCCATTTGACCAGAGGTAGATACATCCACAGCTACAGATAGAGCGCGCGTTCACGCGTTTCAAGGCTAGTGCGCGTTGATGTAATATGTAAAAATGTACGCGAGTAAAATGTCAAATGTACGCGAGGTGGAACGCTTGAATGCGTACCTAGTCCGAACAAGGCTTAGGTACGCCTCTCAAAGTGCAGGTGCTGGGACATAATGGACACACAAGCACGTGTGACATAGACTGCAAATGACTTTTTGTGCTTTACACGTACGGAACCCTAAAAAATAAAAAAATGGAAGTCGATCGAAAAATCCACAGGACTAATTTACCCAACTTTCCCTACGTTTTAGGTTTTTTTGAGTGAAAGTTCTCATATACGAACGTTCTTGAAGAGTGCTTGAAAGTCAATCCTAACTTTAGAAGTTTTGGAAGCCTGTTGGTGGAGTAGGGTAGTCATCCCCTTCAGACCAAAGTTCGTGGGTTCGTATCCCAGCCATGTTTTATAATTGCGGAGTAAGTAGGTGGCTATAGGCTGATGCTGATGATGAAGTGTTTAAAAAAATAGGTAAATGATTTTATTGTATTTTTTAAATCATTATGACAGGTGACAGGCTATTAATTTGTTGTCTTTCATGGAACCGCACCTTATAGTCCTTAGCAAAGAATTGCCATTTTAAAAATATTGCAGGCAAATTGTGCAAACTTTTCAGTAAGTCGGTTAAAACCTCCGTGTCCTCTGACTCCTCTAATTATGATGAACTCACTTTGTCGCGATGTAAACGGGGTTCTTAAATATCTACTTTTCCGGGATAAGTCAAAGTCAAAAAGCATTTATTCAGTAGGACCGCTGGGATCACTTAGAATAGTCTTAGAACTAATTTTACTCCTGTTCTTTCGCGACCAATACCGTGAAGAATGGCAACAAACACGGTTCGGGCGTAGCATTCTTTTAGGTGATCCATCTTAAAACTAAGAGTCAAGCTCCAGTGGAGAGTCAATCAAAGAGAATTGAGGCTACTGCCGAATATGCTGAGAGGATGGTTTAGGTGCTACAAGCCTCCACCTCAAACAATGTCGCAGGCACTAGCGTCCGAGTGTACGCATAGGTTGCCTCCTGACGCTATATCAATCTAGTAGGTAAAGATTTTTTAAGATTGCAGGTACTTAAAGCCTTTTTTTTTTTGTCGCTGGGTAAAATGCGTTACGTCCCCTCCGCCGGGGGGCGAGAAGGGTATGTGGGACTCCCCGGGGACTCCCGGTATACCCACTTAACGTCCCAGCGCCTTTCCGGCGTCGCCTGGAATAGAGGGGGTCCGGGAAACTGGCAGAGCCTTTGCATCCAGACCCCCTTCGGCGATCCCTGCCCTTACGGCGGACCCCGCGTCGTGGTAAGCAGTGCAAGACGGACGAAGGTGCCCCCGCACCTAGCGTCCGCTACTCACCACCAAGCTCTGCGCTCCCTTCGTCCACTGCGCGCTCTAATGAAAGAGCTGCGCGTGGAGAAGCCTCCGAACGGCCGCAGAGGATAGGGAGAGCGGCAACGTAACACCGACACTCCTCTTCCACTGCGGCCCCACCGCCAACGCATCAACGGTGCGCCACCGTTTGGTCGCGGAAGATAGGGCGAACGGCAACGACACACCGACACGCCTGTTCTCCCGCAACCCCTCCTGACTGCGGGGGACTGAAATTACTCCGTCCTCCGCACCCGCCTCAGACGCATCCAGAGCGGGCCCAACCGCAAGCCCACTCGGGGCGTCCCCGCCTGGGATCCCTGTTGGCTTCACCGTGGGCCTCCACACCACGGTTACTGAGCCCCCCCATCGCGACAAGATCGGAATCCACCGGGGAGGGGTACTTAAAGCCTATCCGAGCTGTCAAACTTTTGTATGTGGAAACGAGTCGTAGCTCTTACCTACGACTGTCCGTTGAATATAGAAATCGGGGGTTAATGAATGTTGCAGTCTGGCGAGTCTGCCGGGGCAGACGCACACGCTGCGGGCGCTGGCGCTAGAGCACGCGTGGGCGGGAGGCGAATGGATGGGTGACCGCCTAGTGGCATTTTCAACTAAGCTTCCGACGGAGGGCACGTTAAATTGTCGGTGCCTGCTATTGATGGCGGCCTTAAGGCGGCCTAAAAACTCCGTCAACTGAGTTGGCCACTGACTCATACGAATTTACCTACTACAATTTGATCGCGCAATTTTGTATCAATAAACCTTTGAAATTTAAACCCTTATTAATGGTGTGTTGTGTTTGAATGGCTGCCGAAATCTGTCGACTGCCGAACGTCCCTAATTATCAAAATAAAGCTAGGACTAGGGAGGATACGTGGTCGATAGATTGAGAAAAGTTATCGATAGATATATTTTTGTAGATATTTGTTAGGTATCTCATAAACCCGATTTTCAAGTTACCTAGACAAGAAGGCTGTTCCCGAATCCCGATGTATGTTAGTTTGGTATACTTACATACTTAAATTCAATGCTGGGTATAAGCTTGTGCCATCCACGTATGTGCGTAGGAAGCCAGCTACTGCAGACTTTTTTAAATATGTAGGTAATAGTAAAAAGTGTACATACTCGTAATAATAACATAAAAATTCAAACTCAAAACAATGAAATAAAAAAATAAGAACAAGTTTATTAAAATAAAATGAAATTAAACTAATCTAAATTACCAAAACGGCTGCCTGAATAGATTATACATGGGTAGTAGATTGTGTTTGTTCACAGGAGCTCCAAATCAATCATCGATATCGATAAGAAAGACACTAGCATATCACTATCGGTCGATATGGTTACTACGACTACAGACAGAGCTGTTTGCCGTATGAAAGCGCCGTCATTTAATCCCAATAACATTCGCAGTCCTATAAACGAAATTTACACGTTACAATTCTGGTATACCATTCTTGCATTTGCTGTCTTAAGCTGAACGGAACAAGAGCTAATGTTCTGTGGCAAGAGACATAGAATGGTAGGTATGCCAGAAGGTATCATGTAAATGCCGTTTTACGATTTTATTTTCCACTTGTTTTCTGAGATCAAACTTAACAACAAAAGAATCAATGATCCTCAATGCGGTAAAATTTTGCCCCACTTTTGAACCCACTACAACCTCAATGACTCAACCATAAGTAGGTACTAGGCTAACAAAGCTATGTGAAAAGATCGTAGATAAATTCATTTCATGTAACTATCATCACAATAGTGATGTACCTGTCACTGTATCGATGTATCGAATCGATCGACTATCGATGGAATCGGATCATCGCTATAATTGCTGTTGTAATCGAGATAGGTTTGACTGTAGATATAAAAAGGTTCTAGAAGTGACAAATTATCCATACTTAATATTATAAATGTGAAAGTAACTGTCTGTCTGTCTGTTTGTTACCTTTTCACGCCTAAACCACTGAACAGATTAGGCTGAAAATTGGCATGGATAAAGGTTGTATCCCAGGGACGGACATAGGCTACTTTTTATCACGAAAAATCCCGAGGGACCGCGGGTCACACCGCGGGAGCGCAGCTAATATCAAATATTTTTATACTTTATACTTACCTAAGTTATGTTAAGTTGTAAAGTTCTATAAACGGTGCGGAGAAAAAGGAATGTAAGTGTGCCTCCTGTGGCACCTTTTTATGCATTTTGACACAATATTTTCGAACTTTTCAGCCAGTTTTCTTACAATTTTATGATTCTGAAACTGGCACCAAGATAAAAACATTTTTGAACTGAAAAACGTCTTGGTGGTCTAACAAATAAGAGAACCCTCGAACTCAGGATCTGATGCTGGACACCATCCATCATCACTCGTCCACCTGTCATCCAATTTGAAAAAGTAGACCCAAGAATAACCATACATTTTGACAGTTAACACTCAGGAATAACTTTACGCCACGTGCTCTCCGTTTATTTCGTCAAGTCTAAATATTCCTAGCTCTACAATAATTTGGGCAATGACGAAGCGCCTTCATTGAACTTCGCAATCGATTTACAATCGGTCTAGCAGATTAGCCTTTGTTAGATTTCTTTTAAGTACCTCAAAGTAATCTTTTGTTGTGGATTGCATGGAGAGATAGATTATCTGTTAAGTAATGGCAGGTAAAATCATCATCATCAGTTTTTCAAAAGCCGTGTTGGCCGAACGGGGTTTTACCTCGACTTTCAATCCGAAGGTCGTTGGATCGAATCCCGGCCGTGCATCAATGGATTTTGCGTTTTGTAAAAATTTTATGCGCTTTAACACGAGCTCTGAACGGTGAAGGAAAACATCGTGAGGAAACCAGTTAGTATTCTTATAGGCGGCGATGGGCTTGCAACCTGTCACGTATGGAATACCAACTTCTGCAAGATGTGAGCATGTATTAAATATGTATTTGTACATGCCTCTGACTACCCCCTTAGATATGTTCAAAGGATCTGGAATTTACAAGATCTGAGAGAATGTCTACCGCGCCTTGGGGATACAGTCTTGACCCTTACAGTTTTTCCTGAAAGCTGGTTTAATGGAAAATGCCTTGAGTGCCTAAACTGGCATAATTAACATAGAAACACAAAACATTGAATTGACGACCTCTGTAGCGCAGTGGGCGAAGGTCCGCTTAGATACAGAAGGTTGCGGGTTCGATCCCCGCCGCGGGACAAATGTTTGTATGATCTACAAATAGTTGTCTCGGGTCTGAGTGTTTCTATGTTTTATGTATGTATTACGTATATGTACAAACAAAATGTATATAAAAGTAGTTACTAGGTATAATATCAGTCATGTAGTTACTTACTTTGGGGCTAGGTGATGCTGTGCGAACAGTCCAGCATTATTTATTTATTTATTGAATTTTTTTTCTTTAAGATTTTTAACGTATTATTTCTATCGTGACTTGTTCTCATGTTTCATTGTTTCATTAATATTATCATTTAAATCAATATCTTGGTATTTCCTTTGGAGCAAAAACTAAGTCGCAAAAACTATAAATATCTAATGAGTTTAGATAATATGTCCCGCTGTGCAAACAACGTGGGCTGTAGGGTAGAAGGACAAGTAGTGTCACGATAAAAAAAACATTACATAGGTACAATACTTAGCATTAGTTGTATAAATAAATAAATGTGGTGAGAAAAAAAAACGATTTTGATTTGAATTAGCTAATGGAATATTAGTTAGATACCTACCTACATATAACATTTCATTTTAAGCTATCTTAGGATGATTGAAATTAATAAATGATTTGTAAAATCAACTTTGATGGTCACGTGGTAGGTAGCTACAGCTGAGAGGCGTGAGTTTGATTAGCGTGGCCTGACAAATATGGTAAGACGCCGTCAAGTGCCTATGAATAAAAATGCGAAAGTACCTACTTAAGCATTGATCGTGTTTGTTGCCCATTTTTCACGATATGGGTCGCGAAAGAACAGGAGTAAAATTAGTTTTAGCCTCCTCGCAAACTGCAGACTTTCTATCGGCTGATAGTTAAGACGGAATATACTTCTCCATACTCATTACGATGGGGTGTACGGGGTGCTAACATCCATCATCGGTACCCAAGCCAACCTCACCTGCACGTGGTGCACCCTGCCAAATAACGAACGAGGCTCTGGCGGCCGGCTGACAGCGGCATAGCGCAGCCTACATCGGCACAGCTAAATCCTCTGGCCGCCGACGGGCAGCAGCGTCGGCGGTGCGAGAAGCTGTGTCCTGCGATCCCCAACCCGCTTGCCCAGCGTGGGGATTATGGGCATAAACCCCTTTTATGATGTGCACGAAAAGGAAACGGCCCCCAGTTCCCGGTCGCCCCACTATTCCTGGTCATGGTAGCGGCCATGGTAACGGCGGGGCAGGGGGTGCTAGGAATCCCCGGGCTACCGTAGGCTACCTAAATCACCTGACCCTAGCAACGTTTAACGGACGAACTCTGAGGCTCGACGAACATCTAGCGCAGTTGGAGGAGGAGCTGGAGAACATTAGGTGGCATGTTCTGGGGTTATGTGAAGTCCGTAGAGAGGGAGAGGACACCATTACCCTAGACTCGGGCCATCTTCTGTACTTCCGCGAGGGGGACCAAACATCACAGGGTGGCGTAGGGTTTCTCGTCAATAAGGCCCTCTCTAACAACGTTCTAGAAATCTCTAGTGTGTCGACCAGGGTAGCGTACCTGATCCTTCGACTATCCAAGCGGTATAGTATGAAGATCATTCAGGTTTACGCACCGACCTCGGCACATCTGGATGATGAAGTGGAGGATATGTACGAGGACATATCCAAAGCCTTACACAACACCACAAAGGCTCACTTCAACGTTGTTATGGGGGACTTTAACGGCAAAGTGGGAGTCCGAGTTGGCGACGAATCCAGAGTAGGCCCACATGGTTATGGAAGCAGAAATCACAGGGGGCAAATGCTCGTCAATTTCCTAGAGAAGGAGGAGCTCTTCTTAATGAACTCGTTCTTTAAGAAGAAGCCCCACAGGAAGTGGACGTGGCGAAGCCCCGACGCTGTGACAAAAAATAAGATTGACTTCATCATGACGGATAAAAGGCACATATTCAGGGATGTCTCCGTGATCAATAGGTTCAATACCGGATCTGATCACAGACTTGTCCGAGGCTCCCTGAATATCAATCTTAAGCTTGAAAGGAACCGTCTGATCAAGTCTACGCTCCGACCCAATCTGCTCCAGATCATGGCGGGCACCGAGAAGTTTCAGAAGCTTCTTGGTGATAGATTCGCCGCTGCGGAACCCACCGATGACGTTGATGAGGCCCTACAAAACGTGGTTGGAACGTTGAGGGACGAGGGCATCAAATTCTGCCAAATACAGCCTAAAGGCAGAAAGTCCAAACTTTCTGATGAGACTCTTCGGCTAATGACAAAGAAACGGGAAACCACCGAGGCCACTTCGTTAGAGAGGTCAGACCTGAACAAGCAAATTGCGAAGATGATACGGCGCGACCTTCGGAGCTCCAACACACGCCTCATTGAAGAGGCAATAGAGCGAAACCGAGGGTCCAAAGTATTCACTCAGCAGCTTGGCAGGAGCCACCTGACGAAGTTAACAACACACGATGGCCGAACCGTATTGTCAAAGCCGGAGATACTCTTGGAGATCGAGGACTTCTATGGCCGACTGTACGCGGCACATGCTCCTTGCCCCCCACGTAACAACCACGATTCCAGAGCCACCCTCACCCGTCACTACACTGACGACCTGCCAGAAATCAGCCAAGACGAGATCGTGTTGGCCCTGAGACAGCTTAAAAATGGAAAAGCCCCCGGTGAAGACGGAGTTACTTCAGAACTTCTGAAGGCTGGAGGAGCTCCTGTTATGCGTCATTAATTGTGGGAGAACTCCAAAGGCGTGGAACGAGAGCTTGGTGGTTCTGTTTTTTAAGAAGGGAGACAAGACTCTTCTTAAAAACTACAGACCTATATCGCTCCTGAGCCACGTTTATAAGCTGTTCTCTCGGGTTATTACGAATCGTCTCGCCAGAAGATTCGACGAGTTCCAGCCACCTGAGCAGGCCGGGTTTCGCGGAGGATATGGCACCATAGACCACATTCACACAGTGAGGCAGATTATACAGAAGTCCGAAGAGTATAATCAGCCCCTGTGTCTGGCCTTTGTGGACTATGAGAAGGCCTTTGACTCTGTCGAAACCTGGGCTGTTCTGGAATCCTTGCAGCGATGCCAAGTAGACTATCGTTATATCGAAGTGATGAGATGTCTGTACGAGGCCGCCACCATGAGTGTCCGAGTACAGGACCAGCAGTCTAAGCCCATCCAACTGCGCAGAGGAGTGAGACAGGGAGATGTAATATCTCCGAAACTGTTCATAAGCGCGTTGGAGGATATGTTTAAGACTCTGGATTGGAAAGGTATGGGCATAAACATAAACGGCGAGCACATCTCACACTTATGATTCGCAGATGACATAGTCTTACTGGCGGAGTCGCTTGAGGAGCTACAACGGATGCTGGACGGTCTAGCATCAGCCTCGCGAGCGATAGGTCTCGGCATGAATTTGGACAAGACCAAAGTCATGGTCAATGGCCAAGTTGATCCGAGACCTGTCGCTGTAAATGGTCACCTTCTTGAAGTTGTTTCGCAATACACATACCTCGGGCAGATTTTGCAGTTAGGTAAAAGCAACTTTGAGAGGGAGGCCAGGAGGAGGATTCAGCTGGGTTGGGCAGCGTTTGGAAAACTACGTCGAGTCTTCTCGTCACCCATACCGCAATGTCTGAAAACGAAAGTTTTCAATCAGTGCGTCCTACCTGTCATGACCTACGGTGCCGAAACGTGGACACTCACAGTACGGCTAGTCCACCAGTTTAAAGTCGCTCAGCGAGCTATGGAACGAGCTATGCTCGGAGTTTCTCTGAAGGATAGAATCCGCAATGAGACTATCCGACATAGAACCAAAGTTGTCGACATAGCTCAGAGAATTAGCAAGCTGAAGTGGCAGTGGGCTGGCCATATCTGCCGAAGAACCGATAACCGCTGGGGTAAACGAGTTCTTGAGTGGAGACCGCGACTCGGCAAACGTAGTGTAGGACGCCCTCCGGCCAGGTGGAGTGACGATCTGCGAAAGGCTGCTGGCAGAAGCTGGATGCGTCGAGCCGAGGACAGGGCGCAATGGCGCTCATTAGGGGAGGCCTATGTCCAGCAGTGGACTATTATAGGCTGATGATGATGATGATGATACTCATTACGAGCCGAAGTATATTCCGTCTCAACTATCGGCCGATAGAAAGTCTGCAGTCTGCGGGGGGTCTTAGGTAAGACTATTCGTGATCCCAGCGGTCCTAGGTACTAAATGCTTTTTGTTTTGACTTTGACTTTAAGAACATCACAATTTTCATACTTACACATTCGTAGCGCCGTTTCAGTCAGTAGGTATGAAGGAACAACAAACATAGTAGGTACAGTAAGTAGGTTTTTTATCAAAGGATCGAAAATAGTGTCGTTTACCCTACTTGCCGTGACTCATAATGAATCACTATGACGAGATTGATTCATTTATTGCTTAAAACTATTTTATTTCAATTCTCAGAAATATCTTATATTTTAATAATAACTAAAGATCATCATTGTGATGGCCATCACTGGCCATGTGAGAAAAAGTTTGACTAGAACGGAACATGTGAGAGAAGCTACCTACAGCTAACTGGTAGGTAACGAAAGCAACTAGGGGAAAGGTGTACAAGATGATCCCCTTAAGGGAGAATGCTCCGCATTTGAAGAGTGATCAAGTTAATTCAAAAGTTTAAGCTTACGTAGTTAGCAAATTTATCTAGCTAACTTTCCTCATACTCAAAATATTTAATTTGATTTGTTTTGATACCTAGATTTCACTTTTTCTAAAACCCTACCAAAGGATCATCTTGTACACCCCGGTGTCCAAGATGATCCCTGGGGTATGGACAAGATGATCCGGGGATCATCTCGCCCCCTTTTCAAGGAAAATTATAGGTTTTGCTATAATTTTATTGAAAATAAACTCTGGAGGTGCTTATAAGGTCTTAATTTAATCATTTAAGTATAAAAATAGCTTTAACAAGGCTATGAGATCACATAATCCAAATTAACAAAAATTTAAGGATAAGTTTCAAAGTTTACTAGGGTAAAGCACACTATTTTTTACCTTTTGATTAAACTTTGGTCTTTAACATCAGGCTCTTTAAAAATCACAGTTTTCTTAGACATTAGTCACATTATTAGTTATGAGATTAATTAAAAAGTTAAACAATTAAAAAACTCAATATACAGGTGAGTTTTTTTTTTTCAGGTTAACTCTGAAACCATGAGAGCTATCGAAAAGTCATGTTAGGACTTACGTGCTTGATAAAATCATGAACTGCTTAAAAAAAAAATCAAAAAGATTTTTATTTCCTATATTTTCGTTTTCATTAAAGTGGGATATTCCGTTTTAATCAAAAATGTATCGTGGCAATTGTAGGCAAACTAAAATGTAGGATTTTTAAGTGTTCCAACTACACGAGGCCTCAAAAATAAAATGAATGTGGGATGGATGAAATGGCTACAGGTCTCTGGTGTTATATGTGATCAGAAGATGCCCCTTAAACTCAAGGGGAAAATATACAAATCGATCATCTGTCGTATTGTATGGATCAGAGTGTTTGGCAACCAAAATGACGGATGAAAGAAGAGTGCATGCGACAGAGATGAGAATGCTGAGATGTGTGGAGTAACTAGAATGGACAAGATAAGGAATGAGTACATCAGGGGAAGTTTGAAAGTAGCGCCAGTAACTGACAAATTGAGAATTGGAAGGTTGGCGTGGTATGGGCATGTCATGAGGAGGGATGAAAGTCATATAACACGACGAGTGATGAGTATGAAGGTGGATGGATATACCGGTAGGGGTAGGCCTAAGAAAATATGGATGAACTGTGTGAATGCGGATATGTTAGTGAACGGAGTGAGTTCTGATATGACGAGTGATAGAGGGAAATGGAAGAAAGAAACATGTTGTGCCGACCCCACTTAGTGGGATAAGGGCAGGAAGAAGAAGAACTACATGAGGCCTATAGTTACTTTGAAGTAAATGATTTGAACGGTGTCTGTTACTGATCATATTCCTGTAGTTAAAACTCAAAAGAGAAAAAAAAATTATAACCTCAAAGGAGACAAGCCGAGTCAGAGATGGATTTATGATAGCTACTGCGGGTCAAATTCAAATTCAGCTTGCAAGATTTGACCCGGACAAACATACAAACATTGCTAGTTAATTAAAAGCTTTTAACATACCAACATACACTTATAAAATCAAGTGAAATAAAATCTTGTAGGTACTTTAGTAAGTACAAAAAAATATTAACCTCGACAATGGTATTTCATCCATACTTTAGCCTATTTATGAGCTTGCAATAGAAAATATAGGTAGGCCTATCTACTTACGCATAAAAATTAAAACAAAAAATCAGAACTCTCAATCTAGGTATTAGACAAACTACGTTTTTACCCTACAAGGTACTAGTTGATCCGCCGGATCAACTAGTACACCCACGGACGGATCATCTCACCCCAAACACAACTTTTTAGTCTTTGTTTTATAACTTAACCTATAACGCTTCTACCATTGTGGTGCCATGCGAAAACCGTAATTGAGCATTATACAAAGCTACAAACACAACAATGTTTCCAATTGATTGTATACAACAAAAGTACCATAGTCTCAAAGTCAACCTTACCTTAGATCAGAGGCACACAATTTTTATTTTTTCCTTTTCACGCGCACTCGCCATTCACACCGCCATTACGATTTGACTGATGCAAAGGGGGGTTGGGGGCTACAATCTACTAAAGAAAATAAATAGATAGCGTTCATAGTTTCGCCGAAACGGCCTGGGATCAACATACCCCGTGGGATCAACTTGTACACCTTTCCCCTAACATTTTCATGTTTCACAAAACTGAATATTTTTGAAATCAGTAACATAATGACGACCTCTGTGGCGCAGTGGGTGAAAGCCCGCTTGGGACGCAGAAGGTTGTGGGTTCGATCCCCGCCGCCGGATAAATGTTTGTATGATCTGCAAATAGTTACCTCGGGTCTGGGTGTTTCTATGTATAATTTAAATGTATTTACAAACAAAAAGTTTATAAGAATTGTATATCAGATAACTGGTTCCCATAGAACAAGCTTTGCTTAGTTTGGGGTTAGATGATGCTGTGTGAAATGTCCAGCATTATTTATTTATATTTATTTATTTAAATGGTAGGTAGCGGCCGCGGCTAAGCTAACTTTTCTAGTTGTGAATTTGTTGTCACTAAAGAATTCCACATCCGTACCATCTTATTTTCATACCCACATCATTAATACTCACTCATTTCTAGCATTCCTCAATGACGGGTGGCAAGCTTACCGCATGCTCTAAATAGACAAGATTAGCCAACTTCATTAGTTAATGCAGCTCTTTGATGTGCAGTGTTGCCAGAAAATAGATTAAAAAGTAAAATCTGATGTGAATCTGGCAATTTTGTAAAAGCAGGCACGCCCTCTTCCGATGGACATGTCTAGGTTTGATTTGTAGGCTTACTTGTAGGTTAGACATGGCACTTTTTATTAAATAGTTTCTGCGCGCGGCTTCGCCCGCGTGATACCAACATTTTGAATAGCCTTTATGCTATTCCCGGCCACTATCTACGCCTATACAAAGTTTCATCCAAATCGGTTCACAGGTTTAGGCGTGATTGAAACACAAACATCTAAACAAACTCACAAACTTTCAGCTTTATTATATTAGTGGGATCTACTCGGATTCGTTGATGAAAAAAATATTTTAAAAATGCGCAATAAATCGATTTTCATTTTGTGTCTGACCGACTGCAAAATGAGGAGGTTTTCAAACTCCCTCTGTCTATTCACTATTCACACACACACACACTACCCACCTAGATACTTTAATTGAAAGTATCTAGGTACCTACACTTACATGTCATAACATACCTATCGCTGAACATACTCAGCGATATTGCCGTCAAAGGACCGATTGTAAAAACCCTTTTTTTTAATGGTAGAGCTAGGTAAACTCTTCAAGTCATATTTTTATTCCTGAGGGATTGATAGTATTTCCGTAAAACTCAAAAACCTCAACCTTACTTGTGATTTTCAACCCTTTTTAGTTTTCTTATGAAAACCGACTTCAATGTTGAAAAAAATTCATTGAGCTTGTCTAAAAGTTTTCTCTCTACAATCAATCGGTGACGCCTCAAAATGGCTCTTTCCGGTCGCGCCAAGATGGCCGGCGTGCGCTTCCGGCTGTCAAACACGAAGGCTAAATGACAGCGTTTCGGGGTAGTATTCTTCCGGGGTTGATTTTAAACGAATAACATCGATTGATGTTGCGAGTGTGAGAGACAAACATCACGTGTGGAGCTGACTAAGCTGCGGGTTTCCTCACGATGTTTTCCTTCACCGTTAAGAGCATCCATACAACGGGATTCTAACCCACGACCTGGCTCAATGCACGTTGAATTGGCAAGCGACGCGTCAATTAGTTTTATAGCAAGCCATTATAAACATGAACAATGGTACAAGATATAGAAACGCTTGTAGAATGAACGAGGTCTGGCGAAGCCATCTAGCGGGCCGCGCTGGCTCGAGCACTTTCGTGCGGTTCATTCTAAAAGCGTTTCTATATCTTGTACTAATGTTCTTAAGGTTTATAATGGCTTGCTATAAAACTAATTGACGCGTCGCTTGTCAATTCAATGTGGCTTGAGCACCTGAATGTACCTGAATTTATACGCCGACTGGCAGATCACAGTTGGAATATTAACTTATTTTTAACATCTTTTTTAAACCTGTGTATAATATAATAAATAAATTTGATTTGATTTGATTTGAGCCTTAGCTTGAAAGTCGAGACATAACCCCACTCGTCCAACAAGGCTCGGTGGGTAAACAATCAAAAAGAGGTGATTCCCCACCGCACCGACCAATACGGAATGATTTCATGCGGTTGTGGTCACTGAATGTTTAATTTCGATAAGTATCGGTTGGTTTCGCGGTAAGTTGTTTGATGTTCAAGCCATTGATTATTGATAACCGACTTCAAAATAAAGAGGTTATTGAACTACGTTCATGTAGGTATGCAAGAGGCGTACCTACCTAAGAGGAGGGTGACGTAAAAGGAACCCAGCAGAGATGATACCAACCAGGCTGACAATGTACCTAAAGATGATGATAATTTTTGTTCAATACCGTAATTAGGCGGCGATGGGCTTGCAACCTGTCACGTATGGAATACTAACTTCTGCAAGACGTGGGCATGTATCAAATATGTATTTGTACATGCCTCTGACTACCCCCTTAGACATCTTCAAAGGATCTGGAATATAAAGATCTGAGAGAATGTCTACCGCGCCTTGGGGATACAGTCGTGACCCCCTGTTGTCAATAATTGAGGATTTTCCAAATTAATTTGGAAGTGAAAACTTCTTGGCGCGTTCGGCCTTTTTAACCAATTTAAAAAAAAGGAGGAGGTTCTATGTTCGGCTGTATGTATGTTTTTTTTTTTTTTTTTTTTTTTTTTTAATGTATGTTCATCGATATCTCCGTCAGTTGTAAACCGATTTCCAAAATTATTTTTTTGTTTGAAAGGGTATGCTACCATAGTGGTCCCATAAAAATTTTACTCCTGAGGGATTGATAGTTTTCCCGTAAAACTCAAAAAATTACCGAACTTTCCGAAAAATGTGGACCGATTTCCAAAATTTTTTTTTGTGCTTGAAAGGGTATCCATCTCTAGGTGGTCCTCATACTTTTTTTTCCTGAGGGATTGATAGTTTTCCTGTAAAACTCAAAAAACCTCATTCTCACTCTAACTTCTTTAATCTTGACTATTCCAATAACTAACCTAACCTACTATATTATTTACACTTGCACTTTATTTACAATAAAATTAAAAAATTAATATTTTTGAAAAAAAAAATGGAACCGACTTCTCGTAGCACAAACAGACACTAAGAACCTTCTATGTACCTACACTAAAAAGAGAAAAATAAGAATATACACATGCAATAATTATTATTTACCGTATTCAATTAATAAATTATTATGTTATATTATATTTGAAGTCGGTGCCTACTACGAGTATTCTACTCTAACAACTCGATACAAGTTTGCATTGTACTCGTAATTTCTTCTTAGATGTAAATGCATAGGTAGTTGGCACCGACTTCAAATATAATATAACATAATAATTTATTATTGGATACTGTAAATAATAATTATTGCATGTGTATATTCTTATTTTTCTCTTTTTAGTGTAGGTACATAGAAGGTTCTTAGTGTCTGTTTGTGTTATGAGAAGTCGGTCCCTTTTTTTTTCAATTTTTTTTATTTAGAATGGAAACTATGTCACGTGACTGGTACGACACCATCTCTACCTATTTCTTTTTTGTTAACCTATACAATCCCACTGCTGGGCAAAGGTCTGCCCCCAAATCCCTCCAACCTCCAACCTCCAAATCTCTACTTAAACCTACGTTAATTTCGTCGCACGTCATTATGGTCGAGGTGAGACAGGCCTCTGAGTGAGACCCGGGTTCAAATCTCAGTCTCAGTCTCAGAGGACAGTAACTTTTTGCACTTGATTTTTTTGTACTTTTTATTTAGTTACCGAAACCTTCAAGTTTTCACTTCTGTCGGCACTCCTGGAATGCACCTGTTTTTTAAAGGTCTCTCGCCCGACTTTTCCGTAAAACTAAAAAAATATCCTTGTTTTTTATTAACCGACTTCAAAAAAAGGAGGAGGTTCTCAATTCGCCTGTATGTTTTTTTTTATTATTTTTATTTTTTTGTATCTTGTTACGCGATTATTCCGCCATTTGTGGACCGATTTTAAAAATTATTTTTTTGTTTGAAAGGGTATGCTCCAGAGGTGGTCCCATCTAAATTTTATTCCTGAGGGATTGATAGTTTTTCTGTAAAACTCTAAAAACCTTCCCTCCTAGCCATTGTAAATCGAATCGACAGATAAGTCTAAGACTCTCTATGCATTATGTCAAACTGACGTTATAGACACGCCGCGTGTCGAGTCGAACATTGAAGTCGGTTTTTCTTTTAGTTTTAATACGTAATTATTTTCTACGTAGTCAAACATTGAAGTCTTCAAACGGTAGTTAGGTAGGTGCATAAGTATGTACCAACCCTACTTTGAAAAGTACAGATAAGAACAGGGAGATGATGATGACTCGCTCTGTTCTTGGCCTACGTGACCCAAACGGTAAACATTGAAATGCATTTACTTAATAATAATTATATAGAATGTCTGTCTGAACTGGTCTACAGGTCACAGAGTTTGATGGATCGCCAGCAAAGTTATTAATGTACTGTACTGGTGTACAGGGTGCTCCGATGAAAATTTAGAATGCCGAATGAATCGCAGGTGATACCTAAATTGAAAATGCACCAAATGGAAAAAGCGAAGACCGGCTTATGCCCACTGCCCAGCTGTGGGATGAAAACTGTAGCTTGCTTAGAAAGAAAGAAAGAAAGAAAGAAAGAAAAAATATTTATTTGCAACAGCAATAAGTACCAAAAAACCAGAAAAAACACAAAAACTAAAGATGACATAGAAACAAAAATAAAATAAAAAGAAAAATATGTTAAGAGTGTCTCGCAATCGTTTAAGTGTGTTGTGCTGCTGCAAATTGGTTTCCGACTCAGCATTATGTTGTGTTGGACAGTCGAAACCATACAACGCAACGCTGGTCTTCCGTCGGAACCAGCAGAGAGAGTCACGCACGGGTTAAAATAGAGTGTACAATAATTAATACACTGTAAATAAAATGTAAGAGTAGGGTATACCATAATAATATATAAACTCTGTAAAAATAAAATATACCTAGTTATAACTATAAAGAATTAATATGAGTGAGTACCTCCAAAGTTACTTTGACAAGCACACAAAAATAGAGAGGTAGAGCGTAGCAGAGAATCAGCAGGTAGAACCAAAAACTGTAGCCAAATAAGAATGCCACAAAATAAATCATTATATTATTATCCTATTAGAGCGGGACTATGTAAAAATGAATAGGTAGGATACTTATGCAGGGAAAGCAGAGTGCGTAAAACACAGACAAAAGTAAAAAATAAATTATATACCTATTATAAAATAGAGATCTCACATCTGAGATCTTCATGCTCTTTTTGACAGTCAATAAGAAACATTTTTAGTTTAAATTTAAAAGAATAAACGCTTTGTAGGTTTCTTATTGGCGGAGGGATATTGTTCCAGCATTTAGTTGCTGCGTACCTAAAACTGCCCCTGAAAGCTGCCGAGTGGTGACGATGGGTAGCTAACTGCTTAGAGCACTTACGAAGTGACCTTTTACTGGTGATCCAAGTGAGTTTCTCAAAGAGGTATGCGGGAGTTTTATGTTTGACCACACCGAAAAGTAGACTCGCAAGATGAAGTTTTCGCCGCGCTTTCATCTTTAAAATTGATTTATGGTTTAAGAAAGGAGTTACATGAGTTCTAGGTGGAATTTTGAAGCAAAAACGAGCGCAAGCATTTTGTACCCTCTGTATCAAACGCTTCGTTCGACTAAGCAACCGCGGGCCAGTCACTGCATCCACATAATTAAGTTTCGATAGCACTAGGGACTCAACTAGTTGGATACGTAGTTCTTCACTAAGGTATGGTCTGATGTTATAGAGAACTTTAAGTTTATAAAAACATGATCGTACAGAGTCAGTAATATGTTTCTCAAACTTTAAGCCAACGTCCATAACGAGTCCTAAGTTCCGTGCAATGTAAACTCGTTCTATAGGCTCACCCAATAGCCTGATGTCCATTAAAGACGGAAGACTATCAAGTTTATGCTTAGTACCAATAGCCATATACTTGGTTTTCAAAGGGTTTAAAACCAAACTATTGTGACGCGACCACTCGGCAATTCGAGTTAGATCCTCGTTAAGGCCTTGGATTGCCGAACACACATCATCCGGTCTGAAAGAGACATATAACTGCACATCGTCAGCGTATATATGGAATCTGCAATTTTTTAAGCAACTCGTGATATCTGCCGTATAAATTGAGAATAAAATAGGCCCCAAAATAGACCCTTGGGGTACACCTCTCTCGACTAGAGCTTCAGCTGAGGATGACGTAGTACCATCAGGATTAGTAAGCTCGACGTGTTGACGTCGACCACTCAGATAGCTATTGAACCAACCAGTAGCATCCGCACTAAATCCATAGTAGCTAAGTTTAGACAGCAATAGACAGGTATTTAAAGCGTCAAAAGCCCGAGAAAAATCTAATAACACAAGCAAAGTAATAAGGCCCTGGTCTTGCGCAGCTAGGATGTTGTCGGTGACATCTAATAGAGCAGTAGACGTACTACGGCTTAGACGTCCTTGATGTTCTTCTTTCGTGTCAATGTTTTAAACCATGACCAGATGGCGCTACCGGCGCTTAACCGATATGAGCTTATCAAAAATTTCAATGCTGTCGTCAATGGGTTCTGTGGCCGAGTGGTTGAAGGCACTCCGGCTTAAGATCGTTCGATCGTCGCGGGTTCGAATCCCGTCTTTTCTCTCAATGAAATACCTAAATGTGAAAACACTTAAAAAATTACAAAAATTAAACCATTTTTGCCTAATTTTTGCCCACCCCAACTGCTTTCTCTCTGGCGTTGAGCAGGTCCTCTTGGGTGTAGGTTGTAGTACACAGAGGACATAGCAGGGGTTCCATGTCCTGAACAGGACCCCACAATCGCACTGAATAAGTGCAGAGTCCCGGACGTTCTTGATAGATCGTTGAAGTTACTTAGACAACGTTCCGACTGGTCACTAAGTGGATAACCCTTTGAAGTCCCAAATGGCCACAAAGGGGTCGGTGGCCACAACCGGGGCTTCTGCCCTACGGCGCGGACAAAGTGTGCGATCAGATTAAATAAGTATCAGTTTAGGTACCTTTTTAACTGCGTGTGTTCGACACTAAGAACACCCTGTATACAACTGCGTCACCAAATGATGGCCATGAAATATTGTTATGCTGTAAAATACGGATCTATACTCGATAATATACAACGTCTATAAATCATAATAGCTCAGCTTGGGTTTAGATTTGTGTAGTGTCTTAGGCCTTGGCTGATCTAAAACTTAGGATAGACATGGGCTATAGTCTTTTTCACGCCGGAACGTATGCGTGACACTTCGAGATGATGTCAAAGTTCATGAAATAGTAGGTAATGTCCTACAGTTTAATCGAGACCATAAAAATCGATTTTTATTTCACTACGATCAATTCATCTCAATCGATTATAAGGTTCATTCATAAATAAAATTACTATTATCAAAGATTATTTTTTACTTATCGATTAATCGATTGTTTCGATTTTCATTTTCGCACTCTTAATAGGTTACGTTCCATGTTACTCAGTACTGGTATGTGACGGATTTGTGAAGAAAATGTTTATTGTTTATTGATTTATGTTTTAGAAAGAAAGAAAGAAAGAAACTTTTATTTTGTGCCACAGACAGAAGAATGTACATAAAATGCAGGTACATCTTAAGGTTTGTTTACGATAATTTAAGAAATAATTAAACAGGAAATAGACAACAACATTATTTTTTGTATGTTTTATCGTTTCATTTTTGTAGGTAGGTACTTGATGGTTTTTGTTTCAAAATTGTTGTGAGCGACACAACGTGAAACGAAACAAGTTCAATGTGTTAGGCATAGATACGTTTCGGCGTGAAAAAGACTATAGCTAGGCGGTTTTCGGCGACATTGTCTGCATTAAATAAATAAATAATGCTGGACTTTTCACGCAGCATCATTTAGCTCCAAAGTAAGCAGAACAAGAATACATTTTTGGACTTAGCTACTATCGAAGTCGACATTCGATTGTTACATTGTCGAGGCCCTCAGAGCTTGGACGCACTGGAACATTAACTCAGATAAAATTCTAAGCTTTTTTTTTTGCACTTTTTTTTAGAACCGTTACCGACACCTCGCTCAAGTTTTCACTTCTGTCGGCACTCCTGGAAATCGCTGTTTTTTAGCAAATAAAACCGTGGGGTGCAGTTAGTTATCATCATCAATAGATGAAAATCATTACCAAGTCGAAACATTAATCTAACCCATTTACATACCCACGGCACATGTTCGTTATGTAGTTAAATTATAATTAACAAAAAACGTGTAGAATTCCACGCTTTGTCTTCAATTTAAATCAAAACCTATCGATTTAACACAACCGCATCAAAAGCGGCAGAGCCATTGTGCCTAACGAGGGCAATTAAAATTTAGATCCATGAAACTGTAAAATTATTGTGTTACCTATTTTTTTTATTACCTATGACCGTACCAGTACCTACCTATTGATAGGCTGCCATAGGTACAAACTGGGTATTTCCATGTATTGGTTAGCAAGAAGGTAAGTAGTAGTACCTACCTACCTATCCTATGAGAAAAGGTAAAACGGCCACTCTACACATTCGCCGAACTATTATTTAGATAGAAGATGACAGGCGAATACATGTAATGAGAAGGGAAGAAGGTCATGTAACTAGGAGAGTGCTTGGTATGAATGTTGATGGATTCACGAGTAGAGGTAGGCCAAAGAAAAGATGGATGGATTGTGTGAAGGATGACATGAGTAAGAAAGGAGTGAGTGTTGAGATGACGGCTGATAGAGGAGAATGGAAGAAGAACACATGTTGTGCCGACCCCACGTAATGTGGGAAAAGGGCAGGAAGATGATGATGACAGGCGAATACAGGCGATGAGGCCCTCTACACGTTCGTCACCATTGGCATTCGTCTATCTGTAGAGGCCATAAAGGCTCAATGCACATTGAATTGGCAAGCGACGCGTCAATTCGTTTTATAGCAAGCCTTTAAACCTTATGAACAATGGTACAAGATATAGAAACGCTTGTAGAATTAACGAGATTGGCGAAGGCATCTAGCGGGCCGCGCTGGCTCGAGCGGCTCATTCTACAAGCGTTTCTATATCTTGTACCATTGTTCATAAGGTTTATAATGGCTTGCTATAAAACTAATTGACGCGTCGCTTGCCAATTCATTGTGGCTGCCACTCAATGGTAGGTACTAGGTATTTTCAAAGCCACAAATTCAGGAAAGCTAACTAAAAACTAGCCCTATAGACCATAAGAATCACATTTGAAAAGGCGAGATAAAGATTTCCAAACAGATTATTTCTCAATGATTTTATCAACGAGCTTTTATACCCAGAACAATACAAAAAGCACTAGGTAGGTATATAATGTGGTAGGTATCTAAAATGTGTTCAATGGTCTAACAAAATACAATAGGTAATACCTACCACTGTCAACACTTTGTCGGCTTTATGTCTTGTTTAGCAACATTTACACCGATGGCGTGGTGTAATGGTGTATAGCTTGCTTACCCTGCGTCTTACGTGGGCGACTTGACGCGAACGCGATTGGCGCGATGCGATTCGATGCGGCGCTGCGGGGCATATCGCAAATTATTGGGCTAAAAAGATATAATAAGGGATCATCAAACTCATCATGTAACTAGAAGAGTAGTACTTGGTATGAATGTTGATGGATTTACGAGTAGAGGTAGGCCAAAGAAAAGATGGATGGATTGTGTGAAGGATGACATGAGTAAGAAGTGAGTGAGTGTTGAGATGACGGCTGATAGAGGAGAATGGAAGAAGAACACATGTTGTGCCGACCCCACATAATGTGGGAGAAGGGCAGGGAGATGATGATATACTAAGGGCTGGTTTCACCAAACTTTGGCTAACAGAGCGTTAGTTAACTGGACATCAAATTTAGTAAGAGAAATGACAACGGATTAAGATTTTAACAGACCGTTACGATGTTTTGTGTTCTTTCCAGAGGAAATCTTTAACAAGTCGCTAAATCTAATCGCTGGTCGGCGGCCGGTTAGCTCACTGACAGTTGACATCGTACAAAATTAAAAACAACGTCCGTAATCATTGAAAAGTTCGCGCCGTAACCATAGCAACAGAAATAACTACGAAGTTTGAAGGAAAATTCCCTAACCGCGGTTAACTAACCAGCTGTTAGATTGACTTTTGGTGAAACCAGCCCTTAAGGTCAAGCCATTGACACGAGAGAAGGCCTAAGGTATTATTAGGTATGTTTACCTATTAGGTACCTAGGTAACTTAGGTACCTACTTAGTTGCATTCGTGTAGTGTGACCGTGGCTGAGAACCATAGAAACCAACTCTGTATTGTATCATCTTAAAACTGAGCATAGACAATGAGAACTTTTTAAGTCGCCGCCATCCAATGTAACTTTATTTATTTCTTAACAGGTTCCGTAGCCCTAATAACTGGCAGGAATAAGGTAGGTATTTGGTACCTAGATATTCTATCTATGGTAGGCACTTATAGCTAGGTAGAGGTACCTACATACTTAGAAGTAGAGTGCTTAGGCCTACCTACTTAGAATAGAATCAATTCAATTCAATTTCTTTATTCACAAAACTTACAGTGTATCTAAAAATAGAGGAATTATGTACTAATTACAAAGATAAAATATAATTATGTTGATTAAAGTGAGCGTGCGAACGATTGGGAGAGCCTTGCGCAGGATCGAGACGTCTGGAAGGAGTGGGGGGAGGCCTTTGCCCAGCAGTGGGACAACAATGGCTAATAATAATAATAATAATAAAAAGTGAGCGTATGTAACCAGATAGGTAGGTACGCCTTATGGAGCGGTGCCATGAATAGAATAATAGAGAGGGAATAGAATAAAATTTTATTTTCTTTAGGTACTTAGGTAGGCAGGCACCTATCAGTAGGTAGACATTACTTCCTTACCTACTAGTACGTAGGTACTAGGTACCTAAGTATAGGTACTTAGGTACCTAGTACCTACGTACTAATAGGTTACCTAGGTTATAATAATTATTATAACCTACCTACCTAGTACCTACTATGCTTTTATTTATTTAGTTTTATTTTCCCGAAGTTTCGAAGCGTAGTACGCTTTTTAACATAGGTAATTTAAGTCCTAACGCTACCAAATAGAACTCAAAGCTCAATGACGCTTCCTACGTATTTTTGCATGAACCGTAGTCCAAACAGTTTTATTAATGTGCAAATCACAGATTTTTACCCTAAGCTTTAATTAATATACTATTATGTATAGGTACCCAAAATACATCATCCCAAAAACCACTAAGAGAACCCTATTGATCGACACAATAATGTTAACGGCCACCATAAATAAGGGGCTGCGATATTACATGCGGTACCCTAAAACGAGCTAATAGAGTAATAGTGTGGGTATGAACAGTAAGGATGTATTGAGGTGTGAACTAAAATTATTGGTAGGCAGGTAGGAAGTGGTTTTGGATGATAACTATACGTACAGTAAGGATGTATACACTCCATACCTTTTAATATTAATATCACACTAAAACTAATAGATGTAGGTTAAAAACAAAAAGCGGAAATTGATTTCACATTGAACTAGTGGTGTAATCAATAAAAATACCAGAACATTGTTGAACATGTTGACCTGTACATGGGTTGAAACATTATGGAGTGTATACATCTTATTGTCCGTGACTGTACGTACGGAACACAAGGTAGGTAGGACCTGATACAGTTTGGTCCAAACAGTGACGTCAAAGATAAATAAATTACATCGACACCTACCAACCTATACAAAAATGCTTGTAGGATTTCTACTTAGGTACTTGAATTCGTACCTACTACTCGTATTCTAGGTTCTAGCATTAGTGGTCACTGTTTGGGCCAACCTGTAGGTACTTACATAGGTACAATAGGTAGGTACAGGTTGGCGTAGAGGTAGTAGGTTGATAGTCAAAGTCAAAAAGCATTTATTCAGTAGGACCGCTGGGATCACTTAGAATAGTCTTAGAACTAATTTTACTCCTGTTCTTGCGCGACCAATACCGTAAAGAATCAGGGCAATAAACACGGTTTTGGGCCTATCAATCTTTAGGTGATCCATCTTAAAACTAAAAATCAAGCTCCAGTGGCTCCGTAATGATACAGGGACCAAATACAAAAAGTACAATGTCTGCTGCTAATGTAAGTACCTACCTACCTATCATAAACAACAGCTTTATAACACTTTTCATCACTTTTGTATGGCTCTGTAAACAAATCTTACGAAAATTATCCCTCTGCGGTTTTCCCAAAATACTCACGGAACCCAGCTCGCAAATGAAACGGCGTGGCAAATCGATTAGCGTTGTGCCTTTAATTGTTACTTTATAGCCACCTATTTATGACTCTGTGGTCCACGACACTGCCACAGATTAGCTGGTAGTTAGTTCACTGATTGGTCGTACTGGTGCGTGAAAAAGTGTTAGGACTTATCATTAACTGGTTCAGCGATAAGGCCGTCCATTTTCAGTGTACTTTAAGTAGGCAGGTAGGTAGGTAGGTACTTGATCGTGCTCAATATGATGCTATTCTGACTCACACAAAGCTACAAAACGGGAAGGTAGGAGTACGCATACAACACCTACAATTAAAATAGGTATCCAGATAATATCTAGACATATTATGTAGGTACTTATGTATCAAACTCTACCTACAGTTATACCTAATTAAAACGCCAATGGTCAAAACTCCTAAACTTAAAACTAGGTCTTTTAATCTAAAAGTGAATTTTAAATAGGACGAACTTTGAGGCAAAATACATAGACAAAAAAAAATACATTTGAATTCATTATAACCGCGACTGTAGGTACCTACCTAGACCATTGTGACCTGCGTGCGCACCAAATCCTAGTGATGGACTTCAAATAGTAGGTACTTAATAATCGATAATCGATAATTTGAATATCACTCATTATTTTTAAGCCACTACCTACTTACCTAATAATTATTATTTTAACAGATCTTTATAAACTTAGATGTCTATTTGCGCCATGGTGATGATTCAATTTTTCAGATTAATATTTCAGGGATTACTCAGAGGTTAGAATAGAATAGAATATATATATATATTGAAATTTGAGGTTAGGTATGTTCTTATTACTTAATACACTTTGGCATGACATGCAGAACAATACTACTAAAAAAATACAGGAACGTAGGTAAACCAATAATAGGAAGATTACTTATTTTGTGTCTGAACGAAATCTCTGTTAACCGCGAAGTAAACATTAATATCCGATATACCTAACTACCTAACACGAAGTGTCTGTCTGTCAGTAGGCGGTCGCTTCAACCCGTCTCACGTCTCTTCAACAAAAACCTTTTATATTCTACGATGATGATAATAGTTTAGATAATTAATAATTTATGGCAAAGATAGACAATTAAAAGGCCTACCAATACCTACAGTATGATAACAGTTTGTTACATGCTGGATAAATGGATAAATAGATACGTACCTATGTACCTACTTACATCAATGAAATGAACCTGTGGTAATGAAAAAATCAAGTGGTAAGTTTTCTTAGGAAATTTTGTTAATGTTTTTATTAAAAAAAAATTATACTAAGGTAGAATAATATAGAAAAACACTTAATTGTACACAAAAGAAACACAAACTTAAGAGAAACACAAAATGGCAAGTAGGTGGGTACTTTCCTAAATTGGTAAGTACCTTCTCATTTCGAGGTAGTAGGTAAAATAACGATAAAGTAATTAAATTAGAGAACAAATTAGTTGCATAATCGTGTCGTTGCATTAAAATAAGATCGAACCCTCATCCAAATCCAGTTTTGGCGTTAAAATGATTTAGACGAACTCACTGTCCACTGGAAATTTATGAATACCACTGAAATAACTAGCCATTACAACTAGACCCACTTTGCTAAGCATCGACCAAGTAAACATAGCTCTTGGTATATTGGTAGATAAACACCAGCCATTTTATTTTGATCTGTCAAACTCTAAAAATATTACCGCGCGAGAGCTCTAGAATTTATGGTCTGTTTTGAGGCGCGTTTACGGAGGTCGTGTCACTTTTTTTCTTAAAGTAGCAGTTTACAGAGGTCGTTACGGTTAATATTTTCAGCCATTTGGTATTCGAGAGTATTTTGGAAGCAATTAAATGGTGTAACGTGATGAGGAAGCGATTGAGAGCTCAGATTCTATATTCATTACTCACGTTCTCAGTTATTTTGGTAAGTAAAGCTTTTTCAAAAGCGTTTATTTTTAGAGAGTCGAACTGAACTTGTTTTTTTTATGAAAGGCACGATAGTAGTACAATGTCGGTATGTACCTAGTATAGTAATACAATGTAGAGTATCTACAATAGGGTACCTATACCTACCTACATCCACCTAAAGGCTGTGGCAAATTTTGCAAATCTCTTTGAAGGCTTTTATGAAATCAAAAGTTTAAGCGTTTACTTTTAGGTAGACTTTTATAATCAAATCGAAGGATTTCACTAAAAAATAGTGCCGGCAGAAGTAAGAACTTGAACGGTTCTAAACTTGACAAATAACCGGTGTCGGCACGTGACGCGCACGTGACCTTTTCGAGACGAATCCAAGAATTTTTCTCATCTCAAAACTGCCAAACGTGCCGAGATAGAAGTTTTCACTTCAAAATAATTCAACATTAAAATACGAATCATCAATAGTAGGTAGGTAGATAGATATTGGTAGGTCAGTGAGTTAGTACTTAGTACGTATTTTTTATGGCATAGCATTAATAATACATACGTATGGATTCTGCTAATCGGGCGTCGTTAAGGTATTGGTTGCGAAGGAACAGGAGTAAAATCATGCGATCCTACCGATTAAATGCTTTTGTCTTTTATGCTTCGGTGTTGAGTTCTGTAAAGATCTATTTTGCCTGTGATTTTGCCACCCATCGGACAGACAACGTCCAAAATAAAGAAAATAGAGCACTTTAGCCATAAACCCTTTGATGCTTTGATGTCACCGAATCAAATTACAAAAGTAACTTCCTCTGTCTCTTGATACGCGTAAACGAATAGCCGTAACAGATTCTGGTCTAATTTTGGATTCCGATCTATTTTACTACTAAGGTGTCCAACCTATCTAGGACTTGCCCTGGTCCGTCTCGATCACAGAACCAAATAATATTCAAACCACCTAGGTATACCTAATTGGGTTTAAAAAAATATTGGAATCACAGGATCAGTTCCTTCTTGTCTAGCTGCGCTTGATAAAATTATAATAATAACCTCCCACGCCTTTGCCTATAAGTATAAATAAAAACACATTTTTACGTTTTTAAGTATTTTACATTGACAAAGTTTTTTGTTTTACGTTTTTAAGTATTTTATATGACTCATAGTTACTATTTGATTTACTTTGATAATCGAATCTAATGAAATTAGTAAATGTTTCAATCGATTAATATTAATCGATTTCATCATTTTGCCCCTCACTAGATCTAAAGAAGGCAACCGTCAATGTCAACATTATTTGGCTGTCACTGACAAACGTCATACGCAATCGCAAACACGTCACAACAACATCATCAAAACGCGATTTTGCCAAATTCAGTCGTGTTTTTCAATAAAATACTATAAAAACATTCCAAATATCCATCTATAATGGTGCACACGACAATGGAAGGTTCGCTCTTTGTAAGTATGATTTCATATCATATAATACTCAGCTAAAAGTAACCCAAAGTCATTGATGCAAAGTTTACGATAAAACCCAAGTGTTTAAATTAGTATTACCGGTTCATTTTAGTCGTAGCTGAGTCTGTATACTGAAGAAAACCTTACAAAACATTCCAGAATGTATAGACAACATGTTTACATTTAAATATTGCATGATGACCTAACTCCAGCGTTCTCTGCTGAAAATTTACTCCCATCTTCATCATAGCTGAACAATGACCACGGAATATGATCTTCCAGCGCTCCATCATATCCCAGAATTCATGAAAGAGCTAAAAAAACCCCAAGATATATTTAATCATTTTAAAAGTTACACTTAGCAAGCTGAAGTGGCAGTGGGCTGGCCATATCTGTCGAAGAACCGATAACTGTTGGCATAAACCAGTTCTTGGGTGGAGACCGTGGCTCGGCAAACGTAGTGTAGGTCGCCCTTCGGCCAGGTGGAGGGACGATCTGCGAAAGGCTGCTGGCAGAAGCTGGATGTGTCGAGCTGAGGCCAGTGTGCAATGACGCTTATTAGGGGAGGCCTATGTCCAGCAGTGGACTGCTATGGGCTGATGATGATGATAACAGCAAACTACACATTCCTAAATATAACTTGACATGCACACAACAACAAGCTTATTTCTTGGTCATTATGATCTACAATAAACTACCGGAGGATATTAAAAGCTTAAATGGAAATCTAATCTACATTAAACTTAAAAAATGACTGAGTTCCTTAAAATTACTGATTAATTACCAATTCTAGCCTATGTAAAATATTTGCATGCCTAAAGTTGGTAGGACATACACTGTACTGTAATATTATTACTACTAAGACCTAATCCTAAGCACATAATATGTTCCTGCAAATAAATTGATTTGATGATGAAAACTTACTCTGTGGAGTATCAACAAAAGCATAAGTTAGAAACATGAATCTTTAAGGACCTACATTCATTTAATAGGGCGTTCTGCTTTTATGTCCTTTTGATACTTAAGGATTCTGACGATGTAGGGCAGCACTAAATGAAATTAATTTCGGCTATTCTACGCTAGGGGGGTGAAAATGGGGAAAAACTTGTGGCTTGTGATTCGATACCATGTATGCGAACCCACGAGCTTGTTAATAACAATTGAACTATACATTTCAGGAGCCTACCCTGTACATCGTGAAGGGCATGTGTATCTTAGACAACGACGGCAACAGAATCCTGGCTAAGTACTACGACAAGAACGTCCTGCCCACGACCAAGGAACAGAAGGCCTTTGAGAAGAACTTGTTTAACAAAACACACAGGTATTTATTTAGGTATTAGTTCACCAACACAGAGTACACCTTAAGGTGAAGTACGCTCTGGCGTGAGGTCTGCGTGAGGTTTTCTGGCCGGCCCGCGCCCTTTTACAATGATCGTTAATAAATGTATTTTTTGCAATAAAATAATTCCGTAATCCTCTACCGTTTTTATTAGGGAACACGTAGACGAAATTTCATTCAAATTTAAACAACCGGCAATTGAAACTGCTTTATGATGAAGATTTAGAGGTAACTTTGTGATTTTTTTCTATTGAGTCAAATTAAGTCAATCGTGTTTCGACTCCCATAACTAATAAACTAATATCCTAAATTATTTATTGTCATCAAAAAAATTTAAAAAAATCGGTGTTTTTATGCCTTAAAAATGACTTGACGTACAGTGAGTTTTGCGACCTACATCACCTTAACATAAAATATGGAAACATCACAACAATTCTTTCTGAGTGTCTCTACACTTACAGGTGAAGACGGCATGATATTGAGTATAGCGAGTAACATAATGATAATATAACATAACGTCATTATGTTACTCGCTATACTCAATATGCCAACTATTAACAAAAAGTTGTATTTCTTATTGTTAAGCTAAAAATAAGTAATACTGGATATTTCACACAGCGTCATCTAGCCCCAAACTAAGCAAAGCTTCTATGGGAACCAGATAACTGTTAAACTACTTAAATACTTTTTATTTTTAAATTCATACATAATATACAATACTAGCTGTCCGTCACGGTGTTACCCGCGGTCCCTCGGGAAAACATCACTTTCCCGAGATAAAATATAGCCTATGTTCATCAGGGATCATGTAGGTTTCTAATGGTGAAAGAATTTGTCAAATCGGTCCAGTAGTTTCGGAGCCTATTCAATTCAAACAAACAAATAAATCTTTCCTCTTTATAATATTAGTATAGATTGAATCACAATCAAGGAAATTCTAAATCATATTCAATAATATTTTTTGTCTATTTTCAGAGCAAATGCGGAGATCATCATGCTAGAAGGACTGACTTGTGTCTATAAAAGCAATGTAGACTTGTTCTTCTATGTTATGGGCAGCTCACATGAAAATGAGGTAAAATCTCCTCTATCTACGTTATTATATTATTATTTCTTCCTGGCCGATTTCGGCCTTGGCGACTGACAATGCTTTTAGACGGAAGAGCTTCGTTGATGTGCTCTAATGTGACTGATGTACCCAATCTTCGCTGTAAACGTGCGTTTGCAAAGGCTGCACGTGAGGGTACCATTTTCATAATGAAAGCTAGTTTTGGAAGGCGGTTTGTGTTTTAGGTCGTCACGTTTGCGGTCCAGATCGCGCCTTCTGTCGTCTTCAAACTCCCAGACCTTCAGCTGGACTACTTTCCTACTTTTCTATCTACGTAAACAGACAGTAAACAGGGTCACGACTGTATCCCCAAGGCGCGGTAGACATTCTCTCAGATCTGTCATATTCCAGATTCTTTGAAGATGTCTAAGAGGGTGGTCAGAGGCATTTACAAATACATATTTGATACATGCCCACATCTTGCAGAAGTTAGTATTCCATACGTTTCCATACGGTTGCAAGCCCATCGCCGCCTATAAGATTTGCCTGGACTTTTCACACAGCATCATCTAGCCCCAAAGTAAGCAGAGCTTGTGTTATGGGTACTAAGATGACTGATATATTACTTATATACTTTTTGTTTGTAAATACATACATATTATACATAGAAACACCCAGACCTGAGACAAATATTTGTAGATCATACAAACATTGGTCCCGCCGCTGGGATCGAACCCGCAACCTTTTGCGTCGCAGGCGGGCCTTCGCCCACTGCGCTACAGAGCAAACAAACAAATATTTCCTCTTTATAATATTAGTGTAGATTGATAATTTAAGTTTTATAGACACTGAAAAAATAATAATACATTATTTTTTGTTCCAGTTAATCCTAATGTCAGTACTAAGCGCACTGTACGAGTCGGTCAGTATGTTGGTACGGAGGAATGTGGAGCGTCGAGTGTTGCTCGACAATCTGGACTCTGTCATGTTGGCTGTGGACGAGATCTGCGATAAGGGGTGAGATTTTACAAAAAGACCAACCAGCTACTGCGCTTCGCGTGGTACCAACATTTTGAATAGCCTGTATGCTATTCCAGGGCACTATCTACGCCTATACCAAGTTTCATCCAAATCGGTTCACTGGTTTAGGCGTGATTGAAACACAAACATACTCACAAACTTTCAGCTTTAGGATAATAATCCATATAAAAAAAGTGAAAGTAACTCCATCTGTTTGAATGAACACTTTATTGTACAAAACAACAACGAAAACAATACATTAGAAACATTTACAAGGTCATTAGTACAATGGGCGGCCTTATCGCTGAAAGCGATTTCTTCCAGGCAACCTTTGGATGGAAAATAAACTAAAGAAGCAGAAATAGGACGGTAGTGCACAAAAGTTTGAGAAAAATATTTTTTTTCTTCTTTTTTAAGTACTGTTTGTTACCTTTTCACGCCTAAACCACTAAACAGCTTGTCTAAGTACATTTGCGAAATTTGGGATTAAAAATTTAGGTTATCCGCACCTTGAAACTTACACCTGTTACACCAGTAATTCGACCTCTGTGGCGCAGTGGGTGAAAGTCTGCTTGGTACGCAGAAGGTTGCGGGTTCGATCCCCGCGGCGGGATAAATGTTTGTATGATCTGCAAATATTTATCTCGGGTCTGGATGTTTCTATGTATAATATGTATGTATTTACAAGCAAAAAGTATATAAGTAGTATATCAGTTATCTGGTTCCCATAGTACAAGCTTTGCTTAGTTTGGGGCTAGATGATGCTGTGTGAAATGTCCAGCATTATTTATTTATTTAATTCTGTTGAGGAGCCTGCAAAACGAATTTAAGTAATTTTACTTAAAAAGTCGTAAAAACGGTATATTGACATAAGCAATGGGGTCATTGGGATTTTTAATTCCCAACGACCCCACTGTTCATGTGAGTGGAGCCGTTGGAACTTTTTATTCCCAACGACCCCACTAGTGGGGAGGTTAGTTGGGTCGTTGGGAATATACCGTAAAAACGTGTATTTGTACATCAGATTCGTTCGGGTACGAAGTTGCGCACTCAAGTCTTCAAAGTTGGGAGCTGTTCTAAACATGACAGCTAGCTAAAATTATAGTGTATAGCGCTACAAAGTTATCTGGACCGGAGGTTAAAAGAGGAACGACGCCATTTTGAAATGTCAATCTGTCTGCCATTCGTTTCCAGTTGCCATATCCGCCATTGCTTGTTTTCTCGGTGTGTTTTTTTTTTCGTTTGGTGCTTTGTGAGTGCTTTGGTCCCTTGCTTACCCACTTAACTGTGAAATTATTATTTTTTGGCAACACTAAATGCCATAGACATTTACTTTCTCTATGCCAAATGCGATAGCAGCGCCTCCCTCACTGGAACAGATATCCTTGTGGGACTATACCTAGTTGTTTTTCTTAGACTAAAATTATATGCAAACTTTCACATTTATAATAAGTATTTTTTAATTTCCAGTGTAATATTAGACGCGGACCCAACTTCAATAGTCGGCCGTGCGGCGCTCCGCTCCGAGGACGTGCCTTTGGGCGAACAGACCGTGGCGCAGGTAGTAGACCATATTAATAAGATGTTCTGGTGATTTGGTTATGCCGAATATTCATTGTGGCCGACTATTTTGTCGAGTCTTCATTGTAGTGGCTGGCTAATTTGCAGACTATTCGTAGAGGCTGGCTAGTTTGCCGACTATTTGCTGACTATTCACTAAACCGTGCCTTGTAGTATTCATATGAAGACGTATGGGATATCCTGGTGATGTGGTAGCCGACTAATAATTAAAAATATTAAAATAATTAATAATTATAGGATGTTTTAGTGAATTGACAAGAAAGTCGACAGCTAGCTTTGGCCGATTAGTCTAGTCTAGACGGTAGGTTGAGATTAACTTGAATGACGAAAAATTTTTAATTTTTAGTATTGCCGCATTTCTACAAGAAAAATAAAATCGAATACCGACTAGTCGGTTAAACATAATCGGTTTCTGCATATAGTCGGCAATCTAGAATCTTTTCACCTTTCGCTTGTAACATAACATGGCACATTTAAGATGTTATTTTTTTTATATCCCCACTGAGTAGATTAGTAATTAATAAAGAGTTTTATTCATCAATTTTGTGATGATTAAATAAAATTCTTCTACAAATATTATTATCTGTTATTTATATTAATTCATCACATTTTTGCGCGTAGTCTAGTATTTAGTGTGTTTCGTTAAAAGTTGAGTAGACCAAGGGGCCTATTGTGTGACTCAACTAGCAATGGACATCGGCTTCACATTGACATTTGAAACCTAGCCAGCCCGGCTAGCATGGCAGACGTGAGATATCTCATGCACGAGAAACGAGAAATTAGTAGATTGTGAAGACATTAAGAATCCCGACCGTGCATCAATGGATTTTGCGTTTCGTAAAATTTATATGCGCTTTAACACGTGCTCTAAACGGTGAAGGAAAACATCGTGAGGAAACCAGTTAGTATTCTTATAGGCGGCGATGAGCTTGCAACCTGTCACGTATGGAATACTAACATCTGCAAGATGTGGGCATGTATCTAATATGTATTTGAACATGCCTCTGACTACTTCTACTACTCCAAAAGCGCTGACATTACACTTCGTTTGACAAGGCACGAGTAATTTCTCGTCGTTACCTGGCGAGGACGAGATAATTGACGAGAAACGTGTGAAGACACAGATAGTGGAGTTTGATCACAAAAATAGCTGCGGTATCTATCTTGCTTGAATTATGTTCTAACAACCTACCATAGCGTAAGTCTACAAGGACAAACTATGTTGTGGTATGCATGTTCTAAAAGCCAAAATCGACAAAATTTCTCGTTTCTCGTGCACGATAGTCATTCATGCTAGCCGGGCTGGACTTCAATCGTCATTTTCGTATTGTGTGATTGGTTGACGATAGAGGTATCGGGATGACAACTGGGACTGGATTTCAAGATAGACAATAAGGCTGCATGTCTTTCATTACAAAATGAATACTTCATTGAAAAATTGACTCAACTTTTTATGAAACACACAGTAGAAGTTTGAATGTGCACTAAGTGTTTGATCACACGTGATGTTTATTTTCCCAGTTGTGGCCGTTAATGGGCATAATGATAATCTTGTTAACTCGTTAATGAAGTAAATGATGATATTCCCATCAGTCCCATTATAAGAATGGGAAGGAAACCTATTCATCTAAATGTTATATGGCTTTTAATTATTGTCACGTCTCTAAAGAGAATACAATGATAGACGCCTGCCTACTAATAAACCTGGTATAAAGTTATTCCTGAGTGTAAACTGTCAAAATGTATGGTTATTCTTGGTTTATTCCGAGAAATAACTTTATGTCACGTTTCATGGTAAGGCTGTTAGTTTTAAAATCATCATCATCATCAACCCGACAGCACCCTCTGATATAGAGACCTCCCTTTGGTTTTTCAATGCTATCATTATTTAAGCATTCTATAGTAAGTAAATATTTTAACTAATTTTCAAGAATTTAGGGGAAAGGTGTACAAGATGATCCCCTTAAGGGAGAATGCTCCGCATTTGAAGAGTGATCAAGTTAATTCAAAAGTTTAAGCTTACGTAGTTAGCAAATTTATCTAGCTAACTTTCCTCATACTCAAAATATTTAATTTGATTTGTTTTGATACCTAGATTTCACTTTTCCTAAAACCCTACCAAAGGATCATCTTGTACACCCCGGTGTCCAAGATGATCCCTGGGGTATGGACAAGATGATCCGGGGATCATCTCGCCCCCTTTTCAAGGAAAATTATAGGTTTTGTTATAATTTTATTGAAAATAAACTCTGGAGGTGCTTACTAGGTCTTAATTTAATCATTTATTTATAAAAATAGCTTTAACAAGGCTATGAGATCACATAATCCAAATTAACAAAAATTAAAGGATAAGTTTCAAAGTTTACTAGGGTAAAGCACACTATTTTTTACCTTTTGATTAAACTTTGGTTTTTCACATCAGGCTCTTTAAAAATCACAGTTTTCTTAGACATTAGTCACATTATTAGTTATGAGGTGAGATTATAGGTGAGTTTTTTTTTCAGGGCCACTGAGGTTAACTCTGAAACCATGAGAGCTATCGAAAAGTCATGTTAAGACTTACGTGCTCGATTTTGATAAAATCATGAACTGCATAAAAAAAATTCAAAAAGATTTTTATTTCCTATATTTTCGTTTTCATTAAAGTGGGATAAGGGCATCATCATCATCATCAAAATGATGATGATGATTTTCTTTTTCATCAAAAATGTATCGCGGCAATTGTAGGCAAACTAAAATGTAGGATTTTTAAGTGTTCCAACTACATGGGGCCTCAAAAATAGAATGAATGTGGGATGTATGAAATGGCGACAGGTCTCTGGTGTTATATGTGATCAGAAGATGCCCCGTAAACTCAAGGGGAAAATATACAAATCGATCATTAGACCTGTCGTATTGTATGGATCAGAGTGTTGGGCAACCAAAGTGACGGATGAAAGAAGAGTGCATGCGACAGAGATGAGAATGCTGAGATGGATGTGTGGAGTAACTAGAATGGATAAGATAAGGAATGAGTACATCAGGGGAAGTTTGAAAGTAGCGCCAGTGACTGACAAATTGAGAATTGGAAGGTGGGCATGTCATGAGGAGGGATGAAAGTCATATAACACGACGAGTGATGAGTTTGAAGGTGGATGGATATACCGGTAGGGGTAGGCCTAAGAAAAGATGGATGAACTGTGTGAATGTGCCGACCCCACTTAGTGGGATAAGGGCAGGAAGAAGAAGAACTACATGAGGCCTATAGTTACTTTGAAGTAAATGATTTGAACGGTGTCTGTTACTGATCATAGTCCTGTTGTTAAAACTCAAAAGAGAAAAAAAAATTATAACCTCAAAGGAGACGAGCCGAGTCAGAGATGGATTTATGATAGCTACTGCGGTTTTACTGACTGGGGATGATACGAGAACATAGTTCGAATGAGAGTCTGTACGCGATTGTTGTCTATAGCAGGTACTTATTTGTACAGTTTTCATAAAATTTTGTTCGGTTTTGGTTGACTAGAATCCTCGATAACTTTGTGATAGTTAAATAAAAAAAGTTCTGACCATGCCATTATCATTTTCTACATCTGCTGCAACTGTCCTTAAATTTGAACAGCTCATGACTCCATCATCAGATCAGCTCGCTGTTACCATATTATTGCATTGTCACCGAGGACTCATAAGTGTACCAAAATTCAGTTCAACCGGTCACCAGGAAGCGGGTCAAATTCAGCTTGCAAGATTTGACCCGGACAAACATACAAACATTGCTAGTTAATTAAAAGCTTTTAACATACCAACATACACTTATAAAATAAAATAAAATCTTGTAGGTACTTTAGTAAGTACAAAAAAATATTAACCTCGACAATGGTATTTCATCCATACTTTAGCCTATTTATGAGCTTGCAATAGAAAATATAGGTAGGCCTATCTACTTACGCATAAAAATTAAAACAAAAAATCAGAACTTTCAATCTAGGTATAAGACAAACTACGTTTTTACCCTATAAGGTACTAGTTGATCCGCCGGATCAACTAGTACACCCACCGACGGATCATCTCACCCCAAACACAACTTTTTAGTCTTTGTTTTATAACTTAACCTATAACGCTTTTACCATTGTGGTACCATGCGAAAACCGTAATTGAGCATTATACAAAGCTACAAACACAACAATGTTTCCAATTGATTGCATACAACAAAAGTACCATAGTCTCAAAGTCAACCTTACCTTAGATCAGAGGCACACAATTTTTATTTTTTCCTTTTCACGCGCACTCGCCACTCACACCGCCATTACGATTTGACTGATGCAAAGGGGGGTTGGGGGCTACAATCTACTAAAGAAAACAAATAGATAGCGTTCATAGTTTCGCCGAAACGGCCTGGGATCAACATACCCCGTGGGATCATCTTGTACACCTTTCCCCTAGTTGTTATTTTAAGTCATATTGAAAAGATGCCATAAATACAGTTTTCTTTAAGAAAATGCAAATTTTTCAAGTTTTGCAATTCCATTTTTTGTTATATGTTGTTTTTTGTGAAATTAATAATGTGAGTATTTAACATTATTGTGATTAACTAACAAATCGTCAACATTTTGTTTCTAACAATTTTGTGATTAATTGGATGCGTTAATTTGATTAAAACATTTTTGGACTGATTTTGCGCTAAGCACAAATTCAGATTATTTTCACACAAATTAAATTAATTATTTTTTATTAATAATTTCAGATTCTCAACAATCTGATGAATATTTAAAAACCATGGGAACAAAATTAGTTTGAAATATTAGTTCAATCATACGTAGATGTTAATGTAATTTAGTTAATATATTAAATTTATATTTTCTGGACTTATTTTTTTACTATTGGCAACCCTTACGCTTGAGGCTTTTTGGTTTGGTTTTTCTTATTTTTTTACTGGGTGTATCAAGACTACTCACAAAAAATAATACTATTTTTTCGGATTATGAATCTATGACCTATGACGCAGTTCACATAATAAATACAATTTTATACCTTACATAGCTAATTCTTCAAGGGACTTCAAGGGACTTTCGGTACCTACATAATTATTGCCAACAATAAATTTTATGACCACTTCCTGTTAACGTGATATTTAAAAACAGATATTTTTGGGAGTTTGGGTTTCTTATTATTTTATAAGCCATGCTCATCCCGACTCAAAACTGGAATTTCAATTACTGTAAAATAGCGATCAGATGCCTTGCCTTTTGAGCGTGAAGGTAATAATCAAATTGAATTTGTTTTTGAATTAACGGGTTTTTATCACGTACTTGTTTAATCATGGTCTGAAAGCTCCCCTGTTATTTATAGGAGTAGTCTTTTTACACCTAGTATTTGTAACAAAATCAGAATGAATTTAGCAAAATTTAATTCATAAAAATGCCTTTGCAGGTACTACAATCGGCCAAGGAGCAACTCAAGTGGTCATTGTTGAAATAAATAAGCATTTAATTATAAATATTTTATTTTGATATAATAAAACAATTCATGAATTGGCAACCTAAATTATTAAAATTGTCTTGTTCCGATATATCAACACCTTATAAATACTTACTAAAATAAATAAAAGGATAAATCCTAAATTATGATGGTAAATTTTTTTTTTTCATAAAACCCTGATTCCTACATAAGTATATTAAAAAAAAACTAAGGTCCCTTTAGAAAAAACATAATTTGTGTAATCAATTACAATTTACCTAACGAAATCGCTTCAATCAATTCAACCATCTTGTTATGGCCATCCAACTAAAATATTATGATTGTTGATTGAGCATTGCGGTTTCTGACATCTAGCGGAAAAAATAGCACTAAGCAAAATGAAAATACCGAGCCAGCTCTGATCGTAGTTACACTGTTCACCACTAGATGGCGTTAATATTAAATAAATTAAGTGTCGAGACGGTTTTTGATATAGTTACACCGTTTCCCGCTAGATGGCGCTACATTCAATAATGATTACCTTATTTTCTAGCATCTATTTGCGAACGTGGATGTTAGGAGCAGATTCCAGAACAAGCGGTACTTTATATTCAATATTTATACAGAATTATACAATTGCTTACTTGAAGAAAACTAAAAAATAAAATCACAGTTGATCGCTTAGCTTGCTCTGTCCAAACTCATCCGCAGTTGGCGTAGTGTTGAGCTTAGAGATGGCTTTAAAAGCCGGGTTGTTCTTATCTTTCAATAGCTTAAACAGCACATTTTCTGACGTCCCCACAAAACATCCGATTGTTTGCAGGCGCTGGAATGAAAGAAAAGACTTGCTTTAGTTGAAATACTTTATTATGTAAAAAAAATTACAAATTGTTTCTTTAGCGTCAAAGAAACAGAATCACAGAGCTCTTAAAACTATTGTAACTGATTTCAGAGTCTCACTGAATATTAAAAGCATTTTTAAAGTCTTGCAAAAACAAACACCAGGCCATGCCCATTACATTTAAATCATGCCCTTGTAAGGTATCAGTCTGCAACGAAATTGATTTTAGAACTAGATAAAAAAAAAACTTATTGACAATAATCTTCCATAATAATAGTTGTCTACCTAAAGTAAAGTGTATTTTTTCTTATAAATCTTCTTCGCTGTGTGTATTCAATAAAGAATTATCTATCTATCTATCTAATCTTCATGTAAAAAGACTGCTACCGAAAACTGAGGGGTTGCAATCAGACCATTATTCTGAACCATAGACGAGGCTAATTCGTCTATGTTCTGAACATATAGCGAAAAAAACCGCAAAAAAAATTGGTTGTCTGTAAAGTCGGTTTACTGACGATAGTTGAACGTGACAACGTTTGTGCTTCTTTGTCGCTCGTTCCGCGCTCTCGCTTGCACTTCAAGCCTTACATGGAACGCCTCAGAGCGAGGTAACGCCGCATTTTTTCGTGCGTGCAGCCGGCTCTATCGAATTATAAGACGTTGTCACGTCAAAAATTGGTTGTCTGTAAAGTCGGTTTACTGACGATAGTTGAACGTGACAAGTTGACAACGTTTGTGCTTCTTTGTCGCTCGTTCCGCGCTCTCGCTTGCACTTCAAGCCTTACATGGAACGCCTCAGAGCGAGGTAACGCCGCATTTTTTCGTGCGTGCAGCCGGCTCTATCGAATTATAAGACGTTGTCACGTCAAAAAATGTCGACTTAGCTACGTTATTTTATTTTCTAGTTATTTATGTTGATTTGTAAAACATCTAAAAATCAATAGCAAATGAACAGATTGATCCCCGTGCTGCTACTGAATATATACTTTTTTGTGTTTTCGTTGCCTAAGCTGTACATTTCTAAAGCTTAGAACTAAAGACATCGTTCGCGGGTTCGCGACTCAGCTTGGACACGTGCTTAAACAGCGGATGCTGCTTATCTCGCAGCAGCTTAAAGAGTACACTTTCTGATGACGTCACCACACACCCTATTGATTGCATACGCTGGAAGGTTAAGAGCATGTGATAGTTAGTTAAAAGATAAATCCTACCAACTAATAATATACTATAGTACAAGCATTGCTTAGTTTGGGCCAAGATGATGCTGTGTGAAATGTCCAGCGTTATTTATTTATCACTACATAGTAAAACAAAGTCGCTTTCTCTGTCCCTATATCCCTATGTATGCTTAAATCTTTAAAACTACGCAACGGATTTAGATGCGTATTTTATTTAATAGATAGAGTGATATTAAAAATGGTAAGGAAATATATAGTAACAATCCGCTAATCTATTCTCAAACAAAAGTTTCTTAAAACTAGTACTCACCTAAAGCCACCCAACCACCCACTAACCTCTGCCAAGCCTCCTACAACTTAGGCTCGGCAGACGCAAACGCAGACGTAAACGCAGACGTCTTGTCGCTAAGCGACAAGACGTCTGCGTTTACACGGAAGTAGTCAAGTTTATTCCTGAGGATGCCCCGTGGAGGGGCGAAACACGTGTCGAAATCAAATGAAGGTGTTCTTTTGCTTGCGCCCCGGTGCTGCTCACGGTTCCAGATTGCCGAGCCTAAGTTGTAGGAGGCTTGGCAGAGGTTAGTGGGTGGTTGGGTGGCTTTAGGGTGAGTACTAGTTTTAAGAAACCTTTGTTTGAGAATAGATTAGCGGATTGTTACTATATATTTCCTTACCATTTTTAATATCTTACAATGGACTTCCGCAAAGTCACGCCTGAATCAATTCAATATCTTAGATAGAGTGATTCAAGAGGAAGGTTTATATGTATAATACATGCATAATATTGTAGAGGAACACTGATAATTATAGAGGTATCTAATGTGATGTTGTGAATTACTAATACATTTTTTGCGCTTACATTGCAAACGCTGGCTAAACCCTAATATTTAGCATCAGCATTGCCCGTGCGAAGCCGGGGCGGGTCGTTAGTTTATTATAAATGCAAAACTTGCGAGGAGTGTGAAACCCTGCTAATTTGTGAGGATTGATGTAGGTACTATGCTCGGCGTAACTCTGTTAGATAGTCCGAAATACTGAGACCCGCCGTCGTACCAAGATCTCTGACGTCGGCGAAAGAGCGATAAATCTCAAGTGGAGTTGGGCAGGACACCTGGCTAGACGTGGTAATGGCCGGTGGAGTAAATCTTTTACCGAATGGTGGCCAAGATCGGACCGGAATCGAGGTCGTCCGAGAGCACGTTGGGTCGACGACATAGTGAAGGTCATAGTAAATGTTTGGACGCGAGAGGCGCAAGATAGAGGAAACATAAAAGAAGGGAGGCCCTATACCCAGCAGTGATACCAGGCTGAGATGATGATGATGATGTACCATAATGGATGTGTGGTTGTCTGCATTACCACTTTCACGCAAAAACTACTGAATGCATTTTGATGAAATTAGACACAGAGATAGATTATAATCAGGAATAGCACATCCCTTTTTATCCTGGAAAAGTGGAGTATTCCCGAGGGACCGCACTCCTTGTACTACCGCTACCGCTGAGGAGTAGCCGGACTGGTGTGCAAAATAGAATTAAGAAAAAAATTAAAACTCTCAGTAAAAATAAAGGCTTTGAAATTGAATAGGTAATGTAATGAATAGGAATTGAAAATGAAATTGAATAGGTAATGTAATGAATAGGAATTGAAAATGAAATTGAATAGGAATGATGCTCACAAATGAAAGCTCATGCAATTGTAAAGAAACTAATATTAATAATACAGACGGCTAGTGATAAAACATACTGACCTGCAATGCCAGTCCTCGGTCCATCAATGATCTCGAAGACACTCCATCTGCCAGCACATGCACATTGATGTCAGCATTCAGCAGGTCTATCACGGTCTGCTCTATACACACATGGGCCTGGAATGAGATAAGATAGATTATTAGAATAGTTACCTATCTATTAGCTAGTAAGTATGCAAATGGTTGCCAGGAAGAAATCGCTTTTAGCGATATGGCCGCCGATTTTTTGGACATTTCACACAGCATCATTTAGCCCCAAACTAAGCAAAGCTATGGGAACCAGATAACTGTTATACTACTTATATACTTTTTGTCTGTAAATACATATTATACATAGATACACCCAGACCCAGCTTGTACTATGGGAACCAGATAACTGATATAATACTTATATACTTTTTGTTTGTAAATACATTAGTACATATTATACATAGATACACCCAGACCCCAAGACAAATATTTGTAGATCATACAAACATTGGGCCGTGGGGATCGAACCCGCAACCTCTTGCGTCGCAGGCGGGCCTTCGCCCACTGCGCTACAGACGTCATCATCAGTCGCCCATTCTACAAGGTAGCGGGTTCAATGGCCGTGCATCAATGCATTTTTTGTTTCATAAAAATATGCTTTAACAAACTCTTAACGGTGAAGGAAAACATCGTGAGGAAACCCGCAGCTTGGTCAGCTCCACGTGTATTGACATTGTCTTTCCTGTAGATAAGCTCAATTAAGCTGAGAGGTTTAGGTGCTGGGCGCAGTAGACATTAGTCTTTCCTAAACTTTCGCGGTCACTATTCATAATTACGTACGTGCGTATTTATTATATTTTATTTCGCAGTAGACATTCTCACAGATCTTTTATGGACTCCAGATCCTTGAGATGTCTGTGGGGAGTCACGAGGCATGGCTTTGCATTTTAACAAGTGTAGGTACATCAAGTAGGTACCTCAATTCCAAATAGCACTACAGACTTCAACTCCGGCAAGTCTTTCTTCAGCCGTTCTTGCAACTCGGGAGTATACATCGAGAACATAGTCTTCTCATACACTAATGCTGCATCGTCAATCTTCAGGTCTTTGGTCGTGTGGCCGAGACCCTTAGGGTACTGTTCTGAGACATATACTGGTATCTTAAAGTGTTTTGCTGCTTCTAACTGAAAAGAAAAGGAGTTTATTTAGTATAAAGAATTGTTATGGTTGAAAGATAACAGATTATTTAGAAGAAGATATGTTGTAGATTAAAATTAACATTGAAGAATTGTCTTGTAGAGTGCCACAAAGTTATCTGAACCGGTGGCTAAAAGAGGAACTAACTAATATTTTTCTGCCAACACCAAATGCGATAATGCACAATCTATGCCGCACCTACTGGTGTGCCCCTTGTGCCCTAACACCTGCACACAGGAAGACCTCAACGCAGCCACAGATAACGCAGTTAAGGTGGCCACCTTTTACTCAAAATCAATTTAACGGAGTGGGCATCTACACGATAAGAAGCGCCCTCCTCACCGGTTCAGATAAGTTTGTGGCACTCTACTTACCTAAACATAACATGTAAGTATAGTAAAATGATTGTTTAATCTAAGTATGTACAGTACACACAACCAATCTTAGCTCTCTGAAGTTAGGTGCACTAAACGATGGCGCAGGTTTGGTAGAGTAGGCGAGATAGCACGATGCAACAAACTGAGTGAGCGAGGCAGATATACAACGCCGTCTTCATCTTTTAGGCGTCATCAAAAATGGGTTCTGCGCAGCTACTTCCGAGAGCTAGATTGGTTATGTGTATTGTGTACTTACAAGGCATCTGTGTTTAGATATTACCGGTAATCTACCAACTTTTTGTATCTACATATCACTTACTACAGGGTGACGGCCAGTGGCATTTTCATCTGAGCGCTTCCGTGCTTCGGAAGGCACGTTAAATTGTCGGTCCCGGCTATATAAGTCGTTAAGCCACGACGGAGGCCTTAAGGCGGCCTAAAAACTCCGTCACCAGAGTTGGCCACTGACTCGAACTTACTTACTTTTTACTACAAATACTTATTAAAAAGTTTCATTTATTTATATTCAATCAATACATTATCTCAGAATCAAAAAGTTACGTAATCTTATCAACATACCATTTTATTAGCAACTTTTACAACTTCTCCAAAATGTTTTATGTGCGGCCTGAAAGTTTCCTGGATATCACACAGCAGGAAGGCGGTCTTCGGGGCATCCAAGGCTCCTAGCTTCAAGATATTGCGGACCGACATTTTATTTATTGGTAAATAACAAGAAATAGGACATCAAACAAAACGTAATTCAGAATTTTAGAAATTCATTCGCTCAAAGGTCAACACACAATCAGCTGACCAATCCGCCGGTTTTGACTTTGACATTAGTTTTATCTAATGTCAGTGTCACTTTTTTTTTAATTTGTGTGCCTACTGTACACAGTATTTACTGTTCCAAAAAAACTGTAAACAGGATCAAGCCTGTATCTCAAGGCTCGGTAGACATTTTCATCGTTTTGTGTATTTTTGATCCTTTGAAGATAATACATATAAAGGAAGTCAGAGGCACGTCCAAATATACATTGTTGGAAACCAAGCCCGAGGGCTTTGCCCAGACTTGCCTGACTGTAGCCAAAGATACTAAGTTGGTAGGTAGCGCGACAGGCTGCTCATCATCACCTTACCTATACAACTGGTTTTTTTATAAAGTTTCCCTTCACCGTTTAGAGCTCGTGCGCATAAAATTAGAATTTAGAAAAGAACTTGCGGAAAAAACCCAATCAACATTAAAACCTTTTAGAAAAGGAGTTTAAATCTGCTCTATCTATTTACGTAGAAGGTAGGTGGGTACCTTTGGTAGGTATTTTCCTCCAAAGGGTACCTACCTCTACCTAATCTTGTATTAGGGTGGTCGCACAGTCCAGCCGAGCCGAACGCACGCGCCGTACTGTCGATTCAATAGAAAAAATGCTGCTGACATCAGAAGCGAGCCGCATAGTCTGACGTCATCAGCATTTTTTGTATAGAAAAATGACTGCGGCGCGTACGGCGCGGACAAGTGTGCGATCAGGTTTAAGCTTTTTTACTAAAAAGGTAGGTAAGATGCCTGGCTATACAGATCAAAATTACCTACTTACGATATAGATAAGTAGGTAGGTACGTAGTTATCTTAGATACCGTACCTATCAAGGTACCTAAGTAATTAATCCGGCGTAAGTAATCCTGCAATGGACATTTCCTGGCTACCAACATCACGAAACGTTGAAACAAAGATAATTGCAGCATCCACGATACCCAGAATAAAATTAAAAACCCCATACTCGTTCCGAAAACTGAACCTGCGCCGGAGCAGCCTATATTATTACGTTGGGCCAACACGCAATTTCTCCTAAAAAACAAAATCTCTAATTTACCGAAAAAATTGTATCATTCGGTTCCTTTTTTGTTTTTTTTTTGACGCGTGACTTTTGACTGACTGTAGCCTCGGGCCTTTCCTAGTCTGCGGTTTAAAAAAAAAAACATGGCGCCAAGGATCGCGTGCGTGGCGGGAAGGCTTTGAGAAAAAAATCATTCAGTTTATCCTACCTGCCTGCGATCGGAAATAAAATAATGGCTGAGATCCGCGGTGTTACCCGCGGTCCCTCAGGAATACCTAGCGCTAGTTCCGGAATAAAAAGTAATCTTTATTCCAGGAGACGCAGGAGACTCTTGGTCATTGAATGTCCGATTTCATCCAAATCACAAAATTATCCGTACCTTATCTTCAACGATAGGAAAAAGCGGAAAAAGTAACCTAAGTAAGAAAGACGGCAAAAAACTAACCCATTCACTTTCTCTGGAGATACCTACCTAACTTAGTTGTGTAAAGGGCATAGGGTGTTTCCTTGCTTCGGAGGACACGTACCTACCGTACACTATCGGTCCCGCCTGGATATAGAGTAAGCCATGACGAAACTTGACTAGAGTTTCTTACGTAGATTATGCCGGCCGGTATTCACAAACATTACTTTGACGTTTCCAAGTACGCGCGGACGCACAGGGTCCCAAAATCAGTGATTTTTGGGACACTATGAGGTCTCACCACCTCTATCACCGGTAGGTACCGGTGATAGAGAGTTAGCCGCTCATACGAACTAGGGTTCTCCCTAGAATTGAAATTGTCAATTCCTTAATGTGAAATCATCACACAAAATCGGTAGAATGGACGAGTTATTGACAGAATTCCTCTTTCAATATTTTCTGCCGAATTTCGCGGGAGACGAGACGAGGTAGCCCACGAATTTACACACACTTACCTATGCATAAAAAATGACATAGGTAGGTACACCCTCAGTTTTACGCACTTTTGCTAATTTCGGATATGACGTACGTAATACTAAAAGACGTACATGCTCATCCCGTCTTTATGATCTAAGGTTCTCCAAAAGAAATTGACAATTCCATAGATAGTGTGAAATCTAATAAAGTTAATACGAAGGCATTTATGTAAGCACTACGTTATCTAGAATAGTACCTAATTATGTACATGGAGCTTCTTACATCATTGTTGTATTGACATGCGATTATTTTTTCAAATCGATCGAATATAAAACTAATTTTATGTTTTTATTCAACACCATTGTTTATTGTTCGCGCTATTTTTCCTTGATCATAAAATAATAAGGCGTATAGAAACGGAATTCATGTCTTACTGCAAGTACCTACGTACTCACAACAAATATTTATCCCTCCGAAGTTGCTGCGCAGAACTCACTGTGTGGGGTCTGAGTATTTTCTTTGTTATGTAAAAAATAGGCACATAAGGTACTTACTTATTAGGTAGGTACCTACTTACTTATTATATATTATTATTATTATTAATAGCCTGTGGTGTCCCACTGCAGGGCAAAGGCCTCCCTTCGTTTCTTCCACTCCTCTCTATCGTGTGCTAATGTGGTCCAATAAGGAGAGTGAGAGTCAAGCTCGTCTCTCCACCGCCGCCGCGGTCTGCCGCGTGGTCGTTTCCTGTTCCGTGGGATGCACTCTGTAGTGGTTCGTGCCCACAACTCATCCAACATATGACAGACGTGGCCTGCCCAATCCCATTTCAGTTACTTACTTATGCCTATTTTAAAAGTAATTATACTAGGCATGTACCCAACTACGTGTCAGATATTGAGATTCCCAATTATCTCTGTAGATGGCGCTGTGTGACACGTCCTCCAGTATTTATTTATTTTTGTAGTTTCACATCTATGCGCGATGAACTATACTTACCTACATTCATAATAATTATTGTCTTATTGCAATTATCTTAAGCAATGCGGATTCACTTCTCTTAATTTTTATATAATTTCATTTAGCATCGATTTTATAACATAGGAATTGTGTAATTATTTTTTAATAAAAAAACTAAATTGTTGTTTGTACTAAATTTTTATTAACTATTATTCTGCCAAGGAAAAATACTTTCTCTAAAAAATACACTCGCGATCAAAAAAAACGGGCTACACTCCCGGCGCCGTGGGCGTGTCGAAACCACGAAACGAAATGTCAGTGGCGCCTATGCTTTCCGATTGACGTTTTAAAAACTTTTTTATTTTTTACTCGTTCAAAGCGTTAGGCGGCCGACTAAAAGGATAATTTAATTAGGTTATAAAATGGTCCTTTCTTGTAAATAGTCGTAAATATTTTATGTGTTTCCAGAGTGTGGATTGGATAGTAAAGTGGTGGAGATTTGTTGTTTTAATGGTAACTTCATGCAGGTTTAATAAGGTATCCTATCCTGTTTTGTTTGTATTCTGAATAGACTATATTCTACTACTATTTGATATTCGGAATGAAAAAAAAATTACATCCAATTTTTTTCGATTATTATCTCTACTAAAAGAATATCAGCATCAATCTTAAAGCTTTTAGCGATAAGGTCGCCCATTGTACCATATTTTTACATGATTGTTAAAGATAAAGATTATTTATTTGCATAAACATGTGTAAATGGGATGATTTGTTTATAATTTATGTTATTTTTATGGTGTACAATAAAGTTCTATTCTTAAAAATGGTTCCTTCAAAACTTATCAAGATCAAACTACTGATTTTTTTGGTGGAGCTTTACAATGATAAGTACTTAGGTATTTACCATCAATAAGCAGGTAGTTAAGAAGAATAGTTATGATAACTAAACAATTAGTTTAATAATTATTATTTATCGCATTGGTTTGATACTCTTATGTTACAGACATAGAAGCTTAGATTGCGCACCGTATGTAGGTACAGTTATAAAAAATAAATAAACTTAGACCCATTAACTAAGGCAAGGTCAGGCCATTTCAAAGCCGAAAAAGCTGCCGCCTATAATTAGATTACCCCTGGAATACGTAAAACTGGCTCATACGTATAATTATAAGAGGATTTAAAAATAAGAAATAATAATTTTCGGTCTGTAACGCGTGCGGCGCCCGCGGCGAGTTGTGAGCAAATGACTCATAGAGGACGCCACTGATGGTTTTAAAATGTTTATTTTTTAATAGAAAATGGATGTGACCACTAAATTGCTGAATTATCATATTTTTTGGATAATTTTATGCAGAGACGCCTACACTAGTACCTTGCACTATTATTACCAAAATCTCAACTGTAGCTTATTCTAGTCAAAGTCATTTGGTCAGATTCTCCTAATTACTCTCTGTTGTTTGCAGTCGCGGTCCGAGGTGGTCACAACTCACAGGGGACATGACCCCCCCCAAAATCGTACACGTCTAATAGTAAAATCTTGTTTATTGTGCAATAAAGTTTAATATTAGTGTAGTGACCCCCCCCTCCCAATTTCAGTAGTAACCCCCCCTCCCAATTTCAGGCTGCGACCGCGCCTGGTTGTTTCTATCTATAAGTACTACACTATTAGAATATAGGTACCTAAGTACTTAGTCCAGTAGGTAGGTACACTTAGGATCATTAAAATCAACTCGTACCTGTGGGATTTGAATCCTTTACCGAATATGATTGAAAATTTTGCATTTCTAGAGTTTTCCGTTGCCTTGAGTTTTCCATCATCGTGGATCGGCAAAGGACCTGTAGGTACTTAGGGATGCCATTATGGATAACTTGTGTTGTGTAGGTATTTTAAAACAGTAGGTACTACTCAGGTAGGTAAGTACCTAGGTACCTAATGCCTTACGTCATTTTAGTAGGTATAATATTATGTAAATCAAGAGTGAATAGGTTCCTTCTAGGTAAGCATGCTCCATCTTACATCAGGCAGAGTGAGGTCAAATGCTGACCTATATAATAAAAAAAAAATGTGATGGAACCACAACTAACACAAATGAGATTCAATAATGCAAAAGAGATTCCATTTATTTCATTAATAAGACTCTCATAAAATGCAGTATCGTGTCTTCAATCTCCACAATTCCATTCAGCATTCATTAGTAAAGTTTCTACAACTCAATAAAAATCTCCGTAGAATGATGTCAGTTTTAATAAATTACATTAGCGTGCATTTACACTGGCATGTCAGCATGACTCTTGCTTTGTATAGTGCGCAGGCGCCGTGTATTGCAGGACAGAGAAAGTATCATGTGATTTTAATTCTTGATTTTTATATTTTGCTTTTTACTACCAATTCACTGTTTGAAGATAAATTGAAAATAAATGAACAAAAGTATGTTTGCCTACTTGTATTATTATTACCTACTTAGTTAATTTAATTTATTTATCTGCCATATTTTTAAGACAGTAGTAGTCCTGTCTTGTTTCCAATAAAAAAAACATAAATTTTCTAATTTTAAATAAATTAATAGCAAGTAGGTATTTTATATGCATTATGATAAAATATTTGTTTCAATAAATGTTACAAAGGCTAAGAAATACTCATCTTGCTTATTATATTTAAAAACAAATTCTCCTGGCCTAATTTATAGTGCACCATACAAATACTTGACAGATAACAATCTAACCAGGTGCAAACGGGTTGCCATCAAAGCAAATAAGAATTTAAACTGGTACCTTACGTTGTGAATGCCTTGAGCAAAAAACTAAGCAAATTCTGATGCATACAAAACAAGAAATGGAAACAATTCATCAATAAAACGCCGCATATATTTAAATACGTAAAACTATGCACGATATGCACATCAAGTTTATTGGAAAAGTTAAAGTACCTACAGAGAGTTGTAATTCTATCGTCAACCCTAACTACTTACTCCAATACAGTTTTTGTAAAACCTCAGGAATTAAAAAATATAAAAGATATTTTTTGTATAATGTGTACCTAACAAGAATAATAGTATAAGATACATTTCATTAAGTACTATCATTGATGGATAATAACCGTTCTAATCACGGATTCATCTATTACAAAAGGTTTCTGTGGTCATCTTCTAGACAAGAAAACATTAGTGCCTAAGCCCTTGCTTTATGAATAGCTAGGTAAGGTAATAGCGTTAGTAGGCCGTGTAGCATTAGAGTAGCATTTCAGTAGGAAAGCTTTCACCAATGGTAACCCCCTTAGTGAGGCAGTTTGTACTGCAATTGATAGATAGATAGATAGATAGATAGAAAGCTTTATTTGCCAACACATAGACACAGGTACATTAAATATACAGAGAACAGGTACAAAAAAGAAAAATACAAAAGTAGGTATGAGGTAAGTAGGTGACAGAGCTATGTAGTTAGGAACCTCTGTGCCTATCCCTACTCACCTACATGCAATCTACAAGCAATAGACAAAACAAGAAAAGACCTAAACAGCAAAAAGAAATAAAATTAAGTACAAAAAAAAGAGAGTTATCAGTAAGAAGTATGGTCTGCGCTGTGGTTGGTGACCGTACGTCTGAAAGTGGACTATCATAATCAGCTACCGATGATGATGAAGCTTATTAGTCAATAAAGTCGATGACATTGAAAAAGTCGAGGGCAAAACCTGGATCAGGGACGCACAGGACTGAAAAGTCTGGCAAAAGCGAAAGGAGGCACCCAGCAGTGGGTGACACCAGGCTGAGATGATCATGATGAAAGTCATTGATGGAGGATCTTTAATCAATGCACGTTTGAATATCAGTGACTATGTCGATATTTAAATAGAAACAGGATCCGAGGGCGATCCATACCAATATTATAATTCCAAGAGCCGGTAGCTACCTTTTTGTGGCTCTACTAAAAGGCAAAGGAATCCATTGTGGATTCAGTTTTTGTGTATATTGCCTTTATCGGCTTAAATTAAATTATTTGTCAAGAATTTTTATTAATGTTACAGATTAGTTCGCAGTTTTTTTTATTTTGTGATGTTCTTTACAAGTAATATAATCCACAAATGGATAAAACATCTAAAATTATCATTTAATAGTAAAAATATTATTCATCATTCTGACACAGCGTCTGTATAACTTGATTGAAGTTATCTATAATTTTAAACATTATTCTGAAACTTACTTAACTTACCTATTATAGATCTATGTCAAGTCATGTGTTTTATTTTGTACATAATTCTGAGGATAACGTAGGAAATTATAAAAAAAACAACTGTCAAAATAATAAAAAAAAAACTAGCACTCCAGGAGAGCCGACAGAAGTGAAAACTTGAACCAGGTTTCGGTAACGGTTCTAGCCTAAAACAAAAAAAAATAAAGTGCAAAAATACTGTCCTACTGGGATTTGAACTCCCAGTTGTTTCACTCAGAATCATAGCTTTACACTTTGGCCATGCTGACCACACAATGTGTCACGCAACTAAGGTAAATACAATCAGAGATGATGTCGGTATTTCGGTAACATTCACGTGACTCGCGACTGTTTGATGTTTTTTTCGCAACTCAAAAATGCCCAACGCGCCTAAAGAAGTTTTCACTTCAAAAAAAGGTTTTATAACTAACTTCAATTCTTAAATTTAATTCTGTCCAAGAGTTTTGCCAATTTGATCATTCATTTTCCATTCAAAGATTCTAAATAACTCTTAAACCTATTCTTCGTTTCAAAATTATTACGATTTAATTTTTAATAAATTTCATATTGATAAACGAATATTTAATTAATTTGTAATTTGAAAAATAAATGAATACTTTTCTCGCAATTTTTCCATTATTTTGCACTGAAGTGTAAAAGCGCTTACTCAGCACTTTCTTTGTTAAAATCTGACTTATATTTCAAATCAATTTCAACCTAAAATCAACACTATCTCTTTGCATTAAAGTCGCTTTTCGCTTGAATGTTATTTCCATTGTTCAATTTAATTAGTGATCGACGTATATCTTAGCTACCTGACGATTTTGTTTATTTTGGGTTTTAAAGTGTCTGTAATAGCTTAGAAGTGACGACAAGGGCTTAATAGCTTAGAACACTACCAGTAGGTTCGTATGAGTCAGTGGCTAACTCTTGCCTCCGTCATGGCTTAACGACTTTAATAGCCGGGACCGACAACGTGCCCGAAGCACAGAAACGCTCAGATGAAAATGCCACTGGCGGTCACCCATCCACTTACTGAACCAGCCAGAACGATGCTAAACAATCTCTGTACCTATTCTGTGGATTTATCAGGAACGAATCAGCATTTTTTTGGTGCTTAGTGAAGCGCTCGGGGAGATAAATAAATAAATAATGCTGGACATTTCACACAGCATCATCTAGCCCCAAACTAAGCAAAGCTTGTACTATGGGAACCAGATAACTGATATACCTACTACTTATATACTTTTTGTTTGTAAATACATAGGTACATACATAGAAACACCCAGACCCGAGATAAATATTTGCAGTTCATACAAACATTTATCCCGCGGCGGGGATCGAACCCGCAACCTTCTGCGTCACAAGCGGGCTTTCACCCACTGCGCCACAGAGGTCGTCAAATTCCCCCTAAAGAGGGTGGAAAGGGGAAAAACGATGGTACCACGAGAAGTCGCGGGCAATCCTCTAGTTATCAATAAACCAACACTAATTAGTAGTTTATGCTTTGTTTCTTAGTAAAACGGTTTTATGGTCGGAGTTCGATTCCCGGAAGCTGACTTTGTGGTGGGTAAAAGAGTTTGATGAAACCGCTTACTTAGTTTTAATAACGGATCATGACCCCCCCCCCCAAGGCGCGGTAGACATTCTCTCAGATCTTATGTATTCCAGATCCTTTGAAGATGTCTAAGGTAGTCAGAGGCATTATAAGTAGTGAAAAATCATAAATCTATGGTATTGATCGCACTAAAGGTACAGTCACAACTTTATTTATGTGTAAAAAGTAGAGTATTCACCTCGGGGTTAAAGCTGTCTTGTCTTGGCCACTCTTGAATCCCTCGCTGTCTCAGGATTCTAGTAAACACCCTCGCTTTCGCTCGGGAGTTAACTAAAGAATCCTTCGATACGCTTGGGATTCAATATGGCGCCCGTGACATAATACACTGCTTTATCCCCTTGGTGAATAATCTACTATTTAAGCATTAAATGGTGAAGGAAAACATCGTGTAGAAACCAGCTGGTAAGTAAGTTCGTATGAGTCAGTGGCCAACTCTGATGGAGTTATTAGGCCGCCTTAAGGCCTCCGTCATGGCTAAACTTAAATAGCCGGGACCGACATAACGCGTCCTGCGAAGCACGGAAGCGCTCAGATGACAATGCCACCGGCGGTCAACCATCCGTTTCGAACGTTGCTTAACTTCGACGATCAAGAACGACTAAACAAGCACGACCACGAGCGCTTCACCACCTTAAATGTTTGTATGATCTGCAAATATTTATCTTGGGTCTGGGTGTTACTATGTATACGTAACGTATGTATTTAGAAACAAAAAGTATGTAAGTAGTATATCAGTTATAATAATAATAATAATAATAATGCTGGACATTTTAACACAGCATCATCTAGCCCCAAACTAAGCATAGCTTGTACTATGGGAATACTTTTTGTTTTGTAAATACATACATATTATACACAGAAACACCATAGCTTGTTATCTGGTTCCCATAGTTCAAGCTTTGCTTAGTTTGGGGCTAGATGATGCTGTGTGAAAAGTCCAGTATTATTTATTTATTTATTTATACAGTTACATAAAATTTTGAAAATTATTTTCTGCAAAATGCCTAGTTTATAAAATAGAGCCTTGAATCTTAATTATAGAGATTTTCGAAGGAATCGCGTGCGTCCGTTGAAAGTGAAAGAATTAAATAAAGCTAAGACTGCGCCGGCGCCGGCGTACAGGTGCACAGAAAACTTTATCATTAAGTATAAATAACTAGCAAACCCAGCGAACTCCGTTTCGCCACCAGATACCACCAGATTTTTCCTGAATTTTCTTTGCTATAAACCTCACGGAGCCCGAGACCTTTCCAACGAATGCAAAACCGTGGAAATCGGTTCGTGCGTTCTGGAGTTACCTATTGCTTCAGGAAGGAAAACCTATTATTTTTATATAGTAGATATAACTAAATAAAATAAATGACAACCTCTGTGGCGCAGTGGGTGAAAGTCTACTTATGGATAAGGTGCGGGATAAATGTTTGTATAATTTACAAGTATTTTTCTAGAGTCTAGGTGTCTTATATGTTTATAAATGTCTGTAGTGTATGAGTCATGTAGAACCTAACTTTTGGGGCTAGATGATGCTGTTTGAAATGTTTTTCTCTTTTGCTGGACATTATCATATCACACAGCATCATCTCAATCGCCCCAAACTAAGCATAGCTTGTACTATGGGACCCAGATAACTGATATACTACTTTATATACTTTTTGTTTGTAAATAAATAGTACATTAGAAACACCCAGACCCGAGATAAATATTTGCAGTTCATACAAACATTTATCCCGCGGCGGGGATCGAACCCGCAACCTTCTGCGTCCCAAGCGGGTTTACACCCATTGGGCCACGGAGGTTGAGAATTGTAAGGTTTATGTACCTACGTGTATGTAGGTAGGTATAGGTAGTAAGGTACGGATCAAACTTTTTCCCAATTACTACCTATATCCTATGCAGACTAGGTTGCCTCCTGACACTGTATACATACATACATACATAAAGTCACGCCTCTTTCCCAAAGGGGTAGGCAGAGACCACGGATCCAGTCGCTACGATCCTGACACACAACTTTCGCCTCATTCACTCTCATTACATTCTTCATACATGCTCGTCGGTTTAGGGTACTTTTGACCCTTCTCCAAAATGTCGCCAATTTAATTCAAGAAGGTTCGCCTAGGCCTTCCCCTTCCAGCTGTCCCATACACACTCGCCTCACTTGCTTTGTCAAACGACTGTCATCCATCCTCTCTACATGCCCAAACCTTAACATACCTTTCTCGATCCTCAACACTACATCTTCTTTCACTCCACACTGTTCCCTTATCACACTATTTCTCACTCTATCATTCAACGTTAAGATGTATAGTTAAGATGTAAATGCCTTACAGCCTCAGAAAATACTTGACATCCATACTTATCCATACTATATATACTATACTATATACTATACTATAATATTATAAATGTGAAAGTAACTCTGTCTGTCTGTCTGTCTATCTGTCTGTCTGTCTGTCTGTCTGTTTGTTACCTTTTGACGCCCAAACCACTGAACAGATTAGGCTGAAAATTGGCATGGATAAAGGTTGTATCCCAGGGACGGACATAGGCTACTTTTTATCCTGAAATAATCCCGAGGGACCGCGGGTTACACCGCGGGAGCGCAGCTAGTTTTAAATAAAACAAAAGTCTTGTCGCTATTTTACAGAATAATTTAAATTACCCTAATTCATTACAACATATATGGCATTAAACTTTTTTCTCCATTGTCATTTAAAACTAAATGAATTGTTTTCAGTAATTATTTAAATACATGACACTTGTAATAGATCGTGTGTAGAGATAATATATAATTAGTGGTGTATATGGCTTGGTCATGGTAAATGGAAACAGCTGGTTTACTAAAAGATCCGAGAGCTCACGGAAGAATTTCAACCGCTATAAATAAATAATACTCGTATAATGCTGGACATTTCACACAGCATCATCTAGCCCCAAACTAAGCAAAGCTTGTACTATGGGAACCAGATAACGGATATACTACTTAAATACTTTTTGTTTGTAAATACATAAATATTATACATAGAAACACCCAGACCCGAAGCAAATATTTGTAGATCATACAAACATTGGTCCCGCCGCGGGGAACGAACCCGCAACCTTTTGCGCCGCAGGCAGGCCTTCGCCCACTGCGCTACAGAGGTCGTAAAATGGCATCGGATAGCAAAAACACTTGGTTAAAAGATTTTGAGATATAGGGGGCGCTAATAAAGCAGCTTAACTCTAGTAGAACGCGAATGCGCGACATCGCTAAACTCCATCGAAAAGGGAGTTATTATCGTCCCACCAACTGCCCCCACGCGGTGGCAGACGGTAAAACTTATGGTTTTTTTACTCGCAACGTCAATTACCTATTCGACATCATTATGTTTCATCTCGCAATCGTATGAACTAATTTCGCGCGAACTTGCAATGATCGCGTATTCGCGTGCTATTAGCCCCCTCGCAGACTGAAGACTTTCTATCAGCCGATATTTGAGACGGGCTATACTTCTCCATACTCATTACGAGCCGAAGTATATTCCGTCTCAACTATCGGCCTATAGAAAGTCTGCAGTCTGCGAGGGGGCTTAGTACGACGCCTACAAAGTGAACTAGCTATTTCAACTAAGCTGTGGCCAACAACACAGTCGATATGGTCATTGTGGACAAGTTGAAGAATTTTAAGAAAAAACAATTGTTGTTCTGTAAAGCTAATGAATGTACCATGCGAGTAAATTTATTCGGCATAATTTAACTAGCAGATAAAAAGCGCAAATGGTAAATCTAGTTTAGTAAGTTTACGTGTCTTTTCGAGCTATGAACGGTGAAGGAAAACATCGTGAGGAAACCAGTTAGTATTCTTATAGGCGGCGAGGGGCTTGCAACCTGTCACGTATGGAATACTAACTTCTGATGTTGGCATGTATCAAATGTATTTGTACATGCCTCTGACTACCCCCTTAGACATCTTCAAAGGATCTGAAAGAATGTCTACCGCGCCTTGGGGATACAGTCGTGACCTTGTTTATGTTTTATTCAGTTGAGAGGATGTTTTAGGTGCTAGCCTTATCTCAAATGTCCCGGGCACTACAGCGTCTTGTGGTGTAACTTTCTTAGTAGTTCTTGATTGTCGAAATTGGATGGGTGACTGCTAGAGGCATTGTGGAAAAATATTGTATAATCTATAGGTACTAATAATAATATTATAAAGTGGAAAGATTTGTTTGTTTGTTTGAATATGCTCCAAAACTACTGGACCGATTTGAAAAATTCTTTCACCATTAGAATCCTACATCATCCTGATGATGTACGGATAGCTAGTAAGTACATAATAATATACAGGGTAGATTTTTGAGATGGGCCATGGAGGGAAGGTACCTTAACCGTTGTAGCTACAGGAAAACTCTCTTAGGAGACCTTAGGAGACCTCTTAGGAGAACATTTTGAGATATGCCTGGAAGAGAACGCTTTTAGCGATAAGGTCGCCCATTACTACACATATTATTTAACCCTTCTACTGCCTTCGCACACTCAAGCAGTTCGAAAATCGAGGCCAAGACTGCCACTGGTACCCATGGATCAAATTCAAATTTTCTCATGGTGTGCAATAAAGCAATATTCTATTCTATTCTATATTTTGAACTGCATTCACAGATTTTGGAAAATAATGTATAGTTAGCGACAAAAATGCTTAAAGTAATTATTTCACTGACGATGAAGTAGATACGTAGAGCATTCGTAGAGGCGAGCGCGTTCATGTCTTTTGTACTGTTGCAATAAATTGCTACAGTTGTTCAGTATATAAATTGTTGAGGTTGCGGGTTCGATCTCCGCCGTGGGATAAATGTTTGTATGATCATACGCACATCATCAAACATCCAGGCGTTTCTATGTATAATATTATGTATGTATTTACAAACATAAAGTATATTAAGTATGTATAATACAGTCCATCCAAAGGTTGCCTGGAAGAGATCACTCTGAGTTATAAGGCCGCCTATTAAGCCACTGAATTTAGACTTAAGTTTTTTTAATTTTGTAATGTATATCATGGTGTAACTATAAGTAGTATATTAGTTATCTGGTTCCCATAGTACAAGCTTTGCGTAGTTTGGGGCTAGATGATGCTGTGTGAAATGTCCAGCATTATTTATTTATACAAAAACGTATGCACTTTGTTGGTGACTGTACGCAATAGACGTTGGAATCACGTCTTGAGGAAACACGATTGTTTTTACGTCTTTGACTGTCATCGGCGCACACTGGCTGCTTTTTATAAGCTCTATATATCACTACATAGTATAACACAAAGTCGCTTTCTATGTCCCTATGTATGCTTAAATCTTTAAAACTACGCAACGGATTTTGATGCGGTTTTTTAATAGATAGAATGATTCAAGAGGAAGGTTTATATGTATAATACATGCATAATATAGTAGAGAAATTTAGTATCAGCATTGCACCCGTGCGAAGCCGGGGCGAGTCGCTAGTAAATAATATAGTAAGTTCGTATGAGTCAGTGGCCAACTCTGGTGACGGAATTTTTAGGCCGCCTTAAATAAATAAAATAATGCTGGATATTTCACACAGCATCATCTAGCCCCAAACTAAGCAAAGCTTGTACTATGGGAACTAGATAACTGATATACTACTTATATACTTTCTGTTTGTAAATACATACATATTATACATAGAAACACCCAGACCTGAGATTAATATTTGCAGATCATACAAACATTTCTGGCTCCCCATTGGAGCTTGACTTTTTAGTTTTAAGATGGATCACCTAAAAGAACGATCGGCCCCAAACCGTGTTAGTTGCCCTGATTCTTCACGGTATTGGTCGCGCAGGAACAGGAGTAAAATTAGTTCTAAGACTATTCCAAGTGATCCCAGCGTTCCTACCGAATAAATGCTTTTAGGACTTTGACTTTATCCCATGTCCTATCGAACCCGCAACCTTCTGCGTCCCAAGTGAGCTTGCACTCACTGCCAGAGGACGTCAAAATAAATATATTATTAAACATGTCTGTTTTAAAAAATTCCCCTGTGTGTTACTAGCGCATGCGTGCTACCCACTCTGTCATTACTGACCGACTCAAATTATATCACAGGTACATAGACATTATGTACAATTATACAACAGAATACATAGCAGTGTGTATGTAATGATTCACTTCAGTGCAACGTTTTGTTCTCCTATTTGAGCCGACTTCAAAATAAAAGGAAAAATGTAGCTGTGTTTTTTAAAGAGAAAACTTTTAGGAGCGTTGGGTATTTTTGAGATGGAAAAAAAAACACCAAACTCGAGTCGCGAATGACTGTTACCAACACCATTTCTCACTCAAGTTAAGTCAAAAAGCATTTATTCAGTAGGACCGCTGGGATCACTTAGAAGTCTTCAAACTAATTTTACTTTTGTTCTTGCGCGACCAATACCGTGAAGAATCAGGGCAACAAACACGGTTTGGGGTCTATCATTCTTTAAGTTAATTGTATCGTTAGGATGGCCGAAGCTTCTTAGAAAGACAACCGCGAATTCAAATTCCAGTAGCACGGTAACTTTTTGCACTTTATATTTTTAGCTATAGTAATGTAATTTTCGACTCATCATCATCAGATCTGCACCGGGACCTTAAAATAGACTTCGTTGATAAAATTATTAAGAAATATGCAGAAGCTCACGAAAAAAGACTTCATCACCATGTGAACGTCGAGGCTATCCAGCTCCTCGACAACACGGACTTAGTGAGAAGACTCAAACGAACAAAACCGTTTGAGTTAGTGTAGTGTAAAACATTTAAAGTGATAAGTGTATTTTAAAGAACACAAGAAAAAAGTGTCTTCCCCTTAATTAGAGACAGTAAGAAAAGTGCCATTGGACACATTCTTAGTTATATTATTCTTTATAAAACTATGTCAGAGACAAATTGCTCATTGGCCTACTTGGCTAGATTGTAATATTATTAGGGTTTAATATAATCATTATTATACACTAAGTTAATTAAAAAAAAAAAAAAATCATCAGCCTATAGCAGTCCACTGCTAGACATAGGCCTCCTCTAATGAGCGCCATTGCGCCCTGTCAGCTCGACGCATCCAGCTTCTGCCAGCAGCCAGAGCAGATCGTCACTCCACCTGGCCGGAGGGCGTCCTACACTACGTTTGCCGAGTCGCGGTCTCCACTCAAGAACTCGTTTACCCCAGCGGTTATCGGTTCTTCGGCAGATATGGCCAGCCCACTGCCACTTTGTTGGTAGGTCCTGTGGTACGTACAAAGACCGAAATTTTTGTTTTTGACTACATACAAACAAACGCTCAAGGCTTTAGATCATAAACACGGGATGCGCCTTACCTTGTAATTTCCACTTTGGCAAAATGTTCACGATTTCTAATCACGTGCGTCTTATATTTACGTACGTCATATACGAAATTTGCAAGAGTGTGCGTAAAAACGAGGGTTTATTGTCATTTTTTATGCATAAGTGTGTGTAAAATGCGTTCGTGTGCTACGTCCCCCGTAAAAACCGGCAGATAATGTTGAAAGAGGAAATCTACAGATATTTTTACACACTAGTGTGTTTTCTATGTATAATATCTATGTATTTATGAACAAAAAGTATATAAGTAGTATATTAGTCATGTAGTACCCATAACACAAGCTCTGCTTACTTTGGGGCTAGATGATGCTGTGTGAAAAGTCCAGCATTATTTATTTTTTATTTATTCTCTCAATAACTCGTCCATTCTAGTTTGTCTGAGGCTAAAGTGATACAAGGTAGACTTACCTACATAAGTGGATATCTACATGCAACCTTTTTTATGTTAGAACTTTAATTCTTACTTTTCGTGGGAATACAATGACGGATGCGAGTTAAAAAACAAAAAAACGACCAAATCATGTCATGAAATGTCATCTAAAAAGGTCATGTTTTACGACCACCTAAAATTGTTCTTTTACGGTCTCTCGGGATAAAAAGTAGCCTATGTTCTTCCCTGGGATACAACCTTTATCCATGCCAATTTTTAGCCTGACCAATTCAGTGGTTTGGGTGTGACAAGGTAACAAACAGACAGACAGATGACAGAGGATAGTATGGATGGATATATGAATATAATATTAATATTATTAAGGATTAATTATTAAGGACTAGGTACGTTAAATTGTCGATCCCGGTTATTAAGTCGCTGTCATGACGGAGGCCTTAAGGCGGCCTAAAAACTCCGTCACCAGAGTTGACCACTGACTCTTACGAACTTACTTAGGTACCTTTATCTGTGATAATATCAACAGCTATCTCCCGTTTTTGATTTTTTTTCGCGCAAAAGTACGCTCTACTATTCTACTAACAGTAGCCAAAATTTAAATAAAAACGTATTGTTCCTTTTTCAAATAAGCCATTGTCCATTCAACCCTTATAAGGGTGCGTTCAGACGCGTAATAGTATTAGTAAAGTAGATTTTACACTTGACTTGATGGGTTCGGTGATACGGTACCGTTTATTTGGGTAAGATGAAAGATTGAATAGAATGTTTTTGTCGGGTTTATTTTGACTTTGCATGTTAAATAACTTAGTTATTGGTTGGTAAATATTCCTTCTCGCGTCACGTTAACAAAATGAGGTTTTTAAAATAATACTGGGGGTTAATTCTTTATGAAAAATATTTTATTAAAAAATTTAGTACGAATAGTAGCGTTAGGTACTAAGCATCATCATCATTGGCCTGCCCTTATCCCGCTCATGCGGGGTCGGCACAACATGTTCTCTTTCTCCACTCTCCTCTATCACTCGTCATCTCCATATCCACTCCTTTCTTACCCATATCTTCTTTCACACAATCCATCCATCTTTTCTTAGGTCTACCTCTACTCACATATCCATCCACATTCATTTCCATCACCCTTTTAGTTAAATGAGTTTCATCCCTCCGCATTACGTGCCCATGCCACGCTAACCTATTGCTCCAGGTACTAAGCAGACTCCTAATATAGCATCATAGATATTGTCTTTCTAGGTTTCTTCTACGCGTTCACGACTGGTCTCTGTAAATATAGATTTTGACTAACCTGACTGCCTCTGCTTTGTCTAGGAAGGAATGTCTTCTTCTTCCTGCCCTAATCCCACTACGTGGGGTCGGCACAACATGTTTCTTTCTTCCATTTTTTGTTGTTGTTTGTAGTTTGGGGCTAGATGATGCTGTGTGAAATGTCCAGCATTATTTCCCTCTATCACTCGTCATATCAGAACTCACTCCTTTCACTAACATATCCGCATTCCCACAGTCCATTCATCTCTTCTTCCCTACCTCTACCAGTATATCCATCCACATTCATACTCATCACTCGTCGTGTTATATGACTCTCATCCCTCCTCATGACATGCCCATACCACGCCAACCTTCCACTTCTCAATTTGTCAGTCACTGGCGCTACTTTCAAACTTCTCCTGATGTACTCATTCCTTATCTTCTCCAATCTAGTTACTCTAGTTACACATCCATCTCAAAGGAAGGAATGTGTCTCCATCTAAAATAATGTATCTTACAAAAGTTTATTCAAATAAATATGGTCTGAAGATTATGCTCCACAAATGTTACCTACTATCCAGCTCAGCGGGAATCCTCACCTTAGCGCCACATAGCCGCTACGCCACGGAGGTCGTCAAGCGCTGTCAAAATTATCACCATTTCGCTCCAATTTCTTAAAAACAACTGTCAATTCATCGATTAGTTACAATTAAAAAAATACTATGCAAATTATGCACGCCGCTAACAAACAAAGACAAAAATCAAATTAGCGAGGACTTGCAATTTTTTTTAATCTTGTCTATGCTTTCTCTGAGTGAAATGGGTAGGTTTACCTGTCCCGTCGGCCCGACAAAGAATAAAGATGATTGATGTGAAAGATTCTTAAGAATACCGTTCGATTTTTGAAAAGTTTTTTTTTCTGTGGTTATGCAATTTTGTCTCCAGTCCGCGGTAAGTAAATCTTTTCAGATTTTACCATAGACAAGACTCTCTAGAATATAAATAATAAAAAAATTACACTTAGTTTAGGCAAAATCATTATTTTCTACAACAGAGATGTTTTGAATCGCCAAAATTGAATACTAGATTATCTCTAGCATTGATCTTTTGAAGATGTCTAAGGTTAGGTAGACAGAGTATGTCCATATTCTTATTTGAGACATTAATTGTACTACTACTACTATTTTGTAGGTACTACTCTATTGTATTAGGTTTTATTACCTGTAAGAATAGATGTATATTTGAAATAAATACAAATACAAATAAAAAAAAAATAAAAAAAAACTGCTTTTTTACTCCTTCGAAAACGATAAAGTTTCATCATTACCTATGCCAGACTTTAAAATAACTTGAAAGCCTACACCAACAGTCAGTCAGCCAGAATAGTTATACGAAAGTTGTTGACATTAGCATGACGTTAGCTGCAAATAAATATTTTTTCATTTTTTTTTTCATTAGTTACCTACTTATTATCATCCTGCTTGTCCCAGTCTATGTGGGTTCGGCACAAGTACCTATTCCTCTTCCATTTCCCTCTATCAGCCGCCATCTCACTCACACCTTTCTCATATCATCTTTCACACAATCCATCCATCTCTTCTTCAGCCCTCATCCATCCACATTCATACCAAGTACTCTTCTGTCACATGACATTAGTTACCAACTTATTTATTGAAAAAGTCAAAATATTAATAGAATAAGACATTTTAAAACTGCAACTCATGTTCGACCTAATGCATTTTCAAATGTCTATTTTCTGTCATGTCATCACTTTAGCAAATGGGTTTCGGTAGCGACGTGTTAACTGTCATAATATGACGACATTTTGATTTATTATTAGTATTCCAAGAGTTCACCACTCTGTTAGTTCGATAATAGGTTTGTCAAATAATTTATCGAATACAGAGTACCTAAAAATATCACCTCTAAAATTAAAAAACGGAACAGGATAACCTACAACTGTTTCAAAGTCAATCATTTATTCAGTAGAATCACTGGGATAATTTAGAATAGTCTTAAAACTAGGTGATTCTCCTGTTCCTTCGCGACCAATACCGTGAATCATTGCAACAAACACGGTTTGGGTCCTAGGGCACTTTGAGATGATCCATCATAAAGCGAAATAGGCACCAGCCTCTCGTCGTCTACATGGCCGTCAAAATTTTCTCAGGTTAAGTCACCAAGATCCTGTGAAGGTCTGAGAGGGTAGTCACAGGCATGCCCAAATTACGTCAACATGCCAACATTTTGCAAAACTTCGCATTCCATGACATGCTGCACGCTCATATTTTCGCGTGCTGCAATGTTTTCCTTCACCGTTCAGAGAACTTGTTAAAACTATTTAAATACGCAACGCAAAATTTGATGCACAGCTGGGATTCGAACTCACGAGGATTGAAAGTCTAGGTACAGCCCCAACGGCTCTCAACAGTAGCTATGTAAAATTATAATAATTTTCAAATTGTAGCATACATGCCCATTACAGTGATCATCGACAATTTGCAGACGGTTTGTAAACATGCAATTTGATGTCATATTATGATGACAATCATCATAATAAGACCTTGGTTTCACAATCACGACCTTGGAACAGGTAGAGTAGGTATCATTAGGTACTACTGAGGAATTTTCACTTTACACTAGATGATTTTTAAAGTGTCAGGAAGCAACCAAAAAGAACAAAAGGAAGTTTAAAGTCGCTCAGCGAGCTATGGAACGAGCTATGCTCGGAGTTTCTCTGAAGGATAGAATCCGCAATGAGACTATCCGACATAGAACCAAAGTTGTCGACATAGCTCAGAGAATTAGCAAGCTGAAGTGGCAGTGGGCTGGCCATATCTGCCGAAGAACCGATAACCACTGGGGTAAACGAGTTCTTGAGTGGAGACCGCGACTCGGCAAACGTAGTGTAGGACGCCCTCCGGCCAGGTGGAGTGACGATCTGCGGAAGGCTGCTGGCAGAAGCTGGATGCGTCGAGCTGAGGACAGGGCGCAATGGCACTCATTAGGGGAGGCCTATGTCTAGCAGTGGACTGCTATAGGCTGATGATGATGATGATGAAGCAACCTTTGCCTACACTCAACGTCCTTAGTGTCTGGTTAAATCGAAAATCATTTTGTTTGTAGACTTTTTTATCGGTGATGGATAGCATCGTGAGAAAACTAGCTTAGTCAGCTCACGTATTGACGTAGTCTTGCCTGTGGGCATTTTAGGTGCTACAAGCCTCCATCTCAAACAATGTCGCAGGCACTAGCGTCCGAGTGTACGCATAGGTTGCCTCCTGACGCTGCTTAAACAATGTACCAAGCACTACAGCGTCCCCTTGAGTGTAGGCATAGGTTGCCTCCTGGCGCTGCTTAAACAATGTACCAAGCACTACAGCGTCCCCTTGAGTGTAGGCATAGGTTGCCTCCTGGCGCTGCTTAAACAATTTCCCAAGCACTACAGCGTCCCGTTGAGTGTAGGCATCCTGATGTTGTCTTTTCTGTGGATACGGCTGATTAAGCTGATAGGGTGGTTTAGGTTGCAAGCCTATTCCGTCTCAAACAATGTCCCAGGCACTAGCGTCCGAGTGTAGGCATAGGTTGCCTCCTGATGTTGTCTTTTCTGTGGATACGGCCGATTAAGCTGATAGGATGGTTTAGATTGCAAGCCTATTCCGTCTCAAACAATGTCCCAGGCACTAGCGTCCGAGTGTAGGCATAGGTTGCCTCCTGACGTTGTCTTTTCTGTGGATACGGCCGATTAAGCTGAGAGGATGGTTTACGTTGCAAGCCTATTCCGTCTCAAACAATGTCCCAGGCACTAGCGTCCGAGTGTAGGCATAGGTTGCCTCCTGATGTTGTCTTTTCTGTGGATACGGCCGATTAAGCTGATAGGATGGTTTAGATTACAAGCCTATTCCGTCTCAAACAATGTCGCAGGCACTAGCGTCCGAGTGTAGGCATAGGTTGCCTCCTGATGTTGTCTTTTCTGTGGATACGGCAGATTAAGCTGATAGGATGATTTAGATTGCAAGCCTATTCTGTCTCAAACAATGTCCCAGGCACTTGCGTCCGAGTGTAGGCATAGGTTGCCTCCTGACGCTGTATAAAACAATGACCCAGGCACTACAGCGTCCCGTTGAGTTGCCGTTGCCTCTAAATCATCTACTCGAAGTATAGATGTTAAAGTCATAAGTTTTTGTACATGTTTAAGATTTAAAAACACATCTTGTAGCTGACTGTACCCATTGTTTCTCTCCCAGTTTTATTATAATATTTAACTGGTAGCTAGATTTAACTTACTGCGGATTTTATTTACTTATTTTATTGACAGTAGCAAGAAACCATAAACTTAAACTCAATCAAATAAATCATAAAATCTGATTCTTAATTACTGTTGTACAGTCAGCTTAAAAACCAGTAAACTAAGTTCGTATGAGTCAGTGGTCAACTCTGGTGACGGTGTCTTTAGGCCGCCTTAAGGCCTCCGTCATGGAACGACTTAAATAGCAGAGACCGATAATTTCGCTTTTGTTTAATAAACGAAAAAACCAACCTTAAACAAAACTCTATACTATAGATATTAACAATTCAAAGGAGAATGCTCATAAATGAATCATAATGTACCTATGTCTGGTTAAAACTGAACAAATGCTTGAATGTGTGGCATTTATGTGAGACTGTAAGTAAGAAAAAAAAGTACGCTTCCTAAACTAAATGCAATGTCTTGCATTTAATGCAATATTTGCTTTGGGTTAATACCTAAAGCACAGAATACAGAAATCCCAAAGTGCGGAACTCCGTTGTCTGTTGTTTTACATTTTACCTAGTTTTAGTATTACGTAGCATAGGTAAACGGTGGTCCGGGAGACATCGCCTTGAGCGATAAGACCGCCGATTCTAGGACATTACTTTATCTAAACCTAGCACCTAAGTTTATCCTTATTGAATGTAAAATGGTGTCCTCAATAAAGTTCTTATTTATTTTAAACCTTTGTTAGTAAATAAGTTCCTAATATGAGATAGTGACCAACTATTTCTATCAATAGTGACAATAGGAACTGACAAATTACCGTGCACTCCGAAGCACAGAAGCACACATCTGACCGCACAGAATAAATAAATAATAAATAATGCTGGACATTTCACAGAGCATCATCTAGCCCCAAACTAAGCAAAGCTTGTACGGGAACCAGATAACTGATATACTTTTTGTTTGTACATAGAAACACCCAGACCCGAGATGAATATTTGCTCATACAAACATTTATCCCGCGGCGGGGATCGAACCCGCAACCTGCGTCCCAAGCTTTCATCCATTGCGCCACAAAGGTCGTCGAGAAAGTTCCTACTTTGAAGAACACGAGCGCTTCATCTGAGTCAAATTTGCGAGTTCTCCTTTACCTGTAAAATGCTATAAAAACTCCAGCTAACAAGATTCATAATTATTTAAAATCTGTTTTTTTGGTGGAATAGAGCGGCGAGCCTTTGCCGGTGTCTTTGTTTTTTTTTAGTTTGTATAATTTGTAAAATGGCATGTTAGCGCCCTTAGATGTGGGATTGGGATTGGGACAAATGATTATTTCTTTAATTATTATTGATATTTGACTGTTTCCGGTCAAATTTTGGCCAAAATGACCGCCTAAATTTATTAGGTAATGTTTTTTGTTCGTAGTGAGGTTTTTTTTTAGATTTAACTAACTTTCAGGATTTTTTTTTATTTTACGATTGCGTCCATTTTGAATTAGTAAAGTTGGCTTACTTCATACGAATTTTCCATTTTTATGGGTTAAATTTACATATAAAGCGTTTCTTAATCAGATTAATTCATTACCTAAGTTTTACCTTTTTGGTCTATAAAAAAACTTTTAGTATAAAGTTAATTACTTAAATAAATAAATCACTGAAGGTCGTGGGTTCAAGTCCTGTAATGGGTGGTATGCATTTTAATCTTTAGATTGATGTAGGTAGTAATATAAACAAAATTCACTTCCACTTGTTTATTTAAAAAGAAAATTAGATACAATAAAGGGTTACAACAAACAAATAATCAGCCATTATTCCATACAAGATCATTAATAACAATAAAACCTTAGCACACGACTTCACCTGTAGAGAAAAAGAAAAAAATTGCAAAATGGTCTATTAGACCCCCCCGTAACAATAGATCAATGGGACCCTATTATTAAAAAAAATTGCAAAGAATAGCGACATACTGCCCGTCACTTCGAGTGTAAAAAATTATACAATAGCTAAGAAAGGAGCCGACTGGATTGACATTTTTGAATTTCGAGTGCTTTGGCGCATGGCGCTTCTAAGTTTGAATTTGAATTTGGAAGTATTTCAAATTTTGGTTCTTCTCGAATGATGTTCTGTTCGGAAATGGTAACAAGTACGAGATTCGAATTATGAATTTAAATAAATTGCAACACGAAGCTAACAAGGATAGTTTCCTACAAAGGTAGGCTATAATAAAACTACTTATAAAAAATCTAACACACTTTTTTACAACACAAAACTGAAGAACACATTATTAGAAAACAGCAGGTACTATTAATTATTTAAAATAATAATGGAAGGTATTGAAACTATCAATTCTTTAATAAAATTTATTTTATTTTATATTAGAACTTTCGAATTTTCGGTAAACTAGCAGCTAGGTACATTTATAGAACATTAAAACAACACATGTAAGGTAAGTAAATGCCAGCATAGGGCCAATTAAAAGTTTACACTGATAGTTATGTATGTATGCTATAAAAAAACAATATGTGGATGAACAATACAAAGTTATAGGAACAAGTATGTATTTAAATCTACTCACACAACGAAAAAAAAAACTCACTGGTGCTCTATTTTAAGAAAAAAATGTCAGAGAGCAAGCGCTTTACTCGTTGGCGTTAATTAAAGAAATAATCAAGCAAGCAAGCTAGTAAAAATCTTTCATGGGCTTAAAACGACGGAGGTAAAAGGCTTCCGTCATGGCTTGACGACTGAGCTTTAAGCCCCGGTAAGCCTTAAACAAACTTTAGCCAAAAGTCACCAGAGACAATCAAACACATGCATTTTTAACACAACACTAAAAGTAAAATAAAAATACCTTCATATCATAGTTGCGTAATTGACTTCCGCAAACAGAAAATTACTTACACAAACACTTTTTAATTATATTTAGCTACTGATTACAATGAGATAAGGTTTAATAACTTATAATTCTAATGTACCTACAGTGTAATTTTTACTGAAGTTCAAAAGTCATTGTATAATGACTTTGACACTTGGTTCATTCTATTTTTATCTTAAAAAAATCAATGGCACTCCAGGAGTGCCGACAGAAGTGAAAACTTGAACAATTACGTGTTTATTTTTTGAATTGTCTGGAAATATTTTTGAATCGTCACCGGGCGCGCGGCGGGATACGCCGTGATAAAGGTTCCTTACCGTGTTTAGTTACGGAGTTCAAAACTAGATGGCGCTAACGGTGTCGGTAACACTATCAGTCTGATTTTCATACATTTTTCTCATCTCAAAAATGCCCAATGCGCTAGAAGTTTTCACTTCAGAAACAGAATGTTTGACTGTTTGTAGCTTAGCAAACTGAAACAGGATTTACTTTATTAGCATCTAAACTTATTTATCGAGCCTCAATTTTGTTTGACTGGCTCCCCACTGGAGCTTGACTTTTAGTTATAAGATGGATCTTCTTAAAATGCTAGGCCCTAAACCGTGTTTGTTGCCCTGATTCTTCACGGTATTGGTCACGCAAGAACAGGAGTAAAATTAGTTTTAAGACTATTCTAAGATCCCAGCGGTCCTACTGAATAAATGCTTTTTGACTTTGACTTTGAGGATCATGCACGACAAAGCACGGTGGAGATTCCCTCTACTACAGCATAATAACTATGAATAATAGAAAACTACTCTACATTTTCAACACCCTTATAAAGTGTATCAGTTAGCCTCCTCGCAGACTGCAGACTTTCTATCGGCCGATAGTTGAGACGGAACATACTTCGGCTTGTAATGAGTATGGAGAAGTAAGCCGAAGTATGTTCCGTCTCAACTATCGGCCGATAGAAAGTCTGCAGTCGGGGTCTTATTAATACAGATTACTAGGCACAAATGATCTTTGCCTGGTCCAGAACAATAAAAAAATTGTAAGACAGTAGTTTTATAGGTAGACAGTCTTAAACTGGCGCAAATTGAGGCAAATGGCAAAAACGAAGAGAGAGAGGCGTAGCAGGGGGATGAATAGAGCTGATGATGATGAGTCTTAGGTATTTCTATTCTATAAAGAATTTAGAATAGTGGTGCCACCTTCATTTTCGTTGGCCGGCACTTTTGCCTTTTGGGGCCAAAATTAATGACCTCCTTTGACCGTAGTCTGTCTACGACACTCTTGTTTTCGTTCTAATTTTAAATATTGAGCTTTATTTCAAAAATCGAACCTTTGATACTCTGTCGAACAATGTTTCAAATTCAAATTTTAAATATCGAAGCATTAAATTCAAAAATCGAACCCAAACGGTAGCCAATAAACTTCGTGTCTTTGTTTATAGGCTAGTGACATTTATCGTTTGTTGCCACTCGTAAAAATGACCATAGATTTTTTTATTTGACGAGGCGTGAACTAAGTCCTTTGGGACTTTATGGGTTGCCTTTGTGTGGACCATGTTAATGGGGTTTGGTTTTGGGACGGCCTTTTTTCAATTTGCTTTGATTAGTAAAGTTAATTTCTTTAGTTCAGAGATGACAGGTATTATGGTTAGGAGGCTGTAGGTATTGCCTCCATTTTATGATTTTAATTTGATTAATAATTCACTATGTAGCTATTACCTATTGAAATCATTTAAAGTAAGGTTTTTTTTTAATAAATATTGTTTTTAAAGAAAACTTGTCTTCTTTAGGTGCGTTTGGCAGTTTTGAGATGAGAAAAAATTCTTGGGTTCGCCTCGAAAAGGTCACTTGCGAGTCACGTGACTGCTTACCGACACCGGGCTATTTGTCAAGTTTAGAACTGTTCTAGTTTTCATTCCGCCGGCACTCCTGGAGTGTCGCAGTTTTTTTCATTATCATGCTCTTTTCTATGGCATAGGTAACAAAAGCAAAAATCTAATAAATAAATAAGTAGAAAAGATTGAATTACATAATATAATCCGAAATAATCAATAGCCTGAATAAACTTCCATAGGACGTACCTACTTACATTTTTAAATTGTTCGTAGACCTAATAATGTATAGGTACCTACCTACCTAAATATTTATTTATTTATTATAACAGTTTTTGATAGAAAGCTTACAGTAAAACACCATAAGTAAGTAAGTAATCTTTTTATATTACTTACTTATGGTGTTTTACTAGAAAGTAGGTACCTACATTATGTCTGTTTAGCAATAGAGATTAACTTACATTTAGCCACGTCTAGATTTTTCGTAAATAAATGAATTAACTTTGGTTTTTAAATAATTATCGGTCTATAGGTACATAATTTTCAAAACCACCTATCGCTAAACATAAAGCGAGCTATCCTCATTATGCTCATGATGAGGCAAAACTTTTATTATCAAAAACGCTTCAGCCCAAATAAATAAGTAATGGCTACCTTTATAGACTTGGATAAAGCCGACCCAAAACTCATGTTATTTTATTCTTTTATGTTTTTATATGTTTTCTCAGAAGATTTAATAGGCGCAACGTATTTTTTATTTATTATTTATTTATTTTACCCAGAACTGTGGTTTACAATTAACCCGTTATTTGAAATTAATTATTAACGCAAGGTGTGGGCTAATTAATGAAAATTGGCGTTAAATTATGTCATTGTTTATTGTTTAATAGATTTGGGGAAACCCAAGTTTTTAAATCTATAGATTTAACAATGATTGGCCAATTAATGATAGTTTTTGAATCGTAAAAATAAAAGGTTGTAAAAATGGCGCTTGAATTCCTAATTTGAATTGCAAATTAGAAAAAACTTTATTGGTGTTGCCACACTGACTTTCTATTACTTCATTTATTTGAATTTAAAATTTACCTCAATATCAAAAATAACGTTATAAAACTGTTGAAATGTATTTAAATATCTAATAATCAAAAAATTAAATGACTCATCCGATTTTACGAAGAAAGTTTTATTATGAGTGACATAATAATGCTTATTTTTCTCTTAGAAAGCTTTACGTCAAGTTCAAGCCTTTTGAAATTGGAACAAACCATAGACAAAAGCCGTTAACATTCCCCTACATACAAATGCAATTACGATGAGTAACAATTGGACGATATCGCTTAAAGGGCAATAGTTCTATCCATTACAATTATATTGAAACTAGGTGCGCTCCCGCGGTGTGACCCGCGATCCCTCGGGATTTTACCAATTTTTCGAGATAAAAAGATAAAAATATAGGGTGTTATGTGATTACTTCCAAAAATGGATCGTTGCTCTTAGAACGCATTTTTTGAACTTTTACTTATTTTAAAAGATTTTAATTCCAAAGTCTATCTAGTACGATCGGCTCTTAATATTTATATTTTACTAGCGTCGCGCCCGTAGCTTCACTCAGAGTCATTTTAGTCTTGATAAAAATTGTTCTAAAACACGAGGATGATGTATAGCTAATCAACGGAAAAATATTAGAACTTATTCTTTACGAACCTCTAAACTTTCAATCGAATTTTACAACGAAATGTTAATGTTAGTGGTAAGTAGTAGGTACCTAGGTATGCGTGGAAAAGGACTGCACTGGACCGACCAGAGTAGCATTATCGAGAGGAGGCCTATACCCGGCAGTAAGTGCAACCGGGCTGATTATATGGATAAAGTAAGTTTGTATGAGTCAGTGGCCAACTCTGGTGACTTAGTTTTTAGGCCGCCTTAAGGCCTCCGTCATGGCTTAACGACTTAAATAGCCGGGACCGACAATTTAACGTGCCCTCCAAAGCACGGAAGCGTTCAGATAAAAATGCCACTGGCGGTCACCTTTCGAACGTTGCTTAACTTCGATCTATCAAGAACGACCACGAGCGCAGTAGATAGATAATAGTTGGTAGAAACAAGGCGTGGACTTAGTTATAGTAGAAATAATATATATGAGACACCAAGCAGTAAAGTAGAGCATGTCTCGTATGAAAAAGGGCCGGGCACTTAGCTAGACGGAAATATGGAAGATGGACAGCGGCAACAGAATGGCTCAGCGACCAAGAGGCAGATCAATTGATAATATTAAGACCCCTCGCAGACTACAGACTTTTTATCGGCCGATAGTTGAGACGGGCTATACTTCTCCATGCTCATTACGAGCCGAAGCATATTCCGTCTCAATTATCGGCCGATAGAAAGTCTGTAGAAAATAAATAAATAATGCTGGACTATTCACACAGCATCATCTAGCCCCAAAGTAAGCAGAGCTTGTGTTATGGGTACGATGACTGATATATTACTTATATACTTTTTGTTTGTAAATACATACATATTATACATAGAAACAGCCAGACCCGAGACAAATATTTGTAGATCATACAAACATTGGTCCCGCCGCGGGGATCTAACCCGCAACCTTTTGCGTCACGGGCCTTTGCCCACTGCGCTACAGAGATAGTCTGCGAGGGGTCTAAGTCGCTGAGAAAGCGCGAGAGAAGATTGCACAGGAATGGACAGAATGACATTAGAGAGATGAGATCTATACCTACTCAGCAGAAGTGGGTGGGGTGGATCCATATTAACTTATTTTTTACAGTTAGTTTTGCTAATACTCTAGTTAAAGTCTAACGTAAACCTATTTATTACTCTTAATCTTAACAACAAAGCTGCCGGTATGTATCTGTCAAAAACTATTGAATATTAAAAACAGACCAAGAACATGACACACAATATTATAAAGAGGAAAGATTTGTTTGTTTGTATGTTTGAATTGAATAGGCTCCGAAACTACTGGACCGATTTTAAAATTCTTTCACCATTAGAATCCTGCATTATCCCTGATGAACAAAGGCTGTATTTTATCCCGGGAAAGTGAAGTTTTCTCGAGGGACCGCGGGTAACACCGCAACGGACCGCTAGTTAACAATAAACGATAATTCAATTAGATAGATAGATAGATAACAACTTTACATTTACAATTACAATATTACAACGAATTTCTCGTTCCTGTTTTTGAGAATAGTTATGTTACACCCAGTAAAAGCTCCCAGAACCCAGAAAAAGCTTTGCATGAAACTTTTCACTCTTTGAATTTAGAACAGTCACCATTCAAATTTAGAACAACAAGGAAATCTGAAAATGCCTGTTCATTATGCTCTACATAGCATAATTTTCATACTTCACAAAATATAATATTCATTGTTTCATAAACCAAAATATTGAGAAAAAGTTATAATAATTATAATATTTCAGTTCAGTATGTAAACGGAACTAGGGAACATTATAAGTACTACATCACACATACACCATTAGGAACCTCATAGTACATAAGAGCTTAGGAAGGTATATGACTTAGATCTACACAATAAAACTACTGACACACCAAGTACAGTCATCATAACACAGTGACAAACCAAGTTCAATAACCTTGAAACTGACACCACACAAAGACACCGTCACGAAAATTGAAAAAAAAAATGCACTTTTATTTGAAAATAAAAAACACAAGCCCACAGGCTGGGCCAGAATTGATAGCTGGTGTACAGAGTCCTCACGTATACACTGGATCTTATGGGCGTGACTGTATAACAGGTTACCAAAGCACGAAGCAGCGCCAAAAAATACCCATAAAAAACATATAATGGTAACCCTGGCGCCTTCAATCGATCCCGCAGTGCCAACCCGCGCTCTTTGCACGTACGAACGAAAAAAATCGCGCCATAACTCCTAACCAATCAGAGTCAAGCTCCGCCTAAATGAGATTCCGCCTCCAATCCCGCCCCTCCCATCACGCGACGCTAGCGCCACGCGCCCTATACAAGTGGTCGCTTGCGGTACTAATTAGAAAGAGACGGAGAGACGCTGGGCCGTTCGTTTCTCGGACAATTTCCTCCAACCGATCATTAAGTGTTTAAATTCATCGGGAGTTGGTTGTGTCGGATTTCTTCGGAGGGGTACGCTATTAAAATATCCACAAACATTATCTTTAATTGGACAGAATTTTGTGCCTGTGTGCGTCGTTGGCTGTTTTTTTTCCGCGCTCAGTGACGATTCCGTTTTTTCGAAGTTTGATGACTGTTATCAGGTTGTGTTTAGTGTGCGGTGCTCGTCTGATTTGATTGCTGTGTCCGCGGTTAGACGTTTCATTAACTTTACCAGTGCAAGTGCTAAAATGACCTCAGTGACGTAGTTTTGGTACTATTCCCGCGAAAATCAAAACCGAGGCACGGAAAATCGAAATTTGAAAATGTTGCCACGTGCTGATGATTGCTGAATCGTTATGCGTGGATCGTTAATTGCTGAGCAATTATATCTCTGTCCTGTTCTTTCTAATTGCTGCCAATCATAATTTCGATTGCTCCGCCTCAGTACTCAGTGTGTCTCTTTTCTAAATTCAAAAATCTAAACCGCTAAACCAACGTTTGTAAATCCCGTGTTTGAAAAAGGAACGTGTTTTCAAAAACAGAAAGTGTGTTCGAAAACTAAACTGTGTGACGTTTTGTTTGTGGTGTTCATAAAAATTGTGCAAAAAGTGATGCTGTGCCAGTCCAATTGATATTTACCGAAACCGTAAGTACCTATCTTTACATTTTATAATTTAAATTTGGAATAACAACATCGTTGGTCATCTGAAATGCGCCGAATGTATGCAAAACCATTTAAAGCTGTGGAAAAAGAAATTAAAAAACTTGCAACTCTAAAAATTTACCCAATTACGGCAAAACAACGTAAAGTTTTTGTAATTAGTCCTTACATTTGAAACTATCTAAATAATAACTGAATAATGGCTTATCAATGTTTGAAAACGTAATTACAATTTAGGCCTAATAAGACGCTCATAAGAATCTGTTTCAAATTATTGCTAACAAGAAACAAATATTTGTTTAAAAGTTGAAGGCATTTAAAACCGAATTCTTTGCAAGCTTATTTTATCAATAAATAACACTCAAGATTGAGAAGAATTGAGTTAGATGCCTAAATTATTTAAGAATATCCTCAATTGCAAAAAACCTGAGCTGATTCATTTGAATTATCTGTAAAGACAATAATGCTCAATTCAGATAAGTAAGTACCTATTTTTCTAATTTTGAATAGAATATTTTCAAAAAAATTACCAAATTAACACAAAACTGACTAAACTGTTGCTTCAACTAGACAGTATCCTAATGTTCATTACATAAAAAGATCACTAGCACTGAATAGAAAAATAAACTAAATTTCTATCTGCCAACAAATAATTATGTTTGTTATTTGGAGCCTCTAACTACTGATTAATTCCAATAAATCATTCTTCTTATATATCCAATAAATCATAGCTTCTTATTAATTAAATACAATAACTCTGACAATGCATCGTGAAAAATCTCTATGACTATGAGAAATAATGACAGAATATTCTTTGTGAATTAATGTGCTCCTCAAAATTAAGGATGTCATTTAAACCTAGCAACCCTAAAAAATACCCAACATTCGAACATTTATGGCAAAATTTTGAAATAAGAATATGTGATTTCCAATTTCAAACACATTTGAAATTAGAACTTTAGTTTTAAAGATTATCGCTTACAATAAAACAATAGATCTGACCTAGATTATCGCATTAGACTAGAAAATGTCTGTAATGATAATTTTAGTAAATAAAATAACTGAATAACTGAACTGAACTGAATAATTATTAAGGAAGACAACGCCTACAGCTCTTTACTATCTACTAAATAATGTTCTATTTTGTTTTGTTATAATATTTGTTTATTAAACCTACGACATGACTGCGATAGTCTTTTTAATATGACTCATACTTTTGTAATGAATTTTTGGTCTTCCTCTTCCTCGTCTTCCACTATCCTTCAATGATGTTCTTCATAAGGCTGTCATGTGTCATACAATGTCCGATCATTCTTCCTTTTTTGCCGTCATCAAAATCCATTTCTACTCAACTCTTCTCAGTTCTTCCACGTTAGAAACTTTTCTCATTCATCTAATCCTTTGCATTCTCCAACAACACATTTGCTATGCTGCCACATCCCTCTATCTCATTCATCTCATTCTATCGTAGTCCATGCGTCTATTTTTTTTTCGAAAATCCACGCTTTCGAACTTACTGCCTATGGAGTTTCGGCAGCTAACCTCATCGGCCAATGAGACTACAGAATATTTTTATTTATTTATTTATTTCATACATAAAACATGGCACTAGGCCAAGCCTGTATCGCGGTAGACCGAGTAAAAAGATTTTTATAAAAATACATGGTATTAACAAATATAATAAAAATTATTTAGACTATAAAAAAATATCTTAGATACAACTATGTATAATGTAGAAACACATAAATATTATAATAATTACCTACTTATTTACTAAATCTACACTATAATGTTATCCAACTTTTATGACGACCTCTGTAGCGCAGTGGGCGAAGGCCCGCCTGCGACGCAAAAGGTTGCGGGTTCGATCCCCGCGGCGGGACCAATGTTTGTATGATCTACAAATATTTGTCTCGGGTCTGGGTGTTTCTATATATAATATGTATGTATTTACAAACAAAAAGTATATAAGTAGTATATCAGTCATCTTAGTACCCATAACACAAGCTCTGCTTACTTTGGGGCTAGATGATGCTGTGTGAAAAGTCCAGCATTATTTATTTATTTATTATTTTTTTATGGTAAGTAGTTTCCTACTCTGATTAGTTTGTTCTATAGATGATGCTGTGTCCAGCATTAATTACTCAATGGTAACTTGCCGCGCTCCAGTGTTACCAGTCCTTCGGGAATACCCTACTTTTTAGGTAAAATTTCTGACTATTATGTATCTATGCCAAAAAATCCATTTAGTTCTCACTAACTTTCGCATTAATAATATTAGCGAGATTATCATGATAATAATATTAACCTCTATAAACAATTTAATATAATATCACAACAATGATGCCTAACAAATTGATGATGGTAAAAAATATGGTTAGATTAACTATGCACTAGAAAATAATTGTTGTAAACATGAGGTAATATAATACTTATATAATTATATTACATATACCTATCTTTATCAATCAGAACACTGTCATGTTGTTTAACCAGTCTTACAAGAAATATAGCATTTTTCCTCTTACAGTGCATCTACTTACTTACATTATTAAATTAAAAGATTTCTATTTGAGTCATATTTACTTTATAAATACAAATAAAAGAAGCATGGTTGTCCCAGAGCACGGTAGATATGCTAAAGATGCTTTGAAGATAAATTCATTAATTCATTTATTTAATACACAAAAAAATCTTGCCCTTGTCCCACTCTATGTGGGGTCGGCACAACATGTATTCCTCTTCCATTTCCCTCTATCAGCCGTCATCTCAGCACTCACACCTTATCTCACTCACTCCTTGTCTAGAGGCATTTTCAAATACATATTTGACACATGCCCACATTTTGCAAGCTCTCCATACGTGAGGTTGCAAGCGCGTGGCCGACTACAGTACTTAGCTGGTTTTCTTCACTGTTTAAAAGTCATATTTTCATCCCACTCATATCACTTATTGTTTAGATGTTTGTATGTTTGTGTATCAATCACGCCTGAACCAGTAAACCGATTGGGATGAAACTTGGTATAGGCATAGATATTGACCTTGAATAGCATATAGGCTATTCAAAATGTTGGTACCACGCGGGTGAAGCCGCGCGCAGAAGTATAGTCATATTTTGCAAATCGATGCACGTGTAGGATCCATATCATATTACCCATACACGGCTAGGATATTCAAGATTATGTCAAAGAAGAAGGGTAAAAAAGGAGTGAATATGGAGATGAAGAATGATAGAGAGTGGAAGAAGAGAACATGTTGTGCCTACTCCACCGGATAAGAGCAGGTAAATGATGATGCACGGCCAGGATTCGAAGTCACAACGATGTTAAGATTATTATACAAGATAATAATCTATATTATTACACGCTCATGACTCTTGTACAAGGAAAAATGATTTCTTGGAAACAGATTGTAAAATGTGAACTAAAACAATAACCGCGTGACTATATATGATGAAAAATACTGTAATGTTTTACCACCAAGATGATTTTTAGCGTCAGGAGGCAACCTATGCTTACAATCGGACGCTGTAGTGCCTGGAACACAGTACGGCTAGTTCACCAGTTTAAAGTCGCTCAGCGAGCTATGGAACGAGCTATGCTCCAGGTTTCTCTGAAGGATAGAATCCGCAATGAGACTATCCGACATAAAAAAGTATTTTTATTTATTAATGAAAAAGGTTTACAAAAGTTCTTAGGTCTAACGATATAACCATAAAGATAAAAATATACTTAAATTTTAGTGGTGTATCTAGTTTAAACATAGAACCAAAATTGTCGACATAGCTCAGAGAATTAGCAAGCTGAAGTGGCAGTGGGCTGGCCATATCTGCCGAAGAACCGATAATCGTTGGGGTAATCGAGTTCTTCAGTGAAGATCGCGACTCGGCAAACGTAGTGTAGGACGCCCTCCGGCCAGGTGGAGTGACGATCTGCTCTGGCTGCTGGCAGAAGCTGGATGCGTCGAGCTGAGGACAGGGCGCAATGGCGCTTATTAGGGGAGGCCTATGTCCAGCAGTGGACTGCTATAGGCTGATGATGAGTGCATTGTCTGAGATAGAATAGGCTTGCCCAGCACTTAAACCATCTTCTCAGCTTAATCGGCTTTATCCATAGGAAAGAAATACACGATTATAAAATAGAAAGTCTACTCAATAATTCATAGAGTGACACATATGTGATAATACCTTTATGATGGCACACGAGACTTGACAGTTTGACTATTTTGACAGTTACGACGTGTCCTGGAAAATCCGTTTGCCATCTAAGACTGAGTCCATTGATTGCATGATTTCTATCATATTTTAAGTTTGCGTGTGTGTTGATGCAAAATGTCTGTCCTGCGATTGATAAAATTTCTTCGGTATTATGGTTTTTCAATTTCTAGCGTATAGTCATGCTCCATTTTTCAGTCGTTTAATTATATAACACAGACAAAGGCATCGACAAAGACAAGTGTCGTAGACACTCATCAATTATTAGAGCTATAAATCGACGAAGCTACAAATAAAAGATTAATAACTATTGATTTGTCTACAACATTTAATTGCTACAATAAAATAATGTTTGTGAGTTTCAGAAATCGGTTATGATTCCAACTTTTGGTTTGTTTGGGGTGACACGTATGACTTTTGGTCTGATGAACTCACCTGAGTCGAATGCTATTAGCGCTATTTTCATTTTTCATGCATATTCTTCCGTAGGTTTCTAGAATAATTGATTTTTTCGTAACTTGATTAAAAAAAGTATTGGAGGCACTTAAATAAATTACTTAAACCTTATCTTCAGTTTAGGTCCTAGCAACAACTAACTAAAGCCTACAATACAATTGTTTCTCATTATTAGTTTATCAGAAACGACTCAATCGAGTAGTAATTGCACCACTTTCCTTCTATGGCTAATAAGACAAAATGGCGTCGGCGGCTTTGAGAAATGATTGATGATTGTCGCTGTAGCAAATGTCATAACTCCCGCCTTTTTTCTTGCCTATGGTATACCTCCCGCCATTTTCTTATTTTTTACTAGCAAGAATTTGTACGTTGCCGGCCTTTTTATGGTGACAGCTGATGGCACTTTTTGTAATGTCATTGTGTTGGTCATGTTGCTCGTTCCTGGAGGATCCGAAATACTAAAAATTGGATCAAAAAGGAGATTGTAATTGATGTCAAATTGGCGATTGTTTTGTTTTAATTCTACTTAATAACGGAAACAGGCTCATAACTGTATCTTCAGGTTCATACAGAAATGATTCGGTGACATGTTCTGCGAGTGCTTGCTGCACACGCTGCGATGAATGATTGCAAGATCTGCAGCCATGTATTCCGGATTTGGGTGGGGAACTGGGGAATCCTAGCTTGGGGAAGTCTATGTACGTACTAATTGCTGGGTATTTTTTGGCTTGCATCTTTAAAATGTGGATTTAAAGCTATATTTGGTTCGTCCATTTTCAAAGGGTTTTTTTACTGCTTCAAGATCTAAACAGTCTTTTTCGAAATAGATTCCTCCATTCTTAAACCTTTTTAAACTTACGTACCTCTTGAGAAGCATCAATTACATTTCTCAAGTTCTCTTCCTCTCAAAAACTACTTAAACCGCACCTCAATCAGCACATCCACATTAACTTCAATACAAAAGAAACAGATAAGAATCGTATTTTCCAAGTACACAGTGGCGTGTGAGATTAGCGTGAGATACCGTCAGACGGACAGACAAAAAGTTAACATTGTTTCTTCGTTTTTACATTTACTGCGACGCATAATTCGGTTTAGAAGGTATTGGGTACACTAGAGTCAGTAACGTGTATAATTTAAAAGTTAGTTGCTTTATTTGCATGCAACATTTTGTCTTCACAACACTATTTTTTTTTCTTACGGATAAAACTCCCGAAAACTAAGGAGAATTGAAATCCTTGCAACTGGATTTTGAATTTCAAATTTCGAAGATGCTACTAATTGACACATTCTAAATTCAAACGCTTCTAATGAAGATTGATTCGTGAATACACTCTTTTATTTGCCCGACCGATTGAGTTTTTATTTCGTCCATGATTCGCATGCCTGATTTTGTATGCGTGACACACGACAAATGAAAAACCACAGTCAATTAGTGATTTGTATGTAATCGATACAAACAATATTCAAATCAATTCTAAAAAATTGATTGTCAATGTCTTGAACTAGTTTTAGCGAGAGTAGAAAAGTCATGTTGCTGTTGCCAACATTTTAAACATCGATTAAAAAAAAACTGAAAATTTTAGTCTCGCTAGATTTTGGCTTTTTAATGTTAAGCGCATCAGCACGTGCTGTGTTAATCCGCATTATATAATTTTTATAATGACTATGGACGAATACCCGCGAGTTTTTAGGCTCTCATGGTATGATGTATTTTCTGTTGATAAGGTTGATATGTCATAGGCAAGCGTCCATATCAATAATGGTACAGGAATTGAAGCTTCTATTGAGTGTAGGCAAATTCTTTTATTTAAAACTCCTATCTACTGTATATCTACTTGCTAGACAACGATTTGGTCCAAGGTAAATAAATACGTCAGTGACAGTAGTTAGTTTTTGCATCGATTATACAAACAGGTTTGAAAATGTATAGAAAATTCATGGGTTTAGCTCAAGTCGTGCTGTTGCTAAGAATTTCTTGTATTTGGCCTTGATTTGAACAGATTCATGTCACGAAAATAGACATTGGTTATACGTTTAACATGAAGCTTTGTTCAATTTGCAATTTATATTTTGGAAAAATGAAATCGTATTAGAATTTTAATAGTGTTTCCAACAAATTTTTCGTCGATAGAGGGTGCCTATTGTCTATGTTTCTGTAAACTTTCAATTCTTGATTCATTATTCAAATATTTGTTCTATTCTAAATTCAAACGTATAATTTTTTCGACTTATTTCAATCAAAATAAAATGTTCTAAATTCAAAAATTAAACCAAAGTCAAGATAGCCAATAGTGATAAATATCCGTCAAACATCATGAAATAGTGATGTAACGTAACAAAAATAGTTATTACACTATAATTCTAAAGATTAACCTCACTAAGCTACCCTCGATAGTAATTACAATACAAATCAAACAGCTAGGTAGTCGCGTGCCGCGGCCATTTTGAATTAGTTGTTACAATGACAGTTGCGTAATGGCGTTTAGCTCACAATGGAAAGGGCGCGAAAATGACGAATTGTGTTTCATATTTTTATTACCTGCTCTCAACTTATTTTGTTATGTTAAAATAGTATGTATTTATTATTAAACTTAGGTTATTCAACCTAAAAAGAAGAGAAAAAGGTGGAATTTGTGGTCTTTGTCTGCCTTACGAGAAATTGTATGTTTTGTATAAAAATCATGGAAAAAATCGAATCAGAATCTATAATTTCTTTTATTTTTGTTAATGAAAAGCATTTTAGTTCAATAGAACAGATAAACTTAGTACTCTATTACAGATAAACTAGAATTTATTAAGTACTATCCTACTTATTAATTTAAAGAAATGCCGTGAAAAATGACGAATTTAGCTCATAGTAGAAACTAAAAAAGTTCGAAAAATGTAAAGCGCACGAGCCTCTTTGGTTCAATTCTTTCACCACACTGGTGCAATAGAACTAGTGAAATAACAAGAATGATCGTGCATGATAGAAATATATAAAATCCAAGCAAACAAAATAGAAAATGTCCAAACAATGTTGCAAGAGTCGTAAAAATAATTACTGGACAATAAAACTTTTTTTAAATATTCAGATGATCGCGTGCTTGTTTTACGATCCAAAATAGTCGATCCGTCACGGATTTAGTAGTCACGGATTTAGTAGTGTCAATATCGATGTTTCATACTATCGATAGTTTGATGATCCTAGTTGCTTCAAAAAACCAAGAAAATACCTACATTTATTTTCGTCTAAAGTGAACTTGTATTTTATTTTTGTTCGATGAGTAGAAAACGATTAATTATTACCTGTCATTGGTTCATAATATATTGGCTGTGCATTTTTCTGTTAAAATTTTCCAATTTCTTTGAATCTTTGTCGGGCTTCAACAATGTCAGAACAAAAATACCATAACTGTCCGTCGGCCATTCTTAACCGTGAATGTAATGAACTGTTTATGACCGCTAGGACAGTCTAGTTTTGGTTATTCAGATATTATAATGTTGATTAAGAATATTTATTTCACTAGCATGGGAACTCATAGGTAGGTACTTTTTCTGTCCAAATTATATCGATGTTTTTCAACGAACATCCCTAAAGTCTATAGATCTTGGGTCTTGAATCTTGTCTGTGTACCGCTAGATTATCCGGTTTTGAAACGTTTTCTTTTGGTTTTTAATTTCTTGGAAATTGGAATGGACGGATTTTTTTGTTGAGTCGTGCATCATCTATCATTTCTTTCAGCTTAGGTGCCAAAATAAGCGTTTTTTTAGTTCCTTTTTCATGATTATTTAGATACCTAGGTACTAATCCCTTTTGTTTAACAAATAATAATTTGTTAAACAAATTACTATGATGTGTTTTTTAAACTTTTATTTCTTCTATGTTTTGGTATCATCAGCTAAATTAATTTTCTTTTTGAACTAGCAAAAAGTCAGTTTGGAAAAGCTACAGAGATCTGTGATAATGATAATAAGGTTATTGTTACATTTTTAGCATCTAAAAATGAATATTTATCGATGAATCAGGAAACATTTAATAAAAGCTTTGTTATGGTCTAGGATAAAAGCTCAGCATTAATTACTTATTCGTAGACGTTGGTGTGGCGCCATGTTTTTCTCTTTTTCCTATCACTGGCAACATTGTGAGAATCATAATAACAGTTTTTTTTGTGGCAATGATTTGCGATTGAGTGATTGCGGTTCAAATGTTAGTCAATTGAATAATCGTATTCATACGTGACATCAATTTTTATACCTCACTAATTCTTGATAATATTATTATTACATACAAAGATCTTCGAAATTCAATTTATTGCATTCGAAATATAAAAAAATATCATTAGGTTTTTTGGCATCGCAGTTTTTATTAATTCGCCATTTTGATTATGTAAATCTCATTTTACCGGAAACAGTTAAAAATAGATTTCAAAATTAATCGTGGCGTACAGCAATAGCTACAAAAAAAGTATTTCCAATGACTCATCCTTTTTACCATTATTGTCCCATTACCGTGTTCTTAAAATAATAGAACAGCGGTTATTCTGTTGCATTAATTACGCAATTACAAACGGGAAAAAAGCAAATTGAAGACGAAACACAAGTGAACCGCAAAGACATCTCCATTTATATACATGGCACACTTCTAATTAGATAGAGCAAGAAAAAGAGAATTGATAAGTAGCTATATGATTGTCGTTTTACAAAAATGTCTTATTAAAAGTTGTTTTTGATCAGTGGAAAGTATTTCGAACTATTTTTAATTCTAGAAGTTAATGGTTTGAAAAAAAATGTACCACCCATACTGACGTTGCAGTTATTTGTAAACTTTGAACAGTTTTTTGACAATTGAGTTCGTATTGAGTTTGATATTTAATTCCAGTAAAACCTATTTGAATTAGGAATTGATTTCGAATTCATTTGGTTAGGCGGTTGTCATAACTGTTTTATTCTTTTAAGTTTCGAACATTTGAAAATAGAACATTTTTAACACAATTTCTATTTCGAACCAGTAAACACATTTGAAAATAGAACATCTTTAGCACAATTTGAATTCCGAAACTAGTGAGCGGTAGGCACTGAACCATTGCAAGCTGTCTTTAATGAATACTTAATGTATTTTATGGGGCCCCATACTTATAGTGCATACTTTCCCATGGCCCCTTCGTTTTGGTTCACTGGTGGTGATACCAATGAAGATATTGATAAATCTATAAACTATTTTGATAACAATAGAGTAGTATTTTTGCCTTGATAAGCATTTTGTAAGGGATTGCACTATGCTTTGTTATCTAAGACATCATAATTTGAATAATCAAAAATAATAAAATCGTTACCTAATTTAAAAGAAGATCCTAAATGAGAGCATGATAATGTAAATTCAACATTTTAAAAACAAATTATTCCTAACGTATCAGTGAAAGCAATTCATCCTGACACCTACTCAACTGTGACGTCACTATCAAAATGTACATTGGTTGGATACAAAATGTACAATTGGATACACGATTTAAAAATGGAATCCTCAGTGGCTCTTTTGTTCCAATCTCCTTTCATGCCATCTCAAAGTCCCGCTAAAACGAAATATCTTTTAAATTTCGAACACTTTCTGATGACGTAATCCGTCGGCATTTCATCATACCAATAAAAGTTCCTATTCATTAGAAAAAATAATTGGATATCGCCCAAGTAGTCCATCTTTACAATTTCTCAGACTCTTTCGGTTAAAACAAATGACCTGAAGAGTTGAAATAAAAACTCTTTTCGGCAACCTTTGTTAATTACCAATACTTCTCTCCTCTTCACACTTATTGGAAGTTGGATTAAGCTGCGCCGTTCACTCATTAAGTTCTTTTTGGTCGGCGCTTGTTAAAGGTCGGGTCAAAACGTTTTGTAGTTTTGTTTTTTGTTTGTTTGTTTGTCCGTTGATTGCTCGTGGTAATAATAATGTTTAGGGTGAACTAATTGGTGTAAATTTTTATTGAAAAATATTGTTCAAGATAAGTTAGGTTGATTAAATCTGCGTGAAAAATTTGTGACAAATATTCAAAACAATTTGTAGTGTTCATTTATATTTGCAATTTTTTATCATAGCTTAAATACAGATCTCAAACTAGATTGTGTTGTTATTCCCTAAGTACGAGATACAGCAAGGCTCTATTACTTTTTAAAATACGTGTTATCGATGGCTATTAGTCTATGACTAATATAACTTGACCGGATTTTAAGCCAAATACTAAGCCAATTTTGTGTAAGACAAAGTCATCCATCTTGATTCAACAATTTATAAACCCACACGATTGAAATCAATTGCTCAAGAGACACGACAATGTGAAAACACTGACCTCAATGACCTCGTGAGATAGATAGATAGATAGATAGATAGATACTTTATTGGCACAGATTCACAGACACACTTAATAATGAAACAAACAAAAACATAGACAGGTACTTAAACTAACACAAGATAAAAACAGCATAACTAACCTAAAGCATAAAAAAAGAAAAACACAAAACAGTTATAGGTAGGTGCAAGGTCTGTGATATGGTGTGCCAAATAGGACCAGTCTCAGCTTTTTTGTTACTCTGTACCTATCGCTAGGTGCAGAGCAACGCTGGTTTTCAGACTGGGCCTGGGAAGAGGTGACTACACGAACAGAGAGAGCAACACAAATAATACATAATAACTTACATATAATAATAACTTACATATAATAAATAAACGTATTCATAAACGTGCATACAAATTAAAATACTTAATTTTAATAAAAAAAAGAAATTGATAGATTAAATTACAACATTGCAAAAATATGTCAGTGATGACAGTGACAGTTATATAATGCGTGTGGTGCATGCGGTGCATGCGCACATTTTCTTTGCTATGCCACGTCACTAGCCAACGCCCAACTTTGAGGTTAGAGCCAGACGAGCCAGCACAACAAAAACAATCAAACAAAACGAAAACTATTATACTACAAGTCGCGGAAGTTAGATATAGAATAGCTGGGAATTTACATAAGTGAGGCAGGATGAGAAGACAAGAGGACAGTGATAGAAGGAAACCTGGAGTGAGATGCAAAAACGAAAGGTAAGTAAGCTAGGGTATCTGAATTATTCAGTCCCAGTGGGTAAGTGTGTTCCCATTTTACGAGCACTTTTGAGTGAGAGTTCTTATTTTGAAATTTGAAAAATTCTACGGACTGTTACGCGTGAATGGTTGATGGAATTCGAATTTCGAATTGTCCTTATTGTTTAGAGATGGCCAGTGACAAAAATAGTCGATTCTATCTATATTCACTTGTATGCGTCTTGAAAAAATATAAATTATTTTTGGCGTGTCTGTTTCTCATACAAAAGATTTTAACGCGCTCATTAGTCTTGAGTATTTAGTGGTATGAAAAATGTATGATGTTTGTCTAGTCATAGGTTATAGACAATGTAGTCATTAGTTGCTATTATAGTTATAGGTAACCCACACTAAGTTTTTTTTCAACCGAGCAATTCTAATAAAAGATTTGAACTATTTATCTATTCAAAGCGAAGCCCAAAACCGCGTTTGTTCATCAACTCGAGCTACGACCCTGTTGTTTTCAAGAAGAGAGTTAATAGGCACCTTCTAGGCAGGCTCGCTCCATCGTAGACCTCATTCTTGCCTATGTAAGTTTCGAGGTCCAGAGTCGACCCATTCATCATAAAAAAAAACTCGCGTCTGTTGTTTTGTAAAAAAATATACATATTGTGGGACGGTAAACATTTTCCCAGAGATATATTATAGAATAAATATTGTATTTTTTATTTAATTAGGAATTTCTTTGTTCCAGGCTACCAAAGCGGCGCAATCCACACCAGGATCCCTCAAAACCTCAAAATTACTCGAATTCAATCACCAAACAGCAAACCAGGCACCCTGAGTTTCTCAGATCCATTTGGGCCCCCTTCTGAAGGGGGGGGCCCGTCCACCCCCCAACCAGCCATGACCTCCCAGGAGATCGACCACCACCACCATTTGGGGGGCAGTCAGACCCCCCACGACCAAAACTCTGCTAACTCAACGCCAACAAACTCCTCAAAATCGGCGTTTATAGAGTTACAGCAACATGGTTATGGGGCTTTTAAGGGGGGTTATCAGCATCCCCACCATTTTGGGTCACCGGGGGGTCAGCAGAATCCTCATGAGGCGTCAGGGTTTCCTTCTCCTAGATCATTAGGCTATCCTTTTCCTCCTATGCATCAGAACACCTATGGATATCATTTAGGGTCGTATGCGCAGCAATGTTCCAGTCCGCCTAAAGATGGTAAGTTTTCATTTTGTCTTTGATTTTGATAAATAAATCATCATTATCTTATCCTACATGTAGAGTCATCACACGTTTTTCTCTTCCTTTATCTCTATCAGCGATTATCACTATTTTTTTCACCATTTCATTCAATTCACATTTTTATAAGTAATCAAAAAGTCAAAATAAAAGTACAATTTTCACACCAACTTTTATCATTTACATTTTTTTTTCGATAAAAACTACTTAGGTACCTACTAATTTCAGTAAAATGTTTTACACTTCTAACCTCTTATTACTGTACTCAAACCTTTGTTTTTACAAGATATTATTACAGAAAACTAAGTATTTTTCGATAAAAAGGACACAATTTGACTTTCTAACTTTTCCAACTTCAAATTACGTGTTATACTGATGTAGGCGTGAATATGATCGAATATGGTTGCGAAGTTGACTTGGAATTCTCTTTTCGAATTTGAATTTCGAAGTAAAACTTTCTTTTAATGTTACGATATGCTTTGTAATAAACTTGTGTATATTTTTCTTTGTGTAAAAATCTGATTAAATGTCAACAATTTTTCTTATAATTTGACAAGTTTTTAAGCAAGTAGAGTCTGTAATATCGTTTATTCGGCTTGTAGCTTTACCAATAATAAAAAAAAAAAAAATGGAAGGCACAGTTTTGACTCAATTCGGTTTGATTCCACAATAATCACAAAAAAACTCTTCGTGTAAACTTCAAATCATTGCAGTCAAAACACTGCCTAGAAAATAAATAACACATTTTTTACTTGCCTGTATCAAATGGCGTGAATTTTTTAGTAGCGCCACCTAACAGCTCGCCGCATTAAACTTTCACAAGCTTTCTTGTTGTTTTTGAACGAATAATTTCAATTCCATTTTCAAATAAAATAGTGTTCGAGAAGTTTGTAAATTGTATTATTTGGCGCCAATTTCTGTTCACCTATTATTTTGTAGGAAGTGGCTCTTTTTCAATAGAGAAAAAAACTACGTATTGTCTTAGTATAGGTATAGGTTGTATAGGTAAACAACATAGCAATGAACTAGTTTTCCTTGAAAAGTTGATACTATTGCATACTTTTTTCATGGAAAAATGCAACTATTAACCTAAAGGAAGATTCTATGTGATTTTTCTCTGAGAATATTGTATTTAACTAAGCATTTTTGTTTATATGTCAATATTTCTCATTCATAATATGTAGGCTACACACAAAACCTTGATTCAAGAAAGTCAAGTGAAATCAGATTTAGGAAATCTCAGCCACAGGAAAAACGACCTTGCCAACATACGCTCGGTAGAGGAAAACCTGTGTCGGAAAGCATCAATTTAATGTTCAGTTTCCTTTGCGCGAAAAGTAATCAGTTTTTTGCGTTGCGTGCGCCGACATAGCGAAATCGATGCTTGAAATGTTTATTGTTATGAAATAGACAACAAAATAGTTTAAAATCACTGAAATTTCTTAAAAAGTAGGTAAAGCTACTCCTGCTGTAGTAGTAGGATCACTTTACGATACTAAGAGTAACACATTTGAGTTTAGGCAAAAACATATTTTCTACGACCGCAATAAGGCTGAAAATCGTCCGTGCTTCGTCTCGCATTATGCTGCTCTTCCAATATTAATATCAAGGCAAGCAACACATTTCAAATACATTTCAACTTAAATGCTAATAAATCTAACTACAACAAACAGACAGACTCTACAATTATCTAATAGTGACAAATTTAACTATCTCAATAAATTTTAATTCAAACGCTATCTATTTTAATCAGACCTCCCCTAACCTGTATTTATTTAGGTAGCAGAGGTCAGCTTATAATGGATAATCTACTTAGTTGATGTCTAAACCAATTTAAGAAGATCTATTGCACTACAATACTTCGACTTTAGAGGCTACAAAATGTTGGTTGTAATCTTTAGTAAAGAAATTAGTGAGTATTATTTTTTATTCAAAATAAGAACAACAAAACTAATAATTTTTGATTCAAAAGTGTGGTGATTGTGAGTTCAAATTTCAAATAGCCAGCATCATTCCAATTTTAAAACTTTTCAAATAAGTCCGAAGTGATTTCTTCTTTACCCATTTCAAATTTAGAACTACGATAACGGCCAGCATTTTTTATAGTTCTTTAACCGAAGAGTATGCTTGGTACATTCGTGTTAAAAACTGCTTATCAGCTTTTCGAGGCCGGGATTCCCTCCCACTGACTGATACGTTGGGTGGTTTGCTCTACTTAGTTATTTAGAAATAGCAATTTGTGGACATATTGTAGGGTTTATGTCTACGATGATTGCGACAAAATGTGACGTACATTGAATGGTTAGCGTAATATTGCGCAATTTTGAATCGTGAATTTATCATCAAAACATGGTGGAATATTTATTTTAGACGATAAAAGTAGGTCTAAAAGTGTCTCACAAGCCTTCAAGTGTATGTACCCACTATTAGAAATCTTAAGTTCGTGTATTTTGATTTAGAAAACTTAATTAATTTATATCGACTGTAGTTATTAGATTTTATAACCTAACTACCTATACCAGGCTCTTAGTAGTTAGGTTCTATTCTAACTACTTTATTTTATAATCATTAAAATATTTACTTTTATATTAAAAATAGGTACTGGTTTTGTATCTACAAAGGCATACGTAAGTGTGGTAAGGCACCCCAAATATATATTTTTTCATCCCCGGAACAAGGCATCAAACAACTGCTGGCCCCGAGGCGTCACGATAGACATAATGACAGTACGTCCTTTTTAATTATTACTTATAGTTTTTGAACGAAACTTTTATTTTTTACTCATTTTTTAAGTCTTTGAGGGCGTGACGTAGATAATATAGTAGTTTGTATTGTACGGACAGTGGAGTGGAAAAGTGATTATAAATTTATGGCCAATTTAGAAAATTATTAAAAATAGTTTTCAAGAATTAAAAGGTCATTTACCCAGTATTTTTTTTATTGATTAGGGAGTTTTAAGAAACCTTTGTTTGAAAACAGATTAGCGGATTAATACCTACTAGACTACCTTACCATTTTCAATATCATATAATGGACTTTCGCAAAGATAAAATGATATTTAATTTTCTTGTTACTTTTAAATTCAGTAAGTGCGACAGATAAATTAACCAATACTGACATTAAAAAACAAGCATCATCATCTTATGCATTAAATAACGCCTTATTATTATAACAAATTCCAACTAGTTCAATAATAAAAAAAAACTTCATGTCTAGTTCAACTACCATTAATGGTAATATTTCATTGCAGTAACCAGTAAATAAATAAATTTAAGAAGAAAAAAAGACTTTTACACATGTTTTGGTGCCAATAACGGCAATAATTTATTTTAACTGTAATAAAATTACTAAGGAGGTAATATTACCTGACATAATTATCACAAGGTCTTGACAAAAAACAATATTAACCTCATTTTAAACTTTCGCGACTCAAAGACCCTGTCGCGACCCTAATGTTATTTTGTGTTGACCGAATGAGGGTAGTTCCTCATCGGTCGAAGAGGCAAACGAGTACCGGCGGGCAGTCTTCTCGTGACCACGGTAGCTGTAACGCTACTGAAACGTCGAGGTAAATAAACAAATGTTATACCTACGCGATTAAGTCCCGTAATAAAATTTAAAATATTAACCTCAAAATAGAGCAAATAATCGTCATAATATTACAACTTGTTAGCTGGAAATCGTCATTCACGCTGAAATGATTGAACTAATTTGGAAGAATTTCGTTGTCAATAAGTAGGTACCTACCTAGTCGTTTTTAACACAGTTTTTTCGTTTTGAAATTATGGATCCGTGTTTATTACAAAAAACAAAGTTTTTTTTTTAAATAGTCGAAACGTCGAGAAACAATTCAAGGTATTTTACGCCATGAATTCCCGTTTAACTAACCAAAACATAAAACAACAATCAAAAAGGGTAATAAGCGTCTCAACTAGCCTAGTTTAGTACCTTTGATGTCAATAAGCCATTTTATGTTAGTAAAATTATTAATGCCCGTGAATGAATTCTGCCGTAAAAAGTAAAATGGGAGTAATTCGCATAGCTCTTCATTATACCTTGTTATCCAATTATATTTATGTGTTTTGGGGACTATTATTACAATTGCATTCTTCTACCAATCAGAAACATGCTATAAAATTAATAAAGTTTGTTTTTGTGAGTTTATTATTCTGCATATTTCATTCTACTCCTCATTTTGTCAATATCTTACTTACACTTATATTCCACATTTTGAAGTCTACCGTTGTAATAAAATTAATGTCATGTCACTAAAACACTACTAAAAAAGTTAAGCTTTTACATCTATATTATATAATTTATACAGCGTCAGAAGGCAACCTATGCCTACACTGAACGGGACGCTGTAGTGCCGGGGACATTGTTTGAAATGGAATAGGCTTGTAGCACCTAATCCATCGTCTCAGCATAATCGGCCTTGTCCACAGGAAATACGACGTCAATACGTGTGGAGCTGACTAAGCTGCGGGTTTCCTCACGATGTTTTCCTGCACCGTTGAGAGCTCGTGTTAAAGTGCATATAAATTTTATGACATCAAAAATCTATCGATGCACCAAAGTCAAAAGTCAAAGTCAAAAAGCATTTATTCAGTAGGACCGCTGGGATCACTTTGAAACCGGCCAGGAAAGAACAGGAGTAAAATTAGTTTTAAGTAATACCAGCGGTCCTACTGAATAAAATGCTTTTTTACTTTGACTTTGGTGCGAACCCACGACCCTCGGATTGAAAGTCGAGGCACAACTTTTGTACTTTGAATGAAAAAATGATAACGAATGTTTTGCATACTTAGCAAATATATATTCTTAAAACTAAAAAAAATCTTAATGTTTTTTTTTGTTTAGATACCTACTTAGTAAAAATTAAAAATAAAACGTTATGTTCACAACTGTATCTATTCCTAAACCAGCCGAGATCATAAGATACGAATCCCTAAGGCGAAGTGTCGACCACACCCCCGGGCCGCGATAACATTTTAGGTAAAAAGGCGGTTTTAGAACGATTTTTAAAATATTATAAACTATTTAGTATAAACACGACTCCTTCACCTCACTAAAAGAAAGGATCTAGAAGGGAACAAGGTCCAAAAAAGTTTTAATAAATGAAAAATCTATTGATGATAGTTGGGATTTAAAGTCACGACCAATTTGTCACATTTTATCTCACAGCTAAAACTTCGAAAGCTCTACATAATATTGATTTTATATTTATTTTTGTGGATGCCGATTAAGTTCGGAGGATTGTTTAGTTACTAAAACTTAACTTTTATGAGTGTGGTGAAAGGATTTTAAATACGCTCTCGTGAGTTGTTGATTGTGATTGTCTATAAGTTTTTTTTATAATTATTAAACAAAATAAACAATTCAAAACTTAATAATTTAATTTTAATATTTTGATTCCCTTAATAACTTTTAGCTTTTATTTTTTAGTTACTTTCTTAATAGGGTCTTGCAAACGCGCTACAATTAATAAAATTAAAATATATAAAAATATTGTATTTTTTTGTAGATGAGAGAGCGTTTATTGTTGAAAAGATCACATTTTTTCTGGTTAGTAGTGTCTTAAATCCTAAATTAGGTTTATCTAGACACTAGAGTGCTCTAATATAGTTTAAGTATACGCTTAATTCCTATTACGCACACAGGCACAGCGGTGTCACCGTCTTGTGTTCTAGCTATATGACGCGGGATGCAGTAGGAAATTCAAAAGTTTTAAAAAAAAAAAAGATTTTTTACAAAATAAAATTAAAAAATTGTACACTTAGGTCACGAGTAAAAGAAAACAGTTGTGTAAAATACTCATGATTTGGATATAACAACAAACACGGTTGGATAAGATTATTTTATAGAAATACATAAAAAATACAATAAAAAAACAATATACTTTTTTTTCCAACTAATGTAAGTCAGCTACTATTGGAAAAGCGATATATTGATAAAAATGTTCTACAGAACAACAAATCAAACGACCATATAAATAAAAACTGTCGCTGGTCTGTACATCCCGCAACCTTTTTAACCTTTTTACCAATGAAAGGGGTATATTGTTTTTTAACATTTTTTTTAGTTTTTTATCCTTTCGGTAGGCGTTTTGGTAGGCGGGGTTGCCCAAAGTGGTACGGACCAAATGTGGCTCTACTTGGTATTGTTTATCTGATTCTGATTTTGATAGTATTGTACTATTTTACAAAAGCTGTTGGTGATTACATACACTGGAGACCAATGAATTCGAGTCTCCGGGAATCCGGTAAAGAAACCTATAAATCTCGAAAACTAAGAATGCTAGCATAATGAAGTAAATTGTGTTTAATAGACAAATTAATGCTACTTAAACTAGCATTCTTAGTTTCCGAGATTTATAAGTTTCTTTACCGGATTCCCGGAGACCCGAATTCATTGCTCTTTAGTGTAGAAATACATTTTTTATTGTAATAATGTAAGCTGAGGAACCAAAAATTTTTTTAACATCATGACACCCGTAGCTTAGTCAGCTCCACACATTGACGTTGTCTTTTTTATGATGAATCGACTCTTCACCTCGAAACTTACACAGGCAAGAATGAGGTCTACGATATAGCGAGCCTACACAGAAGATGCCTATTAACTCTCTTCTTAAAAACAACAGGGTCGTAGCTCAGCGGAAATACAGACGCGGGAAGCTGATTCCAAATTGCAGTGCGCATAATAAAAGAACTTTGAAAGCGCTTAGTTCTAATAAGTGGAATATCAAGCTGAGAGGATGGTATAGCTACAAGCCTCCATCTCAAACAATGTCGCAGGCACTAGCGTCCGAGTGTACGCATAGGTTGCCTCCTGACGCTGTATCAATCATCTAGTATAGATATTGATTACAGGTAATGATAACGCTCATAGCAAGCAAAGCAAATAAATAAAGCAAGCAATCTAAAAAATTAACGATGTTTGATTATCGATTGCATATCAGTCGCATCACTACAATCGACATGTCCCATCACTAGCTAGGGGTGTGTCAGTACCTCGGGCAAGCATTGTTTTGTCCGGACGACTGACGGATGCCGACAGTATGTAGGTATGTGGGAAGTTTCTTGGAAAGCGACGGACGACTTAAGAAATGGGATTTTGAAAAGGCTTTTTATCATTTAGCACGTTTTTGAAGATAAAATGTGCGCCATGAATTTTTTTGCAATTCCTTTAATAGAATTTGAGCTTTAATTAATTTAAAAAAATGTGGAGTGTGCATTTCATTTTAATAGGGTTATGTAACATTGGCGGCAAAAATAATACTCTGACGTAGCAGAACCTATTTTTGATGAAGCCTAAAAGACGAAGACAGCGTTGTATAGCTGCCTCGCTCACTCGCTTAGTTTGCTGCATCGCCCTATCTCGCCTACTCTACCAAACTTGGGCAAAAGTTCACCTAACTTCAGAGAGTACTGTAAAGTGCTGGACATGACAATTGTCACTCCTAAAATCTAGCTCATTCATACGATAAAAATGGCGATGAACAAAAATAAACAACTAAAATAGTACTAGGTAGTTTTAATAAAACAATCCTCACAGATAGCTAATATTTTGACGTCCAAGACATTGTAATAAGCGTATACCACACCCGGATCATATCAAAGGATGATAAATGACTCGCATTGCCGTTTTGCATATCATAATAGTTGAATTTAGAATGCATTTTGAATTCAGAATGTCTTTTTAAAAGTTTGCTAGCAGAACGAAGTTTAAAATTGGAACTAGGAGATTCTAAAATTGTTTTTTTCATAACAAATTCTGCCAGTTACTGATTTAAATAAAATGTATCGAATCCGGTTATTCATTATCAAACTGATTGATTCCATATTCAAAAATATTTTTAGAATCAATCAGATAACAAAAACGCCGCGCTCATTTCTAAATTCAAAAATTCTCCACGCATCGTTCGGAAAGAGGTGCGTTCGGAGTTTTTAATAATTCAAGCGAGTTACCGCCAAAAACTGACCGTCGGGTGTCGGTACAGATCTGATGTAGCGATACGAACCCAGCAATTACGATTTACCACTGACTATTATCAAGTAGCGAGTGCCTTTCATATATTTTACAAAATGGATGGCGAGGCATGTTGGAATATTTATATTGTAGATTTATTGTTTTGTGTGTACGATGATATAGTGGAGGTGTGGCGGAAATTACCGAACGTTGGTGGCGCGAGTTTTGGGTTTGGAACGAATTTTGCGCTCGTTCCAAATTCAAATAGGTATTTATTTTAGGGAATTCTTGGGGGTTTCGTGTGGTCTCTTCTTGGACAAACTACCTACCTACTTGTAGTTTAGTATTTCTTTTTTGTTTCATTTACGAACATAAATTTCGTCACTGTCCGATCAGTTTACGCTACTGTACCTGCTACTTGCCACTGTCCTAACCAAATGTAAACCACTTACGAGTAACTCTTCATTCAAATGACTTTATCTTCTATGCCACCTCTTTTTAGAAAACGTCCCAAATAGAAATCAAAAATTTTGATGACTTTTTATTGTTGCAAATATACGACGACGCAAAAGGTTGCGGGTTCGATCCCCGTGGTGGGACCAATGTTTGTATGATCTATCATATTTGTCTCGGGTCTGGGTTTTTCTATCTATACTAATATTATATAGAGGAAAAATTTGTTTGTTTGTTTGATATAGGCTCCGAAACTACTGGACCGATTTGAAAAATTCTTTCACCAATAGAATCCTACATTATCCCCGATATTATCAGCTATATTTTATCCCGGGGAAGTGAAATTTCCCGAGGGATCGCGGGTAACACGCGGCGGACAGCTAGTGTTTAATATGTATGTAGGTATTTACAAATAAAAAGTATATAAGTAGTTTATCAGTCATCTTAAGTACCCATAACACAAGCTCTGCTTACTTTGGGGCTAGATGATGCTGTGTGAAAAGTCCAGCATTATTTATTTATTTAAATATACTGAGCTATATTGGTCAATGGCAATTTTTGTAGTCCGTTTACTGACCTCTTTAGCTACACCAGGAGTGCTTATCTTTTCTAATACCTCATCTCTTTCTAGAAAAATGCGGTCTCAGCGACGACCCAGGGCTCCGCGTGAACGGCAAGGGGAAGAAGATGAGGAAGCCACGCACCATCTACTCCAGTCTCCAGCTCCAGCAGCTGAACCGACGGTTTCAAAGGACGCAGTACCTGGCGCTGCCTGAACGAGCTGAGCTGGCTGCGAGCTTGGGGCTAACGCAGACACAGGTATTTTAGATTATATGGCTTTTCATATATTTGGTTTCCTCAGGTCATCTTAGTTTAGACGGGACGCCTCAGACAAAAAAAGTAAGGACCCGCTTTTGTCGAATTCCGCTTAAAAAAATTCTGCCGATTTTTGCGGGGGACGAGGCAGCACACGAACCCATTTTACACACACTTATGCATAACAACGGACAATACACCCTCATTTTCTCTCTTGCAAACGTGTAAGACGTACGTAATAGTATAAGACGCACATGATTCGGAATCATGTACATTTTGGGAGAGAGGAAATTACAAGGTTATTAGACGGGCATTAGACGGGATGAGCCTTCATCCCGTCTAATGCCCGGTTTCTATATTCAACGGACATTCGTAGGTATGAGCTACGACTCGTTTCTACATACAAAAGTTTGACAGCTAACTTACCTCTGGTTTCTAGCTGTCAAACGTTTAAACCGGGGGTAAATGATCTAAGGGATGCGCCTTACCTTGTAGGTATTTCCCCTCTGCCAAAATGTATGATAAATCATGTGCGTTATATATTATTACATACGTCATTACGAAATGTTATTTGATAAATGGAAGCAATGGGGGGAGACCTTTGCTCAGCAGTGGGACAATACAGGTTAATTTAAAAAAAATTGTTATGTTTTGCGTAAAATAAAATGATTTATAAAACAAAAAGGTATCAGCCGAACCATTTTTTTAACCTGATTCAGACATTATTTATATTAATCAGAAGCATTATTCCCAATAACATACTATTAAAAAAAAAACTGTTTAGCACCCGAAAATTAAAAAGAAAAACGTACATAGTAATTATGTCACATTCTGTATAATTAGTCGCGAGTGTGTACGTTCACTTATTTTTTATCTATAAATCTGTGCCATAGGAATATAGACTTTAAATCGTGGGTATAAAATATAGAATCTCGTGTGTTCTATTTGTCGGTAGATTGCAAAGACTATAATTAAAAGACAAGAAGGTTTTTTTTTAATTTTTTATCTGTACTGATAGCGGGACGTTTCTAGGTAGTAATTTTAGTTGCTTTACGATAAAAAATATTTTATCTTTGTCTTTGAAGTAGCCATTACTTAAAAAAACATGGCACTCCAGGAGCGCCGGCAGAAACGGTTCTAAACTTGACAAATAACCCGGTGTCGGTGAGCTGTCACGTGACTCGCACTTGACCTTTTCGAGGCGAATCCAAGAATTTTTTCTCATCTCAAAACTGCCCAACGCGCCTAAATAAGTTTTCACTTCAGAAAGCCTACATTATAAATGCAAAAGTTGACAATGTTAATTTGTTCATTTCACGCAAAAACTAGTGAATGAATTTCATGAAAACTGATAGACGACTGGTAGCGCAGTGGGCGAAGGCCTGCGATGCCTGCTCTCGTATTAAAAACAATAGGGGCGTAGCTCAGCGGAAATACAGACGCTGGAAGCTGATTCCAGTTTTTTGCAGTGCGCATAATAAAAGAACTTTCAAAGAAAATGTGTTCGTGTGCTCGTCCCCCGCAAATTCGACAGAAAATGTTGAAAGAGGAATTCTGTCAATAACTCGTCCATTCTATTTTGTCTGAGTTCGTTCCCTTACGCACACAGACACAACGTGCATGTGCAATGTGCATCACACAAGTAAGACCAAGCCGTCTTCGTGATATACACTTGATAAATGACTAATATACAATATCATACAGTCTGTCTGTGACGGATTGATTCGTCGTAATGTCACCGTGAGCAATGAATAATCGTTGATCGACGGATAGAGGAGTGAAGGTATAGACCTGGCAAATGTCAATGTCAAAATCGTGTTTTTGGAAAATTTATAGGTTATAATCGTGATGTTTTTTTTTATTTTTCGGTAACTGTTTTCCGCGATTTTGTTCGCATCATACTGTTATCTCAATTAATACTATAATGACTTTCATTATAATTGATTGTTTTTGGACAAAAATACCTATTTTTAATCGATCTGTTACGTGGTTTAGGCGTGAAAAGGTAACACAGATAGAGTTTCCAAAAATTTAATGTTTGAGCATAACAAGATTACAAACAGACAGACAAAACATTTGTTAATGAACTCCAAAGTTAGTCTAGTCACAGTTCAACAAAGCATCACTAATAAATTTGATCGTAAATCGTTTACTTGTGCAATTGTCTTATTGACGTTGTCCATTATTAATTTATTATAAAACTATAAAATAAAATGGTTTAATTAATTTAATTATTATAATTTATTAGTACGTCTTTACTTATGTAAATAAAACAAAGATGTATATAGACTAGCGGAACTCCTTTTTATAATAATAGTCATCTATTTACCATTAATATTGTTTTTCAAAATGTTGTCAAAATGAATGTTGATGGATTCACGAGTAGAGGTAGGCCAAAGAAAAGATGGATGGATTGTGTGAAGGACGGCTTATAGAGGAGAATGGAAGAACACATGTTGTGCCAACCCCACGTAATGTGGGAAAAGGGTAGGGAGATGATGATTGTTTTTCATTTTTATTGTTTTTACCATCTACATTATAAATACAAAATTCGTAGTCACTTATTAGTATAAGTAGGTAGATATAGTAATAGATGGACTGGGTAGGTACTTATTTGATTCATACTAGATACTACAGCGGCTTATCATTCATAAAATACTATGAGCTCTTAATTCCAGGCAGATGCCGAACTAAATGTCAATTGCAAATAACTCGATTCATTTTAGCAACGTCGCAACTTATCATGTTCTCTCGCTTGCGCATTAGTACAGTCTCTAATGTGCAAGCGAGAGAGCATGATAAGCGCCGGTATTTCAGATTCGTGTCTTTTTTTTGGCACAATTGCTATGCAGTTCAAAAACTGCCTGGAAATGTTCATGTTTAGCCACCTGATTACTACCAAAAATGGCTTATCATAGCCATTTATAAAACATCTATATTTTCATGTCAGTTCTGAATATTCATAGCTCTGTACAAAAGCGTTATAAAAAGTGCGTCGGGGTTAATTTTATTATAATTTAATATTTCTCAGTTATTGTCTGTACCGCACTTTGATGAGCCCGCGGTAGTGATGTGCATTGTCGATAGTTTTGATTTATCGATAATAATGCGTGATATGATTTTTTATGTAATAAAAAATAGGTTTTGCATTAAATAAAAAAAACATACAATAATGTAACAGATTAAATTAAGCAGTTTTCTGGTATTAAATCTCACGAAAACGTTGCTTACCTACGCTTTTGTTTCAATTAAAATTTTCAAATTCATATTTTGAAAGTGGCAAATAAAAACACTTTTAATTCCTCTCCATCCAAAGGTTGCCTGGAAGAGATCGAGGCCGCCCATTGTACATTTTTTTTGTTTTTCTTTTGTTTGTTTTAATTTTAATGGTGTGCAATAAATAATTTCTATTAATTCATTAATTTTAATTTATTTTTTAATTATTGTATTTTTTTTTCTAAGCATAACAATAATAATGTTATACATGATGATTCAAAATATTATAACGATAGTACACTCCCATCACTCGATTACTCGATTCGATTCCTCATTAACAAAAAAATCGGAACAGAACACGAAGTTAGTTATTCCTTTCTCTCAACAAAAACGGACAATCTAAACAGCATTTTGATATCGGAATATCAACCTTATTTTTATATTAATAAAGTTGATTTCTATAGTGTCTAATTATTTTATCAGTTCCTTTTATGGATTTGTCTGTTTTGTATCAACAAAATAGATAAGTAACATATTTAAAAGACACCTTGGTATAAGCTTTTTAATGATTATTTTGATGTACCTATTCCTATTTTATTTAAACAATTTTGACATTTAGACATAACTACTTGACTTTTGTAGGTACTTTAATTAAGTATGGAATCACTTAATTTAATATACATCCATACTATCCATACTAATATTATAAATGTGAAAGTAACTCTGTCTGTCTGTCTGTCTGTCTGTCTGTCTGTCTGTCTGTCTGTCTGTCTGTCTGTCTGTCTGTTTGTTACCTTTTCACGCCCAAACCGCTGAACCGATTAAGCTGAAATTTGGCATGGATAAAGAGTATACCCCAGGGATGGACATAGGCTACTTTTTTTTGTCAATTACCATAAGGGGGCGGGAAAATAAGGGTTGGAAGTTTGTATGGGGAAAAAAGTTAAGCAACCCTGGGCGCGGTCATAATAAGGATGGGTGACCGCCCGAAGCCGACTTTTTGCACTCTAAATTTTTTCGTTTTTTTTTTGTATTTTGCATAATTAATTATTTTAAAATTAATGATAAACATGTAACATGTGTGTTCCCACCCATCAATATATCCGAACTCCGAAGTTATGATTTTTTGATATTAAAATATTCTTCCTTGGCTATAGTTAGAACGCCATCTATCGGTCTAGAGGTCAAAACTACTTTACACTTTTTCCTAGGTGGCGTTTTTACTATGGCGGAGATCGAGTATAATTTTCTTTGATTTTGAGTTTTGAAAAGTTAATGGAGATTTTTGCTAAGAGTTTTCGATATTTTTATATTGCTGACGAAGTCGCGGGTAGGTATTGCCGCTCGCTTCGGCAAATCTGACACCAGTTGGCGCTATCGTGTTGTTCTTAACATTGCAAGATCTGGGTAAGATTTTCCCTACCTCTATCTATTAAGGGATTCTTGAGAGAAACATAACGCAATATTAGTTAATAATTTTATTTCGAAATTTTAAACCACACAGTTCTTGCTATAAAAAAATACGTTTCGAGTCAATTTCTTCAAAAACTCTCTCTCTCTTCAAAAACTCGCTGCGCTCGCTTCAGCGATTCTGTACCAATTACCGTATTCGTTTTGTTCTTAGCATTGCAAGATCTGGGTAAGATTTTTCCTACCTTTATATCTATTAAATGATTCTTGAGAGAAACATATATAAAAAAAAATATTATATCATGCGACGGAGTTTTATATTTTGTACTCTCGATTCACTCAAAACTCCTCCACTTTGTTCCTAATAATGCGCAGACGAAGTTGCGCGGGTCAGCTAGTTTTATTTATAATAACAAGAAATAAAGTAGTTTTTTTTTATATTATAAACTTTTAAATCAATTATGTCTACTTTGCTAGATTCTTGATAAATAGTCAAAGTTTATCCTTTAACGGAGTGACGGAATTTCAGACTAAAAACTAAGAAAACTTAATTTATTTTTCGATATTAAAAACCATTTCTCGTTGTATTGTATGTCTGTTCCGTGAGTATTGGAAAATCGAAAAACCGATTGAGCGATTCAAATGACAATGCCATCAGATTTGTAATAACAATTGCCGCAAAAAGAGCGAAGCCGCGGTAAAAAGACTAGCCACGTCGTAAATTATAACATTTGTCTTGACGTGCTATTTATTAGCTATTGTTTCCTATGTGAGTGTGATTGAGCTAGCTATGGATAATGGTATGAACATTAATGAACAGCACTCTACAGTTGTTCATACAGAACAATACGTAAACTATCGTCATTTTATAACGTCACTTCAAATTTCGGATGATAAGATTAAAAAATTGGCCAACATTGTTACCAACTCGCAGTCTGAGGAGAGGCGACGCCGCGGACGGCCAAGGAAGCGCTGGAGAGACGACCTCGACTCCTTTGATAGGGTGGTGGAACCTATCAAAGGAGAGGGACGGTTTGGAGAGTGTTGGGGGAGACATTTTCCCAGCAGTCGGACAGCATAGGTTAAAGAAAAAAAAAGATAGGGTATCAATAGTATGTTTAACACGGTTGCGCTCTATAATTTTATTTGAGACTGAAAAGTCATCGTAGGGTCGGTTAAATAAAAAAAAAAAAAATTAATGTTTTTCTGTACGAGCTCCAAAAAGCTTTAGACTGATTGTATTGAAAACTTTCGATACTACAAAAAAATTAAGTACTCTACATTCAAAGTCAAAGTCAAAAAGCATTTATTCAGTAGGACCGCTGGGACTTAGAAATAGTCTTAGAACTAATTTTACTCCTGTTCGCGCGACCAATACCGTGTAGAATCAGGGCAAACAAACACGGTTTGGGGCCTAGCATTCTTTTAGGTGATCTAAAACTAAAAGTCAAGCTCCAGTGGGGAGCCAGTCAAAAAAAATTAAATTTTGAACACACAATCATTTAAACACCTACTACAAAGAAATTTCTAGTAGTAGCTATCAATAGATATTACTCTGAGGTTCCCTACATACAGTTTCTCAGTACGTTATTTGTTTTTTTATTCGTTTTTATGCATTTGGATTAAGCTTATAAGGTCAAGAGGGTTGTGCTTTTTGTAATTTGCAAAGTATCGATAAAAACTATCGATAAGAACTCTTCATGATTGATTGGACGCGGACGTTATGCACTGAGCGCAGTAGCTATTTTAATTAGTTTTTTTTAATAACAGTTTTCAAAACCGTTTAGGTTTGATTTGTGACAGTGATTTTTGTTTTATAATTTATAAATAAATAAAGAGTTTGTCGTAAGTACTATAAAAGTCACTTATAAGTCTAGTGAAATGTATATTTTTATTTTTACTATGATTGAGTCAAATTTTATTGTAAATAATGCATTACATAATATAATTTTGTACCTATATTTAAAATTCATTTGAAATTGAAATCAATTAAACTTGTAATTCGATAACTTGCACCTCAATACAGATGAAATAATTGAAAAAGTTCAAAATCATTATGTGAACATCGAATTTAGATTTTGTTTCGAAATTTTTACGAGTAAAACTATTATTCATAAACATTATTCCCTAAAAGAACGAATATACAATTTTTATAACCATGTCATCGATTCCCACGTACCGGCGGAATCGGTCACGCCTCTAGCCTTCGAAATTAAAAAGAAATTCTAATCAAGCAACAGTTTTATATTTTTTTATTGTGAGTCAAAGTTGAAGGTAACAGTAAAACTAAGGAATGAATTTATAAAAATATTTCTTTGAAAAACTTGAAAAGAGATACATTTTTATTAGTCAAAAACGAGTAGGTATCTGTAACGATATGAAAATTATTTTTATAAAAAATGATTTATAATAAAATGAAGTTTCTAGTCCTTTCCAATAAGAAGCTAACGGTACTGTCTGTCATTCGTCACACCACAATACGAATTAAAGCACGGTAGTCACCATCCATCATCATTTCGTTCTGTACGGACGTGGTGATCGAAATGAGATTTGTAACCTTTTTTCATCGGCCTCTATGGATCCGTGTGTTTGCTTTTTATACTCTATCGTTCCATTCATATTTATTTGAAAATGGAATTGGATTTATTTGAAATGTTGTTATTTGAAAATGGAACTTGATTTGAATATTGCTTGGTAAAGAAAATGTTTCAGTAAAAATCAAATATCTTTCGTCTTTTTGATTAAAAATTTGTAGTCAAATAAATCTTTTTCAATTTAAACTAATATTAAACGGGACGGGATGCGTTGGTTATATTTAAGTTCAATTTAAAAGGGATGTTGGAGTACCATTCAGTTTTGATATTATGTAATCTACAGTTGCTCCAATTCACATACCACACTCTCATTAGAGTGGTGTAACTATCGATAAAAAAATCATCCGAATCATCGATACAAAAGCCTCAATCGACAGGCGTCAGTGACTCATAAAGGCCGATACGAACAAAAACTCGGGAGCAGTGCCACTTTAACAGAAGCCGATTTTTTTTTCACAATTGTTCTAACCGCAAGTCATGACATTTGACGAGCGGGCATTGGTTGACGGTTGGAGTTTGACAGCCAATCAGGGCCGTTATTTCAAAAATGGAAAGTCATGTTTCTTAACATTTGAGACGGTGACTCGTAGGAATATATCTAGCGTCATTGGTCGGCTTGGGATGCTATGTACATAGATAGTGTTGGGTTTCAGTAAGATGATACTGTTGTCGATAAAAAGTGTGTGCATTTACTTTATATAATATAACTTTCGTATTACATACTGGATTCATTTCGTTTAGCATAGACGAGAGTAGAGAAGGCATATTCATGACCTATAACAACAATACTTTTATTTTTTTCATCTTAAAAATCGTGTAAGTCTTACTTCGCATGTTCTCGCACCTACAACGCCAAGACCCAGAAAAAAAACTGTAAATGATGCAAAAAAATTGTCCGGCTGAATTGAACTTGCACTTCTAGCATTGCAACTGAGAAATCGACCACTACGCCACCGAAGTCCAGAATGAGTATCGATAGAATCACAACCATATCCAAAGATATTCAGACTTCATTTCAGATATAATCGAACACCAAATTATCTTTGAACTTGTTGGCGACAAACTCATACAAAATTACTTCAATAATCATCATCTCAGCCTTTTTCTCTGGGTGAGCCCTTTTGCTTCTGTCAAACATTTCGATGATTCAGGGTTTTTACTTCTATCAGTCAGGACTGGATCAATACAAAAAGCATTACAATTAATATACAACTTGAAGTCATGTACAGGAGAAACATACCATGAGGGTAATTATATCATGCAGATATTTTAACGATAGATAATTCTATTGTAACAGTGCCTTTGTTACGTATTTGGATGTAGTCGGTTAGTGTTTAGTGACAAACAAGCTTAAAAGAATGCTATTTAGCATTACAATGGTTTTACCTTCGTCTTTGCATAAAATGGCTGTTTATTTTGATTTTTTTTAATGATGAATGGGTCGGCTCTTGACCTCGAAACTTACACAGGCAAGAATGAGGTCTACGATGAAGCGAGACTACCCAGAAGGTGCCTATCTCTTTTCTTAAAAACAACAGGGTCGTAGCTCAGCGGAAAATGGACTAAAATCCATACTAATATTATAAATGTGAAAGAAACTCTGTCTGTCTGTTTATAACCTTTTCACGCCCAAACTACTGAACATTGGTATGGATAAAGATTGTATCCCATGGAAGGACATAGGCTTCTTTTATCCCCAAACTTCCCGAGGGACCGCGGGTTGCATCGCGGGAGCGCAGTATCAATGCGACTTTAGGTATTAAAGGTTGGCCGCATAAGTACTTGCTTAAAGTAAAAAAGCGATTAGGTTATTAATAGGTCCGGTAGAATCACTAAAAGATCTTAAAATCTAGATTCCTCTTGAACTTGGTGTTGGATTTTTCGAAAATACGCATCACGTGCGTGAGAAAACTAGATCGCATAGAGTTAAAAAATAAAAACAAAGTGACACAAATTGGAAAATTGTTTCCAATTGTCCACAATTGGGTCCAATCGAACCATTGCCTTGTTCTTAATTCTTTTGAATGATGCCATCTGCTAGCACAGGGCGTGTTAGGGCGAGGAATTTTATCTACAGTTCTGGCATAGGATTGGAATGAATGGCGTAAACACAGAGGCCGTTATGTTCACTCTGCCTGATGTTAAGCAGTAGTGAGGTCTAAGATGGAGCATGCTTACCTAGAAGGAACCTATTTACTCTTGATTTGAAAATCATATTGTACTTTTCGGGATATACAGAGCCCGGCAATGAGTTCCACAATTTGGCGGTGCGTATGAAAAATGTAGACTCAAAACGCTCAAAACTCTCTGGGAATGTCGACCTTACAAGTGGCGTCCTTCCGGGAATCTGTTGGCCCGATAAAAACGGGGATGGCGGAATTAAATTATGGAGTTCTTGTGAACACTACTGTGTGATAATTGTTATTTTCAAACAGTTAGATTTCTGAGTAGATATAGCAAAAACAATACAAAAAGTTTTAATCTCCCCAAATCTGTGAGGGTTTGGATTCAACTATGATTTTGTACATAAATACAAAGTACCTATAATAAGCAGAGAAACAGCCAGATGCAAAACTGAAAACCACTTTCACTTGGCCGTCTCGTTTTTCCGCACGGGACAGGATTTTATTAATATTATGATCAAAGTCAGCGATTGAAAGTAAAAACCAGTCCGAAGTTCTATAATATTATATAAAACACATATTTACGGTTTATAACATAATATAAAAATAAATAGCAATACTTGTCTCGTTATTTTTAGTTTATATCTATAATACTGTTTAACGCCATAACAACGATAGGTAAACAAATAATAAAAATACGTGTTTATTAACGTGTTTTTTATTTAAAAATATAAATTTCATAATAAACACGAACGATATAATTCTGCTGTCATAAAATAAATTAACTATACAAATAACTTTTTGCACTCCTTTATTATTTCCAATAAGTAGGTACTTACAAACATTTTGTAATAAAACTCGTTTTCATTCACTTCACCTGCAATCTGTAGATCATTTCCTAAGAACGATTTATTTACAAATTTCAGAATGCTTTAACTATGTTAAAAAGTTTCTACCCAACCAGTAGCATAAAAAAACTCACACATCCAAACTTACAACATCCTTTTAATATTAAGTAGGATTAACATTTATAAGCGATTCCGAAACTTCAAACACTTTTGTCTATAGCTGTACCCGATCCATTTCCAGTAAGCTAACGAGGGACAGGTGGCGCCGTAATACCACGGTTTATGCATTACACCAGTTATGGCAAATAAAACCTTATGGCGTTAAGATAACAATCAGTTTTGTAAAAATGCGCAACGACGGTAGTCTCAGATGTAAATTTTATCGATAATTGTGTTGTTGATGTCGCATCACTAATTCGATTGAAATTCGAAGATAATGTGTGTTCCGCTGTCAGTGGAAACTAGAGCTCTTTGAAATACTTTGAATTCGAAAATGGAACTACAATTTTCTCACTTTGAATTTGAAAATTTAACTACAATTTCCTTTATGAAATTTAACAATAGAAGTGTTCTCTTCTGAATTTAAAATTTGCTTTTGTTTTCTCTTTTTTTTTTGTTTTGTTTTTGTATGTTTTATTCGTGTGTAAGTTTTTGATCAAATGAAATTATGTTCTAAATTCAAATTATTTTTGATTTAATAAAATTTTCTTTTAACTTTATTTTGTAGCCCAATTAATATTATTAAATGGAAAACTATAATCGTCTTAGTAATTAAAACTTTGTAACTTTCGTAAAGTTCTGGAAACTTCTGGAAATAATTAGTGCAACGAAACTTTGATGATTAAAAAGACCGTTATTTATTCAAAGCAGATATTCAAATAAGTCTTAGCGTTTTAACATTTAACAAGGTCCCAAGTAAACTATCAGTTAAACCATTAAGTATCAAAGGAACCTTGTATATATTCATAATCTCTGAGAAACAACTAACCAGCAGTTTTTTTTTTACTGTTTTTCGTTACTTTTTTTGCCAAAAAATATTATTTTATCCCAGTATCCCACTAATATAATAAAGCTGAAAGTTTGTGAGTTTGTTTAGATGTTTGTATGTTTGTGTTTCAATCACGCTTAAACCTGTGAACCGATTCGGATGAAACTTGGAATAGGCGTAGATAGTGACCTGTAATAGCAAAATGTTGGTACCACGCGGGAAAAACCGCGCGCAGTAGCTAGTTTAGTAATAAAACATACTAACAGCACGCTCGCGGCTTCGCTCACCTGGTACCAACGTTTTTCCCCTTTTCACCCCTTAGGGGTAGGATTTCCAAAATTCCTAACTTAGGGTTCCCTTACACCATAAAAAGAATGTACTCTCCAAGTTTCAAGTTTCTAGGACTTATGGTTTAAGCTGTAAATAAATAAATAAATAATGCTGGACATTTCACACAGCATCATCTAGCCCCAAACTAAGCAAAGCTTGTACTATGGGAACCAGATAACTGATACTACTTATATACTTTTTGTTTGTAAATACATACATATTATACATAGAAACACCCAGACCCGAGATAAATATTTGCAGATGATACAAACATTTATCCCGCGGCGGGGATCGAACCCGCAACCTGCTGCGTCTCAAGTGGGCTTTCACCCACTGCGCCACAGAGGTCGTCAGATCTGAATACTATTAAAACTTTTTAATAAAAGTAAGTAAGTTCGTATGAGTCAGTGGCCAACTCTGGTGACGGAGTTTTTAGGCCGTCTTAAGGCTTCCGTCATGGCTTAATGACTTAAATAGCCGGGACCGACAATTTAACGTGCCCTCCGAAGCACGGAAGTGCTCGGATGAAAATGCCACTGGCGGTCACCCATCCACGTACGGACCGTTTCGAACGTTGCTTAACTTCGACGACCTATCAAGAACGACTAAGCAAGCACGACCACGAGCGCTTCTAAACTTTTTAATAAAACTAAGATATTATTCCGGTAACAAATTAAGATACTAAATCAGATAGCGAACTCATATCCCGTTAGTAATAACATCTATAACTCAACAGAACAGGTCTAGTTAACTTAGACTTTAGATAGATAGCCTAAGCTAGGGCTTAAGTTCAGAGTCAGTGGTGACTCTGACGGAGTTTAAGTTATTTCTATAAGTATCTATACATGTCAAAAAGTAAGTAAGTTCGTATGAGTCAGTGGCCAACTCTGGTGACGGAGTTTTTAGGCCGCCTTGAGGAATAGCCGGGACCGACAATTTAACGTGCCCTCCGAAGCACGGAAGCGCTCAGATGAAAATGCCACTGGCGGTCACCCATCCACTTGCAGACCGATTCGAACGTTGCTTAACTTCGACGATCTATCAAGAACGACTAAGCAAGCACGACCACGAGCGCTTCAATATACATGGTCTTTCATTTTAAACTAACTTAAATCAGGAATTGGGCTCAACAATAGGCACCTTCCGTTTAGGCTCACTTCATCGTAGACCTCATTCCTGCCTATGTAAGTTTCGAGGTCAAGAGTTCCCATTCATCATTAAAAAAAAAAAAAAAAAAATTTTGTATTGTTTTTTTTGTTTTGTTATGAAAATCTCGAGAAAAACAATAAATACCTTTCAATTGATTGTTGCTTCTTGTACAACTTACATTTTGAGCCGGGTTATTTGTCGAGTTTAGAACCGTTCAAGTTTTCATTTGCCGTCGAGTGGAGTGCTATCTTTCTATCTATCTATCCAGCCCGGTTGCACCCACTGCTGAGTATAGGCCTCCTCTCTATATCGCCACTCTTCTCGGTCCTGTACAGTCCTTTCCCACGCTTTCCCAGCTACATTAACGATGATCCGACCATCGGGCGGGTGGTCTGCCTCGTGGTCTTTGTGCATCTCTGGGCCACCATTTCGTAATTGCTGTAGTCCATTCTCCGTCTTTCCGTCTAGCAGGTGTCCTGCCCATCTCCACTTGCGATGCGCATACCTACGTCTACGACTTTGGTTCGACGTCGTATTTCTACGTTGGGTATGTGATCGAGGAGGGAGATGCCGAGCATGGCACGCTCCATGCTACTGGATTTTTATTTAGCAGTTTTTTTTACTTAAACTATCATGTCCCACTGCTGGGCAAAGGTCCCTTCAACTTCCACTCCTTGCGCTGCAAGGCCACGGTTTGCCAGTCCGGCTCGAATGCATCCAGGTCTCGCCACCTCTTCCTGGGTCTGCCGCGTCGTCTTCGACTGTCTTCAAGCACCCACTGAGTGACGAACTTCGCCCAACTTTATTATTTATTAATATTTATTAGTTACTTTATGTGATAAAGCCTTAATCTAGTTGAAACTATAAATTGCCGGAGGACATCCTGCCTAACTAGTTATGTACCTAGTAAATAATAAATTATATAAAGCAGATCAAAGTACTATATTTTACGTAAAAACCTTGACTCATTTAAGCCCTTTCTAATAAATAGACTCACAGTCAAATCTTTTGAAATATAACGGCTACTCTACATATTCGCCGAACTATTTGCCGAACTATTCGCCGAATTATTTGGATAGACGATGACAGGCGATGATACCCTCTACACGTTCGTTACCGTATGCATTCGTCTATCATCGCCGAATATGTAGAGGGTCCATAATATTCTCTTTTATATTAAGTAAGTAAGTAAAATTAAGTTAAAAAAAAATAACGACTTCAATGTTGCATTAGGGACACTCACTAATATCTTTTCTTGTTTTCTAGATCTCGACTCATTCTCCACTCATCTGTCATCTAAAAGTCGCGACCTGCCTTGAGATAAATAAATAAATAATGCTGGACATTTCACACAGCATCATCTAGCCCCAAACTAAGCAAAGCTTGTACTATGGGAACCAGATAACTGATATACTACTTATATACTTTTTGTTTGTAATACATACATATTATACATAGAAACACCCAGACCCGAGATAAATATTTGCAGATCATACAAAAAAAATCCCGCGGCGGGGATCGCACCCGCAACCTTCTGCGTCCCAAGCGGGTTTTCACCCACTGCGCCACAGAGGTCGTCGATATGTATCAAACAAAAAGTATATAAGTAGTATATCAGTTATCTGGTTCCCATAGTACAAGCTTTGCTTAGTTTGGGGCTATGAAATGTGAAATGTCCAGCATTATTTATTTATTTAATAATTATTATAATTTATTTATAACAAGTAGATAAAACACTTCAACAAGAATAACCGCGAAATAAAAACGATAGCCAGATAACGATACAAGGACACGAAGCTATTGTATGTAAATCTTGCGATAGGATGGGTGACCATACGTTTGGTTATCGCTGGATATCTTTTTTAACCAAAAACTCTCTAGGTGTTGCTTGCTCGTAAGTGAAGCAACGTTCTATGGATGAAAGTGGATGGCTGACTGCTAAGTCCTTCGGAGGGCTTTTTGTCAGTCCCGGCTAAAGTTATTAAGCCTTGTTCCACTCTGGACTTTGTTGACGGAATAAAACGTAAACAGGGTCACGACTGTGAAGGCACGGTAGACATTCTCTCAGATCTTTTATGTATTCCAGATCCTTTGAAGATGTCTTAAGGGGTAGTCAGAGGCATGTACAAATAAGTTAATATTTCATACATGAAGGCCAACAAGTTGGTCGATCTTTGCCGAAAATAACTGTGATGACGGTGAGAGAGATGGTGTCGGTGACGGTCACGTGAATCGCGACGCGATTTCGATGATTTTTTCCCATCTCAAAAATGCCCAACGCGCCTAAAGAAGTTATCACTTCAAAAACACAGTTCAATGACCTACCAGTCTTCATAACTACAAAAGTGTGGCCACCTGTCTCGCTACATGGTTTACTAGGCGTTAGTGCCTTGGCCAAGGGAAACTCATGACATTGGCGTAGGTTGGCTTGTTACCCGTCACGTTTTTATAAGCACTGTGTAAAAGAAACGCTCGTGGGCTAAGTTCTTGATAGCTAAATAAAATGTATAAATAAATAATGCTGGACTTTCCACACAGCATCATCTAGCCCCAAAGTAAGCAGAGCTTGTGTTATGGGTACATGACTGATATACTACTTATATACTAATAAGTACAAGATTTGCTTACTTTGGGGCTAGATGATGCTGTATGAAATTTCTAGCATTATTTATTTATACTTTTTGTTTGTAAATACATACATATTAAACATAGAAAACACCCAGACCCGAGACAAATATCTGTAGATCATACAACAAAGTCAAACATTTGTCCCGCGGCGGGTATCAAACCCGCAACCTACTGCGTCGCAAGCTGACCTTCACCCACTGCGCTACAGAGATCGTAATAGTTACTAATGTAAAGTTAATCTGACCGCACACTTGTCCGCGCCGTACGCGCCGCAGTCATTTTTCTATACAAAAAATGCTGATGACGTCAGAAAATGCGGCTATAATTATTATTGTTTAACTTTTTAAACTGTCGTGATTTGGTGACATTCCGTGACCACGGGCGCTGCAATGCGTCCGAAACGTCGGAAAAAAGAAATAATAACAATAGGTACGTGGTTTTTATTGTTTTTACTAAGTAATTGGCTGACTGTACCTATCTTTACATCGTTAATTAAAAAAAGTGATTAATTGCAAAAATCATATGCATCGAATACGGGTTTTCTGCAAAAATGGTGTTTATTTACATCTTTATTGAAAACTGATGGATGTACTGATGTTTATCAACAACGGTATAAAGTACAGTTAACTACAGAAGTTGATTAAAAGTTTCAGTTTTTTAATTTATTAATTGGCAAATTGTTGGCAGAGTTGGTTAGTGCCTTTACGATAAAAAGGTCGCAGGTTTGAATCCTGAGCATCATAACGAAATTAATTCACAGAAACTAAACGACAGGTATTTAATTTACATTTTAAAAAATACAATAGAATCAGTCTATCTAAGGATTGCTAAAAACGATCTATAGATCAACTAATTAATCACGATTGAGTCAATTAATTTCGGAAAATGAATATGCGCTATGATAACAATACTCAACGATGAAGGAAAACATCGTGAGGAAACGCTTTCTTTCCCAGTTTTTCCCATTTATTTCCCGATCCTGTGGGAAACAGAAAAATTAAAAAAAAAATGTTTTAGTGTCGTGTTAATAACTTATTTTGATATCATATACAAACCGTTCACAATTTAAGTTACATTATTATGTATATGTATTGATTGATGATAAAGAGGAAGTGAGTGTAGTCACGGGCGTTCCCTAGTTCCCGTAAAAGCAATACAGTGTTTTGAGCCTGCGCGCGCGCAGTGGGGCGTAACAGTTTTTGCGCAGACGTCGACATTTCCGTTTCAAATGGCTTGCATTTAGAGTAATAATTTGCATGGAGGTTTGAAAATTAATCAATAAAATTAAATATTTTCTTCATACAGTTATTATCTTGTTATGGTTCTGAGTGTTGGGCAACAAAAGTGACGGATGAACAAAGGGTGCACGTGGCTGAAATGAGAATGCTGAGATGGATGTGTGGAGTGACGCGAATGGACAGAGTAAGGAATGAGTATATAAGAGGAAGTGTTAAAGTGGCGCCAGTGAATGAGAAGATGAGGAGCAACAGGTTGTCATGGTATGGGCATGTAATGAGAAGGGAAGAATATCATGTGATGGATTTACGAGCAGAGGTAGGCCGAAGAAGAGATGGATGGATTGTGTGAAAGATGATATGAGTAAGAAAGGAGTGAGTGCTGAGATGACGGCTGATAGAGGGAAATGGAAGAGGAATACATGTTGTGCCGACCCCACATAGAGTGAGACAATTATTATCTTCAGACTATCAAAAGAATCTGGAATGTATCAGATAAATAAATAAATAATTTTTTGCCAAGTCAAAAGTACCCTAAACCGACGAGAATGTATGAAGAATGTAATGAGAGTGAATGAGGCGAAAGTTGTGTGTTAGGATCGTAGCGAGTGGAGATCCGTGGTCTCTGCCTACCCCTTTGGGAAAGAGGCGTGACTTTATGTATGTATGTATGTATAAATAAAATAACACGACTCAGCGACATAGTGAGTCAGTCGTGATGAATGAATGAAAATACTATATTGCACAATACACACCTTATAACTCCAAATGCAGTAGAAAAGAGAACCTTATTGCAATGCACAATGAGCGGTCTTATCGCTGAGAAGCTTTTGCTTAAAAAAAACATAAATGTACACACTACATATGCCTATTTAATTATTACTCTGCATTGAATATCGTGCGAGGTCGATCTGTAGATATATCCGTAGATAGCGTGAGAATTTGGTAAAGCTACTGTTTAAAATTTATTGTTTAAGGGCGCGTACTACCTCAAAACTGCTTCGACTCTGGATCATATCTATAAAAGTACTAGCTGCGCCCCGCGGTTTCACCCGCGTAAGTCCCGTTCCCGCGGGAATATCGGGATAAAAAGTAGCCTATGTGTTAATCCAGGGTATCACCTATCTACATACCAAATTTCAACCAAATCGGTCCAGCCGTTTTTGCGTGAAAGAGTAACAAACATCCATACATCCATACATCCATACTTACAAACTTTCGCCTTTATAATATTTATAGGATTGAACCAATATTATTGAAAAATATATATATTACCTATAGATATAAACTTAGAAAATAATCACAAACTTCCCTCTGAATTTTACTTAAAAACAAAAGTACTCAATAAATACTTTAGCTAGACTAGTAAAACTTTGTATCTAAACTCAGCTTAGTACACTACGTGGTCCCGTTGTTCCGAATTCTGATCTTTTTTTGTTTTTGTACTTTTAATTAGCTAAAAAGTGTTTTAGCGCCGTAAATAACGTTGCGCATCCATAGCTATGTACTCCTCACACGCCGAACAAATCACACTCGCTGTCCCGCTTACAAAATGGCGGTGTATTATAGGCTCTTAATATTTTGATAGTCTTCAGTTGTTGCCAACAACACACCCGTCTTCATGAGATGGAAAAACTGTATGCAATTGATGACAGCGCAGTGGGCGAAGGTTCGCTTGCGATGCAGAAGGTTGCGGGTTCGATCTTCGCGGGAAAAATGTTTGTATGATCTACAAATATTTGTCTCGGGTCTGGGTGTTTTCTATGTATGTATTTGCGAACAAAAAGTATGTAGTACCTAGTACCCATAACACAAGCTCTGCTTACTTTGGGGCTAGATGATGCTGTGTGGAAAGTCCAGCATCATTTTATTCTTGCATTCGCCTCGAAAAGGTCACGTGCGAGTCACGTGCTCACCGACACCGGGTTATTTGTCAAGTTAAGAACCATTCATGTTTTCACTTCTGTTGGCACTCGTGGAGTGTCACTGTTTTTTTGAAGCGCTCGTGGTCGTGCTTGCTTAGTCGTTCTTGATAGATCGTCGAAGTTAAGCAACGTTTGAAACGGTCTGTAAGTGGATGGGTGACCGCCAGTGGCATTTTCACCTGAGCGCTTCCGTGCTTCGGAGGGCACGTTAAATTGTCGGTCCCGGCTATTTAAGTCGTTAAGCCATGACGGAGGCCTTAAGGCGGCCTAAAAACTCCGTCACCAGAGTTGGCCACTGACTCATACGAACTTACTTACTGTTTTTTTTATTTATTTATCATTATTTAATTATGCAAACATTAAAAGGGTCATTGAACTAACAACCATAAAAGAACCAGTGAACGAATGAGTCAACGTTATTCCAGTTCTTGATTAACCGTAATTATTTATGTATGGTTAGTAAATACATGCAACGACTTACATAAACTAAGGTACTACATTAAACAAAATAGATATATAGATAGATAAACACTTTTGTACACACAAGAAACATAACAGGAACACAAAGTAACAAGTAGGTAAAAGCTAAAAGCGATCTCTTCCAGACCTTTGGATGGACTGGAAAAGAAAAACAGAAAAACGGTGGTGTGCAAAATACACTTAATTCAGTTGAGCAATCTTAGGATCGTGGAAAACGATCTATAGGTAGCTCAACTGAGGTGACAGTCGGACGATGCCCAAAACACTGACAGCTTTGTTACATTGAATGGAAATGTTGAAAGTGCATTGGTGAACACGAAATAATTTACAGTACAGCAGTTTTTTACGTGTAAACGGTCATTTAAGTCTTTAGCCCGTCTTATAGTAAGTGCGACGCTCGCTCGGCCGCTTAATGGCATCGGCTAACCCTGCGTCTTACGTGGGCGATCTGGGTCTGTCTGGGTGACTTCAAAAGCAAATTCAAACGTCAAAACACGACCCTAACCTAGGACCAAAGATTCCAAACCAAAAAATTGGCCCTTGAAGTCAGAAATCGTGGTAGGAAGCATCCGAATGTTCATCAAACGAACGAAAAGGTTGCTGGGAGTGGGTGCAGGCTGCACAAGATCGATCGCTGTGGAAATCTATGGGGGAGGCCTATGTTCGGCAGTGGACGCTAGATGGCTGAGATGATGATGAACGAAAACCTCTAAACCTCTAAAGTCTCTAAACCGTCTACGAAGGTAGGCCGCTGCAGGTATAACTTAGTCAAATGGGGTTATCCCACAGACATAGATCTTGATCTATGTCTGTGGGTTATCCTGACGTAGTTCAGTGCGACTGCGGAGTACCACAGACCATGCAACATCTGCTGTGCTGTCCGTAGTGCCCCAACACCTGCACCTTGCGCGACCTGAATGACGCCACGGATGTTGCAGTGTGGTCAACTTCTGGGCCCGAAAAATTTGATATAATTATGGAACCATCGACACGATGAAGAAGAAGATGAACGAAAAAAGGAACGCGAATACGAAGCGGTGCGGCGGCGGAAACAACAAACAGTCGATTTACTATTGAAGTGTGCGTAAGCTGCGGCGCGTATTGAATTGAACGCGATCAGAATTTTTGCGAATTTTGACACTATGATTGGAGATATTAAAAATGGTAAGGAAATATACAGGGTGTAAAAAGACGTCTACCGAAGCCGAAAGGGGTAGGTACAGCATCCCGATAGACAACCAAATCCAAAAGGATTTTCCGAAATAATATGCACTAAATCCGGAGAAAACAGCGTTTGAAGAGTACTGTTTGCGTATGTTTTGGGCGCGTTTTTTACGTAGATTGCTGGATTTTGAGTTTTAAATGTTTTTTTCTTTTATAAATGAAATTATTAGGTAGGTATGGTCTTATTATGTTGTAATAGTAGTAAATAGCCGAAAATAACATAGAATGACGAAGCTAAGTCAAAAAAAAATTTTGAGTTTTTTTTCGCTAAATATGTTTAGAATCATGGTCTGATTACAACCCCTCAGTTTTCGGTAGCAGTATTTTTACACCCTGTATAGTACCAATCCGCTAATCTATTCTCAAACTAAAGTTTCTCAAAACTAGTACTCACCCCAAAGCCACCCAACCACCTAACCTCTGCCAAGCCTCCTACAACTTAGGCTCGGCAATCTGGAACCGTGAGCAGCACCGGGGCGCAAAAAGAACACCTTCATTTGATTTGACACGTGTTTCGCCCCTCCACTGAGCATCCTCAGGAATAAACTTGACTACCTTCGTGCAGACGCAGACGTCTTTTTGTTCGGCGCTCGTAGCGACAAGTCGATAGCGATGGACTTCCGCAAAGTCACGCATGAATCAATTCAATAACTATGATTTGATGTAAACTATGTAGGACAATTCGCACGCACGGAGGACAGACTCGCCGCGCGCCGCATCGCATCGCTTCGCTACGCAATCGCGTTCGCGTCAAGTCGCTCACGTAAGACGCACTTAGCAAAACAAACTAAAAATTTGCATAGTGTCGCTCTTTGACTTAAGTAAGTAAGTTCATAAGAGTCAGTGGCCAACTCTGGTGACGGAGTTTTTAGGCCGCCTTAAGGCCTCCGTCATGGCTTAACGACTTAAATAGTCGGGACCGACAATTTAACGTGCCCTCCGAAGCACGGAAGCGCTCAGATGAAAATGCCACTGGCGGTCACCCATCCACGTACGGACCGTTTCGAACGTTGCTTAACTTCGACGATCTATCAAGAACGACTAAGCAAGCACGACCACGAGCGCCTTGATTGATGTAAGAAGAGCTCTTTGACTTGATGTAAGAGATTGTCTACCGTGCCTAGCTACAGTGGTCGTGTTTAAAATGCATCCTTATTTATTTTACTATCTGTACTATGATTTTATCTCAACGTCTGTGTACTATGTACATATCTATGTACTTCCTGCAATAAAATTACCTCTAGTAATAAAATCTGTATACATTATTTATGGACAATATTCGTATGATCTAGTTATTTGTCTCGGATCTGGGGGCTTTCTATGTATGTATTTAGAAACAAAAAGTATATAAGTAGTATATCAGTCATGTAGTACCCATAACACAAGCTCTGCTTACTTTGGGGCTAGATGATGCTGTGTGAAAAGTCCAGCATTATTTTCTTAAAAAATATTGACTATAAGATGGGTGACCGCCAGTGGCATTTTCATCTGAGCGCTTCTGTGCTCCCGGCACGTTCAATTGTCGGTCCCCGCGGCCTTAAGGCGGCCTAAAAACTCCATCACCAGAGTTGGCCACTGACTCATACGAACTTACTATTATCCTTATTTCTTTGTGATATTTTATAAATAAATAATGCTGGACAATTTCACACAGCATCATCTAGCCCCAAACTAAGCAAAGCTTGTACTATGGGAACCAGATAACTGATATACTACTTAAATACTTTTTGTTTGTAAATACATACATATTATACATAGAAACACCCAGTCCCGACATAAATATTTATAGATCATACAAACATTTATCCCGCGGCGGGGATCGAACCCGCAACCTTCTGCGTCTCAAGCGGGCTTTCACCCACTGTGCCACAGAGGTCGTCAGGTCGTCACTTATGAATCAGTTGAAAAACATCTCAGCTATTTCCTGTATATATTTATTTATCACACCTGCTCTATGACGTGTGGTTCAAAGTTCAGAACATTATATAAAGCACAGTAGACATCCACATTTAATTCATTTTAAGGTTCAAGGGAATTATTACCGTCTGCCCCAACAAACTGCCCCCACGCGGTGGCAGACCGTAACTTTGGCCCACCCCCCGTGGGTAGTGAGAGACACGTCCAATTGTACCTACGGACTAAGATATTTGGAAATTCTCACTAAATATTAGAAAAAAAACGTAAACAGGGTCACGACTGTATCCCCAAGGCGCGGTAGACATTCTCTCAGATCTTTTATATTCCTTTGAAGTTGTCTAAGGGGGTAGTCAGAGGCATGTACAAATACATATTTGATACATGCCCACATCAGAAGTTAGTATTCCATACGTGACAGGTTGCAAGCCCATCGCCGCCTATAATACTAACTGGTTTCCTCACGATGTTTTCCTTCACCGTTTAGCTCGAAATTTTTACGAAACGCAAAATCCATTGACGGCCGGGATTCGATCCCACGGCCTTCGGATTGAAAGTTGAGGTACAACCCCATTCAGCCAACACAGCTTTTTTACTAAATATATTTGTCCTATCATAAATATATCCTGTTTTTGATTACATTATCAGTCAAAGGAAACATAAAAGATGAATTTCAATACAAGTAGCTGACTTATTGAAGTAGACTTAAATAATACTAGGCTTTTGCGTAACTGAAGAGCGAGACAGATATAGCGACGCAAACGAGTGCGAGCGAGATAGCACCGTGCAGGTTTCAAGGCAATCAACGTTTACCAAGTCGTTTTCCATTTCAAACACTACAAATATTTTATTAGTGAATATAGACTTTATGGAGTAGAGGTAAGGTCGGTTTTGGTTTGAGCGGCACATTTTCTTGATTTCCAAGTACTAGGTAAGCTCTTACGAGCTATGTTGTCCTGGTAGTTGTATTGTGTGAATATCCTTTCGTATTGTTTTAATTCGTCCTTTTGCAAATATATTATAATATTTTTATATTATTTTGTTGATCATTTCGGGACTATGATATAAGAAACTATTATTATGTATGACACTGAAAATATCAAAAAATAATTCTGAAGTTTTGAGTTATTTGGTGACTTGCGAAGCGCGTTGATATCCTTTGTTCGTAAAATTAAGTGAAATTCAATTTCTCATCATAATTTTGATCTTAGATCTGAAATTAAACATTAGAAATTAAGCTTCATACTGGCAAAAGATTAGCTATCCATAGATCGTTTCAATGATCCATGTTCCACTGTTGGTTTTTTAAAGTTGTCCAATTAATGTTGCATTTCATTCAAGATGTTTACACACTGTTTGCAAAATTTTGTCGATGTAAAATATGCTGTTGTAAAAAGGGCGTAACTGATAATTTATTAATTTCGTCCCTAGTGTAGTACAACACGTTCACACATGGCCGCAGTCACACCGAAATGAACACACGAACACATTTTTGTAACATGAATCAATAGGGCAATAAATATATTTGTATTTGTAAATGAAGTGAATTATCTTTTTACGTATTCCTTTGAAGATTTCTAAGAGGTAGTCAGAGGCATGTCCAAATATGTTAGTAAATTAATATACGTATTTATTTATTGTTACTATTTCGGTGTAAGTGATACCTTTGAACATGGGTGGAGTTTTAAAATCTCTTCATTCTTGAAAAAAGTTTTAAGCCCGAATGTTTTTTAATTATAAAACAGCTTTCATTTAATTAATTATGCTTTTTCATTATTATTTAGTTTTGTAATTAATTTAACTAGAAAAAGTTGAACCGGAATCTACTGATAGCTATATGAATGACTGAGTGACAGAAGTTGACATAAAAATAGTCTTATCCTATAAAAAAAATCTCTCTACATTATATCGTAAAGAACAATTGCAAATTCAAAGCAATGCCAATGATAGCCAAAGCATCAAACTAACATAACTAATATCAAAAATAATAAAACAAAGTAAAAAATAAAAGACGGTTCATCAAACGGTAAAACAATTTACAACATTCCACATTTAAAAATTCATATCAGATACAAAACAGCCGAATTCCAACATTCTTAATTCAAAAATTCAAAATATTATCTCACCTTGTCTAATTACCTCTGTGCAGTGAGCAAGGAACGATAAAAGTGGATTTAACACAAGGTCAGGCATAGCGTGTAACGGAACGTGTTATTTTGATTTATTTTTCAGCTTTGGCCGAGACATCGCTTGCATTCTGCCAGTACTACATATAACCAAATAGTTTACAAACGAAAGTTATCACGTGAACATTATTTTTTTTTTAGTAAGAAGTGAATAAAAAAACAATGAAAAGATGAGATTGTTTCTCAGTCATTAACATTTAATGTGCATGATGACTAAATTTAATGAAAATTAAAAAAAAAGTAACCCTTATTGTAAATCTAGGACACACTACGCTTACTAGATTTTGCGTGTAGTACTTACAAACATACAGAAAAACTTTCGCATTCATAGTAATGATTTTAATAATATCAAAACACGTTCCGTTACCGACCTTACCAAAATGCACTTACAAATTAATATTTCGTTGCTATGTTGTATAAGTACCGTTGGCAAATACTTTTTACGCTCATATCAGTTGAATCGGTTTTTGTACTCTACGCAACAGGCCGCCAAGCGTGGCCTTTTTTTGTTACTCAGCGAAATTTTATTAATTACTCTATTTCGATTAATTTCTTTTGCTAATTAAGGATTTGGATCGTAACTGTTGAGACAGTACTCGTACATTGTTGTCTAATTATTTGCACGAAGTAAACAAACATTGAATGAAATGCTGTAAATCTTTTGTAGTGTATTGTATAAAAAAAGGGAATCACTTCTATTAGACATTCCTTTTTCAAAAAATATTCAAGTTTTCAAATTAGAATTCTATTTTCAAATTTAAGAAAGACTTGCTTCAATTGAAGGCACAAAAGAATATCGTTCGAATTTTAAAAATTGAAAACGAAACTACATTTTCGTTCGAAATTTAAATTTCAAATTCTCACTTTTACTTGTCTTGTCCGTCGTTGCATTTTTATCCGAATTCATAATTAGAACATCGTATTCATTTTGAAATTATAATCTTGCAGTATTTGCATAAGTCTGCGAGCCGAGTCGACGAGAGAAAGTGGTACATTTTTTCAATGTAGGGTAAAACAACCTGTTGCGGCACTCGGCACTGACTTTTAATTGACATTGATTAAAGTGTACACGGTTAAAGGTAAAAGGTACGATTGTCCGTGAACGTCGGTTTTTTGTTTAAACTTTGTTTTGTAAATAAAATACAAGTTTTGTGTTTTAAGTTTTGTTTTTAGTAATTTATTAATCATCTATCCGTCGCGGTGTTACCCGCGGGTCGCGGAAAACATCACTTAAAACCAGGATAAAATATAGCCTATGATCAGGAATAATGTAGGATTCTAATGGTGAAAGAGTTTTACAAATCGGTCCAGTAGTTTCGGAGCCTATTCAATTCAAACAAACTAATCTTTCCTCTTTAGAATATTAGTGTTGATAAAAAGTACGTTTTTTTTACCAAAAAATAACATCATCATCTCCCTGCCCTTCTCCCACATTACGTGGGGTCGGCACAACATGTGTTCTTCTTCCATTCTCCTCTATCAGCCGTCATCTCAACACTCACTCCTTTCTTACTCATGTCATCCTTCACACAATCCATCTTTTCTTTGGCCTACCTCTACTCGTAAATCCATCAAAATTTATACAAAAAAATTACAAAAGTAAAAAATATTAGTAAATTCATAAATTCATAATCTATGGTTTTTAATATTTTTAATATCGCAAAAATAAAAAAAATACATTAAAAAGAAGCAAAGTTGACTCGTTAACGCACAGTACTTGAATCGGGGCCAAAGGACCCGCCCGTTTCATTCAATACCCGACTGCCTTTGTATGTCGTCATACTTTCGATGCGCGATATTTTACGATGTCAATTTGTCTTTTTTCGATTAAAACGAGTCTGAAACACTAAATACGGAATCTTTTCAACCCGTTTCGGTTATTTTTTCGAAATTATAAATAAAAAAATAATGCTGGACATTTCACACAGCATCATCTAGCCCCAAACTAAGCAAAGCTTGTACTATGGGAACCAGATAACTGATATACTTTTTGTTTGTAAATACATACATATTATACATATTTGACGACCTCTGTAGCGCAGTGGGCGAAGGCGCAACGCAAGAGACGCAAGAGGTTGCGGGTTCGATCCTCGCGGCGGGACCAATGTTTGTATGATCTACAAATATTTGTCTCGGGTCTGGGTGTTTCTATGTATAATATGTATGTATTTACCAACAAAAAATATATAAGTAGTATATCAGTCATCATAGTACCCATAACACAAGCTCTGCTTACTTTGGGGCTAGATGATGCTGTGTGAAAAGTCCAGCATTATTTATTTATTTATTTATAGAAAACACCCAGACCCGAGACAAATATCTGTAGATCATACAAACATTTGTCCCGCGGCGGGGATCGAACCTGCAACCTTCTGCGTCCCAAGCGGGCTTTCACCCACTGCGCCACAGAGGTCGTCGAAGCATTATCACTATACTCTGATCAACTGAGAAAGTATTCTAGGAAAAGTCGCTTGAGCGTGAGATTTGAGGAAAAATGATGATGAAATTCATTGCTTGATGGCGTAAGTTGTAGGTTCGTGTTGCTGGTTGTTTCTTGGTCCACAGGGATTGAAAAGAACATTGGTACTAAAAATTAAAAAAAAAAATACACCTTTGTTTTTTAATTACAAAAAAAATTTTAAACATGGTCTCGGCGTCTGTTACTGATCACATTTATGTAGTTAAAACTCAAAAAATGAGAGAAAAAAATTATAACCTCAAAAGGAGACGAGACGAGTCAGACATGGATTTATGATAGCTACTGCGGTTTTACTGACTGGGGATGATACGAGAGAGTTACAATGAGAGTGCGAACGCGATTGTTGTCTGTAGTACTTATTTGTACAGTTTTCATTTTTTGTTAGGTTTTTGTTGACAACCTCGATAACTTTGTAAAAAAAAAATTGGTTGTCTGTAAAGTCGGTTTACGACGATAGTTGAACGTGACAACGTTTGTGCCTCTTTGTCGCTCGTTCCGCGCTCTCGCTTGCACTTCAAGCCTTACATGGAACGCCTCAGAGCGAGGTAACGCCGTGGTAACGCCGCATTTTTTCGTGCGTGCAGCCGGCTCTATCGAATTATAACACGTTGTCACGTCAATAAAATCTGACCATGCCATTATCATTTTCTGCATCTGCTGCAACTGCACAAAATTTTTGGTAGTTAAAAGTTTGTTTATGTCTTAGTTTTACCGTCGGTACTAATGGTTCATTGATAAATGATTATTTTTATATTTTTCATAAAAAAAACTATTAAAACTTGCCATGGAAAATCCCAGACACTTTTTGCTCAGTCGCTTCGTCGGGTTGACGTCAACATTCTAAATATGAATCATATAAATGTAATCTCGTGTACATACTTCATATTTTAAAATTCATTCCAATTTTAAAAATGTGCATTTTTGAATTGAATTAACATTCATTGTTTCTATTAATTCGTTATATTTACCAAGTTATTTAAGAATATCACACACTTATAAAGCTGAAAGTTTGTGAGCTTGTTTAGATGTTCGGATATATGGATGTTTGTGTATCAATCACGCCTAAACGAGTGAACCGATTTGGATGAAACTTGGTATAGGCGTAGGCGTTGACCTGGAATAGCATATAGGTTATTCAAAATGTTGGTACCAAGCGGGCGAAGCCGCGCGCAGAAGCTAGCGTAAAATATAACGAACAAACTGATATACACCAAAGAGGCAATCTATTTCTTCCTACACTAAACGCTATAGTGCATCCTTTCAGCTAAACAGTGGCACTCCACGAGTGCCAGCAGAAGTGAAAACTTTTTTTTTTATTATTATATAGGTCAGCATTTGACCTCACTCTGCCTGATGTTAAGCAGTAGTGATGTCTAAGATGGAGCATGCTTACCTAGAAGGAACCTATTTACTCTTGATTTGAAGACCCCTTAATTGAACGGTTCTTAAGTTGACAAATAACCCGGTGTCGGTGAGCAGTCACGTGACTAGCACGTGACCTTTTCGATGCGAATCTAAGAATTTTTTCTCATCTCAACTGCCAAACGCGCCTAAAAAATTTTTCACTTCAAAAAAAGCTGCCAGTGGCAATTTTATCTGAGCGCATCTGAGGGCACGCACACACAAATTGTTGGTCCCGGCTGGAAGCCTTAAGGCGGCCTAAAAACTCCGTCACCAGAGTTGGCCACTGACTCATACGAACTCACTTTTAACACGTTTTGGATAAAGTCGATCAAGCTAAAAATTGCTAAAATTTGCTCAAATTATAATGAATTTAAAGAATTTTGTTTCACAAGATCTAGCAATTTTGTTTTCGTTTGCAACAACAATAACAAATATTTAAATATCGTTATGCATACCAACCATTGTATAACATAATATTATACAATTACGTAAAATATTACAAATAAAGACTTTTCATAATGACCTTAACATATTGTATTCAATGTATCAAAAGCAGCTTCTATTGCTAGAGTATTAGAGTTGTTTATGTTAAGGTGTTATGGCTAATGAGGAAGTTATATTTAGATGTTTGTGTCAATACAAAAACAGTTTAGTTGAGAAAATAGTTTAAAGTAATATTCGTGTTTATTTAGTATTACTTATTTAAAGTTATGGTGTTTTTATAAAAAAACCATGTCACCTACAAAGAGAATTATTGCCACATTTTGGCTTGTAAAGGATGTTTAGATAACAAAATTGCATATATACATTTAAATAAGTGATAGGTACTTAAAAAGTTACCCTAGTTACTATGACTTACCTAAATATTGAATCGTTAAAATCATTGTAGAAAAACACAAAATAAAAAAAAAAACCGATTCTTCGTTTTATGATACCCCAAAGCAATAAAATGCACAACTAGCTTCACAAAAACAATGTCATAAGATGCAAGTGACGTATATCAAGATATGACTCGTTCAATGTGCAGTATATTAAGACACTAATTAATGTTTTTTTAAACCTATTAGAACATGCTAATGCTTAATAACAAAAACTAACGTGCTGTCTGAATGATAATTATAATCCTATTATGTACCTACTTGAGAGTCTATACTATTGAACTAACTTCGATTGGCTTTCCACTGGAGCTTGACTAAGATAAGTTCGTATGAGTCAGTGGCCAACTCTGGTGACGGAGTTTTTAGGCCGCCTTAAGGCCTCCGTCATGACTTAACGACTAAATTCATTCCTCGTTCTTGCCTATCTAAGTTTTGAGGTCAAGAGTCGACCCATTCATCATAAAAAAATACCCGGGGCCGATAATGTAACATGACCGAAGCACAGAAGCGCTGTTTATAATTTTTTCGGTCACCCATCCAGTACGTTGCTTAGCTTCGACGATCTATCAAGAAGAACACAAACCACGAGGCATGATGTTGATGATGTAAGGGTTAGGTCAATAGTAATGATATATTCCTAACGGCCCCACTAAATCTCCACTTATGGGGTAGATGTGAATAAAAATTCCCAACGGCCCCACTAACCTTACATTGGCCTGCCCTTATCCCGCTCATGCGGGGTCAGCACAACATATTCTCCTCTACCACTCTCCCCTATCACTCGTCATCTTCGTATCCACTCCTTTCTTACCCATATCTTCTTTCACACAATCCATCTTTTCTTAGGTCTACCTCTACTCACATATCCATCCACATTCATTTCCATCACCCTTTTAGTTATGAGTTACTAAAAACTACCTAACTACTTACCCACTAACCTAGGTTTGAAAAAACAAAAATAAAAGTTAGAGTCATGTGTCATGGTTCACTGATCCGCACATGATATTTTTTGTGTTTTTTCTTTATTCATAAACTTTTTTTCACTTACTTATAATTGCATCCAATCATTAAACTAGTTTTATGTCATAATGCGTTAACGTTTTATAATTTATTATGAATATGATTTTATTTTAAGCACCTAGGTAAACTACTTAGTTGTTTTATAAACTTTGTTATCGAAAAAACTTACTAGTTAAGGACGTGTGAGTTTTTTTTATAAAAAAAACTTTTTATTTAATTTTTATGTAATGCCCTGCCTATAAAAGCGTTATGTTAGTGTTTTTTAAATTGTGTTTTTAATAGATGCAGTTTTTGTGTATTTTTCCCTCCACTACTAACAAAATCCGCTGTCTTTTTTGTTATTTTAAGTAGTATCTTTATTTAATAAAAAATGTATCAACTAGTGATGAAATAATGAACTTTACCGGTATTACAAGTTATTTGATCTGTAGGTTAACTGCATGATTCAAAGTTAAAATGTCAAGGAAACACACGTGGGATACATTTTTTTAATTAAACTTACTTGCAGTATCAAGTTTTTGACAAGAAAAGAGTTATGAAGAGATATTTTCTCTTCATCTGTTTTTTGTTTACAAGAAAAAGTAAAAAATAGAAGGTAATGTTTCATAAAAAGTTGGTCCGCTCACCCTTACCAAGTAAAAGTATGGAAAGATTGAAAATAAAGTTTTTTTTCCCAGTTTTTTTATTATATTGTGATCATAAAATAACCAGGGCGTACAATTTTTCGAAATAGAAGCCACCGTCGGAAGTTAAGCTAGTAAAAGGCACATCACAACGTAATGTCGTTTTTATGTGCGCTTAATAACATTAAGTACTTATTGCTTTTTAATCAACTCCGCGTGCGGGCTTGCATATTTTAAGCATCCTACTTTGTACCACTAATACAAGTTATTAAGAAATTTTAGTATGCAAATATCTACTAAAAAACCAAAGTACGTAAATGTCAACTTGCCTGGAGGAATATGGGAGCGCTAACCCTACAGATTCCTTATTTCCAATTTCAAAAATAGAATTATGTCTGTATCGAAATTTAAAACTTATTGTAATGCATTCGATGAGACCACAGATATAAAAAAAATGAAGAGAAAATGAATTAAATAGATATGACTAACCATGAAAAGTATGACGTACATTTGTCGAAGATGATGATATAAGTGGAATATATAGACTATACTAATGCGGCAAAGTACCTATTAATGATTTCCAACGCAGTTTTCGCAATACACGTCAATGTCACCCGTCAAAGTCAAACGTGAAACCCAAACTTTTGAAATTGGAACAAATCTCAGCGGCGGGCACTCGCGGGCCGTAAGTAGGAAGTCCCGATTAACGGTAATACGCTCAAGTGACGTTCGTCCTAACCAGCCACACTTGACCCCTCAGTCTCTTGAACCCAGGTGGATTTTAGGCGGGCACCACCGGCTTCGGGGGTCAAGATGCGCTGGTGGGTATATTGGCTCGATTGGCCTACCGGATGCTTGCTCAAGACGGTTGCCGTGTTACTAGCTGGTATTGTTATTTGTAATATTTGGTATGCAATGTCGGTCAAGTCTAGATCTTACACCTTGATTGTAAATATAGCTATCTATAAGCAGCTACTGCGTAAGCGAAGCTGCGTGTAGTATGTAGCCCTCCATAATCCTACCATGCAAAAGTTTAAGAGGATGGATGTACAGATTTTTGTTAATCTCTCATGCAAAAAGTATCTACTGAATCGATTTGTATGAAATTTTTAACGGATTATAGTCTAACAAACAGACTTTTATTTCGGAAAATAGGAGTATGCGGATAACTGATAGATATAATATCAAGCAATGAGAATTTAAACCGAATTTTAAAGTATCAGAAACGTCAACTTGTATGTATGACAAAAACCCATAGCTTTGCAACATATGATTTTTGCATGAAGAAATTTATTTTTACCGCCTCAAGAATCAAACTTTCTGGTTTGCCGCCAAAGAGGTCGATAATCTTTTAATAAAAAAGCAAGTTTAAAAATTACAAGCAGTTTTTTCAAGAAACAGATCAAAGACAAGGCGCTTTCTATATTTAAAATTTTAAATAGTTGCTTTATTGACTTTAAACAGCAAAACAGAGTACGGGACTACAACTTAGCTCTACCGACAAGAAGTAAATACTGTAGTCTATAATTTTAGGTTCAAACAATGAGTAAAAAAAGGGCAATTTTCATAATTTTGCTTTACAAGAACAGATCTACATTATTCTAGATTTTTTTTAAAGTGCATACCAAGGTACACCTTGTACTGTAGCTGATAAAAACTTTGCTTTAGTGATGTTGGACAAAATCATTCACAATTCATCAAAGATAACTTTTTGAAGTGAAAACTTTTCGTTTGGCAGTTTTGAGATGAGAAAAAATTAATTTCGTCTCGAAAAGGTCACGTGTGAGTCACGTAACTGCTCACCGACACCGGGTTATTTGTCAAGTTTAAAACCGTTTCTGCCGGCACTCCTGGAGTGTCACTTTATTTTTCATTCTTTTGACAGCAAAATGCTCTCTGCAAAATATTGACATGGTCTAAACATAAAACATAAAGGACATTGCCCATTTTTGTCTACGGAGCCGTACCAACTTGCGTCAAAGGCTCATAATTTTTTTTTTATCAGTAAATTAAACAACCCGCCGTGGTGGTTCCGGCATAAGAATAGAACCCTCCATTGCAACCTGTGGATGTCGTAAGAGGCGACTAAGGGAAAAAGCAGGGGGATGGGCAGCAGCATCCCCCCCCTTACCTAACAACTAGTATAGTGGAAATCTATGGGGGAGGCCTATGCTCAGCAGTGGACGCTAGATGGCTGAGATGATGATGATGATGAAATTAAACAACAAACGTACCTAATTGTTGAAAAGCAATGCGCAAATTGCCTCTGACCAATCTCTTACCCCCGGTTTCTATATTCAACGGACAGTCGTAGGTAAGAGCTACGACTCGTTTCCACATACAAAAGTTTGACAGCTAGAAATCGGCGGTAAGTGAGCTGTCAAACTTTGTATGTGGAAACGAGTCGTAGCTCTTACCTACGACTGTCCGTTGAATATAGAAACCGGGCATTAATGGAAATGTCTCTCGCGCGAGATCGATATATCGAATATTTTTTTTTTTTTTTAACAATGCTGTGCATCAAAATGTATAAGATATCTTCAAATCAATATTATGACTTTGATTAACACCAAATAAAATGTACGGCCCTAAACAGGATTACCGCCATAGAGTTCGTTATCTCGATATTGCGCAATCGATAGAATCGTACCAATTAGTATGATCGATTTGTTTTGGTCTTGCCATAAATCATAATTTGTACCACCTGCTGTATGATCCCTTTAGATGCTAGTGTTTTGGAGGCGGTAATTTAGGATTCATCTTATCAGTTACTATAAACCTGTACATTTTTATGATAATTTACAGCATCAGAAGACAACCTATGCTTACACCTAACAAGACGCTGTACCGTCTTACCATAGAACGTGACATAAAGTTATTCCACCGAATAAATCAAGAATAACCATACATTTTGACAGTTTACACTCCGGAATAACTTTATGTCACGTTCTATGGTAAGACGGGTAGGTAGTAAATAAATAATGGTGGACATTTCACACAGCATCATCTAGCCCCAAATGGGAACCAGATAACTGATAACTTAAATACTTTTTGTTTGTAAATACATATAGTATATATAGAAACACCTAGACCCGAGATAAATATGCAGATCATACAAACATTTATCCCGCGGCGGGGATCGAACCCGCAACCTTGTGGTCCCAAGCGGGTTTGCACCCACTGCGCATAGAGTTAGTTGGATATTGAGATACATACCTAAAATCGTGCTCCTTGTAATATCGTGACAATGGCGAACTGGCTTAAATTGAATTAAACATGCCTGTGTTACTACATTTAAAAAAAAAATAAAGTACAAAGAACGTCCAACTAAAATGAAAAATACAAAAGAAAACTACGAAATACGAGAATGTACTATTCTCAAAAGCTTTCGTATTTTTACGAAGATTTGTGACTCGTTAAAGCAAAAACAACACAATGGATTTGGATAGGTTTGTTGGCCTAGGTACTACTATGGCACACGCTCAAGTAACTTTTTATTTCTAACTAGTTTTACATCAAAAAGTACTTGTACCTATCTATTCAAAAGTGACATGCTTTATTCAGTCTAAAATTATTTCTTTTGTAATAATACCGCATCCACAGTAGCAGTGTTCCACACCTCAAGCCCACAAACGAATGACTTCACAAGTAATTAACTACTAATGACTTACACAAAAAAGACATCAAAACTTTTCTATCAATCATTTCTATAACGAAATTATTCTATGGAACGAATGGAAGAATAAAACTCACTCGCTTGATTCCAAATTTGAATTTGTACTACGAAATTTGAATTTCGAAATGCTGGGGTTATGGGCTTTTGTTTTTTTAGTAGAAGGTTACTGTACTGGCCATTGATAAGTCGGTAAATGCAAATTTGCAATTTTTTGACGAAAGTTTTTATAAAAATTTTGCCGCGAATTTTTCCGTGATCTCAATTTCCTTAATACTTCTTTCAATAAAGTCAAGGAAATTGATAAGATAGTTGTTTATGGAGTCTGATTATAAGAGTTTTATTTTAATTTCGTTACTGTTGTCCGACAAAAAAGATAATTTTTATACTTTGTTGTTGAAATAACAGACCCAAATCAAAATAAGACGGTGCCTTTTTGATGAAACCTGTGACTTACCAAATTATATTTACCATCAGGAAACCACGTTATCGAAATGTAAACCTTATCTCTTTAGTTTTAAGAGTTATATGAGATAGTATGGTTGGAAAGTTGAATAATAAAATGTTGTGTGCTGTCAAGTTTTTAGGAACCGGAAATGTCAAAACGTTAGTTTTCGACGTTCGCGTGATGCGCCTGCGCCGTGAATATTGTAACTGTTGTTTTATTATTTTTATGGGTTTTTATTGATATAAAAATATTAACACAGATATAATAATTTCTTGTTCAATATCCTGGTATTAACTTTTGTATATTTTTATTGATAAACTTTTTTATCATGAGTGGTTTACCTAAATACCTTTTAAGTAGTTGTATTATTACATACATACATACATAAAATCACGTCTCTTTCCCTGTGGGGTAGGCAGAGACCACGATCCTGACACACAACTTTCGCCTCATTCACTCTCATTACATTCTTCATACATGCTCGTCGGTTTAGGGTACTTTTAGTGCCCTTCTCCAAAATGTCGCCAATTTGATCCAAGAAGGTTCGCCTAGGCCTTCCCCTTCCAGCTGTCCCACGCACACTCGCCTTTACTATTTCTTAGTTGTATTATTTCTTGCTTATTTGTTCATAATTTTACTTGATAGAGAAACACTACATAGTCATACAATAAGCATTGATAAAATCTGGCTGATCGCAATTATATAGGTAGGACCTATTTACAAGCCTACGCATATATTTAGTGTTTAACCACACTTTACTAGACATTCTTCTTAGTTGTCGATGATATAATAATAAGAATGAATGAATGAATGAAAATACTTTATTGCACAATTCACACCTTATAACTACAAAATACAGTAAAAAGAGAACCATAATGCACAATGGGCGGCCTTATCGCTGAGAAGCAATCTCTTCCAGGCAACCTTTGGATGGAGAGGAATGTAAATGCATGGAAGATTGAACGGGTGCAAAATTAAAGGAACTTAAGGGTTATGATTTACACAATTAATTTCTTGAACAATATCGTTGCTAATTTGACCTAAGGACTGCCTACCAATTAGAGGTTGCCTGGAAGAAATCGCTTTCAACGATTAGGGCGGCTTTATCGCATTCCATTGTACTATGAACTTGTAATTGTTTTAAATGTTTTGTTTTTGTTAATTTCTTGGTGTAGGTACAATAGTGTTCATTCATTCATTCAAATGCTATATCAAAGGTTTTGTATTTGCTACCCACATGCTAGTTTCGTTCCTCGTGATGTTTTTCTTCAAAAACCTTACAAAGTTTAAAACTACGTGCAAAACAGTGTTGATAATCTCACGATAGTGAATAGTAAAGTTATAACATTTGTGCACAGAGCGTGGTTACCGAACGATGACGTCACGCTTCCATGCCCCGACACCACAAATCTAAATTGACCCCCCATCTCTCCCTTTCCCGAACAAAAACCAAACAAGTTCCGCCGACCACGGGTCTTCCTAAACTGGCTGTTAGATCAACGATTTGGAGTAGTTCTTTTCAAAGTTCGAATGTTTTTTAAATTGCTTTTTTATTGGGCTACAATTTATGGCGGCCAGTTGCCTTTTGGCGCCAAACGTCTTTTGTTTGTGGATTGTGTTGTAACCTTTTTTTCTTTTTTTTTCAGGTATGCTTACAAGCCTGTTGACACTTCGCGGTCCGGTAAGATAAAATGTGATTTGTTTATTGGTTAACTATTTTTACTGAGTTCAAATGATTTATTATTTCTTTATGGAATAGGTTAGTGGGATCAGTCGGGGACATCTTGCTTTCTATAGCATAAAATTGTCGGGTTACGTTTTTTTCATTCGTTCTCTCTTCTTCTTTTATTAAATGGCAACTAACTGTAGTATAAGTATAATTCTGCCAATGTCAAGTAGGAATAATGTATAATTCACGTCAGTCAGTCAGTCCTGTCAATTTAGTTTTGAATAAAACACGGCGGCTTGTTTCTTCAAAACTGCAACGGAAATCTTTCGTCAAATGGGAAATCTTTTTCAATACTCCCCCATTCCATTTTCCAAATCATCCTGCCAAGTATCCAAGGCTTCATTAGTAAAATGGCACCGAAATTACATAATAAAATCTAGTAAAACACGAGAAAAATAAAATAAAATAACAGAGCAACAAGCTTTTCCAAAAATGGCGAATAAAGTCCCCATTCGTTCTCTCATTTTTGGCTTCTGTGTTGACACTCATGCTAAGCGTATTTAGTCAAATATTGTGACATTTCCCTCCAAAATTAGAGAGCATTTATCTATTTATCTCACATCCTGTCCAAAACTGAATCCGTCCGTGAATTCTATTGAAAATGAATAAAGTATTTCGCCATTTTCCCACTAGCTAGCGTAGTTAATAGCCAAGATGGCGGCGTCACGGGTGACACACACGATAATGAAGGTTTAATCTTAAGTGTGGAATCGGCCTTAGATGCATCCGTAGTGATCTTGGCCTTAGGAAATTGTTTTTTCTATTGTTTTAAAAACAGTTATATTTTATATGAAACTGCATTTTTATTGTGTTATAAAAACAATTATACTTTTTTAATATCTTCTGTCTTAGTGTCAATGTGCCTAATTAGGTACCTATATGACTTAGGGTGCTCGCACAGTCCAGCCGAGCCGTACGCGCTGAACTGTAATTCAATAGAGAAAATGCTGCTGACGTCAGAGGCGAGCCGCATTTTCTGACGTCATCAGCATTTTTGTATAGAAAAATGACTGCGGCGCGTACGACGCTGCTAAGTATGCGATCAGGTTTATTGACCTACGTAATTCAACAAGGAGGTGTCAAAAATAAAACGTCGAAAGTTCACTTTTTTAGAAGCTTTTTTCGGCGGATTTTTAAAGTAATGCAGTATTAAATATTGTACGGAACCTTTTGTACAAACACTTAGGTACCTACTCGATCTTGACTGCTTTTTAAGACTAGAGCGTGTAACAACCCTCAAGTTCTTGCGATTAAGATAGGTATGTTACATTAAGTTTAAACAATAGCCAAGCCAATTAAATATATAATCACCTATTAACTGATCCTTAGGAACGTTCAAACCTATAAACTTCCAATAAAGGATTTAAAAATAAAAAATGTAAATAGTCTGATTGATAAGAATACAATTAATTAAAATATTCCATTTAAGACTGAATTTTGCTCGATAGAATTTTTACTGTCGCGCGACCTGTATAAGGTGGTAAGCGCGTTTTCAAGTTTTCAAACGATTACCGAATTGCTTTTTTCACACTTAACTGACACCAATTAAGATAATGAAGTAGGTATATTTAAGCAAACCAACTTTTAATTTTTTTGCTCATTATTTTTAAAACAATAAATAAATATACAGGATGTAAAAAGACTGCTACCGAAAACTGAGGGGTTGCAATCAGACCATGATTCTAAACATATTTAGCGAAAAAAACCGCAATTTTTTTTTTACTTAGCTTCGTCATGCTATGTTATTTTCGGTTATTTACTACTAGTACGACATAATAAGACCATACCTACCTAATAATTTCATTTAAAAAAGAAAAAAACATTTAAAACTCAAAATCCAGCAATCTACGTAAAAAAACGCGCCCAAAACATACGCAAACAGTACTCTTCAAACGCTGTTTTCTCCGGATTTAGTGCATATTTCGGGAAATCCTTTTGGATTTGGTTGTCTATTGGGATGCTTGTATAAATAAAAAAAAACCTAATAAAAACTATTTCTTTAAACTTTGATGTCTACTACATTTTGTCAGAAACTCTATTAGGTATGTAGGTAGGTATAATAATATGTTTTCAATGTAACTAGATACATAAACTAAAATATTTTACGAGTGAACCATTACGTAAAACTATTATGAAGTATTAATTAGGTGTAAATATTTAACTAACATCTCCATAACCTTCATAATTGTTAACTGACAGATTGGTATTCATTTTGATTTATCTGTCATTTTAGTAAATTATGTTTAAATCTTTATTTTATTTGTTTGAATTTAAATCCATAGCAGCCTAAGTAACAGACGGTCATTCATTCATTTCGAGTCAATGGTACTCATATAACTTTAGATCAGTATTCAACCACCTCTACAGCCTCTTCTGTTGCTAGGTTGAGCTGTTCCCGTGTGCAGGTGGTGGGGCACTATGGGCAGGGGAGCAAGTGTGACATTGTGTGTGTGGGGACCCCGCACTGGTGCCAAGTGGGGTATAATCGACGCAAACAAAGCCTTGTTATAAAGATCTGAGAGAATGTCTACCGCGCCTTGGGGATACAGTCGTGACCCTGTTTTTACAAAGCCTTGTTAGCGTCGATTATACCCCACTTGGCCAGGTTACTTCTACAGCGACCAACTTGGGTACGGAGTCTGTTGAGCGACTTGCAAGTCTGCCACAGACACACACAGTAGTAACAGACGGTAAAAAATATGTTTGTATGAGTCAGTGGCCAATATGGAAACGGAGTTTTCAGACCACATTAAGGCCTCGGCTATCACCGACAATTTGACGTAGCTACCCTCCAAAGCACGGCAGAACTCAGTCGATATTTTTTTTTATATTTATTTATTTATAACACCATTACAGAAACATATCAATGCGATGTTAAACCTAAACAAAGAAAACAATATAAGTAATATTGTTTTCTTACATTATTTAAAATATAAGCACTTATCTACTGATATCAAAGACTAATAATACAGGGTTATTTGTAAAACACCGGTAACCTCTCAGGACTGTATTACTATCATCATAAGGAACAACTTTTGTTCTATTATGCCACTAGCGGTCACCCATCGATATACTGACTGGTCGAACGTTGTGTAACTTCGACGATCTATTAAACGACCAAGCAAGATGGTAGCGCATTTTTTAGGGTTAAGTCACAAAATTCTTGCCCGCAGCGAGCCCGTATGTCAACTGCAACTATATTGTATTCTGGTGACGACAGATGTCCCCAATCGAATGTTATTGGTTTTTAATGATCGACGGACACGCGTATTGTGTTATGCTAATTTTATTTTATATAAATAAATATCCTATGATAGATATCTATACTAATATATAAAGAGGAAAGATTTGTTTGTTTGTTTGAAATTAATAGTTTCCGAAACTACTGGACCGATTTGAAAAATTCTTTCACCATTAGAATCCTACATTATCCCCGATGAACATAGGCTATATTTTATCCCGGGGAAGTGAAGTTTTCTCGAGGGATCGCGGGTAACACCGCGGTGGACAGCAGCTAGTCTTAAATAAACTGGGTTCTTCGTCTCGTATCACAGCGTGAACCAGTGTGGTGAAAGGTATGAGTATACTGAGTGTGCTAGAATGAAGTCTTTTTTGTGTTTTCAATCTTTTAGTTTCTACGCCTCACGATGTTTTTTTCACGGTATAGTGCAAGCTTCACTCTCCAATGGGTTCAAATTCAGTGAGTTTTGCTGTCTAAAAATGAATTTGTACAATGTCAGTAGTTACTCTCAAATGGTCAAGGATATGGTCAAGGTATGTTAAGATGGTTTGGGCATGTAGATAGGATGGATGACAGTCGTTTGACAAAGCAAGTGTATGAGGCGAGTGTGTATGGGACAGCTGGAAGGGGAACGTACGTGAACCTTCTTGGATCAAATTGGCGACATTTTGGAGAAGGGCACTAAAAGTACCCTAAACCGACGAGCATGTATGAAGAATGTGATGAGAGTGAATGAGGCGAAAGTTGTGTGTCAGGATCGTAGTGGAGATCCGTGGTCTCTGCCTACCCCTTTGGGAAAGAGGCGTGATTTTATGTATGTATGTATGTATGGTCAAGGAAAATATCGTGAGCAAACCGGAATAACATAGAAACCTAAAAAAAAACCTAACAAACACGTTGTCACTATACAGTGACACGTTGTCACTATACAGTGACACGTTGTCACTATACAGTGACAACGTGTTTGTAAACAGACCTCCTGCAATTATATGGATTTAAAAAAATGAAATTCTACAAATAACTTTTTCACGCCTTGATGTATTTGTCTCATAAAAATGTATCATTGTATTCATATTTTTACATTTTATTGTTGCATTTACAATTTTAGTTACATAAACAGTTCGACTTAGCATTGCTAGTCAATAAAAGCAATCAATTGGATTAAACTAAAGGTTAATTCATATTTTTATGTAATACACGTTTTAAGCCTGCTACACACTTATTAATTCCCCATTCTTACATCGGACTATGTCTTAATTCTTCTCTTTAGTAAACACCAATTTGTCAGGAATCGAGCATCTGCTATACCAGCTAACTCGGAAGATTACTTCGAAAATCCTCCAATTAACTCCATTCGTTAATTCCTGTTTTTACTTGCCACCTAGTAACTGACAGTTTAATATTTTATGGCAATATTTTGTGACATAATGACCGTCTTTAAAAAACTTCATAAAATAACGAATTGAAAACAATTCGGTTTTGTTTTTTATTTGTTGTAATTGAAAACAATTCAATTGTATTTTTTTATGTTTTTACCTACCTCATAAGTCATAAAAACAGTCATTTATGTAGGAACCGATTAAAAAATATTTATTTTCGTTTGAAAGAGTATTTTTTTTCCGTTTAGACTCATTTCAATTTCAAAAAATACCCCATATATATTAAAATAGAAGGTGATCGAGTTTTTTACGTACCAAGTAACATATTTCTTTGTGTGGTTATTGCCTTGACTGTATATCTGAATGTCGTGGGTTCGAATTCCAGCCAAATATCGCCAAGGCGTGGTAGACATTGTTTGAGATCTTTAGACAAGATTCTTTGATGGGGGAAATACACCCAAATCCATATTAACACGTATTAAGCAGTTAGTGATTCCGTGACAGGTTGCAAGCCCATAGCCGTATTCAAATACAAACTGGTAACGCCATTATTTTCACAGTTTAAAACAATTTCACTTATAAAATTTTCAAAAAAAGGAACCAAAAAAACTACAAAAAAATTATCAGCTTTTTTCAAAAAAGGAACTAAAAACGCAATCATCTATCAAATATCAAGACCCTGGTATTCCGCGCATAATGACGTATACAACAAAAATCATTTCTAAGCCTAGAAATGAATGAAAATATTTAATAGCATGCACAAAGGAAAAATTGACAATACAATCATGAATTATGTTTTAAAATAACAGTTTTGTCTGTACAAAATTTATTTACGCGCCGCTGACCGCCTGTGTGTGTGTGCGTCAGGATGTTTTGTGTGTGTGCAAGTATAGGATGCTTGTTCATGATTGATTAATAGTACTTGGCTTTCTAAATTTATGATGTGTATAGTATGTTTTTTAATGTTTATTTTATCTTCATTAGTTTTTGGAGTATTTTATTCTAATTGTCGTTTTGTCTTCATCTAGTTTTGTAAAAATTATTCTTATTGTAAATGTTACAAATGGGTTGATTTTCTGTATCAATCTATCTATATTCAGATAATGTTTTACAGTAGCATGTGCTACGTTTAAAAATAAACCAGTTTTAGGGTTCCGTATCCTAAGGGTTACGGACCTTATTATTAAGACTCCGCTGTTCGTCCGTCCGTCTGTCACCAAGCTGTATCTCATGAACCGTGATAGTTAGACAGTTGATATTTTTACAGATGATGTATTTCTGTAGCCGCTATAACAACAAATACTAAAAAACAGAATAAAATTTAAAATTACGGGGGCTCCCATACAACAAACGTGATTTTTTTTACTGTTTTTATAGATACGGAACCTTTCGTGCGCCAGTCCGACTCGCACTTGGCCGATTTTTTGTATTTTTCTGTAGGTAACTGCTAAAATATAATTATTATTGACTTTACTTTAATTTATTGTCCATAAAATGATTTAAATCATTTGTTTTATTAACTATGAATTTTTTGCTCTATAGATAAAAAAAAACTCGAGATCTTACCATAAAAGTACAGAATAAAAAAATTAAAACATCCTATATAACGTGTATGCACATCAATTATGGAGCCAGCGAACGGAACCGAGGGCGCTGCTTGCACCTAACATTCGGAGGTCATTCTTAGACAGCTAAAAATACACCTTACACCATTACATTACAATTCAAAATAGAAAAAACACGGGTAAAACAGTCATGGTCATCTTGGATGAAAATTACGATCTTGCAATTGCGTGCTTATTTGCGATACACAGTAATTTTTCGTTTTTACTGTTTAGATTTACCTACAAGGAAAAGTTAGGCTCCAAAACGTTTTTTGTCTGAGTTTTTCATAGTAAAATCACATAGATCACACTTAAAATCATGGACTTAGAAAAAAAATCTGATAATTGAAGAACATAAATAATTTTTCTCAATTCTATTTTCTTGTATCGACAGAATCTTAAAAAAATAAAATTGCAAAAAGTTTGACCCCGACGTGATTTGAACACGCAACCTTCTGATCTGGAGTCAGACGCGCTACCGTTGCGCCACGGAGTCGGTTGGAGAGAAGTGCGAAATTACCAAACGTACTATGAATGACTGTGCTATAAATAAAAATATGACGTCAGATCTCTTTGAAATTGATAAGATCGTAAATGCATTTTTTGCAACTCTACTTTTTGTAAGATACATTTTATTCTAGTTTTTTCGAATTATTGTTAATGTCAAAGACCTTTTTAAACGGAATGAATACAAGTATGTGCATAACAAATGCAGAAACTCGTAAAAATTCTTGAAATTCCAAGCAACATTTTACTTAAAAGAAATACCTGCAAGACCAAGTAAAAAATGCGGAGATTTTCATCAGAACTATAAGTGGAAAAATGTTAAATAAAGACCTTTTTATTTTTAAATCTGTTGAACAAAATTACAATATTCATTTTATTTTTAATACTACATCACTTGCTCCTAGATGTCGCGATTTCCCTGATTCTGTTATTTATTTAAAACTTAATTTGTTCCACCCATGAGTGGATTATGGTCTCCCCCAATGCCTTACTACCTATCCTACCGTCTCTATGTTTAGGTATAATCAAAACTTATCGAAGTGAAAACTTCTTTAGGCGCGTTGGGCAGTTTTGGGATAAGAAAAAACTCTAGGATTTGCCTCAAAAAGGTGCGAGTCACGTGACTGCTCACCGACACCGGGTTATTTTTCAAGTTTAGAACCGTTCAAGTTTCCACTTCTGCCAGCACTCCTGGAGTGCCACTGTTTTTTAACGCTCTGTGGTTTACTCATTGACCATACCTACAACAGGTAATTATTATATTACTTTAGTACATATAAATAGGTACAAAAACTATTAAGAATTTATCTTTTTATAAACGTACCTAATAAGACTTACGCATTTGATTACATTACATCAGGAAAGTATGTTATATTATTCAGAGCATGCAAAACTGACGTGTAGAATGCCGAAAAAGCACTTTCACAACTTTTCAACCAGTTTTTATCTATAAAAATCTCAAAAATGAAGCGTAGCTTGTTTATTCGTTCTTGATAGATCGTTCAGCAACGTTCCAAAAGTGGATGGGTGTCCGCCAGTGTCATTATTATCTAAGCGCTTCTGTGCTTTGGGCACGTTAAATTGTCAGCCCCGGCTAAGTCGTTAAGCCATGACGGAGGCCTTAAGGCGGCCTAAACTCTATCACCATAGTTGGCTACTAACTCGTACGAATCACTTTTACAGGATTACAATAAAAGCATTACACAGCTCGTTGGCTATGCAAAATTTCACACAAACCCAAAACTGACAATTTGTTACAATTAAGCATTTAGATTAAATCAAACATCATAATCGTGCAATTAAAATACTTAAAACACGTAAATTATAACTATGAATGGTAGAGTTAGTTATCTATTGTTTTTACATTTTTATGGCGTGTAATTTAAATTTATTAGTTACCTACAATTTATTTTATCTTTGTTTTCTAAATTGTTCAAGTTGTCAAATCAAATGTTTTTCGGCGACCTCTGTAGCGCAGTGGGCAAAGGTCCGCTTACGACGCAGAAGGTTGCTGGTTCGATCCGCGGGAATTTTTGTATGATCTACAAGTTTGTAATTTTTTAAGTGTTAAATCACACTTAGGTCGTTGCGGGTTCGAGTCCTGTTGTAATCGAAAATTTTGATGAGGCTTGTAATTTTCTTTACAAGTGTTTGTCTCAGGTTTGGGTGTTTTCTATGTATAATAAGTATGTGTATATTTTACAAACAAAAAGTTGTTAGGTAGTAACACAAAGCTCGCTTATTTTTTTTTTAAGTTTGTAGAAAATGATTTTCCAACTTCTTAAGCGTTTCTGTGTAGCATTGAAATACAAAAGATGTTAAAATTGTTGCGTGTTTAACTGACATTGAGTGTTGTGTAAGAATTTATTACGTTACGCAAGTGAATTAATGTTTTTGTTGTTATTATTTTCTAAATAATGATTTAGTATTGTTTCTATGCTCATCAAATCATGAAAACATAAAGTAAAGAGCATTTACACGGAATAGTCTCAACGGATACGATATCGTTACTGCAATTTTTTACGGATACTAAAAGTCGTAGTTAGGTGACACGTGCTCGACCGCTAAATGGCATTGGGTAAGCAAAATCAGCATCGTGTAAATGTTCTTTTGGCTGCATTATTCATTGTTATAAATGCTGGACATTTCACACAGCATCATCTAGCCCCAAACTAAGCTTTGTACTATGGGGACCAGGTAACTGATTACTTACATACTTTTTTGTTTTGTAAATATATATATAAACACCCAGACCCGAGATAAATATTTGCAGATCATACAAACGTTTATTTCGCGGCGGCGATCGAACCCGCAACCTTCTGCATCACACTGGCTTGCACCCACTGCGCGACAGAGGTCGTGTTCTTTTCTGTTTTAAAATTTCACATCATACATTTTACATCAAAATTTGAATAATCATGCAGTATTTTTGCAATAACTATACAAAAAACAAATACTTATATAAATATTTAATATTTTTTCACACATTCGTTTCGTAAAACAAGCTTGCAGGTGCCCAGTGTGACAGTTAGCTGTCCTGTCAATTACAAGTTAATACATGCCGGACACACATATATTTGCAATTACTTAGGTTTTGAATTAATAGCTTTTTGCAATACAATAGAGCAATTATATACAAACAAAACTGTCATGTATCTAAAGGGTATACTTAGGTACAGGTATACATTTCTAAAATAACAAAAAAAGTTGTCCTGTCATTTGAAATTACATTGTAATTTAGATTCTGTTGCGCTGTTTTAAGTAATATTTTGCTTTGTTCGATATTGATTAATATGTTACTCTGACATTACTCAACTTTCTGCCCTTTCCGGTAGGTACATACTTGAAAAATCACAATAAAATTTAAATTTTTATAATATCGATACAATAAAACAATTATTTTTACGATATAATCATTGATCGAAGAATATTAATTAATTAAATTAACATGCTCAGTGTGGTCGATGAAACTCGTATGAGCTTTGTTCCATTGACCTTAAATTAAAAGTGACTTTCAGTCTCACAGACATTCAGTAATTTTGTAGATAAATAAATTATTCTGCTATTTACAATCAGTTTTTAGTATTTTAAAAACGAATTTAGTCTTAAAATCGCAGAAAATTAATCATTCATCAGTTTCTTGTCAAAAATGGAGATGTGAAAACGTATCGATAAGAATTTCTTAAAAATATCGTGTAATAAATCGTGAATCAACGAAAACGCACTACAATCACTCAACCGCCTGAGAAACTTGTTACACACACAATGTAACGGTCACACACACAAACAAACTTTGTCTCACTATAATACAAGCATCAATCAAAACCAACTCTACTCCATCGACATAAGATCCAATATCATTCGAATATAATACTTGTTCATATTAAAAAATGACAAATGGAAATGAGCTGTCAGTGCTCAGTTTTAGATTTCAATATCGTTTGCATAGATTCAACCTTTTTTTATTTCCATCGGCGTTGAAGTGAAACTTCTGTCTTCTGCATGCACACTAAACAGACCCTGATATGCATCGACCTACCAAGTAATTATATGTTTACAAACAACCGCTATATGCACGACGACATATATAGCTGAGCTTAGTGTTGTGATCGAAACATCGATAAATTTAAAGTTACGCAAAAAGTGACAGGCCGTCAATCAAATTTACACAGACCCAAGGCTCTACTTTTTCAGGCAAATTCATTTCATTCTTTTATTGTTTGCTGTTAAGGTTTTTTCTCACAAAGCGGTGCAAAATCATCAGATAAGATGCTCTGTAATAAATAAAACACTTTGAAACTGCTTACGCATAAAAGCGTATAGCTATAAAAATATAAATGCTAATGCAATATCTGTAAATAACATCTTATTTGCTTAGTTTCCGATACAGTAGTTAAAGTCGACCCAAATTAAGTGTTCTAAAAGGTTGTAGAAGACTCGTAAAAAACGCTTACGTCGTAAAAAAAACGCAGTAAGCGTTTTTTTTACTAAAGTATTAAAACTTCAAATCAAATAAAAATAGACTTCTACTTCGAAGTGTATCTAATTAACTCTAATAATAAAAACAACATGACACAAATAACCTTTGATTTAAATCATTACAATCTTACAAACCGTGATGGTTTATAGTTTTTTTAATAGTAGTAAAATTGAATGATAAATCTATCGATAAATCATCGACCAAGTCCCATCCCTACGTCTGGACGTCTCTAGCACGTTCAGACATTGCTATCAGAATAATGACAGATCTCGAGTCTCTACGGTACGTGAGGCAAAAATACCGCAAGCAAAAACAATTTTGTATTTTGCTTGTTTTAAGTTTATAATAACCTTGAGTATTTTATAAAATATTCGCTGTTTTGATTAATTTCTATTTTTATACAGAAACAATATCTTAGAATAAGTACAACACAGGAATATCAAACAAAAACAACTGACCTTTACATCTACAGTGCCACAAACTTATCTCTAGGTGCTGTGGAAAAAAATTACAATAAAATTTGTTAGTTCCTCTTTTGACCACCTGTACCTACACTACATATAAGTTTGTGACTCGGCTCTGTACACTACATTTAGCCGGGACCGACTAACGTGCCCTCCAGGCGGAAGCGGTCAGTTGAAAATGCCACTGGCCACCCATCCACTTACAGTTTCGAACGTTGCTTAACTTCGTGGACTCAAGAACTAAGCCGCCTTTGTGAAAGAATGACTACAACTATGTACTATAAAACTTAGGTCTTTACATCTATACTAGATGATTGATACAGCGTCAGGAGGCAACCTATGCGTACACTCGGACGCTAGTGCCTGGGACATTGTTTGAGATGGAGGCTTGTAGCTGAACCATCCTCTCAGCTTAATCGGCCTTGTCCACAGGAAAGAAAAGACAACGTCCTAATTATCATTGAAAAATATTCATATTATAAGTTTTGAAAAGTTGTAAAAGTGCAGATACGTAGCTATGCATGCTAACCAAAAACATAATGGAATTGCATTTTCGAGTGTGACTGGATAGTTTTGGTTAGTTAGTTTCAAACTTGATAGATTTAATTTGCGACTTCGATTTATTTATATTCTAGTTATTATAATAGTTTAGTAGAGTATGATTTTTAAGTTTATTTAATGTAAATTATTTTTGCTGATGATTTTAATGGTTATCAACTATATGGTGAAACCAGTTGGGTGGCTAGCAACTTGTCAACACCAAAATATGTGTTGGACATGCCACTGACTAACCCCGTAGAAATCTTTGAAAGATCTTGAATGTATAATGAAAGAAGATCTGTCTACCGCACCTTGGGGATACACGCAATCTATTGCGATTTAAGTTAATGGATATTATGCATTTTTCCTTGAGTCGTATGTGGTTAATGTAGGTATCATACATTTTCTTACATAAATTATTCCTCTGATTTTATTCATACATTTCTGACATAACATTCCAATGATTGTATGATGACCATAGAACACGTTGTTCATACAAACTGCCTCTAGCAATATCATCAATCATACAAAAACTACCAGGCGCACAGAACTTACCAAGAGTTGACCTTGTGAATCATTCTACAGAATAAACAATATTTACTATTAAATCAAATTTCAATAGTAACTACTACATAATCTATGCCTCATTATTACGCCCAGCTTATATTGACCTCTTGTAATTGAAGAATATTTTTTGAATTTAGAATTACTAAGAGGTCAAAGTTCATTGGGCATGAATCGTCTTTTGCCAACGCCATCTTGTTGAAAAATAAGGATTTCTTGAGTTGTAAGCAAAACAATAATTGCACTACAAATATTATTTAGATTAAATTTATAATTTATTCAAAATCATATCACGCCTCATCACATGCAATGATTTATAGGAAAAGTCAGGCACAGACTAAATTAAAACAGCTGGTATATTGTAACTGATCTAGATAAACTTGAAAAATATGGAAATAAATATTAAATCAAATGGTTATTTACAGTTTTAACCTATTTTTTAACATAAGGTACTGTTTTTGAAGTGAAAATCTCTAGGCAGTAGGCACGTTGGGCATTTTTCAGATGGTACAAAACTATCAAACTCAGTCACGTGATTGTTACGACACCATCTCTAAACTTACCTTTTCGTCAAACATTGTGTCAGAATGGTCGACGTGACACTTCCGCCTCTGAGTGAGATAGCCTCGGGTTCAAATCCCAAGTAGGACAGTATTTTTTTGCACTTAAGTTTTTGTACTTTTTCTAATTTTGAACCGTTACCGAAACCAACCGAGCAAAAAACGTATACTTCAAGATTATAGAACTATGAATATTAAAATTTTTAGAAATACTAGTCCGGTTTTTTTGTATTTTCCATTTCTATTAAGAAACAAACGGTTTGATACATTTATGTAAGTATTTTCAGACGCAAAATTACACTATTGATGGCGCATGCGCATAGGTGCTTTTCAAAATTGTTACGTACCAAAACAGTTAACTTCATAATATACCTAGATTGGCCAAAATACTAGGCGTAATGATTTCCTGTCCCAGCTTTTTAGCCTTCCCAATGGCATGTCGACCGTCGCCTGGCAAACTAGCACAACTTGACTTCTCAAGGATTCCAAGTCAAGATTGATTACAACGTTGTATTGTAGTTCTCACGGTTCAGCCATTATTTACCTTGCTATGTACTTACTGCATTGTTTCTGGGGGACAATTTTGTGAATTCTGGGGCGTCGTTATGGTGCCATCTGCTGGGCGTTGTGGTGCGGAAAAATGCGGTTTGTGACCACAAAATGAAATAAAATAAAAAATTTGCTGTTTTGGGTTCGATAAAAATGTGTAGGTATAGAAGTATTTTTGTTAGATTAAAGCTAAAAAAATTTTGTTAAGATATTTAATCAAAATTGTTAGGGGCAAGTTCAGTCTATTTTATGCTTCCGGTAGATAAAGACTGATTTTCATAAATTACTTCTTATCTGCAAAGTATTTTGAACTTGGTATGTATACCCAAAGATCTGGTCTACCGTGCCTTATCAGTCGTGATAGTATGTGCTGTGCTTGTTGTTTTCTACATACATACATAAATTCACGCCTCTTTCTCAAAGGGGTAGGCAGAGACCACGGATCTCCACTCGCTACGATCCCGACACAACTTTCGCCTCATTCACTCTCATTACATTCTTCATACATGCTCGTCGGTTTAGGGTACTTTTAGGGCCCTTCTCTAAAGTATCGCCAATTTTATCCAAGACGGTTCGCCTGGGCCTTTCTCTTCCAGCTGTCCCTATGCAAGCATAGGTTGTTGTTTTCTATAATATTTGATTTAAACTCGAAAAAGAAAGTCATCACTCAACATTTGCACTCAAACCAGTATTTTGTAACCGCGTTAAACAAAGCACAATCTTTTTGTCCTCATCTTCACACATCAAAAAAACTGTCATGACATGTCGCTATTCTCACGTTTTGACAGCCGAATTTCATTGTGACTAATACGAAAATAATTATACGTCTTCCGGCGCAGAAAAACCACAAAAAGGCGATTGCACCGTTGCGTGTCATAGAAACAATGTCGACGGAAAAAAACTTGTTTTTTTCCTTTTAAGACCTCATTTCATGATTCTGTTCTACAAGCTACGTCGTTCTTGATAGATCGTCGAAGTTAAGCAACGTTCTAAACGGTCCGTAAGTCGATTGGTGACCGCCAGTGGCATTTTCATCTGAGCGCTTCTATACTGATTGTCGGTCGCCATGACGGGGAGTTGGCCACTGACGCATACAAACATATTTTTATTTTATGTTACTTACTAGATTTTAAATAGTAAAAACACTTTTTTTTAATACAATAATAACCATTTTTTTATCCAAAACAAAAAGTTTAACCCAGATTTTGTCCCAAAATTAATTTGTTCGAACGATCCCATTTACAGAATTTAACACGAGTAGACATATAATTCACTACCCGATACCCTCTCGTTACACTCATTATTCTGCCACAAGACACCCCAATGAGGGTTAAACTACCCTTAATCGAATTACAAAATTGACGTATGGCCAAACAAACAAATAAATCATTTAATTTGAGATGAAAACGACAAAAATATATAAAACTAGCTTAATTTTGCAAAAAAATACTTGAAACTACTCAGGTTTAAAAAAAACACGTAGGTAAGTAAATTTTTTATTAAATTTTTTAATTTTTGTTTTTGTGTAAAAAAGTTCAATAATTATATTATGCGCTAGGAGTGGAAGTTGAAGGGACCTTTGCCCAGCAGTGGGACATAATAGGTTAATTTTAAAAAAGATATTGGAACAACATTAATAAAATATGTGGGTTCATCCAAAATTGAATCAATTTTCAGGATATTTTTCAAAAATTACAAATTCCTGCAAAAAAAGAGTTTATTTAATTTTTTTGTCGTTTATACCTATGTTGTTATGTGGTTAATTTTTTACATTTAAAAATTTTAAGACAATCTTTTTTTATTGTACCTAACCTACTTAATTTCGCTAATAAAAATATCCTTACCAATTTTTTTTCAAGCAATTTCGCTATCACCTGTCAAACGTTGATTTGACAGATCCAGCCATATGCTCACTAACTAACAAGCTCAGCGGGGCTGCCAACAATTACGTACATCCCCAACCTTGTTATTAGGGGTAATCAGATTCACATTGTACACAATCAGATGGGGTGAAAAATTATCTTACGCTTGTGATTTTCTGTTTTTACTGAATTTTCAGTGTTTTTGTTAAGTTATTTAGTGACATGAAAATGTAAAAAAAATGCTCGACCTCACGTCCTCTGTGGCGCAGTGGGTGAAAGCCCGCTTGGGACGCAGAAGGTTGCGGGTTCAATCCCCGCGGCGGGATAAATGTTTGTATGATCTACAAATATTTATCTCGGGTCTGGGTGTTTCTACAAACAAAAAAGTATTTAAGTAGTATATCAGTTATCTGGTTCCCATAGTACAAGCTTTGCTTAGTTTGGGGCTAGATGATGCTGTGTGAAATGTCCAGCATTATTTATTTATTTAATTGCTTAGGTCGTCGTGTTTCATCTATACTTCTATACTAATATTATAAAGAGGAAATATTTGTTTGTTTGTTTGAAATGAATAGGCTCCGAAACTACTAGACCGATTTGAAAAATTCTTTCACCAATAGAATGCTACATTATCCCCGATGAACATAGGCTATATTTTATCCCGGGGAAATGAAGTTTTCCCGAGGGATCACGGGTAGATCGCGGAGAGGTCGTCAAAAATATGCACCAAATCTTGAATCACTCGTTGAAAACTACTTACTAAGCAAGCTAAGCGCTTCATAATAATGATTAACTTTACAGGCAGAATGACACGTTAAGCGATTGCACGTTTTCCGGTGCAAAAAGCCACTGAAATACCAAGCATTCAAATACTGATCAATAAAAAAGTCTATCGGCAACATACTCACTCGTCCTCATAAAACGACGGCGGCGGGCACAAAGACATTTCGCAGGAATCAGGGCTTTCACCTATAACACAAAAAGTGGTTCTGCTTTGGCACAATACAGGTGTTAGCCAGAAGTGGTGGTTGGTAATAAAAAAAATCTAAAAAGTTTTGATTTTGTTGTTATTACCATATGGACTCACAATACAGATGTTATCCAGAAGTTGTGCTTCTTTAAATTATTCTATTTTGATTCTTTACTTTTTTTATAATGAATGGGTCGGCACTTGAGCTAGAAACTTACAATGAGGTCTACGACGGAGCAGGCCTACCCAGAAGGTGCCTATTAACTCTCTTCTTAAAACACGTAATCGCATGTGGTGTCATGTGGAACTATTAGTCAAGTATTTTATCACTAGTTCTCTAAAGCCAGTGTGATAAAAGAATACTAAGATTTTAATAGAATGAGCACAGAGCACTGACAAGTTACAAAACTTGTCAGAACCTGACATGCCTGTCGTTTTCCATAACCAAGAATACTAGCGTATGTGCTTATTTTCGGACAGTAACTCAATGCACTACCAGATTCGACAGGGCTGCTTCCACCAGACCACCAGTGCTTTTCAGGTCACTCATCTACTTTCTGGCCGGTCAGAATATTGCCTTCGACGATCTATCAAGAACAACTACATCGTTTTCAGTAGTCAGAGTACCTAGTCCTACTGAATAAATACTTATTCATTCTAACTCTGTCTGTCTGTTTGTTACCTTTTCACGCCCAAACTAAAACAGATTAGGCTGAAAATTGGCTTGGATAAAGTTTATATCCCAGGGAAGGACTTGGGCTACTTTTTATCCTGAAAAAATCCCGAGAGACCGCGGGTTTCACCGTGGGAGCGCAGCTTGTCTACTGTATAAATCTTTACTGTGTCCCCTCTCGAACAGGTTGGTATGACCTTGTCAAATTGCAAAATTAAATTTCGTAATCATGGTAATGTGACTGTCCCCTTTTAATGTAATTAAGGTAAAAGAAAGTGATTTTTGAACGAGATTGACATCAAGTGAAAACTTACTTTAATTTCTTCATTTCAACTTCGGTAGCATGGATTTATTCAGATCGGAGATACTCTAGCGGCCGTACTCAAAGTGGTATAATTTTACCAGATATAAAATAATAAAAAAATTTGAAAAAAAAATTGAACCGACTTCACATAACACAAATAGACACTAAGAACCTTCTATGTACCTACACTAAAAAGAGAAAAATAAGAATATACACATGCAATTATTACTTACAGTATTCAAATAATAAATTATTATGTTATATTATATTTGAAGACGGTGCCAACTACCTATGCATTTACATCTAAGAAGAAATTACGAGTACAATAGAACTTGGGTGCAAAATTGTATCGAGTAGAATAGTTGGCACCGACTTCAAATATAATATAACATAATAATTTATTATTTGAATACTGTAAGTAATAATTGCATGTGTATATTCTTATTTTTCTCTTTTTAGTGTAGGTACATAGAAGGTTCTTAGTGTCTATTTGTGTTATGTGAAGTCGGTTCAATTTTTTTTTCAAAAATTTTTATTTTTCAATTTTTAGTGTAAATAATATAGTAGGTTGGGTTAGATATTGGAATAGTCAAGATTAAAGCAGTTAGAGTGAGAATCCCTCAGGAATAAAATTATATGGGATCACCTCGAGCGTATTTAAACATGTCAAACTATTCAATGTTTGACTCAGATTTTGTAGTGAGAATGAGGTTTTTTGAGATTTACAGGAAAACTATCAATCCCTCAGGAAAAAAAAGTATGAGGACCACCTAGATATGGATACCCTTTCAAGCAAAAAAAAAATTTTGGAAATCGGTCCACATTTTTCGGAAAGATCGGTGATTTTTTGAGTATTACGGGAAAACTATCAATCCCTTAGGAGTAAAATTTTTATGGGACCACTATGGTAGCATACCCTTTCAAACAAAAAAAAAATTTTGGAAATCGGTTCACAACTGACCGAGATATCGATGAACATACATCCAAAAAAAAAAAAAAAAACATACATACACCCGAACATAGAACCTCCTCCTTTTTTGAAGTCGGTTAAAAATTAGTAAAGTTAGAGCTGGTACACACTAGGCGTTTTTAAGCGCGCATTAGACGCACGTCGTAAGCGCGCGTTTTGTCATCGCGTAATGTGTACAGATGTGTTGGATCACTTCATAATAAACGCGCGTTACCAAACCGCGCGCTTCAACCAATGACTCCCAGCAACCTTTACCAGATCGCCTTTCCATCTAGTGGGGGGGCGTCCTGACTGCATGATCGTGATCTCTAAACGGTGATATTCGTGATATCCGCAGCTTGGTCAGCTCCACACGTATTGACGTCGTCTTCCTGTAAAGGCTGATTAAGCTGAGAGGATGGTTTAGCTACAAGCCTCATACTCATTTATTCGCTGTAGGAGCTCAAAGCACACTTGGTTTTGTCATGTTAGTAGGAACTTAAATTATACAGATTAAATTGAATTGAAAAACCATCTCAAACAATGTCGCAGGCACTTTGATTACAGGGACATTGATTTATGATTTTATTTTATTTTATTTTTGAATTTTCGGTAAACTAACAGCTAGGTAAATTTATAAAACATTAAAATAACACATGTAAGGTAACACATGCCAGCATAGGGCCAATTAAAAGTTTACACTGATAGTCATAAATCTAAGTAGGTATGCTATAACAGTATGTGGACGAACAATACAAAGTTATAGGAACAAGTACCTATGTATTTAAATCTACTCACACAACGAAAAAAATAAAAAAAAAGAAGAAAAACTCACTGGCAAGCGCTTATATATCAATATCAATGTTTGCGTTAATCAAGGCGTTAAATAAGTTGCTTGCGCGGATCATGAATGCATTTTGTCTGTAATTTGTTCTGCTATGTGGAACATATAAAATGTTAGGCCTCCTCAAACTACCAGTATTTGTACGCAGTCCCAACAGCTGCAGCAGCTCACAGCAGTCCACAGTGCCATTCGCGACGTTCATCAGATATACCATGTCTGCGATACTCCGTCGTTCATAAAGAGCTTTAACTTGTATATTAATTAATCAAATTATTCATTATTTTTCTTAACAAGTAGTTATTATTTGCATTACCTATACATAGAATATATCCACTTAGACTAACCATAGTCTCTCTTTATCTCGTAAAACGTAAAAACTGGGTATAATATGTATGTATTTACAAACAAAAGTTTAACAGTTATCTGGTTTCCATAGCTTTGCTTAGTTTGGGGCTAGATGATGCTGTGTGAAATGTCCAGCATTATTTATTTATTATTAAAGGACCTAATTGTTACTAAGTTCAGGTAAATAAACAAATCTTATCATATCTTATCTAGCGTCCGAGTAGGCATAGGTTGCCTCCTGACGCTGTCTGCATGAATCTAGTTAGAGATAGTTTTGATGTTTTTAGGGTTTTTCTATAAAAAGTTGTGGTCCTTAAGGTCAGGGATATAAAAGCTTTCTAAAGTATTTCGAAAGGAAAGACCTAAAAGTCACGGCCGACAACTTGCAAAAACTTTTAATGTTAATAATGACGTAAAAGTTGATATCAAGTTATTGGGTGATTTATTTTCACTTATTTCTTCATTTTAAGTTGCTTTTTAATATCTAGATGATACAGGTGTCAGGCAACCTGTACTGAAACTCAACAGGACGCTAGTGCCTGGCACATTGTTATATCACTGTCTGAAGCTGAAGGATTTAGCCGTTTTAAAGTTACGCGCAAAAAACCGATTCCAAAACATAAAATGGCTCTCCTGTAAAGTTGGTCATTTTCACATCCGTCTTTCTTCTACGACGCCGTCGAAATGTGATAGTAACTCTGTCTGTTTGTAACCTGTTCACGCCCAAACCACTTAACAGATTAGGCTGAAATTTTGCATGGATAAAGGTTGTATCCCAGGGAAGGACATAGGCTACTTTTTATCCCGAAAATTAATCCCGAGGGACCGCGGGTCACACCGCGGGAGTGCAGTGTACGTACAGACTAGTATAGACTAAAGTCTAGAAAGCTAGAGAAGTGTTGAAAAAACCAACATCGTGCTAAATCCTGTCTTCGATGAGAATTATACAAATCCGACCTCCTCACATTTCTTGAAGAGTTTCCTAATATAACGATGAACGTAATTTTACCACCTTGATTCTAAAGATAATAAATAAAATAAATAATAAATAAATAATGCTGGACTTTTCACACAGCATCATCTAGCCCCAAAGTAAGCAGAGCTTGTGTTATGGGTACTAAGATGACTGATATACTACTTATATACTTTTTGTTTGTAAATACATACATATTAATAGAAACACCCAGACCCGAGACAAATATTTGTAGATCATACAAACATTGGTCCCGCCGCGGGGATCGAACCCGCAACCTTTTGCGTCGCAGGCGGGCCTTCGCCCACTGCGCTACAGAGGTCGTCATTCAAAGATTCTAACACCATTCACACTATGAGGTCTCACAGTACGCGCGGACGCACATGGACCCAAAAAACCTACTCATTTTGGGACTCGTGCGTCCGCGCGCACACCTCATAGTAGTTTGTGAATACCGGTGTACCTAAGTATTGTAAGTGTCAAACTAAAAGATACCAAATTACTATTTAAACTCACACAATTTAAACTCATTGTTGTTCGAGACCTTTACGCAATCTCGTCCCTTTATTAAAACCACAATAAAAGGTACCACATAATACCTACTGTTACAGTTGTCTCACGAAAGGTCTTAAATGTTTCTGTGTGCGTAAGGGAAGCGCTCAATAACGCTTATGCACACAGAAACGAGATAGAACAACTGTACCAAGAAAGAATCTGATAAAAGAATAGAGTACGATCCATGGTCGGTAACGGAAGTAAGTAAGTTCGTATGAGTCAGTGGCCAACTCTGGTGACGGAGTTTTTAGGCCGCCTTAAGGCCTCCGTCATGGCTTAACGACTTAAATAGCAGGGACCGACAATTTAACGTGCCCTCCGAAGCACGGAAGCGCTCAGATGAAAATGCCACTGGCGGTCACCCATCCACTTACAGACCGTTTCGAGCGTTGCTTAATTTCGACGATCTATCAAGAACGACTAAGCAAGCACGACCACGAGCGCTTCACAACGGAAGTGTGTTACTACAGCCTCTAAGTAATTCGCGATATGCACTACAAATGCGATCGTCCTTTCCTTTTCTGCACATTTTTTGCCATCTTAGGTATCTCTCATTCATCACACAAGCTCGCAGGCTTAATGTACTTTGACCTGTCCCTAGTCGCTAAACATCCAAAATGACAGCCAATTTCATCAAAGAATGTTCGCTAGGCCTTCTCATTCTCTCCCAGCTAGTAAAAAGCGGTGAACGTCAAACTACGTCCGTTTTCATCAAAACCTTGCAACAGTCCTCAAAGCATGCAGTAGCTACCGTCGTTTTTTAAACCAAAAGAACGGTTTCATGCAACACGGAGCCATGCATTATTAATGTTATTAATTAAACATTTTTCCAAATTGAGTCGTTGCTTTGATTGATTCTTTTAGTAGTTGGGAATGATTTGGATGGAATTATGAGTTTGGGTTTTAATGTGGCGACTTTATTAAAAGGATTTTCGATTCTATCTTTATTTAATATCATATTTGGATTAACTAATTACCATTGTCGTTCAGCATGATGCCGCCAGTGTTTTGGGCACGCTTCAACCTGAATTCGTTGAGCTACCTATAGATCGTTTTTACGATCCAAATGACTGAACGGATTCTACCGTATTTTGTAAAAAAATAGTAGCGTAGTTTCTGTTTTTTAGATCTAACGCTATTCATATTTATGAGTGGAATCCTTGCGATTACAATATTTTACAAATTTTACGTCTTGTGACTTGAAAAAGTGATTCTACCATCATCATCATCATCTCCCTGCCCTTTTTCCACATTATGTGGGGTCGGCACAACATGTGTTCTTCTTCCATTTTCCTCTATCAGCCGTCATCTCAACACTCACTCCTTTCTTACTCATGTCATCCTTCACAAAAAGTGATTCCACCATGTAAATTAAATTGCATTTATCAATTAAATACCAGTCCAGGTAAGTATAATAATTTTATTGAAAAACGCGTTCTCGTCTCATCAAAAACATCCATCATAGATCACTCTCGCATAAACAGGTCCCTAGTGACAGAATAGTTGTTGAAGGCACAGTTTCTTGGTGCTATGCCGCCTATGTCCGATATCCCTTTGTGGTTTGCCGCCGCTTGGCTCGCTGTTGCATGCCACCGTCCTTCTGACGAAATATCTTCTGTGGGAATGGCAATGCGATTTTTTTAATGGCAATCGTATAAATAAACACGATCTGGGTAAGAATTGTAGTTGAACGTGAGTAAAATGGGGTTTTATTATTGTTTATCTTGACGCTAGTACGATTTGTGTGGTGAATGGTTTAAAGAGGAGTAAAGCATTATGGGCCCTCTATATATTCGCCGATGATAGACGAATGCCGACGGTCACGAACGTGTAGAGGGCCTCGTCGCCTGTATTCGCCTGTCATCGTCTATCCAAATAATAGTTCGGCGAATAGTTCGGCAAATAGTTCGGTGAATGTGTAGAGTGGTGTTTAGGAGTATTCATGTACCGGTGCTTTTATTCATGTACCGATAAACATGAGCATATCAAATTCGATTGCGACGTCAGGATTCCGTGGCAGAGCGGTAAGGCACTCCGGATCTTCTGAGCGGGCTTTCACCCACTGCGCCACAGAGATCGTCAAAAAACAACTATCACAATAATGGATTTCACTTTTTCCCAATTCATATTCATATTCAATTTAGGGGTCTTCAAATCAAGAGTAGGTAAATAGGTTCCTTCTAGGCAAGCATGCTCCATCTTAGACCTCACTACTGCTTAACATCAGGCAGAGTGAGGTCAAAAAAAAAAAACCTCTGATCGGGCAGTGACATTACCAGGATTCGAACCCTAAACATCTGTAAACGTCCAAGCTACACCAATTTTGCAAATGGCCGACATATGCTCAACCACTTCCTGAGTTATTTTGAATGTAAAATGCAGCTTTCTTTGCGGTATTTGGCAGATGGTTAAAATGGCATTCACTTTTTTAAATCAAGCTTCAGTGGTCACCAAAACCTAAGCGCTGGTGAAGTAAACCGTGAGAGCTATCGAAAAGTCATGTTAGGAGTTACGTGCTCGATTTTGATAAAATTAAGAACTGCATTTAAAAAAACTCAAAAAGTTTTGTATGTTTCGAGAAAATACAGGGTGTAAAAAGACGTATACCGAAGCCGAAAGGGGTAGGTACAGCATCCCAACACATAACCAAATCCAAAACGATTTTCCGAAAAAAACATTATATGCGGAGAAAACAGCGTTTGAAGAGTGCTGTTTGCGTATGTTCTAGCCACGTTGTTTTACGTAGATTGCTGGATTTTGAGTTTTAACTGTTTCTTTTTTTTACAAATGATATTATTAGGTAGGTTTTGTCTTATTATGTTGTAATAGTAGTAAATAACCGAAAATAAAATAAAATGACTAAGCTAAGTAAAAAAAAATTTCGCGTTTTTTTTTCGCTAAATATTTTTAGAATCATGGTCTGATTGCAACCTCTCAGTTTTCGGTAGTTGTCTTTTTACACCCTGTATACTTTTTTGGTATTTTTTTTTTTGTTGCAATTTTGGATGCTCTATCTGATAACAAACTCCTCCAAAACAACTATGGGTCTAATGTTGCTGGAAAATTTAAAATTTATTTTAGTTTTCATACAAAATGTACGGAGAAAAAATATTTTATGTTTTTTAATTATTATGCATTTTCGGATGGTTTGTCGACGAAACAACACTTCTAAGTAACTACATATTAAGTTACTGAAAATCCTACATTTTAGTTTGCCTACAATTGCCGCGATACATTTTTGATATCTTAGAATATAATAGAAGAACAGTTTATTGTACACAAAAGAAACACATAACAGACAAGTAAGTAGGTACAATGGGCGGCCTTATCGCTAAAAGATATAAGATATAAACGATTTCTTCCAGGCAACTTGGAGTGCGAACATATTATGACCCGTTTTGGCACCTCGAAACACCCAAATTCAATAACATTTTGATGTTATTTGGAAAGTTTACACTAAATGTATTCAATACAACCAAATCATGTCTTTTCTACTGTATTTTGTATTATAAAGTGTGCAATAAAGTATTTTCATTCATTCATTCATGTCATTTCAACCAATAAAGCTATTGACTGATAAAATAACGAAACCAATCGAAAACTACACGGCCACACCAATATTTCAATAATACCAAAGATTGAAAGTCGATTACTTTGAACCTTACACCCTTGTGATAGAGTTCAAATTGGATAGGTTAAGCTGTTGCGGGTGACCTAGCTAATCGTGGGGTGAAGGTTTACGGATGGGACGGGGTCGATTTGACTTTCGGTCATCGATATCGATAGTTTTGGATATCTTTACTTGAGTTTGTTTTGCTATCGATATTATTCAAAAAATAACTGTACGTACTGTAGAATCTGAGTATTTTCTTTGAAGAAAATCGAGCACTTTTTATTTATTTTCAGATCTTAATTTTTAATATTTTGTCTATTTATAAATACTACTTATTAAAGTTTAATATAAAAAATAACAGTTAAGTATTGAAAATGTTTACTAAACAGAAATTCTTATCTTCATATAACAACAGCACGTTATTTACAACTTATTTTATATAACAAATTAATTGCTTTAGTTCAACGTCAAAGTTATTATTACACATGCTAATAAATAACTGGTATGTGCAGAGTAAATATTTTATATAGCTCTTGCAAGATTTTGAGTATGAACTGTTTGAATAATATTGTTATTATAAAGAATTTATAATAAAATCTAGTCTAATGGAACTTAAGTTGAATGAGAATTGAGTTCATGAGCCAGTTCACAATTTAGAAATACTTAAAAAAATACGTTCTACTTCCAAACTTTAAAATATAAGCGTTAATAATAAATAAACATGATTATTATAATTACTGGTATCTATAGGTAATCAGCTTTATCACTCTGAACTGGTACGCATCATACTCGCATGACAAGTAACATTACTGATAAGTGATCAATTTATAGCGAATTCAAGTAATCAATGCATAACCGGTTTTGTACACGCGGTCGGTTAAATCCTTTTATTTGCATTTATAAATTTTACTTGGAATAGTTTGTAAGTCATTGAAGCTTTAAATTTAAATTTGAAGGAATTCGTATGCACTTTAAGGGTGGTTGCACAGTCCAGCCGAGCCGAACGCGCTTAACTGTCAATTCAATAGAGAAAATGCTGCTGACGTCAGAAGCAAGACGCATTTTCTGGCGTCATCAGCATTTTTTTATAGAAAAATGACTGCGGCGCGTACAGCGTGGACAAGTGTGCGATCAGGTTAACACGAACTCTAAGTGTTATGAAAATAAGCGTTGGTGGGTTTGTCACCTGTCACCTGTTTTACTAACTACTTGTTACATGTTCCATAAATCTACGCTATCTGCCTAACCCGTATAAAAATAAGGCGTTTTTATGTATGCACAGTTTGGTTAAGTACCATGCATTATCATGATCCAAACTAAGCCTAGATTTCTTCAAATTGTTTTAAATTTTTGAAGTTTTGGATTTTCATGGCCTTAGTAACACAACTACAGCGTCTCGTTGAGTGAAGGTATAGGTTGCTTCTAGCATCTAGTGATGCCGTAGAAATCACCTAGTATCTATGTACCACGACCACCAGTGACATTTTCATCTGAGAGCTTCCATGCTTCGGAGGGCACGCTAAATTGTCGGTCCCGGCTATAGTCGACGGAGCCATGACGGAGGCCTTAAGCGGCCTAAAAACTTCGACACCAGAGTTGGCCACTATATTATACAAACTTACTTTTTTATGTAAAAACTAGTATTGTCTCACAGGTCTAGGGGTACAACCTTGTGCATATTCATATTTAACTTAAAACAGTTTGAATATTATAATTATGCATAAAACTGCGCGCCGTGGGTGGATTATAAACAACATTTTATGTTGATTCATTTAATAAAACTGTTAATAACTAGTTATAAATAAATTGACAAAGTGGAACGTCGTAAAACTTATTATGAAAGGAATTGATTTTTTTTTATGTGTTTTAAATTGACGTTACACGTATATTTATCATATCAAATTAGTTTATATACAACTGTGTAAAATTATCTTGTGTCTAGTAATATTTTTTATTTTGATTGATAAATGGTTATCATTTTTATTATTGTTTTCTACATAAATGATAACCAAACAATTTACAAATATTAGATAGATAGATAGATAGATAATTCTTTATTGCATTACCACACAGCGAACAAGATATACAAGAAAAATACACTTAACTACTTAATATTGTATAAATTAAATCGGAACCAAGGGAAAATAATTTTTCACTTAATTTAATCGCTGGATAATATCTTTTTAATTTAATATTGTTTACGAACCAAATCAAAGTTTCATGCTATCTCAAGACACTACAATTTTTATCGATAAAAACTCATCGACTTGTCCCATCCCTTGCGTAACGGAAGACTAACGGTAGTTCGCACCCCTAACCCCGCCCACTCACGCTACCCCTACATATACATACATATTATAATGTATGTTCGCGGAATTTCGTTGCATGAATACATTTTAGGTCTCGTTATATTTTAAATTGAAACTTATTTTGTGAAAAATGACGAGGTTTTTTTGTCAAAGAGATCTATAGAGATAGAGAGATGCACGTCCAATTTGTATTCTAGCTGTCCGTCGCGGTGTTACTCGCAGTCCCTCGGAAAAACTTCACTTTCCCGGGATAAAATATAGCCTATGTTCATCAGGGATAATGAGGATTCTAATGATGAAACAATTTTTCAAATCGGTCCAGTAGTTTCGGAGCCTATTCAAAACAAACAAATCTTTCCTCTTTATAAGATTAGTATAGATAAACTGCGCCTCGAGTAAATCATGTAATTTAAGAACTTTTGAACTCAATTTCATAAAAAAAATTGTCTTGTAATTGTAATCTTCCCTTAAATACCAAATATAAAGCTCCTCCTCTTACAGGTGAAGATCTGGTTCCAAAATCGGCGGAGCAAATACAAGAAGATGATGAAAGCAGCACAAGTGGGCGCCCCCCCTCCCAGCTTAGGCCTGCCACCTGGAAGCCCCCCCAGTAATAACCAGCTGCTGCATGGTAAGTTCTTGATAACGTCAAAAATCATACTGTAAAGGGTTACTGTGTTCACGTAAAGTCGTCTTCCACTAGATGGTGCCACTTCTGTTTGCGACGTCAAAACAAACGAACTTAGCTTAATTCTATGGCAGGATATACATAGGTACTCACTCGCTTTTTTTATTACGTCAGAAAATCCATTATACCCGACCGCCGTGGGGACAGCGGAAGGGTTATGTCGGACTCTCACCTAAAAACAGACGCGTGGCCTCCATGCAAGTCAAGGGGCTCCGAGATCTCCTACGGAACACACCGGTGCCCCTCGCATTTTGCCTAAGCACTGTCCCGAGAATGGCAGGGCGACCGCCGCCCTCCCGTTAGGTACATATGCCATACAAAGGGACGCTGCAGTGCCCATTGTTAGAGATGGAATAATGCCCAGCACCTAAATCTGAAGTCTACATCAATACGTGTGGAGCTGACTAAGCTGACGGTTTCCTCATGATGTTTCCCTTCACCGTTCAAAGCTCGTGGCGGGTTTCCTCACGATGTTATCCTCCGTTCAGAGCTCGTGAGCTCATTAAGTTTTACAAAACGAAATTCATTGACGGCCGGGATTTGCAACCTCAATTTGGAAGTCAAGGCACAGACGACAGAGAGGAACTGTGGACAAGGAACAACCCCATTTCGCCACCACAACAAAGACGTATAAGTAATCCACATTAAAGATAGCCATAAAGATTAATGTGATGTTTTTCCACCAGGTGGCGGAGGCAGTTCCAGTGGCTCCCAGCACTCTCCTTCAGCGTACCAAGGAGGTCCAACACAAGCCCACTCGCCGACCCCCAGCTCGACCCCTGTCTCCGAGCTGTCCCCTGGACTGTCTCCTACAGGCACCCCCTGGGATGTCAAGCAACCCCCACAGCAACCATGGGATGTGAAGGTTGGATATGTAAGAAAAGTTTACTAGGCTTTAGAAATTCATACTTTAAGGGTCGATTCACATATGACGGAAGATGGCGGTATTCAGCGGTCTTCGTTTATCATCATGCGTCATCGGTTTAGTGTGAAAGGTTGAAAGTTTTCTCATTACAGGATGTGGAAAATTTTACAACATTCAGGGCAGCTACCTTTTCTTTTGTAGTTAGAAGGGTTTCTTTTTAGAAAACTATAGGTATATTTTGATAATAAAAACAACTGCATTTTTGGATTTTTGAAAAAATTTACAATCAGCCTAAAAAAATGACATTTCTCAAAAAAAACAAGTAGGTCTCAATCGACGCTATTTCCAATTAGGAACACTTTTCCCAAAGTAACTTAGCAAATCAAATCGAAAGTTTCTGAAAAAAATGAATTTTGGCGTTATGCGACGCATCGTCCACCAGATGTGAACCGACCATAAATTATAAAATGTGGAAGTGGCTCTCTCTAGTCGATTTTTGCCTAAACAGCTGTACAGATTTACATAAAAGTCATGGGTATAGATGACGTCATCTTGTACTATTTTGGAGTCCATGGCAGCCTATTGCCATTCAAACATTTAAAAAAATCCTCTTCATCATAATCATAATTAATAAATAAATAAATAAATTCGTTTATTTCAGACTTAGTCCATATTTTGTTAGTAGGCTCTTATAAACTATGTTAGTACTTGCTTAACCTAAAAATAACAATCACAATCACAATCACAAATAATTATTGAGACACTAAACGAGCCACCGGCTTGAGTACAGCCAGCCAGTGTCTCATGTAGGTCGAGCACAGGTCTTTAGCAACAATGGCTAGAAAGCCATTGGAGCCGCCACGCAACCGCCGCACCAGGGACGCCGTTCTTTTTCGCATGATCGCATAAAAGTCATGAAATTATTAATTAAGACCATAATATTATATTACTATTTACTAGCTTCCACCTGCAGCTTGAGTGGTACCACCATTATCAATAACCCGCATGATATTCCAAGCTATGATCTATATCTAATCCAATTTTCATCGAGATCTGTTCAGCCTTTTCAACATGATTGAGTAAAAAACCATGACAGTTGGAGAGTAACTTCCCTTTATGGTGTAGAAAGCACTAAGAAAAGAATTTTGGAAATTCGACAACTAAATAAATAAATTAAATAAAAGTACTAGTTTAATAGATGGTCCTCAAAACAGTGGAAGTAACTTCTCAATTCCCTTGCAGCCGTCAGCAGGAAGGTCTCCGGATGGCAGTTCCTGTGACGTGAAGCCTCCTCATCAGCAATCCTGGGATCCAAGAGTTGGATACGTAAGTCTTTTTATTTAAAAGTGAATGAAAAAAAGTGATTTTCAACTATCACTTTTTTACAAAAAAGTGATTTTGGTAGAATGTGATCGCGATTGTATGTAAGCTTTGGTTGTAATACTAACAAAAGAGAAAAAATCTCTGATGAATTATATTTAAAAAAACTTGACACTATTGTCATATAGTTGACAATAGTCTTTCTAAAATTATAATAGTTCGAACTACATTCTTGAACATTCTAAAAATAAATTTAAAATTCAAGATTTTTTTAATCGAAACAGATGCACATAGCACAAGACCTATTATTATAATATCACATAATTTTTTTTAACTAATTGACAGAAAAAAAACGGAACTATTAGAAAATAAGTGATCACAATCGCAAAAAAGTGTTTGTTTGAAAGTGTTAGTTTTACATTCACAGCTTTTACACACAATATTAAAAAAACTATGTCGATACCAAAATTGCTTAGATTTTTTTTAAAAGACTAATGAGGAAAGCTTCTCTTTTCTCTTAGGAAGGTTATTTCGGACCTACAGAGGACAACGACCCCGCTGAGCGTCGACCAATGCCGTGGATGTTTAAGGTAAGGATCAGTGTGCCGAAAGGATCACTAGCACAGTTTGAAAACTGGATATTGAAATGAAAATGATCTTAGACTTGATTTAGTGCAAACTTCTTGGCGCGTTGGGCATGTTTGAGATGGGAGAAAAATATCAAACTCAGTCACTGTTACGACACCATCATCACACAAATCTTTCCTCTAGTAGATGGTATGGAACCGAGTCCGACTCGCACTTGGCCGGTTTTTTGTATCCTTTACACCCATTACCTTCCACGTTATTACCTAATTCTTCAATAACAGTAAAACGTGTTGGAACATTTATTTTAATTAAGCGATGGGCGAGCCGCACGCAACACGTGGCATATCTTAATGTATTAGTTTATAGTACATAGGTTGTTTTAAACCGTGTTGGCTGAATGGGGCTGTGCCTTGACTTTCAACCCGAAGATCGTGGGTTTGAACCCCGGCCGTGCATCAATGGGTTTCTTAAAATTTAGCTCTTAAGAGTGTGCAGAAGCGATTTAAGCAATTTTGTAGTTCAAAATCGTTATTTATCTCAGAATCTGTGAAAGCTACAACCTTCGTATATTAGGTAACTGATACTTCATTGTTTTATCTTGGATTACGTGTTTTAAAAACACTATTGGTGAAACTATTCTAAATAAAATATTTTTCTGAAAAATACATGTTTTGCACACAATTTGCTATTCATCTCAGGAACAGCACACTTTTTTTGGTTAGTTTTTGTTTTGTCAAGAAACCTATGAGTATTTCTTTAGTTGTCTCTTTTAATTTATCGATTGGTTGTTTAATTAATTTGTAATTAACCAAAAAGTGTTTAAGCGCCGTAAATAACGTTGCGTATCCATAGCTCTGTACTCCTCACACGCCGAACAAATCACACTCGCTGTCCCGCTCACAAACTGGCGGCGTATGGCACACTCTTACTGGTAAAGGAAAACATCATGAAACCCGCAGCATAGTCTCCACACGTATTGACGTTGTCTTTCCTGTGAAGGCTGATTAAGCTGAGAGGATGGTTCAGCTACAAGCCTCCATCTCAAACAATGTCCCAGGCACTAACGTCCGAGTGCAGGCATAGGTTGCCTCCTGACGCTGTATCAATCATCTAGTATAGTCTAGTATAAATAAATAAATAATGCTGGACATTTCACACAGCATCATCTAGCCCCAAACTAAGCAAAGCTTGTACTATGGGGACCAGACAACTGATATAGGTACTACTTATACTTTTTGTTTGTAAATACATACATATTATACATAGAAACACCCAGACCCGAGATTTGCGCGATTTGCATTACAAACATTTATCCCCCGCAAACTTCTGCATCACAAGCAAGCTTTCAACCACTGCGCCACAGAGGTCGTCAATATAGATGTAATGACTAGTTTTATAGTACATAATTGTAGTTATTTTTTCACAAAGTCGGCTTGGTTCTTGAGTCCACGAAGTTAAGCAACGTTCGAAACTGTAAGTGGATGGAGGGCCAGTGGCATTCAACTGACCGCTTCCGTCTGGAGGGCGTGCGTCGGTCCCGGCTAAATCGTTAAGCCATAAGTAAGTAAGTTCGTATGAGTCAGTGGCCAACTCTGGTGACGGAGTTTTTAGGCCGCCTTAAAGCCTCCGTCATGGCTTAACGACTTAAATAGCCGGGACTGACAATTTAACGTGCCCTCCGAAGCACGGAAGCGCTCAGATGAAAATGCCACTGGCGGTCACCCATTCTCCTACAGACCGTTTCGAACGTTGCTTAACTTCGACGATCTATCAAGAACGACTAAGCAAGCACGACCACGAGCGCTTCTGGTGGTAAGCCATGACGGAGGCCTTAAGGTGGCATACATTACCAGACCCATCCACTCATGAACTTATGGCTTACCAAAGCTAAACATCTCCTTTCATTGCCGCAGGGTGCGCCTGGCCCGTGGGACATGAAGGGCGCACACGCCCACCCGCTCCACCACCAGGGGGCGCCGCAGCCGCATCCGCCCTACGTGCCTCAGTACTCCTGGTACCAGACGGACGCGAACCCTGGACTACTAACGTGAGTGTTTCCATCTATAATGTCGGTACTCAGACTAACGTTTATTATGTCCATTGCTTCGTAAGTAAATCATCATCATCATCAAGGGTTTTGTATAAAAAACTTTTACAAAGGAACGGTGTAGCCGTTAGTGTCTCTGAGTGCAGCCATTCGTAAATAAGTCAAAGTCAAAAAGCATTCATTCAGTAGGACCGCTGGGATCACTTAGAATAGTCTTAGAACTATGTTTTTAGTCTTATGATTAAACTCATTGAAAGTCAAAATTTTGATGACGAGTGATAGAGGGAGATGGAAGAAATATTGTGCCGACCCCACTTAGTGGGATAAGGGGAAGAAGAAGAAGAAGAAAGTCAAAATTCACTAACCTGGGGTCATTAGGAAAATATCCCAAAATTCACAGCGACCCCTCCACTCAAGTCGTAGGGAATATAAAGTCGCAAAGACCCCACCACACATGGCTTAGATCAGCACAGGGCCAATTAGATGGCGTTTAAGAGAGGTGGCTTATGTGGTGGCTATTATTTAAGCTACCAATGATGATGATGATTATCAAATACGAACTGAAAAAATAGGTATAATTATTATTATTCTATTAACAAATATATTTTTTTAACCTCTGACTATCCTCTTAAATTTCTTGAGATATCTTGAATACCTACCTAAAAAGATCTAAGTATCTATATACTAGTTGTACCTATGTGTACTAAATTTTGTTTTTTTCTCAACAGGGTATGGCCTGCAGTGTAACAACCAAGGAAAAAATGATTTAAAAGTGAGTGTATTATAAAACCATGACAAAATGGCGGACGATCACAAAATGGCGTCCCCTCTTGACGTTTATACGTCATCGGCACAACCAACTGTAATGTAAGGAAAATATTTAATAGATAATTATAAAAAATGTACATTTTTATAATTAATTATAAATAGGAATATTATTGTTCATAACGGTTAATGTAAATGATTTACGTTTTAGAGAAATTGAATGGGTCAAAGAATTTGTAGTTTACAAATTCGGATGAGAATATTCAAACTACCTCTTATGTAAATGATGAAAATCATAAGACAATCAATAGTTTTAATTTAAAATTTTTACCTACCCGTAACTTTTAAAATAATTCTTTGATCCAACCTCTTTCATAACCTCACAATAGATAATTCAATTGATTAAAACACTTAATTTTCTCGAAATCCTAATAAAGTTAGTAAATAATTATAAGATATTATAAACAAATGGAGTTCTAATCAGTTGTTTGATCTATGACATTTGCTGACGTAAGTCGCGGCGCTGGCCAATCAGAGCACAGAATTATTACGATACTCGGCTCTGATTGGTTTATCACGTGATCACGAACCTCGCAAAGACCAAGAAAAAGACCAGATACACATTCAACTATACCTTTTAAAGAATATTGTAAATTCACATAAATGCTATTTTTATTACTTTAAGAATATTTATGTTGTTTTCAGTTTACCGTCCTTATAATATTTAAAATGTTCAAATAAAGGAAAAACCATCACCTCGTTATTCCTTCAGTTGGGTAACTGGCAGTTTCTTTGATAAATTGGTAGCTATTTTAAGTTTAAAAAAACTGTATCCGTAAAGTAAGCTTTAATAAATATTTTTTATTTATTTAGAACTTATTTAATTTAGTTAAACGGGAACACAAACCAGTCTTGTGATAAAATATTTCTTATTTTTTTAGAATATTTTTTTATGAAAAAATAAGCATTTATTTTGTGAACGTGCAAATAACGTGTTCTAAATGTAAAAAAATCCTTTTATAAAATTCTTCTGCAATTTTTTGTAGTTTTTTTATTTTTTGGTTTATTTTTTATTGTATAATAAACTATTTACCTATGTATTGCTTTAAAAAAGACTACTGTTAAATAATTTTATTATATTGTATGGGTCTTTACGGGAAGAAAAAATCTTGTAAATATTTTTTGTAAAATATAGAGGAATAAATATACATATAAATAGTTAGATAGATTAATTACTTTAATTTCAATGTATATTAAGGAAACGGAAATAAAAAAATGAATTAATTTCTTTTGTCAAATAAAAAGAGTAAAATTGATTTTGTGTTATTATTTCAAACTTCCATTAATGTTTCACGATGTTTTTCATTTCTTAGAAATCGCATGAAGAACTGTTTTTTTTATATTAATGACCTCTTAGTTATCATGAATAGATTAGACTTTTCTGTGGCACACAAGTAATTGTAATATAGAATACACTTTCTTTTGGTTTTGGTAAAAAATAATGTCTTTCAGTTCCACAGTTTTGAAAAGACTAAGAAACTCTTGTTTTCTTGTAATGATGTATAACTAAAAAATAATTCTGAAAAATAATTTTTTTTTAGGTGTTAAAACATTTCAAGCAGAGAAGTTAGAGGCCTTATAATCATCTATACTATGTAGATTATATATAATTGCCATATTAAAACATTGCAAAATATAAAGGACATCATTCAAGTTGCACCAAAAAATTAAGGTGCCGGCCAGAAATAAAAAGATTATACCAATTCTGCTAAAACACGTTACTCTATAGCTAAAGTGTTTTCTAACATGTTAGCACTGTTTTCCACCAATGGCACGCGCCTATTCTGTTAATAAAGTGCTAAAACCACGAAAACACGACGCTGTGGACCCGGCTCTACTACTAACATTTTTTACTAAGACACCCCGTAAAACCAAAGGGTTAGTAGGTAATTTAGATTGCAATAAAAATAAATAAATAAATAATGCTGGACTATTCACACAGCATCATCTAGCCCCAAAGTAAGCAGAGCTTGTGTTATGGGTACTAAGATGACTGATATATTACTTATATACTTTTTGTTCGTAAATACATACATATTATACATAGAAACACCCAGACCCGAGACAAATATTTGTAGATCATACAAACATTGGTCCCGCCGCGGGGATCGAACCCGCAACCTTTTGCGTCGCAGGCGGGCCTTCGCCCACTGCGCTACAGAGGTCGTCTATAAAATAACTAAAACTTGAAAAATCGAAGGATAGAATCTAACATTTGAATCGTATGGTTATTTATCTAAGAGACATATACGTAGGTCCAGCAGCATTGGCAGCCAGCCGGTCGCCGCGCTGAAAACAAAAAAGTTCACGACTGTAACTCCAAGGTGCGGTAGACATTCTTAGATCCTTTCAAGATTAAAGCGCCTTTATTGTTGTATAAAAAAAGTCGGAAATATATTTCTATTATAATAAATAACTGATAAACCGTTGGCCGCACAGGTTGGCTCATATAGAAAAAAATATTGGTAATGACACATTCTAACATGTCGTAACATTTGTTTTCTGGCCAGCACTTTTAGATTTTTGGTGCAAAAAAGTATGAACGCTGAACGATGTCCTTTGATATCTAATAGTTGTTGAACTGTCAGACACTACAAGAAGTAGTTTTTAAACAATTTCGGTAATAAAAAGAAAATAAAAATGCAATTCAATTTAAAGGTGTTACAAAAATAATAAAAATACGTGTTTTAACAAAAAAGCCGCCATATGCGCTAGTGTCATGTTTTCAATAAAAAAGTTAGAATTAAAATCGACCCCAAAACTCTTGAATGGACAAAAACGGAAGCGAACGCCCACGGAACCCTTTTGCAACAGGCCTTTGTTAGGGTTCTGTATAGTTACAAAAGAATTTTGAAAGAATAGTTTTTTGTTGGACATCTGGTGAGTGGTTGGAAAGTTCACGAAAATGGAGGGATAAAAAACAAGAATTAAAAATTAATATACTATACATAGGTAAGTATTTTAATTTGAAGTAGAATTTAGGTCTGTAAAAGTCGATGTAGGTAATGGATAATAAATAAATAATGCTGGACTTTTCACACAGAAGAAAAGATGGATGGACTGTGTGAATGCAGATATGTTAGTGAAAGGAGTGAGTTCTGATAATATGACGAGTGAAAGAGGGAAATGGAAGAAAGAAACATGTTGTGCCGACCCCACTTAGTGCGATAAGGGCAGGAAGAAGTAGCTGAACTTTTCACACAGCATCATCTAACCCCAAAGTAAGCAGAGCTTGTGTTATGGGTACTAAGATGACTGATATACTACTTATATACTTTTTATTTGTAAATACATACATATTTTACATAGAAAACACCCAAACCCAAGACAAAATATTTGTAGATCACAAATATTTGTCCTGCGGCGGGGATCGAACCCGCTACCTTCTAAGTCGCAGGTTATCTTAAAACATTGTGTATTTTTTTATCATTGCAGTAGGTTTATTAGGCAAGGTACATTTTTTTATAAGCTCCAACTCTGCTTTTATCTAAATTATAAGACCCATCGCAGACTACAGACTTTCTATCGGCCGATAGTTGAGACGGAATATACCTTCTTCGGCTCGTAATGAATATGTAGAATAGCCCGTCTCAACTATCGGCTGATAGAAAGTCTGTAGTCTGCGCGGGGTCTAAATATTTTGGCTTACATCATGAAAATCTGTTCAGCCATTTGAAAACTATGAGCATATTAATAAATGAGGGTTGTTTTCGTAGAAAAATCTATAGGCTTGTATAATCTTACTTTTTAATTTAGTAGTAGTAGGCAGCGTATATGAAAAGATGGATGGACTGTGTGAAGGATGACATGAGTAAGAAAGGAGTGAGTGTTGAGATGACGGCTGATAGAGGAGAATGGAAGAAGAACACATGTTGTGCCGACCCCACATAATGTGGGAAAAGGGCAGGGATATGATGAGTACGTCGTACGTAGTGATGTAACCTATCCATGATCTTTCCATTAAAAACTGTGAGATAAGAGAAACTTGGACAAATATACATTTTAGGGCATACTACGCCCAAAACCGAAAGGTATTTGACCCTTAAAGACACCGGTCAAAAAGACCGAGCCTACTTGCCAAAAAGCAAATTGCTTCAATGCCACGATAGAAGAATGTGCCACAAAAAGCGACATGCTTGTCCCGCCAGTCACAAGAAAAGTTATTTGCGAAAAAAGACGCCGCGGCGAGATCAAAGCGTTCCGATTGAACGTGCACGAAGAGGTTAAGGTGCTGGTTGAAGGAATCTAATCGAGGTAAACAGGATCGCGGCTGTAGGTAGGTACCTCTTATCGTTTAAAATATAATGGTAATTATTATTAAATATAAGATTTAAAAGAAAAACATTGGAAACCCGTGGCTTCTCACTCCAGTATTGACATTGTCTTTCCTGTGGATAACGCCGATTTAGCATGAGGGCGATAGAAGAATGGGGATGGCGGAACTAAAATAAGGAGTTCTTGTGCACACTCTCCGAAATGGAGTCGATAAAAGACCGACAAACACGCGACTCCACGGCGATGCTCAAGGCTTTGAAGCCGAGACTCAACCAGAGTGTCATCACTTAGCCTCTTGGCTCGCCTCTCTATCGACTCTAATGCCTGGAGATGGTGCTTGGTAGAGCCATCCCAGAGGTGAGATCAGTACTCCATACAAGCTCTAACCTGCGCTTTTTAGAAGTGATAAAATTTCTTATTCAGATTGCTGACTCTACCAAGAGCAATTAGTCTTTTTTTAATTTCATGATAACATGCAATTTGCTTAGCTTGAAATCAAAGTATAAGTGATAAATAAGATATTCCTGTATTATAAAAAACGTCTCAACATTACTTCCGCACAAACCCGGGTGACAAAAACTAGTGTATTCTTTGCACCTTTTTTTAAACCACGCCCTGTTTTTTGAAAAGAAGCAAAGTCGGAAGCAAGATGCTAAGTGTCGTGTTTCTAAAAAACTGCGATTTTAGAAATGGTTTTGCGATCGATTTTTTACTTTAAAATAAGTAACTATAGGTATACTTAAGTCTAAGTACTTAAGGTATAAGTACTAGATTTAACTATAGGTACTTAATTTTGATGTAAGAGACAAAATTAGCCGGGACCTACAATTTACCGTGCCCTTTGAACTTAAAACGGTCACCCATCCTTTTTGTGACGTTGCTCAACTATGATGATCTATCGTTGTTTATCGATTTTTATTCTTTAGTTTTTTCAACTGTGTATTTTACCAGGTGTAGGTACTTAATTTAATTAAACTACACATAAAAAAACTTTTTAAAACTCGATTTATATATTTTTATTTTTATATGATGTATATACTTAAGTAAGTAAGTTACTTGTAAAACACCGGTAACCTCTCAGGACTGTATTACTATCATCATAAGCAACAACTTTTGTTCTGAAAATGAAAAAATGAAATGAAAAAATATTTATTGCAGTAAAACAAGTTATAAAGTTTACATAGACAAAGATGAACAAAGGAAAGACTTATTTTACAGATATAGAACACTTATTTGTAAATTATCTGTCAGCTTCCTCACTAGGCACAGCCTGTATCGAGGAAGCTTTTGTACGATAGGGATAGGGGAGATTTAAAGCTAGGTCACTGGTCTGGTATACCTACTTAATGAAGGATATACAAACATTCATAAATAATAATAAAATACATATAGTAACTATGTATATAATAATAATAATAAATATGATAATATAGTGTTATCTGACTTTTAATTTTTTTTTATTATTTTATTTGATCAGATTTTCATACAAAAATAAAAATATTTAAATTGAACGCTCTAAATGTTACGAAGTCTATGCAAAACAAAAGAAAGCGATAGTACAAAGTGAAAAGAGCGGGGTTAGAGCGGCGGGGTACGAAATGTAGGACAATGTTTTAAATGGGAAAACAAAATCTTGAAATGTTCGTTTTTGGTAAATGTATTATGTTTTGTAAAAAAAGTCATAGAACAAAAGTTGTTGTTTATGATGATAGTAATACAGTCCTGAGAGGATGTCGGTGTTTTACAAATAACCCTGTATACTTAAATATGTTTTACATTATACGCATAGGGTATATATTTATTTGCCTTTAAAATAATTATGACAGAAATCAAAATAATTTTACCGTTCAAAAATCTTAAGCCCCAATAAAAACGGTCTAGTAATTTAAGTATCGGATTTTGGCACGCGTCTACGATTACTGAACAACTTTTGATAAAGTTAATTGTACAGTGTTGGGTTACAAGTAATGAACGGTTCAGAACGTATGGAAAACTTTTTATTTGTTAAATTAAATAAATTACGTTTTTAAACTGGCTTAAATGTTGAACGAAGATATGTTTTTATGTTTGAATATTTAAAAAAAAAAAAATCGGACATAAAATTTTGCATGGGATTACCTCGAGAGTAATAGGTAGGTACCTAACGTACCTATGTACGTACCCCCTTTATACCCCTTCAAACAATTTGTTATTTATTTAAATCCATAGTTGAACTTTGAGAAATGAAAAGTCTTATCAAAATTTTCGACTCCGACGAGATTCAAACCCAACGATCAGACGATCCTTCTAAAACCGGAGTGCCTTACCACTCGGCCACGGAACCCTCGTCACAATCGAAATTTTTGATAACCTCATATTTATCGGTTAAGCACTGGAGTAGGAGGTAGGTTAAGACATTAACATTTTCCTGAATATAAGATTCACCATCGTAAAAAAAGATGGAAAGACGATCTTGTAAAGGTTGCTGGGAGCCGTTGGGTGCAGCCTGCACAAGATCGATCGCTGTGGAAATCTATGGGGGAGGCCTATGTTCAGCAGTGGACACTAGGTAGCTGAGATGATGATGATGATCGTAAAAAAAGTATGGTTTTGTGTCTCTAAAATATCTTTTAATGAATATTTTGCCGCGAACGCAAAAACCCAGGTATAAACTCCATCAAAATAAGTAATATTAAACCATTTCCGTCACTTTGTTGTCAAGTGGGTGTGGTCAGCCTTTGATGTCGCCTTTGTACGATGTTTGGGGTTCGATTCCCATACATGCACTTTGGGGAACGCTAATCCGAAAGTTTATAATGCTATTTGTACGCATGTTATGTCAGAGAATAATATTCTCTTGTCGTTAACAGTTCTTACGAACTAGTGTGGTGAATGGCTTTGTGCTCTAAACGGTGAAGGAAAACATCGTGAGGAAACAACCTAGTATTCTTATAGGCGGCGATGGGCTTGCAACCTGTCACGTATAATAAAATAAATAATGCTGGACTTTTTCACACAGCATCATCTAGCCCCGCAGAGCTTGTGTTATGGGTACTAAGATGACTGATATACTACTAGTATAGGATATCTCAGAAATGCCCAAAGACAGTATTCCATTATGACAATACCTTTTTATTTCATAAATACAAACATAATCATCAATTACAATATTATCCAGCAACCCAATCTATCCCCCGTGTCTAGGCTCTGCCTTCTCTTTTGCCGCTCTTTTTTATTTTTTATTTTTGCCTACTCGTCAATTACGCATTCCACCTTCGTCAGAGTGACCGAGTGCAAACTTTTCATAAATTCTGCTGATTTAATTAGACATTATTTTATAAAAGTAAATCAAACTTATTTTATAAAAGTAAAAAAAAATACACTACTTATATACTTTTTGTTTGTAAATACATACATATTATACATAGAAACACCCCCCAGACCCGAGACAAATATTTGTATAAAAATATGTGTTTTGTATTTGTATGGAATAATAATTTCTACAAAATTGGCATGTATCAAATATGTATTTGGACTTGCCTCTGACTATCCTTAAGTGTACCAAAAAGACATATCGTGGACGTGTTTAAGCTTTTAGGTGCTACGACATGCTTCATCACGATGTTTTCACATACATTTTTGGGGAGAAATCCTCACTGATGATACTGTGCTGAGACTGATAAGATGGATCACCTAAAAGAAAGCTAGGCCCCAAACCGTGTTTGTTGCCCTGATTCTTCACGGTATTGGTCGCGAAGGAACAGGAGTAAAATCACCTAGTTTTAAGACGTTTCAAAGTGATCCCAGCGGTCCTACTGAATAAATGCTTTTTGACTTTGACTTTGACTTTGATGCACATTATGTCCGCGCCGCACACGCCGCAGTCATTTTTCAATACAAAAAATACTGATGACGTCAGATAATTCGGCTCGCTTCTGAAATCTCAGCATTTCATCATTGGTCTGCCCTTATCCCGCTCATGCGGTCAGCACAACATGTTCTCTTTCTCCACTCTCCTCTATACACCTCAACACCTCTAAAAGTAAAGTCTATCAATATTATCTATCCCGTTTATATAATTAGCATTGTTATTTAATAATATACCTAAGTATCTACTTGTTTTAGTTAGTTTATGAATTAGTTTATTATTGTATGTATTAGGATTAATAAATTATTTGTGTATTGTTTAATATTATTATTACTTATTCATTATTATCAAATTTTAGTTCATACGATGTTAATACCTTATCTAAACCTAAAGTTATATTATGCAAACCGCCTTCCATTTATGCCTATAATGTTTTTCTCACGTAAATGGTTGCCTGGAAGAGATCGCTTTCAGCGATAAGGCCGCCAGTTGTCTACCTATAGTTAAGTGTATTTTTCTTGTATATCTTGTTCGCTGTGTGGTAATGCAATAAAGAATTATCTATCTATCTATCTATCTATCACACTGAAGTCTCAGCCTTTTCTTTGAATTGCCAGTCCGGAGCGTTCGGCGCGAATGGGTTGTTTTTAGTTTTCTATTTTTGTTTATTTTTATTATGTGGTGTGCAATAAAGTATTTTCTATCTTCTATCTATCTATGGGTTCTGCGAAGACTTTCTGACTGGATTAGAACCAACGAATGTGTCTGCAGACCACCAAGTGTCCTCTACATTTCCAATAGCTTTCTTATATCAAAGTCAAAAAGCATTTATTCAGTAGGACCGCTGGGATCACTTAGAATAGTCTTAAAACTCTCTACTTCTGTTCCTTCGCGACCAATACCGTGAGGCATCAAACACGATTTGAGGTGATCCATCTTAAAACGAATAGTTAGTATTTTTTGTCACACAATCCCAATAACTATTGAATAGCCGAATGATACTAATTTCTGCAAATAATATAATTAGTTGAACCCATAGGGTGTTTCAAATTAGTTGGCGCGTGCAAGAACCCGCTGTGAAAATTAGCTACATTATAAAATCACGCCTTTCTAAACAGTAGAGGCATCGTTTACTACGTTTCCCACAACTTTTTCGCCAAAAATGTGATAATTATTTTTTGCAATACATTCCGTGGTACCATGAGAGTAAAGTCGTCAAAGGAGACATGTTCTCTATTTGTAATAATAACTGCTTATTTAGCTTTCTGTAAAAATTATCTTTTGACACAAACTGACCTGGGTGCCTAGTATTAGTTTTTTACGCGTTCGATATCGACGCCGTAAACGCAGATTTGTATGGGAAAATAGCAGCGCCATCTTTTGGTACCCGCTCATTACTAATGAAAACCAGTACAAATGCACGTTTACGGCGTCGATACCGAATGGTGAATAAAAGTCATACTAAGCACGCTGAAAGATTTTTTAAAAAAGACACCCTGTAGTATTGAATCAATTGATTTTGTTGCTTAAGGATCAATCTTATTAAATTACTGTCTAGAATAGCTCATAGGCTTCTATTTGAAGTATTCTCGAGTACCTACCTCGCGAGGGAAGCTACAAACAGAAGCTAGTGTAAATTATTTACAAAAAATGTTTTGGGCAAGTATCATTAATGTCACTAATGATTATATTAATTATAAATTGCCAACCAATTAGCTTAATAAGGTCATTTTTTAATATAATAATATGCAATTAAGATGTATATTTTTAATTGGTTCTCAATAACTTTCAGTTCAGTTTAACTATTGCTCAGTTCAGTTTAACTATTGCTCAGTTCAGTTTAACTATTGCTTGTGAACAGACGTGCGGTCGCTCTTCCGTATTTTTAATTTTAAAATTTGAATTTGATTTTTGCTATTGGTCGATTCCTGTTTGCGGTGCCTCTCGTTTCTTCGTGGAGAGTTTAGACGTATTGCTCCTCCCAGTGGGCGGATCGAGCGAGAAGGAACTATTGGCGAAACAAAGTAGGTGGAGCTAAGAAAAATTTTTTGAGTGCAAAACTTCTGCCCCGGGTGAGATTTGAGCTCGCGGTCGCTGCTTGGCAGTCGGGCGTTGTACTAACTAAGCCAGACGTACAGTGATTCGCCGCGGCGAAATTATCCTAGCCATGACGAACTACGGGTGCTGCCAGTCAACTGATGGTGATAGCTCTAGCGCCTTGAGCTGCAAAGCATGCAAAGTGATTTACCACGTCCAGTGTATTTTGCCAGGCAAGAAGGTGTCGAAGGATTTGAGGTCTACCTGGATTTGCCCTAACTGTCAATCCAAGACTAGGAGAATTAAATCCGATAGCACTCCCGTACGCTCTGGCGGTCGTGACGACAAGGAGATAGTGAAGGAGCCATCATCATCATCATCGCCTGCTACACTTGGTTCCGATACCGTGGGCAAGTCATCTTCTCAGTTGCCATCATACTCCAGCCATGATATTGCTGAGATTATTAAGACCGAGGTAAACACTATGAAGGAGGAATTAAAATCTACTTTTAAAGCTCTGTTTGCCAGTGAAATTTCCTCGCTCAAACAGGAATTAATTCACATGAAAACATCCATGGAATTTATAAATCAAGAAAATACCAAAATTAATGAGAGAATGGAGAAGATAGAGGCGAAATTCAAGCATTATGAGGCGGTTGTTGTCGAGTGCGAAAAGTTGAAGTTATCTTTGGGACAAGTTGAAAGGGACATTAATATGAAGAACCAATGGGCCAGACGCTCAAACATTGAGATCTTTGGAATCCCTGAAAAGAAGGGTGAGAACTTGATGGACGTCGTGCGAGACCTTGCTAAGCGCTCGAACTTTGTTTTATTATCTAATGATGTTGACTTTGTTACGCGCGTTGCTCCGTCCACCAGTGAAGTGAATAAGCCGAAACCCATTGTATTGCGAATGCTGGCTCGCTGTAGGAAGGACGACTTCCTGTATGCACTTAGACAGCTTGGCCGCCTTAATGCAGCTGATTTGGGCTTTGTGGGTAAAAATACTCCTATATATTTCAATGACCACCTAACAAAATACAACAAGTCGCTCCTACAGCGAGTTAAAAAGCTTGCTTTAGAAAAAAAATATAAGTATGTGTGGGTGAAGCACTGTACCATTATGGTTCGCTTGTCTGACACGAGCCCTGTCCTACACATTGCATGCGAGGCTGATTTAAAAAAAATAGTTTAAGTGCTACGCTTGCTTATGCCGTTTCTCTAGCTTCGAATAATGTTTCTATTGAGTATTTTCTTGGCAATGTCGCTATAACAATCTTTAAACAATATTTACCTTTACTATTCCATTCACAGGTTTATAATACATACGCTTTTATTGTTTTATTGTTATTCTGGTGCATACTATGGCGTCTAAATGTACTCTATTTTACTATTTATTTTTTAATGAATATTATTCTGTTTATTATTTCTTATTACAATGTATTCTATAGATAAACTTAATATTTATTACCAGAATACACAGGGTCTCCGTACCAAAACGAATATTATATTTAAAAATGTTTTGGGTTCTGATTATGATATCATATGTATAAGTGAATCATGGCTACTGGAGGGTATTTTCAGCGCCGAATGTTTCGACAGTCGCTATAGTGTTTACAGGTGTGACCGCAACTATCAGCTTAGGGGCGACAGTCTGGGAGGCGGTGTGCTGATTGCTGTGCGTCGGGAGTTGCCAGTTTCTTCATTTTCATATATTCCCTTTGTAAACTCTTATGCGGAGGGCGTCGAAGTAGTATTGGATTTATGTGGACGTAAACTTTTCGTTTATTGTTGCTATTTCCCCCACGGAGCAGGTCATCTTTCAGCTTTAAAACAGTTTTTTGATTTAATATCTAACAAAATTATAGATCAACCTGATGATTTTATTTTTGTTACTGGCGATTTCAATATCACTAAAGGCCAGTGGAATTTAACCACTGAAATTCCTAAACTCATTGACTCGCATCTTGATCCTTTCTCCTCTGAATTAGATAGATTCCTTGCCTTTACTGGATTTCAACAATTTAATGGTGTTTTGAATCAAAATGGGAGACTACTGGATCTTATTATGAGTAATTGCTCATCTAGACTAATAAGATGCTCTAGACCACTAGTCTCTGAAGTTAGTCATCACCCTGCACTGGAGGTAACATTACAGGATATAAATTATAGAGTTATTCGACCTGCTCCGCGAACAGTTTATTTATTTAACTCAGCTGATTTCGATACTATTAATAAATTGCTTTGCGAAGTCAATTGGTATAGTCTCCTTAATTGTGATGATATTGAAACTGCAACAGATTCATTCTATCGGATAATTAACAATATTATTGATAGTAATGTCCCTAAAAAAATCATCAACTCGACTCATAGATATCCCATATGGTATACTAAACCTTTGATTAAAATTATTAATGAGAAACTAAAATATCACAAAAAATGGAAAACTTATGGCAATAGTTGCGATTATGAAACTTTTAGTAAATTGAGGGAGAGACAGAAGATTATAGAGTCAGAGTGCTATTCGTTTTTCATTGATAGATCTGAAAGTAATATTAATCTGGACAGTAAAAGATTCTGGTCATTTGTCAAATCTAAAAAGAAATCTGATGATCTGCCGGATAAAATGACGTATAATAACTGTGAAAGCTCAGACTCTACAGTTATCACCAATTTATTTAACAGATATTTTCAGTCAACTTTTGTACCAGAGAGCACCTCTGATGGCACCCCTCTCACTGATAACAATCCGTCAACTATGATTAGTAATGATGCGGTCACACCTATAGGTACCGTTGAAATCTCTATACCCATAATAAAAAAATATTTAAAGCGACTGAACGTTAACAAAGGATGTGGCCCTGATGGTGTCCCTCCAGTTTTTCTGAAACAATATCATGAGGCTTTAAGCACTCCAATTTTCCTTTTATTTGATCTGTCGCTTCGCACTGGCTGTTTGCCGGTGATATGGAAGCAATCGTACATTACACCTATTTTCAAGTCCGGTAACAAGCATGATATACAAAATTATCGACCCATTTCAAAACTTTGCACCGTTGCCAAAATGTTTGAAAAGATTATTTACGATTCATTGTTTCCAGTTTTGCGATCAATCATTGTAAAAGAGCAACACGGATTCATTAGCAAGCGTTCTACTGAGACTAACCTTTGTGAATTTACTCACACTGTCTCTGATGCAATGGATAACGGCTCTCAGGTAGACGTTATCTATACTGACTACTCAAAAGCGTTCGATAAAGTATCTCACTCTCTACTCATACGCAAGCTTTCTGATGCTGGGATTCATGGTGATCTTTTGAGATGGCTGGAATCTTACCTTCGATCTCGAAGCCAAGCCGTGACAATAAAAGGTTACTGTTCATCCTTTGTGCCAATTTCATCTGGTGTACCACAAGGTTCCCATTTGGGTCCTCTGCTATTTCTGGTATTTATTAACGATGTGACAAGAAATTTCCTTCATTCTAAGTGTTTTATTTACGCTGATGATACAAAAATTCTTATGAAGATTGATAGTTTTTCAGATTGTTTGCTACTTCAGAGTGATCTTTGCCGGCTTGTTGATTATTGTAATAGTAATTCCTTATTTTTAAATGCAAAAAAATGTAACATTATAACTTTTACTCGTAAGCTCAAACCTATAATTTTTGACTATAAATTCAACGACATCATTATTTCTAGAGTAACTGAAGTTAGAGACCTAGGTGTTTTACTTGACAATAAATTATCTTTTAATTCTCATTTCAATAATATAACAACTAAGGCATACCGAATGCTTGGTTTCATTTTGAGGGTTGGTAAGGAATTTAAAAACTTCAATACATTACTTCTCCTATTTAATTGCTTTGTAAGGTCAACTCTCGAATATGCTTCTACCGTTTGGAATCCTCAGTACAACATTCACATTCAGGAAATAGAAAGAATACAATGTAAATTTATTAAACACTGTAAATATCGTTTTGCTTCTGTATCCACAGAAAGCTTGCTCAGTCTTCAAAGTAGGCGTGTAGTCAGAGACCAAATGTTTCTTTTTAAAATTATTTCCAATGCAATAGAGTCACCTGTGTTACTGGAAAATTTATATTTTAACTGCCCCCGGATGTCATCTCGTAAGAAAAAAACATTTTGGACGCCTATTTCTAAAACTAATTACACCAAAAATATGTATATAAATAGAGCCTGTGAAACTTATAATGAATATTTTTCAGACATTGATATTTTTAATATTACTTTGCCAAAATTGCGCAAAGAACTTATTGATAGCGTTGCCAAGAAGAAACTTTAGTTATATTTGCTGCTTACATTAGATACAAATTTATAGGAAACTTTTTTTCATTTTTATTATTAATTTATTTTTATTATTATTATATTTAAGATATTTAAGTACATTTATAAGATTTTTTTTTTTTTTGTAAGTTCTTAACTTTTTGATATTTATCTCGCTCGTTTGTTACCTATTTCTGTTCGCTTGCTAAATGATGTACTTAACGGTGGAAACTTGATTGGTTTATGTGTTTTTATATGCTCTTTAATTTAATAGTCATTATGTACTGTTTGTTTCCCAAATAAAAAAAAAAAAAAAAAAAAAAAAACTTATTTATTCCAATTGATATTTATCTCAACACATTGTCAGAAAAAGTAGTTACTTAAATACTGTAATTAAGTAGACCAGGTACCAAGTAAACGTAAACAGAATCTCAACTGTACCGGTAGACATTCTCTCAGATCATTTTATCTGATATGATGGATCTGGAATACTCCAGATCCTTTGAAGATGTCTAAAGTCAAAGTCAAAAAGCATTTATTCAGTAGGACCGCTGGGATCACTTAGATTAGTCTTAGAACTAAAATTACTCCTGTTCTTGCGTACATATCGTGAATCAGGACAACAAACACGGTTTGGGGCCTAGCTTTCTTTTAGGTGATCCATCTTAAAACTAAAAGTCAAGCTCCAGTGGGGAGCCAGTCAAAGAGAATTGAGGCTCGTCAAAGTAAGGTTAGATGTTCATAGAGTACAAAAAACTAACGCCTCAACATAGTATTTTGCTAAGGGGGTAGTCAGAGGCATATCAATATAGTTACATACATAGGTATTTGATAAGAAAAGTTGCGTACCGCGCGAGTGGATGTCAAATGTTAAAATGTATGTGTACGCGTTTATTGGAACGCATGAACGTGTAGCTTGGAACGCATTGTCCGTACGCACCTTTTGATCAAGTTATACTATCGGTACAATTTCTTGGCTGGAAATAGGTACATTTTAGACCCCTCGCAGACTACAGACTTTCTATCTTCCGATAGTTGAGACGGGCTATACTTCTCCATACTCATTACGAGCCGAAGTATATTCCGTCTCAACTATCGGCCGGTAGAAAGTCTGTAGTCTGCGATGTTTTATTTTCGCAATGCTAAAAACAAAATGTCGTTGAATTTCATGTTCTTGAAAAAACTGTCACAGCGTGTTTAAAACCTATTTAAATTCAAGTAGTAGGCATTACATTAAAAACCAATAAAATGACAAAAAGACGAAAATAAAAACATGATTACATTCTAAGCACCTTTTAGTCCTAAGTAAAGCCCGGACACTTCCAGAAAACTCCATTGTTACAGCATCAGGAGGCAACCTTTGCCTACGCTCAACGGGACGCTGGGTATCCTTCAGAGTAACTCCAAGCATAGCTCGTTTCATAGCTCGCTGAGCGAATTTAAACTGGTGGACTGGCCGTACTGTGAGTGTCCACGTTTAGGCTCCGTTGGTCATGATAGGACCACGGATGTCTGTGGGTAGGACGCTTGACAATTTTTGGTTTTGATACATTGCCGACATTGCCGTATATAGATGGGCTGGCCATATCTGCCGAAGAACCGAAAACCGGTAAACGAGTTCTTGAGTGGAGACCGCGACTAGACAAACGTAGTGTAGGACGCCCTCCGGCCAGGTGGAGTGCCGATCTGCTCTGGCTGCTGGCAGAAGCTGGATGCGTCGAGCTGAGGACAGGGCGCAATGCGCATTAGGGGACGCCTATGCCCAGCAGTGGACTGCTATAGGCTGATGATGATGACATTGCCGTATGGGAGAGACGAGAGAGAGAGAGACTAAATCCATCCTCACAAACATGAACAAATACTTCCATCCAGGCCAAGGTGTCCATTCCAATTCGATATTTTATTCTTAATATTGTATATCGAAAGGACAATCAACCGAATGGAACATAAACCCAGTGGGACACCGAGGTGGGACATAATAAAACATTAGTGCCACCGTATTATAAAGCTGCGCACAAAAAGATCAACGCTTGTTCTTTTTTAAAAGGGCCATTTTATAAGCTGAAGTGATTTAAACATGAATGTATTGAGTTGAGTGGGTAGTCAAAGTCATGCCTGTTTTATTTTGGCACATTTTGCAGAAGCATTCCTTGTGACAGGTCGCAAGCGCATCGCCACCTATTTAGTCTTTCCCTTAGAATTTGGAATACACAAAAGATCTGAGAGAAAGTCTACCGCGGCTTGGGGATACAGCAATGATTATGTTTTTATGAAACTCAAGTGGAGTTGTGTATGACTTCTGGCGAGACGTGGTACACAGTTGGTGTAAAACGATGAAAGAGGAGGACTGGTAAGAGAAGCATCGGGCAGCGCAAAGGCTAGGTGACGTTGTGTGATGTAAATAAATAAATAAATAATGCTTGAATTTTTCACACAGCATCATCTAGCCTCAAAGTAAGCAGAGCTTGTGTTATGGGTACTTCATGACTGATATTTTTGTTTGTAAATACATACACATTTATAGAAACACCCAGTCCCGAGATAAATATTTGCAGATCATACGAACATTTATCTTGCTGCGGGGATCGAACCCGCAACCTTCTGCGTCGCAAGCGGGCTTTCACCCACTGCGCTACAGAGGTCGTCCATGTCTTCCAATATATTAACGGTAGTGTATCCGGCTATCATAACACTGGAAAGAATGACAAAAGCAAAGTGTGAAGTCGGGCTGCCGACGGTGATGTTTTAAGTTGGATGTTAAATAGAATATTTAAAGACCTAAGTCTGTGACTTGTACCACACATAAAGCGCCGTTCACACGTCTCCAGCAGCGACATTAGCATTGTGTCGATAAGCCGGCGCCCCGCTGTCTCATTGTAGCCGCGGCCTAATCTGCGTGTATGCTCTCTTTTGGACAAGGGTTCTGTATACAAAACATTGATAATAACTTTAATCTTTATTAATCTTAAACGGCAAATATGTAAACAAATGAATCAGAATGGCACAGTTTTTCTATATTTCAAAGTGTGTGTAGAATTGAATCTGTGTGCGTAAGCTGGATCGCCTAAGCGCTAGGCCCTGAACCGTGGGGCACCAGGTCAGACAACCTTCTCGTGCGCCCAAAGCTGCTTGTCCCTTACGGATCCGGGGAGGAACCGGGGGGAACGGCAGTTGAAGGGCCGGTGTGCCCTGTTAAGTCCGACAATAAACCGGAATCTATTGTCGGATAACCAATGGTCTGACGGGAGGTAGCTTCTCCGCGCGTCCCTCTGACTCGCAGATGGCGCAGTGGATGAAGCTAAGCGGCGGAACACCGAAGAGGTTGGAAGGCGGTGGTACCATTCTCCAAGATTCGCTCTGGAGAGTGCGTGGTACGCGATATCACCGGCTTCACTACTCTTGCCCGGCATCAAGGGATGTGGGTGCCTTGGCGACTCGGTCGGATATACACTGACTGACTTGCCTTGGCACCAGTCACTTGTATGGTCTGGATGAGGATGCCGCGGAGTGGGTTCGGAGCGAGGCCGAACCCACTCGGGATGGAAGGCGGGAACGCACCGCCTGCCCCGCGAGGGGGCGAGTGGTATCCCCTACCCAACAGGGGACTTTTCGGGTCTGCGGGCGGTCGGAGTGAGGGCTCTTGCTGCTCATCATGCAGATTCCGGGAGGGCGGCGACACTGTTAGGCAGGTGTCGTCGTGAGCTCCGCGCACGTGGTTTAACAGCCGCGTGTGTGGGTGCCGGGCGTGGCTGTGGGTGCCATTACCGGGATTGTGCTCAAGGCAAAATGCGAGAGGGGCTCCGCGTGCGTTCCGTAGGAGATCCCGGAGCCCTTCGTTATGCATAGAGGCTGGCCATCGGGTAGTTTTTAGTGGGTCGTCGAGTGTTCGACAACCGCACACACCCCAATTACGTTCACTCCACGTAATTGACAATCAATTACGTGGAGGGAATCAATTACGTGGAGGAAATCCCAATCCCTGCGTCCCTGGTCCTGCTCAATAAATGCTTTTTGACTTTGACTAAACAGTAAATATTACTAGGCGTGAGAACCAGTAGACCTCGCGAACAAACTTGAATTTAAGGTGTTTTACATATTCCAATTTTACCTAGTATTCTATGCCTGTGAAAACTTTTAAACAAAGCAACCAAAACAAATAAATAAATAAATAATGCTGGACTTTTCACACAGCATCATCTAGCCCCAAAGTAAGCAGAGCTTGTGTTATGGGTGCTAAGATGACTGTTATACTACTTATATACTTTTTGTTCCCCCTGGGATAAGTTTTGGTGAGTACCTACTCGCGTTCCATTGGTCTAGGAGGTTGAATCTGGTGTTTACAGGTTCCTCTCTTAAAGGCGGAGAGGACTGCGTAGGGGACTCCCTCAATTGGTATAGGTGGGTATAAATTTAAATTAATTACGAAAAAACGTCATATGGAACGCTAAAACAAACATTCTGCCACTTTCCCCCCTCCATCTCCAATTAGGTATTCGATTTTTTTTCATAACATCTTATGTAGGAATTAGTCTTTAGTGTTCCTTTCTTTGATTCGAATGTCCCCTTTCCCCCCCCCCTTTTTTTTGGCCCAATCAAAAATCGCAATTGTTGTCTAAATCAGTTGAAAAATGCGACCTGTAGGCGAGAACAGCTCGATAACCAGACAGGACAAAAGCTTTTTTGGCCAATCTCGAAACTGAAGCTCGCGCTTCGCTCGCTCAGTCAATGATACTGCTATATACTGAAATAGACAAGGCCGATGAAGGTGAGAATTGTATTCTATTCAGGCAGGTTTCTAATATTGCTGGCATAAGAAAAAATACACTAAAACAGTAGATGCAATTCAATTATAGCTTTTTGCGTTTCCAAGGGATCTCCAAAAAACAATAAAATATTAAAAAAGCGAGTTCCTTTCCTGTTCGTTTAATTTACTTGATGGATATTTTCATAAATGTTTTTCTGAGGTCCCGTCGAGATAAAACATTTTGAAGATACCGGTCTGGGGTTGTTCCTGTTGGCTCTAGTGCCTTTTTTATTTGCTTCCGTCCTCAGCTTCTCTAGTGTGGTAACCAACATTTAAAATAACTTATATTTAGTTAGGCAATGGAATAGTAATATCATTTTAAATATATTTTTATAAGGCTTCGGTGAATGACTCATATCAACCTAAGTAACATACTATCCTTTTAACCACAAGTCATAAAACATGAAATTCTGAGGGTTTCCTTTTATGGCGTAAGAGAGCACTAAGAAAGGAATTTTGGAAATACTACCCCTTTATTATTATTATTTAGCTCGTGTTGTCTCACTGCAGGGCAAAGGCCTATGGGGGGAAAAGCCACGGTTGTGCCGCTGCTAATAACATTCTTAATGGCCTACAAAATTAAATATGTAATGGTATTAAAATATTAGGGTTTTGAAAATGTTGTAAGGATCCTCTTAATTTATTCTAAGTTTCATCCAAATCGGTCTACCTACTGGTAAAGGCGTGATTGAAACACAAACATATACAATACAAGCACAAACTCTTTTACTCTTCATCTGTCAGCCAATGAATGTCATGCGTATTTCCTCAAAAAAAAAATGGTTTTTGTTTTTGAATAATTATTTTTATCGTCACTGGACATTTGTGCGCCACAGCGAGAATAAAAAGTGACTTCTACATAATGTAGCTTGTATTATATAGTATATTTTTGTTAGGTCTATAGCTATAACATACTAGTATAATTGTACCTAATTGATATGGAAAGTATTCTGAAATAAACAATTATTTATTTATTTATTTGAAACTCGGATCTAATAAGAACAAGCCCACAAGGTCGTTTCTGCAACTCAAATTATTTGTTGTCGGTCTGTTTGTCATTCCAAATGACCCCGTGACGGATGGCAAGCGCGGATCCGGTAGCGTTTTTGTTAATTTATATTTCTGTGAATAAAATAAATAAAAGGTCAAAACAAATTATCTAAATGACGTATGTATGAATGAATGAATGAAAATTCTTTATTGCACGAAAAAACCAGATAAAAATGTACTATGGGCGGCCTTATAGCTGAGAAGCGAGCTCTTCCAGGCAACATCAGTGAAAATAAGTTTGGTCGGGTGCATAAAAAGACACATTATTGAATTTTAAAGCAATACACAGATTATAACTTAGGTATAACTTACAAAAAAAACTTACATAAACCTAAGACTAATAAAAAAATATACATAGATACTACACAATAAAAATAAACGTAGTGTAAGATCTCTCGCAGAATACATCGGCCGATAGTTGAGACGGGCTTCTCCATACTAATTACGAGCCGAAGTATATTCCGTCTCAACTATCGGCCGATAGAAAGTCTGCAGTCTGCGAGGAGGCTTAGGAGTTCTTCTTGTCCTGTCACTTAAGTAAGTTCGTATGAGAATGGGCAACTCTGGTGACGGAGTTTTTAGGCCGCCTTAAGGCCTCCGTCATGACTTATCGACTGAGCCAGGTCTGACAATATAACGTGACATCTGAAACAAGCTTGACTTTTTAGTTTTAAGATGGATCACCTAAAAGAATGCTAGACCCCAAACCGTGTTTGTTGCCCTGATTCTTCACGGTATTGGTCGCGAAAGAACAGGAGTAAAATTAGTTCTAAGACTATTCTAAGTGATCCCAGCGGTCCTACTGAATAAATGCTTTTTGACTTTGACTTGATAGATCGTCGAATTGAAGCAACGTGCTTTGCAGTCACATAAGATGGGTGCTGCTGTGCGCTTATCTAGTAGCTTATGTCCGCATTTTGAATGTGGTCATTAGAACATCAAAAAAAATAATCTATGTAGTCAAATGATGCACGGCCGGGATTTGATCCTACGACCTTCATGTCGACAACACAGAGGTTACCGATGTTTTACAAATAACCCTGTAGAAATATTACGTGTTTAATCCACCATAATCCATTTTATAAATATTTCAAGGATATAAACATTACAAAGGGTAAAATAACATAGCATAACATAGAGTAGGGTACAATAGAGGCAACATGTTATTATTTATTTCAAAATCTGTCATAATCTGTTTGACCAATAATGTGCACAAATGTACAGGAAAGTACAGTCGGGCACATTGTTGTTTATATTTTTATAATATTATAAAGAGGAAAGATTTGTTTGTTTTTTTGTTTGAATTGAATAGGCTCCGAAACTACTGGACAGATTTGTAAAATTCTTTCACCATTAGAATCCTACATTATCCCTGGTGAACATAGAATATATTTTATCTCGGGAAAGTGAAGTTTTCCCGAGGCACCGCGGGTAACACCGCGACGGACAGCTAGTTGTCAGCTAAAACTCAAAAAAACATAAATGTTATGAGTCTACCACGCCATGGGGATACTTTTATGTATCCCCAAGGCGTGGTAGACTCTCTCAAATATTTTTGATAAACTTATCAGCCAGGAACTCACGTGCCAATACTTTAAATAAAATGTATGCAGTTTTGCAGGTGGAGTCTAAGCGCTATCTATAGTTGTTTTTTTGTTGCCTAATACTAATGGCCTATGAGACCGTTTTAGTGTTACCGTACTATAGCGGGCACTGAAGGTGCCGAGGCGCCTAGAGAGAAGGCTATCTGTAGATTCAATTTCTATTTGTAACATGGTTAAGGGAGCTGAATCCAACATTGAAGTCACTTTTCTTTTTAATTTCAAAACTAAATGATTTATGTTTTCATTACATATAGAGGATTCGATCCCGGGATCCCGAATCTCGGGATCCCGGGATCCCGGTCGTATTTGAGTCCCGAAAATCCCGGGATTAAATTTAACAAATCCCGAGATTTTCGGGATTACAATTTTCTATAAAGAAGTCAGTAAAACTTACGAGAAACGATACATTGTTATTTATTTGATTATAGACAATTTAAAAGACAAAGTACGAGTTTATTCTTTTAACTCTCAAGCATAAAACATAGTTTTCGTTATGGGTTAACCTCATAAGAAGCCTGTAAACGGGCTACAAAAATTGCATCTTGCTGGCAATTTTTATTGACCAATCTAGCTCAGTACTATATTTGCAACTCGGGATAAATCATTTGCAATCTAGCCGGCTACGCATTGAATATTTGCAATTTGAATATTTGTTAAAGAAATATCTTGACAATATCGCCGGGCTACACAGCAATTTTACAGTATTTATTGCACTGTGTTTCGAGATTATAATCGGCAACTTGGCGGCCATTGTAGCAACAAATTGCCAAAAAGTAGCCCATTTACGAGCACTTTTAAGTTGATTTTCTGAAAGTTGATGTAGTTGGTTTTATAAATAACTAGCTGTCCGTCGCGGTGTTACCCACGAACCCTCGGGAAAACTTCACTTCGCCGGGATAAAATATAGCCTATGTTCATCGGGGATAATGTGGGATTCTATTGGTGAAAGAATTTTTCAAATCGGTCCAGTAGTTTCAGAGCCTATTCATTTCAAACAAACACATATACAAACAAACAAGTCTTTCCTCTTTATAATATTTGTACTTATAGATAGATTTACAGAAAAGCCTAGTTTATTTTAGAAGAAGTTTGGAGCACTGGTGGTCTATTGGAAGCGTCCCTGTCTTCCGAAAGGCCGTGAGTTTGAATCAAGTCGTGCAATAATTAGTTTTTGTATCGAAAATTAATTGTATGTTCACTATGCCAACTGCCAGTACACTCAAACAGTAAAGGGCAACATAGTGATGAAACCGTCATGTCGTAAAACCAAAAAAGTTTTGAAAATATGGGGTCAAGTGCACGAAAGTAGCCTCTTCGAAGCACACTTATAATCCTGTTACCACACTGGTTCTAAAGAACTAGTGACACGATTAGAAGAGGACCTTTCTAGGATCTACGACATGCTGGTTTCCTCACGATGTTTTGCTTCACCGTTTGAGAACCGATCTGAGGATCGAAGCTACTACTAGACCATCAGTGATCTACCTAAAAGAGATACGAGAAGAATAATAAGTTTGAAGTATTTTATTTAGTTTGACTGGCTACTTTCTATTGAAGAATTTAATTTATATTAAAAACTGACTTTTGAGAACATACATTAGAAATTTTGACACGGTTTACTGACTTTTTGTTGCCACTTTTCATTACAATTTACAATCCCGGGACTATCCCGGGATCCCGAGATTGGCTGTAGTGAAACCCGAAATCCGGGGATTAGAAATAAGGGCCGGGATCGAATCCTCTAATTACATATGAAACACTTTTAAACTCACCAGTACCAGCCCTCAATGGCCATCATCTACAAATCACAATAGTCCACGGGCCAGTGAGCACATTGTGCACTTCTGTGGGTACCTGTACAATACACAGCTTTGTGTTTTTCTAACCTACTAGCTCCTGTATTGTAGCCAATTCTATCTCATCATCATCATCAGTCCTATGTCTCTCTTTGCTTCTGCTATTCGCTTGCCCATATCAAGCTGCGTATGGACTACGCGTTCCAGACTCGCGCGAGTCGATGTAAAATGTGAAAATGTATAGGATTTTGATGACTCGCGCGAGTCTGGAACAAGTCTGGAACGCGTAGTCTGGAACGCGTAGTCTGGAACGCATAGTCTGGACCACGTAGTCTGGAGCGCTTAGTCTGGAACGCGTAGTCTAGAACGTTTAGTCTGGAACGCGCAGTCTGTAACGCGTAGTCTAGAGCGCGTAGTATAGAGCGCGTAGTCTAGAACGCGTAGTCTAGAACGTTTAGTCTGGAACGCGTAGTCCGTACAAGTCAGCGGTACGTCCAAATTTCAAGTAACCTAGACTTATAATTTCTACGTACCGCAAAAAAAAGAAAGTTCTTGACAGAGTTTTTAGGCCGCCTCTAGGCCTCTTATAATATAGAGCTATACAAGCACTCAATTCCTTTGAAAATGTCTAGCTAAAGGAATAGTGTAGGATGAGTGGTGATGGAAATTGCTTAGTCGTTCTTAATTGATCGTAAGTGGATGGGTGGCCGCTAGTGGCTTTATCAACCAGGTGCGGTCGCAGCTTGAAATTTGGGGGGGGGTCAGCATGAATTTGGGTGAGGGGTCACTAGACCACTAGACTAAAATTAGACCTTATTGCACAATACACAAGATGTTTCATGGGGGGGTCATGTCCCCTGTGACCTCCCCCCTCGGACCGCGCCTGGTATCAACTAAGTATCCGTGCTATCGGGAGGCCTTCAGGCGGCCTAAAAACTCCGTCCAGAATTGGCCACTGACTCATACTAGGTACTTGAGTACGTTATTGGGCAATTTCGGTAGCCCTCAATGAGTATGTTATGATCCACCAAATTCATCTCAAAAACTTTGAATACTTGATAACAATATAATAGAATTTAAACAATATACTATTGACAGATGTATTACTTCACTACATAAAAGGGCTCTTCAAGCACTTAAGTTTAAAATTATACAATTTTCACCCATATCTCTTTGTAAATACGGTTGATTTTTGTTTGATTTGTATCTACTATAGATACATTGTAGTAAGCTTTGAATGAAAATAGAAAGAAAAAGAGTTGATTATTCGTATTTTGATTCTTATAACAATAACAATAAAGGTTCTTTTTGAGTGGAGAAATTATCGCGACTTAGTATCAAGTTAAGTGCTCTTAGTGTGAGTGTGGATTGTTAATAAATAAAGTAGGTAAGTGGTGTTTGAGTGTATAATTTGAACTGTAGTTGTGGGTTCATTTCAATATTATGATCAAAATATTACTAATCTGAAGCGGCTGCACAAGGAGAGTTTCTCGTATGCGAGCGGCGATTTCTTCTAGGCAATACATGGTCGCCTAGTGTAAACAGATGCTTCGAGCCTCGTGTCTCTACGATTCTCGCTATCTAAGCTTTCTACATAACGTTTTAAAACTAAAAGAAAACCGACTTCAATATTCGACTCTATACACGGCGTGACTCAGGGAATCAATAAGCCATCCATAAAAATCTAAATAAGAAAAAGAAATCAAATCGACAGATAATGCTTAGGCTCCACCGGCGTCTAAGGGCACTGCATACATTTTATGTCAAGTTTCGCGGCACGTGAGTTCCTGGCATTAGTAAAGCGTCAATTTGACATAATGCATAGACTTATCTGTCGATTCGATTAACAATGGCTAGGTGGGAAGGTTTTTAGAGTTTTACGGGAAAACTATCAAACCCTCAGGAATAAAATTTGTATGGGACCACCTCTGGAGTATACCCTTACAAACAAAAAAATAATTTTGAAAATCGGTCCACAATTGGCAGAGTAATCGCGTAACAAGATACAAAAAAAACATACGGGCAAATTGAGAACCTCCTCCTTTTTTTGAAGTCGGTTAAAAAGTATTATTTTTTACGAGTTGCTGTCATTTAACAACCGCAGGCGAGACTCGAATGGCGAGTTTTGCCGAGGGATAATCGCATACGATTTTTCGCAGCTCGCATACGAGAAACTCTTCTTGTGTAACAGCTGCTTTACTCTGACGTCCATTCAGTGGGCGAAAGGCCCGCCGAAGGTAGATTCGATCCCCGCCGCGGGACAATGTTTGTATGATCTACAGATTTGTCTCGGGTCTGCGTGTTTTCTATTAATATGTATGTATTTACAAACAAAATGTATACAGGGTGTAAAAAGACTGCTACCGAAAACTGAGGGGTTGCAATCAGACCATGATTCTAAACATATTTAGCGAAAAAAAATGCATTTTTTTTGGCTTAGCTTCGTCATGCTATGTTATTTTCGGTTATTTACTACTATTACAACATAATAAGACCATACATACCTACCTAATCATTTCATTTATAAAAGAAAAAAACATTTAAAACTCTAAATCCAGCAATCTACGTAAAAAACGCGCCCAAAACATACGCAAACAGTACTCTTTAAACGCTGTTTTCTCCGGATTTAGAGCATATTTCGGAAAATCCTTTTGGATTTGGTTGTCTATTGGGATGCTGTACTTACCCCTTTCGGCTTCGGTAAACGTCTTTTTACACCCTGTATTTTATTTATTTATTTTTATTTCTTAGGAAAACAAACAGTCGTTAGAAATTATGTACGTAACTAAAACTATAACTATTGACCATTAACATGTTCTATCTATTATTAGTATATTAGTCATGTAAACAGCCCATAAAACAAGGTCTGCTTACTTTGGGGCAAGATGCTGTGTGAAGCCAGCATTATTTATTATTAATTCAAAAATTCCAGTACTTATAAGCGCATTATCACGAGCTCTTAACAGTGAAGGGAAACATCATGAAACCTGCAGTTTAGGCTCCACACATATTGACGTTGTCTTTCCTGTGAAGGCTGATTAAGCTGAGAGGATGGTTTAGCTACAAGCCTCCATCTCAAACAATGTCGCAGGCACTAGCGTCCGAGTGTAGGCATAGGGTGCCTCCTGACGCTGTATCAATCATCTAGTATTAGACTAGGTTTAGTAATCCTATTAATCTAAATCGACCTAGCGTAAGTAGTAACTTAGTTTTTTTATCGACCCTTGAGGACTTGGATTCGAACCCGCAATAGTTGCATTAACTAGGGCTTTTAGGAGGCCTAAAAGTGGCCTAAAATCTGACTTATCCAAATCTTATCCGAACCACTTAACCACCAAAATCCCACAGACAAACTGAATCAGCTAAATTGATAGTAATTGATCCTTCCTCTGCCGATTCTTCATCAAAACTTAACACTGAAATCGATCTTATCAATCTAGAGCTAAGTCACAAACTTGCTTGACAAGATTCTAAGAACTTACGACGTTTTGTATCGAAGTTGTCAAACAGATTTTGGTTAGCGCTTCCAAAGGATTTTAAATCATATTACAGGTGTATAAGAACTATGTTCGGTTTTTTGATAGAGAAAAGGGTTGCCTATATAAATATGTTCTAGAATTCTAATAAGATTTAGGTCAAAAGAAAATCTAACTGGTTTTCAGATGCAATAGACACATTTATTACTAACTTCTGCGCACGGCTTCGCTCACGCGGTACTAAAATGTTGAATAGCCTACATGCTATTCCAGGTCACTATCTACATCTATTCCAAGTTTCATCCAAATCGGTTCACTGGTTTAGGCGTGATTGAAACACACATACAAGAATTATTATTAAAATTATTAATTATTAAAATAATAATTCTTTATTTCAAACATTTTTATATATTGTGACGCCCTCCGGCCAGGTGGAGTGACGATCTGCTCTGGCTGCTGGCAGAAGCTGGATGCGTCGAGCTGAGGACAGGGCGCAATGGCGCTCATTAGGGGAGGCCTAGGTCCAGCTGCGGACTGCTATAGGCTGATGATGATGATAAAACATTTTTGTGTCCATATTGTCTATACTAATATTATAAAGAGGAAAGATTTGTTTGTTTGTTTGAAATGAATAGGCTCCGAAACTACTGGACCGATTTGAAAAATTCTTTCACCATTAGAATCCCGAGGGAATGCGGGTAACACCGCGACGGACAGCTAGTACAAAAAAAAATGAAAATTAAACGTTATTGAAATAGTCCGATGAATAAGAGTGAATAAAGTTACTAATATTATTTTGAATAATGAAAAGTCTGTAGGCAAAATAATTCAATTTATCAAATTAATAAAAGTAGGTATTCGTTTTAAAGGGTTTTTTTATGTAAGAGGGGGCAAACGAGCAAGTGGCACACCTGATGGTAAGTGATTGCCACCGCCTGCATCAAGCCGCCACAACTGCAGCATCAAGAGGCACTGCAGATGCGTTGCCGGCCTTTGGAATAGGCTCTTTTCTTGAAGGCGCCTATGTCGTATCGGTCTGGAAACACCTCTGGCGACAGCTGATTCCACAAGTTTGATTTTAAAGGGTTATACTCGTGTCTACTTAATTATATATTTTTAGGTACTCACCTACCTTTTTTTTTAAATAAAAGATGTTTGTATAAGATTCTAACTAGAATGTACGATATGTACAGTTCGCTCGGATCTAGGCACTAGCCGTTTGTCTGCGTAAAGGGCTAACCTCACAAATGCTTTGATCCATTGGAAGAACTGAACGTACTCGTACATTGTAGTACTCTACCATAAAAAGCTAATTAGGTGCTAACAGCGCCATCTATTGGTGAGGAGCGGGAACTAATTTTGTAGAGCTTAGTAAAATTGTGTAAAAATAAAAATAACTACTTTAAATTGAATATCTTAAGCAAACTAGCTGTTGCGCGCGACTTCGTACGCGTTAAAATTGAATCTCGCCTTGACCACTAATGTCAAGTATGAACTCGCAACTCTATGTCTAATATGTCTATGTCATTCATTAAAAACTGTTATTGTTAGTATTCTTACAGGCGGCGATGGGCTTGCAACCTGTCACGTATGGAATACTAACTTCTGCAAGATGTGGGCATGTATCAAATATGTATTTGTACATGCCTCTGACTACCCCCTTAGATCTTCAAAGGATCTGGAATATAAAAGATCTGAGAGAGTCTACCGCGCCTTGGGGATACAGTCGTGACCCTGTGTGTTTTTGTTACTTTTGTGTTTCTTTATTTTTGGTGTACTTACAATAAAGTAATACTCTATTCTATTCTAATAACATACCTAATGGATAGCATTCTCTTAAAATCTGAGCTAGTTTTCTTTCGGCTACCCTACACATTCGCCGAACTATTATTTGGATAGAAGATGACAGGCGAATACAGGCGATGAGGCCCTCTACACGTTCGTGACCGTCGGCATTCGTCTATCATCGGCGAATAGAGGGCTCATTATGTAGTCAAGTACGCAAGCAACCAGCGAGAGAAGTTCACTAATTCATTACTATCATAAAAAAAAACTCAATTTACCACAAATCATGATGAAAATGAAACTTTTAGACCCCTCGCAGACGACAGACTTTCTATCGGCCGTTAGTTGAGACGAAATATACTTCGGCTCGTAATGAGAAGTATAGCCCGTCTCAACTATCGGCCGGTAGAAAGTCTGCAGTCTGCGAGGGGGCTTAAATCTTCAATTGCTCATGAACTTCTGTCATTGACGGAAAACATCATGAGAATCCGCAGTTAGTCAGCTCCACACGTATTGACGTTGTCTTTCCTGTGGATAAGAGCTTAGAGGATGGTTTAGCTACAGGCCTCCATCTCAAACAATGTCCCAGGCACTAGCGTCCGAGTGTAGGCATAGGTTGCCTCCTGACGCTATCTGATATGTTAATCATCAAGTATTGTCTAGTAGAAGTCTAAGTTTTTATACTTAATTTAATCTACTATATAAAAATAAGTCGGCTTTTCCTTCCTACGCTATAACTCCAGAACGCACGAACCGATTTCCACGGTTTTGCATTCGTTGGAAAGGTCTCGGGCTCCGTGAGGTTTATAGCAAAGAAAATTCAGGAAAAATCTGGTGGCATCTGGTGGCGAAACGGAGTTCGCTGGGTTTGCTAGTTTAGTATATATTTCCACCGATAAGTTATACACACATAAAAGTAATAGAGTTAGGAGCTTAGCTTAGATCTTGTTTAACATCGCTTGTCTCTTGTAATATACTTATTGAGAAACATTTGAGTCAGAATTTGAGCGAAAATAATAGAGTACATAATATATTGTAGTCGTTGTGAAAGGAATGTGCACGAATCTAAATGTCACGGGATACAGAGATGCATTAAGGCAGGAATGAACTTAGTACTCATACTCATTTATTCGCCGTAGGAGCTCATGGCACACTTGGTTTTGTCATGTATAAATTAATTTATATAGATTAAATTGAATTGAAAAAAACAGTCAAAGCCATAACAGACAAGACGGGTAAATAAAGAATGAACTTGTAAATGTCTCTAATGTATTGTTTTCGTTGTTGTTTTGGTGTACAATAAAGTGTTCATTCATTCATTCATTCAATAAAGGAACTAGCCTTATGTAATGTTATCTAAATCTAACATTGTAAAACAATTTTATAAATGTAAAAGTCAAATAAAATAAAATAATAATCTATCAAGCTGCTGTAAAAGGGCATTGTCATTAAATAATAATAATAATAATTACTTAAGTACCTAAATTACTAGAGAATAAGTACAATAAATAAAAATTATATCTAGGCTGCTGTAAAAGGGCATTGTCATAGTAGGTCACCGCATGTTAAAATCAAAATGTGTTGATTTAGGAACATACGTATTTTTTTTATTCAAAAGAAAGGGTTTTACCGCTAAGCGACTATGCCCCCTGGTTAGCTTACAATCAGATAACTAACTTATAAGTGTTCTATCTGTGTCCAAGAGGGGATCAGCTAGAACACTATTCTACGTAAGTACTTATCTAAATGATTACCTACTCTGAGGGTACAGTCTGTCCTGTTTTTGTTTTGCTACTTAAACAACGTAGATTGACCTAAATCATAATATATTTCTTAAAACGAATGCGTGTTATCTAAGTTATACTTACCTTGATGGATTATGATAGAAAACAACTTGGATTGATCGTATTTAGTTAGATTTTATTCAGCAAGCGAATCAGCACAAATTACAGAGTAGAGCTAGTTGACAGTAATGACGGATGTCATAACAACACAATGTCAAAGACAACAACTTGAGTGAATGGACACTGACAACTTTACTGTTTTGTTTACTATTACACCTAAGCCTATTTCTAACACCTGCCCTTAAACTAAACAGTCTTCAAACCTAAATTAGAAACACAATTCAAATGTTTATCCTTCCCTAAAGGTTTCGTTAATACATCTGCAGGCATTTGTTCAGTACATAAATAAAGTAAATTAACTATTTTTTCACTAATAACCTGTCGTACAAAATGATGCCTTATATCTATGTGTTTACTTCGGCTATGATGTATCTGACTATTACATAACTTTTGTGCTGACTGACTATCATTATACAATGTTATAGAAAAGTATTTTCCTAAACATTCATTGAGAAAGCTTCTTATAAACTTAGCTTCTTTGGCCCCTTCACATAGCGCCATATATTCGGCTTCAGTACTTGACAGCGCGACCGTCCTTTGTTTTCGGCTTTCCCATGACACAGCTGAACCGCTTACTTTAAACACATAGCCTGTGTAAGAACGTCTGTCTAATTGGTTAGACGCCCAATCAGCATCAACATATCCTGTAACAGAAAGTGTGGACTTTTCATACACAATGTTATAATCCATAGTGCCCTTCAGATACCGAAGAATACGTTTTGCTGCCTTCCAGTGTGTTTCTGAGTAGCAATTGTTGAATTGGCTCAATAAACTTGCTGCGTGCGCGATGTCGGGCCTTGTACATACTGCTATGTACATAATACATCCTATCAGACTTCTGAAGTTTGATTCAGGATCAGTTTGATCTCCCTTTTCAAACTTTATGCCACTTTCTAATGGAGTACTCGCAGGCTTGCAATCAGTCATATTAAACTGAGCTAAAACTCTCTCTATGTAGTTTTTCTGATCAAGAATAATTTTGTTCTGTTCTTGTCTCAGTCTCATTCCCAATATATGTGTAGCACGGCCAAGGTCTCTCATATCAAATTTCTTCATCAGAACCTCCTTCAGTTTCTTTTTCTCACTTGTGTCCTGGCTAAAGATCAAGATATCATCTACATATAATGCTAAAATGATGAGACTATTATCATTAGACTTTATATAAACACAGGGCTCGCTGAGTGATTTCTTGAACTTGAGGTCTGCAAGTAAAACATTATCAATTTTATCGTACCAGGCCTTTGATGCTTGTTTTAATCCATATATTGCCTTCTTCAGTTTAAATACATGATTTTCTTTTCCTGGTTGTATGTATCCACTTGGCTGGTCCATGTACACAGTCTCAGTTAAGTCACCATTCAGAAATGCTGTTTTCACATCCATGTGATCTACATGCATATCTAAATTTACCGCTAGTGCAAGTAAAGTTCGTATAGTGGAATATCTCACTACTGGGGAATAAGTTTCCTTGTAGTCTATCCCATACCTCTGAGTGAATCCTTTGGCGACAAGGCGTGCCTTATAACGTTGGAGTTCACCATCCGTTCCAAACTTTTTCTTGAAAACCCATTTACATTTAACAGTTTTCTTTCCTTCAGGTAGAAGTGTTAATTCCCAGGCTTTATTCTTTTCAAATGACTCATACTCATCTGCCATAGCTCGTTTCCAGTGTTCTCTTTCTGGTCCTGAAAGCGCTTCTTGTGTGGTCAGTGGTTCATCAGAATGACTCGATGCTGTCATCGCCACCACCACTGCAGCACCCTCATCAGGATCTCCATACTCGCTCAATGTGCTCGAATCTGAAGCCATATCAGGAGTCCATGTAACATCTGTATGGTTATCATCACTACAGTCACTATCGATGCTAGGACTAGAATCAGAGATCACAATAACACTAGGTCGCCCTGATGGCGATCCTTGTGGTAGATTTTCATCATCATTTTGATTTGTATTGCTTGTGATATCTATCTGACAATCAATAATATTATTATCTTGATTTATTTGACTATCTCTATACAATTTTTCTTCTAAAAACTGTACATCTCTAGACTTAATGCATTTAGAGGGATTATCTGGGTCTATTAATCTATAGCCTTTGGATTCATTGCAATATCCAACAAAAATGCACTTTTTGCTCTTCGAATCAAGTTTCTTACGCTTTTCATTAGGAATTAAAGCATATGCAATACATCCAAATATCCTTAAATTAGATAAATCAACTTTGTTACCAGACCATTTCTCCTCAGGCGTTGTGTCTCTTACTGCTTTGCTTGGTGACTTATTCTTTATGTAGATTGCTGTGTTCACGGCTTCAGCCCAGAACCTTCGGTCCATTCCAGCATCCTGTAGCATGCACCTCGATGCCTCCATAATAGTGCGATTGGCCCTCTCCGCTACACCGTTCTGCTGTGGTGAGTAAGGCACAGTCGTCTGATGCTGGATGCCATGCTCTCCCAGGAATGCCTGGAACTGATTGTTAACATATTCACGACCATTGTCTGTTCTGAGAGCTTTAATCTTTAAATCAGTTTGATTTTCTACAAGATTCTTAAAAATCTTAAATGTCGAGAACACATCTTCTTTCCTTTTAATAAAGTAACCAAAAGTCATTCTTGTGTAATCATCAATAAATGTCAATAGATATCTAGCACCGCTAAATGATGCAACTGACATAGGTCCACATAAATCTGAGTGTATAAGACCTAATTTCTCAGTAGCTCTAGTATAAGACCTTTTTGGAAATGGTAATCTGCATTGTTTCCCTTCAATACATGCTACACAGGGAGTAATTCTATTTTCAGTATAATCTATTCCATTAGCCATACCTTTCTTGAGTAACTCCATACTCCTCCAGTTCAGATGCCCGAGTCTACGATGCCACAACTCCTGGGTTGCCTTCGCCTCGCACAGATGTCCAGCTTCAGAGCCTTTATTTGTCGCCTGTGTCACTGTTTGACACACTCCAGCCAGCTCGCTACCAACTGTGGATGTTCGACTCTCAGTGTCCAATTGATAAACACCGTTCACCTTCGTAGCACTTGCTATTACCGTCTCGTTATGTAAAATTCTACACTGATGTGAGTCAAAGTGCACTATAAGACCTTTAGCTGCCATACTGCTCACAGAGAGTAAGTTCGTTGACAATTCAGGAACATAAATAACATTGCTTATTTTGATGCACTGTTTTTGTCCTTGCAGCAATATTTCTACATCGCCATGTCCTTCACTGCACATTTTCTGGTTGTTTGCGACTGTCACCATCCTTTGAGTATCCACAACATAATTTTGAATCAAGTTTTTGTTGTTTGTCATGTGACACGTTGCACCAGAGTCCACATACCAGGCATCGGAGCAGATATCTACTGCAAAAGCCGTTGTTAACAAGGATCCATTCCATGGTTTTTCACCTTTGTCACCCATCTTAACCTTTTTAGTAGGACAATTTTTAGCGAAGTGGCCCGTTTTTTTACACAAAAAACACTTAGCCGGCGATTTAGTCTTAGGAAAATGTTTGTTTACATTTTTGCTCAGCAACGCACTTTCTTCTCGTTTATCAAAATCTCTGCGTAGATTTTCTTGCAACAGTTTGCTCTTCACTGTTTCGCTGCTCAACTTGATGTTTGAGTTTTCTAATGCCATAATTAGTGGGTCGTAGTCTGTAGGCAAACCACTCAGCATCAACACCGACAGGAAAACATCGTCCAATGGAGAATTTATGTCTCGTAATTGTTGATCTAAATCGCTGATCTTCAAGATATAAGCTTCCATATCACTGAATTGTTCTAACTTCAATCCAAATAATGTCCGTAGCAGTCCAAGTCTCCTGCACAGACCTCGGTCTTCGTACGCCATTTTGAGATTCGTCCATGCTTCATACCCAGTTTGTGCGTTTCTAACATGGGAAAACGACGATGGTTGCACCATTAAGCATATTTTGGCCAATGCTTTCTGCTGTTTCCGTGCATCCATGACTTTGGGTACGCCCGCCGTCGACTCGTCGATACAGTCCCACAAGTCCTCATGTACTAAATACATGCGCATCAAAAATTTCCAATTCCCGTAATTAGAAATCCCACTGAGTTTCTCAAAGTTGACTGAGATTCCAGAACTCGTAGCTGACGTGATGCCGCTGGCCCCATTTCCATTGTTCTTACCGGCACTACCGGCGTTGTTGCCCGGCATATCAATTTTCTTGCAATATCAGTATTTGCGTAATAATAACAGCGTACTTGAATTCGTTACGTATCCTGGGCCCATAACCTGATGGATTATGATAGAAAACAACTTGGATTGATCGTATTTAGTTAGATTTTATTCAGCAAGCGAATCAGCACAAATTACAGAGTAGAGCTAGTTGACAGTAATGACGGATGTCATAACAACACAATGTCAAAGACAACAACTTGAGTGAATGGACACTGACAACTTTACTGTTTTGTTTACTATTACACCTAAGCCTATTTCTAACATACCTATAGTTTAATGAAGCTTTACTAAGTTACACAGAAATTCACTTTTAAAAATCACTATTAAAAAAGTAAGTTCGAATGAGTCAGTGGCCAACTCTGACGGAGTTTTTAGGCCGCCTTAAGGCCTTCGTCATGGCTTAACGGCTAAATAGCCGGGACCGAAAATTTAACGTGCCCTCTGAAGCACGGAAGCGCTCAGATGAAAATGACACTGGCGGTCACCCATCCACTTACAGACCGTTTCGAACGTTGCTTAACTTCGACGATCTATTAAGAACGACTAAGCAAGCACTTAAATCACTATTGTAAACTTTTACATCAAATTCAATAAGTAGGTACCTAAGTATTTAAGGATTCCATACGTACCTAAATGGGGCATATGTCCTAGATTTGTCCCTGTACAAATGCCGTGGGACCGAACATTCGACGCACGCCATTTTGTAAAATAAAGAAAACGCCATTTTTCTTTTTCCGTGTTCCAAAATGCATTTACAGTTGTTGCTACTCGAAAGTACCGAAATGTTAGTTTTATGCATTTATTTCGAGAATTGCGGGTAAATTGTGGGATTTTTGACGGAAACATTGACTTTATGTCGGGAACTTTTTGTGATGTAGCTTAAAATGTTTGGATTTGCGATTAGGTTCTTTATTTCTTACTTATTAAGTACCTTTTAGGTATAAACACGAAAGTGCTCTCACGCAACTACTGAATGAATTTAGATGTTTGGAACAGAGATAGATTGTAGTGTGGAATATCAAATAGCAAATATCCCGGAAAAGTCAAGTCTTGCCGACCATAGGTAACACCGCGGAACACAGCTGTTGTAACTTCTAATTTTGACGACCTCTGTAGCGCAGTGGGCGAAGGCCCGCCCACGACGCAAAAGGTTGCGGGTTCGATCCCCGCGGCGGGACCAATGTTTGTATGATCTACAAATATTTGTCTCGGGTCTGGGTGTTTCTATGTATAATATGTATGTATTTACAAAAAAAAAGTATATAAGTAAGTAGTTTAACAGTCATCTTAGTACCCATAACACAAGCTCTGCTTACTTTGGGGCTAGATGATGCTGTGTGGAAAGTCCAGCATTATTTATTTATTTATTCTAATATATGCGAAAGATTGTATGGATGGATGTTTGTTGTCACACTGAAACTGATGAAGGGATTTGGTTGACAATTGTTACCTATGGAGGTAACTTATACTTACCCTAGATTAAAGCATTTTTAAAACAAAAAAAGGAAGAAAGCCTCCTTCTCCTAGAGACAACGGGTATTTTCTCACTCAAGATCCTCTTATGATGTTTTAAATGATAGAATTCTTATTAATTAATAAAGATTATATAATTAAATGCTGCAAATATAAAATAATACTTATTTACAAAGCTGAAAACATGTTTTATGATTGTTTTACTCAATATAAATAACTTTTAATTGAAGTTTAAGAGCCCACGACAAAATGTAGCATTTAGCGTGTTAAATACACAGTTGCCGCACAAATAATACATAATGGCTTGTTAACATCAATAAATCTATTTAATTTAAGGCAAATTGTTCCAATTATGGCCATTTTGATTGACGACGCGATTAGTTCTTGAAACCGCCGCGGCGTGACGGAGCGCTACTAAATAGCGTCCATATTTTCATAAATAAACAACTTTAGGTACTGTTTGCTTACATTTACGGGACACTATAGTGTTCGGGACATGTTTTAGCTATAGCAAACATGTATTACTATCCTATAATTAGTCCAAAACACGTTAATATCACAATAATGAAGAGCATTCACTTGCGCCATTACATGCTACTCGCCGATAGATGGCGCTGAATTTATCGATCGGGTTCGTGTATTGAATGGATCGTGTTTTATAAAGTTCAACATTCATGTCTAAGATAATTATGTCTTTATTGACAGATGCTGTGAGTAAAATGCAAATGCTTCGCCGATATGGTAATATTTTTTTTACTTTTTACAATATTAATGGACATGAAACTCGTAAAGTTATTGTCGTTTAAAGGTACCTCATACTTGTATATTTTTACGCTAAACGAACCTAAAATATTCTATCATAGGTAGAAGAAGGTACCTTACCTATCTACTTCAAATATTTCTACATACATACATACATACATAAAATCACGCGTCTTTCCCAAAGGGGTAGGCAGAGATCACGCATCTCCACTCGCTACGATCCTGACACACAACTTTCGCCTCATTCACTCTCATTACATTCTTCATGCATGCTTTAGGGTACTTTTGACCTGGCCCTTCTCCAAAATGTCGCTTTGATCCAAGAAGGTTCGCCTAGGCCTTCCCCTTCCAGCTGTCCCATGCACACTCGCCTCATACACTTGCTTTGTCAAACGACTGTCATCCATCCTCTACATGCCCAAACCAACTATCAAATAATTCTCTTTTATAATATCAATGAAATTTCGCTTCGCACGTTCAGTCTTACCTAAATGCACTCAATATAAACCTAATAATTTATTCAAAATCAGTGTTGCACATTCGTAAAAATACTGTAAGTCACATGACTCATGTTACAAAGAGGTACAATTTATGAAGAATTTTCCCATACGATGGACGATGCAACGATTATCCGCAGAGGCAGATACCAAAAATATAAATAAATCTGTTGTTCCACTTACAGATATGATATAGACCCCTCGCAGACTGCAGACTTTCTATCGGCCGATAGTTGAGACGGAATACTTCGGCTTGTAATGAATATAGGTAGCCCGTCTCAACTATCGGCCGATAGACAGTCTGTAGTCTGCGAGGGGTCACAATTTTCAACCGACTTCAAGAAAACATGTTCTCAATTCGTCTGCATGTTTTTTCTATCTTGTTTATACCGTCATTTGTGGACCGATTTTAATATTTTTTTGTTTGAAAGGGTATGTCGAGGTGGTCTCTTATAAATGTTATCCCTGAGGGATTGATAGTTTCCCCGTAAAACTCTAAAAATCTGATCTTCACTTGAAGTTCGAGATTCGGTTTTTCTTTCTAGTTCTCAAAACGTGATTATTAAACTTGCGCCCTGTGGTAGGTATTACAATTACCTACTAAAATTATTACGTATAAAAACCACCCGCGACTTCATTCCCGAGGTATGGTAGGCCGTATTGGCCGAGTAGAGTGAGGTACCTCGACTTTTGGTTAAATATATTCACACAGCATCTAGCCCCAAACTAAGCAAAGCTTGTACTATGGGAACCAGATAAGGGTTGTATGCAGGGTTGAATGCAGTCGTGCAATTTTTCTTTTAAAAAAAATTCTGTGCATATTGAAAATTGAGGTCTAAACGGCGAAAGAAAACAGTTATGTACGAACTAATTTTAATTCTAATAAGCGGCGATGGGTTTGCAACCTATCACATATTAGCCTCAATTCCGAGTGTGACATAACTAGCTAAAGCTAATTAAAAATCGCTAAAATGAGCTTTAGTCAGCTTCAGTCAGTTATCTTATTCCAGCAAAACAAACTAAAGCTAAAATTAGGATGACAGCTCTAAAATCTTAGCTAGTTACTCAACTTAGCCAAAAGTGCCTAAACCCTATTCTCAATGTACATTTTTAGTCTGTTTTACGCGTAAAATTCCTAATCTTAGCGAGCATGTAAATAGGTGTTGACTAAAAATACCAAGTAGGATTGTGATGTGAAATATGATTTGTAGGACCTCGAAAACAAACAAAATAATATTTTTGTGTTAATTGAAGTACTATGTAATGAACAAGGTGATGCAAAACGTGTTTTCGAGTGTTTTACCAGAATAAAATCCTCCGCCAGGAGTAAGTTTTCTGTGAGAAAATTGTTTGAAAACATCACCGAAAACATGCAAGTTTGTGGTTGGATTTTTCGTAAAGGTTTGTGTTTTTACATAGGATCTTGATGTTGTCAGTGCTTCTGCTGTAGGATTGAACCTACGTTTCAAATTCTTGGTGTTAGTTTGGTTATAAAACCTAACCTGAAAACAAAATGTTTCTCAAGCTCAGTTTGTACTTTTCAAGCTGCTATCCCTTCAAGAAAACCATCTTACATCATCCACTAAAGAAAGAAAAATGTATCTTGTTTTTACCTTGTTTTGTTATCTTGAACTAGTAAAGAACCTGTCTCTAGCATAACTTTGCTTTTACCTGTGCTCATCAATCTTTATCTTTGTTTTCAGCCACTACCTACTATCCCCTGTGCTGGCCCTAAGCTCTGTGCATGTACCTACATAAATCAATGGTAGCGGATCAAGAATTATCAAATCAAATCACTACCCAAAAGCAAAGAGACTGCAAAGAATGAGTAAGTTGTTGAAAAGCTTAATCACAATTATTTGGTGTTAAACTTATCTACCAACATCCTTTTGTAATCAATAATTTTGTTCTAGATTTCAACAAAGCATAATATGCCCAATAGCTGCCCCAAGCGCTACGGATGGTGTATTCTAGCTAGAGAAACCAAAATAATTGAATCCCCAACTACTCCAGGCAATCCATTTTATTTTTATAAATGAAAACAAGGAACAGATTGAAAAGATTTCACAATATTGTACGTAGCTGTGAAATTGAATTATTATAAATACTTTGCAGTTTCTTTACAAAATGTAACGTCTCCTACTCTACACAAGCAATACAGCCTTTGATTCTACAATATAATACATGCCATACCTGATATCACTTTAATGATCCTAAAGTAAATTTCTAACTACCTGAGGCAGTCTGAATGATAATACTGAATAATGTTACTTTTGCAGATTCCGGAGACCCAGAAATCAATAACATTCAACTAGACGAAGAGATTATATTGGCCAGAAGTTAATTAAGGTTTTCCTACCGAAGCATGATCTATTTGCCAGATAATTAGTATAACATTCAGTTTATTTTTCAATAAAACTAGTTATAACAGAAAGTTTTATGTTTTATTATACCTAATACATTTATTACATTGTCCAAATATGTTATAAAATTAAATTATTAATCAAAAACTTTTGAGTTGGTACATTCATATGAATAGAATGAATAATGAAATAACTAGAAACTAGGTAGGTTTCAAACACCGGTGTACTTATTTTCCATTACACCTGTTTTCATTAAACTTTGATTGACCGGACATCAAGCCGGGCTTATTGGATTATTGGGCTTGCTTATCAACTATTTTCCTGAGTGCTCAGTATAGAAGGTGTTGAAGATCCTGTAAAAACAAGATTTTTAAAGTAAAAGTTCAAGTTGAAGCTACCGTTACACCTTACAAATAAAATAATTTATAAACTTGTTATAATTACCTCATTTGATACAGATACAGATCCACGTCTTGAGGGCAGTTCTGCTCTAACACAAATAGAAACTCTTCTACTGAGTATGCTATAAATTACATCATTATAACTTGCTTTAGCTTGATTCTCTGAAAAAAAAACACATTTAGTTTGCCAACTTCATTTTGGTACACATTTTTATAAAGAATAAAATCAGTAATTTGTAATTATATAAATCATCATTATCAGCAGAATTCTACCACTAGACTCTGCTAGATAAAGTAGAATCCTTATAATCATTGATAGGAAAATTTACTAACCTCTTTCCATTTGGTTCAAAGTCATACAATAACATTTTAGGACTTATCGAATATCCCTTCGCTAATCGATTGTTACCTACATTGTCTAGACCCTCTGGTACATTTAGCTTTTTCCTTTATAGGTAGTAATTTTATTAAACAGCTTAGAAAACAGAACTTACATTTGTTACGAGGTTTGTTTACAATTTACAGTCTTCTTCTTCTTATTCACGTCTTCGCCGAGAATACAATCAAAATATCATTAAATGTCAACTTCAGAACTGTCAAATCATTCGTTTGAAGCTTCGAAAGGTAATTTTAACACGAGACTTGAGCTACTAGCCTCGTGTATTAGGAGCCTTAGCAATCAAATAAATCCATACGTATTGCTACTCGCCACTAGATGGCAGCACCGTGTATTCAACTTGGGACATGTTTTAGGATGATCTAAAGCTTTCTAAATTTAGTCAACTGACTAACCCGGAATAGATATTTTAGGATATCTAGCTAAGATAGGATTTTTAACTAGTTTAGCTAGCTTTAGTCAGTGCTTGTTAGAATCGACACTATTGACTGATAAGTTAAGAAATGAAAAGTCTTATCAAAATTTTGGATTCCGACGGGATTCGAACCCGCATCGATCAGACGATCCTCCTAAAGCTGGAGTGCCTTACCGCTCGGCCACAGAATCCTAGTCATCGCAGTCCAAATTTTTGAAAGCTCATATTTTTCGGTTAAGCATCGAAGCCGATGTCTTGTCGAAAAATATCTCCTTTTGTACAACAAGCATTATTTTGAAAAACCTTAGCATAAAAATATAAATGATTAAAACATGCTCAAACTACATCAAAAGCTTAATATCAATAATTTTATACACGACCGTATTATAAAGTTGAATATAATTAGGGTAGGTATAATATAATATACATGTGTATATAGCTACGTATAGTAATGTTGACATGAGATAACCAACGGATTGTGTAGAGTAGTGATGCACAGAGACAATTTCATAATATTTTTGAAATAAGTCACTTCAACTAACAATTAATTTATGTAGGATGATGAAGAACCTGGATGCTGGACCGAATATTTAGACAGGCGCCTACTAATAAACCTAGTATAAAGCTATTCCTGAGTGTAAACTGACAAAATGTATGGTTATTCTTGGTTTATTCAGAGAAATAACTTTATGTCACGTAAGGCGTCATGGTAAGGCTATTAGTTTGTTTGAGAGCAAATTCATAATTCAACTAAATTATGAGTGCATTGAAAGATACAATCATTCAATAGCATTAAGTAGGTTTATTTAATTAAATCTTGGTATCAAGTAAAATATGCATCGCAAGTTGCAAGGAGATGGGCAGGACACCTGGCTAGACGGAAAGACGGAAGATGGAATACAGTGATTACGGAATGGTGGCCCAGAGATGCACAAAGAGCACGAGGCAGACCACCCGCCCGATGGTCGGATGACATCGTTAATGTAGCTGGGAAAGCGTGGGAAAGGACAGGACCGAAAAGAGTTGCGTTATAGAGAGGAGGCCTATACTCAGCAGTGGGCGCCACCAGGCTGAATATAAGAAGAAGATCAAGTGAAGTAGCACGCAGATGCTTGTTATACTTGTCTATACTAATATTATAAAGAGGAAAGACTTGTTTGTTTGTCTGAAATGAATAGGGTCCAAAACTACTGGACCGATTTGAAAAATTCTTTCACCAATACATAGGCTTTTTATCCCGAGGAAGTGAAGTTTTCCCGAGGGATCGCGGGTAACACCGCGCGCGGCGGACAGCTAGTTATATATAAATAGGTAATGAAAAGCAAAATATCCATGATTTTAAAGTAGGTATAATTTGTATTTGTAACCTCTGTTCCTGCCTACTCTACCTCACTAAACTTATCATTATGTTAATTCTGTTCCCAAAACTAGAATCGTAACAAATTAGATACATAATATAACATTGTAGGTATATTGTTAATAAATACTGGGTGTATGATGAGTACTCACGAAAAAACTAACAAGACTTGCCATCACCTCGAAGGGGATTTCTATACCTACCCCTTAAAAAGAAGCCTACCAAGAGTTAGTGGTATTCTAATAAACTTTTAAGTTATTCATAAATTTTACTTAAAAATATTACTATAACAAATATGTATGTATCGGTATTTTCAGCCTAAATTATTCAAGGCCACGCTATCCCCTCTCTACTTTTTACCGTTTGGATAATGATAAAATATTATAAGTAATTTATGAAAACTGTAATGATTCTTGATTCAAATTCGGTTCATCAATGTATAAAAATTGGGTTTTGACTCTTTTATGAAACAAAATAAGGTAATCTAAGTTAAAATTTCCGCAACTTAGAGGTACCTTCAGTCAGCATTAGAATTTGATTAAACCTGATCGCACACTAGTCCGCGCCGTACGCGCCGCAGTCATTTGTCTATACAAAACATGCTGATGACGTCAGAAAATGCGGCTCGCTTCTGACGTCAGCAGCATTTTCTCTATTGAATTGACAGTTTGGCGCGTTCAGCTTGGCTGGAGTGTGCGATCACCCAAACAGTTTCATTTATTAAAACGTCATTTGTTTTCGATTTCTAACAAAAAACTTTTCCTGAAAATTATTATGGGCTGAGACTAAATCTTCAAATGTTTTTCAAAATGGTCACTATGTTACGCATTTCGGAAACATTCAGTTTTGTGTAACATCAAATGTAAATCGACTTTCGTTGTTGACTGTATGTAGGTATTGAATGGGCATGTGTTTTAATAAAGATTTGTTTTGGTACGATATCCTTCATCTTAGTAATGTTCCTGACACTATCTTTTAAAACACTAGCTGTCTGTCGCAGTGTTCCCTCGGGAAAACTTTACTTTCCCAGGATAAAATATAGCCTATATTCATCAGGGATAATGCGGGATTCTAGTTTCGGAGCCTATTCGTATCAAACAAACATACGAATATACAAACAAATCTTTCCTCTGTATAATATTAGTATAGATTATTATTAGTATAGACATAAAATATAATAGGCTTTTGCGTATCTCAGTTTTTCCGAAGTAACCTTTTGCACCCTGTACAGTTAATAATACATTGACGATACCCATCTGTCGTGTAGAACATTTTGTATGGGAATTTATAATGAGGTTTATAAGGATGCTGTTTTATGACGTCATCTGATTTTGGAGTGGATGCAGCTAACAAAGTGTTGGAAAAGGTCACTAGGGAATTAGCAGTCACCCGTCTATTTTGGGACAAAAGATTGTTTAATTTTGACTCTTATTTATATATTTAGATTTGTTTGTTTGTTTGTTTGAATTGAATAGGCTCCGAAACCACTGGACCGATTTGAAATATTCTTTCACCATTCAAATTCTACGTTATCCCTGATGAACATAGGCTATATTTTATCCCGGGAAAGTGAAGTTTTTCCGAGGGAACGCGGGTCACACCGCGACGAACAAATACACACAAATACAATAAAGTGTTTTCTATTTAAATCTAAAACTAATTTAAGCTTCTTAGTTTCTACAATTTTCTTTTTTGGACATGTGTGCGGTCAGGTTTATGGGCTTTTTCAAATTTCCGAAACGAAAAATCTTTTATTATAACACATCTATTAATCTATTCATGGCCATTGTGATATGGCTCGTGCGCCTCCAAATGGCTCTTTTCGTGCATTCGAACACCCATACTTCGAGCTTATTAGGCTCTAAAGGTTGCCTGGAAGAAATCGCTTTCAGCGTTAGGGTCGCCCATTTTACTTAGAGCCTGTTATTGTTTTCAATGTTTTGTTTTTATTAATTTCTTGGTGTACAATAAGGTATTCATTCATTCGTTCATTCATTCACGACATGCTGGTTTCCTCACTCTTTACCGCTTGTTTCAGAGCACTCAGTACCTCTCTGGCATAGTGCACATAATTTTTATACAAGAAAAACGAAAAAAAATAAGTATTTATTTAAATTAAGTATATTAAAATGACGCTATCAAAATAACATGCAATTTTGACCCCATTATGTATCGGTATAATTGGTTATAAACCGCATTTTGTATCATTACAGTGTAGTCAGTGGTTCAACGCAGACATCGTGTCAAAAAGTGATATTTACATTTAAAATACTATTTATTTTACCTATATTAAACCATAAAACTTGGCAAAATACAGTAAAACAACAGCACAACGATAGCGCGATCTAATTTTAGGAGACCGCCATCTTGTTTTTTTCAAAAAAAGAAACGAAATAATAGAACGAATTTCAGGAGTGACGCCATCTTGTTTTTTCAAAAAAAGAAACAACATTTTTCGTTATCAAATACAAATACCTATGTCTTTTAAATTTAAAAAAACGTACAAAAATAAGTGACTTTAAAATAAAACTACCCCTCAGAAGTAAGAAGAAAATGAAGATTTTGAAGTCTTGGCTGGTGGATGAAGAAGGTGATCAAGAGAGAGCTGGTAGACCACCAGCCCATTGGTAAAATCGTTAGGTTGGTTGGACAGTGGATGAAGATGCCACGAGAAGTTCAAAAATAAATGATGCTGGACTACACAGCATCATCTGGCCCCAAGGTAAGCAGAGTATGTGTTATGGGTACTACATAACTGATATACTTGTTGTGTACTTGTATTTTGTTGCCCTGATTCTTTCCGGTATTTTGTCGCGAAAGAACAGAGTAAAATTAGTTTTAAGACTATTCTAAGTGATCCCAGCGGTCCTACTGAATAAATGCTTTTTGACTTTGACTACCTACCTACTTAACTTATAATATGCAAGCACAAGCTAGATCCGAGATAAATATTAGCAATTGTGTGATCAGTGACCACAAACAGTTGTCCCGCGGCGGGAATCGAACCCGCAACCTGCGCCAACAAAAATTCTCATTTTACATAGTCCATCCTTTTATTTGGTCTGCTATAGCTTTAAACAAATTAATGATTATAATTAATAATGCTTGTGTTTTATTGTCTAGACATAGTACATCTAATTTGAATAATGGCGCTATTAATTTTTATTTTATTCCTAAAATGTGTTATTTATTATTCATGAGTGGAGTTTATGTTTTAGTATGTACTTACTTACATTAGTTGGTTTTATGGAAAAAAATATTAAAAAAAAACATGGCGCTTTTAGAGATATCTAAAGAGGTAGGAGATAGGTATATCCAAATTCAATATTTTGACACACGCTCACATTTTGTAGAAATATACGTGACAGGTTGCAAGCCCATCTCCACCTATTACAATAAGTCCTAATTTCCCTAGTATGTTTTCCTTTACCGTTTACAGGTCGTATTGCATGTAAATTTTTGAAAAGCAAAAAATCCATTGATATGGTCTGGGATTCGAATTTGACCAAGCATGACTCACTTTTTAAAAATATCTGTTTCGATTGGAAGAAAATTGACTCATGACACTTTTACAAGCACGGTAGACATCTACTATTAATTGCTGCTGTTTTTTAATTGTTGTAGGTATTATTTATATTGTTATAATTTATAATTAAGTTTTTGTTTATAATTGTAACACCGCCTCCTCTCTCGTTCTCTTCTATCCAGTCCATCCAAAGGTTGCCTGGAAGAGATCACTCTGAGTGATAAGGCCGCCCATTGTGCCACTGAATTTAGACTTAAGTTTGTTTTAATTTTGTCATTTATATTAAGGTGTGACAATAAAGAATTATCTATCTATCTACTATATAAAAATAAGTCGGGTTTTCCTTCCTGACGCTATAACTCCAGAACGCACGAACCTATTTCCACGGTTTTGCATTCGTTGGAAAGGTCTCGGGCTCCGTGAGGTTTATAGCAAAGAAAATTCAGGAAAAATCTGGTGGCGAAACGGAATTCGCTGGGTTTGCTAGTTACCTATATTTTAGGAATCTGTGAAGCTCTACACGTATTGACGTTGTCTGTTCTGTGGATAAGGTCGATTATGCTGAGAGGATGGTTTCGGTGATACAAGCTTGAACCTCAACCTCATGGCACTGTGACCGCCTTAAAATTAATTCCTTTACTTTACTAAAGATTTTGATATTCCATAATAAGTAGGTATTGAGAGACTATAAGATAACTTAAAAATAAAGCATTAAACGATTTAAAATTACTCTAAATTCTATGATCTATTTTTAATGGACGCCAGACGCCATTATGTTCCAATTTCAAATTCAAATTTGGAACGTCTGAGGCGCCACACGTTGTCCTGCGGTTTTGAAAAAAATATGATTATTTCTGGTTCCGGTTAGAGTAAATAGGGGTGTCTTTTTTAGGGTAGGGATGTACCCTTATGTCATTGTGTCTGTCAGTTATGATTATAATTATTGTTATGTGGCAAATCGATTTTATCGATTGTTGATTTTGTTGCGATTGATTTGCTGATCCAATAAATATGGGGTTTAGATTATTTTACCGTAGAGCAAAACTCTAGAGTGTTTTTTTTTAAATACGAGTTTTCAAACAATCTTTGGAATACAAACTATAAGAGCTTATTTCACCAATGTAAGATTAACACCAACATAATAATTAAAGGGAAGTTTAAAAAAATACGGGCGTACCTATCGTTGTGAGCAATTTCTTTCAGAGTACATTAGGATGAACTAGTTTTAATGAATTTTTGGTTAGTTTCTTTCTTAATTAATTTAATTGGCAAGTAAAATAAGCCAATATTTTTCTAACTAGGTTCTTAACATTTTCTAATAAGTTTTAATCTAATTATCTAGAATATCACAAGTCTTTTTAAATTAATAAAAAGTACCAAAAAAACTTTAAACAACAAAATGTGAGAAATATTTTATATTTAAAATCATTCAAATGAATACAATCAGCTCAATTAAAGCTCCCATCAATACCAAGGGTCGAATTGCATCTTGATTCACTGACCCCATCAAAAGCTGAAAAAGCCGCAATCATCTCGCCCCACGTCTTCACCCCGCGGCGTCTCACGGCCGACTGCACACGCACAATACAAAATTGATTCGCGAATTTGTAACTACCCGCTTTTCGGGCAATTTCACCCGACTACAGGCAAATTGGTCCTTTGTACTAGACAATTTTACCGTTCAAACTAGTGGAAATATTATTGAGTATTGTGTACGCAATTTTTTATTGAGTGTACCTATGAATTGGTAAGAATTTGTTTTATTCAAATAGTTTTACCTATTTTTTATGAAAAGTCGTACTTGCCAAGTGGGAATGGGCCAATTTCAATCCAGAGGTATCAGATGAAATATCTTAGCTGATAAGTAAATGAATATTTCGTTTCCAAAAAATGTATCTATCTACACTAATATTATAAAGGGGAAAAATTTGTTTGTTTGTTTGAATTGAATAGGCTCCGTAACTACTGGACAGATTTGAAAAATTCTTTCACCATTAGAATCCTGCATTATCCGTGATGATCATAGGCTTGTTTTATCCCGGGAAAGTGTTTTTTTCCTGAGGGACCGCGGGTAACACCGTGACGGACAGCTAGTAGTGAATAATTTCGCATAGAATTAATCATAGTAAGTTTGTATGAGTCAGTGGCCAACTCTGGTGACAGAGTTTTTAGGCCGCCTTAAGGCCTCCGTCATAGCTTAAAGACTTAATACCCGGGACCGACAATTTAACGTGCCCTCCGAAGCACGGAAGTGCTCAGTTGAAAATGCTACTGGCGGTCACCCATCCACTTACAGACCGTTTCGAATGTTGCTTAACTTCGACGATCTATCGAGAACTACTAAGCAAGCACGACCACGAGCGCTTCTGTGAGGATAAAGGCAGTGATGAGCTTTTAACCTGTCACGAAAGCTTAGTTTTCAATGGATGATGATGATTAATAAATAGCTAGTGTTGTCATGTCTAAATTTTTTTTGTTTTTTTTTTAATTAGCCTAAACTGTCCCACTGCTGGGCAATGGCCTCCCCTGTCACTTTCCACACCTCGCGATCTTCTGCGATTTTTCCCCAATCCTTCTCAAAGGCGTCCAGGTCATCGCGCCATCGCTTTTTTGGCCTGCCCCGGAGTCGCCTGCCATCCATCATGTCTACATTACTATAATAATTTCATGGAACATATATTTTGGCTATCCTAAGATTTTCTTGGTTAGTATTTTTATAAGATAGGTAAATTTTCATTAAAAAACTTCACTTTTTATGACAAAAACTCGTATTTTTAAATTAGTATTCCGTCTTTTTTTCCACAGTAACGTACTTCATATCTTAATTTTTACTGGTAGAGCATGATCATAATTAATTTACTTGAATCAAAATGTACAAAATACGATCAACAACAATAACCACCGAATCACTAAAACCTATTCACACCAAAACAAACAAACATCCATTAAAACCTCATTTATTACGTCTACAGACTATAAATTAAGTTTTCCCTCCATTTTTCATCCAGCGCCATGAAAAATAAGCGCGGCATAACCACCAAAATAATCTGAACCCTCCACAATTTAAGACTTTAAAAAAAATCATTTAGAATACATTTTCTATGAATGACGACGGCTCTACGTAATGTGGACGTTCGTAATGTAATTTGACATCGAAACTTTAATCTAATATCCATCTCTTTCTCACGTGTCGGTTCAGTTTACGCTTGAGTAGGACGGGGGATAATGGGTCGTATTGCATATCATTATAGGCTCTGTAGTGTATGGTTGAAAAATGCTGTCTCAGTTTTTGAGTACATTATGAGTTAGCGAGTGATAAAGATGGGTGATCAGATTTTATGAAAATTGTTTTGAAGGCTGTGACTCTTTTCAAGCAATTCTTTTTTCAAAATTCTTTCGTATCATTTTTTAAATTTAGAATTATTTAGATTTTAGTTCGAGATCTAAGTTTTCAATTTTTGATTTTATAAATTTTACTAATAATTAATACAAGCATATTCTGATCTAGAGCAGCGTAATTTTAAAATTCGAAGGTATAATAAATGAGTGGGACCTAAGCCAATAACTTATGCTGGCAACCGTACTCTTTGGTTGGCAACTCGAGATGCCGATGAGAAGGACAGCATGTGAGGAGCAGCGTTCCGGTGGCTGTGGTGATTTGAGTTTTTTGTTGGAAAATAACGAAATAATTGATAAAACAGTGGAAAGAAAGCTAAGAGTTAAAACTTAAATGAAGCATTTTTAATCTACCTATGACCTTATGAATCTATTTCCAATACGAAAAATCCATTGATTCCAACCGGGATTCAAACTCGCAACCTGGGAGCCTTTTTATTTGCCTTTTATTTTTTCAAACAAATGTGACAATTCAACATAAAATGTTTGTCACACAACTGTAGAGTGCCACAAACTTATCTGGAACGGTGGCCAAATGAGGAACTAACGAATTTTACTGTAATAGTACATTACGATATTAGTGCGTAAAGATGGTTATAACATGCGAGGCGGAATTTCAGCCCGAGCCGCAGGCGAGGGCGTAATTGAGCCGAGCATGTTATAACCAATACGCACGTATATCGTACGACGTTTTTTAACACATTTGCGAGGAAACAGAAAAAAACAAAACATTTTAATTATACTCAATCTGTGAATGCACACTGTTGCTTTCCCGCCATTTTAACAGCGCGCCAGCGCTGCCTACTGGCGCCGCGCGGCGATTAGTTCGAAATTTGAATAGCAACAGCGCGCTGCTCACTAGCTGGAGACACGACTCCAGCTCGGCGGCGATCAGTTCCATATTTGAAATGGCAAATAATGCTGTTATGGAATTTGTATGGACTATAACATAACTATTTGCTTTGATAACACACGCGTTTGTTATGACCCGCTTTACATATTTAAAACCGGTGGAATTACATCAGCTTTACGAGCAAGGGTGTTAAAAAAATTATTTTTCTGCCAACACCGAATGCGATAACAGCGCCTCTCTCACCGGTTCAGATAAATTTGTAGCACTGTAGGTACTTCAAAGGTCAACCACTTGTGTCACTCATAGCCCTTTGATTTTGTCACGAATGCCACTGTCACACAAAATCAATAGAATGAATGAATGAATGAAAATTCTTTATTGCACACCATTAATAAAATACAAAAAACAAAAGAAAAATCTGATAAAAATGTACAATGGGCGGCCTAATCGCTAAGAAGCGATCTCTTTTGGGCAATCTTCGGATGGAGAGGTACATCAGTGAATAGAAGATTGTCAATAGAATTATTTTATCAACTAAAATTGGGTGATTTTTTATTTGTTTTTTTTATTTGACCTTGGCTGACACAAGACGTGCGAGTTTGTTTCTCGCGTTAGGACAAAGATGCTGGCTTGTATTAAAGTTTTCAAACAAAAAAACTTATCTGAGCCGCTGAGAGAGGGCGCTGTTATCGCATTTGGTGTTAGCAGAAGATTTGGAAGTAAAATTCGTTAGTTCCTCTTTTGGCCACCGGTCCAGATAAGTTTATGAAAAAAAATGAAAATGAAAAAATATTTATTTCAGTAAAACAAGGTAACAAAAGGTAACTTAAATATAACAATGTTTACAGAAAATACAATAAAGAACTTATTTTTACCGATATTGAGGAACTAATAGGAAAATTACGCCATAATTAATTATTATTAATTAATTATGGCACTGTAATTTCATGTTTCGATAAAAGTATTGATTCAAAAATTGGGTTAACTGTTGGACTCTGTTTAAACTTATTTTATTTACACGAAATACTGCAGTCTATGGATTTATCAATCAATCTATCGATATCAAAACTGATCCATCAATGGTTTGCAACCATTTTGTATGAAAAAACTTAAAAATTCTCCTTGGCAATAAAATAATTCCGTTATCCTCTACCGCTTTTATTAGGGAACACGAAGACGAAATTTCATAAAAAAAATTTGAACAACTAGCAAATGAAACTGCTAAGAAGTGATGAAGATTTAGAGGTAACTTTGTGATTTTTTTCTATCGAGTCAAATTAAGTCAATCGTGTTTCGACTCGCATAACTAATAAACTAATATCCTAAACTATTTATTGTCATCAAAAATATATAAAAAATAGGTGTTTTTATGCCTTAAAAATGACTTGACGTACAGTCAAAACGTGAGTTTTGCGACCTCACCTTAACTATGACTTTTTTCGTCCTCGAGTATTTCGGTTGCCTGGAAGAAATCGCTTTCAGCGATAAGGCCGCCCATTGTACTAATGAACTTGTAAATGTCTCTAATGTATTGTTTTCGTTGTTGTTTTGGTGTACAATAAAGTGTTCATTCATTCATTCATTCATTCGGTCACATTGCAAGGAAAGATGGAGACAACCTCGAAAAGCTGATAGTGACCGGAAAAATAGAAGGAAAAAGACGTCGTGGGCGTAGTCCGATGCGCTGGTCTGACCAAATTCACACCACTCTCGACACCACGATTCACAATAAATAATAAATAATAAATAAATAATGCTGGACTTTTCACACAGCATCATCTAGCCCCAAAGTAAGCAGAGCTTGTGTTATGGGTACTAAGATGACTGATATACTACTTATATACTTTTTGTTTGTAAATACATACACATTATACATAGAAACACCCAGACCCGAGACAAATATTTGTAGATCATACAAACATTGGTCCCGCCGCGGGGATCGAACCCGCAACCTTTTGCGTCGCAGGCGGGCCTTCACCCACTGCGCTACAGAGGTCGACAATGCTCATACTGCCGGGGACAGAGGAAGATGGAGAAACATAATAAGGGAGAAAGTGATACCTAAGGAGGTCACGACCCTCAGCACTGAGGAATACGACTCAAGGAGGATGACTATCTGAGTTTTAAGTCAATTTTTGTCGTAAATAAAGCATAAACTTCTTAAAACAACTTTAAAGCTGTATCGCCAAAGCAAGATAGACATTCCTTCCGATCCTTACATATGATTAATAAATAATGCTGGACATTTCACACAGCATCATCTAGCCCCTAACTAAGATAACTGATAGGTATACTACTTATAAACTTTTTGTTTTGTAAATACATACAAACACCCAGACCCGAAATCAATATTTGCAGATCATACAAACATTTATCCCGCGGCGGGATCGAACCCGCAACCTTCTGCGTCCCAAGCGGGCTTTCACCCACTGCGCCACAGAGATCGTCAATCATTTTTTGAAAATATCTAAGGGGGTAACGACACGTCTAATATCTAAATACTTACATAGTTTGGAAATACCTATTATCATATCACAAATTATGAAAATTTTTGCCTTAAATTTACATGAAAATACTCAACATCATCCCCTTTCATCCCCACTTCGTTTGTCCCGCCCCAGCCACAGACAATATATTACTACCGGCGGTTGTCATGGCAACAGGGGCGTATAGAGGGGTGGAATAATGATTTATTGTAGATGTCATTTTTAACATTTTACTAGGAAGAATATTTTCTTTAATGTGTAAAAGATGAGAAAATTTTTGTAGGTTAATTTCTGTAAAAACATTTATTAAATAACAAAAAAAAACTTGACAGCTTCAACTGCATCTTAAGCCCGGTAGAATACTGTCATGTATAGATTTTAATATAGCAACATTGATTTGTAGATCACCCTGATCGACGGTCGTAAGTTCAAACCCCACATGAGTCGGTACACATTTTGGGATATAATTTTTAATCATTTTTCTGTTTTAATGTAAAAGTTCTCTATTATTATAGCCAAAGTTTTTTCTACGCATTTTAGCCCTCACAATCAAAGTCAAAGTCAAAAAGCATTTATTCAGTAGGACCGCTGGGATCACTTAGAATAGTCTTAGAACTAATTTTACTCCTGTTCGCGCGACCAATACTGTGAAGAATCAGGGCAACAAACACGGTTTGGGGCCTAGCATTTTGAGGTGATCCATCTTAAAACTAAAAAGTCAAGCTCCAGTGGGGAGCCAGTCAAACAAATTTGATAAGTTTAGATGCTCATAGCCACAAAAATTCGAAATAAACGACTCGAAAAATATAAGTTCCGTTATTCGTCAGCTTTATTTATGTCAACGTTGCCCATAATGTATCTGAAAGCTTTACTCACTGTCACGGAAAATCAATAGAGCTTTTATGCTTTACGATTTTTTCCTCCTATAATAACGCTTGACTCAGAAACGTACATGACTCGGAATCGTGTACATTTTGAACTCGGAATTGTGTACAGAGGGGAAATAAATGATAAAGGCTCATCCCGTCTTTATGATCTAAGGCTACCATGCTATAACTAGCCAACCATGGATTTAGCATGGTACCTTTTTGGTCCAGCCACACAAACTTTAGCGCAAACCTGTCAGACAAACTGTCAACCATTTCTCGTGCAAGTTTTGTGACAGTTGGAAACGCGGCCTAATCCTTCTTCCTACTATTAATATTATACAGGGTGTAAAAATACAACTACCGAAAACTGAGGTTGCAATCAGACCATGATTTTAAACATATTTAGCGGAAAAAAACGCAAATAAAAAAATTGACAGCTTTGTCATTTTATGTTATTTTCGGTTTTAAACTACTATTACAACATAATATGACCCTACCTACTTAATAATTTCATTTATAAAAGAAAAAAACAGTTAAAACTCAAAATCCAGCAATCTACGTAAAACAACGCGCCCAGTACCCTTCAAACGCTGTTTTCTCCGGATATAATGATTTTTAGAGATGTAGAGATCGCTATTTAGCGATAAGACCGCCGATTGTATGTCATTGTGTTTTTTGTTTAGTTTTCCATTTTTGTTTATTTTTATTATGTGGTGTGCAATAAAGTATTTTCTATCTATCTATCTATCTTTTTTCGGAAAATCCTTTTGGTTTTGGTGGACATCTTTTTACACATTTTTGATAATATTAATATAATCGTACGCTATCTGTCGGATACACTTGCAGACAATTTCTTAAAGTGAGTGGACCTTGTTTTTCAGATCTAGTTTTCAAAAATATTCATTAAATCGTATCGTTGACACTAAAATGAGGAATGCACAGCGTCTAGCAAAATGCCTGAAGAGCTGTTGAGTTATTCGGAGTGAGCGATTGTAGCTACCTACTTCTATTTCATAGTCTTCTCTCCTCACCATGTTGGTTTAGTCGGATATTCTCTGACTGTCATTCCAGGGCCGCGAGTTCAAATCTGTGCATAGTAAAAAAAAATAAGGTTTTATGCAACCAACTAAATGAATGAAAATTAAAAAAATCATTACTTATCTGAAGAAAACAACAAAATAAATAATAATGAACAATTATAAGTATATAACTAGTATATCAGTTATCTGGTTCCCATAGTACAAGCTATGCTTAGTTTGGGGCTAGATGATGCTGTGTGAAATTGTCCAGCATTATTTATTTATTTATTTATTATTTATTATCGCTAAGAAGCACCAGGGCAATCTATGGATGGAAAAATGAAAATCTCAGATCAATAACTATCAGTAGGTAATAAGTATGTATTTAGTTTTGATGGCACACTTAGGGAGGCCTATACCCAGCAGTGGGTGAAGTCTTTGGATGATGATGATGATGATTTAGTTTATAAAATATAAGTAAGCATATTAAGTTAATATTGTGTTCAAATGATAAAGGAATAATAGCCCCAAACTAAGCAAAGCTTGTATGGGAACCAGATAACTAATATACTACTTATATACTTTTTGTTCCCGTGATAAGTATTTGAAGATCACATGCCCCCCCCCCCAACCCCCCCCCCCCCCCCCCCAATCGTACACGTCAAATTGAAATATCTTGTGTATTATACAATAAAGTCTAATAATAATGTAGTGACCTCCCCCAAAATTTCAGTAGTGCCCCCCCCCCCTTTTTCAGGCTGCGACTGCACCTGAAGGAAAATGGGGATATGCAAGCCTAGTGAAACTATATGCTTTCAATCACTGTTTGCGAGTTCGAATCCCAGTTCTACATTTACAAATTCATACTTACTTACTCCTTTGGCGCAGTGACCCAAAGTGAGTCTTAGCCGATACGAGAACTCGTCACTATTTTCTGTCCAAAAAAACATAGGCTCAAAATCTAGATGATATACAGTGTCATGATCACGGTACAAAGACCCAGCCCCCCTACCAATGTTCCAAATAGAAATGGAATAGAAATCGAATCGACAGATAACGCTGAGACTATACCTGCGCCTAATGGCATTAATTGCAAAAACTGCCTACATAAGTCAAGTGTCGCGCGTGAGTTCTTGGCATAATGTCAAACTGACGATTTACATAGAGGAACTCACGTGCCGCCATAACTTTTATAAAATGTATGCAGATTTGGCAATTAATGCCGTAAGACGGGAACTCACGTCCCGCCATAACTTTTATAAAATGCAGTTTTGGCAATTAATGCCGTAAGACGGGAACTCACGTGCCGCCATAACTTTTATAAAATGCAGTTTTGGCAATTAATGCCGTAAGACGCTGGGGTCTCGGCGTTATCTGTCGATTCGATTTATATTCTATTGCGATTTGTAACATGGCTAGGGGGGCAAGTTATACCTAACTTGCTTTAACTTGGGGTACCCCCCCTGCCGTTGAATTCATGTTTTTATCATTACAGTCTCAGAAAATACGAAAAATACGAACTGTTTCTACATCTAGCTTCAAATCGTAGAAATTGCAGAAGTGCCCTCGACTGTAGCGCCCTCGAACGCTTTTGTTCTAAAGAGCGCATTGTTCGTTATTGTTGTATAGCTTTTGTTTTCTGTGGAATATACGCGGAAGCGGGTTAGGTTGGGTTAGTTGTAAGCGACAGCGATTTTATTGAAAACTTCTGACATTTTTGAAATGGAAAAAATCACGCCGAATCTATTTTTAATCACCCGACCACTTCTTTTCACTGATGTTCCTCTCCATCCAAAGGTTGCCTGGAAGAGACCGCTTCTTAGCGATAAGGCCGCCTATTGTATATTTTTATCTGATTTTTCTTTTGTTTTTTGTATTTTATTATGTGTGCCATAAAGAATTTTCATTCATTCATTCAAATCATACTCTCGTCGCAAGTCACGTGACACCGACACCATCTCTGTTAGTTCTTTTCGGCAAAGATCGCAAACATGTTCATAATTTCGTCAAACATTGTATCGTCAAGATGGCCGCGCGTGTGAGCTCTATTTCGGAGTGAGATAGCCGCAAGTTCAAGTCCCAGTAGGACAGTTACTTTTTGCACATATTTTTTTTTGTAGGTACCTACTTTTTGTTAATTTAGAACCGTTACCGAAACCAAGTTTTGACTTTACTACTATTTTTTTTAACCGACTTAACTTAACTGGTGCATAATTCTCCACTTAGTTCTATCTAATTTATGGCTCCTTGACCTCTTAAGACATGACGGAAAACTTCTCTTTCAACTGGCTCATGTACAGTGCCACAAACTTATCTGACCCGGTGAGAGAGGCGCTGCTATCGCACTTGGCGTTGACAGAAAAATATTTTTTCAGTAAACTTCGTTAGTTCCTTTTTTTCCACCGGTCCAGATAAGTTATAATATAATCCTCTGTCTTCTTCCTCTCCTTCCACTTTTCCTTCTCTGTTTTAAATGAAACTGTCTTGTCGTATTTTTACGTCAAAAACAGAAGCTGTTCGGCCATCTTTTAAAATGGCCGCTCATGTTCTGTTTTTGATAAATTGCAAAAGAGTTTTTTCCTCATTCTACTCTCCTCAAAAGATAGGTACACTCAGCAAAAAATTTGGTTTACCACCCTACGGTTGAAGTTCATTTGAACTTTATGAAACAACAAGGTTTATTTTACTATTATGACAGTTAGAAAAGTAAACCTTAGCGGTAGTTAGATTTCACAGAAACTGTTGTCAAAAGTGGTAAACCACTTTCTTTGCTGACCGTACCTATTTTTTGTCAGTTTTCCACTTTTCCTCACCCAACGCCAAAATTCTCAAAATCTCAAATTTATGAAAATAATTGGCATTTTTCTATGGGGTAGAGGTGTAAAATCGCTGGTTGTCTCACTACACAACACCCTTACTTTTTAATGTCACAGCAATTTAATTACGCCATCTGTCGTACGACATGTGCAATAGCCGTTCAGAAGTTTGAGCTAATTTTAAAATAAAAAAGTAATTAAGACTTAAGATGAAAAAGCTCAACAAGTAAGGTAGGTACTTTGTAACGTAAACGTAAACAGGGTCACGACTGTATCCCCGAGGCGCGGTAGACATTCTCTCAGATCTTTATATTCCAGATCCTTTGAAGATGTCTAAGGGGGTAGTCAGAGGCATGTACAAATACATATTTGATACATGTCCACATCTTGCATAAGTTAGTATTCCATACGTGACAGGTTGCAAGCCCATCGCCGCCTATAAGAATACTAACTGGTTTCCTCACGATGTTTTTCTTCACCGTTCAGAGTTCGTGTTAAAGCGCATATAAATTTTACGAAACGCAAAATCCATTGATGCACGGCCGGGATTCGAACCCACGACCTTCGGATTGAACGAATTCGGTACTTTGTAAGAATGATAAAACCTGTATTAAATTATTTTTTCTAAGAGACACAAAAAAAATAAGTAGGTACGAAACTACAAATGAAAAGCTAAAGTTTATCTTTGTTTACTTCTCTCATGTCACACTCTTACAAAATACCAAATTTAAAAGTAAAAAATACTTAGAACATAATGTCCTAAGTCGGCAAAACATTGAATAAAAAAACAGGAGACGCCAAGACATAATTACGCGCGGTACAAACAAACAAAAGCAAAAATTATTATAGTTCCAAATTATACGCCGCGGGTTCCAAACTTGTAATTTCAAAATTTGAAAAAGGAACGGCATGTCATTTTCGGCCAGTAACGAAAAAATCTGATGATTAGGGATGCTCTTGGGGTTGAATGAAGCAATTTTTTTTGAAACCGCAAAGCGTCACCTTTATGTTTTGTTATTTTACGCTAGCTGCACTCGCAGTATGACAGGAATATTAAGACTTTACATATCTTTTGGAATGTTAGCTGATGAAATGATGCTGGGTGAAATGTCCAGCATTATTTAAATTTAATGAGAAGTAGCGTTTGTGTTAGGTATTCCAGACTTTAATTTATTATTGTTCTAAATATCCAAATGAATTCAGTAAGTAGTTCTCTTCGAAAATCTTCACAAAAAAAAACATTCTAGATGATGCTGTGTGAAATGTACAGCATTATTTATTTATTTTATTTATTCTCATTATTACAGTAAGTAACGCCTACTTAGTAGGAAATAAGGATAAGATTAAACCCTTTTTTAAGGAAAAAAAATTGAATTCTAAAACTGTAGTATTAAAAAATCTTTTATGCGTAATCTATTGCAAAAATATTCTATAAGTAGTGATGTGTCTATGTCTACGTGGTCACGATGACATTCATCGATTCTTTTGCAATATTCAAGTGCTCGGTTGACCGTTGCTCTGTTTCCATTTTCAAAACTTAAAAATCGAGGATTCCGGTTTTGGAAGATCTCTAATTTTCGTTTAATTTTATGAGTGAATGGGCATTTTTGAGATGGGGAAAAATATCAAACTCAGTCACGTGACTGTTACGACACAGTGGTATGGTGTCGTAACAGTTTTTTTAGTATTTTCATTACTTACATTAGTAAGAATGGAGCTCCGGTTCAGAGTGAGAGTTGAAGGTTTCACTTCTATATTTTTTTGTAATTTTATAGTGCTAATTCACACTTGGTATTTCATTAAGAAATGAAAAGTCTTATCAAAATTTTGGATTCCGACGGGATTCGAACCCGCATCGATCAGACGATCCTCCTAAAGCCGGAGTGCCTTACCGCTCGGCCGTTTTCACTTCCTGTCGGCACTCCTGGAACGTCACTGTTTTTTTTTTCTTAAATAAAATAAAAATAAAAATGTTCTTATTTTATATTAATTTCATTTCATTCATTCATAGGTTCCATTTTCAGGAGATTAATAATTACTGCACTTACAATATTTTATAAAGTATGAAATCGGTGGTGAAAACTTACAAGTACTTACCTACTTATATTTTACTGTCTCTATCTCTACTATTTAACTCTTCTGTTTTTTATTTGATCATTCATGTGATTAAATGAATGCCGGTATATTTTATACCTCCTATCTACTTACCTACAGTAAAACTCTAGTTATAATTTTTTTAAGTTCTTTAGGGTCGATTCACATCTGACCGAAGATCCGTCGCGTATTATCGGTCGCGGAACGCCAGAACTGACAAATGTATAGAAAAACACTCGACCGTTCACACTCGACGGACTAACGTATCATCCGTCGAGTGTGAACGGTCGAGTGTTTTTCTATACATTTGTCAGTTCTGGCGTTCCGCGACCGATAATACGCGACGGATCTTCGGTCAGATGTGAATCGACCCTTAAACCTAAAATATCGGTAAAAATGAAGTTCACGTATATACTGTATTTTTGGGTTAGCACGATAGACAATGGAAACCGTTCCATTCTTAGAACTGTTTGACGGCAATTTAAGTTGATTTTCCGGGAAAATTTGTCCATAAGCGTGACTTTTGTAATTTCCAGAAAAGTTAAACCAGTTTATTTTGATAAAATTCTAGGCGGCTTACCATAAATAAATAAATAAATAAATAATGCTGGACTTTTCACACAGCATCATCTAGCCCCAAAGTAAGCACCATAGAACGTGACATAAAGTTATTCCACCGAATAAATCAAGAATAACCATACATTTTGACAGTTTATACTCCGGAATAACTTTATGTCACGTTCTATGGTAAGACGCTAGATTTTTAATAATAAATTGTAATTTTTAGATTGATAGACAAAAGTTCTAGAATTTTCTTAGGTTTAAGTATTTTTTTATTTGAGGCAACATTATAATTACTGTCCTAAGATCTGAAAGTATTCTGTAACCATTTTAATACAAGAAGAGATTGGCTGGGATGGGCTTGCAACCTGTCACGTACGGAATCTGCAAGATAAGGGCATGTATCAAATATGTGTTTGAACATGCCTCTGACTGCCCCCTTAGACATCTTCAAAGGATCTGGGATATAAAAGATCTGTGAGAATGTCTACCGCACTTTGGGGATACAGTCGTGACCCTGTTTTATGATTTTTTCTCAAAATCTTTTTTTTTTTTTTTTTTTTTTATATAATTTTTTATGTTTTTATAGTTACTTGACGTATTTTACCTATTATCTAAGTATTATTTCCTCACTGTGTGTAAGTGAATAAACTCAAGAAAATTGTCCCCTAACATAATTTATCTGATTATTTTAGTACATTCTCAACAATTATTTTTAATCACGTTTCGACAAATAGTTCGATTTTCAAATATCGTATAATTATGCAATCTAATTGGTTAATTCAAATTTAGAATTCAACGTTGTGATTGGTCGTTTTACAATTTATGACGTAAAATACCGTCAAAGTGACCAGTTTTTGAAGATCTCTGAAACAGTTATGTTTAGTGAAGCAAAAGAGGTCATGATGATTGGTCGCTGTGACATTTTTAAATGATATAGTAGAATAGATTCATTTACAATTCTAAAGCAGAAAGGAGAATGCCAAGTATATATGATCTAATACATACTCACATTCTAGTTACTTATAATAGATAACTAGTACCTATTTAATAGATTTTATATACAACTACCGTGGCCAACTCTGGTGACGATGTTTTAGACCTTAAGGCCTCCGTCATAGCCTCCGTCAACGATGAAAATGCCACTGGCGGTCACTCACCCACTTACAGACCGTTTCGAACGTTGCTTAACTTCGACGATGTATCAAGAACGACTAAGCACGACCGCGAGCGCTTCATTTTTCATTCAAACACAATATTATTCAATATTTAAATAGTTCCCACAAAACTCACTCAAACGAAATAAATCCAACGCCCTATGAATTAAAACTTAACTAACATGCCCACCCCATCACAAAGGAATCGTTCGCAAATGGGATCATTGATGCAATTGCGGCTAAGCCAATTTTGATGGTGTTCCCATCTATCCAATTGGAAATTGCACGTGACTCTGTGATAATTTGTCTATTGTTATCTGTCAAAATGAGGGAGTGATTGCGACATTTAACTATAAAAAGACATAATAAGTCACGTTTTTTTAGTAGAATTAGTTTTGAAATAAATACTATCGATAGGCACGGGTATTGACGACAAGTGATGTGCATAGCATTAACACAAGAAATAAGAATAAACTTTATTTGCCTAAATTTAGATTAGAAAAAGTAAAAGGTTCTTTTATGGGAAATACGATACTTTTTTATAATAAACTTCCTGAAAACGCGACTAAACTGCCTATTCGAAGATTTAAAACTTACATAAAAAATACTCTTGTAAAAAAAGCTTATTATTCACTTAAGGATTATATTAATGATAAATTCGCGTGGCCTGATGTCGCTCTGCCCCTCGACGGCTGATGTGTCCTCAATGTCTTTGCTATCTTGTATTATATAATTTGAGCAATTGGTAGGTACCACCTAAGTTATCATAAGTTTAGATTTAAGATGGATCACCTAAAAGAAAGCTAGGCCCCAGACCGTGTTTGTTGCCCTGATTCTTCACGGTATTGGTCGCGAAGGAACAGGAGTAAAATCACCTAGTTTTAAGACGTTTCAAAGTGATCCCAGCGGTCCTACTAAATAAATGCTTTTTGACTTTGACTTTGACTTTGACGACCTCTGTAGAGAAAGCCCGCTTGGGAAGCAGAAGGTTGCGGGTTCGAACCCCGCGGCAGGACAAATGTTTGTATGATCTACCAACAAGTATTTGTACAAGTATAGAAAAAACCCAGGCCCGAGACAAATACTTGAAGATCATAAAAACATCTGTACCGCCGCGGAGATCGAACCCGCAACCGGCTGCGTCGCAGACGGGTCTTCCGCCCACTGCACCACGGGGGTCGTCTAGAGATACTTAAACAAATCTTTCTTAAATTTGTGTCTTCAAGAGTAATTTTTGAAAGTCACGTGACCAAAATGAACCTAAAATCTTATACTAATCACTGAACATTGTAATAATCAATCATTCATTTATTCATAGAGTGAGAGGCACGTGACAGAGGGGGTTCAATGAACTGTCTAAATATTGTGCCGACTCAGCGGGCTCCAGTAATCGTATTGTAATGGGTTATGGAGGTGCGAAATTAACTGTGCTCAGTAGATGTCATTTTTTGGGTTAGGTAAATGCAAAAAGATTTTTTTTTTTATTATTTTACTCCTTCGGCGGGTTTAGGTAACCATAATTTTCTTTTCTAAATTAGTCAAATCACTATACTTAATTATAGAGCTTACTTATGGTGTAAAAAAATCGACAAAAAATTATGCCTACGACGTCAGAAAATGATTATTTTGACGAGACTACCTATAAAGTATACAAAAGTAATAATAAATCGCCCTGTGATATAGCAAGCACATGATAAACGAATATTAATTTATTAAATTTCATTCTTCCCATAATCCGCGATCAATAGACAAAACCAAAAACCAAAAATTTCATATAATTATGAGTGTCTTACTCATAAAATCTGTTTTAGTGTTTTTTTTTTATGAAAAAATATTTATTTAAAAGCGAAACAATACAGTTACATATTTATCAGCGGCCTCCACACTAGGCAAAGCCTGTATCGTGGGGACCAGTAACGATTTTATACATACGAGGAATCGGAGTATTAAAATTGATTTCGCAAGTATTGAAAATAAAAATAAAAACAGTGCTTAACAGAGTTATTAAGTACTAACCCTGATTTTGTAGTGTAACATTTCCACTAACATTTTGTGGACTCTTGTTGTCTGATTACCTAAAATTATTATTATTAAAACTAATCGAGATCTGAAGCAAATTGATCGCGGGATCAGGGGACAGAGAGATAAAGTGCCACCTCCATTATTATAACTCCTTAAGTCAGTGTAATAAGCTTATCCGTCTGAACGCATTGCGTGCGAAAAATTACGAGCTTTTTGATATTTTGGCACTCTTTTTACAAAGTAAGTTCGTATGAGTCAGTGGCCAACTCTGGTGACGGAGTTTTTAGGCCGCCTTAAGGCCTCCGTCATGGTTTAACGACTTAAATAGCCGGCACCGACAATACGTGCCCTCCGAAGCACGGAAGCCCTCTTTTACTAAGAAGGCATTGTAAATGCGAATGTTGGATGGATATTTGTTGACGGCTGAACAGATTTTGATGAAATTTGTTAAGAGAGTAACTTTATTACAAGAAATAAAACGTTGGTAGATATTTATTCTACACTATTATACATTAATAGTTTGAAGATAAATAATAATAAATAATGCTGGACTTTTCACACAGCATCATCTAGTCCCAAAGTAAGCAGAGCTTGTGTTATGGGTACTAAGATGACTGATATACTACTTATATATACTTTTTGTTTGTAAATACATACATATTATACATAGAAACACCCAGACCCGAGACAAATATTTGTAAATCATACAAACATTGGTCCCGCCGCGGCGATCGAACCCGCAACCTATTGCGTCGCAGGCGGGCCTTCGCCCACTGCGCTGAAAGAATGTCGACTAGGGATCTCGTGATTCTTAGAAAAAAAGCTTAAAAAACTAAAAAAAAAGCGACTGTAACGTTTTTCACTTCCACTTTAGTCCATTATTGCTTAACTACAAGCTTAATACAAGCGTATGGATTTGGTATTTTAAGTTTAAAAGTTACAGCGGAACACAGAACCTAATTTTGAAGTTGGTTTAAAAATAAATGCGTTTTAGGGGCTACAAACCCACTCCCCTCACGCCTTAAGCAAACGCCCCCAGATTTCCACCCCAATGATTTGACAGCTACTGTCATTACATTTGTGGTTATATTTTATACATAACTAGCGGAACGCCCGCGACTTCGTTCACGTGGATTATACACATAAACCTTCCTCTTGAATCACTCTATCTATTGCTGAGAATTGCATTAAAATCCGTAAAGTAGTTTAAAAGTACTAAGCGAACAGACAAATTTTATACCTACTAGGTAGGTACTCGTATGTAAAGAAAAAGTTATTTTAATCAAGCAAAAGCGCTCGCGTTATTACATCGCCGAAGTTAAGCAACGTTCGTAACGGTCTGTAAGTGGATGGGTGACCACCAGTTGCATTTTCATCTAAATTTGTAAAATTTTTGGTCCCGGCTATTAAGCCATGACGGAGGCCTTGAGGAGGCCTAAAACCTCCGTAACCAGAATTTTTAGGCTGCCTTAAGGTCTCCGTCATGGTTTGACGTCTAAATAGCCGGGACCGACAATTTAACAAACTCAGATGAAAATGCCACTGGCGGTCACCCATCCACATACAGACCGTTTCAAACGTTGACTATCGACGATCTATCGAGAACGACTAAATACTAGATGGTTTATACAGTGTCAGGAGGCAACCTATGCCTACACTGAACGGAACGCTAGTGCCTGGGACATTGTTTGAGATGGAATAGGCTTGCCCAGCACCTAAAGCATCTTCTCAGCTAACTAGCATAGGTATTTCATTACCTACATATCCTTACTTAGCTATTATAACTCTTAGCACCTCACAATAACATTCAATTTACATTAAATCTCGTCGAAAGTGATACATCATTTGAAACAAGTACCTACTACCTACATGAAAAACTTCACGAGCCTTACAAAAAGAGCGGTGCGTTTGATTAGAGCGAGACAGGGAGTGTGAGAGCGAGAGGGGGAAGAAAAACCTGCGCGGGCGCAGCGACGCTTGCATATCTGGGAAGTAGGGGGCAAAGAGTATGAGATAGAAGGGATATCGTTTCTTTAATGTCTTATTTTATTGTATTTAGATTTTAATTTTCATAAAATCATTAGTTTCAAGTATTTAACATCTTGTACTTGACTAATGTTGCCTGAAATAAATTTGATTTGATTTGATAAAGCCATGAAGTGGATACGTACCTAGTGCATCGACTTTCGATAAGAAGTCGTGGGTTCAAATCACGACAAGAATGGAAAACTATAAGAACCCTCTACATATTCGCCGATGATAGACAATACCTGCTCACGAGCGTGTAGGGTCTATTCGCCTGTATTCGTCGATCATTGTCTATCTAATAAATAGTTCGGCGAATAGTTCGGCGATTAAGTAGAGGCGCCATAACCTAAGTTTATCATTGATATGAGCTCACAACGGTGAAGGAAACTCATCATCATTGCCCTTATCCCGCTCATACGGGGTCGCCACAACATGTTCTCTTTCTCCACTCTCCTCTATCACTCGTCATCTTCCTCGTCATCCACTCCTTTCTTACCCATATCTTCTTTCACACAATCCATCCATATTTAAAAAAAAAAAAAAAAAAAGTATTACTACAGTAAGTTAAAAAACACATTGGCACCCCAGGAGTGCCGGCAGAAGTGAAAACTTGAACGGTTCTACACTTGACAAATAACACGGCATCGGTGGCAGTCACGTGACACACACGTGACCTTTTCGAAGCGAATCCAAGAATTTTTTCTCATCTCGAAACTCCCAAACACTAAAAAAGTTTTCTCTTCAAAAATAAGACCATGAAAGTGTTTTTATTTCAATAATCATCATCTCCCGGCCCTTTTCCCACATTACGTGGGGTCGGCACAACATATTGTGTTCTTCTTCCATTCTCCTCTATCAGCCGTCATCTCAACACTCACTCCTTTCTTACTCATGTCAACCTTCACACAATCCATCTTTTCTTTGGCCTACCTCTGCTCGTAACATCAACATTCATACCAAGCACTCTCCTAGTTACATGACTTTCTTCCCTTCTCATTACATGCCCATGCTAGCCTGTTGCTCCTCATCTTTATATAAGAATTTTTATTTTAATAATAAATTCTTTAAACCTTATCTTAAACAGAGTTATTTGCCTACAATATCGCATCTGCGCACAACTCTTTGTCATCAAAGACTACCGCCGTGTCCTGTGCTTCGCAAAAACACAGCCTACTAAGGATGCCTTGTAGACCTAGATTCGTTAATTAGGTACCAGTTATGTATGTGAACGTTTTCTAGACCCGCCAGGTTACCTAGATGCTGAGAGAAGCGAGATCTACCTATGTCTTGTAAGAATTTTATCAAAGAAAAAAAAACACTGAAAAGTTTGCATTTTATTCTTCACCTACACTATCTTTCTATATTTATATTTTGTTTTCAATCTATCTTTTGGAGAAGGGCCAGGTTAAAAGTACCCTAAACCGACGAGAATGTATGAAGAATGTAATGAGAGTGAATGAGGCGAAAGTTGTGTGTCAGGATCGTAGCGAGTGGAGATCCGTGCTCTCTGCCTACCCCTTTGGGAAAGAGGCGTGATTTTATGTATGTATCTACACTAATATTATAAAGAAGAAAGATTTGTTTGTTTGAATTGAATAGGCTCCGAAACTACTGGACCGATTTGAAAAATTCTTTCACCATTAGAATCCTACACTATCCCTGATTAACATATGCTATTTTGTCCCGGGAAAGTGAAGTTTTCCCGAGGAAACGCAGTAACACTGCGACGGATAACAAGTTTTTATTATAAAGTAACTACTGCCTGCGGCTTTGCCCGCGTGGTACCAACATTTTGAATCACTATCTCACTACATAGTATAAAACAAAGTCACTTTTGTCTGTCCCTATGTATGCTTAGATCTTTAAAACTACGCAACGGATTTTGATGCGGTTTTTTTTTATAGATAGAGTGATTCAAGAGGAAGGTTTATATGTGCAATACATGCACAATATAGTAGAGAAACACTGATAATTCTAGAGGTTTCTAATGTGATGTCATAAACATATTTTCTTTCGCTTACATTGCAAACGCTGGCTGAACCCTAATATTTAGTATCAGAATTGCACCCGAGCGAAGCCAGGGTGGGTCGCTAGTTACCTGTATGCTATTCCAGGTCACTATCTAAATCGGTTCACTGGTTTGTGATTGAAACACAAATATACAAACATCTAAAACTCACAAACTTTTAGCTTTATTATATTACTTGGATATGTGGCATAGTTCATGGGCGGATCCAGGATTTTTTTTCTGGGGGGGGCACAAGAAACAAAAACTGACAAAAATTTCACAATTTATTAATTTTTCGTAGTTAGTAGGTACACAAAAATATCGTCTGGGGGGGGCACGTGCCCCCGTGCCCCCCCCCCCCTGGATCCGCCTATGGCATAGTTGACAAAAAATATTCCTGGTCTAAGCCAAGTTTGAACCAGTACCTAAATGGTACACCAAAATCCGCAGACATTAAATCCGCAGGTCCATGGACAAGACTGACTCAAAATAGGGGCGAATGGCGAGAGCGAAGAGAGGCCTCAGGCCTTTGCCCAGCAGTGGGATGCACACGGCTGATGATGATGGTGATTAATTTTTTGACTAATAAGTTTATGGATCATATTGATGGCTTAGGCTGAACACGTTTTGATGGATTGTTAAAAGTATTACGAAACGGTCTGTAAGTGGATGGGTGACCGCCAGTGGCATTTTCATCTGAGCGCTTCCGTGCTTCGGAGAGCACGTTAAATTGTCGGTCCCGGCTATTTAAGAGTGTGCAGGAGCGATTTAAGCAATTTTGTAGTTCGAAATCAGCATTTATCTCAGAATCTGTGAAAGCTACAACCTTCCTATTTAGGTAAATGATACTTCATTGTTTTATCTTGGATTACGTGTTTTAAAAACACGATTGGTGAAAATTTTCTAGATAAAATATTTCTTTGAAAAATACATGTTTTGCACACATTTTGCTATTTATCTCAGGAACAGCACACTTGTTTTTGTAAGGTTTTGTTTTGTCAAGAAACCTACAAGTATTTCTATAGTTGTGTCTTTTTATTTTTCGATTGGTTGATTAATTAACTTGTAATTAGGTAAAAAGTGTTTTGGCGATGTAAATGACATTGCGTTTCTATCGTTCTGTACTTCTCACACGCCGAACAAATCACACTCGCTGTCCCGCTTACAAAATGGCGGCGTATGGCACACTCTTAAGTCGTTAAGCCATGGCCTTAAGGCGGCCTAAAAACTCATACGAACTTACTTACTTAAAGTGCGCCAGGCCCCAAACCGTGTTTTTTGCATTCACGGTAATTGGTCGCGAAGGTTACGAGTAGAATCACTAAGTAAGACTATTCTTAGTGATCACATCGGTCCTACTGAATCAAATGCTTTTTTGACTTTGAATTTGTACTAAATAATGAGTAATTTTTAATCACTCCTATACTGTTATCTCCAAGCGAAGCCGGGGTGGATCGTTAGTAAGTATCTACCTTAGCTTAAAAACAGTTTTTTTAAGATGAATGGGTCGGCTCTTGACCTCGGAACTTACATAGGTAAGAATGAGGTCTACAATGGAGCGAGCCTACCCAGAAGATGCCTATTAACTCTCTTCTTAAAAACAACAGGGTCGTAGCTCAGCGAAAACACAGACGCGGGAAGCTGATTCCAAATTTTTGCAGTGCGCATAATGAAAGAACATTGAAAGCGCTTAGTTCTTATAAGTGGAATATCACCCAGTCCCAAATAAATAAATTATAATTACCTCTGGATCATTTCCCAAAAATAGTGAATCAAAATAAACTGATCAATCTCCCCTACAACAAAGTAACATGAAACCTTAATAACTCAATAGCGGCGCGAATTCTTTCATTGAAAAAGCAAGTGATTCATACATTTCACTTAAACAGCAGTTAAACACAAATTAAACTCATTTTCATTGTAGCGATACTGACGGAAGTGTGCTTAGCGCCATCTATTATCGAGTAGTGGAACTAATAGCGGTAGAGTTTTTATTCTCAGTTTTATAGAGTTTTACTTTATTTCACATTAAACTCTTATATATTTATTTTAGCACATATTGTCAGACTGCAGGGCAAAAGCTTCACTCCTCATTTTCTATTCTCTCATTACACTATTGCGTAGGTGTGTGGTGTATTCCAAAAATCAACAATGTCCTAGGCACTACAGCGTCCCGAGTGTACGCATAGGTTGCCTCCTGACGCTGTATCAATCATGAGATGTAAATGCCTAAGTTTTTTCTAAAATGATATTGGACCTCCTTCTGATTACCCATAATAATATGGAATATTCAATTGATTTTGATCGTAAATTGGAACTTTTGTCTTCTTCATTAAGAATTGAAGTCTTATAAAAAATTTCGGTTCCGGATTCGAACCAGCGACGATCAGACGATCCTCCTAAAGCCGGAGTGCCTTGAACCGCTCAGCCACGGAACCCACTGACGTCATTCATTTAGTTTCACAGTGAAGAAATAAATATTTATGTGAGTAAACGAAAAAGCTCTTCGTTAAATTTTCGAATTTATTAGGTTCTATGACTAGCGGTAACCCATCCACTTTGTGGAGAACATTGCTTTACTTCGAAGACGAACAAAGCAAGCTACACTTCATTATTTTAATGTATATTCATTACGAAATGTCGGGCTTCCCAAAATGGCCGACACACCTTAAAGAAGGGCGTGTTGACATGACAAATATGTGATATTACAGAATTACAATTTTAGGGGAAGTTTTAAACCTAATATGAGTACAGTCAGTGGAAAAAGTATGTGAAAATTTTGATACTGATTGTTGTTTTAACGGATCGCGTTTTGGCGATCTCCGTTAAAACAACAATGAGTTGTATCGTGTGAGTTTAAAAAGTGAATTTTGTTACCTACTAATGTAAGTTCTTCCTAGTTAAACATAATACGTAGGTCACTTAAATACTATATTAATCTATATCCACACTTTATTATTTATATATTATAAATAAAATAAATAAATGTGAAAGTAACTCTGACTGTCTGTTTGTTAGCTTTTCAAGCCCAAACCACTGAACAGATTAGGCTGAAAATGGCTGAAATTGGCATGGATAAAGGTTGTATCCCAGGGAAGAACTTATGCTACTTTTTATCCTGAAACAATCCCGAGGGACACCGCGGGAGCGCAGCTAGTAACTAATAAATGCTGGATAATAATTAAGGATGGATTGTGTGGATGTTTTGAATGAATGAATGAATGAAAACTTTATTGTATTGTACACCAAGAAATTAGTAAAACACAAAAGATTTTGTTTTGTGAATCTTTCACGCAAAAACGACTGCATGGATTTGGAGGAAATTTAGCGTACAGATAGATTAAAGTCTGGAATAGCATTAAAGGCTAATTTTTATCGCGGAAATGTGAATTATTCCCGAGGGACCGCGGGTATCACCACGATAAATATAATATACAATAATAGGTTGGTATTTCAACCTTGTTTTTAGTGGTCAAGACTCAAAGTCAAAACAGTAGACAAGTTACGGCCCAAAGACAAACCGTTTCTACATTTTTTCTTTTTTATTTCTCAGAGCTATCGTGTGTAGCATCTAATCACAGTAGCCTGAGCCGACCATAATTATACGTGTGTTTGCCCGCGGGCTTGTCCGAGTGATGAGAGGGTTAGGCTGAGGCGAGTCTGTGTTGGGAAGCAATGTAAGTATTTTACGAGGTAGTTTTAACATACATACATACATAAAATCACGCCTCTTTCCCAAAGGGGTAGGCAGAGACCACGGATCTCCACTCGCTACGATCCTGACACACAACTTTCGTCTCATTCACTCTCATTTCATTCTTCATACATGCTCGTCGGTTTAGGGTACTTTTAGTGCCCTTCTCCAAAATGTCGCCAATTTGATCCAATAAGGTTCACCTAGGCCTTCCCCTTCCAGCTGTCCCATATACACTCGCCTCATACACATGCTTTGTGAAACGACTGTCATCCATCCTCTCTACATGCCCAAACCATCTTAACATACCTTTTTCGATCCTCAACACTACATCTTCTTTCACTCCACACTGTTCCCTTGTCACACTTTTTCTCACTCTATCATTCAGGTAGTTTTAATACATGAAAAATCAACTTAGGAAACTCGTAGGTAAGTCATTAGATATTGTTTTTAACATCATTTTATTAAATATTTTACCTACTTACCTACTAATGCTACAGCTCTATCTGCATCAATAACGCGTTAAAAAGTGACATATTTGACAGAAAATATGTGGATCTTATTGTCAAATATGTCACTTTTAGACGCAGTGGGAGCAGTAGTATTAAAGCATCAGTCAATTTCATCAAAATCCATACAAAAAGTATATAAGTAGTATATCAGTTATCTGGTTCCCATAGTACAAGCTTTGCTTAGTTTGAGGTTAGATGATGCTGTGTGAAATGTCCAGCATTATTTATTTATTTAATTTTTTGGATTGGATCATCATACGAAACCCGACATAACCCACTGCTGGGAATAGGTCTGTAAAAAGTCGTAAGGTCGAATGTAGGTACACAGTTCAACAAGAAATGATTCTTTTTCCATTAATTTTGAATTAAAATGATGTCGTGTTTTAAACAATGTAATTTAGACAATGGACATGTCTCTACCCCTTTAGACATCTTCATTTTAGGTGGTAGAGACATCCGTGCTAGATAATTGATCTGAGAAATAGTCTACAGTGCTTTGTGGATAGTAAAAATCCTATTTCACATCATGAAAAAACAGGCGGAAGCTAGCTAAAAAAAAAAAAAAAAACCATAGAGAATTTTTATCAGATGAATCATTTTGATTTACGTTCCACATTCAAAGTTCATCTTCCAAATTCAAAAAAGTTCTAATCCGTCCGAAACTCGATATAGATGGAGCCACTGATACATAATTATAGGTTATAACGTACATTTATCGAATTAATCTATCGACGGCTAAAATGCGGCTCCTGATATTATTTTAGAAGTTTTTCTGGAAGTTTTCAAGCAGACTCATCATCATCTCCCCTTTATACTTTTATGGGGAGTTTGATTATAATAATAATAAATAATTCAATTCAATTCAATTCAATTTGTTTATTGCTTCATGTTAGTTACAATGTCTTAATTAAAGGTAGGCGTTTCATAACATGAACCCCGCTGGGGCACTGCAACATTTGGTAGGTTACTTATAAACTAACTTATGTAGGTAAACTAACTTATGTAGGTATATATTGGCTCAGCCCTTAAAGATATTTAATTTAAGTACTATTTAAATATATATTTAGAATCCGAGTTTACTTTTTATTAAATCTTTTATTGTCATCTAGATAATCTTGAATATTGTAATAACTTTTTTCTATGAGGTAAGATTTTAATTTTTTGTTAAATATTGTATTTTCTTCTAAGTTTTGTAGTTCTGAGGGTAAATTATTATAAATTTGGATTGACATGTTATATGTTCCTGATTTAACTATTTCTAATTTTGTGTAAGGTAGGGCTATTTTATTTTTGTTTCTCAAGTTGTGCGGTTTGGTGTATTGCTCTTTAGATAATGTATAGAAAGTTTTATGTGTTCTTACAAATTTACAGATTTCATAGATATATATTGAAGTTAGGGTTAGGATTTTTAATTTACTAAAATGGATTTTACAGCTCTCTCTTTCTGAAATATTGACTAAGATTCTGATACATCTTTTTTGTAAGACAAATAACTTATTTGACTCAGAGCTATTTCCCCACAGGATAATACAGTAGCTTAACCAGGAGTGAGCATATGCATAGTATGCATTTATACTTATTTCCAAGTTTGTACATTTTTTTAGTTCAAATAATGCATAGACAAACCTTGACAGTTTACTAGCTATTTTATCTATATGACACTTCCAATTCACTGAGGTGTCTATATTTACACCCAGTAAATTACATGAATCTACAGAATTTAGTTTATTATTATTATAGTTAAGATTATTCATATTTAGGGGTATTTTTTGATAAGGTTTAAACTGCATGATTTTTGTTTTGGTTATATTAAGTTCTAAATTATGTTCTTTAAGCCAATTTATTATTAAATCTAGTGTTGTGTTTATTTCTGAATTAAGGTATTGTTGCTCATTACACGGAAAAATTACAGATATATCATCAGCATATAGAATAGTTTTTTTATTTATTATTTTTGGCAGATCATTTATATATATTAAAAAGAGTATGCAGCCTAACACACTTCCTTGAGGTATTGAATTTTGAATATTTAGTTTATGAGATTTTATATTGCTAATTCGATTTTGGAGTGCATCAAAGAAATCGATTTCAACATATTGCTTGCGGTTTTCCAGGTAGGAACTAAACCATTCTAAAGCTGGACCGCGCACTCCTATTCCATTTAATTTTTTAAGAAGAATGTGGTGGGACACCCTATCATAAGCCTTACTCATGTCTAACATGATACCAATGGCATATTTTCTGTCATCTATGAAGCTAATTATTTCTCTATTTAAATTATAAAGAGCTGTTGTAGTAGATCTATGTTTTCTGAAGCCATGTTGACTATTGTCAAAGATTTTAAATTTTTCACAATTAATAATAAATAATAATGCTGGACATTTCACACAGCATCATCTAGCCCCAAACTAAGCAAAGCTTGTATTATGGAAACCAGATAACTGATATACTACTTATATACTTTTTGTTTGTAAATACATACATATTATACAAAGACACCCAGACCCGAGATAAATATTTGCAGATCATACAAACATTTATCCCGCGGCGGGGATCGAACCCGCAACCTTCTGCGTCCCAAGCGGGCTTTCACCCACTGCGCCACAGAGGTCGTCAATTATTGATTCAGATTCAGAGATTCAGAGATTATTGTCAAAGTTTTCATTCAGTAGGACCACTGGGATCACTTAGAATAGTGCTTGCTTAGTCGTTCTTGATAGATCGTCGAAGTTAAGCAACGTTCGAAACGGTCTGTAAGTGGATGGGTGACCGCCAGTGGCATTTTCATCTAAGCGCTTCCGTGCTTTGGAGGGCACGTTAAATTGTCGGTCCTCTTTTAAGTCGTTAAGCCATGACGGAGGCCTTAAGGCGGCCTAAAAACTCCGTCACCAGAGTTGGCCACTGACTCATACGAACTTACTTTACTTAGAATAGTCTTAAAACTAGGTAAATACTACATCAAGTCTGGACATCAAGTCATTTTCGTATTGTGTGATTGGTTGAGCTGTATTGGGATGACAACTGGGAATGAATTTCAAGTTAGACAATAAACCTGATCGCACACTGCCCGCGCTGTACGCGCCGCAGTAATTTTTTATACAAAAAATGCTGATGACGTCAGAAAATGCGGCTCGCTTCTGACGTCAGCAGCATTTTCTCTATTGACAGTTCGGCAGGCTCGGCTGACTGTGCGATCACTAGACTAACCAAAGTAAGCAAAAATCACTGAAAATATCAAAAATGGCTGATCTTTGATAAAGAATGTTCCCATAAATGAACGGTATTTTGCAAGATTTTATTAATATCATACATCTATAGGTTTTTAAAAGTCGCTAAAAGTTATTATTTATTATACAGTAGCTGGGCTGTAATTACAAATTTTGAAAATTATTATAATCGTGAGTTGAGAAAAATACCGTGCAAGTACTGGTAGGGATAGCAAGACAGATTTTCAAAGAAGAAAATCGAAAAAACTTTTTTTGTTGAATGGGTCGGCTCTTGACCTCGAAACTTACACAGGCAAGAATGAGGTCTACGATGGAGCGAGCCTACCCAAAAGGTGCCTATTAACTCTCTTCTTAAAACCAGGGTCGTAGCTCAGCGGAAATACAGACGCTGGAAGCTGATTCCAAATTTGCAGTGCGCATAATAAAAGAACTTTCAAAGCGCTTAGTTCTAATTAGTGGAATATCAACCAGGTGTGGATGATAATCAGCTGTGCGTCTTTTTAAATTAGGATTGGTGGGATGTGTCAGAGCACCGTGATAAGTGGAAGCAATTGGAGACCTTTGCCCAGCAGTGGGAAAGTGTAGGTCAGTAAAAAAATTAAAAAAATATTTGAAAAAACTGCCATAAAGTTTTTGTGGTGACGGTAGCGTAGCGTATATTCTGGGGTCGTAAGAGGTACGAGTTCAATTTACTCTGTGGTAGAAATATTTTTGATGTGTTTTCCTTGCAAATTTACAAAAATGTATATAATAAGATCAGCCATGAGTGCTCATAATATAAGCACTGGAATATCTAACTTTGTCTTTACTTTGAAAAAAGATAACCAATCTTCTCTAAAAGCTCTCTGAAGTTAGGTGAAATAAACGATTGCGCAGGTTTGGTAGAGTAGGCGAGATAGGACGATGCAACAAACAAACCGAGTGAGCGAGGCAGCTATACAACGCTGTCTTCGTCTTATAGGCTTCATCAAAAATAAGTTCTGCGCAACTACTTCAGAGAACTAAAGATCGGTGGTGCGCAGCACTGTATCTAGTAGTTTTTTTGTTTGAAAAGTGACTTTAACTTGGTGTTTTAGATATAACTCATGAAAATAATTTTAGCCCAGTTTGCAAGAATGTGGCATGATTTTTTTCGGGCTTGTTGGAACGGCTTGTGAAATCTGTTTTTGCAGACCGTACTTTCAAAATACAAGCCCGCGGCCATTTTGGAACGTGAGGTAAAAACATCTTAGATTCAGATCGTTTTTGTTTTTTTCTATTTTTTTCGTTCGAAATTCAAAAATTTAAGACGAACTTCGGTTACTTTGTTACAAGCGGTGAGATATTAAAACAAAAAATATGGCGGTACCTACTTTGAATCTACGTGTAGGTATGCCTGTGGTTTTAGGTAAGTACTCGCTAATATACAATCGTTTCTTATTTAAATTAAATTATTAGGTATGACATTTATGAATAGTGTTTTATGAATGAAAGATTTTTTGAATTGAATCAGTGTAAGACCCCTCGCAGACAACAGACTTTCTATCGGCCGATAGTTGAGACGGGCTATATTTCTCCATAATAATTACGAGCCGAAGTATATTCCGTCTCAACTATCGGCCGATAGAAAGTCTGCAGTCTGCGAGGAGGCTAAGCGGAAACGTTTAAAAGACCTGTTTAAACTTATAAAACACCTGAATAGTAGCTACTTAAAGAAAGTGTGGTGTAATATTTTTGACTTAATATCTGTAGTCAAAATAAATTTTTTTTTATTGCAAAATGATTTTTCAAAAAACAACTTCAGTCCAGGCTATGTTTTGAAATTAGAAAACTAATTTCAAAACATAGCCTGGACTGAAATTGTTTTTCCTGGATAATTTTTGGTATTGATATTAAAGAAGTATGAAATGCGTGTAGGTAATTTGAGGCGAGCCAATCAAGTTTGTGGTTTTGGTAGCTATTTTTTATGTTTAGGTATGTAACATAAACATCACGCCTAATTGGCGAAGACCTCTGTGGCGCAGTGGGCGAAAGCCCGCATGCAACGCAAAAGGTTGCGGGTTCGATTCCCGCTGTGGGACAAATGTTTGTTTTGTATGATCGACGATATTTGACTCGGGTCTGGGTGTATTTTTTGTATTTGTATGTCTATAATGTATGTATTTACAAACAAAAAAGTATATAAGTAGTATATCAATCATGTAGTACTTACTCATAACACAAGCTCTGCTTACTTTGGGGCTAGATGATGCTGTGTGAAATGCCCAGCATTATTTATTGAAATATAGGCATATAATGAGAAGGGAAGAATGTCATGTAACTAGGAGAGTGCTTGGTATGAATGTTGATGGATTTACGAGTAGAGGTAGGCCAAAGAAAAGATGGATGGATTGTGTGAAGGATGACATGAGTAAGAAAGGTAGTGTTGAGATGACGGCTGATAGAGGAGAATGGAAGAACACATGTTATGCCGACCTCACGTAATGTAGGAAAAGGACAGGGAGATGATTAAATTTAATTCATATTTATTTTATTATTTTTCATATGATTTATTTATATTCACTTTATTTCCCAACTGAGGTAGAAACTTACGGATTTTAACTAGCTACAATTCTCGCATGCACCTTTACAAAAAAGTAGGCACCTTAGTTAAATCGATTCTACCTACTCTAGTTTCAATTATAGTTGTATTCAATGTTTGCATGTATATGTAGTTGACTATAAAACAGTGATTGATACATATTCATAACTGTGGATGGACCTGACTTGTAAGTATTCGATGTTAATTTTATTCAGGTTTCGCAGAACCTCCTACGCGAAGGTTGCCTGCATAATATAACAATTATGACAAAAATATGCTTTGCATGCAAAAAGCGCGGCAAAAACAACTTTGGGTCATATTTTTTCGCAAAATTTGTTAAAAATCTAATGATTACTTAGTCAAATATAATTAGTTCTAGCGAGACAATACAGAACGAAATTTTCGAAGTTAAGCGATAGTCGAATTTGGTCCTAATTTTACTGTTTTTATTTCTTTTTATCCGACTTCAAAACAAGGGGATGCTGTGGGCTTTGTGTATGTTTTTTTATGTATGTTTACCGATATCTCTGTCAATTGTGGAACGATTTTCAAAGTTTCGGACACATAAAGTCATGAGGTCAAGATTTACTATGGGATTATTTTATTCTTAAGGATTAATACTTTCCGTAAAACTACTCCGTAAAACTAAAAAAACCTCAGCATCACATCTCATTAATTTTCAACCTGAGTCCATTGAAGTTGGTTTTCTTATTATTATGACGCATTCATACATAGATTACTTCCGAGATTATGTTGAGGATTCCGTCGCGAAATGAGACGCGTTTAAATCTTTTGTAATTAAATAATCAGTTTTCCAATGCAAAGATTTCAACGCGTTTAATATAGTACGTATAATATTAGGCTGACGGCCGTTGGGGCAGAAAAGTTCTCGAGTAGAGGCCACGCACCGGAAATCGCAGCAGAGGACGGCCCCACTAGATGGAAAGACGATCTTGTAAAGGTTGCTGGGAGTGAGTGCAGGCTGCACAAGATCGATCGCTATGGAAATCGATGGGGGAGGCCTATGTTCGGCAGTGGACGCTAGATGGCTGAGATGATGATGTAAAGGAGTAAACTAAATTGCATTTTGTTGGTTGTTGGTGTCACACCATTTTCAATCTACAACAAGGCTATTTTACACCATGTAAGAAAACACATAAAAATGCATGTATAGCATAGGTTTCGTTACAAGTAAACGATTAACGTCGATATTTATTCATAAAAATGCAAAAAACATTTTATAATTCAATTTTAAAAATCGTAATTTTTCTTCTATCTTCAAGCCACCAAAAACGCCGTCTGTCATTTTGTGACGTCACTGTGTTAAGTTAGGAACAAAAAGTTTATCTTTTACAGTCGTATTGTTCACAAAACAAACCATGTGACGTCACAACATGGCGGCTCGCGTTTTCGGTAGACAACTAAACATCATAAATTAAAATGCATTTTTAAGGCATATTAAGGTTTAAAAAAATTCAATAAAAATTCTACAGGTTTATTATGAACTCAGGATTGATTTAAAACAGTTTTCAAAAAAGTGTAAAATAGCCTATTGCGACAAATATCTTACGCCAAATAAGCAAAAACCACAGATAGGTACAAAATGGCTGTTAATTTTTACTTACAACTTTTCACTTCAAAGTGTTATCAAAAATCGGTTAGCAATAAGCTGGAGGCCCTAAATCATGGCGGCTCATCTACACATCGGCTTATGCATTAAATGTCGAAAAATATCGATGGAAGCAGCGATCAATTAAAATATTAATTGGGAAAACTATGGAGGGGATTTTGTTGAAAAAATCTTACTTACTTACTTACTATCCTCGCGCATCGACCCCAAAGTGGGTCGATGTCCAACACAATAGAACGCCATCGGTCTCTGTCTTGCGCCGCTTCCACCCAGTCCGGTGCAAGGATTTGAAGTGAACGCTGGCTCGGTCATGTGTTGCGTATGAGAGAGGATCGTGCAGCTGGGCGGGCTTTTCATGGGGTGCCAGTCGGCCGTCGACCAGTCGGCCGTCCCAGATATAGGTGGAAGGATGAAGTGAAAAAATCTAACTACATTTCATTTGCCTGCCTTTATCCTACTCATGCGGGGTCGGCACAATATGTTCTCTTCTTCCACTCTACCCTATCACTCGTCATCTTCGTATCAACTCCTTTCTTACCCATATCTTCTTTCACACAATCCATCCATCTTTTCTTTGGTCTACCTCTACTCACATATCCATGATCCAGGATTTTTTTCCCTATGTGGGAAATAGGAGATAAGGTGGTCGTGCGATCAATTAGATAGAGGATATGCTGAGACGTCAGAAACCAGCCGCATTTTCTGACGTCATCAGTATTTTTTCTATAGAAAAATGACTGCGGCGCGTACGGTGCGTATGTGCGGTCAGCTAATGGGAATATACTAACCTAAGTAAATAACAAAATTGTTGGTAAGCGCAAAACTCGAGAACTGTTTATTTTGTTGATGTCTTTCGTAATAGAGCCGCCGTAAAAGAGCCGTGTTGGCCGAATGGGGTTGTACGGCGACTTTCAATCCAAAGGTCGTGGGATCGAATCCCGGCCGTGCATCAATGAATTTTGCGTTTCGTAAAATTTATATGCGCTTTAACACGAGCTCTGAACGGTGAAGGAACAACATCGTGAGGAAACCAGTTAGTATTCTTATAGGTGGCGATGGGCTTGCAACCTGTCACGTATGGAATGCTAACTTCTGCAAGATGAAGTGAGCATGTATCAAAATGTTCATGCCACTGACTACCCCTTAGACATCTTCAAAGGATCTGGAATATAAAAGATCTGAGAGAATGTCTACCGCGCCTTGGGGATACAGTCGTGACCCTGTTTATGTTTACATCTTTCGTAATATTCAGGACAGGGTTTAGAAAATTGTTTGAAAAATCGACCGGAAAATTCCGATTGTGATATTTGAGAGATATGAAACTTGTAAAGCTATTTTTAAAATCTCATGTCGACTCCACACCTCCCTGTCCACGATCCATCACCGATCAATCAGTTTGCGGCAATAAATTTATTTTCCCTATAAATATTATAACTATGTTATTATAAAATATAATCTATGGTATGTAATTATCAAGCGTATCTTCGGATCTGAATTCTAAGATTCTAGCTTTTTGTTTCATTGAATTTTGATTGATTAGTACTTTTCGATGACTTTGCTGTAGGCAACATTCAACCTGCATTATACCTATTTTATAATCAGAATGCATACAAAAAACACCTCTTCCTACCCACGCATTCCTCAGATAATCTAATTACATTAAAAGTCATCAGATTTGTGTAGGTTATTGGAATTCCATTTGTGTATCCAGGTACTAACACATATTATTTTATTATTAATGAATGAATGAATGAAAATACTTCATTGCAATGCATACCTTAAAACTACAAGATACAGTAGAATTAATGTTATTTTATTATGAATATTGAAAGTAGCAAAACTTTTCGCGAGATTCTCTTATTGTTTAGGTACCAGTATTAGATTGACGGTAGAGTTGGTAGGGGTTCAAATTTTTTTGTACCCAATTAATGACACAAAATAAGAAATGGTTAGATTTTGCTAAAAACGGATATTTATGAATTATGGAATTTCTTTTGTAGTCATTGGCATCTTCTAATAAAGGAGCTTTCTATAAAATTAGATGTCTAGCTGTCTCCCGCGGTGTGATCCGCGAACCCTTGGTATCTTTTCATTCCGGGGAAAAAGTAGCCTATGGTCCTTGGGATACTACCTTTATCCATGCCAAATTTCAGCTTAAACTGTTCAGTGGTTTGGGCGTGAAAAGGTAACAGACAGACAGAGTTGCTTTCACATTTATCTTACTAATATTATAAATGCGAAAGTCTGTATGTGCAAATGTTTGTCTTCACGTATCTCCATGACGACTTAACCGATTATGATGAAATTTAGAATGTAGATAGTTTGTGTTAGATTTTCTGGGTTAGATTTTCTCTCCCTCTATCTACTATGGGATTCTTGAGAGAAACATAACGCAATAATAGTTAATCATATTATGTATTTTGAAAGTCAAAACCATACAGTTCTTACCTACTATAAAAAAAAATATGTTTCGAGTTATGTTTCTTCAAAAAACTTGCCGCTCATTGATTATTTCAATTTACTCAAAACTCCAGCACCTTGTTCCTAATAATGCGCAGATGAAGTCGTGCGGGTCAGCTAGTCTTTAATATTAGTAAAAAAAGTAAAAAGTAAAAAATGTATTTATTGTTTTTTTACAAGTGATTTGCTTATACTAGGGTTGGGAACTTTTCATTTAGGTTAAGATAACTTGTGTTAGAAAAGCCCCCTCTTTCTTAAGGTCATTAAAACACTTGTGAGAGGGTTGGTTATCTAGGTAGGTATAGTATAGATAGGTAGGTATTAAATTAGTATCCGGCTATGGATGACTTTTTCTCAAAAGATTCGGATTTCAATCATTTACAAAATTCTATCTGAAAACAAAATGGCGGTGTGGCTAATGTCAAAACTCACTGTTTTGTTTGCTGGTAATAATTTTAACCCAATATGAATAAACAAGACATCACTAAGCTAGGATGGACAAAATCTTCGTGCTCGGTTCGCGTGACTGGAAGCAATTACATCAGCTCGCAAGCCCTACCTAGCTATTTGTTTTTTTTTCTGTCCTTATTTCTTTTATTTTTTGTCTCTCTCTTGTCTTTGTTTTGCGGCTAGTGGGGTGTGAATGGCTATCTGAAACCACCATTTTGTTTTATTAAGTTTTGCGTTACGATTTTTTCCGTTTAGTACCAATATTTTGACAGATCGCAAATAAGAATTACCTATGTAGCTTCATCAGAAAAGTTTGTGCTACCTTGTTACCCGCTACATGCTAGGTAGGTACCCCAGATAAAATGTATAATCACTACAACTATTTATCTATCTATCACTTTCCCTCTAAGAAGTAGGTAGGTTTAATAACGTTCTCTACCTAGGTATGTTATACCTGTATTTACTAACCTTGTATGTTATACCTGTATTTACCTAAATGAGATTTCAAACAGATCATCTAGGAATAAAACAGTTCTATGCGAGTCACAAAATGTATGACCAAAATGTAAAACGCCATGACGCGTAGTGACATCTATTGTTGAGTAGCGAAACTATTACCGTTCTTAGAAAAGAAAGGGGCAGTTATTTGAAAATTAAGCATTAAAAACTAAAAATAATAAATTTTAACGGGTTTTCAAAAGATTCATCCAAGTCATATCATTATTATTGATTGGCCTGGAATAACACGTGGCTATGAAAAGTTGGTGCCGAGCGATGCTGTAGACACAAGCTAGTAGTTAATTATATTACAATGTCTAACCCAAAAAGCTTGAAGGCAAAATATATATAATTAGCGTTACGTAATTAATGATACTAATTAAATAACTACTACTTAGTAATAGATCGTAACCCGTTATTATCTTTGATATCTGTAGAAAGTGTAGTAGTTTTTTCTTTTGTAATAGGGACACCAAAGTGCGGTAGACAATCACTCGGAATATGACCAGAGCTTTACAAAGTGGACATTTTCACACAGCATCATCTGGCCAATAAGGCGTGCTTGTGTTGTAGGAAATCTTATCACATGACTGATTATATAGTATCAGGTACCTACTTATGTACTTAGGTAGGTATTTAGTTACAGGGTTTCACAGAAAATTATACCTTGCAAAAAATACTTGCAAATCTAACATTTTTCCTGCTACGAGAATCGAACTCACACCTTTTATTTACAGACCTTCGCCCACTGCACCAAAGGAGGTTGTCAAAATGTATAAAAATAATATTATTTTTATGCTGAATGGGTTGGATCTTGACCTCGAAACTTACACAGGCAATAATGAGGTCTACGATGGAGCGAGCCTACCCTACCCAGAAGGTGCAGTAGAACTGACGGCCGTTGAGGCAGAAAAGTTCTCGAGTGGAGTTCACGCACCGGAAATCGCAGCAGAGGACGGCCCCCCACTAGATGGAAAGACGATCTTGTAAAGGTTGCTGGGAGCCGTTGGGTGCAGGCTGCACAAGATCGATCACTGTGGAAATCTATGGGGGAGGCCTATGTGCAGTGGACGCTATACGGCATAAAAGATGATAAAGAAATGAAAAGTCTTATCAAAATTTTCGATTCCGACGGGATTCGAACCCGCAACGATCAGACGATCCTCCTAAAGCCGGAGTGCCTTACCGCTCGGCCATGGAACCCTTAGTCGTCACAATCCAAATTTTTGATAAAGGGTTCTGTAGCCGAGTGGTAATGCACTCCGGCTTAAGGAGGATCGTCTGATCGTTGTGGGTTTGAATCCCATCGGAATCTAAAATTTTGAAAAGACTTTTCATTTCCTAATAAAATACCAAGTGTGAATTAACACACACACTATAAAAATTACAAAAAAGAATTATAAAATGATGATGATGATAAGTAACATAGGTAAGTAAATACCTTCATATTTATAGTAATTAGGTACCTAATACATAGGCTAAGCACCTATGAACTTTCCACAACTAGTAGGGAGGTATATACCTGAATAAAAAAGAAAAATAGCATTTCTTCGGAAAATCTTTTTCCCTCCAACGAGTCTCATTATATAATAAACTATTCATTTTCAAGTCTAAAGTCCTTAAGTGGATAACTACTGTGGCAGCTAGTAATTTAATATGATTTTTCCCTGGCGTAATAAATAGGTACGAATGTAGGGGGAACTTTAACTTAGCATGTACAAGCAGGCGGTACCTACGCATTAATAAATAAAGTAGATAGGTAGGTATGTACATACTAAGGTAACCATTTACCTTAGTATGTACATACCTACCTATCTATCAATTATGATACCTACCCCATGTAGGTATCATAATTGACAGTGATCCTATACCTAGTCACTTTGACTTAGGACAAAGACAAAAAGCATTTAGGACCGCGGGAACACTTAAAAATATGAGTGCCACTGTTTTTGCGTCAGTTACTCAATCCCTTGACCATGGAGACGATAACTATGTGTGACGAATAAGGTAGGTATAGTAAGAAAGGGTCGTAACAGTCACGTGACTGAGTTTGATATTTTTCTCCCATCCAAAAATGCCCAACGCGCCTGAAGAAGTTTTCTCCCTATACCTAGATCTGAGATGTCTACCGTGCCTTGGAAATACAGACCTAGGTACTACCTACTTATCTATAAAAAATTTGCAAACTAAACATCAGCTATTCAGAAAAGACGGAGCTATTCTCGAGACTCAAACCCACAATCTTCAAACAGAGGAGAGTTCACTAAGCCACAGCAGTCAAAAAAAACTTTAACCTTGATAACTCCAAACCCACCAATTTTGAATCGTAGAAAGGCCAATTTCGAAAATTGTCCAAAAAATACAAAATGTTTTGTCGAAATGTGCAGATAATTTGTTCTAATTCGGCGCCCGGGGCTGCGATTACGGGAATCAAACCTGTTGCCCATAAGTCAAGTATGAAGTTGATTTATGAACTTAGTATGTTAGATATACTAGCTAAGTAATACCATAAAATAGTTGTTAGTGTAGTCAGTGGGGTAGACAGCGGCATGTCCTTCTCAAGCTACAAAACATCTAAACATATGGGAATGTAGGTACATTTAGCAATTACAATCCAAATCGCCATAGCTAATAAAAAGTAAACATGATAAAAAACATTACTTAAATATACACACAAAAAAACCTATTATATTAAAATTTAGACAAAACAACAAGTTTAGATAAAACAATAAACAATTCAACAAACAATTTAACTTTACAGACATTCACAACGCAAGGCACAACCGCTCTATCTCCTTTCAGCAAACACATCTAACTGAGGATGTACAACCATGTGAGTCGAAACACGATAACTTAATTTGACTCGATAGAAACACAAAGTTACCTCTAAATCTTCATTACCTACTTCTACAGATAAAGCAGTTTCATTTGCTGGTTATTTAACATTTTTTAATCAAATTTCGTCTACATGTTCCCTAATATATACGGTAGAGGATTGCGTATTTATTTTATTGCCAAGGAGTATTATTTTGTAGCAAAAATACAGTTATATACAGGGTGTAAAAAGACGTCTACCGAAGCCGAAAGGGGTAGGTACAGCATCCTAACACACAACCAAATCCAAAAGGATTTTCCGAAAAAATCATTATAACCGGAGAAAACAGCGTTTGAAGAGTACTGTTTGCGGATGTTTTTTTACGTAGATTGCTGGATTTTTAGTTTATTTCTTTTATAAATGAAATTATTAGGTGGTCATAAAATGTCGTAATATATAGTAGTAAATAACCGAAAATAACATAACATGACGAAGCCAAGTCAAAAAAAAAATTTCCTTTTTTTTTCGCTAAATATGTTTAGACTCATGGTCTGGTTGCAACCCCTCAGTTTTCGGTAGCAGTCTTTTTACACCCTGTATAACGTTCAGTGTAATATTGCTCGGGCCGGCCAGCACACGGCTCGCGCCTTCCATCAGACGGCCTAGGGGGCTAAGAGACTGGCGAGCGCGGCGATCGCATGATCGCATTTCACCTTAAGCGCACTTTTGTCTATTAGAGAGGTAATTTTTAAGCTTCTTTTTAAACGTAGAAACTGTTTTTAGGGCATACACAGAAGGAGATCATTCCAGCACCGAGTGGCTGCAACAAAGAATATGCTTTCCACCAGCTCTGACGGTCAGCGTGACAGGAAAACCAGAATAACTTTTACCTGTGAGCTTGATTTCTTTTATAAAAATGGTAACCCCACTCAGATCCCGTGGGAACACGAACGCAGCCTGTAATCAACGAATCGCAATTACAGACAGACAGTATTCATTATGTAGGTATATGAATCAGTACCTCACATAATATTCTAACAATATGGCAGTTTTAATATTAGCGTGGTAGAGGGTAGTGCCGCGATTTTAAATCTGAAAGTCGTGGGTTCGAATTCTGGTCTCAACTTCTTTAAAAGGTGTTTATCAAAAATTTGGATGCCGACAACTACGATTCTGTGGCCGAGCGGTAAGGCACTCCGGCTTTAGGAGGATCGTCTGAATCCAAAATTTTAATAAGACTTTTCATTTCTTAGTACCTAGAGTGCCACAAACATATCTGGACCGGTGGCCAAAAGAGGAACTAACGAATTTTATATGAAAATTTTTTCTCCCAACACCAAATGCGATAACAGCGCCTCGCATCGGTTCAGATAAGTTTGAGGCACTATACCTACCTACTTATTATAAAAAAGGATGCACCTGTCACAGAACCCTACCTACCTTATTAATAAGTAGTTAAGTACCTATAATTACTAATTATCTTGGTTACAAAGATACAGTCATTGACAAAAAGATGTGGGCACTCATAATGTCACATTAAAACCGTCGTGCTCCATAGATCGTACGATTTATCGATAGGTAGAGTTGTCTATGGCTTATCTGCTTCTTGTGTAAAAAAAATACGTAAAAACAGGGTCACGACTGTATCCCCAAGGCGCGGTAGACATTTTCTCAGATCTTTTAGGTATTCCAGATACTTTGAAGATGTCTAAGGATGTCAGAGGTATGTACAAATACACATTTGATACATGTCCACATCTTGCAGAAGTTAGTATTCCATACGTGACAGGTTGCAAGCCCATTGCCGCCTTTAAGAATACTAACTGGTTTTCTCACGATGTTTTCCTTCACCGTTTAGAGCACGTGTTAATTGGGTGCATACAAATTTTACGAAACGCAAAATCCATTGAGGCAAGGCCGGGATACAAACCTACCACCTTCGGATTGAAAGTCGAGGTACAACACCATTCGGCCAACACGGCTCTCTAAAAAAATACTTATTGTCCTTTTCACGTAGGAACGGTTCCGTGACAGGGCGATTGCATGTTAATATCTGAAATTATGAAAAAGGAAATAGACAAAATCCTTTTTTATTTAAGTTGTATCTTTTAGTTATTATCACTAGATTTCATTTATGTCAAAACTAGCTTTAGAGCTTTAGGATTTTATCGGGATAAAAAGTAGCCTATGTCCGTCCCTGGGATACAACCTTTATCCATGCCAATTTTCAGCCTAATCTGTCCAGTGGTTTGGGCGTGAAAAGGTAACAAACAGACAGATGGACAGTCAGACAGAGTTATTTTTACATTTATAATATTAGTATGGATTTTCCATTGTTGTACAGCAGTGTGCAGCAGTTGTTGTAAAACGTAAAAGTTTTATGTATGTGTCAGGGATACGTTCCTACGTGAAAAATACTATAAGTACAAAAATATTTTTGTCCGCAGGCAGGTATCTAGGTAGCGCATTAGCTTAGTTTATTTTCTAGCTGACTGTACCTACTACATATAACAGTTGTATGAAATAGTTTTTAGTAGGGTCAGAAAGACAATTGACTAGGGTAGTCGGACCAAAAGATGACCACCCCCCAGTAGATGACCGAAACGCACATTTTCTCGAATTATAAGAATTGAGTGGTACTCCCTGTAGTGGCGTATTTTTTCTTTAGAAGCGGCAATACTGTTCCCTCTTTTAAAAATTAATACATCGTCATTGGACCCTCAGTCATGCTCTAGGACCTCATTTAGTGCCGACGTGTTTCGGCCATCGCCATTTTGTATGGACAACGAGCTAAGGTGAGTAAACCAGTTTCTTAAGCTTATGAGTGGATTGCCGATTTCTTGATATAATTAGGCCCCATTTATGAGTTCCCCTGCATTTATAACTATTATCTCAAGTAGAAAATCAAAGAAAATAAGTAATTTTTAATAAGGTTTTCGAGAAATTTGCTGTTCAATTACTGGTCTAAAAAAGATACATAAATCCTATTTGTGACCGAGCGGTCAGAATTAGCTCCGACCTGCAAATTTTGTTTTGATATTGTAGATTGTATCTTTGATTTTTTATTGATTTTTTACGTTTATCTTAACGGTTTTGGATACATAATTCTATAAACCAAAACATGACCGGAGGTTAATTACAGAAAAATCGTTGTTTTGGGCTGTTATTTTTTAGCTGGTCATTTATTGTTCCAAACGCTCTATTTGTGACCGAAGAAATTTGTTCGTTCATAATTTGGACCTCAAAACCTAATTGTGACCGACTGATTTTGACTGTTGCAATAAAACTGTTGTGGAATTTTACTAGGGTTCTTCGTAATCAAAAGTAAACCAATTTCGTTGGCCTTACAAACTGTTGTCATCATTACATTACTTGCTATCATAGTTTTTCTTTAATATATAAATAAAATAAATTACATTTTCCTAAACGGCGGAGGGGGAGGTATGTTTTTTTGCGGAGCTGTGTAGAACAGCTTTGGGTGATCTAGGGAAAATTTCGAATTTTTGAGAATTGCTCTTCCGGATTTGATGAATTTTTTCATAGGGGATGTATGGAGGGGGACAAGTGATTTTGAACACGGTAAATATTTTGCCCAGTGCCCCCCAAAACCACCCATTTTGCAATTAAAATTATGATAAGTACCTTAGTATTATATGCAGACAAAATTATGTATACGGAACCCCACTTCTTTCAAATAAATTCTCTTGTTATGAAGAATTTCGCCTTTTATTTGGTCGGTCATAAATAGGGCCGATTTCGGTCAGAATTAGTTCCAAACCGGTCACAATTAGGGCCAAAGTCATTTTTTTGATATTTTTGCAATTTTAACTTATTTACAAATAGTTCAGAGTAAAAACAGTTTATCTAGTTGATGCACCAAATATCTACCTACGTATACAACCAAAAACATAAAATATTCCTTGAATAGGAGTTGAGATAAAAAATAAAATAACTTGAATTCCGCTTAATCAGTCATCTATTGGTCCGACTACCCTACTCGTAACTTACCCATTGCATTGTCTTAGCAACATTGTAAAATGAACCAAGGATAGACTGAAATAATTCAAAAAAAATTAAAAAAAAACACATCATCGTCAGCCTATAGCAGTCCACTGCTGGACATAGGCCTCCCCTAATGAGCGCCATTGCGCCCTGTCCTCAGCTCGACGCATCCTTCTGCCAGCAGCCAGAGCAGATCGTCACTCGACCTGGCCGGAGGGCGTCCTACACTACGTTTGCCGAAAAAAACACACTTCTGTACATAAAGAATAGCGAATAAAAAAACCTTTGACCGGAAAAAACGCTATTTTTGATCTTTAGGTGAAAGAATGGCTTTTAAGGTTAGTACGTCGAGCGCACATTTCTCCTTATATTAACAACAATGGTCTTTTGAATATGTCATCGCGCCGTATCCTTCACTTAGCCACTCTGCTTTTTGGGATAATTAAAACTCATCGTCCTCTCTATCTCTATGAAAAACTTCAATTTTCTGAGCGGCTGCAAAGATTTGCAACTCGCCTCATCTGTCCACAACACAGAACGACTGCCTTTCGTGGTAGCTTCAAGTATGCTGCCACGAAATGTTGGAACAACTTACCACCGCCTGTGAAAAATTGCAAATCAATTAATTCTTTTAAAATTTCCCTAAAAAAATACCTGTTACTCTCCCAAACTAGTTCACAATCAGGCAGCCGTTCTGGGTTTTAATTTAGAAGTAGTTAAATTTGTTTGATATTAATTTATTTTATAAACTTGTTAACTTAAAACTTAATACCTCTATACATACTTAAAACTTAATACCTCTATACACTTTTTACTATTTTACTATTTAGCAGTTAAATAGAATGTTTATTTTAATCTTCGTAGGTATCACAGTCGCTGCTGCCTACGCACACTGGCGTCACGGAAGACCAGCGTTACAGTAGCTTCGGCTGCCGTAACATTTTGCTGAGTGACGACCTATTTTGCGGTCACTTATAGTTATTTAAGTTAAGAGTATAGGTACTAATCAGATTATGTCTAGCTTATTTTAGTTCAGTAGTGTTACAATGTACCTGCATTATAATATTCTTCTGTCTGTGGCACAAAATAAAAGTTTCTTTCTTTCTTTCTTACTTAGTCAGGTTACATTGAATTGGCAAGCGATGCGTCAATTTGTTTGCTCCAAAACTAATTGACGCGTCGTTTGCCAATTCAATATCGTTTGAGCTTAATACTTAGGTAGGTAGGTACTTACTCAAATTTAAAACGATTTTGACATCCAGCAGGGGATTTACCCACATCGAACCAGTAGTGTAATGTGGCTTGTGGTGAAAATATTTGGGACGCGGCTCAAGACTCCTACCAGAACTAAGTTATTAACCGATTCAATTAATAATTTATAGCGTAAATAGCTTGGATAATTCTCATACAAGCAACAAAATATTTTCTCAAAAATAAATCTTGCAAACCATAAATAATTCACCATCTTTTTCCTTTTCCTTTCTCGCGTGCACCAATCGCGTGGTCTCCCGCCTTCGGCCGGTCACGATTCGACGGATTCCATATTTGAAATTGTATATTCTAATGTTGTGTTCGTTTTTCAAATTATTTATGTGGTCATGCTTTATGACGTCATTTGACAATGTACGTAGGTACTTATCTAGTTTTGTTTTTAAAGAATATACCTACGTACGTACGTCCTACTTGAAACATTTGTTTAAGGTTAACCTTCTTATACATAGGTTTATCTGTATTCTATGCTTTAGGTAAGTAGGTATCATAGAGAAAAGTACTATAATTAGGAAAGAAAGAAAGGAAGAAAAAAATCCGGGTTTGGTTACGACTTATCAAAATCCTAGCCTACCTACCTACCAATTTGTTTAAATCTTTTTTTTACAATCGTATGTCAAAATTCCATGTTTTTTTCTATTTTTAACACTATTTACGACCAATTTTCATAATCACTCAACATTTAAAACGATCGACCCGAAATCCAAATCCTGTTTTAATCCTTCGATCAATCAAACATTGTTCTTTTATTCTGAATTTGAAATTTGAAATCTAACGTTTTGAGTCAAAAAAGTACTTTTTATATTTCCTTATTTATGAGTGATAGGGTTGAAAATGCTTTGAATAGTTTTGAGGGATCGGTATAAATCAATCAAAATGAATGTGAAATTATAGAGTTGAACTTTCCGCGGGCAATATCGTTCGTCATCCATCAAGACGTCTGTTTTTACTTTCTTGATTTATAAATTGGTGGTTGCTTTATCCGTATAACTCACCTATTTCTTATATGAAGTCATATATGTATAGTTAGGTATAGTACCTACCTACTTAGGTATAGGTATTGTTTCAGTATTAACTCGGTCCATGTTGCTTATAATTACAAAAAATGTAGGGACCAAAATATGTAGGTACTACATAAGTAGGTAGGTACCTCGACCGACGTCGTACGATGATGCTTCGACTCGGCTGTTATCAAAAAGATAAAGGGTAAAGCGATGAAGGTCAATAGTTTATATTTTTTAATTTGTTTGGATTTTTAAGGTGATTCCGACTTGACAAGTGTTTAAAACAGCAAATGTGTTTAAACAGAGGTCAAGGTCAAGGTGAAGGTGAAGGTCAAGGTCAAGATTATGTTGACCTAACCAAGAAAGTCGTGAAGAAAGATTTTCTGTTTCCCATTATCTATCATGGAGAAATTCAACACCATTGAAATGAAATAACAATTTCTTGTATTTCGTTTATTAGTTCACAGTTCACAGCTTGCTGCTTCCCGTACGGTAGAGCTGCCTCAGTTCCTTCCTCAGTATCTTGCCACTCGGGCTCTTGGGCACCTTCGGCACGAGTCGCATGCCACCACGGAGGTGCTTCGGACTCGACATCTGGCATTAATGATATAAAGGTCAAGGTGAAGGTCGAGGTCAACGTCAAAATATTTTTTGACCTTGACCTCAACCTTTTTAATTTGCTAGGTATAGGAATTGCTGCTTGTGATGGCATTTTCATAAATACCTACAGCAAACGTGTTGAGATAAAGGTCAAGGTCAATCGGTTTGTTTTTTTTATAATCTATATCTTATCTACCTAATAGTTCTTTAAGGTGCCCGAAGGCTTGACAAGTGTCATCAAATATATAGGTCAAAGGTCGAGGTGAATGTCAAGGTCAGTGTGTTTTAATATTATTCTTTTTTAATAGTTTTTTTATTATTATTTGGTCATTGATTCTACATGTTGCTTTGGGCTTGGAAAGCATGCGCAACACAGTAGACAGCAAAGTTGAGATAAAGGTCAAGGTCAAGGTGAAGGTCAAGGTGAAGGTCAATCAGTATAGTTACAACAAGAACACAACGCAACTGTTATGAAACTAGCATTTGATTCTATCATGAAGTACCTAATGTTATCATTACATAGGTATGTAATGATAATGAAATATTTACCCTCTCAGCAACAAAGTCTTGTAACTCTTTCTCTGTAACTCTCATCCCGTTTTGGAACTCCACAAACGCCATGGGTACCTCTCCCGCTGTTTTGTGTGGTATACCTAAAATCATTCATTATTAGATATGTATTTTAAAAGTAAATTAATTTATATAATATGGAAAATAAGAAGGGACTGAAAATCTTATAAATTTTTGTAGAACTCTGAGGTAGGACCAAAATATTTGACAGTGAGAAGCCATGTTGAAAAAAAAATAAAAAAACCCAGGAACAAAATTATTTTGCTTTAGTTATTTATTTTTAGTCAATTTTCCATTGTTTTTATTATTTATTCTGCTATTCTAGAATAAATCCAACAAATCAATAATCATGAAAATCGGTGCAGCCGTTCTCGAGTTATAAGTATTTATACAAACACAACCTTGTTTTATATATTATATACGGATTATTTAATGGATGGGTGACCGCTAGTCTCATCTAAACACTTACCTATAACACCGACATCCTTTACTGCTGGATGGGTCAAGATAAGACTTTCTAGTTCAGCTGGTGGTACCTAAAAACGAAATAAATAGGTAAATAAATAAATAATGCTGGACATTTCACACAGCATCATCTAGCCCCAAACTAAGCAAAGCTTGTACTATGGGAACCAGATAACTGATATACTACTTACATACTTTTTGTTTGTAAATACATACATATTATACATAGAAACACCCAGACTCGAGATAAATATTTGCAGATCATACAAACATTTATCCCGCCGCGGGGATCGAACCCGCAACCTTCTGCGTCTCAAGCGGGCTTTCAACCACTGCGCCACAGAGGTCGTCAAACATACATTATGTGACGACCAGAAGTAGGTATATTATAATAATTTTTTTGGAATTTTTATAGCTTTAATCCACACTTGTTATTTCATTAAGATATGAAAAGTCTTATCAAAATTTTCGATTCCGACGGGATTCGAACCCGCGACGATCAGACGATCCTCCTAAAGCCGGAGTGCCTTAATTTTCGATTCCGACGGGATTCGAACCCGCGACGATCAGACGATCCTCCTAAAGCCGGAGTGCCTTAATTTTCGATTCCGACGGGATTCGAACCCGCGACGATCAGACGATCCTCCTAAAGCCGGAGTGCCTTAATTTTCGATTCCGACGGGATTCGAACCCGCGACGATCAGACGATCCTCCTAAAGCCGGAGTGCCTTAATTTTCGATTCCGACGGGATTCGAACCCGCGACGATCAGACGATCCTCCTAAAGCCGGAGTGCCTTAATTTTCGATTCCGACGGGATTCGAACCCGCGACGATCAGACGATCCTCCTAAAGCCGGAGTGCCTTAATTTTCGATTCCGACGGGATTCGAACCCGCGACGATCAGACGATCCTCCTAAAGCCGGAGTGCCTTAATTTTCGATTCCGACGGGATTCGAACCCGCGTCGATCAGACGATCCTCCTAAAGCCGGAGTGCCTTACCGCTCGGCCACGGAACCCTGACGTTAGACTTCAAAAATCTTGTGAGTGAACTCATTCACTAGTGAAACGTGTAGATGGCGCTAAGTAAGTAAAAGGCCACTGACTCATACGAACTTACTTATCAATTGAATTATTTGTAATGTTACCTAAGACTCATAGTTGACCTCTGTAACGCAGTGGGCGAAGGTCCGCCTGCGACGCAGAAGGTTGCGGGTTCGATCCCCGCCGCGGGACAAATGTTTGTATGATCTACAGATATGTTTCGGGTCTGGGTGTTTTCTATGTATAAAATGTATGTATTTACAAACAAAAAGTATATAAGTAGTATATCAGCCATCTTAGTACCCATAACACAAGCTCTGCTTACTTTGGGGCTAGATGATGCTGTGTGAAAAGTCCAGCATTATTTATTACCTAAGACTCACAGTGTGCCATAGCATAGAGGCGATGGGCTTGCAACCTGTCACGTATGGAACGTGCTTAGCCGATAAATATGAGATTATCAAAGATTTGGATACCGACAACTAGGATTCTGGGGCCGGTAAGGCACTCCGGCTTTAGGAGGATCGTTTGATCGATGCGGGTTCGAATCCCGTCGGAATCCAAAATTTAGATAAGACATTTCATTTCTTCATGGAATTCCAACTTCTACAATTGTGGACGTGCCTCTATCTACCCTTATGCCTAAAGATCTAAGATCTCTAACCTGGTGACCCTTGTATTTGATAAGCTCTTTCAGTCTATCCACTATGTAGAAAAATCCATCTTCATCGTAGTAGCCGATATCTCCCATCTTGTAGAAACCTACAATTAAAAAATAATTAAATTATTGTAATCACACTTTGGGGTAGGTGAAATTCCCCTGATTTAGTCCAAAGAGGTAGAGCTCCCCTCACCAGGTCGGCCCAACTGGCCTGTTACGTGGCTGGCCTTACGGCCGACAGTTTATGTCGGATACTTCTATAAAGGCTAATTGCCAAGAATAATGTTACTTGCGAGATCTAGGATTCAAATCGCGTCGGTTAGCGTGCCAGCACCATCTAGCGGTGAAGCACTGAACTAGCTAGGTCGCTGTGATTGGCAACTCTATTACGATGCCCTTGTAGTTCAGGCGATCGCAGTTAGAGGTTGCCACACACTTTATCACACCTAAAGTTTAAAAATACATCACAAAAATTGCACCCATCCGGGACTTGAACCCACGTTGCCCGATCCGTGGTGAACGGTGAAGGAAAACATCATCAAAACCAGTTAGTATTCTTATAGGTGGCGAGGGCTTGCAACCTGCCACGTATGGAATACTAACTTCTGCAAGATGTGGGCATGTATCAAAAATGTATTTGTACATGCCTCTGACTACCTTAGACATATTCAAAGGATCTGGAACATAAAAGATCTGAGAGAATGTCTACCGCGCCTTGGGGATACAGGTTAGCTGTGTGGATGCTTTTTAAAATCTTTATTAGAACTAAGTTTCATATTTTACCTTCCTCATCGAAGTCAGTCCCTTTCTTTCCGCCAACATATCCTTTCATGAGCATAGCTCCCTTCACACATATCTCACCCTTTTGATTAGGGCCCAAAGGTTTACGCGTTTCTATGTCTACCACCTGAAAAAAAAAACATAAGTAGATAATAAAATAAAAATAAAAATAACAGTGGCACCTCAGGAGTGCCAACAGAAGTGAAAACTTAAACGAACGGTAACGGTTCTAAACTTAAAAAAAAAGTACAAAAAAAATAAAGTGCAAAAAGTTATTGTCCTACTGGGATTCGAACTCGGGGCTCTCTCACCAGAGACTCCAGAGACATGTGACGAAATTAAAGTAGTTACAGTAAGAGGATGGTGTCATAACAGTCACGTGACTTTGATATTTTTCTCCTATCTCAAAAATGCCAAACGCGCCTAAAGAAGATTTTACTTCAAAAACTATACTAAATCTAGTATAGCTATTGAAATGGTGGTATAGTGATCGGCCCCACCTCCAAAGTTCGTAGGTTCGAATCCGGTCGTGCACCAGAGCGTTTTCTGTCCAAAAATAAGGAAAATAAAGGAAAACATCGCCAGGAAACCGATTCTTCCTTTTAAATAAATAAAATAAATAAATAATGCTGGACTTTTCACACAGCATCATCTAGCCCCAAAGTAAGCAGAGCTTGTGTTATGGGTACTAAGATGACTGTTATACTACTTATATACTTTTTGTTTGTAAATACATACATATTATACATAGAAACACCCAGAGCCGAGACAAATATTTGTAGATCATACAAACATTGGTCCCGCCGCGGGGATCGAACCCGCAACCTTTTGCGTCGCAGGCCTTCGCCCACTGCGCTACAGAGGTCGTTTTGAGGTACGGAACCCTAAAAAGAAGATCCGTTGAACTCACCTTAACAGTGAATCCATGGACTACGCTCCCCACGCTGCCTGGCTTGCGTTTGGCCACTTCAGTTTCTGTTAACAGGAACTTCATCGATGCCAAAGTGATCTCAGACGACCCATATCCTTGGAGAACTGCGTATAAGTTTGGGAACCTGGCAAAATGTAATTTTTTTATCCACGGATAAAGCTCAATGCACATTGAATTGGCAAGCGACGCGTCAATTAGTTTTATAGCGCACCATTATAAACCATTATGAACCGCACGAAAGTGCTCGAGCCAGCGCCCGCTAGATGGCTTCTCCAGACCTCGTTCATTCTACAAGCGTTTCTATATCTTGTAACATTGTTCATAAGGTTTATAATGGTGCACTATAAAACTAATTGACGCGTCGCTTGCCAATTGTGCATTGAGCCTAAAAGTAAGTTAATATGAGTCAGTGGCCACGAGTCGCCGGAGTTTTTAGGCCGCTTAAAGGCCTCCATGGCTTCACGACATAAATAGCCGGGACCGACAGTTTAACGTGCCGGAAGCATGAAGCGCTCAGATGAAAATGCCACTGGCGGTCACCCATCCACATGCAGACTGGTCAGAACGTTCGACAATCTATCAACAACGACTAAGCACGACCACGAGCGCTTCTGAACCACAGATTGACACCGTGTTGGAGATTTTTAATCTAAAAGTCGTCGCAAAATCCGTGCATCAAGCTTACTGACTGATGAGCAGCCTCGGACGTTTGCCTCGCAACGTTTGCGCGGCAGCCTCGGTCTGTAAAATTGCATGAAGCTGCGCGCGGCAAAGCGGAGCCACGGTGAGGCTGAGCAAGGATCGAGCGCTCAGTTACAACCGTCTTGATAGTAATCGTAAAAATATTAAATCATAAACGTAAACACTAGAAATAAGGATAAACTCGCTGTTCCCACTACTAGATTAGATAAAATTATAAAATCATTTAAAGGGCAATGTGTAAGCTTCTATAAAAAGTCCCGAGCGAATTGCAAAATTTATCAATCACTAAATTTAAAAATACAATTAAACATCATCTCTGTAAAAAAGCCTATTATAAGATATCTGATTATTTGGATGACAAAAAAGCTTGGGACTTGCTCCAACTCAATGGATCCATGGATCACCTAAAAGAATGCTAGGCCCCAGACCGTGTTTGTTGCCCTGATTCTTCACGGTATTGTTCGCGAAAGAACAGGAGTAAAATTAGTTTTAAGACTATTCTAATTGATCCCTGCGGTCCTACTGAATAAATGATTTTTGAGTTTGACTTTGATAGCGCGCGGCAAACTTACCAAGGCACATTTGAGTATCGACAAAAACCGACGCTTGGTCCGAGAGGGGCAAAGGGCACATTCTGAACGATTGAGGATAGGAGGCTGCCTCGCAAAGCTCGCTCAGTCAGTACGCAGCCAATGGAATTTGGTATTTAAACACCCAGCTAGCTTTTTGATCTAAAGATAGCATACGTGATCTAAATGACAACTCACGTCTTACTATCTACCAGCAAAGTTTCCCTGGTATCTAAAAACCCTAGCATTTGATCCACAGATAGTACAGATCTGAAAGTCACCAGATGACAAGACTCACTTTTTATGAACAGCCATCAAGGTCTCCTTGGTCAACGGCGCTGCTCCGGAGGAGATCAGCTTCACGGAGCTGAGGTCGTGCTTTCCGGGATATTTGCTGACCGCCACTAACACTGGAGGTACTAATGCTAGCTGTTGGATCTGAAGACATGGAGACAAGATTAAGTGCTGACGGGACGCGGCACGCGCTAAGATCAAATAATAAATAATAATGCTGGACATTTCACACAGCATCATCTAGCCCCAAACTAAGCAAAGCTTGTACTATGGAAACCAGATAACTGATATACTACTTATATACTTTTTGTTCGTAAATACATACATATTATACATAGAAACACCCAGACCCGAGATAAATATTTGCAGATCATACAAACATTTATCCCGCGGCGGAGATCGAACCCGCAACCTTCTGCGTCCCAAGCCACTTTCACCCACTGCGCCACAGAGGTCGTCAGTTATCGATTCTCACCTTATACTTCTGTATAGCGTTCAGAAAGACCTCCACATTGAACTTGGGCAAGTAGACCGCGGTTCTCCCCGCTATTATCCCCGCTAGGAAGCCCACTAGGCCCATCACATGGTACCATGGAGGGATGGAGAAGGTCATGGCTGTAGGGTCGTGGGTTACTGGCCTGGAATAACGAGACGGGTAAGTTTCCAGGTGTAGAATAAACATAAACCAAACAAGTAGGATCACTGCATCTCCAAGACGCGTCAGTTCCTTTGAAAATGTCTAAGGATTAGTCTAGAGGGTACATAATAGGTAGGTACTTAAAATACATACTTAGGAGTTTTATCGAGACTGAAAAAAATGAGTGAGCATCTACTCTATTGTATCCAGGCGCGTTCCGAGGGGGAGGGAGGGTCACAGGGGACATGACCCTCTCCAAAATCGTACACGTCAAAGTGATTTGCACAATACACAAGATTTTTCTTAGAATTAATTTTCTTAGAAATTTCAGGGGTTCACTACACTAATATTAGTGTAGTGTGACCCCCCCCCCAATTTCAGGCTTCGACCGCACCTGACTGTATCATAGAATTAGGCTGATCAGTAAACAGGCTGTCCCTAAGGACTTAAATTCTGAAAAGAGATTTAGAATTGTTCCTAATGCCATCATCAGCTCATTGTCAATTTGTGTAGTTTCAACTGATTCGGCCTATTTTATGAAGAAATCTTTACACATTATCTTACACCATTATCGATTCAGCTCTTGCCAGATTGACTTGCCAGATTTGACCCGAAAAAATGTTGTCAAATCTTGCAAGCTGAATTTACAGAGTAAGCTTAATTAAATTTATACTTACAAACAACACGCAAGGATTACATTAAGATGCGTCAACATCACTCCTTTAGGCATCCCCGTGGTTCCAGACGAATATACGATAAACAACGTATCTGTCTGTCCGTTAACATCAGCCGATTTAAAATCCTCATATCCAATATTATTTACAACCAAATCATTATACAGAAATATGCTTTCCAATCTTTCGTTTCCAAAGACGATAACTTTCTCTAGATATGGAAAGTAGTGGAGCCTCTTCGAGTGGGTTTTGTAAACCGTTGGAGAGCAGATTAAGATTTTGGGTTTTGATATGTTTAGAGCGTTTTTGAGCTCCTCTGAAAGTAAGAAAATACATTTTAGGGTGATCGCACAGTCCAGCCGAGCCGAACGCGCCGTATTGTCAATTCTATAGCGAGATGAGAGAGAGAATGCTGCTGACGTCAGAAGCGAGCCGCATTTTCTGACGTCATCAGCATTTTGGAGAAGGGCCAGGTCAAGAGTACCCTAAACCGACGAGCATGTATGAAGAATGTAATGAGAGTGAATGAGGCGAAAGTTGCGTGTCAGGATCGTAGCGAGTGGAGATCCGTGGTCACTGCCTACCCCTTTGGGAAAGAGGCGTGATTTTATGTATGTACTAGCTGACCCGCGCAACTTTGCGCATTATTAGGAACAAAGTAGAGGAGTTTTGAGTGAATCGAGAGTAGGTATATACAAAATATAAAACTCCGTCGCTTGATATAATAATATATTTTTTTTATATTTATGTTTCTCTCAAGAATCCCTTATTAGATAGAGGTAGGGAAAATCTTACCCAGATGTTGCAATGCTAAGAACAAAACGAATACGGTAATTGGTATAGAATCGCTGAAGCGAGCGGCAATTTTTTTGAAGAAATTGACTCTAAACATATTTTTTTTTGAATAGCAAGTAAATTATTAAGGTGTTGAATTTCGAAATAAAACGATTAACTAATATTACCTACCCGCGACTTTGTCAGCAATAGCAAGTATTGTATGGTTTTGAATTTCGAAATAAAACGATTAACTAATATTACCTACCCGCGACTTCGTCAGCAATATAAAAATATCGAAAACTCTTAGCAAAAATCTCCATTAACTTTTCAAAACTCAAAATCAAAGAAAATTATACTCGAGCTCCGCCATAGTAGAAACGCCACCTAGGAGAAAAAGTGTAAAGTTGTTTTGACCTCTAGACCGATAGAAGGCGTTCTAACTATAGCCAAGGAAAAAATATTTTAATATCAAAAAATCATAACTTCGGAGTTCGGATATATTGATGGGTGGGAATACACATGTTACATGTTTATCATTAATTTTAAAATAATTTATTATGCAAAATACAAAAAAAAATAAAAAAATCAAGAGTGCAAAAAGTGGCTCCGGCGGTCACCCATCCTTTTTATGACCGCGCCCAGGGTTGCTTAACTTTTTTCCCCATACAAAATTCCAACCCTTATTTTCACGCCCCCTTATGGTAATTGACAAAAAAAAGTAGCCTATGTCCATCCCTGGGGTATACTCTTTATCCATGCCAAATTTCAGCTTAATCGGTTCAGCGGTTTGGGCGTGAAAAGGTAACAAACAGACAGACAGACAGACAGAGTTACTTTCACATTTATAATATTATAGTATGGATGTATGTATGTATCAGCATTTTTTGTATAGAAAAATGACTGCGGGGATTAGGTTTAGTTGGCATTATATTACGCTAAATAGCTAAATAATGGGATATTTGCCTAGTACGTCTGCGTCATCATTTACAGCTTGTTTTGACCCACTGCTGGGCATAAGCCTCCCCGTTCAAACGCCACTTCACTTTTCTTCTAGCAGACAATAATACCTAAAGGGCTACTGGCATTGTACCAAGGGAAAGTCGAGGGTTGTTACAAAGGAGAACGGGCAGGCATGTATGAAGCGCCGCCCAAGTCAAAAAACGATCGCCCGCAGAGTGGACGTATAGTGGAATGGGTAGACCTTCAAAAACACTACATTTGATTGTATGACAGCAAAAAAATCCATCCTACAGAAATCGAGATATTTGCAGTTAAAGGTGGTGACTTTTACCATCATGTTTTTTGACTAACAGGCTTCCCGCAGACAAGCCACTATGGGCATTCGATAGAACTTTAGAAGCACTACATTTCATTGTATGACAGCTAAAAAATCCATCCTGCAGAAATCAAGATATTTGCAGTTCAAGGTGGTGACTTTTACCATCATGTTTTTTGACTTACAGCCTTTCCGCAGATAAGCCACTATGGGCAATCGATAGAACTTTAGAAGCACTACATTTCATTGTATGACAGCTAAAAAATCCATCCTGCAGAAATCGAGATATTTGCAGTTAAAGGTGGTGACATTTACCATCATCTTTTTTCGACTTACAGGCTTCCCGCAGACAAGCCACTATAGGCATTCGATAGAACTTTAGAAGCACTACATTTCATTGTATAACAGCTAAAAAATCCATCCTGCAGAAGTCGAGATATTTGCAGTTAAAGGTGGTGACTTTTACCATCATGTTTTTTGACTTACAGGCTTCCCGCAGACAAGCCACTATGGGCATTCGATAGAACTTTAGAAGCACTACATTTCATTGTATCACAGCTAAAAAATCCATCCTGCAGAAATCAAGATATTTGCAGTTAAATGTGGTGACTTTTACCATCAATGTTTTTTGACTTATAGCCTTCCCGCAGACAAGCCACTATGGGCATTCGATAGAACTTTAGAAGCACTACATTTCATTGTATGACAGCTAAAAAATCTATCCTGCAGAAATCGAGATATTTGCAGTTAAAGGTGGTGACTTTAACCATCATGTTTTTTGACTTATAGGGTGAGAGCCAGCGACCGGCAGACCTTCGTCATTTTATAAAGGCTGAGACTTTGTCTGTGTGTAGTCCCAGTATGGTTATGTACGATCCCCAAATATGAAGTTTGGGTCCGGGTGGCTTTGGGAGATATGAGGCATCGAAGGTGCCCAAAATAGCACCCAAGATTCGTCATTTTACCAAGGCTGAATTTTATAATGTTACTTAGGGAGCTATTAAAAGAGGTTTCCCAAGCGGGCAGACACCTGCGGTGGTTCCTTCATCATGTCGGTCAGCCTCAAAGTCTGCCGTATAAAACAAGTATAAAACATGTATGCAACAAGTATAAAACATGTATGCAACATGTATGCAACAAGTATAAAACATGTATGCAACATGTAGCAAACAAGTATGCAACAAGTATAAAACATGTATGCAACAAGTATAAAACATGTATGCAACAAGTATCAAACAAGTATGCAACAAGTATAAAACATGTATGCAACAAGTATAAAACATGTATGCAACACGTATAAAACATGTATGCAACAAGTATAAAACATGTATGCAACATGTATCAAACATGTATGCAACAAGTATAAAACATGTATGCAACAAGTATAAAACATGTATGCAACAAGTATCAAATATGGTATGCAACATGTATCAAACAAGTATGCAACAAGTATAAAACATGTATGCAATAAGTATAAAACATGTATGCAACAAGTATAAAACATGTATGGAACAAGTATAAAACATGTATGCAACAAGTATAAAACATGTATGCAACAAGTATAAAACATGTATGCAACAAGTATAAAACATGTATGCAACATGTATGTAACAAGTATAAAAACATGAAGGCAACATGTAGGCAACAAGTATGCAACAAGTATAAAACATGTATGCAACATGTATGCAACAAGTATAAAACATGTATGCAACAAGTATAAAACAAGTAGCAAACATGTATGTAACAAGTATAAAACATGTATGCAACAAGTATAAAACATGTATGCAACAAGTATAAAAAATGTATGCAACAAGTATCAAACATGTATGCAACAAGTATAAAACATGTATGCAACAAGTATAAAACATGTATGCAACAAGTATAAAACATGTATGCAACATGTACCAAACAAGTATGCAACAAGTATAAAACATGTATGCAACAAGTATAAAACATGTATGCAACATGTATGTAACAAGTATAAAAACATGAAGGCAACATGTAGGCAACAAGTATGCAACAAGTATAAAACATGTATGCAACATGTATCAAACATGTATGCAACATGTATGCAACAATTATTAAACATGTATGCAACAAGTATCAAACATGTATGCAACAAGTATAAAACATGAAGGCAACATTTAGGCAACATGTATGCAACAAGTATCAAACATGTATGCAACAAGTATAAAACATGTATGCAACAAGTATAAAACATGTATGCAACCAGTATAAAACATGTATGCAACAAGTATAAAACATGTATGCAACAAGTATCAAACATGTATGCAACAAGTATAAAACATGTATGCAACAAGTATAAAACATGTATGCAACATGTATGCAACAAGTATAAAACATGTATGCAACATGTATGCAACAAGTATCAAATAAGTATGCAACATGTATCCAACAAGTATGCAACAAGTATAAAATATGTATGCAACAAGTATAAAACAAACGGTAAACCAAAGTTTACCGTTTATATAAAATTCAGCCTTGGTAAAATGACGAAAGTTGACTCGTAATTTTCCATACCGATTTTAGGCTGACTGACATGATGAAGGAACCATCGCAGGTGTCTGCCCGCTTGGGAAACTTCTTTTTATAGCTCCCTAAGTAACATATTCAAATTCAGATTTTTTAGCTGTCATACAATGAAATGTAGTGCTTCTAAAGTTCTATCGAATGCCCATAGTGGCTTGTCTGCGGGAAGCCTGTAAGTCAAAAAACATGATGGTTAAAGTCACCACCTTTACCTGCAAATATCTCGATTTCTGCAAGATGGATTTTTTCGCTGTCGTACAATGAAATGTAGTGCTTCTAAAGTTCTATCGAATGCCCATAGTGGCTTGTCTGCGGAAAGGCTGTAAGTCAAAAAACATGATGGTAAAAGTCACCACCTTTAACTGCAAATATCTCGATTTCTGCAGGATGATTTTTTTAGCTGTCATACAATGAAATGTAGTGCTTCTAAAGTTCTATCGATTGCCTATAATGGCTTATCTGCGGGAAGGCTGTAAGTTAAAAAAGATGATGGTAAATGTCACCACCTTTAACTGCAAATATCTCGATTTCTGCAGGATGGATTTTTTCGCTGTCATACAATGAAATGTAGTGCTTCTAAAGTTCTATCGAATGCCCATAGTGGCTTGTCTGCGGGAAGGCTGTAAGTCAAAAAACATGATGGTAAAAGTCACCACCTTTAAATGCAAATATCTCGATTTCTGCAGGATGGATTTTTTTGCTGTCATACAATGAAATGTAGTGCTTCTAAAGTTCTATCGAATGCCCATAGTGGCTTGTCTGCGGGAAGGCTGTAAGTCAAAAAACATGATGGTAAAAGTCACCACCTTTAAATGCAAATATCTCGATTTCTGCAGGATGGATTTTTTAGCTGTCATACAATGAAATGTAATGCTTTTAAAGTTCTATCGATTACCCATAGTGGCTTATCTGCGGGAAGCCTGTAAGTCAAAAAACATGATGGTAAGAGTCACCACCTTTAACTGCAAATATCTCGATTTCTGTATAATGGATTTTTTAGCTGTCATACAATGAAATGGAGTGTTTTTGAAGGTCTACCCATTCCACCATACGCCTACTCTGCGGGCGATAGTTTTTTGATTTGGGCGGGAATGCCCATTCTCCTTACAATGCCAGTCATAGGCGGATCCAGGGGGGGGGGCACGTGCCACCGTGCCCTCCCCCCCTGGATATACACAACAATATTGTCTGGGGGCGCCCCAGACAATATTTTTGTGTACCTACTTACTACGAAAAATTAAATTTTGGTCAGTTTTTGTTTCTTGTTCCCGAGGGATTGATAACTTTTCCTGTAAAACATACCTTGCATATAACTAGGGCTTATCATAGCAACAGCAGCGCCTGTACAAGTTGCGCCAATCACAGCGCCCCAATATTCGTTCCTGTTCTCCGACATAAGCCCTATCACATCTCCCTTTCGCACGCCCATACGAGTGAGTGAGACAGCGAAGTTCATAGCATGCTGGAATATCTCGCTGTAGAGTATAGATTTATCTGTTGACGCGTCGATCTAGTTTGTGAAAAAAAAAAAAAAATTAAACGTAGGTAGCCTACATACCTGCCTTAGTAAGTGTACCTAAGTGTTTTATTCAATAAATAAAAAGAGGCCTATACCCAGCAGTGGGCAAATTCAGGTTCTGGATGATGAGGTAATCCAACTTTTAAGAAATAGGTTGACGTGAGCTGTTTCATATGAGCCCAAACTCGGATGCGTTACTGTAAGCATATTCATTGAGTTCCATTGAACAGCTCGTGACTCCATCATCAGATCAGCATCATGTAACCATATTTTGGTATTGTAAGCAAAACTTGACCGATGTGCCGAGTTTCAACTCAATCGGCATATATTCTAAGTTCCATTGAACAGTTCCTGACTCCATCATCAGAAGAGCTCATGGTGTAGTTTTCTTAGTCCTTGATTGATCGTCAAAGAAACAACGTTCTAAACGGTCTGTAAGTGGATGGGTGACCGCCATTATCATCTAAGCGCTTTCGTGCTTTGGGCACGTTAAATTGTCGGTTATGGCTATTATGTCGCTAAGCCCTGACGGGGGCCTTAAAGCGGCCTAAAAAACTCATACGAAGATACATAGTGTGATTACCAAAGCAATTTTGTCCTTGTTGTACCCTCGTAGCTTCTCCAGGACAAAGTCTCCGAAGTTCAGATGTCCAGGAACGAGAGGATCCGAGGGTCCATAGAGATAGAGTGGGTTTCTCAACATTTTTTATCTGAAACAGGCTTATCATAATCAAAACTAGCTGTGCCTGCGACTTCGTTCGCGCGGGTGATACTCATTAGGTAGATAAGCGCGGTTTATTGGCGTAACTCCCCATCTCGTAAAAATGCCGGGATCGAATACTCTATGTTTCTATAACTTCCTCTATCTTCCAGTAAAATTTCCATTAAAATAAATTATAAATATAATGCTGGACAATTTCACACAACATCATCTAGCACCAAACTAAGCAAAGCTTGTACTATGGGAACCAGATAACTGATATACTACTTATATACTTTTTGTTTGTAAATACACACATATTATACATAGAAACACCCAGACCCGAGAAAAATATCTGTAGATCATACAAAAATTTGTCCCGCTGCGGGGATCGAACTCGCAACCTACTGCGTCGCAAGCAGACCTTCGCCCACTGCGCTACAGAGGTCGTCAAATACGAGTAGGTTCAGCCGTTATCAACAGTGCTCGTGCTTTGGAGAGCACTTTAAGTCGGTCCTGGCTAATAGGTCGTTAAGCCATGACGGAGCTGCCATAAGGTAGCCTGAAAACTCTGTAGAGTTGGGCACTAACTCAACGAACTTAGGTGACTCCTAACAACATTTTCCCATAACTATAGCCGTTTAGATTTTCCCCTCAGAGGGAGCCTGAGGAACTCACCTGTATTAGTTCTGTGGTACCAACAAACTATTACTTAGGTACTAGGTGTAAGCACTTGACGAAAGCAAAGTTAATTTGATAATCACAGACTGACACTTCAATAGCACACCCAGTCACTGTTTATAGTTAATATCGTAAGTCGCGAATTCGTGGTCATAAAAATATCTATCTATGCACTAAAGTACTTATTTTATTAGCAGATAAAGATAACAACAAACACGAGTACACGATAAAGTGCTTAAACGACGCACAGGTAAACCGGTTAAGGTAATCTAAGGGGTAGACAGAGGCATGTCCAAATACTTTGGCACACATGCATATGACTAACCCCCTTAGACATCTTCAAAGGATCTGGAATATAAAGATCTGAGAGAATGTCTACCGCGCCTTGGGGATACAGTCGTGACCCTGTTTACGTTTTTTACATGCATATTTAGTAGAAGTTATCACTTCATACGTGACAGATAGCAAACCCATCCTATTAGAATATATTTATTTATTTATTAACAAAATCCACAGCTGTTATGATTATGATTTATATTTATATATTTATATTTTATATTTATATATATATATTATATATAATATTATAAATGTGAAAGTAACTCTGTCTGTCTGTCTCTCTATCTGTCTGTCTGTCTGTCTGTTTGTTACCTTTTCACGCCCAAACCACTGAACAGAATAGGCTGAAAATTGGCATGGATAAAGGTTGTATCCCAGGGAAGGACATAGGCTACTTTGTCCCGGAAAATTACCGAGGGACCGCGGGTTACACCGCGGGAGCGCAGCTATGATTTATAAACTTAAAGATTTAACCTACAGCCAATAATGGATTTATATTATTTTTAACCAGCTAACCGACAATGAATGAGTAAAAGGAGAATGGGCATTCCCGCCCAAATCAAAAAACTATCGCCCGCAGAGTAGGCGTATGGTGGAATGGGTAGACCTTCAAAAACACTCCATTTCATTGTATGACAGCTAAAAAATCCATCCTACAGAAATCGAGATATTTGCAGTTAAAGGTGGTGACTCTTACCATCATGTTTTTTGACTTACAGGCTTTCCGCAGATAAGCCACTATGGGTAATCGATAGAACTTTAAAAGCATTACATTTCATTGTATGACAGCAAAAAAATCCATCCTGCAGAAATCGAGATATTTGCATTTTAAGGTGGTGACTTCTGCGGATTGGAGTTTTTAGCTGTCATACAATGAAATATAGTGCTTCTAAAGTTCTATCGTATGCCCATTGTGGCTTGTCTGCGGGAAGCCTGTAAGTCAAAAAACATGATGATTAAAGTCACCACCTTTAACTGCAAATATCTCGATTTCTGTAGGATGGACTTTTTTGCTGTCATACAATCAAATGTAGTGTTTTAGAAGGTCTACCCATTGCACTATACGTCCACTCTGCGGGCGATCGTTTTTTGACTTGGGCGGCGCTTCATACATGCCTGCCCGTTCTCCAGTTTCAAAACTATTCTTAGCGATCCCAGCGGTCCTACTGAATAAATGCTTTTTGACTTTGACTATAATTCACTTTTAATAATAAAAATGCGTCTCTATACCTACTTACTGAAAGATCATTTACACAATGCAGTTGGCTCGTTATTTTGCACTTACTAAGAATTTATTAGTGACCGGAAAAATAGAAGGAAAAAGACCTCGCGGGCGAAGTCCGATGCGCTGGTCTGACCAAATTCGCACCACTCTCGACACCACGATTCACAATGCTCATACTGCCGGGGACAGAGGAAGATGGAGAAACATAATAAGGGAGAAAGTGATACATAAGGAGGCCACGACCCTCAGCACTGAGGAATACGACTCAAGGAGGAATAATTAAAGCAGTCGATGACAGTTGACACGTAAAAAATCGGTTGAAATTCTTCCGCACACTTCGCCCTAGGTTGAACCGAGTTCATTAGTTGATTTTATCAACCGAATGCAATGTAGCTCGTAGTAAAATACAGATAAAATGTCGTGTACATATCACTTTAGTAAACTTTTAAACATAAGCCTCTACATAAGTGGGTATCTTCACTTTATATGGAAGAAATGCGTCTATATTTATCACTGGTTTAGTTACATATTACATGCACTTACTTTATGTAACACAACTGCACTGTACTTGTTTATTTGCAACACTGTTTATGTACCCAGTTATCTATAGTAGTATCTAGGTATTGCATGAACGCGTAACACATCTTTGGGTGACTTATGATTGGCATAACGTTGAATGCCATAATATTGTATGGCATAATCTATGATCACGTGTCTTTCTGATCTGATGGTGAACCATTAAATAATTTTGAAATTTTCTGATTATTCGATGTCCTATCCGGATTTTTATGTAAACCTACATATATCATATTTTTGTTATTGGAAATACATACTTACATAGATTGGTACATTTACGAGGAGTTGTTGTGTTTGTTTTTTAAACTGATTATACGTATTTTATAAAAATAATTTTTGTTATTCAAAGTTAACGCGAGAAAAGATTTTTATGCTAATGGTAGTTTGTAAAATTATACTATGCGTACATAATACTTTTATGCGAATCATTACACCTCCCGGATCATAACACAAACATGAAAACACAATTATTAGTAGGTAAAGTGTATACTCGTATACCACGTTTTATGTAATAGATTAGATAAATCATAGAATTGTTTACTTAATCTACTACCTTTAATCATTTGCTAGATAAATATTTTACCCCACATTGAGACAAAATACTTTAATAGGGTCACGAATGCATTCTTACGATAGACCGAAAGTTTGTGAGTTTGTTATTTTTTTCTATGTACCTTTATATTGTTTGTTTTTTATTTTTATCTTTTTTATTTTTGATCTCACTAGGTTAACGCCTTAGATATAAGTATCTGTAATGTTAGCATAAGTTGTAAATAAATAAATGTCTAAATGTCTAAAATGTTTGTGTTTCAAACGCCGCAACTTCTTTTCGCCTAAATCAATAAACTAGGATTTGGATGAAACTAGGAATAGGCGCAGATAAGATAGTGTCTGAGAGAATGTTGGTACCACGCGGGCGAAGCCACGCGCAGAAGCTAGTCTATAAAAAAAACTAAAAATATATTTAGCTATGCCAATGACTACCCCTTACCTACATCCAAGAGGTAGTCTGTGGCACAAAATAAAAAGTTTCTATTCTATTCATTGGCATTGCATAATATATTTTTAGCTTCTTATATTAATCATAGTATAATAATATATGTCTGTCTGTTTGTTTGAGTATTAGATTAAGGTTTGAGATGCATCTCAAAAATTGCACTATTTCGGGTTTGGAACCCGCGACCCTTGCTGCCTATAGCATAATAGCTATTGCCTTTAATCTAACCAGCTCGTTGGATCCCACAGCTGGACAGAGGCTCTTCTTTTCTTCCTTAAAAATACTATTTTCTATAAAATAAACAAAAATATTCAGTCAAAATTGTATATTTGAAATATTGTAAAATACTTTATTTTAAAACTAATATACAACACAAAAATAGAACAACCAAACCATACTCGAAAGGAACCCAATATGAAATAATACTGTTTAGAATTTAGAAGCAATTTTCTAACTAATTTTAATATTTAATACAAACAAGTAATACTAACGCAATCACTCTCAGATCTGCGGAACTTCAACCGTTCTTTGAGGCTCAATGCACATTGAATTGGCAAGCGACGCGTCAATTAGTTTTATAGCGCACCATTATAAACCTTATGAACAATGGTACAAGATATAGAAACGCTTGTAGAATGAACGAGGTCTGGCGAAGCTGTCTAGCGGGCCGCGCTGGCTCAAGTACTTTCGTGCGGTTCATTCTACAAGCGTTTCTATATCTTGTACCATTGTTCATAAGGTTTATAATGGTGCGCTATAAAACTAATTGACGCGTCGCTTGCCAATTCAATGTGCATTGAGCCTAAAGGGTAGGCAAAAGCACGTCCCATATAGACATTATAGACATAATTTAAGCCTATTTTTTTTATTAAATTTAGATTTCATTATCTGTCATGTTTTAAATGATTTTAAAAGCAAATAATATCATTGTGTAACAAATAGGTATGTTTTACTAATTGTATGGCACTATTTATTTTATGAAATAAAATAAGTACTTAACAAACAACGGTACCAGCATACATAAAATATACTGGGTTTATGTTATATACTTGTAGTACATAATCTTATGATATAAATGTATTCATATAATATTCATAAACTTCATTTACATAAAACTATAAATTTACATTCAAAATGAGTATTAAATATATTGTGACCATAAAATATCATATACTTAAATTGTAATAATTATTTTATACTATCTAAAATGAGTCTAGCGTTACTAACTATGAATATGAAGGCAAAAGCCATATAAAAATATAACATTTAACTATAAATGTAAAATGTGTATAATAAAACAAAAAAAAATTAGGTCTAAAGTACAAGGTGTCATAAATCTACTACTGAATACAAAAAATAATATTTTTAGGTAATCACGTATTTACTGTTATTATTGTAAACTAATAAGGAGAAATAAAAATAATTATTTTCTATTACATTTACGTTTAGGCAGTTTTATATTAAAGTCTTTTGTTCTGTATGGAATCAATGGTTTATGGTCCCATTATTTTACTTACTGTATTATAATAACGCTTTACAATCAATTAAGATCTATTTAGGTTTTTTGTACACTCTCAGAAATAAAACTATGTAAATGCAAAAGTTTGGATGGATGGATATGCAATAGCATGAACGGTTCTAAAATAAAGGAGATCATTCATATTGGGGCCAAACATTAAAAGTGCCGACCAACGAAAATAAATGTGTCACTACTATTGGGGAAGTCAATCGGAGTATTTTTCAATATGATACCAATTCTCTAAGTCAACTACTTCAAATGATTTTCTGAGTAAAAAATCTGAATTATACAAAAATCCAGATTTTTCAACTTACGTAATCTTTTGAAATAGTGGACTTAGTGCCTTATTGAAAAATACTTGGATTGACTTTTCCAAATGTGGCCTTTAGTTTCATTGTCCGACACTTTTGACTTTTGGGCCCAACCTGAATGGCCTGAATGGCCTCCTTTAACACACGAAATATATTTGAGGCTGGAATAGCACTTAGGCAACATTTTATCTAAGAATTTTGTTCAATACTTTCAGTTATTTGAAATCTGAGCTTTTTCTAGGCCTTTTCATTTTACAGATGCAATGTGAAGAATTTACAACATAATACCGCTTTTTCATGCAACATTGTGTTCTGCGCAAACAATGGGATAACTTCACGAATGCCTAGATTCGTTGAACGCACTGCTATATTATTAATCTACGCCAAACAAATGAGGTTTTTACCTTCGTCCATTTGAAACTGTACTTTGTCGGAATTGGCAGCTTTGTCAGCTATTTTTGAGAGAGCACTAGATAGGAACACTAGGGCTATGCCTGTTGATGTCACGAACAACGCCCAACCTGAAACATCAAAAAGAAAATTTCAAAAAAGGATGTTTGTCTGTAGGTTATTATATCCCTCAGTGTGAATTTTGAAAGTTATGTTTCAAAGGGTCTCACTCTTTAAGGTTGTTCAATGTAAGTATATTTAATTCTTGAGGGACTAATACTTTTGTTTAACTATAAGCTTAAAACTTAACTTAACCATAAAGAATTAGTAGTATAAAGAAAAGATTTTTTTTTTTATAATACGACAGATAACGTTTAAATAAATCGTAATTACCTAAAGAACAGTCACCAGGTAAATAAGGCTCCGAATCTTCTCCGCATAGCCGTTTCACTCTAGCAGAACCCCATCCCCAAGGGTACAGCACCAGGCCTAGCACTCCGAATAATCCTGGAATTTAACAAACTAATATTATTAATAAAAATGAAAACACTTTTTGGGCACCTTATATCAAGATTAAATATACAAAATAAAAGTCATTTTCTTACTTTTATCTTGTTAAAAAAATTACAATGTAAATTGGGCGGCCTTATCGCGAAGAAGCGATCTCTTCTACGCAGACTAAGTTGAAAGCGCCTTTCAACGAATTAAAATATTAAAAAAGGTTTAACGGGAATTAATCGTGTTTCAATACCATAAAAAGAAAATAAATTGTCTTGACGACCTCTGTAGCGCAGTGGGCGAAGGCCCGTCTGCGACACAGAAGGTTGCGGGTTCGATCCCCGCCGTGCGACAAATGTTTGTATGATCTACAGATATTTGTCTCGGGTCTGGGTGTTTTCTATGTATAACTAGCTGACCCGCGCGACTTCGTCTGCGCATTTTTTTCCCGCTTTTGTGTTGGAGTTTTTCCTGAATTTTCTTTGCTATAAACCTCACGGAGTCCGAGACCTTTCCAACGAATGCAAAACCGTGGAAATCGGTTCATGCGTTCTGGAGTTATAGCGTCAGGAAGGAAAACCCGACTTATTTTTATATAGTAGATAGTATGTATTTACAAACAAAAAGTATATAAGTTATCAGTAGTAAGTTAGTACCCATAGCACAAGCTCTACTTTGGGGCTAGATGATGATGTGTGAAAAGTCCAGCATTATTTATTTATTTATTTTATCGCATCTTAATTAGAGTTGTCTCAAAACCTTGCTCAAAACAGCTACATTTAAAGAACAAAGCGGCTTTGTTCAAATGACCTACAACATGTATTAACAAGTCGTATGTAGGTAGTGTAAACATAGCCATTACGGTGTCTCTTAATAGAGTAGTAATGAGAGTGAATGAGGCGAAAGTTGTGTGTCAGGATCGTAGCGAGTGGAGATCCGTGGTCTCTGCCTACCCCTTTGGGAAAGACGCGTGATTTTATAATATATGTTCTAGCTAATGCGCGCGGCTTCGCCCGCGTTGTACCAATATTTTGAATAGCCTGTATGCTATTCCAGGTCATTATCTACGCCTATTCCAAGTTTCATCCAAATCGGTTCACTGGTTTAGGCGTGATTGTTACACAAACATCCAAACATACTCGCAAACTTTCAGATTTATTAAATTATTAGGATATTAGGATTAGGAAATTAGGATATTAGGATGTATGTATGTAAAAGTTGATTAAACCATTTATCCACCAAATCAGCTAACTTTCCGAATGCCTACCTACATTGGCTAAAGTATACGAGGTTTGAGGTTTTAACATGGAAATCTTAATATCTCACCTCCCAAAGCTTGCGTAGCGCCAGCCAATGAAATAACACTCTTCTTAAACACAGATTGTATACAGCAAGCTAGTACACCAGTCAGTACCGTGGAGAATTGTATAGCTGCACCTGAAATTAATATTGGTATGAGCTAAAAATTGGATCCCTAGAGACAAAAAAGAAGGTGAGGCGGACCAATGAAAAGATGGTGTGATGACATCGTGGGAGTCGCAGGTAATACGTGGCCAAGAATAGAAAGAGACCGAAAAGAGTGGAAAAACTTGAAGGAGGCTTTCACTGCCATAGGCAGTCCTTACCGGAGGTTTATAATGACTTGTTTCGTCTCGTCGCGTTGCTGCCAATTCAATGTGCATTGAGCCTATGCAAGCTACACCAATGCACTTAACTTCATACTCAATACTTACTAAATGATAGGAAGAACATAGCAGCCTTCCAAGGGCCAGGGTACACCGAGGCGTCGGTAGCAAGCCCTTTGAAGGAGAAGGATGCACAGTTGTATGGATCATGTGTCATTCTCATACATCTGAAATGTAACAGTTTGTGTAATTCAATAAATGCAGTCATAGAATGTTAATGTAGCTGAGAAAGTGTGGGAAAGGACTGCACAGGACCGAAAAGAGTGGCGTTGTAGAGAGGAGGCCTATACTCAGCAGTGGGTGCAACTGGGCTGAACAGATAGAGTCATAGAGAGTTTTTTCTGTGTGACCGGAAAACCTGGAAAACTCGAGGGGAGGTGTTCAAAAAAAACCATCTTTAATGATCCAATTACCAGATTAATGTCTCACCGATTGTAGATCCCGACGCTTGGAACATAAAATCCGGTTATGTTATTCTCATTAGTAAGTCGAGGCTGGCCCAATAACCATTTTGGAGTCATAATACCGACGAGTAGGAACATAAACGCTACTAAGCTTAATAGGAGCCATGCTAAGCTACGACCTGTTATTATCACGTAGCACATGTTTGTGAGCGACAAAGAACAATAGAGACTAGTCTTGTGAGTAAATTTTCAGTCTTTTGGTTGAGTTTTGAGTTAAAAGTAAATACAAATGATAAAATAAACAAAACAATCCTCCCACACCAACAGCTGTCAAATGAATGAATGAATGGATTGGAATGGCAAAATTGAATGAGCGCTTTGAGTGAATGCAATGCGAATGAAAGAGTTATCCACAGACAATGTCAGAGTCTATAAAAAAAATATTATTTTTGATTCAGCTAATTCCAAAATATTTTAATAATATTCCTCTCTGTATTTTGTTTATGCTATGGTTTAATTTATTTTCTGATAATTAACTATCGGTAATTTTATGTCCAGTTCTTTGGTGAAGTGTGACTGAAGTAAGTAATCATGGCGTTTAGGTGCTCGTTCTCCGCTAGGAGTAATAGTTAGGCTTGTGCTTGCTCGGTCAGTACAGAGAGCGCTCCGTACGATCGTTGTGAAGAACTAGATCGGACTTCTAGTACTATTAGTACATCTAGTACAGTAGATCTTCGGTTCTATAATGAGTCGCTCGGTCGGTCGGTCGGTCCTGAACTACGTACTAGCTTTGTGTTTTGTAGGACATGAACGATGTTCGTACTAAACTAAAGATCGAATGAAACGCCCGCCATCGTGATATCTCTGTCTCTTTTATTACCGCTTACTCGCCTAATGAGTCTATCTCTGTCTGCGCTTGACAAACCAATCAGACACTGACATGTGAATACATTTCCATTGAAATGAAAAATGAAAATGAAAAAATATTTATTACTGCAAAAACAGAGTATCTTGGACATTCTTAGGTAACTTACAATCTAAAATAATAGGAGATACATAGAACATCAGAACACTCATATTCTGCAGAGAACTTATTCTGATTCGAAGCCATATTATTGGTTCCCTCACTAGGCAAGGCCTGTATCGAGGGAGCCTGTGTCGCAGTTTAACAATACACAGTATAAGCGCACAGCAGACATATTGTGCTAGTACAGGCATTAAATAAACAATAGGTTTTTTATATGTTAAATAATGTATAACAATACTTACACTAAAATTAAATATTTTATATAACTAACAAAATAAAAGCTATATATTAAACATCATGTAAGTATTAATTCTAAATATTACTAAGTTGCGATACTGAGTAAGTTTTCTGTGTCATCATATGTTAATGAGGAAAGCCATAATGATATAATGAATTTTGCTTCTCTAACTGATTTATTTCGAATATCACAGAATTTGACAACTTCGTTATAAAGATGTATTTTATGGAAGATACCGAGACGTTGAGCAAAACTTGATTTAACTAAAGGAGTAACTAATTTATACACTCTTTTACTAGCTACCAATTGAAACTCATCAGGCTGGATTTTTAATGACTTGTGGACCAAGAGGACGGATTTAAGTATGTAGAGCTGACGGACACTCAGAACCCCAGCGTCCGCGTAGAGGCTTGTGGTTGGGTACCTGTATGGCTTTCGGAGCATAACTTTTAGGACTGATCGTTGTGCTCTCTCAGCCCGAATCATATGGGATTTAGCGGCGCCACCCCAGCACGTTATGCAATATACTATGAGAGATTGGCAAAGCGCATAGTATACAGTTTTGAGAGTCTGAAGGCAAGCAACATGTCTGAGGTTTCGCATGACGTTTATTATTTTTCTAACTCGAGCTGAGAGGGCTTCAATATGAAATTGGAACGTGAGGTTTTCGTCAAGGTATACTCCCAGATATTTAAGGGTCTTAGTGCGCGTCAGTGTTACGCAGGTACAGCGATTTCTATTGCATAATTTATCATGAAATTTAATATTAAAATTTTGAGACGGCGCAGATACCGAAGTTTTATGAAAACATAAATACATAGTTTTAGTTGTGTTTAACGTTAGGAGATTGTTTTCTAACCAGTTTGAGATAAGGGACATGCCTTGTTCCGCCGATGAACATACCTCTGACCAAGTTGACTCGTGAAAAAGAATAGCGGTATCGTCCGCATAGCATAGCATGTCTGCATTTCCAATAGAGATATCATGAATGTCATTTTCATTCCGTCCTAGAACAAGGGTAGATACGCATGCCGATTTGAACCCTATTACAGTGCAGGAAGGCGCAGTTATGATAATTTCCTTAACGAAACGATCGAATGAACTAGTGTACTAATATTCCTACTAGGACCGAGTTATGTGAACTAGTTCAGCTAGTACACTTGTGGGAATGAATTCCTATTAGTACTTAGTTCAGGAACTACACAAGCCTAGTAATAGTGTTCCGTGGGCTCGTTTGAGCTTCAATTTACGCAATGAAATACATCTAGGGAAAAAAAGTGTTTTAAGCTCTGATTAAGAATCATATGGTAGGATTCTTGGTCCAAGGTTTTAAGTATGTTCAAACATTGTCAATGCATGACAAAGTTGGAATAACATGTCATGCAACATTCCATTCACGCCACATCCCTTACCCCAACACTAAAAAAAGACTGAAATGGAAAGAACTTTTTGTTCTGTCTTTTCCTTGTATATTTCTTTTTAGAGTGCAAGGTGTTAATTGTGCTAAATGATTGATCTAAAAAGGCCTATTTTTTCATAATTTCAACTAGGAGTTATAATAATCGTATCATTTACAATTCTGAATAGTGTTGTGTTATTTTCAAGCTAAATGTGGTCATCAATGACAGCGTGAAAAACGATTGCTACGTAAGTGTAATCCTACCAAAATCGAAGGCTAATTTTGTTGATATTTTTGTAGGCGCTGGCTATTCAGCTATTGAATTTCATAATCGGGCGGCTAATATTACCTGTCAGTCATTTGTCAAGTACATCTGCTGTACTTGCTCGTGCATTCTCAAGGAAAAGAAATCAATCGTAACTTAGCAGTTTATTTCATGTAAATCGTTTATTTTATGATAATTTAGTGTTCATAGACTGTGCCATGCTATATTCCAGTGAAACTTATAAGGTATGAACTGTGAAATGTACGTTTTGTGTAGAAAAAACATGTTTTCATCTACCCTTGTTTGTGTTGCAAAATCTCGATTCCTTTGTCAGATGAAGAGCACTTTTACTTTTTCGTGTCGTGCTTTATTATGGAGTGACTAAGAAGTAATTTCCCGCTACTTCACAAGGTTTTTTTACTCATAGAAAATGGGCTGGAGATGTAATTTCGAGGTGTTTCCATAACATCGTTTTGTGAAGCCACTATGGTAATTTGGCACAGTTTTCTAGTTGATTGGGTTTGGCATAACTTACACATAATGAGGGCCTGTCTAAGTCGCGCAGGGTAGCTTGCCTGTTCAGTTAAATTTCCTGATTACCTTCCATCATGCTGAAGTTATTGGAGCATAAAGGTTTTATAACGTAAGTTAGCTAACACCAGCTGGTGTGTCCAACTTCCAACTTCATTTGTATAAAAATAAACCTATTTACTCATTTGCATAACTTTTCTTTAGTCAGTTGAGCCATCTGTTGTCTTTTAAGTGAAAATTAGACTTTATTACCAAAAAAACCTTGTTACACTGTCTGCAATGGGTGTGATCGGGTTGATTATGTAATCAGATGAGCTGGTGGCTTATGAGCCAACATAGATAGCTGCGACGCAAAAGGTTGCAGGTTCGATCCCCGCGGCGGGACCAATGTTAGTATGATCTACAAATTTGTCTTTGGTCTGGGTGTTTCTATGTATAATATGTATGTATTTACAAATTAAAAGCATGTAAGTAGTATATCAGTCATCTTAGTACCCATAACACAAGCTCTGCTTACTTTGGGGCTTGATGACATTGTGTGAAAAGGTTTATTATTTTTATAGATTATTCGTACCATCTGTATTTTATGCTTATTTTATCTCTGAAGAGAGAAGTAACTCTCTCTACAGATAATATAAGCATCAAATCAAAAGAGACTTAGGAATACACTCTTATTCAGCCGCAAATACCTGATACGTAATAAAATAAATGGTATTTTAAAAAATTGATCCACATTTCACCACCAAGTACAAACAATTGACTGTTTGTAAGCAATCTATAGATAGCTCGAGTGATCCAACTCAATACCAGATGGAACACTAATTGAAAAGTCTCCTTGTTTCAAATGGGCCTCTCCTTGTATCCAGCATAGCCAGTGGACAACTGTATGACCAAAAGTACCTTGAGTCCCACATACACATCAAATTATGACTTTATGAGCCTCTAAACTTACTTTGACGAGCCTCAATTCTTTGTGACCGGCTCCCCACTGGAGCCTGATTTTTAGTTTTAAGATGGATCACCTAAAGGAATGATAGGCTTCAAACCGTATTTGTTGCCCTGATTCTTCACAGTGTTGGTCGCGAAAGAACAGGAGTAAAATTAGTTCTATGACTAAGTGATCCCAGCGGTCCTACTGAATAAATGCTTTTTGATTTTGACTTTATAAAATAAAATTCATTTATTTCAGAACAAGATCCATATAATGTTAGTACTTAGGTCTATTAGCACTTAATAATCTAATGTTAGTATCTAAAGTAAGTTTGGAATGGCACACAGATCAGCTAGTTAACCAATATACGCATACAGTGTGTCAGGAAAGGGCTATCCCACTTACCAACTAACGTTTATGCCTCTTTGTCATGTAAAGAAACCATAGATTTCCACCTGTTTCAATCTCGACACATCATTCACTCACACCCGTCATTCACTACACCCAAAATTTTATATCCAAACACAAAGAGTGGGGGAGGCCAAATGGGGTTGTACCTCGACTTTCAATCCGAAGGTCGTGGGTTCGAATCCCGGCCGTGCATCAATGAATTTTGAAATTAAATGCGCTTTAACACATGCTCTAAACGGTGAAGGAAAACATCGTGAGGAAACCAGTTAGTATTCTTATAGGCGGCGATGGGCTTGCAACCTGTCACTTGGTAAACCATCTATATTCATAACTTTGCAAGATATGGGCATGTATCAAATATGTATTCGGACATGCCTCTGACTACCTTAGACATCTTCAAAGGCTCTGGAATACATTAAAAGACTTGAGAGAATGTCTACCGCGCCTTTGGGATACAGTCGTGACCCTGTTTACGTTTACGATTTTTTATACAAAGAGTTTGATGAACATAGATAAGATGATAAGAACATAGATAATGCATTAAGTGACCCCTAGTATACAAAAACATACATTGAATAGATAATCAAGGTTAGCATTGATTTAGCATTTGTTGACACTAGTGAAAATTCATTTATTCTTTGGCACCTCTGATCACATGAGATTGCCTTAAGCCGGGTATACACCACAAGTGGACTTCAAACTGTTGAACTCGTAAGCATAAATTGCATACTTTTGTTTCCACCAACATGGAAAGGAACACAGAACTGATATCTAGATAGAGTAACTCGCTCGGTTAGATTGGAAAGGACTAAGCGAGCAGAAAAAGTAACTCGCTCAGTTCATTTCAAAATTATGGAAACAGAAAACAAACTCTTTGTTGTTGGAAGTTCAAACCTAGTTTATAGAAAGAGTCTGTTCTACTCATCCATTTCTCGCTCATTACCGTTTCGCTGTGTTATCCAGGCTTCAGGAGCTAGGGGATTCTATTCCAGCCATTTTCAGCTTGCTTACCATACCCACCCTATCTCTAATGTAGAATAGAGTTAAATAACACAAAACTGACCTCTACAGTAGTTCTACCTCACAAAAGTGGGCTGGAACATGATTTATTTCCATGTGTGCAAGCAATACTGAGCGCTCATTCGTCCAGTGTTCGCAAGCTAACGCACACAGCAACGATGAGCATATGTGCAACTACACACATTTGAGATCACCTTCGTGAGTTAAACAACTGTAACAGCATCTCTATCTGTCGGACTGTCTGTCATTTCTCACAGAAGTGTTTTTGCAGGTGAAAACGTATTCGTTCAATTATATAATGCTGGACATTTCACACAGCATCATCTAGCCCCAACTACTGATAAAATCATATTAAAGATTCTTTATGCCCAAGAGGATAGTTAGAGACACGTCTAATTACATTATTTTAGAATGCTAATTTTATAATTAAAATAGTTCATTGTCCTTACTATAAAATATATAGTATGCATTATAGATTTAGAAGGTCATGGACGTTGTGGTCCAAACACGGAAATAAGTCATTTCCTCACGCTAACCTTTATCGATATCGATTGGACACGTGTCATCATAATATACATGTTGGTAGTGTTCGCAAAAATATATGTTCTCTTAACTCAGTGGATTTTACGTCGACTTAGATTCGCAAAGGACCGGAAACAAACATGATCACTACTGTATCCGCGAGTCCGACTCCCACTTGGCCGCTTTTTTTAAGTTTCAATGTTCCAGGGAAATCGGATTTTAATTTATTGTTGTGTCCTAAAATATTTTTTCCATTTGTTTCAGAGTTGACAAGTACATACAAGTGCCGTTCCAGAAAAAAAACAAATTAAAAAATCAATGAAATTATGTAAATAGCAGCTAAAGTTACTGTGATCTCGTGGTTAGATTATTTTTTTACAGTAAATTGTATAAATCGCGTTCTCAATATACACTGAATTAATTCGGTTCTGATTCGTGCATCTTCGTGAGATTACATTCAAGTTCGGTTCTAGTAAGATTACACAAGTTCGTGATATTACAATCGGGTTCGTGAGACGATCGGGTTCAGTTCGCGACGATAACTGCCTCCGGGTTCGTAAAACTGCGGTACGGTTCGTGAGACTACGGTTCGGTTCGTAACACTACGGTTCAGTTCGTGAGACAACGGTTTGGTTCGTAAGACTACGGTTCGGTTCGTTGGTGGAATTGGAGGCGCTACAGTGGATCTGTTGGTTTAACTTCGCGTGCTGGTGTATTTATGCGTTGATACTGAAGAAACGAAAGAGAATGAGTTCGGGCAGTTCGTCGAGCCGGCCACAGATGCCTCTACGGCAGAAGGATTTTGATCAAGTAAGTATAACTTTCGCTAGCATCGAAGCAGCTAACTTCACGCACACTTCACGAATGATTTTATTTTAGTTCCTTGAACCTTTACCTAGATCCGTTGAACGTACTATACTTGCAAGGACAGACATCCTTTCAGACTTTACACGATGCAACTTTTGTCTCGTTTTCCTAAGCCGATGCCATTAGCGGCCGAGCGAGAGTCGCACTTCAATGCGATTTTAACCTATGACGATATCGTATCGCACGGCAGTTTTCACTTGTAAACGCGCCTTGTGAGCGTCGGCGGGTTCAGGGGTTCAGGGGGCGAAGTGCTCGTGGTCGTGCTTGCTTAGTCGTTCTTGATAGATCGTCGAAGTTAAGCAACGTTCGAAACGGTCTGTATGTGGATGGGTGACCGCCAGTGGCATTTTCATCTGAGCGCTTCCGTGCTTCGGAGGGCACGTTAAAATGTCGGTCCCGGCTATTTAAGTCGTTAAGCCATGACGGAGGCCTTACGGCGGCCTAAAAATCCCGTCGCCAGAGTTGGCCACTGACTCATACGAACTTTTTATGGGCGGGGCTTAGCAAACCGTACGAAAAATAGCATCGTGTAATGCACCTTTACTAGGACTTAGCGTCCGATGACTGTTTGAACAGTTCACTTAAAAAAAAAATGCGATACGATACGGTGTCTATTAAAATTATTCCGTGTGAATGCTCTTTTATTAAAGTTTTTGAAGATGTCTAGACATACATTTGTAGCTTAAAATAAAATGCTAACTGCACTTTGAATGCATTAATTAGCCATTTTGTCCACCGTTGTCTTTGACCTAGATTAAACACAATAGTGACGATTCCGATGTTTCTGTTTGCTTTTAAAATGCGACCTTATTTCATTCTGACTAGAGATCAAAACAGAATGATTCAGTGGTATTTCTTGTTTGAGTCATATTTACGTATTGTGAGTGGATTTAGACTATAGCACTTTTGAGTCCATACCTCCCAAAAATAGAAAGATAGAAAATACTTTATTGCACACATAAACAGTTAAACAAAAATATAAATCTAAACAAAAAATAAATAATAACTTTATTGAGGAACCATTTACATACCTTAGCGATGGACTTAGGTGCTAGGTTTAGATAGGGATAGGTCCTGCAATCGGCGGTCTTATCGCTCGAGGCGATATCTTCCAGACAACCGTTTTTTTTTTTAAACTTAACTATGATATACAATCGGCGGTCTTATCGCTAAAAAGCTATATCTACCAGGTTAATAGGTAGGTAAATAGGTTTTCTTCTTATCATGTCACTAGTACTTTTAAACCAGTGTGGTGAAAGATGTTCAGCCACCTCAAAAAGGCTCCTGTCGGCACATGCTTTCAAAAGGTTCTATGACATGTTATTTCCTCCACCACTGAAGGAAAACATCGTGAGGAAACCCGCAGCTTAGTCAGCTCCACACGTATTGACGTCGTCTTTCCTGTGGGCCAGGCTGATTAAGCTGAGAGGATGGTTTAGGTGCTCCGCAAGCCAGCTCAAACAATGGCTCACTACAGCGTCCCGTTATGTGTAGGCATGGATTGCCTGACGCTGTATAAATCATCTAATATAGTACAGGCCTTAGTTTAGTACACATAAATTAAAAACTGGTATCCATGACCGGATTCGTACCCACGATCTTGGGACCAGAATACGTGGACTCTTCCACTAGACCACTAGCGCTCATATGAAAAGATACGACAAAAAGTTTATTAGTTTCGCGTTTATTCAAAACATCTATAAACACCTATTTTGCAAAACCATAAAACCAACCTTAATTTTATCGGTCACAAACTTTCACCTTTAGCGTCGAATGAAATTCAACTTTATTGCTTGTGATGTAGAGTAGGTTATGCAATGCAGTGTTTATGTTTTGGACGGATGCCATAGGAAGCATTTTAGGCATAGTATACACAGTTTTAGGTCATGGTCAAAATTTATATAACAAAGTGAATTTAAAATCACAAACATAAATAAATAGGCTAAATAGAAACTCGTTATTGTTTTCTTTAGTGTTTCAGAAATAAGTACTTTAAAAATATTATTTTGATATAATAATATTAAAAAACAGGGTCACGACTATATTCCCAAGGCGCGTTAGACATTCTCTAAGATCTTTTTTATGTATTCCAGATCCTTTGAAGATTTCTAAGGGGGTCAAGGCATGTCGAAATACATAATAATATTTGATACATGCCCACATAGCAGAAGTTAATATTCCATATGTGACAGGTTGCAAGCCCAATAACAATAAAATAAATCAAAATTAGGAATCTAATCATGTTTGGTCTGTAGAAATTCCAAAATAAATGATAATATTTCTGAACATATCACACAGCATCATCTAGTCCCCAAAGTAAGCAAAGCTTGTACTATGGGAACCAGAAACTGTTATACTACTTTTTGTTACATTACAAATGTAATAGTGTAGAGATAGATAGATAGATAGATACAACTTTATTGGCACAGATACACAGACACACTTAATAATAAAACAAAAACTTATACAGGTACTTAAACTAACACAAAATAAAACCGCATAACTAACCTAAAGCATAAAAAAAGAAAAACAAAACAGTTATAGGTAGGTGCAAGGTCTGTGATATGGTGTGCCAAATAGGACCAGTCACAGCTTTTTTGTTACTCTGTACCTATCGCTAGGTGCAGAGCAACGCTGGTTTTCAGACTGGGCCTGGGAAGAGGTGACTACACCAAAGAAAAGTTGGATGTTATGTGTGAAGGATGACATGAGTATGGAAGTGAGTGTTGAGATGACGGCTGATTGAGGAGAATGGAAGAACACGTGCTGTGCCGACCCCACGTAATGTGGGACAAGGGCAGGATGGTAAAAAAAGTAAGTTCGTAATGAGTCAGTGGCCAACTCTGGTGACGGAGTTTTTAGGCCGCCTTATGGCCTCCAACATTGGCTTAACGACTTGATAGCCGGGGCCGAAAATCTAACGTGCCCTCCGAAACACGGAAGCGCTCAGATGAAAATGCCACTGGCGGTCATCCATCCACTTACAGACCGTTGCGAACGTTGCTTAACTTCGACGATCAATTAGAACGACTAAGCAAGCACGACCACGAGGAAGATAATGATGTGTGCAATTGCAAAAACCTCGTAAATTCATCAACCGACCGCAACCAATCACAGTGCAGGAATTGATCCAAAACTGAACGTTCCCTGCAATGTGATTGGTTGCGGTCGGTAGAACAGCTGACCAATTCCGGATGCATTCTGGTAAAGTTTGAATCAAGGGCTAGACCTGAAGAATTCAGTTTGTGAATGAGATATTTTGTAAGAAATGTGCGCTTGGAAATTGGATGCAAGCCAATAAAATATGTTATGAATAAAATGCATTTTTAGCTGTTTATTTTTGGATGAGGTTAGGAATCGGGTCAATGGATTATTTCAATATTTATAATCTACACTAAATATTATAAAGAGGAAGGATTTGTTTGTTTTTTGAACTGAATAGGCTCCGAAACTACTGGACAGATTTGAAAAATTCTTTCACCATTAGAATCCTACATTATCCTTGATGAACATAGGCTATATTTTATCCCGGGAAAGTGATGTTTTAGTAATATAATCTAGCCTGATCTTCTTCTTCTTCTTTCGTATCCATTTTTTAAACAATGTTTTGCCAGTATGAGGCCACCCCAACTGCTTTCTCTCTGGCTTTGAGCAGGTCCTCTTGGGTGCAGGTTTTAGGGCACAGAAGACATGAGAGAAGATGTTCCATATCCTGAACGGGAGCCCCATTATCGCACTGGATAAGAGCAGGGTCCCGGAATCCCCACCTGACTAGATTTTCTCTGCAGCGTCCAACTTTGGTGCGGAGTCCCTGATGAACATAGGCTATATTTAATCCCGCGAGGGACCGCGGGTAATACCGCGACGGACAGCTAGCAATATAATGTAGCTAACCTGCACGCGCCTTCGTCTTTGCATTATTTCGTCCTACGATCTTTGGAACCGCCTTCCACAACCCCTAGGGGTAGGACTCTGTCTGTCCGTCAATTGTGGGCCGATTTCCAAAATTATTTTTTTCTTATGGACTTTTCGTCCAAGGAAATACTTTTCGTACTCTCGAGGGTCCCATATCTACGCCTATTCCAAGTTTCATCCAAATCGGTTCACTGGTTTAGGCGTGATTGAAACACAAACATACAATCGTCTAAAGAAACTCACAAACTTTCAGCTTTATTATATGACTGGGATTAGATGATTTCTACAGGGTCAGGAGGCAACCTATGCCTACACTCTAGTACCTGGGATATTGTATGAGATCGAATAGGCTTGTAGTGCTAACTATAATATTGCGCAGGTACTCTGTCGTCTAGTGTGATAGTTGTTTGATAATTATCATTGTTTTCAGATATGGGGCGACTTGCAGGAGGGGATAGAGCAGGTGTACAAGCGGGTGCCGATGCTGAAGAAGCGGTACATGGACCTGTATACGTATCCTTTACTAAACTGCGTCGAAATTATGAAAAATGTGGAATGAACGAAGATGTAGTAAATTGAGAAAGGAATACTCCTTAAACGGTCGGTCGGTGCTTAACCGATAAATATGAGCTTATCAAGAATTTCGAATCTGCCGTAAGTGGTTCTGTGGCCGAACGGTCAAAGGCTTTAGGAGGATCGTCTGATCATCGCGGGTTCGAAATTAGAATCGAAAATTTTGATAAGACTTTTCATTTTTTAGGAATACTCCTTTCGAGCACGTCACAGTTAGGTATTATTGAAGTGAAAACTTCTTTAGGCTCGTTGGGTATTTTTGAGATGGGAGAAAAAACCATTGAACTACGGTGAGTGTTCCCAGGAACTACACGACCTTATTCCGCCTTCACCGTTCTTTTACAGGGACTTCAGACGCACAACTGATTATCATCCACACCTGGTTGATATTCCACTTATTAGAACTAAGCGCTTTCAAAGTTCTTTTATTATGCGCACTGCAAAAATTTGGAATCAGCTTCCCGCGTCTGTATTTCCGCTGAGCTATGACCCTGTTGTTGACCCTGAAGAGAGTTAATAGGCTCCTTCTGGGTAGGCTCGCTCCATCGTAGACCTCATTCTTGCCTATGTTAGTTTCGAGGTCAAGAGCCGACCCATTCATTATAAAAAAGAAGAACTCGCTACACTGTAACCATTACCGTCGGTAACATCTCTAATTGTAAGTATCTTCACAGAGGCAATATACTTTTTGCATTTTGTTTTTACTTTAGGACCGTTAACTCGTTCAAGTTTTCACTTCTCGGCACTCCCGGACTGCTGTTTTTTTATTTTATTAGATTCGATGACATGCCGGTTGCCTCACCATGTTTTCCTTCACCGTATGACTATTAGTATAGAGTGTAAAGTCACTCGTGGGACTGGAAGACTCTTCCACTGCAGCCCCGCAGCCAACGCATCAATCGGTGCGCCACCGTTTAGCGAAGATAGGGCGAGCGGCAACGACACACCGACACGCCGCTTCTCCCGCGATCCCACCCTCGGACGCATCCATTGCGTCCCTGCCTGGGATTCCTTTTAGCTTCACCGTGGCTCTCCCAATCCACGGCTACTGAGCCCCGCCATCGCGACAAGATTGGAATCCTTCTATTATTGTATTGGGGTATTGTTTGTTCCTAAACTAAGGCACGTAATTGTTGGTTAATGGTTCCTATGCTATAAGATTGTATCTATCAATCTCTGTCCAGTATAACCTGAACACAACACAGTCACGTATACAACTACTGTACGTCGGTACATCATCAGAGTGCAAGCAGTTCTTCCCGCGCCAACGCCGGTCGCAGCAATTATGCGGGCAAGAAGCAAGTTAATGTGAGTTGAGCTTTTTTACCCGACTGTCAAAGGAAGAGTTAATTTCGCGCGTCTCTTGTATGTAATGCGTTAAATTTCTTCGTATCTTTCAAACGACTGGATGTCGACATTTAGGGTATTTAGGCGCGGTCGCAGCCTGAAATTTTAGGGGGTCACTACTGAAATTTTGGGGGGGGGTCACTACACTATTATTAGACTTTATTGCACAATACACAAAATTTTACTATTAGACGTGTACGATTTTGGGGGCAGGGGTCATGTCCCCTGTGACCCCCCTTCCCCCTCGGACCGCGCCTCGTTAGATTCGTCTTAATAATGACAAGTGTCATAGGATAGGTTTTTGAAAAAAATGTCGGATCTTATGCGCGAAATAGTAACACGATTAGCCAATTATATCGAGTAGGGTATCAAAATCATGGACATTAAAAGGAGCTTTTTCATTTCTCAATTAAAAGGCGATTACAAAAATATATATTTGTCATATGTAAAACAAAATGGCGGATCTTAGAAACCAAATAGAAATACGTCAAAAGAAATTTACCAATCATATCGAGTGTGGTATCAAAATGAGGGAAATTAAAAGGAGATTACAAAAAAAATATATACAAGAAAAATATATATCAGTTATATATTTAAACTTAGTTTTGAATAACAAGTAGGCAATGAATACATGCAAAAAAATGTTTTTAACAGGACTGTTTTTAACAGAACACTTTACTTTGTAGTTTTCTAGATGTTTATACGAGAACCTAGTGTTTAGACAAACTAAGTTAAGGTTTATAAACACTACTAATCAAACTTGTACTGTCATTTAAAAAAAAAAAAAAAAAAAAAAGGTTTTATTCATAGTTTAGATACCCTACGCAATACGCATTGCATAATCTCAAAAGTTGACTTTCTTGCAGTCGGGTTTTTTGATATTTTAATTGTTATACTTGTTTCTTCTAGCTATCCGCGATACCGCCCGAAAAGGAACTTCGTTCCAAAAAGGTGAATCTTCTAGGGCCCTACTATGAGCTCTTATAGCGATCCAGCTTAGGTCCTCTGAACTGCTTCGCTATAACGTACCACGTTTAATAAAAGTTACTAATAATATTTACTGGACTTGTCGTAAGAACTGAATCGTTTTGCAATATAATACTTGAGTAATACAAGTAAAACAATTTTCTGCTTAAAAGTCACGTTGTCGCGGTACGAAAACTTTGCGATTCAGATTAGGAACCTATGCTGGATAGCACCCAAACTGAACTGTAGCTCATGGTTCGGCACCTGTTCCTTCCATTAGTTATGCCAAAATGATCCAACCCACAGACAAGTCAAAATGAGATTATGAGCTAATGAGCTTTAAAGGTTTCCGCGAACTTGTTTCGTTAATCTTCTATTACTCTATACTTAATATTATAAAGAGGAAAGATTTGTTTGTTTGTATGTTTGTTAGGCTCCGAAACTACTGGAGCTATTGAAAAATTCTTTCACCAATAGAATCCTACACTATCCCCAATGAACATAGGCTATATTTTATCCCGGGCAAGTGATGTTTTCCTGAGGGATCGCGGGTAACACCGCGGCGGACAGCTAGTAAGATATAAAATTCTTCTAGGTAAGCATGCTCCATCTTAGACCTCACTACTGCTTAACATCAGGCAGAGTGAGGTCAAATGCTGACCTATTTAATTAAAAAAAAAAAAAAAAAAAATTAATATGACAGTCTAAAGAATATCCGAATGTGCTTCCAAGAGTATGGTCTTTTTTAACAATTCGTTATTAAATTTATAGATATCAGTGAAAATAGCCGGCTGGATCGTTTCTGCACAATAACATTTTATATGAAGAGGTTCTACTACATTTTGTATGAACTTTTTAAATTTTCAGTCAATCTCGTTTACATGACTTCTGTCGTATGATGCTTAAATATTAAGTAGCGAAGTAACTTCTCCAATTAATGATCTTTATCTATGCTGAATTTCATTCAAATCCGTAAAGCCGTTACCGCGTAAAATAGGTTACAAAACATGAACATATTTCGTCAGATTGGTACAGGTGAAACCACATTATATTTGTCCCATTATACCTAAACCTACATCAAAATAGATATTAGAATTAAATAACAAATCGCGTCATAAACTTTTTTGGAAAAATACGAATTTTATTATACCTACTCGTATACTGATTGCGATCTTGTATAAAAATAGAACTTTTTAATGCTTGTAACGGTTTAGTAGAAACTCGCTTTGGCTACTTTTAAAACGAATACTTTTGTAATCTAATGCGTATGGAGTTACGGGTAACAGCTAGTAAAAAACTTGTGCTAAAATAAAACACTCAAATAAATCGTACTTATGTTGGATCATTTTGGTTAAAATAATTTTCTTATTTATAATTTGCCAAAACAATCATAGATCACTTCGCCTTTTATGTTTTGAAAGATTTTAATTTTTAACAGTGATTCAAGTGGCTTGGATCACTTCTGCGTAATAATTATCAATGTGCCCCATATATGTTGGTATACCTATGTGTTTTTTTCGTTATTGGTAATTATTATTGAATAGGTGTTGTACGATTATGAAAATATGTCTAATTTTGAATCGTTCTGCATACTCAACTCAATTTTGACCATTTTGTGGATTGAAACATTTTGGCATAACACGGTCCTTCGTGTCCCACAGCCCACTACCGGGTAACCGCCAGTGGCATTTTTATCTGAGCGCTTTCGTGCTTCGGCGGGCACGTTCAATTGTCGATCGTCTATTTAAGTCGTTAGACCATGACGGAGGTCTTCGGGCGGCCTAAATACTCCGTCACCAGAGTTACCCACTGACTCATACGAACTTACTTTACTTACCCTATTACTAATAAACGTTGCATAAAGTTATGTCATGCATAACCTATGAAAAACCTTACAAACCATAATGTTTCGTCTCATAAATACAGCCTGTATATGTATTTTTTTAAAGTGCGGTTCAGAAAATGCTTATTTTTATCTGTAAGTAAATTATAGACAAAAACAAAAAACTACTATTTGTTTAATATACCTATGACGCAACGTGGTACGCGGTATGGGCATTGTCCTTTTTAGTTTATGCATGACAATAACTTTATGTCAAGTTTATTAGTAAGGGCCATAGCGTTGAAGATATTGTTACATTGCAGAGTGGACAAGTGCAAGGTGGCGCTCAACTGGTCGGCTTGGAGCTGTACAAGCGACTGAAAGAATTCCTCAGATTGTACCTGATCAATCTACTCCAGGTATGTTTTCAATCACACTATCCTTGACGACCTCTAGCGCAGTGGGCGAAGGCTCGGCTTGACTGACCATTGGCTCAGATGGAAGAGCGTCACGGTAATTGAAGGTCGCCGGTTCAAGTCTCATCATCATCATCGGCCTATATCAGTCCACTGCTGGACATAGGCCTCCCCTAATGAGCGGCATTGCGCCCTGTCCTGAGCTCGACGCATCCAGCTTCTGCCAGCAGCCAGAGCAGATCGTCACTCCACCTGGCCGGAGGGCGTCCTACACTACCTTTACCGAGTCGCGGTCTCCACTCAAGAACTCGTTTACCCCCAGGTTCAAGTCTCGCATAGGTTCAATTTTGCAGTTGTTCTCTCAAGAGGCGGGTTGGTCTTTTTTGTGTGTAGATTTTGTACATGTTCATGATACTGAATAACAGCTCAGAGAATCAGCAAGCTGAAGTGGCAGTGGGCTGGCCATATCTGTTGAAGAACCGATAACCGTTGGGATAAAAGAGTTCTTGAGTGGAGTTGGATGCAACTCGGCAAACGTATTGTAGGACGCCCTCCGGCTAGGTGGAGTGATGATCTGCTCTGGCTGCTGGCAGAAGCTGGATGCGTCGAGCTGAGGACAGGGCGCAATGGCGCTCATTAGGGGAGGCCTATGTCCAGCAGTGGACTGCTATAGGCTGATGATGATTATAGATGAAAAGCTTCTAGATTTTTTTAAATCAAAACATGTTTAATATTACAGAATGGCGCAGATTTGATGGGGGAAGACGTTCTGGCCTTCTACACGAAGCAATGGGAGGAGTATCAGTTCTCATCGCGAGTGCTCAACGGTGTCTGCGCTTATCTGAACCGGCACTGGGTCAAACGTGAATGCGAGGAGGGTAGGAAGGTAAGGATTTACCAATGTGATGTAGCTTCTTGGTGGTCCTTGATAGACTCAGCCTGGTCAGGTCAGGTCAGCTGTCGCCAGAGGTGTTTCCAGACCGATACGACTTAGGCGTCTTCAAGAAAAGAGCCTATTCCTACCTCAAAGGCCGTCAACAAATCTGCAGTGCCTCTTGATGCTGCAGTTATATGTGGGCGGTGGCAATCACGCACCATCAGGTGTGCCACTTGCTCGTTTGCCCCCTCTTCTATAAAAGTCTAAAAGCATTTATTCAGTAGGACCGCTGGGATCACTTATAGTCGTTTTCACGCCGGAACGTATGCAAGACACATTGAACTTGTTTCGTTTCACGTTGTGTGGCTCATAAAAATTTTGAAACAAAAAAGTCAAGAAAAAAAATTAAACGATAAAACATACAAAAAAAAATGTTTTTGTCTATTTCCTGTTTAATTTTTTCATAAATTATCATAAACAAGCCATAAAATATAAATAAATAAACAATAAACATTTTCTAAAAAACTCCGCCAATTAACAGTACTGAGTAAAATGGAACGTAATCTATTAGAGAGTGCAAAAATGCAAATCGAAACAATTGATGAATCGATAAGTAAAGAAATAATCGTTGGTTTAGTAATTTTGTCTATGAATGAACCTTGTAATCGATTGAGATGAATTGATAGTAGTGAAACAAAAATCGATTTTGATAATCTCGATTAAACTTTAGGACATTACTATTAGACTGATTTTGATCTCGAATTGTCTTGCATACGTTCCGGCGTGAAAAAGACTATAGAATAGTCTTAACTAATTTTACTCCTGTTCTTTCGCGACCAATACCGTGAAGAATCAGGGCAACAAACACGGTTTGGGGCCTAGCATTCTTTTAGGTGATTATTAAATCTAAACTTAGGATAACTTCTTAGCTAACTTAGTAGTCATTTCTCTATCATTAATCTACGCTGAGCGATGACCTAGTCATAGCCCAGCGATAGAGCTCTACGCGTGTGGCGACCTCTAAATGCGATCGCCTGAACTACAAGGGCATCGTAATAGAGTTGCCAATTACGAAGACCTCTTCATCGCTAGATGGCGCTGGCGTTATCAACCGACGCGATTTGAATCCTAGATCGCGCAAGTAACATTATTCTCGGCAATTAGCCTATATAGAACTATCCGACATTAGAATGGCACGTCAATACAATGAGCTTCTAAAGGATCATCTGGAATTGGGCATATTTGTCCCCAAATTAAACAAATTCATCAATATTATTAAAAGTATCATTTTTCATCATAGTACGAACTCGGACACTCTTGTGTCCTGAGTCAAACTTCACATTAAAATCATATTATCTACGTTTTCTGTTATTTAACTGTGTACATTTTCTTTACACTTACTTTCGTTTTTATTGTTTTTATTGTTAACATAGCTTACCTGCATGACATTTTAAGTAACTTGGTATTTAAGTACGCACAAGTGTTTACGTCACAATCAAGATCTGATATGTACCTACCTAGTTTTTATGAATAGTATGTGGTTGTAATGTGTTGTTGTGTGTGAAATAAATAAATAAAAAATAAATTATCTGTTGGCTGAAAGGCCCTAAGGTACGTGGACCAGATGGTGTCGACCTTAGCGAGGTTAGTACTACCTCTTTGCCATGGATTGGGGGAAATACACCTAAACGCGTTTCAACGCAAATTGCCTAAGTTTTAAAACTAATACTAAATTCAATCTTCCAGGGTATCTACGAGATCTACCAGCTGGCTTTGGTGACGTGGCGCGACAACCTGTTCCAGCGTCTGAATAAGCAGGTCACCAATGCTGTTCTGAAGCTGATTGAGAGGGAGAGGAATGGAGAGACTATCAACACCCGCCTTGTGTCCGGAGTGAGTGACAATTTTTATTTAAAAAAAATTCACCCCAAAAATCAATGTTTTGGGGTGAAAAATAGTGACTATCTTCTTTTTTGGACATACTTATGTAATTTTCTAGTCTAACAACTACTAGTAGTTTGTAGCGGTGTTTTTTTTAAAAAAGGTAGGTATATAATTATATATTTTTTTTAATTTTTAAGTGTTAATCCACACTTGGTATTCCATTAAGAAATAACCTTTACCTACCACCTATCTTTAAATTAATGTTACCTTCTTTATAATAATTGTTAGGTGTACCAATGTAATTTGACGTGCCAATGTTATGTAACTTCATGGTCAATAAATGAAATCTGAAAATCTGATAAAAAGTCTTATCAAAATTTTCGATTCCGACGGGATTCGAACCCGCGACGATCAGACGATCCTCCTGAAGCCGGAGTGCCTTCAACCGCTCGGCCACGGAACCCCTGACGTCAGATTCGAAATCCTTTATAACCTAACCGGTGCTTAACCGATATAATGAGCTTATACGAATTCTCTTGAGAAGATGATTAAAATTGAGTCTAGTAGAATTAAGTGATTTAAAAAGTATACCATGATCTATTTATTTATCCAGTGAGCGTTATTAACTATTTATGTATTTATCCAGGTGATCAACTGCTACGTGGCCTTAGGCCTCAATGAGGAGGACCCTAGCGCGCGCGGCCAAAACCTCGCCGTCTACAAGGACACTTTCGAGGCTATATTCCTTGAGGACACTGAGAGATTCTATACCAGAGAGAGTACTGACTTCCTAAGGAACAACCCCGTCACTGAGTATATGATTAAAGTAAGTCAAAAAGTCCCAAAATCATCATAAAAAGACAACTACCGAAAACTGAGGGGTTGCAAGCAGACCATGATTCTAAACACATTTAGCAAAAAAAAACGCGTAATTTTTTTTTTGACTTAGCTTAGTCATTTTACTACTATTACAACATAATAAGATTATACCTACCTACCTAATAATTTCATTTATAAAAGAAAAAAACTATTAAAACTCAAAATCTAGCAATCTTCGTAAAATAACGCGCCCAAAACATACGCAAACAGACCACTTCAAACGCTGTTTTCTCCGGATATAATGATTTTTTCGGAAAATCCTTTTGGATTTGGTTGTGTGTTGGGATGCTGTACCTACCCCTTTCGGCTTCGGTAGACGTCTTTTTACACCCTGTATAATAAAGCTGAAAGTTTGTTTGAGTTTGTTTAGATGTTTAGATGTTTGGATATTTGGATGTTTGTATGTTTGTGTATCAATCACGCCTAAACCAGTGAACCAATTTGGATGAAACTTGGAATAGGCGTAGATATTGACCTGGAATAGCATATAGGCTATTCAAAATGTTGGTACCACGCGGGCGAAGCCGCGCGCAGAAGCAGTAAAGAGGAAATATTTGTTTGTTTGTTTGAATTGAATAGGCTCCGAAACTACTGGACCGATTTGAAAAATTCTTTCACCATTAGAATCCTACATTATCCCTGATAAACATAGGCTATATTTTATCCCGGGAAAGTGATGTTTTCCCGAGGGAACGCGGGTAACACCGCGACTGACAGCTAGTGTATTTACAAACAAAAAGTATATAAGTAGTATATCAGTTATCTGGTTCCCATAGTACAAGCTTTGCTTAGTTTGGGGCTAGATGATGCTGTGTGAAATGTCCAGCATTATTTATTTATGTATATTTGTACCCTAAAAAGTACCCTAAACCGACGAGCATGTATGAAGAATGTAATGAGAGTGAATAAGGCGAAAGTTGTGTGTCAGGATCGTAGCGAGTGGAGATCCGTGGTCTCTGCCTACCCCTTTGGGAAAGAGGCGTGACTTTATGTATGTATTTATGTATATTTGTTTTAAATTGTGTAATTTGTTTGTCAGGCCGAACAGAGACTGTTAGAAGAGAAACGACGTGTGCAAGTTTACTTGCACGAGACTACAATGGAGAGACTTGCCAAGACATGTGACAGAGTGCTCATTGAGAAGCATTTAGAGATCTTCCACTCGGAGTTCCAGGTGAGAATCCTATATAAATATTATAAAGGCGAAAGTTTGTAAGTATGGATGTATGGATGTATGGATGTTTGTTACTCTTTCACGCAAAAACGGCTGGACCGATTTGGTTGAAATTTGGTATGTAGATAGGTGATACCCTGGATTAACACATAGGCTACTTTTTATCCCGATATTCCCGCGGGAACGGGACTTACGCGGGTGAAACCGCGGGGCGCAGCTAGTAATTCATATAAATCGTCAATCATAACCAACTTGGCTTATTAGTGCAGGGTTTGGGGGTAGGTGGCACTCCCCCAATCCACGGCAAAGAGGGAAATCTCACCTCACTAAGTTCGACGCCATCTGGTCCACATACCTTAGGGCCTTTAAGCCGACGGTTAATGACGGATAGTTCTATACAGATTAGATGTGCTTTTAAACATCGTAAGTGCGATCTAGGATTCAAATCGCGTCGGTTGGTAGCGCGCCAGCGCCATCTAGCGGTGAAGCTCTGAAGTAGCTAGGTCGCTGTAATTGGCAACTCTATTACGATGCCCTTGTAGTTCAGGCGATCGTAGTTAGAGGTCGCCACACGGGGTAAATTATTTGCCTTATATTGTCTTACAATAAAAATGAAATACCCAACGTATTTCAATATTTGCTCTTTTTTCTAGAAACTTCTAGATGGTGACAAGAACAGCGATCTAGGCCGGATGTACAGCCTAGTCGCGCGTATACCCGACGGACTCAGCGAGCTGAGGCGTCTCCTGGACCACCATATCCAGGCTCAGGGGCTGCAGGCGATCGATAAATGCGGAGAGTGCGCTCATACGGTTAGTAAATAGAAATAAAAAAAAATGATTTTTGTAAAGGTCTGTAAGACCACAAACTTGTGACTACAAATATAGTTTTTTTTTACTTTAATTTATTTATCGTATGAAAATATCTTACATACAAAAACAATTGAATTAGTTCTAAGAAACCACGGAGGTTTGTAGAGGTCTGTGAGACCGCAAACTTGTGAGAGGGGTTTTTGATAGTCTGTGAGACGTGTAATGTATAGAGGCGTCTGTTGGACCACCATAAACAAGCTCAGAGGCTGAGGATAACAGATTGATAAATGTGGTGAGAGCGCTCTTACGGTAAGTAAATAGAAATTAAAAAAAATTGTTCACTTCAAAAATGTAATTTATGTATTTACCCCCACAGGATCCGAAAGTCTACGTGTCTACTATACTCGAGGTGCACAAGAAGTACAACGCGCTAGTGATGGTGGCTTTCAACAATGACAGCGGCTTCGTCGAAGCACTCGATAAGGCCTGCACTAGGTTTATTAACAGTAAGTGGCTTTGACTAACCCCTTTAGGGTTCCGTACGCAAAAGGTAAAAAAAAAACATTTATTTGGAGCACTCACTCACACAAAATAAACAAGAATTTTTAACACACAGACTGACAGAAGACTATGAAATAAATAAATAAATAATGCTGGACAGTTCACACAGATTTGCTTAGTTTGTGGGAACCAGATAACTGATATATACTACTTATATACTTTTTGTTTTGTAAATACATACATAGTATAGATAGAAACACCCAAACCCGAGATAAATATTTGCAGATCATACAAACATTTATCCCGCGGCGGGATCGAACCCGCAACCTTCTGCGTCCCAAGCGGGCTTACACCCACTGCACTATTAATAAATTACCAGAACCAATCAAGGAACTTAATGGAATTATATTTAAGAAAAAATTTACTATTTGCACGCCTGCATGCAGGTTGAATACATAATCCCATCAGAACTAGTTTAAGATCTTGACATTATTATGTACTGTATTCTGCAAATAAATTATTGATTTGATTTGATTTGATTAGACAAATATACAAAGCTTAAAAACTAACGGTTCCTAGATAAAACGGAACCCTATTACTAAAACTCCGCTGTCCGTCTGTCACCAAGCCACGATGATGTATTTATGTTGCCGCAATAACTAATACTAAGGGCTGGTTTCACCAAAAGTCAATCTAACAGCTGGTTAGTTAATCGCGGTTAGGGAATTTTCCTTCAAACTTCGTTGTTATTTCTGTTGCTATGGTTACGGCGCGAACTTTGCAATGGTTTTGGACGTTGATGCAACATATTTTTAATTTTCTACGATGTCAACTGTCAGTGAGCTATCCGGCCGCCGACCAGCGGTTAGATTTAGCGGCTTGTTAGTGAAGATTTCCTTTGGAAAGAACACAAAACATCGTAACGGTCTGTTAAAATCTTAATCCGTTGTTATTTGTCTTACTAAATTTGAACTAACGCTCTGTTAGCCAAAGTTTGGTGAAACCAGCCCTAAAAATAGAATAAAATAAATGATGACCGCCAGTGGCATTTTCATCTGAGCATTGCCGTACTTCAGACACGTTAAATTGTCGGCTATTTCGTTAAGGTGATGTAGGTCGCAAAACTCACGTTTTGACTGTACGTCAAGTCATTTTTAAGGCATAAAAACACCGATTTTTTTATATTTTTTTGATGACAATGAATAGTTTAGGATAATAATTTATTAGTTATGGGAGTCGAAACACGATTGACTTAATTTGACTCGATAGAAAAAAATCACAAAGTTACCTCTAAATCTTCATCATAAAGCAGTTTCATTTGATGGTTGTTTAAATTTTTAAGCCCTGACGGAGGCCTTAAGGCGGCCTAAAAACTCCGTCACCAGAGTTGGCCATTGATCCATACAAACTTTTCATTACTTTCTCATGTAATTTCTGAATTGTAAGTTTGTTAAAAAAATGTATATTTTTAGGTAATTCAGTGACAAAGGCCGCCAACTCCTCATCCAAGAGTCCGGAGCTACTCGCCAAGTATTGTGACCTGCTGCTGAAGAAGTCCAGCAAGAATCCCGAAGAGGCGGAACTAGAGGATACCCTCAGCCAAGTGGTAAGTTTTTGTACCCCATTTACCCTCTTTTAGGGGTAAATAAAAGGCTGAACATGAGAAAACCCACAGTTCCTTAGGGATAAGAGGCTGAACGAGAATCGTCGAGGATAATATACCCCCATTTACCCCGTTTGCCCCTGATTATCCAAGAGATCGGAGCAAGTTGCTGAACTTGAAGAAGCCAAGTGGTAAGATTAAATGTTTTTAGCCCCATTTGTTCCCTTTACCCCTGTCTACTCCTCATCCGGAGCTACTAGCCAAGTATTGTGACCTTCCGCTGATGAAGTCCAGCAAGAATCCATAAAAGGCTGAACTAGAGGATACACTCAGCCAAGTCATTAAATATCTTTTTACCCCCTTTTACTGTGTAAAGGGGAAATGGTAGAATGGGGTATCAAAGCTGGAAGGTATAGGAACTTTTTGACTGTTGATGTACTTGACTAAAAACTAGGTTCGTATACATAAAATACAAAATAAGTAAACATGAATGTGATTTTTAAAACAATCCCTAATAAGGGTAAAATACCCCAATTGTATCCTTATTAGAATAGAATAGAATGTATCTTTATTGAAAATTGCCTAATAACAACAATATACAAAATGAAATAAAGAGAAACAGAAAATATAAAACTTAGGTCTAACAATGGGCGGCCTTATCGCTGAAAGCGATTTCTTCCAGGCAACCTTTGGATGGACAGGACATATTAAAAGATGTCGACGGCTAGCTTAGGGAAAAAAAACGGTGTGTCAAGGTTTACAAGAGAACTTTTTACCGGTGATGAGTTAAGTTTGAAACTCTGTTCAGATACTGAAAATGCAAAATAAAAAAACTCTTGTTTTAAGATTTTTCAATGAACCCTTAAAACTCTGTGTTATGCGAGGGAAGCCGCGTGTATGCTAATTTATAGTAAACTAGCTGCGCTCCCGCGGTGTGACCCGCGGTCCCTCGGGATTTTTTCGGGATAAAAAGTAGCCTATGTCCTTCCCTGGGATACAACCTTTATCCATGCCAATTTTCAGCCTAATCTGTTCAGTGGTTTGGCCGTGAAAAGGTAACAAACAGACAGACAAGAGTTACTTTCACATTTATATTAGTATGGATATGGATAGTATGGATGTTTGCTCGGTGACCTCTATTAAATAGATTAAAATGTATATTAAAATTTATACTTTGTTCCCAGATGGTTGTGTTCATATACATTGAAGACAAGGACGTGTTCCAGAAGTTTTACAGCAAAATGCTGGCGAAACGGCTGGTGCAGCACATGTCTGCTAGCGACGATGCAGAGGTATGTTCAAAAACATTATTTTTTTAATAAATACTGATTATAAGACTATACAGGGTGAGTTTTTGAGAGTGCCCTGAGGGAAAATCTAAAAAGCTATAGTTATGAAAAAATATTGTTAGGAGTCACGGGCTCCATTCTGACTTCATTTTACTTGAGAAATGAATTCTTAACAAAATTTTCGATTCCGACGGGATTCAAACCTGCAACGATCAGACGATCCTCCTAAAGCCGGAGTCTTACCGCTCCGCCACGGAACCCTTAGTCGTCACAATCGAAATTTTTGATAAGCTCATATTTATCGGTTAAGCACCGGTCAGCGCCATCTACACGTTTCATTCAGTGAACTCATCGATTATTTTGATAAGACTTTTCATTTGTCAATGAAATATCCAAGTGTGATTTAACACTAAAAATTACAAAATTATTCTTTTTTTTTTGTTTTTTTTTCGCATTATGGGTTGCTCTATCTGATAACAAACAAATGCTCCAAAGTAACAATGGGTCTAATGTTGCTAGAAAAATAAAAATAAACCTACATTTTATAGTTTTCTTTCATACAAATGTATGGCGAATTTTTTTTTTGTTTTCTATTTTATAATGTTTGTGTTTTTCAGGCATCAATGATCTCAAAACTGAAGCAAGCCTGCGGCTTCGAATATACAAGCAAACTGCAGAGAATGTTCCAGGTGTGTACAATCTGTATCTACAAGGCACGGTAGACAATCGATCTTTGGAGATTTTAAGATGATAATAAAATAACAAAAATAAAAAAAATGTTTGTATGATCTGCAAATATTTATCTCGGGTGTTTCTAAAAACAGGGTCACGACTGTACCCCCAAGGCGCGGTAGACATTCTCTCAGATCTTTTATATTCCAGATCCTTTGAAGATGTCTAAGGGGGTAGTCAGAGGCATGTATATTTGATACATGCCCACATCTTGCAGAAGTTAGTATTCCATACGTGACAGGTTGCAAGCCCATCGCCGCCTATAAGAATACTAACTGGTTTCATCACGATGTTTTCCTTCATCGTTCAGAGCTCGTGTTAAAGCGCATATAAATTTTATGAAACCCAAAATCATGTTTCTATGTATTTACAAACAAAAAGTATTTATGTAGTAAATCAGTTATCTGGTTCCCATAGTACAAGCTTTGCTTAGTTTGGGGCTAGATGATGCTGTGTGAAATGTCCAGCATTAACTATTTCTTTGTTTCCAGGACATCGGCGTATCCAAAGACTTGAACGAGAACTTCCGTAAGCACATGGCGAACAGCTCGGAACAGCCCCTGCACATTGACTTCAGCATCCAGGTCCTCTCCTCAGGGTCCTGGCCCTTCCAGCAGTCTTCCTCCTTCCAGCTGCCTACAGAGGTGAGTAGGCAGTAAATAGATCATCATCATATAAATTAATCTATACTAATATTATAAAGAGGAGATGTTTGTTTGTTTAAATTGAATAGGCTCCGAAACTACTGGACCGATTTGAAAAATTCTTTCACCATTAGAATCTTACATTATTACTGATAAACATAGGCTATTTTTTATTCCGGGAAAGTGAGGTTTTCCCGAGGGACCGCGGGTAACACCGCGACGGACAGATAGTTTAAAATAATTATTTCGTGGTACAAAAAAGATACCACATCATTAAGTAAATGAAAAAAAACTAAGAGAACAAATTCTGATCTCAAATGGGCAACCCGAAGGGAGACGACGCCGCGGACGACCAAGGAAGCGCTGGAGAGACGACCTCGACTCCTTCGATAGTGGGTGGTGGGAGCTATCGAAGGAGAGAGATAGTTGGAAATAATTGGGGGAGACCTTTGCCCAGCAGTGGGACAGTATAGGTTGAATAAATAAATAAAAAAAGTTGCGCGATCTAGGATTCACATTGCGTCGGTTGGTTGCGAGCGCCACCTAACGGTGAAGCTCTGAAGTAGCTGGGTCACTGTCATTGTCAACTCTATTACGATGCCCTTATAGAGGTCGCCACAGCATATGTATATGTTATTTATATCATACTTGCTCAGTAACTAGGGATTACTATGGTGGAAAGTCTCCTTGTAAATTGGTGTTTGCAATTCAAGGCAACATTACGTCGCACTATGCTTGAATTGTAATGTTCACATTACAGTTCAAGCTATGCAAAACTCCTTGGTAAACAATCTCTTTTCTTAAAAAATGGTAAGAAAAGTTTTTACTGAAAAAACACTGAACATGGCGGCATTTAATTTCCATACATTTCAAACTATGCTAAAACTCCTTGGAACTCAGAGCCGTAAAAAAAAAGTTTGTGAAGTTTGTTCGTAAAGTGATTTAAGTTATTTACAACAATGTCAAGCACTTCATCAGATGATGAAACTTGACATTGGCAGAATTATACTTAATTGTGTAGAAAGCCATTAAATAAAAGAAGAAGAAGAAAAAGGAGGAGAGCCTGATTTTTGTTTGCTTGAAGCAGAACAATCTCTAAATTTGCTAATTATTCTAATTAAAATTTCATTTTGCATTACCAATGTTTTATTTACCTCGCAAGAATGATATAAAGTAGAATGCTTACCTCGGTTGCAAGTAGCTATTACACCCTCGAACTATATTCACCCTCGCTCGCTGCGCTCGCTCGTGTCACTAAATATCTCGGGTGCACGCGATCCATTAGCGCCCTATGCGAGCTGCGCTCGCACTGGCGCCAAATTGGATCTTGTTCTGTAATAGCTTACTTACGTCCCTTGTGTAACAATCTACTATTATATTACAGTTGGAGCGGTCAGTGCACAGATTCACGACCTTCTACTCATCGCAGCATTCCGGCCGCAAACTGAACTGGCTCTACAATATGAGCAAGGGCGAACTCGTCACCAACTGCTTTAAGAACAGGTACTAGCTAACTACTAACTAAGTAAAGAAAAAAACCGGCCAAGTGCCAGTCGGACTGGCGTACGATGGGTTCCATACCATCAGTACATAGTATAAAACAAAGTCGCTTTCTATGTCCCTATGTATGCTTTTATCTTTAAAACTACGCGACGGATTTTGATGCGGTTATTTTTAATAGATAGAGTGATTCAAGAGGAAGGTGTATATGTATAATATAGTGGAGAAATTTAGTATCAGCATTGCACCCGTGCGAAGCCGGGGCGGGTCGCTAGTTATCTATAAAAACAGTAAATCACGTTTGTTGTATGGGAGCCCCTTAAATATTTATTTTATTCTGTTTTTTATTTACAGAAACTAAGCTACTACAATATGTACATAAAATTACAAAATACAATAGAATCAGTCAAGCTATCTAAGGATCGTCGTAAAAATGATCTATAGATAGCTCAACTGATCCAGGTTTTTTAGTATTTGTTGTTATAGCGGCAACAGTTATACATCATCTGTGAAAATGTCAATTAATGAATGAATGAAAATTCTTTATTGCACACCATTAATAAAATTAAAACTAACAAAAACAAAAGAAAAATCTGATAAAAAATTCCAATGGGTGGCCTTATCGCTAAAAAGCGATCTCTTCCAGGCAACCTTTAGATGGAGAGGAACATCAGTGAAAAGAAGATTGGTCAGGTGCATAAGACAGATTATTGAATTTTAAAGCAATAAGACAGACTACTTACGTGCATAAAAACTTACATAAACCTAAAACTATTAAAAATAAAATACATACCTTACTCAATAATAATAAATATACCTAGTTATGTACATTCATAATGGATAACAAAAGATAATGGTACGGAATTTATAATAATTAGAAATTCCGTACCATTACGACAATTTTTATACAAACACCGTTTCAAGGTGACTAAAAATGATGTTTTCCCCCACCAGATACACACTCCAAGCCAGCACCTTCCAGATGGCAGTACTTCTACAGTACAACGACAATGTCTCCTGGACAGTGAGACAGTTGGAGACTCACACCGGGATCAAAGGGGACTTCCTTATACAGGTAAGGGCGAGCTAAGCGAGCAGTATCGTACGAGCGAAGTGAGCTGTTTCTGTGGTATTTTAAGCGCGTTATAATAATCAAGTTTTAATTTCCTGAATCGAAAACAGTACAATAAGACCAGGGGCCGTATCGCGTTCCTTTTTTCATTCGTTTGATGAATATTCAGATGCACACGATTTCTAACTTCAAGGGCCAATTATTCAAACGTTAAAACACGGTCCTAACCTAGGACCAAATATTCCAAACCAAAAAATTGGTCCTTGAAGTCATGAATCGTGTGCATCTATTTAGTGCTAGGAAGCCATGCCGCTATCAAGCTGCCCCACTAGGAGAAGCCTTTTGTAGTGAGATATGATCCTCGCAATTTTAATAAACTAACTTTATTCTCAGGTGCTGCAAATCCTGTTGAAAGCTAAGCTGCTGGTGTGCCAAGACGATGAATCTGAACTCACAGACGCCTCAGTTGTAGAACTCTTCGTATGCTATAAGAAGTGAGTATTCAACATAAAATAGATCATTTTTATGAAGAAATGAAAAGTCTTATCAAAATTTTCGATTGCGGCGTTAAGCCTGGCCGTGGGAAGGCACTCCGGCTTTAGGAGGATGTCTGATCGAAATTTTTGATCTTTTTATTTCAGAATTAAATATCTAAGTGTCGTTTAACACTTAAAAGGTAAAAATAATTATGATTTATTGATATAGTGTGTTTCATAATATACCTACAGTCGACATAAACTCTCACGTTGACCTGCGGTCACAAAGTGGGTGACCGCTAATGTTATCAATGGAGCGCTTCCTTCAAATGACACGGTCGGTCCCGGTTATTTTATCCAATTTTGTAGTTCTAAATCGTTATTTATGTCAGAATCTGTGAAAGTTACAACCTTCGTATTTAGGGAAATTATACTTCGAACTTTTAACTTGGTTAACGTGTTTTAAAAACATGATTTTTGAAAGTTTTCTGCATAAAATATTTTTTTGAAAAATACAATGTTTTAATGCCTCTGACTACCCCCTTAGACATCTTCAAAGGATCTGGAATATAAAGATCTGAGAGAATGTCTACCGCGCCTTGGGGATACAGTCGTGACCCTGTTTTTTTTTTACGTTTTACAATGTTTTACACAGATATTACTATTTATCTCAGGAACAAGACAATTTTTTGTTGGGGTTTTTGGTTTTTTAAAAAACCTACAAGTATTTCTTTTGTTGTGTCTTGCTATTGTAATTAGTTAAAAGTTGTTTTTGCGCTGTAAATGACGTTGCGTAGTAGCTCTGTACTCCTCACACGCCGAACAAATCACACTCGCTGTCCCGCTTCCAAAATGGCGGCTTCACACTCTGAAGTCGCTAAGCTATGACGGAGGCTTTAAGCCTAGAAACTCCGTCACAGATTTCACCACTTCTTCTTCTGCGTGTCGACGCCCACTCCGTTAAATAGATTTTGAGTAAAAGGTGGCCACCTCAACTGCGTTATCTGTGGCTGCGTTGAGGTCTTCCTGTGTGCAGGTGTTAGGGCACAAGGGGAACACCAGTAGGCGCGGCATAGATTGTGCTGGAGCACCGCATTCACATTGTGTTAAGCCGGAGTCTCTAAAATCCCCATGCACACAATGTTTACCCTACTGTTACACCCAGCAAAAGAATATGGCAACCCGCCTGCCAGGTCAGCCGAGCCAAGCCAGCTACGCCATTCCCCATCACTGTTACAGCCAGCCAGCCCGACATCAGTGGAGGGGGATCGCCAATAAAATGCCATGCGCGCGATATTTCACCCTCTTTCGCTGCGATTAATTATAAGAAATATATCTTAAGAAAAGTGTACCTGTGTACCTGTAGAAAAGTGATTAAAATAACAGTTAAAAGTATATTATTTTATTATTTAAGTCCCTTCTGTTTCACTACATACATTCAGCACTAATTAATACGAACATACTTTTTTAGCAAAAAGCTCCGCGTGAACATCAATATGCCGCTGAAGACTGAGCTGAAGGTAGAACAGGAGGCCACGCATAAGCATATTGAAGAGGACCGCAAGATGCTCATACAGGTATAACCAAACTTATACCATAAATATTATATTTTATTTAAAAATTACCCCTTGTGGCGACCTCTAACCGCGATCGCCTGAACTACAAGGACATCGTAACAGAGTTGCTAGCTACTGCAGAGCTTCACCACTTCATCACTAGATAGCGCTAGCGCGCTTCCAACGGAAAAATTCAAATTCTAGAACGCGCAAGTGACATTATCTTCGCAAATTAACATTTATAGAACTATCCGACAGTATCTGTTGGCTGAAAGGCCCTAAGGTATGTGGACCAGTTGGAGTCGACCTTAGCACGGGTAGTAAGCTCTTTCCCATAGATTAGTAGAATAACACCTACCCCCAAATGGGTGATCATCATCATCACCCAAACCCCTAAAGATTATGAGCGTGAACCCTGATTGTGAAATTATGAGCGGCCAACCCGTCTTACTTTTCATACAAACTCGTAGGTGATTATGGCGTTGTAACAGATATTTCTTTGAAACTTTTAAACTATATTTTGTGCACTATATCTAGGTTTCTATCAAAACTAATCAAATCAAATCGTTTATTTCGTTAACTTAATCTATACAATGACATAAATGCTTTGGAAACCCCCTTTTAAGTAAATATATACCTGTGTTAGGGGGTTCCGCTCTTCCCTTAGTGAATTAAGTTAAGAATTAAGTAAGATTTATCAATATAAACGTTCTAATATAATCTAAAAAGTTTCTTATTATGCTATTGTGTGCATGCAAATATATACAAGTGAGTGAGTGTGTTTGTATGAGTGTGTGTGTGTGAGTGTGTGAGAGTGTAAAACTAAAAATCTAAATTTAGAGAAACAAATTCAGTATGTATATGTGATACATGCCCACATCTCCCTGTATATTTATAGATATGTTTTGTTGCAGGCGGCCATAGTCCGGATAATGAAGACCCGGAAGACGCTGAAGCATCAGCACCTGGTGGTGGAAGTGCTGAACCAGCTCTCATCACGGTTCAAGCCGAGAGTTCCCGTCATCAAAGTAAGTACAATATACAAAATTACAGATATATTTATTCAAAAATATAATAACCAATCAACCTAAAACTAAATCTTAACCAACACTTATAATTTTTATCAAGAGATCTACACCAAGGTACTCTAACAGCAATTCAACCCAAAAATACAAAGTTCCTAGCACAACAAGACTACCGTCGTGTCTGAAAGCCAAACGCAAAGTGAGTGCGCGCCGTCCCGCTCGCTCCTTTTTATGCACCGGCTCACGTGGGCGTTGTGACGTCACCAGAAAGTCGCTAAAACAACTATTTTTTTCAGATTTTGATACAAAAATAAAAATATTTAAATAGAACGCTCTAAATAAATGTTACGAAGTCTATGCGAAACAAAAGAAAGCGATAGTACAAAGTGAAGGGTGCGGGGTTAGGACGGCGGGGGCCGAAATGTGTTCGATATGAGAACGAAATCTTGAATGTTTGTATTTGGTAAATGTATTATGATTTATAAATACTTAATAAAATAATGTTGTCCACAGAAATGCATCGACATTCTGATCGAGAAGGAGTACCTAGAGCGTACCGAGGGAGAAAAGGACACGTACAGCTATTTAGCGTGATTACTCAACTTCGAATAAATATAATATTGTACACTGGATAATAGTTTTATTCATTCACTAGCTTCTGCGCGCGGCTTCGCCCGCGTGGTACCAACATTTTGAATAGCCTATATGCTATTCCAGATCACTATCTACGCCTATTCCAAGTTTTATCCAAATCGGTTCACTGGTTTAAGCGTGATTGTTACACAAACATACTCACAAATTTTCAGATTTATTATATGATTAGGATAGGATGGTAGGATAATTATTATTTTTAAAACCGGGTATTTATCACGTACCTATATTTATTATTTCTTTTTAATAATAATTAGGATGGTAGGATTCGTCGTGTTAATGTACTCATATTAAGTTAGCTTGCTCCAAAATGAAGCCACCACTATGACCCTATCTGAAGCCGCAATAAGGTCTTCCTGGGTGCAGCTGGTTGGGCACAAAGGGCAGGTAAGGAGATGCGACATATTTTGTGTTGGGGCTCCGCACTCACACTGGATTTGGGATGGATCCCCTATGCCCCATTTGGCTAAATTACTTTTGCATCGACCAACCTGTGCGCGAAGTCTATTGAGCGACTTCCAGATTGGCCAATGCAGTTTATGGCCGGCGGGGAATACTTTTATATCACTAGCTATCCGTCGCGGTGTTACCCGCGATCCGATGAAAAACACTTTCCCGGGATAAAATATAGCCTATGTTCATCAGGGATAATGTAGAATTCTAATGGTGAAAGAATTTTTCAAATCGGTCCAGTAGTTACGGAGCCTATTCAATTCAAACAAACAAACAAATCTTTCCTCTTTATAATATTAGTATACTTAGAATGTGCCCGCGACTTTGGTCGAGGAGAAGGCGGTACTAGGCACAACCAATCTTTAGCTCTCTGAAGTTAGGTGCACTAAACGATTGCGCAGGTTTGGTAGAGTAGGCGAGATAGCACGATGCAACAAACTAAGCGAGTGAGCGAGACTATACAACACTGTCTTTGTCTTATATGGGTCATCAAAAATGGGTTCTGCGCAGCTACTTCGGAGGAATAAAGATTGGTTGTGAGTATTGTATACATTAGTTTTTCCGTCATAAATCCTGATATTGAAATTCCGGGATAAAAGTCGCTGTGTGTATCTTCCAGTGAAAGTGCCATTGAAATCGGTTCAGCCGTTTCACAGACAACAATTTTGTTTTGACAACTTTTTGCACTTGAGAAAACAGTTATTTTGAAATTACAAACGGACCCTTTTATTTTATTTCTACTTCTGTAAGGCTCAATGCATAGGCGGATCCAGGGGGGATATTTTTCCCCCCTGGATCCGCCTGACGATATTTTTGTGTACCTACTAACTGCGAAATATTAATAAATTGTGAAATTTTTGTCAGTTTTTGTTTCTGGTGCCCCCCCGCCCCCCAGAAAAAAATCCTGGATCCGCCCATGGCTCAATGCACATTGAATTGGCAAGCGACGCGTCAATTTGATTATAGGAAAAAGCCACGAACAAAAGTACTAGGATACGTAGGTACCTACTACGAGTACATACCTACCAATAAAACAGAAAGCCATTATTAGATGTTATTAAAATACAATAAAATTTCATTCGTCATCTATCAGTCCTTTCGTCATACTGTTCCATAAAACTAAGGTCATTCCATTCATCCTAAACTACTTACTTCTTAAATATAGTACGTCAAAGACAGGTGGGTTTTTTGCTGTCTGTATCTTTCAAACAGAAAAGTAACGGAAAGATTCCGGCTACCAAAAAACAAACTGTCACCCGCTCATTCAATAATAATAACGCAACCGGACTTACAGAAGTTATGTAAAGGAATTTCACCAAACAACAGCATCATTTTGGTCACTTGAGCGAATGTCTCGCTCGGAACAATACTTTCGATTGGCGAAAAAATCAGATCGACTTTCCACTGTTTACCGCGTTCAATTCGATTGTTTAATTTTTAATTCATCAACCTCTTTACATTTCGAGCGATCTTAATATTTGAATTTGGAACAGATAAAAGTTTACTCACAGCTTTTTCGAAATAAGAACGTTCTGATTGAAATGAAAATTCAAATTTAGAATAATAGTTCGTCGCGATTCGTGTACAGGTTGTTTCAAAATGAGAAGCAAAATTATTTTCTCGGCAAAAGTGATCATTTTACTTCATCTATTAAAAATCGATGTGAGATGTGATTTAGAAAATGTGATTTCTGATGCGGAATTAAGAACTACCGTGAAAACAAAGTTTTTGAATCAGAAGTTCGAAGAAATAACAGTTCTGGACGATAAAGGGCAAATAAAGACGTTGAAGATAAAATCTGTGAAACCCAAATTGAAGAAAGTGACAAGTGATAAAACGCCAAACCAAGTGGAAATACCAGTGATTGTGAACGACAAGGGTGGGACGAAACATCGGAATAAATCTAAGTTCTTCGATGAGCTGGAGGAGCGTAAGTAAACTATTCAACTATTTTTTTTTATATTTTAGAATTTTAGATAAATTTAATCATTTTAGAATATAACCTGAAGTTTGTATGAATTTAGTTATGTCTACGAATTGTGTGCTGTTTTTTTTGTTTACATAGTAGGTACCTACGTTAATGATCATTGAAAGAAAGAAAGAAATAAAATACATTTATTCAACTAATCAACTAAGTAGGTAAGAAAATAAAACAATAATAAATTTAAAAAAAAACACAAATGAAAAATGATTGTTGAAAAGGCAACTACTCAGCAAAATGCCTAGATCCAGGGATCAGGCGCAGTTTTTCAGTGTCGCCTTAGAGGGAGGGGAGAGGGGAAAGGGGACGGTGTGTGTAATATGCTGTAACTGTAATGTCCCGGTAACACAAGTCTCTTGAGAGCCAATTGTACAATCATACAAAGAAATCACAGTAATCAAAAAATCTTTTTCCCTAAGCAAAACAAAAAAGAAAAAAATTCAACAGGTAACTAATTAGGGGGGTCGCACAGTCCAGCCGTACGCGCAGAACTGATAATAGAGAAAATGCTGCTGACGTAAGCGAGCCGCATTTTCTGACGTCATCAGCGTTTTTTGTATAGAAAAATGACTGCGGCGCGGACACTGCGATCAGGTTAAAAGATTCACACTTAGGTACGTACTTTAGTGACGAAGGTACTAATATCTTCTACATGGCTGTGAAAACGTCACATGTAATCATAAAAGCAAGCATCGATCATTGCGTAATAAGATAATTCGCCTTACGTCAGTTTGAAGGTTGAAGCAGGAGAAAGCAAATTGTAGTGCAGCATAAGGGCGTGTTTCAAAGTATAAATTACAGGTTTGTATTTGATGGTCGATAGTACTTATTTATTGGCGATATGATCACAGTTATCGAAGTGAATCTATAAGCGCGTTTGGCAGTTTTGAGATGAGAAAAAAATCTTGGATTCACATTTGCGAGACACGTTTCTGCTCACCAACACCGGCCCCTTGATTACGAATCTTGCGATCGTAATCTCGCAGTCACCGCTGTCTTTGTGCCAAACAGACGTAGATATGCGTGAAGGAACCAATCCCAATCACAATACGAAAATGACAACTGAAGTCCAAGCTAGGATTCAAATGTCAAAATGAAGCCGATGTCCATTGTCAGTTATGTTACACAATATCTCACACAATAATAGCCCCTCAATTATTTTAGTAGGTGTTCGAATCGAAATGACTATCATTTTTTTCAATACAACATTCAAATTGTTTAACCTGATTGCACACTTGTCCGCACCGTACGCGCCGCAGTCCTTTTAATTAACTGTTTGTATGTTTGTCCGGGTCAAATCTTGCAAGCTGAATTTGACCCACTTCCCGGTGTCCGATTGAGCTGAATTTTGGTACACTTATGAGTTTCATGCTTCATGACGCGCTCCACGATGCCAAAGACAGGAACAGGTGGTGCGACATAGTCAAGAAAAGTACTACGCCATGTTCAGGGGATCGCGACCCTCAGCAATGAGGATAACGACGCGAGGAGGGGGATGAGTCCTCGGTTACAATGCCATAATATGGTAACAGCGAGCTGATCTGATGATGGAGTCATGAGCTGTTCCACGGAACTACTAAGAAAATATACCGATTGAGTTGATCTGATGATGGAAAACAGAACTCCTCAGATAATAGGTTGATTAAGTTGAAACTCACTACATCGGTCAAGTTTCATCTACTATTTGAAAATGATGACTGCGAGCTGATCCGATGATGGAGAACGGAACTCCTCAAATAATAGGTTGATTGGGTCTGGGTGTTTCTATATATAATATGTATGTATTTACAAACAAAAAGTATATAAGTAATATATCAGTCATCTTAGTACCCATAATATAAGCTCTGCTTACTTTGGGGCTAGATGATGATGTGTGAATAGTCCAGCATTAGGTATTTATTTATTTATTTATTGAAATGAAATTTTGTACTTACATCGGTGAGTTCAATCAGCTCACGGTAATCCATTATACACATTCTATTCTATTCTATTAAAAGCTTGTACTTGTTGATTTTTTTTCAAAAAATCTTATTTCTATACAAAAAAGGCTGATAACGTCTGAAAATGCAGCACATGCTGAGTGGTGACCTATTTTGTGCTTAGTTATGTTAGTTCGTAAATATTGTAAACCTTTTTTTTTGCACAAAATAAATGACTTCTATTCTATTCTATTCTAAAATGCGGCTCGCTTCTGACGTCAGCAGCATTTTCTATATTAAATTGATAGTTTGGCGCGTTCGGCTCGGCTTGACTGTGCGACCCTTAGGTTCGCAAAACTGTCTAAAGGACTTTAAAACAATGTTTTTTTTTTAGTTTTAGACATGTTTCAAAGAAACATTTACTATTTATGACCTACACAATCGTTATCTAAATAGAAATAGTGCTAGTTTCATTTTTCAGAACATCCAGGTTCGATTCCCGAGCTGAGTACAAGTTATTTAAATGTGTTAATGCAAATTTCCTTGTTACTAAACTTGATGACATGGTTCCATCGAGTTAGCAAGGTTCCTAAGCACAGATCTTCGTATGTCTAGTTTCAGACCCTCTCATACTGACCGATCTAAATTTAACATCCTGTATATCTGAGTAAATGTCTCCTATAGGGATACTGACGTGATCCTGTCTGTTTGTTTTTGTTTTTATTTATCAAGAGGTCTGCTAGAACACGACCTTACAAAGACTAATAAACCGTGATTATGTTAGACCTCACTTTCACCGGAACGTTCCTGACGTAACGTTACAAAATACAGGTTTACGCATCACGACTAACGTTGCGTAATCCAAAACATTGGATCATTGGCTATCAAGCAAACGAAATGCCTTAGTACTACCTACACCTTAGTTATTCAAGTGTAGCGTGTGATGCCAGGCAAAGTAGGTACTCTGTTGACGCGTTAGCTTGAACCGTTGAGAGAGGCGCTGTTATCGCAGAAAAATATTTTGTACTCTATATACCGCTAAATCCTCTTTTGGCCACCGGTCCAGATAAGTTTGTAGCACTATAAGTAAAGGCCAAGCTGAAGTGGCAGTGGGCGCGGCACATAGCTCGTAGAACTGACGGCCGTTGGGGCAGAAAAGTCCTCGAGTGGAGGCCACGCACCGGAAATCGCAGCAGAGGACGGCCCCCCACGAGATGGAAAGACGATCTTGTAAAGGTTGCTGGGAGCCGTTGGGTGCAGGCTGCACAAGATCGATCGCTGTGAAAATCGATGGGGGAGGCCTATGTTCAGCAGTGGACGCTAGATGGCTGAGATGATGATGATGAAGTAACGGCCTAATACTCGTACATCCACAGCAACAAACATTTGCAATTCGAAAACTAGAATTAAAACGCGGATACTATAATAAGCATCAATATGCAATTTTATTGCAAAAATATGCAAATACCGTCCTAATCCACAAATCTAGATCGCGGAGTCACTGCCATGTTCTAAATATAAAAATTAAAAAGTAAATCCGGAGGCAGCTTTCCCGCGCTCTCGCCTCTCTCTGGCGCCGCCAGGGGCGCTCAACATTCTGCCCTTCGAATTGTTCGCTAGCAATTGCCCTTGGCTTAGATTGCTTTCATCCAAATTCAGTCGATTCTCTGTAAAGAGGTAGGTAACATGCGTATTAATTAACAGACAAACTTTAGCATTTTTATTGTTAGGCCACTGATGTTTTGTCTATTGAGAACATACGTAATCTACGTAGAAATAATCAATGTCATCTGGAAATGATCTCACATAAAAAGACGATAAACTAAGTATACTTAATGTTTATTTGAGTTTAGGCATAACTATTAGGTAATCAAATATACCTAGCATACATTTGAGTAGACATTTTGAACATCTGTTAGATTCAATATCAGACAGCAATTTGTATGATTGTCTGTACAATGTAAGTAATGAAAGTAAAATGTTTTGCTCCCCACATGCCTGGCAGAATGTCTTTGGACATGTGAAGCACAGTACCGCGTTGCTGTTAAAAACAAAAGCACGCGTGAAAAAAAACACGTTCGAAAAATAAATCGATCTAAATTCAAATTATTGTAATTGAGTGCTACGAAAAGTAGGTTTTCAGTTACCAAATTTATGATTTTTTATAAAATTCATTATTAGGTAAGTGATCTATCCTAAAGTGTGCGTGACAAGTTACAAGTGATTTTAAAATATCTAAATTTATTAACTGCATTATGTCATTCATGATTCGCTTTCCTTATGTCATTACTTTTAAGTAGAGTAATTCAATAAACCTACGGGTTGGTTTTCATTCTAACTAGAATATATAAAAATGTACCCAGTTTTAGGACTCACGGTTTTCGAGTTATAAAGTTTATAAATATTAGTGCTTTCATTCTTTTTGATGCCAAGATCAGATATCTAATCTCAATCTAAATGATAATTGTACTATAAAATGCCAACTGCCATTTGCGTGCCAAGGTAATAGATTTTTTTAAACAATGCCTATTATGCAAAATCTATTTTCCAATTTTATTCTATCAAAAACACTAAGCAATAGCAACAATACGAGCGCTTAGATCGTGTTTGACTCAATAAAAATTACAGACGTCAATGTCAAAATGAGAACTATTTATTTTGACTTAGTAGTGCTATCCATGACCAATAATTCAATCAAGGAAGCACAGAAGCACTCAGTTGTTTATTTAGCATCTCTCATTCTGTTGCATCACAGACATCAGAAATCTTGCATGCATTACTTTTCTTTGCCCAGAAAATAAATCGATATTTGGCGCCCTAATTACTCTTATCTTACTTAGGTAGGAGGTGTATGGCCATTGTTTACATGATACATAGATATTTAGGGACTATCCCTTAGGTTACCCATAAGTAACAACATAACCGAGCCATTAAAAGTTATAAGTTGAAATTAATCTCAAACATACGTCTGAAAATTAGGAGAAGTTCCTAGTTATCAATAACTACTATGAGAAATGAAATGAAAATAATAATAATACTTAAATTTATTTATTTTCTCTCACAAACAAAATTACACTAAAGATTATAAAAAATACCCTAGTTTATCTTGTCATTTAGACAAGATAAACTTCTGTAGATTTTCAGAACATTTCATAATCATATCCCATTGTGTACGTCACATCCGGTTCGCGTTGCAAAAGTTCTTAAAGTCGCCTTGCATACAAAACATCTTGCGCATTCGCAATCATCTTCGGTTACGATCTGTTTATTCTGAATGGTGACATGTTTCGTTTCGACCTTAATTTTTTAAATTCGTTGAAAGAAATTGCTGCAATATTTATGTAGATTTGATTGTCATGCCATTGTGTAGGGCTTGTGTGTATGACTGCTTGTAGAGTGCTGTTCTACTGAGTAAATTCAATTTGTTGATTCAAGTACATGGTCTTCTAAATTTAAAAGTAAATGTTTTGACTTTGGATAAGGAAATGCATTTGCTCTTGTTTATCTTTCAACATTTCAAAAGACTTGTAATGGAGAACTGACTGATGAATACGTAAAATGTTTTATTTACGATGTCGAGTGATTCAAAGTATTCAACTTCGCTTGCTATGATAATAAATTGAGAAAGTAGGCAGATATATTTATATCTTGAATCTGTAATTACTATAATTATTAAGTATCACAACAATCAAAGCGTGTCCAAACAAAAAAGTAATCTTTACTTATAATAAAAATTTAATGCTTTTCATTTCTGAACGAAACGAAATGGAATGCAACCAATTTCTAATTTGGAAAATTAAAAAGAAGTACTAAATAAGCAAAACTGAGAAACACCGTTCTTTCTTAATTAAGTAAATCGGTTTTACTCGATGAATCATTACTTTCGTAACAGCAATTTTGTAATGCAATCAATTATGGCGCGAACCGAATTTGAGTTTCACTGCGCGCGAAAACGAAAGTGAAAATGGCGGGAAAGATTGCCTGTCAAACTGTTACGTTCCGATCCACTCTCAGTTTCATTCACTTTTCCTCTTTATTAAACAATTTATTTAATCGATATGTTAAATCGATTAAATAAAATAAATATAATTTAAGTGACTTGCACGTATTTAAGTAACTCTCTCATCTAAAATATAATCACTTTATTGGCTATAAATAAAATTTATTATGACTGTTTTAATAACCATAATGGCATCTTAATAATTATACGAAATGAATACTAAAATATGACATCATAAATTATGGAAGGTAGGTAAAAGAGTAATTTTTGAATAGGTTTATAAATTATTTAAAATTATAAACAATGCATATTAAAATATATTTAACTTTATAAAAAAACAACGTATCAGAGTGTGTATACCTACAGTCATAATCTCATTATCTACTTTAGTGTCGTGAGAGTAATTCGTCCTCATTCCCGACACACAAAAACTCGGAAGTACAATCAAAAACGAATTAGCCACAGATTTGATGCACTGCTTCCTGCAAAGCGAGATATTAACCTTAGCCGATGTCATTAGCAAAGAAAGCAGACCTGACAATTTGAGCAAATTACTGACCACATAGACAACAATCAAGAATGCACTGTACCACCTTACAATAAAAATCAAATTCGCATCTCTTACGTCACACAAGCCTTAAGTTCGACTCATAGCTCCATCGAAAAAAATCAAAGTAATTTAAACGCTACACCCGCTAATTTAAGGTACAGAACTGGTACAGCGCTGTTTACGACTTAGGCTGTTATTTGTGTCCAGGTTTTGGAAAGCTGTAGCGAAAGTCAGGCTTCGAGTGTGACTGCAACATCTTGATACTTTAGTGCGTCATAAGCCTTATAAAGTGCCAAGACCAGTTATGTAATGTGGAATTTTAGAGCTGGTTTGGTTTTACGTCCTGTAGTTATCAAATACGGATGTCTGTTTGAAATGAAATTTATTTGTGAAATTTTTTTACAATGTGTACTTACAAGTGAACGCTGAGAATTGCAGTAGTAAAAACTGTGTCGCAATTATCAGCGCCCGACCTTAGGACTAAGAGGGTACAAACATTTTCTAGTAAATAGGAGTTTATATAAATAATAATAATACTAGTAACTTGAGGAATATTTTAGTTAACATAATTTTGTCTAAAATTAAACGACTTTAACGAATGGAAACAAGGTTCGCACAATCTTGATGGACGCACTTAGTATTTATGGTTCAAATAAAATTTTTAGTTGTAAATAGTGCTTTAAAATCTATCAGATGAATATAAATTCTACAACTTACAATGAAACAAAATTATATTATATAATACTTATGGTGTTCTAGCTTGATATATTAACTTATTTAAGATTGGCTGATTGCATTCTAGGAAATACGGTGCTATGCCTGGGATTGAATTCTACAAGCAGCCAAAACTGCCAGTCATTGCATTCAATTCAACATAATTTACATTTTTATATTTATAAAAGATCAAAACCGTTTGTCGTTCATTTCGTCCACTTAGTAAAATTATCAGCTTTCCGAAATTGACTACTAAATTGAGATCAAAATGGTACTACGGGAAAAAAACCTTCCATGAACCTTTTAACTTGTCACGCACACTCTAAATATTTTGTTTGACGAAGTCCAGTTCTATATTCAAAATAATTTAAGTAATAAGAACTTATGTACTTACCTACTAAAATGTTATGTTTGCAATGTAATTAGCCCATTTAAAACTTACTTTCTCCTTAGCCTCAATACATAACACAGTTTTTATTCATTTTGCAGCTGTTACTGTAATACCCAATTACCTAACCTATGAGTCATAGATTCATTTAGAAAATGTAAACACCAACCAAAGTAAAAAGGAACGTCTTACAGCGCGGTCGTGCAAGCAACAAAGCCGCGCCAAAATAAAAAAAATGAACTGTCAAAGATAAAAAACTGTCATAAAAAGAATGTGTCAAAAGTGAACGCAGAAAGTGAAATGTGTGTAAGCGAGAACAAACTAAATGTGGCGGCAAAAATCAGGAACAATTTCAAAAATCGAAGAAGAACTGACATGTTTTTTCGCGTGTCCATATTTTTGTTGTTTTGTTTTTATAATTGCGTTTCGTGCTCTGAAAGTAATGACGTATTGACGTTACAAGATGGCTTGGAGATTACTGATGATGAAGAGGCTACAGATAGACGTAGACCTGTGAATACACAAGAGAAGGATATTTTGCTTCTGGATGCTCTGGGCAGGAGGAAAGGATCTTATCATAATTCATACAGCACTTCACAGGAAGATGACTCGATTATGAATTTGTTGGGGAAAAGTGAGTATTTCATTCATTCATCATTCACTCTTAACTTCCGACGCTAAAATAGGTGTGCTATTTAAATTTTTTTTAATTAAATAGGTCAGCATTTGACCTCACTCTGCCTGATGTTAAGCAGTAGTGAGGTGTAAGATGGAGCATGCTTACCTAGAAGGAACCTATTTACTCTTGATTTGATATTGTACTTTTCTACATTTTCTTTTCTACCTATACCTATATGTAGGTACAGTTCGTACCTACGCACAACCAATCTTTAGCTCTCTGAAGTTAGGTGCTCTAAACAATTGCGCAGGTTTGGTAGAGTAGGCGAGATAGGATGCAACAAACTAAGCGAGTGAGCGAGGCAGATAGACAACACTGTGTTCGTCTTTTAGGCGTCATCAAAAATGGGTTCTACGCAGCTACTTCAGAGAGCTAGAGATTGGTTGTGCGCACTGTACTTGCTTAGTTAAGTAATTTTTTTACGTAGTCGAAAACTATTTAGAAAATCCGTCTATCCCGTTATTTATAATTAGTCTAATTAATTATGAGTAATGATTAAATACGTACCTACAAGTGAATTTGGCGAAATGGAATTTCCTGTGTTTTCTGACCTTCTTTATCGTTGGTAATTAGGTACAGTCAGCATGAGAAACTTACAACTATATTAAAATCTAGTAATCTAATGTAGCTGCGTCACGGTGTGACCCGCGGTTCCTCGGGATTATTTCATTTTTTTCTGGATAAAAAGTAACTAATGTCCTTCCCTGGGATACAACCTTTTTACATGCTAAATTTCAGCCTAATCTATTCGGTTTGGGCGTAAAAAGGTTACAAACAGATAGAGCTGTAATCAGTTTAAAAAAAAAGCAAATTTTATAGAGATTAAAGCATTATTTTTTCGAGACTGTTCGGTACATTAGGCATACTTTTGGCATCGTTATCTACTGCGCGCGGCTTCGCCCGCGTGGTACCAACATTTTGAATAGCCTATATATGATCCCAGGTTACTATCTACGCCTATTCCAAGTTTCATCCAAATCGGTTCACTGGTTTAGGCGTGATTGAAACACGCGTACTCACTCACACAGTTTAGGCTGTATTATATTAGGCAGTAGTATTGTAACTTCAATTGAAACGATTACTTTTTCGAAACAAATTCTCGCCTCTTGTACAAAATGTTACCGACATTGTAAACGGTGATAAAAAACAAATCATCTTTGTAAGTGTAATAAATTATGTAATTTACACAAATCGAATCTAGTCATTACATAAATCTTTATGATTCACGATGTGGACTCGATAGGGCTGTCACGCTATGATAATAAATTAAAATAATAATGCTGGACAATTTCACACAGCATCATCGAGCCCCAAACTAAGCCAAGCTTGTACTATGGGAATTAGACCCCACGAATACGCTAGTTCTTGGTGTCATTATGAACTTCTTGACATAAAGTTATGTCATGCTTAAACTGATTTGTATGGTTATTCATAAGTAATGCATGACATAACTTTATGCTAAGTTTATTAGGGCCTAAGTCTTCTTCTTCTTCTATTAAATGGCAACTACATAATATTAGTATACTTCTGCCAATGTCAAGTTATAATGTATTTCATGTCAGCAAGTCCTGTCAATTTGGTTTGCACAAAACATGGCGGCTTGTTTCTTCAAAAATCTAACAAAAATGAGAAATCTTCTTCAAATCTCCCCCATTTTATTTGCCAAATCTCCTACCAAGTATCCAAGGCTTCATTAGTAAAATGCCACCGAAATTACATAATAAAACATTAGAAAAAGAAAATAAAATAACAGAGCTACTAGTTTTTCCAAAAATGCCGAAATAAGTCCGCCCAAGTCTGGGGCCTTAGCCAAAAAACAAGTAGACATTGAAATGGAAATGGACATAGACAGATAAGGACTATAACTCACGTGCGGCGCATGACATTATTTAACGCGTTTTGTATGGCACTGCATACATTTTATGCCAAATATCGCGGCATGTGAGTTCCTGGCTTTATCAAACGTCGGATTGACACATCGAGGATGGAAAGTTGCCACAGAATTCATTATAGTAGCAAAGTTACCATTGACATTCCGGGTTGATCATTCCACCGCACAATTAGAAGACGCTTCTAGGATAGACAGATTGTCTATAGACCACGTACACTCTAGACGATCACCCACTGTTGCGATGATGCGGCATGCCTCACGTGCCGTCATGCATGAACGTCTGGGGCCAGCTTATGGTCCGCAGAGTACAAAGAGTATACGTATTTAAAATAGCGTCTTAAGGTGGGTACACACTAGAGAATTTTATCGAGCATTTACAAATGTAACGTTTTTACAAATAATAAAAATAAACAATAAATGATGCTGGATTATTAAAAAAAATAAAATTATATAGCATGTGCTACGGGTATACTACGTAAATATTTTTTGTGACTGTTACACTACTTAAATATTTTTTGTTTGTAAATGCTTAGGCACATTATATCACCACCTTTACCTATTTTCATAGAGAAAAATCTCACTTCTTACTAATATTATAAATGCGAAAGTCTGTGTGTGCGAATGTTTGTCTTCACGTATCTCCATGACGACTTAGCCGATTGTGATGAAATTTAGAATGTAGATTGTTTACATACTGGAATAAGATATAGGCATATAACATTTTCGAAAATCCACCCTTAAGGGCGTTATACAGGCTGTTAAAGTTTGTATGGAAAAAAAATATTCCTTGGTCCGATTTACTCCAAACTCGGTAAAAATAAACTTAAAAGTAAATAATGAAACCCGTGTTTTTTATTTTTTCAAAACATCCCTTAGGGGTGGTGTGGGGCAGTTTCAAAGTCGTAAGGTTCGAAAGTCTGTATGTGCAAATGTTTGTCTTCACGTATCTCCATGACGACTTAACCGATTGTGATGAAATTTGAAATGTAGATTGTTTGTGTTAGATTTTCTGGGTTAGATTTTCCCGCCCTCTATCTACTATGGGATTCTTGAGAGAAACATAACGCAATAATAGTTAATCATATTATGTATTTTTAAAGTCAAAACCATACACGATAGAGAGGAGTGGAAGAAACGAAGGGAGGCCTTTGCCCTGCAGTGGGACACCACAGGCTATCCATACTAATATTATAAATGTGAAAGTAACTCTGTCTGTTTGTCTGTCTGTCTGTTTGTCTGTCTATCTGTATGTCTGTCTGTCTGTTTGTTACCTTTTCACGCCCAAACCACTGAACCGATTAGGCTGAAAATTGGCATGGATAAAGGTTGTATCCCAGGGACGGACATAGGCTACTTTTTATCCCGAAAAAATCCCGTGGGACCGCGGGTTACACCGCGGGAGCGCAGCTAGTTAATAATAAAATAATAATAAAAACCATACAGTTCTTGCTATAAAAAAAAATATTTATAATGTGGATTTTCGTATAGTTCTCCTCTCTTGAACCGGGAACTGCATCAAGGATTGGCGTCATTAGCCAAGGGCGTTGTGGATATCCAAAGTCTCCTGAAAACAATATTTCTTTAAACCTTTTTTTTTTACTATTATAAAAAGATTATTGTTTTTAGTATATTTATTAACTTTAAGAGCCGTGTTGGTCGAATGGGGTTGTGCCTCGACTTTCAATCCAGAGTTTGTGGGTTTGAATCCTGGGCCGTGCATCAATGGATTGTTTGTTTCGAAAAATTTATATGCACTTCAACACGAGCTATTATCTGTGTACAAAAACATTGTGAGGAAACCCGCAGCTTAGTCAGCTCCACATATATTGACGTTGTCTTTCCTGTGGCAGGCAGATTAAGCTGAGAAGATGGTTTAGGTGCTACAAGCCTATTCCATGTCAAACAATGTCCCAGGCACTACAGCGTCCCGTTGAGTCTACACTCAACGGGACGTTGTAGTGCCTACGCATAGGTTGCCTCCAGGTTTTTGGGAAGTCAATCCATTTTCCCATTACAGCTGGGTGGTTCAGGGCGTCCACAACTTCTATAATGCAGCGACTCATTGTGCGTTGGGCTAGATGGTGATTCATCCCCACGATTCGTTGGTAGGATCCTGTGGCTTAAAAACTAAGCGTGCACAATACCTACAAACGACAAACAAAACATTATTTTAAGTACTTATACAAACATTAAGGTTATTAAGGTTATCTTATTAATATAAAAAATAACCTACTTACTAAAGAAATCGATCAGATTCTTTCAGGGGAAAGAATTAAGTATATTATCACGATGTGAGACGGGAACGATCTTCGGAGCATGAACATATTGAACATGTTTGTGGGAGACAATTCCGTGTATCTTAAGCCGGTCCACAGCGCCGTATTTTAATGTTTTCTAATATTTTAGCATTGTTTTTCACCAATTGTACGTGCTTATTCGGTTAATAACATGTTAAAAACTCGAAAACACGGCACTGTGGACCCAGCTTTGGGTAATACACAGATTGTGCTTGTGCTATTGCCGTAGAAACAAAGAAAACGGAAACTTTTACCGTGAGTTCCAAGGAAATATCGCTCGATTCCTTCAAGGTAGATTTTTCACGTAGCTCTTCACACAAAATTTTAAATTCTTCTTTTTTAATCCGAAAGACTCTTTTCGACGGGATCCAATGTTTGTCTAAGAAGATACCCTTTCTGGCGTTGTAAATAACAGTCCTCATTTTGAGCGCTCCATAATAAATTTAGAGCATGCATTTTACAGCTTGAAAAATATTAGAAAGCTTTACAAAATCACAGAAAACTATTACTCAATACAAAATTACACGGTGACAGATGATCGATCAAAAACAAGGCACCATTTTATTTCTACTGCGATTCCGCTGGGTTTTTGTCAACTTTGCCAGTTGTCTTGTCAGCGATCAAAAACGTAAACAAAGTATCAATTGCGACTATCAAAAGTGCATCTTGGCTACCATTTTTTCCATTCCATTCATTATGACGCGTAATTTTCATACATACTCTTTGTAATCTATGGCAGAATCAAGTGCAAAATGAGTGCAACATCGCCAAATCAGTGTTGATAGTAGCCATGGAATGGAAACGAATCTATGTCATCTTGGCTAGCCCCCCAGTTTCTTAATTAAAAAGGTGACGTTGACAACCCTATCACATTCGAACTGAAACACAGTGAATGAACTCGTTTCACTGAGGCAAGACGTACGGTCTTTCATCGTATAAATCAAATTTCCCAGTATTTAATAATAGCCGTTTATTTTTATTGTATCTACATCACCTACAAATCTACTAGAGAGTCTATGGACACGCGGAAAAAGTTATGCCTGTACATCGATTTGTAACTCGTTAGGAGCCAATCTATGCCTACGCGCAACAAGACGCTGTTGTGCTTTCATTCATTCATCGTATTCATTCATTTAATGTGCTCTATGCCCTCAATATTACTAGACTAGCAGTCCGTCGCGGTGTTACCCGCGTTCCCTCGGGAAAACATCACTTTCCCGGAATAAAATATAGCCTATGTCCATCAGGGATAATGTAGGATTCTAATGGTGAAAGAATTTTTCAAATCGGTCCAGTAGTTTCGGAGCTTATTCAATTCAAACAAATCTTTCCTCTTTATAATATTAGTATAGATTGAATTTGCTTGCTTCAAAATTCATCACCATCAGCCTATAACAGTCCACTGCTGGACATAGGCCTTCCCAAATGAGCGCCATTGCGCCCTATCCTCAGCTCGACGCATTGCTCTAAAATGAAGCCACCGCTATGGCCCTATCTGAAGCCGTGGCCTGGTTTTACTTGTGCATTCATCATTACCAAACACTTTAGTAGAGATCGAGTTAATTTTCATATACAAATACAAATACAATACAAAATATTTTATTTCTTTAACTTAAACTAAATACAACTTCATGGGGTTGGGATCCTCTTTTAGGTAACAAAATACTTGTATTAGAGGATAATAAGTAGTATATCAGTTATCTGGTTCCCATAGTACAAGCTTTGCTTAGTTTGGGGCTAGATGATGCTGTGTGAAAAGTCCAGCATTATTTATTATTTATAATTCTCTAAAGTAAAAAGACTCTTCTGTTAATTTTCATATACAGGGTGTAAAAAGACTGCTACCGAAAACTGAAGGGTTGTAATCAGACCATGATTCTAAACATATTTAGCGAAAAAAAACTCAAAAAAAGTTTTTGACTTAGCTTCGTCATGCTATGTTATTTTCGGCTATTTACTACTATTACTACAGACCATATCTACCTAATAATTTCATTTATAAAAGAAAAAAACATTTAAAACTCAAAATCCAGCAATCTACGTAAAAAAACGCGCCCAAAACATACGCAAACAGTACTCTTCAAACGCAGTTTTCTCCGGATTTAGTGCATATTTCGGAAAATCCTTTTGGATTTGGTTGTGTGTTGGGATGCTGTACCTACCCCTTTCGGCTTCGGTAGACGTCTTTTTACACCCTGTATATCAATTTTACAAAGATTCAACTCGCAACGGATTGAAAATCGAGGATCCCAGCCACTAGGCCAACACAGCTTGATACAAAAACGTCGATAAATCGTGTACTGTTGTACGAGCATGACACCAGTAACTGAGTCGGTACACGCGATGCCAAGTTTACTTTTACTAGTTCTCGCGTGACCAAGCACTGCCCTTGGTAATAGATCTTGTATCCTTGACAGTGTAAAAAGTAGGCCTTTTTAATACTACTCTACTGAGAGTAACCTACTTTTTAACGTACTTCATAAAAAAGAGGAAAATCTATATTTTGTACTAGCTGTCCGCCGCGGTGTTACCCGCGATCCCTCGGGAAAACTTCACTTTCTCGGGATAAAATATAGCCTATGTTCATCGGGGATAATGTAGGATTCTATTTGAAAGAATTTTTCAAATCGGTTCAGTAGTTTCGGAGCCTATTCATTTCAAACAAACATACAAACAAACAAATCTTTCCTCTTTATAATATTAGTATAGATGTATGTTCACCATGTTCACCGATTTAAGTCTTTTTTGTTTGAAAGGGTAAATACTCTCGAAGTAGTCCCGTAATGTATTTGTCATTTTCTATACAAACATTGGAGTCGGTTTTATTTTTGGTCTTTAAAACGTGGAATTATATTTATTAACTGTTTTATTTATTTTCTATACATTGTAACACGACAACTATAAAAATTTTTGAAAAAAAAATTGAACCGACTTCACATAACACAAATAGACACTAAAAACCTTCTATGTACCTACATTAAAAAGAGAAAAATAAGAATATACACATGCAATTATTACTTACAGTATTCAAATAATAAATTATTATGTTTTATGTTTGAAGTCGGTGCCAACTACCTATGCATTTACATCTAAGAAGAAATTACGAATGCAATAGAACTTGGGTGCAAAATTGTATGGAGTAGTTAGAGTAGAATAGTTGGCACCGACTTCAAACATAAAACATAATAATTTATTATTTGAATACTGTAAGTAATAATTGCATGTGTATATTCTTATTTTTCTCTTTTTAATGTAGGTACATAGAAGGTTCTTAGTGTCTATTTGTGTTATGTGAAGTCGGTTCAATTTTTTTTTCAAAAATTTTTATTTTTCAATTTTTAGTGTAAATAATATATAGAAGGTTAAGTAAGATATTGGAATAGTCAAGATTAAAGAAGTAAGAGTGAGAATCCCTCAGGAATAAAATTATATGGGATCACCTCGAGCGTATTTAAACATGTCAAACTATTCAATGTTTGACTCAGATTTTGTAGTGAGAATGAGGTTTTTTGAGATTTACAGGAAAACTATCAATCCCTCAGGAAAAAAAGTATGAGGTCCACCTAGATATGGATACCCTTTCAAGCAAAAAAAATAATTTTGGAAATCGGTCCACATTTTTCGGAAAGATCGGTGATTTTTTTAGTATTACGGGAAAACTATCAATCCCTCAGGAGTAAAATTTTTATGGGACCACTATGGTAGCATACCCTTTCAAACAAAAAAAAAAATTTTGGAAATCGGTTTACAACTGACGGAGATATCGATGAACATACATCCAAAAAAAAAACATACATACACCCGAACATAGAACCTCCTCCTTTTTTTGAAGTCGGTTAAAAATGACTTTGATACAAAAGACTTCAACGAGCCCGCTGATGAGATATAGTAGCGCGTTGAAATCTTTTGTTCATAAGTTCATAATTTGTTTATAAACAAATTATGAACAAAAAAAAAATTGAGTAGGTCTAATTTAAATTAACGCAATACAACTTTAATTTGAACAAATAATTTAAATAAAATAATTACTTAATAGAATTTAAATAAATAACTAAACCAAATCTTGTCTAATGATTGACGTTAACTGATATTTTTGTTTATTTCTGTGGAACCCTAAACTGCTAATATTTTACCCCTTTTTCTAGTTTGTATAACGTGTCCATAGTCCATACCTTAATTTTATCATGTGAATTTTTTATGTTAACTTTTAACCCTAATCATTTCTTATGTTACCCTAACCTCATTTTACCCCTTTCCAGTGATACCCCAAACATGTCGCTACCGCGGCGCGCGCTACCCCTGTGGGCTCAGCATATCCTGTGTGATGGGAGGTGGCAAGCCCATGGACCTCTGCTCAGGGGGTATGATCTGGGCTTGCTGTGTGGACCGGGAGACCACTGAGCGACCTGTGGAGGCTGCGCCGGTGGTGCATAACGCTAGTAAGTGTTAATGTTATATGTTTTGGTATACTATATGATATTAAGTGATTGATTGTATGTTTTGGTCTATTAATTAATAATTGTTCTTTGTCACTAAGTTGTATGGTAATGTTATGTATTAGCGGTAATGGATTCGATACTTCCTAACTTTTTTTAGGTTATTGAGTAGATTATTATATCATCAGTGAATTGGTATACGCACTTCTTTGATTAGTATAGCTAAAAGCTATTTGTTTGTTCTCATCTAATAATGTTTAAACATATTTAGACCCCTCGCAAACTACAGACTTTCTATCGGCCGATAGTTGAGACGGAATATACTTCGGCTCGTAATGAGTATGGAGAAGTATAGCCCGTCTCAACTACCGGCCGATAGAAAGTCTGTAGTCTGCGAGGGGTCTTAGGGGTCTAAAAATATTGTCACTTTCATTTTAATTACTAATTCTGAATTAAATGTATTGTAAAAGTGGTCTGGACAAAAAACCTAGTTTTATGGGAAAATGAGAAAGGGAATGTGGAATGATAATCTAAGATTTTTTTTTAATCTTCTCTTTTCTGACCTATTCCAACTAAGTGGGGTCGGCACAACATGTTTCTTTCTTACCCCGTTTTATAAAATTATTTTTAAATTATATGAAACATGTACTACCTAGTACATTATGATCATAACTCTGTTTTATAACTAACTAGCAAACCCAGCGAACTCCGTTTCACCACCAGATGCCACCAGATTTTTCCTGAATTTTCTTTGCTATAAACTTTACGGAGCCCAAGACCTTTCCAACGAATGCAAAACTGTGGAAATCGGTTCGTGCGTTCTGGAGTTATAGCGTCAGGAAGGAAAACCCGACTTATTTTTATATAGTAGATAAAAAACTCATAATACTCACCTATGTGTAGGTATACATTTCAATATTACGCATTTCGCCTAAAATTCTTTGTTCAATGGCAGTGTGGCAATACTAAATGTGTAGCATGCGTGTGGCGGCCATTTTCGTGACATTGTAACCACTTACGAAATTAAACGCACTCTCTCTTAGTTTTACGACTAGATAACTAGAAATTGAAGAACAGAGAACTTATGAATACCAATCCTATTCAAAGATCGTAGGTTCGAATGTTGATGCATAAATGGAGTCGCTAAGCCATGATGGACGCTTTAATGTGACCTAAAAATCCGACACCAGAGTTGACGAACTTATCAATGGATTTTGCGTTTGGCTAAATATATGCACTGGTGCAATGATATCAATGTTTTTCTTTTATTTAAGTCTTGTGTAGTTCAATTGGAATACTTCTTTTGCGTTTAGTTCTTCCTTCACTAGTTCAATTTCAATACAATCATATCTCTAGATAGGGGACTCATTGGACTAGATTGGACAACTGAACTAAACTATCTGTCTAGTTCCGTAGTTGAACGTTGCGAGCGAGAACGATAGAGGGAGATAGGCGATACATCGGACTAGATTGGACTACTAAACTCTTACTGAAAAACTATCTATCTAGTTAAAAAGATAAGTTACGAATGAATACCGATAGGAGGACAAAGGCAATTGAACTACGGAACTAAAATATAGATATACTTCTCAGCTATCAAAAGATATGTATCTATCTTTTCAATTAGGAGACACGTTTTGCGGATGACTAGGATTTATATGCAATTCACACAATCTCTAAACGGTGAAGGAGAACATCGCGAGGAAACCATTAAAATATAGACGGCGATGGACTTGCAAAACTGCAACCTGTTACCTAGGGGATACTAACTTCTGCAAAATGTGGACATGTATCAAATAGTATTTGGATATGCCTCTGACTACCTTAGATATCTTCAAAGCACCTAAACCAATCAGATTAATAGGCATTATTCACAGGAAAGACATCGTCAATACGTGTGGAGCTAAAAAGTAAGTTCGTATGAGTCAGTGGCCAACTCTGGTTACGGAGTTGTTAGGCCGCCTTTTGGCCTCCGTCATGGCTTAACGACTTAAATAGCCGGGACCGACAATTTGACGTGCCCTCCGAAGCACGGAAGCGCTCAGATGAAAATGCCACTGGCGGTCACCCATCCACTTACGGACCGTTTCGAACCTTGCTTAACTTCGACGATCTATCAAGAACGACTAAGCAAGCACGACCACGAGCGCTTCGACTAAGCTGTTTTCCTCACGATGTTTTCCTTCACCTTTAAGAGCTCGTATGATGGTTGGCAGTCCACAACTATGCGGTTTTCACGCCATTTCCTGCCTCGCACATCAGACTTGTGGAATCAGCTGTCGCCAGCGGTATTTCCAGACCGATACGACTTAGGCGCCTTCAAGAAAAGAGCCTATTCCTACCTCAAAGGTTGGCAACGCATCTGCAGCATCTTGATGCTGCAGTTGTCTGTGGGCGGTGGCAATCACTTACCATCAGGTGTGCCACTTGCTCGTTTGCTCCCTCTTCTATAAAAAAATAAAAAATTATCTTGTTGTTGTTGAGATTGTACTACGGTGAGTGTGCCCAGGAGCTACACGACCTTATTCCGCCTTCACCGTTCTTTTACTGACTTCAGACGCACAGCTGATTATCATCCACACCTGGTTGATATTCCACTTATTAGAACTAAGCGCTTTCAAAGTTCATTTATTATGCGCACTGCAATTTGGAATCAGCTTCCCGCGTCTGTATTTCCGCTGAGCCTGTTGTTTTCAAGAAAAGAGTTAATAGGTGCCTTCTGGGTAGGCTCGCGCCATCGTAGACCTTATTCTTGCCTATGTTAGTTTCGAGGTCAAGAGCCGACATTTTATTATAAATTCAAAATTGTATATTCGTGTCTTATATAGCCTATTTTGTCTTGTACCCTACAATAACTTTCCGCACTGATTCTCACTACTTTACTGTATTGTTACCGTCCGTATTCAGATGTGTTTCGTAATATTCCACACTTTCACGAGCTTGGATTTTAAGTGGGTGTATGAGAATGGCTAGTTACCTTTGAATACTTTGTAAAAATAGAAATAGAGGCTATTTTGTATGCACTGCTGATCCTCGGGACACAGGATCACGGCCGTATCCCAAAGCCGCGACATGCTCTCAGATCTTTTATGTATCCCAGATCCTTTAAAGATGTCTAAAATGTTACGTTCACAATGCTGGGACAGAGGAAGATGGAGAGACATAATAAAGGAGAAAGTGATACCTAAAGGAGGTCACGACCCTCAGCACTGAGGAATACGATTCAAGGAGGAGGAAAATGTTATGAATTCCTTCTTTGTGTCATTTATATTATCTGTCAGGCATTCAGACTCGATCTTGGCCACCGGAAATGCATTGCCTTTCAGTCGGAGCTAACATTAAAGAGGGGATATATGTTGGAATAAAGAATTGTCAGGAGAACGAGCACTTCTCGCAGAGCGCTCTCGAAAGGTTGTCTTTAAAAACTAAGTTCATAGTGGTTTACATGTTTATAAAACTCAATCGATATTTATAATAAAAAGTAATTTATAAATGTACCAGAAAGCTGTTCCACTATTCCGGGATAAAAAGTAGGCCATGGAAAAGTAAGCCAAATCTCTGTGCTATACATCATTTATTCAGTAATCCCAATCATTAATAAAGCTGAAAGTTTCAAAGTCAAATTCAAAACGCATTTATTCAGTAGGACCGCTGGGATCACTTAGAATAGTCTTAAAAATAGGTATTATTATTCCTTCTTCTTCAGGCCTTTTCCAATCTTTATTTGGGGTCGGCTCTCCTATTCGTTCTTCTCCAAAGATGTCTTTTCTGGGTTGTCAGCAGGTCCACTTCGCTATTTTCCATGACTTTCTTAGGTGTTATCCCTGAAAAAACTATTTTGGTCATATATTTTAGTCCTGAGGGATCGATACTTTTCACGTCAAACTCAAACTTTATCCTCGCATGTTTTCAACCTAAGTCTAACATTGAAGTTTAATTCAACGAAAACACGAGCAAAGCAGATGGTTATAGCTAGTGAACATGCTTTCTAAGGTATTGGACCTTGGTTTAGTAGAGTGAAAGTAACCGTTGGACCGGCAACACATTGTATAGTGATGCTATAATAAATGTTATTATGTGTACCTAAGTATGTACTTAGGTAATTGCATGTCAGTAGGTAAATACTGTATTACATTGTTTTCTTCTTCTTCTTTCGTGTCAATGTACATTGTTAGATATAGATAGATATACAGGGTTATTTGTAAAACACCGGTAACCTCTCAGGGCTGTATTACTATCATCATAAACAATAACTTTTGTTCTATGACTTTTTACATTACCAAAAATAAACATTCAAGATTTCGTTTTCCTATTTAAAACATTGTCCTATCGAACACATTTTCGACCCCCCCGCCGCCCTAACCCCGCTCCCTTGAACGCCTTAACCCCGCTCCTTCTCGTCAAAATGAGAGAGTTTAATATGTGTGGAGTAACTGTCGGATATTATTAGCTGTGTATGTACCTAGATGATAGAGGTATATTGATTGTATCATTGTTTAAGTAGTTGTAACACTAATCATTCTATTACATGACTTCCGATTATCCAAAACCGGAAAAAATTACTACAGGGTCTTACCCGACTGCGCAAGCTTAGTGTTATGTTTTACGTAAGCTACTTTTCATTTCATGTTTTTATGCTCTAATCTTTTAAATTATAATATGTTTCCTAATACCTAAAAAAAACAGTAAACAGGGTCACGACTGTATCCCCAAGGCGCGGAAGACATTCTCTCAGATCTTTATATTCCAGATCCTTTGAAGATGTCTAAGGGGGTAGTCAGAGGCATGTACAAATACATATTTGATACATGCCCACATCTTGCAGAAGTTAAGTATTCTATACGTGTCAGGTTGCAAACCCATTGCCGGCTATAAGAATACTAACTGGTTTCCTCACGATGTTTTCCTTCACCGTTCACAGCTCGTTAAAGCGCATATAAATTTTACGAAACGCAAAATCCATTAATATACGGCCGGGATTCGATCCCACGATCTCCGGCTGAAAGTCGAGGTACAACCCCATTCGACCAAGGCGGCTCTTTTTATTTTTATACCTACTTTAATCTTTGATTAGATTTTTATTATGTTTTGAATTATGTTGGTATTTTTTGAAAAAGAAGGAATTTTATAAAATTAAACTCTGAGTTAGTTAGGTTAGGTGCATTTATATTTATATTATTCTGTATAACTTTCAGACACAATTGTGAAATTGTTATTGAATAAATTGAATTGAATTCATACAGAAAGAAAACTTTATGATGATTGATACAGTGTCAGGAGGCAACCTATGCCTACACTCGGACGCTAGTGCCTGGGACATTGTTTGAGATACAGAACCTTTGTAATCACACAATATTCGTACGGCCTTACTAATACGTAAACGTAGTATACATATACCTAAAGTTATGACAGGTTTAAACTGTTAGGCGCCTACTAATAAACCTGGTATAAAGTTATTCTTGAGTGTAAAATGTCAAAATGTATTGTTATTCTTGGTTTATTCCGAGAAATAACTTTATGTCACGTTTGATGGTAACGCGGTTATACTATAGTTAGCTTATTAGTAAAACCGTAAGTCACAAATAAGGTCCTTTCACATATTTACGCGGCTTACGCGCCGAATTTTTAACCGAACTCTAAAAAAGGAGGTTCTATGTTTGGCTGTATACATGTATGTTTTTTTATTCTTGTAAGAAAGCTCGCATTATCCACCCGTATTTTGAAAATGCGGAAATATGTGCGAGGACATTTGCATCTCTCTTTTTGTCAAAAAACTGTATTAAGTACACTTAAAGTTTTAACTTAATGATCAAACATGACTTAAAGGTGCATTTACACAATGCGATTTTTCGTAGGATTTTTTTTTTGATAGATAGATATACTTCTATACTCTTCTATACTTCTCCATACTCATTACAAGCCGAAGTATATTCCATCTCAACTATCGACCGATAGAAAGTCTGTAGTCTGCGAGGGGTCTAACTATGACAAATCGCATACGATGAGACTCGTGAAAAATTGCCATGCAATACGATATCGTATGGTTTAAAATCGTATTTTGTAAATGCACCTTTCATTACTAACATGTCACTAACACAAAACATTTACACAGGTGATCTAATCGAACTAATCGGTACGTTCCCACACGAATACGACTACAGCACAAACCAATTCGAAGAGCCTGTAGTCATCTACACCGAGCAGCATCGGCCTACGGAATCCCACGCGTGGGACCAGAATTACTACCATGTGAAACCGTCTTACAATGACAAACCTTACGACAAACCGTACGAGAAACCGTACGAGAAACCGTACAATGAGAAACCTTACATCAACACACAAACACAGGGTGTTAGTGATGATTATCCAGTTAAGCCTCAGAGGCCTAGTTTTCCGGGTGAGAATGATTTTTCCGGTTCTTTGGTGTTTTCTAGTAATGAAACTCAGCTTTAGCACTTATAGGTAATTTGCACTTTATGACATAGACATAGACATAGACAGACATTTATTCACTACTTTGGCACACAATACAATCACTAGAATAAAAAAAATCAAAATAAAAAAGAAGAAGCATAATAAAAAATGAAAAGTTGAAGAATTGTGATTGTGTGTCACAGCAGCAAAAAGGCGTCGACTCAGTATTCTGCCGTCCCACTGAAGAGTGGTAAGGCGCTGGTATTCTGACGATTTATTATCATCATCATCATCTCAGCCATCCAGCGTCCACTGCTGAACATAGGCCTCCCCCATAGATTTCCACAGCGATCGATCTTGTGCAGCCTGCACCCAACGGCTCCCAGCAACCCTTACAAGATCGTCTTTCCATCTCGTGGGGGGCCGTCCTCTGCTGCGATTTCCGGTACGTGGCCTCCACTCGAGAACTTTTCTGCCCCAACGGCCGTCAGTTCTACGAGCTATATGCCACAATTCCTAAGGATGGCTAAAAATAGTCGACGAAATCAGAAAGGGGGCAAGCGGCGCACAGATTAAACTTATCTATCTACGATTGCGACATTAAGGTTGCGTTTCCACCAAAGATGTGTGAGGCAGCTGTCCGGTGCGAGGATGTGTAGTTGGCTAGTTTTCGATGCGCGACTGTTATTTTGATAGGTTTTCGCTTGTATCCGTCCCTAGCACACATCCCTCGCAACATATCCGTATCCTTGTTTTGCATGTACAAAAACCTGCTGCAAAAAGCTGAGCGATCGAGCTAGTAAATGTGATTCTATTGGTTCTTACCACATCGCAACAAACCCTCGCACATCTCTGGTGGAAACGCAGCCATAAGGTGCTTCACTATGTGATTTAGACCCATACGATATCGCACGGCAATTTTTCACACTCATCGTATACGATTTCTCATAGTTAGCGCGTCGCTCGTCGGCACGTTCAATGGGCGGGGCTTAGCAAATCGTACGAAAAATCGCATCGTGATGCAACTTTACTACGGAGTTTACACTTGCAAGCTACTCAAAGTCAAAGTCAAAAAGCATTTATTCAGTAGGACCGCAGGGATCACTTAGAATAGTCTTAAAACTAATTTTACTCCTGTTCTTTCGCGACCAATACCGTGAAGAATCAGGGCAACGAACACGGTCTGGGATAGCATTCTTTTAGGTGATCCATGGATCCATTGAGTTGGAGCAAGTCCCAAGCTTACTGTAGGACACACTGTCGGACATTTCTTGCGGAAGTTATATTGCTAGTGGGCAAGCAGCGATATAAAACAGTTTCAGTGTTAGTAGGTTTTTTTTACAAACATTTGTTAGCTTAAATACTAGGTAATGAAGGGGATGAAATTTTCACAGATTAGAATTTTCGCGCAGAATAAAAATTGAAGTCGTTTTTCTATTTTTTTTTAATTATAACTGTATCAAACAAAACACCTTTCATACCAAATCTTCAAGGTTATAGTCTCTGTGTCACTAGTCCTTAAACCAGTTGTGATAGGATTTCAATTCAAGCTTGTGTCAGTTGAGTTTCATTTCCATCTATTTCTTCGCTTAAAGTAGCACTGCGTTAATCATCACTGCACTCTTTGTATAGCACTTCACCGCTTCATGTAATTATTTATGTATAAATATTCATGTTTTGTGCATAAATCAGTTTGTTTATAAGAAATAGGAGATAGATTACCTAGCCTTGGACTTTAGAAAAGGCCTAAAGAGGCCTGGATATGGGCTACAAAAATTGCATGCTGGCAATTTTGATTGACCAATATAGCTCAGTATATTTGCTCGGGATAAATCATTTGCAATCTAGCCGGCTAGACATTGAATATTTGCAAAGAAAAAAAATAAATTAAAAATGCTGGACATTTCACAAAGCATCATCTAACCCCAAACTAAGCAATGCTTGTACTATGGGAACCAAATAATTGATATACTACTTATATACTTTTTTTGTAAATAATTACATATTATACATAGAAACACCCAGACACGAGATAAATATTGCAGATCATAGAAACATTTATTTTTGACTTTGACTTTGTTAAAAATCTGCAAATATTTGTCTCGGGTCTGGGTGTTTCTATGTATAATATGTGTGTTGTATAAAACAAAAAAGTATAAAAGTTATCTGGTTCCCATAGTACAAGCTATGCTTAGTTTGGGGCAAGAATGAAAATGTGAAAAAATCCAGCATTATTTATTTATTATATTATTTATCCACTTTTCTTCAACAAAGAACTCCATTCCAGGCTGCGGCGAACACTACACAAGATCCAACCGCATAGTAGGTGGTCATTCCACTGGCTTCGGCTCCCACCCTTGGCAAGCCGCGCTCATCAAGTCTTCTATCTTCAGCAAGAAGTTGGCCTGTGGAGGAGCCCTGGTCTCTGATCGATGGGTCATCACAGCTGCTCATTGTGTGGCCAAGTAAGTTTTAACCCCTGGGGGTAAAATTGTCGGGTCTGTTTTAACCCCTGGTGAACATTGACGTGTCTGTGTTTGTGAATGGGATTTACGGTTGATCTTAATTGTGTGTACATGCACATATACGTTTTTTCTGTGTGCGTAAGCTCGGTTTTTCTGTGTGCGTAAGCTCGGGAATACTTCTTTAAACATGGGGTAGGTAATGATCTTAATTGTGTGTAGATGCACATACACGTCTTTTCTGTGTGCGTAAGCTCGTGAATGCTTCTTAAACGTGGGGTAAGATTTATAGCACCTACAGGTTGTGGGTTCGATAAGTCAGTCAGTCACCAAAACCTCGCTTAGTCGTTCTTGATACATACATACATACATACATAAAGTCACGCCTCTTTCCCAAAGGGGTAGGCAGAGACCACGGATCTCCAGTCGCTACGATCCTGACATACAACTTTCGCCTCATTCACTCTCATTACATTCTTCATACATGCTCGTCGGTTTAGGGTACTTTTGACCTCGTTCTTGATAGATCGTCAAAATTAAGCAACGTTTGAAACGGTCTGTAAGTGGATGGGTGACTGCCACAGGTATTTTTATCTGAGCGCTTCTGTGCTTCGGAGGGCACGTTAAATTGTCGATCTCGGCTAAGTCGTTAAAATAAATAAATAAATAACCATTTATTTCAGGCAACACATTACAAATTATACATTTATAAAATGCCATTGGCCCATATTTATAGATACCTTACAGACTAACATACATAAAAATATTAAGCCATGACGCAGGCCTTAAGGTGGCCTAAAAACTTCGTTACCACTTCACCAGAGTTGGCCACTGACTCATACAAACTTAAATTCATAGATTTGTCTCGGATTTGGGTATTTTCTATGTATGTATGATCAAAAAAAAAGGACATAAGTAGTACCTATGTCAGTCATGTTATACCTTATTACCTATAACACTTCTTACCCTAGCTTCTCTACTTAGCTCTGCTTACTTTGGGGCTAGATGATGCTGTGTGAAAAGTCCAGCATTATTTATTTATATTATTATTTCAGTACCCCAAACTCTCAACTAAGAGTACGCCTAGGCGAATGGGATGTGCGTGACGCGGGTGAACGTTACTCTCACGAAGAGTTCGCGGTGCAGAGGAAGGAAGTACATCCGTCGTACGAACCCGCTGACTTCAGAAACGACGTCGCATTGGTGCAATTGGAACGAGGAGTGGTCTTCAAACAACATATTTTACCGGTAAATATACTATTTATCATATTAAAATTACTTTCAGCAACTAAGCTACTACAATATGTACATAAAATTACAAAATACAATAGAATCAGTCAAGCTATCTAAGGATCGTCGTAAAAACGATCTATAGATAGCTCAACTGATCCAGGTCACTGCCAGTCGAAAGCGTGCCCAAAACACTGGCGGCATTGCCACGCTGAATGGCAATGCTGATTCTTTGTGCCAAAAAGTCGCCAGCTCTCGAATCAATCGAATCTTTCAGCTAGATATCGCATCCTCTAACTGCGATCGCCTGAACTACAAGGGCATTGTAATAGAGTTGCCAATTAAAGCGACCTAGCTACTTCAGAGCTTCACCGCTAGATGGCACCGGCGCGCTACCAACCGACGCGATTTGAATCCTAGATCGCGCAAGTAATATTATACTGGCAATTAGTCTATATAGAACTATCCGACATAAACTGTCGGCTGAAAGGCCCTAAGGTATGTGGACCAGTTGGCGTCGACCTTAGTCTTCTCTCGTGTCAATGGCTTGACCTTAAATCTTTTTAGCCCAATATTTTGCGACTCTTACTCCCCGATTCGTGGCCTTGTATATGTCCTCCCGAGTGCAGGTGGTTGGACAAAGTGGGCATGAAAGCAGGTGTGCCATACTTTGGTAGAACGCTCCACAGTTACACCCGCTCCGGGATGGGTCGATGTAGCCCCACTTGGCTAGCTTTGGCGGCAGCGACCAACTTTTAAGTCGAGCTAAATATTAGGATCCAGTCGTCGGGTATGGGTAGGAGTCGACGGAGCTCACCAATTTGGGGGTAGAGTGTTATTCCCCCAATCTATGGCGTAGAGGGAGATATCACCTTACTAAGGTCGAAGTCCAGTCGAGGGAAGAGTCGGTTCCTCCAACATAATAATATTACCTATGTAAATTGAAGTCACTGTAGATCTTATATGTATTTCGACTTAGCTACCCCCACATCTTCAAAAAATAGAGTCTACAGTCATTTATGTATTAATTTCCAGGTATGTCTACCAGTGAAACAGATGAAGTTGGCGGGTAAAATGGCGACCGTAGCGGGATGGGGACGGACACGACACGGACAGAGTACCGTACCCTCTGTTTTACAGGTAATATAACTATAATAAAATTTAAATATCTTTATTTCAGACTAGTTGTCCGCCGCGGTGTTACGCGCGATCCCTCGGGAAAAATTCCCTTCCCCGGGATAAAATATAGCCTATGTTCATCGGGGATAATGTAGGATTCTATCGGTGAAAGAATTTTTCAAATCGGTCCAGTAGTTTTGATGGATTTAGTGAATAAAAGACGATAATAAATGTGATAACTTCGAGGCGATATATTGCGAGTTCAAACATGGAGCAAGAAGTAACAAGTAAACAATTTTGACAAGTAGGATTGAAACAAACTTCTACAATCAGTCAAATATGACAGCTTACATTGACATACTACAACTAGCATCACAGACAATGTACCTAAGCTTTTCTATGAGTCTGTTACCTAAGAAGGCGCCAAATTCAAATATTACAACACTCTGACCGAATTTAAGCCTTCGTACTACCATTACATAATGTTAACATTAAATTATTACATTAGCAAATATCTACCAAAATAAGCTATCTCTATACAAAGCTATGAATATAAATCTTAATTTTAAATGTATACAAACCAGTTTAAAATTACACCAAGCAATGTACACTAAATCTTATTTTTCTATTTTACACACACCAAGTTTTTCTCTTAAATAATTAAATCTATCTTTAGACAAAGCTTTTGTAAATATATCAGCATTTTGTTCATTAGTACAAATATACTTTAAATCAATTTGTTTGGTTACATATTTTTCTTTTATGAAATTATATCTGACTTCAATATGTTTACATCTTTTATGATAATCTACATTTTTAATCACACAAATTGCACTTTGATTATCAATATTCAAACAAATAGAGTCCTGATTATATTCACCAATGTCTTTCAATAGCTGTTGAATCCACATAGCCTCCTTGGTTGCAGCACACGCAGCCATAAACTCCGCCTCGGTGGTGGACAAGGCAACACTTGCTTGCCTCTGACTAGCCCATGTCACAGCTGCTCCATTCTTCATGAACACGTACCCAGTCGTTGAGCGCCTTGTACTGGTGTCATTGGCGTAGTCTGCATCACTGTATCCTTCCACCTGTTTCTGACCTGTGCTCGAATACCTCAGCCCATAGTCCTTGGTTTCTTTCAAGTACTTCATGATCTTCTTTACGACCGCATAGTGAGTGTGATCGTAGCAGTTGAGGTAGCGACTGACCAGGCTCACTCCAAACATGATATCTGGCCTGCTGACGATGGCCAGGTGCATCAGAGAACCAACAGCTTCCCGGTATGGGATACTTTTGTCCTCCGGCAGCTCACCCTTCACCAACTTCGTATGTGGGTCAACTGGAATTTGATTTGAATTAGCATTACATAAATCAAATTTTACAAGTACCTGTTCAATATACTTTTGTTGATGAACAAATAAATTCCCATTTGTCCTTTCTATTTGTACTCCTACAAAATTATGTGGTTCACATAATTTAATCTCAAAATCTTCTTTCAGACCTTTTATGATATTGTTCAAAATGGTAACATCATCTGAAATCAAAAGTCCATCATCAACATATAGTAGCAAGTATATTTTCTTCTCTTTTATCCATGCAGTATATACACATCTGTCCGCATGACTGTTGACAAAACCATATTGTTTCAGCGTCGAGTCAAATTTGTGATTCCAGCATCGTGGGGATTGTTTCAGCCCATATAATGACCTGTTCAGCTTACAAACATAATTTTTAGGAACTTCCAGCCCTTCTGGTGGTTTCATGTAAATGTTTTCTTGAATGTCACCATACAAAAATGCAGTTTTGACATCGAATTGCACCATTTTTAGGTTATGTTGAGCTACTTCTGAGAGAACTATACGAATTGAATCGTATCTTACTGTGGGAGAGAACGTCTCATTGTAATCTATACCCTTTTTCTGAGCACAGCCTTTGGCGCAGAGTCTGGCTTTGTATAGAGTACCGGATGTTTGTTCTTTTGTGCGAAATACCCATTTACATCCAATTATTTTTGTTTCCGGTGGTTTCTAGACCAGCTCCCATGTTTTGTTCTTCTCATGTGCTTTTAGCTCTTCTTTAATTGACTGTAACCATTCATTTGCTTCTGGTGAGCGAACTGCTTCTTCATAAGTATCTGGAATCAAAACTGTGTCCACATATGAACAATAATATGACTCCTCGGATTCATTCTTCTTTATTCTTTTTGACCTTGTGGTAACATTTGGGTGGGGTTCTTCTGACCTTTTGTAAGGTGAATCATTGTCTGAATAAAATGTTTCATCAGCTGAATCACTCTCCGAGTGACCGACTCTTTTATTTTCTTCAACGATTGCTTCTGCTTTTATTTCATTTTCTATTTCTGTTAAGGGCAACGTTGCAAAGTTCCTTTTGATGGAACTTTCAAGAAAGACTACATCTCTACTTTTAGTAGCCGTTCTTGTTCTTGGGTCTATGACTTTGTATCCCTTGGTATTCTCGCAATAGCCAATAAAAATCATTTCTCGTGCTTTGGAATCCCATTTCTTAGACTTTATCTGGTGCCACATAATACCAGCGCTTGTGCAGGGGAGGTATCCTTCTCTGCACTTGCACGATGCTGAGTGGTTACCTTTTTTGCTAATAACATGAATGTAACTTGTACCTTGTAACTTGTACCTACCACAAATTTAGCAAAATAAACTTTTACTTTACTTTACTTTACTTTACTTTTCTTTTGGGACATGCATCATTGCTTTACATCCAAAGATTTTTAAATGACTTACATCTGGCTTCTTGCCGGACCACATTTCCTCGGCAGTTGCAAAATTCAAAGTTCGTGTCGGTGAGCGGTTCATTAAGTATGTTGCTGTCGACACCGCTTCAGCCCAGTACTGCTTCTGTAAATTAGCATTTATAAGCATACATCGAGCCTTCTCAACTAATGTGCGATTAGCACGCTCTGCCAACCCATTTTGCTCTGGAGTATATGGGTTTGTGGTTTGATGTGAGATACCTGAGTCTTTCAGAATGTTTGAAAAATTATTACTTGTATATTCAGTTCCATTATCGGAGCGGAAAACTTTAATCTTTAAGTTTAACTGGTTTTCTACATTTGCTTTGAACTCTTTAAATTTTTCAATCATTTCAGACTTATTTTTCATGAAGTAAATAAATACCTTCCTTGAGTAGTCATCAATAAAGGTGACAAAATACTTAGCCCCTCCTATTGACTTTACTTCCATGGGACCACATATATCAGAATGTACTATCTGAAGTAGTCCGTCAGCCCTTGATCCTTCTGCTGGAAACTTCTGTCTGGTTTGCTTCCCTTCGAGGCATGATACACATATCATTTTGTCCACGTTATCATTCAGTTTTATACCTTCAGCACAACCGGGAAGTTTCTTCAGATCTGAGAAGTTCAGATGGCCCATTCTTTGGTGCCATAAATAAGAATCATTTTCGTTCATCTCTGATATGTATGCCACACCGCTTGTGGTGTTAAGCCTGTACATATTGTTACTGAGTTTGGCTGTAGCCACAATTTTCTTTTCCTTGTTGATAATATTACAACCGTGGCTATCAAACTTGACATGGCATCCTTTACTAATTATTTGGCTTACTGACAAAAGATTTGTAGCTAGTTCAGGCACATATAGTACATTTGTTATCTTCAGTTTCTTTCCACTCGAAATTTCGATATCAACACTTCCTGAACTTGTTACCGGAAGGACTTTGTCATTCGCTACTTTAATACTGCTTACCGGAGGACAGGTTACGTCGTATAGCCACTCCCTGTGCTTTGTCATGTGCATGGAGGCGCCCGAGTCAACGAACCAGCCATCGTAATTCTGTTGAGTAGCTGAAAGCACGGCAATAAAATTTGCATTATCATCTGATTTATTACCTGCTGTTCAGGCACGTCCCTAGTGCACTGTATGTGTCAGTGTCAAACCACCTCGAGACGCCCGCGCACCGCCGGAAGTTTCCCCCCGCGGACATTGACAGAGACAGCCATTACCATCGCACGGGTGCTTTATCATTTAAATCTGTAAAAATTTATTCTATCGAGCATAAAGCGAAACCAATAATGTAATCAACAAAGAATTCAAATAAAACCACATCAAATTGGAGTCAGATTTTTATTCACCTTAACAAGAAAAGGAACATGGTGACCCCGACGTGATACCTACTAGCAAAATTCTACGCAGTTAAATCGGACACGCCATTTTGGAACATCAACCCTTGGACAAAAAGGAAAGATCGACATTGCTTGCATGATTGCAACGAACGTGAAGAATCCATCCAGGACGGTGTTTTATCGTGTTGCCGAGGAACCGTGAAGTTTTGCAAACAGTCATTACATATTGGAGAAAAGAGAAGAGGTTAAGGATTGCCAACAAAGCCACCTTGTATCAAGCAGCCAGGATAGCCAGCCGTGTCGGGACGATATTTTACGACTACGCAGCTCAGCGCCTCAGACCAGCTTTACAAGGGAAGTGCCCATTCTTTCCTACAATTACCTACTCCTCCCTTTTCTATAATTCGCCCAATCTCTGTCTTTCTACAACATACAATCCATTATTTCTACGTTAGGCTTAGTGTGCAGCACATTTTCTTTGCCACGCAAGCTTCAAACGCATTTTTATACATTACTTTACTTTTTATACAATTTATTGCATACCTCTGCAAGATAAATACATTTCATCTTTTGCAACTAGCATCTTTATTACAATTTTATCGTGAAATAATCACGAGCAGCATCCCTTTGTTGCCTATTTTGAGTGCAAAGCTAGCATCTACAACTAAAACATAGCATCCCGTACCTATCTGCATTTACTTTATTTTTTGCAAGTTTGTCTTTGCCTTTCAATCCAACACATCCATTTGATTAGCATGTCAAGTCCTAGCTTTCCAGCCCCACAGTTATAAAGAAAGATAACTCAACACAATTTAATATTTTGCCGTTTCTTTGCATTCCAGCAACCTAAAAATCAGCTAACAGCTGATTGCATGAGGTCATTGCCCGCTTCATCCATTGTTCATGCTAAGCGACAAACAGCTGTGGTGCCTAAGGACATCATATTGGGGTGCATAAGCCGGACAAAAGCTACGTATAGTTAAACTTATTTACATAAACCTAATTTACTTCAATTTATTGTTGTTGTTTCAACCATGGAACCAAGGCCAAAGTCACCTACGGGAAACATTAGTTTAAATGTTCCATCTTTGAGTAATTTGAAGGATCTAAATACAAGACGTAGTTCAGTTAAAGGCAGAATTACTAAGTTCAAAAATTATTTGAATACATTTCTAATTACTGATTCAGTAACTGCAACCGATCTGTGTATGTTGACGCAGAGATACGATAGGTTTCGAGACTTGTCTTTTGCTTTTGAGGAGTTGCAATCTCAAATAGAATTGGTAAACTCATGTAATTTGGATGATGAACTTGATACCCGTGAAGAATTTGAATTGGAATTCTCTTCGTTGATCGCACAGTGCAAGTTGTTTCTTGAAAAACATAGTGAAAAGACATCTAAAAATGAAGATAACCATTCAACAAAATCGAGTTGTAGTCACACTTGTCAGAACAATAATAATGTAAGCTTCAAATTGCCTATAATCAAAATTGCACCTTTCAATGGAACATACTCTAAATGGCTTGAGTTCAGGGACACTTTTACTTCACTCATCCATAACAACAACAAGATTGAACCGATACATAAGTTTCACTATCTAAATTCATATCTCGAGAAAGAGGCTTCTAATGTCATCAGCAATTTGGAGGTCAGTGCTATTAACTATGAGGAGGCTTGGCGTCTTCTCTGCGAGAGGTATAACAACGAAAAACAGCTAATCAATAATCATTTGAATTCTTTGTTGAATATACAGTCTGTGCCTCGAGATTCAGCGACAGATCTAAGAGCTTTAGTTGATCATATCTCTAAAAACTTGCGAGCCTTGAACACACTGGGAGAACCAACTGAGCATTGGGACTCACTAGTTGTTCATTTGGTTTCAGCCAAACTCGACGCAGGTTCTAGTTTCAAATGGGAAGAACATAAAAATACTTTCACTAAAAGCCCATCTTTAAAGGATTTCTTCCAATTTCTGAATTCTCGAGCAAACATTTTAGAATCAGTTCGCAGCAACAAGATTGACAAACAAGCTAGTCCAGCCCATTCATACTCTCGTAAGTTTGAAAAATCTAACACAAAGTCATATGTGGTTTCAGCTGCCAGCACAGATGGTCCAGTGTGCATTCTATGCAATGGAAGTCATCGCATTTATGATTGTGCCTCGTTCCTGGGAAAAAATGTTGAAGAAAGGATAGCAGAGGTCATGCGGTTGAGACTGTGCATGAACTGTCTTCGTAAGGGACACCCTTATCACCAATGCAGGTTGGGCCCTTGTTCTAAATGTAAGAAAAGGCATAATTCATTGTTGCATAGGACTTCTTCTCAGGCTGTAAACATATCCAATGTGCAGACATCTCAAGTAGATAATTCAGAGAGCAAACAGATATCTGATGATAACGTAGTCAGTATGTCTGCCTCAAATAATACAGGTAGTAGTGTGTTACTATCAACCGCGCTGGTTGATATATACAATCCAAATACAAACGAACACCTTACAGTTCGAGCCTTGCTAGACAGCGGGAGTCAGTCTTCTCTAATAACAGACAGGTTAAAAAATAAATTGCAACTGACTTCTCAGCCAACTCAGGTCGATATTGTAGGTGTAGGCAATATTCATGCATCCAATGCAATACATAGATGTGAGGTCATGTTAAAATCGAAGACAAGTAGTTTCGAATCTTTATTGTCATGTCTGGTGCTGCCAGAAATCTCAGGTAATTTACCCAACAAGTCCATAGATATCTCGCAACTAAACTTGCCAGAGAATATCAAACTGGCGGATCCCACGTTTCATCGTACCGCACCAGTAGACTTGCTATTGGGTGCCGACATGTTTTGGTATCTTATCGAGTCGGAGCAAATATTGCTTGGCCCCAACCAGCCAGTAGCTCGTAAGTCTAAGCTAGGTTGGATATTGGCAGGCCCAATATTCACTATTGATGAATTAAAAAATAAAACTATAAGATGTAATCATATCTCAATTCGATCCAATGAAAATTTCATTTCAAATGAAACTTTAGATGAAAATCTCACAAAGTTTTGGGAATTAGAGCAAATTCCTGCGCCAAATAACTTACAAACTGAAGAGGAAATTTTATGTGAGGCTCATTTCATCAAAAATACTTACAGAAATGAAGCAGGCAGGTTTTGTGTAAAGTTACCCCTCATTTCTGAACCTGATTGCTTAGGTGATTCAATGAAACAGGCAAAGAGACAATTTCTAGCAACCGAGAAACGTCTCACAAAAAATCCAGAACTGAAACAGTTATATTCTAACTTTATAAATGAATATCATGAACTAGGACACTTATCAGAAATTAGCCAGGTCCCAGAACCGTCATACTTTATACCGCATCATGCTGTATACAAGCCAAATAGCGAATCAACAGCTTTAAGAGTTGTTTTTAATGGTAATGCAAAATCATCATCATCTTATTCCATTAACGATTTACAAATGGTAGGTCCACATATCCAAGATAATTTGTTTAACATTTTACTAAGATTCAGACAATATGCTTATGTAATTACAGGAGACATAGAGAAAATGTACAGACAGGTGGAAATGCAAGATGATCATCGTAACTTGCAAATCATATTATGGCGCGATTCTGAAACTGAACCAATTAGACTTCTAAGGTTGAATACAGTCACGTATGGCTATACTAGTTCAAGTTTTTTAAGTACACGCTGCTTATGGCAAATAGGCGAGGAGTGCGCTGATGCCAAATTAAAGGAAATCATTCAAAAGGACTTCCTGGTCGATGACCTCTTGACCGGAAGTGACGACGGTGAGGAATTATTGTTTATAAAACAATCAGTAGAAACTGCATTGCGTTCAGGTTGTCTCAACCTACGTAAGTATAGGTCCAACTTACCGTCTGTCTTAGAAAACATTCAAAACAATCAAAGTAATTTGACTATAAGTTCATCTTCTCATACATTAGGTGTTGGATGGAACCCTAATGCTGATATCATTAATTTTCCGTGTAATTATGAAAATAGAACGGAGCTTCCAACAAAACGAACTATACTATCCGATTCCTGTAAAATATTTGATCCATTTGGTTTGTTGAGCTTAGTAACAATTACACCTAAAATTCTTATTCAGAAACTATGGCTCGAAAAGTTAGACTGGGATCAGCCAGTGCCAGATCAAATACGGGAACAATGGAACACCTTTGTAAATAACCTAAAATACCTTCGAACTCTTAGCATACCTAGGCATGCGCTATGTAAGTCATCTGTATATACAGAGCTACACGTATTTTGCGATGCGTCCCTTGTTGCAATGGCCACTACTGTGTTCATAAAATCCGTGAACGAGCAAGGTGACGTCACTGTTCGTCTTCTGTGCGCCAAAGCTAGAGTAGCCTCCGTGAAGCCAACAACGATACCTAGGCTAGAACTATGTGCATGTTTACTTGGAGCTCAACTCTCGGCCGCCGTATGTCGCGCTCTGCGATGTATCATTGACTGCAAGGTATTTTGGACGGACTCATCTATAGCATTATCCTGGCTAGGTATGAGGTATGATAAATTAAAAACTTTTGTAGCAAATAGAGTAAGCGCTATTCTAGAGCTAACGGAACACAGTGCTTGGCGCCACGTTCCCACCGAGCTAAACCCAGCGGACCTGGCCACCCGCGGTCTAGATGCAAGTAAAATTAAAGAATGTGATTTATGGTGGAACGGACCAACATTTTTAAGAGAGCCTGAGTCAGAATGGCCCTCTACATTTAAAAACAATCATTCTGTCAGTTTAAATGATTTACCTGAAATAAAGATAAATGTAACCATGAGTAGCGAGGTAGGTATAAACCAAACCGCAATAGATTTTAATAGGTATTCAAAGTTAAAGTTTTTGCAACGCACATTTGCATATGTACTTAGATTTATCAATAATTGTAAAAAATCATTAAACAAGCGCACTGGTATTTTGCAGCCTGAAGAACTTTCAAATTCTTTTAGGTATTTAGTGAAATTGTCACAAGAGGAATCATTTCAAAAGGAATTGAACATTCTTCGTTCACACAAGTCACTCAATTCTAAGAGTCATATTCTATCGTTAAGCCCATTCTTAGAAACTGAGAGTAATATTATACGAGTTGGAGGGCGCTTAGAAAACTCTAACTATCCATATGATAAGCGTCACCCCATGCTACTACATGCAAAACATAAACTTGCTAAGTTGTTGTTTCAACAGGAGCATCTTCGACTTCTTCATGCTGGTCCTCAGCTTCTGTTGTCATCAATCAGAGAATTAGTCTGGCCAATCGGTGGTAGAGATCTAGCTCGCACCACGGCTAGGCAGTGTGTAGTATGTAGAAGGGCTAGTGGCAACACATCTGCTCCAATGATGGGTATGTTACCTAAGGAAAGGGTTAATCCAGGTTTCCCATTTGCTACTACCGGCGTCGACTTCGCCGGACCTTTCCTCATCACTGATAGAAAAGGCAGAGGCTGTAAAATTAGTAAATGTTATTTATGTATATTTGTTTGCTTCAGATTCAAGTGTGTTCATCTTGAGGCAGTTAGTGAACTGTCCAAGGACGCATTTATTCAATCATTTCGTCGTTTTATATCTCGCAGAGGCCGCCCAGTTGAGGTTTACTGCGATAATGGACGCAATTTTGTTGCCGCCTCAAAAGAGATAGGCGAGTTTCTCACCTCTCATTCTGATGACATTGTAGGCTACACATCAGGAGAAGGTATCAAATTTAATTTTCAACCGGCTTATGCACCACACTTTGGGGGTCTTTGGGAATCAGCTGTCAAATCAGCGAAAAGTGTGGCAAAGCGTATCTTTAGCAATACTCATTTAACCTTTGAGGAATTGGCAACCCTCTTTAGTCAAATAGAAGCTGTTCTCAACAGCAGACCCATTTGTCCATTATCCTCTTCCCCCAACGACCTAAATCCATTAACCCCAGGGCACTTCCTTATCGGAAGGCCGCTCATGTCGCTTCCTTCACCAGATCTAGATAACTTGAGTTCGAGCAGACTGAACCGATTCCAACGGCTCGAACAACTCAGGCAACATTTTTGGAAACGGTGGCAAACCGAGTACATAGCAGAGCTGCAAGAGAAGCACAAGTGGCGTACACCCAAGAGGCCACTATTGGAAGGAGACTTGGTGCTTTTGAAGGATGACAACTCTCCCCCTATGCAATGGAAGCTCGGTCGCATAATTTCAACCTTTCCAGGGAAGGATGGCATAATTCGAGTTGCTGAGGTCAAAACCACCACAGGCACTTACCGACGAGGAGTCAAATATCTGTGCCCCCTTCTTGAACCTGTAGATGATGACAGCAATTTGGAAACCAAGGCTTCCAAGGCCCCGGAGTATGTTCAGGCACGTCCCTAGTGCACTGTATGTGTCAGTGTCAAACCACCTCGAGACGCCCGCGCACCGCCGGAAGTTTCCCCCCGCGAACATTGACAGAGACAGCCATTACCATCGCACGGGTGCTTTATCATTTAAATCTGTAAAAATTTATTCTATCGAGCATAAAGCGAAACCAATAATGTAATCAACAAAGAATTCAAATAAAACCACATCAAATTGGAGTCAGATTTTTATTCACCTTAACAAGAAAAGGAACACCTGCCTTTTTCAATCTGCAATGCTTTGCAATATGGCCATGTTTATTGCATACAAAGCATCTAGGTCCTTTACTCTTTTGTTTCTTATTAGTTGTATATAATGCCACTGTGTCGGTTTTGACTTCTTGCAGCAATTTTGTTTTAATTAGATCTGCTGAGACTGCTACACCGGAACTTTCTAAAGCCATAATCATCGGTTTGTAGATATCGGGTAGGCCGGCCAATAATAGAGTACCTAACCATTCATCGTCTACTTTAAAATTGATGTTTCTGAGTTTGTGTGCAGTGCTCATTATCTTTGACACATATTCCTCGATGTTTTGACACCCGTCGAGGTTTGTGGTTATCAGGTCTCGCAGTAAACCAACCTTCCTAGTTAGCCCTGAGTCATCAAATGCCTTTTGAAGGTTACACCACACTTCCTGTGCGGTTTTGGCCTCCTCTATGTGAACATAAATAGATGGGTCACATAATAAAATGAGTTTTGACTTAGCTTTTAGGAGTTTCTTCTTGTCGGTTTCAACGCCAGTTACACATTCCCAGAGTTCCTCGTGTTCCAAGTATGTTTGGATTGCGAACTTCCAAGTTGCAAAGTTGGATCGTCCCATCAACTTTTCAATCTGCATTCCATGAGCATTGTTGTTTAGCATAGACATCTTGCTTGAGGCTTTCTTTAGCTGAAATGCTGAAAAAGAGAATGCCGGGCGCCGGTGTGCATACGCACATGCGCGATTGACAAAGTAACTTGGAAATAACTCCGTGATATTCTTCACTTGGGCTTATTATTCACTTTTGAGTACGAACTGGGCCCATAACCTGATGGATTTAGTGAATAAAAGACGATAATAAATGTGATAACTTCGAGGCGATATATTGCGAGTTCAAACATGGAGCAAGAAGTAACAAGTAAACAATTTTGACAAGTAGGATTGAAACAAACTTCTACAATCAGTCAAATATGACAGCTTACATTGACATACTACAACTAGCATCACAGACAATGTACCTAAGCTTTTCTATGAGTCTGTTACCTAAGAAGGCGCCAAATTCAAATATTACAACAAGTTTCGGTGCCTATTCATTTGAAACAAACAAAAACACAAACAAACAAATCTTTCCTCTTTATAATATTATTGTATAGTATAGACATGGTTTATTTATTATACTAAATTAGATAAATTAAACATAAATTAAACATGTTTGTATGATCTACAAATATTTGTCTCGGGTCTGGGTGTTTCTATGTATAATATGTATGTATTTACAAACAAAAAGTATATAAGTAGTATATCAGTCATCTTAGTACCCATAACACAAGCTCTGCTTACTTTGGGGCTAGATGATGCTGTGTGAAAAGTCCAGCATTATTTATTTATTTATTTATTTATAACGGAAAGCTGCATTTAAAATAAAACAAAAATTAAGTAAGTACTTCAGTAAAAAAAATATAGGGTGTCAAAATACTACCATAAATTTTAGAATTATGATTTGTGACAAGAAAAAACTGATTTATACATAGGTTTAATGATAGCTGTGTAGGCCAAATGCCTCTATTTTCAATCCGATGGTCGTGAAGTCGTGAGTCCCAGCCATATGCATCAATGGATTTTGTTTCGTTATATATGATAATGCGCTTTACTTTACACCACGTGCTCTAAACGGTGAAGGAAAACATCGTGAGGAAACCAGTTAGTATTCGTATAGGCGGCGATGGGCTTGCAACCTGTCACGTATGGAATACTAAATACTGCAAAATGTGGGTATGTTTCAAAAATATGAGTTTGTACTTAACTACCCTCTTAGACATCTTTCAAAAGGTCTGGAATACATAAAATGATCTGAGAGAATGTCTACCGCGCCTTGTAAAGTCATAAATAATTTTATTTTTCTTATTTCAGGAAGTTGACGTAGAAGTGATTCCGAATGAAAGATGTCAAAGATGGTTCCGAGCTGCTGGTAGAAGAGAAACCATACACGACGTGTTCCTATGCGCTGGATATAAAGAGGTCAGTTTTTTTACCTATTCTATTCCTGAGATAGTGCTGCTCGCTTCGCTCACTAATTGGATAACATGAGATGGTTCCGAGCTGCCGGTAGACGGGAAACTATACACTGTTTCCTATGCACTGGATATAAAGAGGTTAGTGTTTCGAGCATATTCTAAATCTACGATAGTGGTGCTGCTCGCTTTGCTTACTTAGTAGTGAGTAGGTATACCCTAGTGGGTATAACGAAAGGTGTGATGTGTGAAGCTGGTAGACGGGATACGTGTTTTCGTGTGCTGTACGAATGAATGCTGAATTTTCATGCTATTTAAAAAGGTGAGTCTTTCTACATTCTACAGTGCTGCTCGCTTCGCTCACGTAGTACTTGGAGAATCAACACAGTCATCAATCGTTCTAGCCGTTTCAGTGTAAATGAGAAAGAATGTGAATTTATTATAGCAGCCTTCAACAGAACGTGTGTTTTCAAAAATTGGTTGACGAGTGTATGCAAAAATTTATAATAATTATTCTACTTTTCGTGTCACTTTTTTTGATCTCATGTGGTGAAATGAATACTAAAAAATCTACTTATTCCAGGGTGGCAGAGACTCCTGCCAAGGCGACAGCGGAGGCCCACTCACAATGAAACTGGAAGGGCGAAGCACCCTCGTAGGACTCGTATCCTGGGGCATCGGCTGCGGCCGGGAACACCTTCCCGGGGTCTACACTAATATACAGAAGTTCGTGCCTTGGATAGACAAGGTGCTTAACCCTTGATCTTAATAATCTTCTGAATCATTTCAGCTACAAAACATGTTTTCTACATACAGTTTTTTCACATATAAAGCTAGTCTTCTTACCCCGTTCACTACACTACATGTTTTCTACGTGTATAGCATTTGTCTAATCAAATTCACTTTTTTTCTTTACTCAATTGCCAAATTCATTGTTATGTAAGGATTGAAAAGCGGCTCGCTTCGCTCACCATAATGTTTAGTACAATCTCGTTTAATTTAAAACTTATACTCGTAGTTTATTTAGTTTGCTTTTTGTTAACCTCATGATGGATCGATTTTAATATGCAGTCATAAATCAGTGATGGGTTCGAATCCAGCACTGGTGCAATTTTTTGGATGTTTTAAAAAAATCTTCTACTGATCCCTGGAAACTTTATTTGTTTGTCCGAGTTTATTAAATGAGCGCTGTTTATAAAATCTAAAACAGATCTCGTATTGTGAATTTATCAACGATTTTCAGACACATAGGAATAATAAATATAATAAATTATATTCATGTAAATATAACTTTTAAGTAACCGCTGGTTATCCAGTGTTGTAAAAATATAAAAATAATTATAATGTGATCGTTATCGTTAATATAAATAGTTTTAAATAATTTTATGGTAAATTCAGAAATTATTTATTTTCAATAATTGTTACCATACTTTTTTATGTTTTCATAATTTATTTAAGTTACATTATTATAAGCTTTTTTTGTTTTTTAGAGTCTTTTTTTAGAGTTATTGTAAAAGTCATTGTAGTTAACAATTTTGATTTTAATAATCATCTGATACATTCCCCATATCTCTAATTCTCTTACTTACTTTATTACACCCCCTTTATTTTCATGATTTTTTATATTTTTAAATTTAAGTTGGTACATAAAAGTCCTAAATTAGGATGGACTATGTGGTCCAGTTATTTATTACATAGGCTACTTGTTTATAAGTATTTTGTACGTTTTTAATAAATTGTTTTAAAAAACATTTTTATTTTATTATTACACCTAGTTATAAAGTCATTTAGTAAGTCACTATTGCTCGACAATGATAAAAACCGTTGTAATTAATTTCATTATTTTCTCTACGCACAAATTTATAGTAGAAAAAACTACTTATAAGTAAAAAAAATATTTATAATATGGATGTGCGTATGAACTTTTGACTTAACTAAAAAAATGAATAATCTAAAGGAATTATTCATTTGATTTTGCTTAAAGGTACTTAATAATTATAATGCGACTAAATAGTTTTTGTCTAAATAGTTTTGGCTTTAAACATTTTTAAAAGATAAAATAAGAAGATAGATAGAAAATACTTTATTGCACACCACATAATAAAAATAAACAAAAATGGAAAACTAAACAAAAAACACAATGACATACAATCGGCGGAAGAAGATTCTTGAACTCCTTGTAGATCTGAGAGAATGTCTACAGCGCCATCTATGTATTTACAGAGGTATCATTTTGTCCACGAATTGATCAAGTTTGATCGTAAGCCGTCGTTTGCGTGGGTAGAATAAGTAGAGCCCACGCCAAGTATTTTTAAACGGAATTTTCACGTCCTCAATGTAAGATATTAAAACTAGATGGCGTGTTTTGATGTGCTATAAATAAAAATATTTATTTAAGTAAATAACTAAGCTACATTATTAACATAACTTTATATTATATTCCAGAATCAGTAGAGCTATTGATGGATAGTAATGTCTGAAAATCTTAAGATCGCATGTTGGAAGGAGCGCGTTCATGTCTTTTGAACTAGAAAATGTCATTTTACGGGACGGCTACGAAAAAGTTTTTACTTATTTCAATTTTTTTTTATTATTTTACTACAAATTATGAAAATACTTGTAAACTTATCTAACTCTACATTTTATTAAGATTTACTTACAGTAAATTATAAGTAGAGATTAATATTTTGTTATGAATTTAGACATGCCCTTAGACTTCAAAGGATCTGGAAAACATAAAAAATCTGAGAGAATGTCTACCGCGCCTTGGGGATACAGTCGTGACCCTGTTTACTTTTTTCATCAAATTCATGATGATGATGATACTGTACTTTTATTTCTAGTTATTGACAACAAATTATAATCAAAGTCATTAAAACAGTCATTCATTTGATTTTAAATTACAAAAACTAACTTAATTACTTTAATAATACGATTGAAATTACAATGAACTTACGGTATGCAATATGTAAATACAATTTTATAATGTATCCTTACTGAAATAAAGTCTAAAATCGCAACACGCTGTGAGATGCATTTGCATGCACTCAATTTGCATCATAAAGCTATAAAAATAAGGTTGAGATTTCAATGATATTATGTTAATATGAAGTAAGTATACTAAACCGGCTTGAAAGAAAAAAGAAGAGGTTTTGTTTTTGCGAAATATTTTGAGATTCGAACGCGAACTGAGACAAATTCAGTACGAAGGTTTTAACCTCTTGAAACTCGTTCGTAGTTTGTCTCAAAGATAATCTATTTATACCACGTATACTATACTATACATTGCTACCTCAGATTACTAAGTACATAAGTTACATAATCTTTACACAGATAATATAAAAAATCAGGTAAGCCATCTAGAGTTTGGGAGCGATCTATAGATAGCTCTTCTGATCCAGAGGAAGTATTGAAGATGCTAAGTAAGTGAAATATCTGTAGTACCTACTTAATTGTTACAATATTGATAAGTAGGTACATAATACATAAAGGTTTTTATTAAATTTATATAACAGAGGAGAAATAACACAAGCTCGGACCGGATGACGTTGAATATCCAGCAATTTGTATTTATTTATGTGTTTTCTATGTATAATATTGTATACATTTAGGTATTTAAGTTCAAAGGTTCTGCATTTAAATGTTATATTAAATACGTAATAAATAATTAGTTTCGATGGGTATGGATAGGTAGGTACTTACATATTTCTTCTAATATGTTTCCTACAGGTTTAGGTTTAGGATACCTTGTTATCCAGAAAAAGTAAAATAAGGGATTTAATCCCTAAGGATCGGGAACCTAACATGGGTAGGTGTAGAAATTCCCTTCGACAATCCCCTGCCTCGGATATGATACTCAGAGGATTTTTCATCACGTCGCAAGGTGTTAAAATTTAACCCTTAAAAAATCCTAAAAATAAATTAAATAAGTACAGAAAAATACCAATAATCTAAAGTTATGAAGGATCAAAAATATCTCGTATGAAATTATCATTAAACATTTCTGAGTCTGGCAGTTACCTCAGATGAACACCCGTTAAAGAAAACAAGTTTTAAAATCCTTTACTGACATCATCCACATATTTATTCCACCTTAAGGGTCAGATTGGCGTGGCTAGCGTTGATAAACGGCCTTTTTGCCGAAGGTTGCGCTGCGCCCGCGCAGCCAGTACGCATACGAATTTAGAACGCGCGGCCGTCATGCGGCTAACGAAACGAACGAGAAATAACTAAAAAGAATTAAACAATTGAGTAAAGTTACTTAAAATATGTGATTTAGTTTGTAACGTGCAAGGGAATGTGGTTCTTGTGTTCAACGTGTTAAGTGTTTTTTTAATGTGCGGAGCACCTTCTGCCAGGATTTTTTGTTAAGGTAAGTACCTACGTTTTTGTTTAAGCGATGTAGTTATAAAAACTAAAGCAATTTGCTAATGGCAATTGGTATGAATGCTTTTAGGGTATCGTACCCAAAGGGTAAAACGGGAACCCTTTACTAAGACTTCGCTGTCTATCCATCTGTCTGTTCATCTGTCATCTCAACCGTGATAGTTAGACAGTTGAAATTTTCACAGATGATGTATTTCTATTGCCGCTATATCAAGGAATACTAAAAAACAGAATAAAATAAGTATTTAAGGGGGCTCCCATATAACAAACGTGATTTTTTTGCCGTTTTTATAGATACAGAACCCTTTGTGCGTGAGTCCGACTCGCTGCGCGACTTGGCTGGTTTTTTATTTTACATGACTTAAAATAACCTAATGAAGTTGTATTGAACCTAATATACAATACGGTCTTATCGCTAAGAGATCTCTTCTAGATTTTTAGATCTAAAGAAGTGTGTTGAACCGCTTAAATTGCAAGCATTTGCTGTGGAAAGAGCGAGAGAGATAAATAAGAGTCTTTGAATGGCCCTTAGGTCTTTGCCCAGGACCAAGGACTAAGTAAGGTATCAGGCTCTGTCGCGACAAAAACATATGTTCATCTCATTCCAACACAAATTACAGTTGGCGGGAATTCTGTAAAACTTTGACCATAGTTACAAAATTGTTTTGGCCGTGGTTCAAGTCTTTTGAGCTAAGTTTGAATTTGGAATGAGATGTGGTGTATTGTCTTGCATAATGTTGGTAAAACCAGAGACACAATAAGCATGAGTCACAAAAAGGTAGAGTATGAACGTTTTCAGGTTTATTTCAACATTCTCACAAGTCACATTGAGTCAGGAGTTGATTGAATTCGGCACAAGATCAACAAAGTCAAAGTCAAAAAGCATTTATTCAGTAGGACCGCAGGGATCACTTAGAATAGTCTTAGAACTAATTTTACTCCTGTTCTTTCGCGACCAATACCGTGAAGAATCAGGGCAACAAACACGGTTTGAGGCCTAGCATTCTTTTAGGTGATCCATGGATCCATGGAGGTTTACAACAAAGTTATAAACCCTTTTTTAATCGATCCATTTAGTCAGTTACACCAACTGTTGGGTAAAGTCCTCTTCTGTATCACGCTAAATATTTGATGTACTTAATAAAAAATATATGAATCAGATGACCAAATATTGAGTAAGTAAGTTCGTATGAGTCAGTGGCCAACTCTGGTGACGGTGGTTTTAGGCCGCCTTAAGGCCTCCGTCATGGCTTAACGACTTAAATAGCCGGGACCGACAATTTAACGTGCCCTCCGAAGCACGGAAGCGCTCAGATGAAAATGCCACTGGCGCCAAAATGTCACCCATCCACTTACAGACCGTTTCGAACGTTGCTTAACTTCGACGATCTTTCAAGAACGACTAAGCAAGCACGACCACGAGCGCTTCAATTATTGAGTTATGACTACATAATAAAGAAAATATTATAACTCGATTTCACGTCACGCTGTTATTTACATGTAGATTCAGATAATTGCACCTCTATATAAAGGTCTCTACTCAAGTTGTTTTTATTAAGTAAGTACTTATGTATACTTATTTTAAATCATGTTACTTATTTATTTTGTTACAAAAAACTGTGTTACCTATGAGACCTATTTTGGTTACCATAATCAGCTTACAAGTATTTTAAATAACTATTCACTAAACCATAGCTTTTTAAAATTGAATATTAAATTAAATCATATTAAATTAACTTATTAAATAAAAATAAGTGTTTTTATTTTATAGGTACAACTGAGTTAAATAAAATTAGATAGACACCATAAAAAAGTAAAATAAACAGAAAATAAAAAGCCTCTACAACAAAAAGTGTAACAAAGGGTGACCTTATCGCTAAAAGCAAAATATAAATAAAAATATTATTATATAAAATTTATGATTTTACAAAATACAATCAGTTGATTGGCTAAGGTGTTATTCCATAGCTAATATTATCACTCTGCAGAGCCTTGAGACTTGAAACAATGGCGCGAAACTGTGTCTACTTCGTATTTCCTAGTTCTATTCTATATTTTGTAATGTGGACTCTATGCAAGCCTTTATCATTTGATTGATCTAAGATTATTGCTTAAGTTTTATACATCATTAATCCAGGTAACTTTTGTAAGTATCAATAATATTTTATTTTGTTTGTTGTATGGGAGCCCCTTATACTCGTATTTATTATATTCTGTTTTTTAGTATTTGTTGTTAAAGCGGCAACAGAAATACATCATCTGTGATTTTAACTGTCTAACTAGATTCATGAGGCCTGGTGACAGACGGACAGACGGACAGCAAAGTTTTAGAAGATCCCGTTTTATCATTTGGGTACGGAACCCTAAAAAGGAGTAGGTTCTATGTTTGGCTGTACTTTTGTTTTTTTTTATGTATTTTCACCAATACCTATCTATGTCAATTATTATTCAAAATTCTTATATTTTGTTTCAACCTCTCGAGATATTCCCATATTTTATTATGAAATGAAAAGTCTTATCAAAATTTTGGATTCCGACGAGATTCGAAGCCGCAACGATCAGACGATCCTCCTAAAGCCTGAGTGCCTTACCGCTCGGCCACAGAACCCTACTCGTCAGAATTCAAATTTTTGATAAGCTCATATTATCGGTTCCCATATTTTATTCCTGAGGGATCGATATTTTTCCCGTAAAACTCAAAAAACCTTAGGCTCGCTACATTGAAGCCGGTTTTCGTTGTTTTCAAATCGTGATCATATTACACTTTGTAACTTGTATGTAGGTATACTATGACGAATTCGCTCGCTCGACTGCAAGCAAGGTTACTCCCACATTGAGCTACCTACACCTTGACGTCACCCGGAACTCAGCCCTGTTGTCACTCACCCAGAAGAGAGTGTAGAATCTAAGTTTTAAGACAATTCTAAGTGATCCCATCGGTCCTACTGAATAAATGACTTTTGACTTTGAATAAGGCGGTTGATCGAACTGCCTTGTTAAATACGATGAGTAGTTCAAGTTCAGGTCTCACTCTCAACCTGACTCTCAATCTGACTCTCGTAAACTCTCGTTTTGTAATTTATGAGCATCTAAACATACTTTGACGAGCCTCAATTCTCTTTGTCTGGCTCCCCACTGGACTTTTAGTTTTAAGATGGATCACCTAAAATAATGATGGCCCCAAACCGTGTTTGTTGCCCTGATTCTTCACGGTATTGGTCGCGAAAAAACAGGAGTAAAATTAGTTCTATTCTAAGTGATCCCAGCGGTCCTACTGAATAAATGCTTTTGACTTTGACTTCTCAATCTGACTCTCAATCTGACTTGAATCTTACTTTCTATCTCACTCGCACACTTGCAGTTGTATGTAGGTATGATGTTTTCGATCACACCTTATTAAATACCGGTAGACCGATTTGCATGAATAGATTGGTCAAGGATTTTAGTGTGGCTCCAATTATTATAACTATCAATAATTATGACGAACAAAAGTAATTATTTTAATTCATCAGACATACCGGATGTACTAAGACCGGAAATGACAGCACATCACGACTTTGTAAAAACGTTACCATATGCTTATAAAACCATATGTTTTTAACTGAACAATATCATGATCACGACTGTATCCCCAAGGCGCGCTAGACATTCTCAGAACAAATGACTCTGTGGCGCAGTGGGTGAAAGCCCGCTTGGGACGCAGAAGGTTGCGGGTTTGATCCCCGCCGCGGGATAAATGTTTGTATGATCTGCAATTCTCTGGGTACTCCTCTCTCTGGGTGGTGGGTAATACTCTGGGTGTTTCTGTGTATAATATGTATGTATTTACATTACAAACAAAAAGTATAAAAGTAGTAAACAGTTGAAAATCTGGTTCCCATAGTACAAGCTTTGCTTAGTTTGGGGCTAGATGATGCTGTGTGAAATATCCAGCATTATTTATATTTATTCATTATTTATTAAAAATCACCCAAAATCCTTTGAATAAGAACTTAAAGAGGAATATAAAGCTGGTCGCACATACGTCCACACCGTACGCGCCACAGTCTATACAAAAGTTCTGATGACGTCAGAAAATGCGGCTCGCTTCTGACGTCAGCAGCATTTTCTCTTTTGAATTGACATTTCGGCGCGTTCGGTACTGTGCGATCACCCTTAGTAATAGAAACCCTCGTTGCGCTCGGTCAAAAGCTTTCGAACAATCTATAAAATAAGTACATAGTTGTTATGTCTTTCAACACAGTGTTGTGTACAAGTGAACGGTATTATGTAACTATTTACTTAAGAGTGTCCAGTGATTGTTTTATTTATGTGGCCTAACAATCTACGCTGTAGGATTACCTAAAGATACTGAACTGACTTGGGGTTCAGTTCCCAGAACAGTCTGTTTTCTCTGCGCTTTGGGTAATGGGTTTAGTTCCCATCCAGGTCAATAGTTTTGCGTCTCAGGGTAGATACTTCTCCACGCCATGCGCCACCTAGATGGTCATAATACTTCTTGTCCCGTCACTAGTTTTTTAAATTAGTCTGGGTGTTTCTATGTATAATATGTATGTATTTACAAATAAAAAGTATACAAGTTTTCAGTTATCAGTATATCAGTTATCTGGTTCTCATAGTACAAGCTTTGCTTAGTTTGAGGCTAGATGATGCTGTGTGAAATGTCCAGCATTATTTATTATTTATTTATTAATGGGTCTTGAGCCTCCTATTATGAAAACAATGTTCACTGATTTTATGTTAAATCAACCCAAAAACTGGCGATAAATTGATTCAATCTTATTTTAGTATGACGTGATTTATAGACATATTTATAAGGCTTTTCAATTTAACCAACCGTTTTTTCTTAGTACATTTTATAACAGATTTCCAAAAAGTTTAGTTCAACGACTTCAATGACGAATCACTACAAAAAAAAGCTAATTAATTAAGCCCAAAAAAGGACAAGTATTTTATGGCAAATTGTTAGTTGGCATTCCATTTCATTATTCAGTTATTTGCAGCTGTGGTATTCTTAAAGTACGTGTGCTAGTCACTAGTTGCTAAATGGGATTAAGAAGTGAATAAAAAACTGACTTCAATCATCAATGATTGAGTTTTTTAGATGATTGATGATTAGAAGATTTAAGATGGATCCCCTAAAAGAATGCTAGGCCCCAAATCGTGTTTATTGCCCTGATTCTTCACGGTATTGGTCGCGAAGGAACAGGAGTAAAATCACCTAGTTTTAAGACGATTCAAAGTTATCCCTGCGGTCCTACTGAATAAATGCTTTTTGACTTTGACTTTCAAAGTAGTACCATTATCGATCGATTAATCCGTAACATTTTGCCAGAGTTTTGCCACTTATTTGAAGTTTCACTCAGCTCTTTAATCTTTTCCCATCCAAAGATTATTATTTCTAGAAATCGAAAACAAACTAGAAATCGAAATTAAATGTCGTTTTCACATTCATGATAAATATTTTTTGGATTTGATCTAAAAGCTTGTAGGAATTTTAATTTTCATGAAGGATCATCAAGAATTATTTTCATTGGACGATAACTTCGGTAGAGTGCAACTCGTGCTTACCCCACGTGTATTAGTAGTCAGGTAGTTAATCGATGTGTAGGTGGGAGGTCACACCTACATAGTTTTGCGAAAAATATTGCACCTTGGGAATTTCCTTGTAAAGCTAAATGAATCAAGATAAACTAGGTAGTTTTACCAGTCATGAATTTTTTGTTCATTAATTACAGTTATCAGGGGCAACATTGAACCCTCTCTCAACAACAATTTAGTTGTTACTTTTCCATATTCACTAGATTAAATAAATAAATAATGCTGGACTTTTTCACACAGCATCATCTAGCCCCAAAGCAAGCAGAGCTTGTGTTATGGGTACTTAGATGACTGACATACTACTTATATACTTTTTGTTTGTAAATACATACATATTATACATAGAAACACCCAGACCCGAGACAAATATTTGTAGATCATACAAACATTGGTCCCGCCGCGGAGATCGAACCCGCAACCTTTTGCGTCGCAGGCGGGCCTTCGCCCACTGCGCTACAGAGGTCGTCAATAAATAAATAAATAATGCTGGACTTTTTCACACAGCATCATCTAGCCCCAAAGCAAGCAGAGCTTGTGTTATGGGTACTTAGATGACTGACATACTACTTATATACTTTTTGTTTGTAAATACATACATATTATACATAGAAACACCCGGACCCTAGATTCAACTTCATTCGGATGCATCAATTCGATATACTTCTTCATTGTTTAAAAATACATCACTTTTACTTTTCTAAAAAGTTTTATGAGCAAAAAATAGTCTTGAGCTCGCACATGTCCGCGCCCGTACGCGCTGCATTCATCTACTATATAAAAATAAGTCGGGTTTTCCTTCCTGACGCTATAACTCCAGAACGCACGAACCGATTTCCGCGGTTTTGCATTCGTTGGAAAGGTCTCGGGCTCCGTGAGGTTTATAGCAAAGAAAATTCAGGAAAAATCTGGTTGCATCTGGTGGCGAAACGGAGTTCGCTGGGTTTGCTAGTTTTACTATAGAAAAATACAGATGACGTCAGAAAATATGGTTAGCTTCTGACGTCTCAGCATTTCCTTTATTGAGTTGACAGAGCGGCGCGTTCGGCGCGGATGGATACTGCGATGAGCTAAACTGTGATTTATAGTTTTTGTATGTATATGTATGTTTTGTGTTTTTGTAAGAAGTATTTCCTCATTTTCACCAGGCGAAGAGGAATAAATGTTTTAAAAAAAGTACCTACTTATGAAGTCGATGCATCCGAATGATATGTCGCCATGTAGGAGGTATATTTTCATTTAACAATATCAGCTTCAATAGCATACTGCCTTCATTGACCAAAACAGCGGATGCGTTGATGATCCACTCTTGCGCAAGCCTCCCTCGCACGCCCTTGCGCTACCAAACTGAGGGGACCTTTATTATTGAGTAACTGTGTCAGGTATCATCACACGGAAGATATTTACTTGATACGATATCGTATTGTAATTATTAAATTGTCATCGCATGCCTAAAAGTCTTAGTAAATGCCAAAAAGTCGCCATAGGCTATATTCCACTTATTAGAACTAAGCGCATACAAAGTTCTTTTATTATGCGCACTGCAATTTGGAATCAGCTTCCAGCGTCTGTGTTTCCGCTGAACTACGATCGTGTTGTTTTTAACAAGAGAGTTAATAGGCACCTTATGGGTAGGCTCGCTCCATCGTAGATCTCATTCTTGCCTGTGTGAGGTCAAGAGCCAACCCATTTATCATTTAAAAAATCGACTTAGCAAAACGAGGCAAAAATGTTATAGTGTGACCTCTTTAGTTACTATCATCATCATCCACAGCCCTATCTAGCCCACCCTACTTTTTTTTGTGCCATCCAACACGATGCCATCTAATATGACCTTACTATTCTTAATACAACGGCTGAACCAATTTTCATGATTTGTTGCATTTGTCTCCACCTCGAATAGCACTGAACCAGATGTAATAATCATATTTAGAGAGTTGTTTATTCCATGTATTAACGTAGGTTTATTTTTTATCCTTAGGGAATTGTGAGGTAGCGTGCGTAGAGTCATCATCATCATTTCCTAGCCCTTATCCCACTTTTATGTGGGGTCGTCACTACAGGTTTTCCTCTTCTACTCCGCTCTATCAGCCGACATCTCAACATGCACTCCTTTCTTACCCATATCATCCTTCACACAGTCCATCCATCTTTTCTTTGGTCTGCCTCTTCTGCTACATCCCTCCACATTCAAACCTAACATTCTTCTCGTTCTCGTTCCCTCCTCATAACATGCCCATACCACGACAACCTATTACTCCGTGGGTAGAGTCATACAGAAGTTAATACTAGAGATTTTGACCAAGTTGAATTATTTCTCGACCTTCAATCCATGGGTTCGTTATAGGTATTTCGGATTATTTATATGCGCATAGGGGCATAATACCACAAAATGCGACAATGCACGACCTCTTAGCGCAGTGGGTGAAAGCCCTCTTGTGACGCAGACGGTTGCGGGTTCGATCCCCGCCGCGGGACAAATGTTTGTATGGTCGACAAATATAGAGATATTTGTCTCGGGTCTGGGTGTTTCTGTATAATATGTACCTATGTATTTGCAAACAAAAAGTATATAAGTAGTATATCAGTTAACTGGTTCCCATATTAGCTTTACTTAGGGGTAGATGATACTTCTGATGATTTGATTATAAAATCATTAGCACATCTTTCCATATTTACATCATGCACGACAAATCATCTCTTCTCAGAACCGTGCCAAGCTAAACTAACTCTTACGCAATTGTAATACAGCTCTATAACCAAGCAGAAAATAATGATGGATTTTCCTAGTTATTTATCTTGCGACTTTGAACCCTATAGGAGTGTAAATAAGAGTGTTTGTGAAGAGCGCAGGTGTCCTTGTTCCGAGGTCGTATAATCACCTGTTCACCTTTTTAATTTGTAATGACGCATAGATTTTTTGCAAGTAATTTCATTCTAGTAGATAAATCTGTAAAATTAGGTAATAAGTGGTGATTACTGTCATTTTAATCTGCAGCTTAATAAACTTAAACCAAGCGTCGGCGTCGGTAACGTTCTAAACTAAATTAAAAATTCATAAATTGAATTTTATGAATAAACTTAAAAAAAATGTGGATCGTATCCCACAGGGGAAATATAACTTTTTGGATAAAGTTATATTGCCCCTGTGGGATACGATCCAGCCGCATGCCGTAGTAAGCCGAGTTATGAAGCGATAGGCCATAGTCTTTTATGACGTTGAGACAGAGGTGTCGGTAACGGGAGCGGTTACAGTGTCGAGATTTCAATGGTTTTTCCCCATCTCAAAAATAGTACACACACACACAGCTTGCGCTCCAGAAGGAATATACTTATAATATTAATTTTATCATCATTCACAACCTGACTTTGCCCACTGCTCTTTCTTTATGCCACTTTTTACGGTCTCGTGCTAATCTCAACCAGGTGCGGCCCGCGAATATAAATTTAAGATGTTTTAATTATTGAATCTACCTCTATGGCTTTATGTATGTCTATGTATGTACTCATGCTAAAATAAATAAATTGAATTGAATTGTTAAATGCCCAACGCGCCTAAAAAAGTTTTCACTTCAAAAAAACCTTCGATCAAAAAAAGTTTCAAAATCTTACCATAAGGGGGTGAAAAGGGGAATAATGTTGGTATACCGCGTGCGTTCCTCTAGTAATTAAATGCGGAAAGCTATTGCAATGGCCTTGCACAAAAACGTGAATTACGTGTTGAGTCACGTGCGCTCTATGATGTCATTTACATCTATGGGTGACATCATAGACCATAGACATAGAGGTGCGTGATCTACGCTATATATTCATGTATTTATTTATTTATTACTTTACGTGGAATATTTTTTAACCGACTTCAAAAAAGGAGGTTCTATGTTCGAGTCTATGTATACTTTTTTGTGTATTTTCACGGATCTCCGTCAATTGTAGTCCGATTTTAAAATTCTTTTTTATATGATACTAGCTGGCCGCCGCGGTGTTACCCGCGATCCCTCGAGAAAACTTCACTTCCCCGGGATAAAATATAGCCTATGTTCATCAGGATAATGGATTCTCATGGTGAAAGAATTTTTCAAATCGGGTCAGTAGTTTCGAAGCTTATTCATTTTAAACCAACAAACAAACGAATCTTTCCTCTTTATAATATTAGTATAGATTATACGGTCTACTCGGTGCCCACATAAATTTTATTCTTGAAGGATTTCTTTTCCTGTAAAACACGAGCTCTACCACAGAATACAGCGTTGGGCTAGATGGTGCTGTGTGAAATGTAGTATTATTTATTTATTTATTCAACATCAATAATCTACCTTCAGCAATGAAGATGCCGACTAAGAAGAAGAAGAATCTATCCTTATTTAGTTGAGCTACTCACTCACACATCTTTTCCCTAACCGTTTAGAACTGGGTGTACATTCTATAGAGTGACTGATTTAAAATGTTCCTACAAAATGTGTATTACGCGGAACATCCAGTCCTCTAGATTAAATTTTTTATTTATACTAGTAGTAACGACATTTAGTACGACCACAACACTGATTTGAGAGAATATTTTGCAATCAAAGTCATTGCAAAAGCTTTTTTTTTTTTTTTTCATTGGAGTCAGGGTAGATACATAACCTCATTCGTTTTTTAGTGCTCAACCACACCACACTTTATTTTCTTGTGTTTCTTCGCAGTGTGCTGGAAATGCCTGAACGCTTTCCAGAATTGTCTTAGTGCAAGTATTTAGCAGTGCAAATTATGTAAAGGTGAAAAAAGCGTTGTTTTCTTGAAGTACTGGACGTATTCAACGTCACCTCAACCTGGTGAGCGGCTCTAAAGCCTAATAATGCATTAGATAGATGAAATTATAAAACATGATGTTAGACAAATAATAACGTTCACTATCGAGTGAGTGAATAGCCTTTGTGTCTTGAAACACCCTACATCGAAATGTTAGTACCTATTTTAGATACAGTCATAGCTACATTTTATTGAGAGACCTGAAGGTGGGTTTTAAATGAGGAGAAAGATAAGAATGTAAGTACCTAGATGTACCAATGAAGATTCTACAAAGACGTGTTGACGTATGGAAAATGTGGTCCAGGTATTTACCTACAGTTTTATGCATGTTGTGATGCAAAGAATCAGGTTGGCGTTTCTACCATTGGGGTCTATAACCTAACCTTTCAATACCGGCATTCTATTTAGAATACAGTATGGATATTCCCAGTAGGTATTTACCTACAATTTAATTTTAATGCAACCAGAGCTGCCATTGGGGCTGTCTCGAAGCATCGACGTTACGGTTTTTGCGTCCTCTTCATTGGGAACTGTGACCGAACCTTGTCATGTTTACATTATTACTTCCTTAAACTAATTGGATACAAACTCGCTAGCCGACTATACCTACATACCTACGAATGAATTAGGTATGTACTTATTTCCAAAATACCCTACTTTCGAAATTTAACCTTGGAAATTTAATAAAAGGCAGTCAACTTAGTTTGGAGGAAATGATCAAAAGGAGAATTCGGCCAATAATGGCTAGTTATGAAGGCTAGGAGGCGCCGCCGGCGCACCGCCGCAAGCCGCTACTACGCGGCGCCATGCACCAGCGCGACACAATGGTGACGACGGACGACGTGAAGGACGAGGCCCGCGCACGAACCTCCGGCCCTACTCTCGTCGAGCCCAGATGAGTACCTAGGCCTACTGGATATTTGCTTCCTTATTTTGATCAATGTACTAAGTATTATGTTCTAAGTATGTACTGCATCGTACCTACCTATAATTTGTCGCCGACAATGAAATTTAACGTGCCCTCTCCGAGGCACGGTAATTCAGCCGATAATCTCATTTCATAAATGAAATGAAGGTGCCATTAGCGGTCACCCATCCAAATCTGGCCGGGACGTTTGAGTCATTCGCTTGTTTGCTTGATTTCGACGATTTGGGAAGAACGATAATCAAGCTACACCACGAGCGCTTCTTATCTTATGACGGGAGACCATACCTAGTACCTGGCTACTTTCGTTTTTGAAGTAGAAATACTTATATAAAATTATACATTTCTTTATAACCTGTGTATTAACACTATACCCGACATTCTGTCGTATTCAGATACAGACGAAGTATTATTATACGAGAATAAGGAGCAACGCGCATCATTTCAGAACCTTAAAAATATTTCATCATATTTGATAATTTTAAGTTCAACAACTTAAATATAGGCTATGGCTACATGACTTAACTTCGAAGTTATTATTATTATATCTATATCTCATGTTAATGAGGGAAATGACATTGTCGATCGTCATGCGTCGTTTTCTCGTCGTTATATTCTCTTTTATACAAAATACCTAGGTCACAAAATACAACCTAGGTGTGGGTAACACAACAATTTGATATTTTTCCACCTATGGATAATAATCCATAGGTGGAAAAATATTAAATTGTTTATCAAGTATTGATTTAAAAATCTTTCCATTACCTAATGGTAATGATGTGAAACGAGGGTACCTATATTCAATAATCTTAACCTCAAGGATCGTGACGATCAAGTACTCATAATTATAATAATGAACCAGATGAAAATGTACAATGGGCGGCCTTATCGCTATGAATCGCGAATGATCTCTTCCAGGCAACCAATGCCTTTATTATGAGTTTATGGATAATTTTAACATTCATCGTTGAAATTTTACTGACGCTCAACTATGGGGTGTAATTATACGAGTATGTATAGGTAGCGGTCAGTCGTCAATATTTGACAACTAGTACATACGTGCTGCTTAAATAAGCCTAACATAATTTTAATGTTTTTCAAAACATTACCTACGTACCTATACATTACTAAGGTCTGTAGGTATCTACCAATATGGTTGTATGCATTGACAGCTCCACTGAATTCTTCCTACACGCATAAGATGATTGGTATTACGGATATATTACCTACCTAAGCAGGTGGGGTAGTACTAGGTGGTATTCAACACCTTACCAGAGTACCTACCTACCTAATAAGAAACGACTAAGTGATTTTTTCTATTGAATGTACTTAAGTATTTTATTCACTCGTGTTATATGTGCTGGCTTGAATTTGAACATAATTATAATAAATGATTCAGTTATTTCATAATTAGTAGGTAGTTTGGGACTGGACGAAGGTAACAAACTTTTGTAAATCCGTACATATACGTAGTTATGTCTAATAACATTGATGTCTACAAGTACTCTTCAGTTAGCTAGGACCCAATTTACCAGTCGCGTAAATATGATTTGGACATCTACTAAGTCATTTATCTAAATGACTTCTGGAGGCGTTTGCCATAGACCAATTCAGAGTCCTATCTAGGTCATTTAATTACCTTATTTACCACTATTTTGATTTATGAAATCTATTTAAATCTATTTAAATGTTATTTTGTTTATTTCATTATTAAGGAAATAATACATTCGCAGATTAAGCTCGAGGAACCTCGGTTCACCTCGGTCAACTAAACTATCAAGTTTAAGCATCCCAATTGTATCTTTGAACAATCTTATATTGACGCCACTTTCAGCCACTTCAAGTAAATAATAGGTTATTATTTACATACCAAAGTGGTGGGGTTATTTTGTGAAAGCCTTATTTTTTGTTAAGTTCTATTTAAATAAAAGTCATATAATTGTTTCCTACAATAAGATTCATTTTAAGGATTGATTTTAATACCTAGTACCTAGGTAGGTACCTCAAATTCAAATCAATCAGCCTTATCCTTAATCTTAGACTTCTGTGCTTAGGCCCAATATTAAATACTTAGATACTTACCAAATGAGTATGTTGTATAAGTACAAGAAATTAAACCTCAATGTTGGCGGTGCACTATATAAATGGTGATAATTTGAATAAACAAAACATGAAACCGGAAAAAGACTATATTTGTAAAACAACTAACTAGACATTATCCTTTTTTCGAAGACAGCGAGCTGCCAAAACTCTTTTAAAACTACTTTTTTAAAGAAGGCTGCCTTCTTTCCAATCAAACTCCTTCGCGTCGCTAACACGCCCCTGTTTCGTCAAAAGTACTACAATCGAAATAAATACGATTGTGTATACTCTCTAAGGTACCTACATACCTTGATATTATAAACTTGTCTTGGATCATTAGCCTTTGTAATATTTTTTATAATAAGATTCCCTAAGAAAGTCTTGACAGAACGACTTTTTATACCTACTGCTACTGGTACTCGCAAATTCGCATATGTCTGCTACTAGTACTCAAAAATGTCTATAGTCCAACCAATACATTGAGATTTATTTATTTTAAAATAAAATCCGAAATAAATGTTGAAAATTTTAAGTCTTGATTGTAAACAACCAGTGCCACACTCTCCCTGTTTATCCAAGAACCAATAGTTTTACTCGCCTGAAGTTTGATTATAACTACGTCAAAAGAACCACAGATCTATAAAGGACTTATTAAAGTAAAGTCATTCATTGTGGACAAAAAATCTTCTATAACAATTTTATTGGTAAACACACTAACTGTGAAGCTTGTTAAAGGGCCTGCCGAGCAAGTGCGGTATGGATATTATATCGGTATCAAGCGCACACGACACGCTACACTTCGCGGCGTAACGCGTCGCATACGCGAACTCACTTGGCTTCAGTGTCGATCCCATCCACAACAGATACCTCTGCAGGCTGGACCGATCGCTTCTCCACCTTTGCTCGCTCCGATCAGGAGCCTTTTATTTATTACATAAAAGGAGAAGTACATTTAACTCATTTAATTATTGCCTAATAATTCCTCAGGCATAATAATACCTAAACTAGATTCTTAATCAATTTACCACGTCCATGTTGTTTGTTATTCAAATAATCTACAATTTCCGTATCCTTCTTTAATAGTATCTTCAAAAACTATTAAATACCTATATATTATACTATTTCATATTATGTATAATATTGAAAAATATTATAACTATTATAATAAATTAGCTAAGAAATATTATACCTCAGCGTTTTTTATTATTAATAATTCTTATCAATCTTGTTGATCGAAACTAAATTGAAGCAAGGATGACTATGAAAATTAGTAAGGCATCCTTTCCTTATTTATCCTTCGTAGTTACCAATCGTTAAATTGGTCGAAATAGAAACATTTTTATTTCGCATAACTACATGGAATGAATTCCTCATTGATGTTATTCCCATACGAACTCTCAAGGTCTACTAGTATAAATAAAAAATTTAATCTAGAGGACTGGATGTTCCGCGTAATTAAGGATTAAACGAACTTACCTGTAAGTGAAGTTCTATCATAATTACGCTAACATCCAGTCCGAATAGATTAATATGTCCCGCCCACCCGTCGTGGTTGCAACACTCCCAATATATATATATATATATATAATTACGGTAATTAGGTAATACATCAATGAGGTCCAGGATTTATGTTCTCCTGTATTGAAACTACTAACTAAATGAGGTTATGTATCTACCCTGACTCCAATGAAAAAAAAAAAAAAAAGCTTTTGCAATGACTTTGATTGCAAAATATTCTCTCAAATCAGTGTTGTGGTCGTACTAAATGTCGTTACTACTAGTATAAATAAAAAATTTAATCTATTCGGACTGGATGTTAGCGTAATTATGATAGAACTTCACTTACAGGTAAGTTCGTTTAATCCTTAATTATGTATGCTGTTGGTGTTGCCAAATAAATAAACTAGTCAAAACAATACAAACTAACTATTGTGATCCTAACAAAACAATACCCTTACTTATAAACTTGACATAAATAATGCACCTATGAATAACCATTCATTTTTTTAGTTTATTAGTAAGGGCGTATTTATTTCTGTATTTCCGCTGAGCTATGACCCTGTTCTTTTCAAGAAGTTCTGGGTAGGCTCGCTCCATCGTAGACCTCATTCTTGCCTATGTTAGTTTCGAGGTCAAGAGCCGACCCATCCATCATAAAAAAGGGCATAAAGAAAGAAAGAAAGAAAGAAAATATTTTTATTTACCTAGACACTTAAACACTACACACACGATTAAACCTAAAAATTATGCCTAACTTACAATTTACTTATAACTAGTTGTGCGCAGCAGAGTCCAGGTAAACATGGCCATAACTCAGCATTGTGCTGGATAGGTACACAGTAGTGTGCCTACCCAGCGCTGGTTTTCAGTTAGAGCCAGAGGAGTTTCGTCACGGCCAGTACCTACTACTATAATTGACAATAAGTACTATTAAAATGCAATTCAACCTACATGAATGTGACTATTACCTACATTACATCATGACATCACAATTTATAAAAATTACATAAAGCCACTAAGGTCAGTTCACACTACACACCCAGTTTAGCTTGACCTGTCAACTTGTCAAATTGTTCGATTCTATTGTGACACGTGGAATTTGTTCGGACCAAAATATTTGCTTATCATATTGTATGTACTTTTTATTTAATAGTGGTTGAAATTCAGCTGTACTTTTATATTTTTGATTAAACTGACAAAAAACTAGCTGTCCACCGCGGTGTCCACGATCCCTCGGGAAAACATCACTTTCTCGGGATAAAATATAGCCTATGTTCATCAGGGATAATGTAGGATTCTAATGATGAAAGAATTTTTCAAATCGGTTCAGTAGTTTCGGAGCCTATTCAGTTCAAACAAACAAACAAACAAATCTTCTCTCTAGATAGGATCAATACTTATCATTATCGGTATATAGGTAGGTACATACCTATGTGTTTGTTGGTTCGAACATTAGACAATATAACACTTACCTTGGACTCTTCCTTGTGGGCGAGTCAAATTATTTTTGCGTGTAATTTGCGTGTAGGTCGCTTGTAATAATGTCATAAATAATCTCGAATGACAAGCTGAAACAAGTGTCCATTTTCGGTAGCTTAATAGCTTTATTGGTGTCATGGCGACGATTATGTTCAAAAAGAGCTTTATGTGTAGTAAGAGAGCCATCTGCCATCTGTCCGGATCCAGTCAATCCACTCGTTCCAGTATTTTGGGCACGCTTCCGACTGGCAGTGACCTGGATCAGTTGAGCTATCTATAGATCGTTTTTACGATGATCCTTACGACGGTCTGTAAGAGGATGGGTGACCGCCAGTGGCATTTTCATCTGAGCGCTTCCGTGCTTCGGAGGGCACGTCAAATTGTCGGTCCCGGCTATTGAAGTCGTTAAGCCATGACGGAGGCCTTAAGGCGGCCTAAAAACTCCGTCACCAGAGTTGGCCACTGACTCATACAAACTTACTTACTTACGACGATCCTTAGATAGCTTGACTGATTCTATTGTATTTTGTAATTCTTTGTACATAGTTAAATTCTGTAAATAAACTTTTTTAAGTTATCTAGGATTGTAGTCAACCAAAGCAGGACAAAATTTTATGAAAACTGTAAGAATAAGAACTACAGACAACAATCGCGTACAGACTCTCATTCGAATTATGCTCCCGCATCATCCCCAGTCAGTAAAACCGCAGTAGCTATCATACATCCATGTCTGACTCGTCTCGTCTCCCTTTGAGGTTATAATTTTTTTCTCTTTTTTGAGTTTTAACTACAGAAATGTGACCAGTAACGGACACCGAGACAATATTTCAAATTTTTTTGGTAATCAAAAAATAGGGGTGTATTCACGAACTCGTGTTGTGTCTACAAATTTAAATATTTTTCTTTTGAAAAATTAACAGAAACTAAGCTACTACAATATGTACATAAAATTACAAAATACAATAGAATCAGTCAAGCTATCTAAGGATCGTCGTAAAAACGATCTATAGATAGCTCAGCTGATCCAGGTCACTGCCAGTCGGAAGCGTGCCCAAAACACTGGCGGCATTGCCATTATTAGAAAAATACTGTCAGCGACAGCCATTATAAGAGAATTACCATTTTCATCACATTCTCAAACTCTCGTTCGTCTTCACAAAAACAATCTTCTTCTTCTCTTTTATTTAGTGGCAATCTACACAACTAGGTGTAATTCTGCCAATGTCAAGTTTTAAATATTGATTTATAGTCATGTCAGTCAGTCAAGTCCTGTCGATGGTTTGAACAAAACATGGCGGCTTGTTTTCTTCAAAACTAACGGAAATTTTTCGTCAAATGAGAAATCGGCTTCCATACTCCCCCATTCCATTAAAACAATCATCAACTCCAATCATTACGCAGATTCGCAATATTGTGTCATGTCTGACACAGATGATCAGAAGGACAGATAACACAACAATACTAACGATGACATAACCGACATGATGGTAGATTTACCGGCATAGAGGTGGTAACTTCAGTGTGTAGGCCCGATTACAATTATATAAAAAAGAATATATAAAAGAATAGAATTTTATTTTCTCGACAATACAGAAGTAGGTATATATATACGAAATTAGGTAGGTATAAGACACAATGCACATTTTTTTTTTAAATTTTTTTATTTATTTATTTCACGACGATCCTTAGATAACTTGACTGATTCTATTGTATTTTGTAATTTTATGTACATATTGTAGTAGCTTAGTTTCTGTAAATAAATTATAATAATTTATTTCATACATAAATAATTTACAACGGATCCCGCACTAGGCCAAGCCTGTATCGCGGTAGACCGAGTAAAAATATTTTTATAAAAATACATGGTATTAACAAATATTATAAAAATTATTTAGACTATTGCTATAAATAAATATCTTAGATACAACTATGTATAATGTGGAAACACATAAATATTATAATAATTACCTAACACTAGAGGGACTTTGCTTTCGCGCTGCCTCCCTAAAGCGACGGTACACGATGCCCGTTGGCCAGAAATCTGGATCCAGGAACACATCCTTATGTTTCGCCGGGATCTGGAGTGCGTACGATTTGAAGTTAGTAGTCCTACTATGAAAGAAGAACAAATACATTTGCGGCATCGAACCCCGCCGTGGGATAAATGTTTGCATGATCTGTTTCTATATATGTATTTACATTTGAACACTGTTTTTAATTAAATTACGTACTTTATTTTTATGTTTATTGTTTCGTGTACATAAATGAACTTATTTAAATATTGAACTAAATTACAATTAAGAATATTTCTATCACATGTATTTTCAAAAAAAGTATTTAAGTAGTATATCAGTTAGCTGGTTCCCATAGTACAAGCTTTGCTAAGTTTGAGGCTAGATGATGCTGTGTGAAATGTTCAGCATTATTTATTTGTTATTTAATTAAACGTGCCCTCCGAAGCACGGAAGCGCTTAGGTAAAAATTGAGAAAGGGTTAAAAGTTAAAAGCCGCCAGTGTTTTGGGCACGCTCCCGACTGGCAGCCACCTGGATCAGTTGAGCTATCTATAGATCGTTTTTACGACGATCCTTAGATAACTTGACTGATTCTATTGTATTTTGTAATTTTATGTACATATTGTAGTAGCTTAGTTTCAGAAAGAATAAAAAACATCCATACATCCTTTCACGTTTATAATATTAGTAAGATAGTAGTATAATATAGTCTTTTTCACGCCGGAACGTATTTGAACTTGTTTCGTTTCACGTTGTGTGGCACACAACAATTTTGAAACAAAAAAGTCAAAAAAAAAAAATTAAACGTTAAAACATACAAAAAAATATGTTTTTGTCTATTTCCTGTTTAATTATTTTATAAATTATCATAAACGAGCCTTAAAATATAAATAAATAAACAATAAACATTTTCTAAAAAACTTCGCCAAATAACAGTACTGAGTAAAATGGAACGTAATCTATTAGAGAGTGCAAAAATGAAAATCGAAACAATCGATGAATCTTTAAGTAAAAAAATAATCGTTGGTTTAGTAATTTTGTCTATAAATGAACCTTTTAATCGATTGAGATGAACTGATAGTAGTGAAACAAAAATCGATTTTGATCATCTCGATTAAACTTTAGGACATTACTATTAGACTGATTTTGACATTATCTCAAAGTGTCTTGCATACGTTCCGCCGTGAAAAAGACTATAGTATATATTATAGTAGTAATATTAGTAGATCTAAGAGCAAAAATGTTACTAGCTTATGCATAATGAGTAGGTAAGCCTAGGCAGTCATGTGTGTCGATAATGACCCCGCTATGACCTCGACGTGTCCTCAGAGTGTGACATTGTCAGTGTGTCGTAACAGGTTAGACTAGAGTTTAGGTGTTATAAGGGACTTCTTTCGCCATTTTTGGAAAAGCTTGTTGCTCTGTTATTTTATTTTCTTTGTCTTGTGTTTTACTAGGTTTTATTATGTAATTTCGGTGGCATTTTACTAATGAAGCCTTGGATACTTGCCAGGAGATTTGGAAAATGGAATGGGGGAGTATTGTAGAAGATGTCTCATTAGACGAAAGATACGGACTTCGAACATAATCGAAGTTTTTAAGAAGGTCACCTCACTAGAAAGCTCAAACTGACAAACGTCAAATGTGGCCTATTAAGTTGGACCGACTATAGTATTGTTGTGTTATCTGTCCTTCTGATCATCTGTGTCAGACATGACACAATATTGCGAATCTGCGTAATGATTGGAGTTGATGATTGTTTTAATGGAATGGGGGAGTATGGAAGCCGAAAAATTTCCGTTAGTTTTGAAGAAAACAAGCCGCCATGTTTGTTCTAAACCAGTGACAGGACTGACTGACATATTGACATATAATTTTTCTTCTTCTTTTTATTCTGGCGTTTGTGACGGAAATGTGTCACAATTTTGCAGCTCCTTTTTAAGGAAGATGTTACAAGCCTATTTTATTCTATGTCGAAGATCTTCGAAAATCTTTGCCCTCTAAAGCAGGAGACAACCTAAGCCTACACTCAACGGGACGCTGTAGCGCCTGGGACATTGTTTGAGATGTTAGACGGCTTTCGCTAAATCGTTTTTTCATGGAGGCTGTTGGTAGACTACAACAATAATATTTAATTATTTTTAATTTTATAATCTGTAAAGTCTAGTTTGTCTATGACATAAGATGACAGCTAATTGTTAACGGACCGATGTAATGTAACACCTTGCAACTTCTAACTTTTCTACAATAAATAAATTCAGTGAACTCGCTCCAGGTCTTTCCATCAATCAATATTCAACCTGCAACCCAAAATACAGTCCACCCAAGAACAGAGGCTTGTAGCACCTAAACAGTCCTCGTTGAAGCGGCCTTGTCCACAGCAACGTCAATACGTGTGGAGCTGACTAAGCTGCGGGTGTAGATAACGATGGATAAAAAAATTGTAAGGATAGGAAACATGCAACTTAGTCAGCTCTACACGTATTTTACGTTCATACCTACATCGTGAGGGAACCAGTTAGTATTCTTACAGGCGGCCATGGGCATTCAACCTGTCACGTATGGAATAACTTCTGCAAGATGTGGGCATGTATCAAAATGTATTTGAACATGCCTCTGACGACCCCCTTAGACATCTTCAAAGAATCTAGAATACATAAAAAATCTGGGAGAATGTCTACCACGCCTCCCACAGTCGTGACCCTGCTTTTTTACCTACACACAGAATAGTTATATTCTCTTAATTGTAATTGTATCCATCTACTACGAGAGAGTCATTGACTGCTAAAGATATATTACCTAGAGTGCGTTTCATCAAATAGTTCCTATGCCGCCATGTTGGCAGTAGAATTTTTTTAGAGTGCGTTTCATCCACAGTCATTCATATTTTCAGGGGTCAGCGGTCTGTCTGTCAACAGTTTCAACACAAAGACGTATCTCTAGGTTTTTCAAGGTTTTATTGGAATTTCTTGAGGAAATTATGCCTAAAACATTCTACTGATAACATGACGGCATAGGAACTATTTGATGAAACGCACTCTACATACTATTCTTGTTTCTTGCCACATAATATGAGCACTTGCTCCGTTGAGTTAGAAGCAAAAATGGTATGCCGGAATGGTAGCTTGACTTTTAGTTTTAAGATGGATCATAGAGAATGATAGGCCCCAAATCGTGTTTTGTTGCCCTGATTCTTCACGGTATTGGTCGCGCAAGAACAGGAGTAAAATTAATTCTATCAATTCTAAGTGATTCCAGCGGTCCTACTGTCAAAGTCAAAAAAGCATTTGCTTTTTTGACTTTGACTTTGGTATCGTGGTTAAGGCGTTTTATTCTTAAAGTTGCGTGTCACGCCTCGTTCTTAGAAGACCTCTGCCTAATGAGGGCACAGCTTAACAAAAGAAACGAACCAAACCGGTGTCAATGATTATATCTGTCATAACAGTCTGCATAACTGCATTAACGGGGATGCCGTTATGTGATGATGGAAAACATCATTCTTGGAACTAATCTAAGGGGTCATGATTGTATTGAAAATATATTTAATCTATAGAGACAGATATATAGGGCAGCCATGTCACTAAGCGATTTCTTCCTAAGTTCGTATGAGTCAGTGGCCATCTCTGGTGACGGAGTTTTCAGGCCTCCGTCATGGCTTAACGACTTAAATAGCCGGGACCGACGGTACATGCCCTCCGAAGCACAGCGCTCAGATTAAAATGCCACTGGCGGTCACCCATCCACTTGCAGACTGTTTCGAGCTTCACTCCGACTGCCCCCTTATCTTCACAAGATCTGGACCAAAACCTGAGAGAATGTCTACCGCGCTTTGCCGATACATTCCTGACAGATAATTTAAACTAAGCCTGTTTAAAATGGATACGTTTAGAAAACTCATAAAAATTCCCCTAACTGTAAACTTATGAACTAAATTATGTATAACTATTTTATTATGACCCTTTCTAACTTCCTGGACCGTTACCTGCAACTATCTCTTTCTCTCATTGAAAATGTCAGACAGAATTAAAAGCTTGAGACCGAAATGTATGACGTAAGTCAGCCTTGTGCAACTGACTATACCGGTATCTGTACAGGCGGGGAGACAAGTGGTTTGTTCAGTTTTTGAAGTAACCTGAAACATTAATTTTACTCTGTGAATATCGTTACATTTGACATTTAAAAAAAGAAACCGATGTCAACGTTGGAGGACAAAAAAATGAATTGTGTTAAAAACATGATAAAAACGAGTGATTGCTGAGATGACGAATTGAATACTGATAGAATTTGAAGAATAATACATAATATGCTATGCCGCTTTTAAAGTGGAACAAGGGCAGAATGATGTGGAATTAGATTCAAGTCTAGAAAATGTATTATTGCTTGGTTTGAAATGCAATTATCAAGTTAATAAAATAATAATTTATTTCTAGTACATTTTAATTTCAATTAAACAATTATTTACATCCAACACGGCTTTATTAATAAAGACTTGCTCTGACTACTCTCTAAGACTACTTCAAATCATCCACAGACCAGCTGGTCTGATCTGGACTTACTTAAAAAAGTAAATGTCTTATTTATAACTTCAAAGTTATTTTCAACCCTTCTTTTGAATTTTTATTTAATTTATAAATTATACAGTTTTGATAACTTATTGGAGCTGTATGGACAAAAATATTTCTATAAAAACACTTATATCACAAATTTTTGCGACTACGATAGTCGCAAAAATTTCATATTTTCCGTTAACACTTTTGTCAGCGACTCTACGTCCTCGACCAATACCGTGTTGTGTCTGTATTATTTGCTTATGACATTGGCTTTGTACTGTTTGTGAGTGTACTGTACATTTCGAAATATTGATCCAGATTTTAAACTAACTTTTTTATTTATTATGGACCCTACCGAACATAAATAGACTAGCAAAATTGGATATGCCTAGCGTACAGTTTTTTTTAATTTAGCGTCTTCCGATGAAAAAAAAATGAAAATATACTTATTACTCAGTACAAAACAGGAAACAATAGGTAGGTACATAGTACACAGTAGCAATAATAAACAAAGATATTATTTTAAATTTTATAACGGGACTTAATCGCGTAGGTATAACATTTGTTTATTTACCTCGACGTTTCAGTAGCGTTACAGCTACCGTGGTCACGAGAAGACTGCCCGCCGGTACTCGTTCGCCTCTTCGACCGATGAGAAACTACCCTCATTCGGTCAACACAAAATAACATTAGGGTCGCGACACACAACACTCTATTCTCTATTGAATTGACATTTGGGCGCGTTCGGCTTGGCTGGTCTTTGCGACCACCCATATATAGACCGTAAAGTTGTTCTGTCTCGGTTGTTTAGTCTTAAATGTGTGTGCAGATTTGTTCCTGTTACATAGCTGTCAACGTCACACTTGAGCTGTCATCGCTCCCGCTCTTTTGGAGGTTAGGTTGTTGTGAACATGTGCACTAAATAAAAGTATTATTCTTGGGAAACTGGAGTATTAATTAATTGCTACCACAAAACAAGAGATATAACAGTGGCGACGAGTGAAACGAACTCCGTGAGTGTTAATGGATCAGATTAATGAATTCATCCAGCAAGGGAAAAAGTCGTGGATACAAAAATATGACAAAGAAGAACTAGTCTCAATTGCAAACGAGTTGTCAGAAAGAAGCTTGTTTTCAGCTTGTGAAGCTTGTGTGCGTAAGCGATACTGAGCGTTCATTGGTCCATGGAGCGTTCCCTTACGCACACAGACGCAACGTGCATGTGCATTACACACACAATTAAGACCAGACCGCCTTCATGAAATGGAACAGTTTCTTTTTTCTCTCATTCGTCCATGAAGCGTTCCCGAGCTTACGCACACAGACACAACGTGCATCTGCATTACACACACAATTAAGACCAGACCGCCTTCATGAAATGGAACAGCTTCTTACGGACTTTTCAATGTGATCCAGTTCGTCGGAAGACGATAACTTTTTCAAAAATTTGTATGCTAGGCAGCATATCCTATTTTGAGTAAGCAAAGAGGCTTATATCCAGCAGTGGGCAGAAAAGGTGAGAAACTGAAGATTTTTTTTAAGATGAATGGATCGGCTCTTGACCTTGAAACTTACACAGGCAAGAATGAGGTCTACGATGAAGCGAGCCTACCCAGAAGGTGCCTATTAACTCTCTTCTTAAAAACAACATACCTATTCAAATATACTTGTTGTACGTACGTAGAGACTATAGTATAGGTATTATATATATCGTCAGTACATGGTATTGAGAACAGAAGTGTGTCAATATGTCGCCGGCAATCCATGGTGATGTAACAAGGACGTGTTTATCTGTGTCACCGATAATAGCCATACTAGGGCGACAGTTTAACTTGACTACTACGAGTATCTTGGGGATTACGTGTTGACGCGTTCCAGGGTCGCGCGAGTCGTCAAAATCGTATAAATTTTGTCATTTTACATCGACTCTGGAACTGAGTCCGTACGCAGCTCAAAGTCAAAAAGCATTTATTCAGTAGGACCGCTGGGATCACTTAGAATAGTCTTAAAACTAATTTTACTCCTGTTCTTGCGCGACCAATACCGTGAAGAATCAGGGCAACAAACATGGTTTGGGATTTGGGGCCTAGCATTCGTTTAGGTGATCCATCTTAAAACTAAAAAGTCAAGCTCCAGTGGGGAGCTAGTCAAATAAAATTTAGGCTCGTTAAATAAGTTTAGATACTCTTTACATGGATAAAGTATAAAAAGTTTTAATAAGATAATTTAAGCTATGTGTTATTTGGATTCTATTTAGTAAAAACATGTAATTGGTGCTTAGTCATATATCTACAATCTACATGGTTATTGTATCACTGTTTTCTATTCCGAATAAAATAAAAACAAATATATAAAAAACTAGCAAACCCAGCTATAAACCTCACGGAGCCCGAGACCTTTCCAACGAATGCAAAACCGTGGAAATCGGTTCGTGCGTTCTGGAGTTATAGCGTCAGGAAGGAAAACCCGACTTATTTTTATATAGTAGATAGTAAAATATTGAATTTCTACAAAATACTTCTACCAGTGCAGCGTGGAGACAGTTATTAGGTAACAGTTAACAGGGGCACCAGGTCAGACAACCTTCTCGTGTGCCCAAAGCTGCTTGTCCCTTACGGATCCGGGGAGGAACCGGGGGGAACGGCAGTTGTAGGGCCGGTGTGCCCTGTTAAGTCCGACAATAAACCGGAATCTATTGTCGGATAACCAATGGTCTGACGGGAGGTAGCTTCTCCGCGCGTCCCTCTGACTCGCAGATGGCGCAGTGGATGAAGCTAGGACGAGCTGGTAGGCTCGTAGGCGGCGGAACAACGAAGAGGTGGAAGGCGGTGGTACCTCCAAGATTCGCTCTGGAGAGTGCGTGGTACGCGATATCACCGCCTTCGCTACTCTTACCCGGCATCAAGGGATGTGGGTGCCTTGGTGACTCGGTCGGATATACACTGACTGACTTGCCTTGGCACCAGTCACTTGTATGGTCTGGATGAGGAGGCCGCGGAGTGGGTTCGGAGCGAGGCCGAACCCACTCGGGATGGAAGGCGGGAACGCACCGCCTGCCCCGCGAGGGGGCGAGTGGTATCCCCTGCCCAACAGGGGACTTTTCGGGTCTGCGGGCGGTCGGAGTGAGGGCTCTTGCTGCTCATCATGCAGATCCCGGGAGGGCGGCGACACTGTTAGGCAGGTGTCGTCGTGAGCTCCACGCACGTGGTTCAACAGCCGCGTGTGTGGGTGCCGGGCGTGGCTGTGGGTGCCATTACCGGGATTGTGCTTAAGGCAAAATGCGAGAAGGGCACCGCGTGAGTTCCGTAGGAGAACCCGGAGCCCTTCGTTATGCATAGAGGCCGGCCATCGGGTAGTTTTTAGTGGGTCGTCGAGTGCTCGACAACCCCACACACCCCAATTACGTTCCCTCGACGTAATTGGATGTCTGTGAGCAGATTTTCTATCCGCAATAAAAAAAAAAAAAAAAAAAGGTAACAGTTAACAAATTACACAAAATAAGTTATACTTGAAGACTTTTGGCCATAACGTATGGTCATTAAGTGTCATGCTTCGCAGAGCTTGACGTCTTCCGGGATTCAAATTAATGATTCCAACGTAGGTACGTTTTTAAAAAGGCAAAAACTGTAGGTGCAAAAAATCAACCAAATGGCATTCTTATAAACTCTAAATAACCCTTGGTGTGATATCAGCATATTATTTTGTTAATGAATTAGCAAGTACTCTGCCATCTGACGACCTCTGTAGCGCAGTGGGCGAAGGTCCGCTTGCGACGCAGAAGGTTGCGGGTTCGATCCCCGCCGCGGGATAAATGTTTGTATGATCAGCAAATATTTATCTCGGGTCTGGGTGTTTCTATGTATAATATGTATGTATTTACAAACAAAAAGTATATAAGTAGTATATTAGTTATCTGGTTCCCATAGTACAAGCTTTGCTTAGTTTGGGGCTAGATGATGCTGTGTGAAATGTCCAGCATTATTTATTTATTTATTTATCTTCAGAAGATAGTTGATGTACTCTGTGCATCGGAGACAGTATTATATAGTTTTCATTATGTTTTATTTTTCTGAAACGTCAGTTTCTTCAGATATTAATGAATGAATGAATGAAAGCGGGGCTACAAATATAATTTGTCTCGGGTCTGGGTGTTTTCTAAATGACTGTTAATACCTATACAGGGTTATTTGTAAAACACCGGCAACCTCTCAGGACTGTATTACTATTATAATGAGGAACAATTTTGTTCTATGACTTTTTAAACATAATACATTTACAAAAACAAACATTCAAGATTTCGTTTTCCTATTTAAAACATTGTCCTGTCGAACACATTTTGGCCCCCGCCACTCTAACTCTGCTCCCTTCGCTTTGTACGATCGTTTTCTTTTGTTTCGCATAAACTTCGTAACATTTAGAGCGTTCAATTTAAATATTTTTATTTTTGTATGACAATCTGATGAAAAAAATAATGATGAATTTTTTAAAGTCCTAGAACAAAAGGTTTAGGATGATAGTAATACAGTCCTGAGAGGTTACCGGTGTTTTACAAATAACACTGTATTTACCTATGTATTTGCACTTAATGTCATTTTGTACCAATAACACAAGCTATTTTAGGGTTAGATGATGCTGTGTGGAAAGTCCAGCATTATTTATGTATAATTTTTAGTTCAATATCTCTCTCAAGTATATTATTAGAAGCGCTCGTGGTCGTGCTTGCTTAGTCGTTCTTGATAGATCGTCGAAGTTAAGCAACGTTCGAAACGGTCTGTAAGTGGATGGGTGACCGCCAGTGGCATTTTCATCTGAGCGCTTCCGTGCTTCGGAGGGCACGTTAAATTGTCGGTCCCGGCTTTTTAAGCCGTTAAGCCATGACGGGGGCCTTAAGGCGGCCTAAAAACTCCGTCACCAGAGTTGGCCACTCACTCATACGAACTTACTTACTTTTTAGTATAATATTTAGACATTAAATCACGATTATCTATTAGCATCAGTCTTGCAACTTAATGCAGTGCAGTGTCACAATGCAAGGAAAGTCGGGGTTTACGTAAGCTGCCCATTCGCTTTCAAGTCTAGGCTAGGCTTTGTTGCATCTAGACCACTGACATTTGTTGAGGTATAGAGAAAAGAATAGACTGGTCAGTCTTCTAATAAATAAGTCTAGCTTGTCTAGGTACAGTCACAGACAATAAGATGTATACACTCCATAATGTTTCAACCCATGTACAGGTCAACATGTCCAACAATGTTCTGGTATTTTTATTGATTTCGCCACTAGTTCAATGTGAAATCAATTTCCGCTTTTTGTTTTTAACCTACATCTATTAGTTTTAGTGTGATATTAATTTTAAAAGTATGGAGTGTATATATCTTATTGTCCGTGACTGTACATACAATTAAGTTTTGAATGAAGTGTAAACTCATGTAAAAAAAAAATTGGTTGTCTGTAAAGTCGGTTTACTGACGATAGTTGAGCGTGACAACGTTTGTCCTTCTTTGTCGCTCGTTCCGCGCTCTTGCTTGCACTTCAAGCCTTACATGGAACGCCTCAGAGCGAGGTAACGCCGCATTTTTTCGTGCGTGCAGCCGGCTCTATCGAATTATAAGACGTTGTCACGTCAAAAAAATCCTCAAATTCGTTATGCAAAAATGAATTAATTATCTCTACTATATAAAAATAATCCGGGTTTTCCTTCCTGACGCTATAACTCCAGAACGCACGAACCTATTTCCACGGTTTTGCATTCGTTGGAAAGGTCTCGGGCTCCGTGAGGTTTATAGCAAAGAAAATTCAGGAAAAATCTGGTGGCATCTGGTGGCGAAACGGAGTTCGCTGGGTTTGCTAGTACTGAATAAATACGAACAAAGTTACAGCAAAAGTAGAGCCAAAATGATAAAAACATGAGTATTACACCTAGCCTCATCACTGAAAAACTTAGAAGCAGCTTCTGGATGGGTTTTTTATGATGAATGGGTCGGCTCTTGACCTCGAAACTTACACAGGCAAAAAAAATAACCTATCAACTCTTTAAAAAAAAACAGGGTCGTAGCTCAGCGGAAATACAGACGCTGGAAGCTGATTCAAATTTTTTGCATGAAAGAACTTTGAAAGAGCTTAGTTCTAATCGAATAGATAGATAGTACGTCTTATTCTACTCCAGGTACTTAAATTTTTTGTGAGGTTTCAAAAATCTAATGCTCATATTTTCGCTAAAACCTAATTAAACAAAAATCTGAAGTAATCCAAAGTTAAATACCTTGCATTCTTAATTGTTAAATAACCACATTCGAGCTAATTAAATTTATAAATGCGCAAATAAGAATTTTTAATGAAATAGTTGTTCACATAGAAATACTATGACTAAGTACATATACAAATTACAAAGAAGAGTTAATATGATTGTGCCTACAGCTTATAAGTTAATTTGAGATGGAAAACCTAAAAAATATTCTTCTAACAACGAGAAACTTCTTAACTAATGTATAATTAAGGCAACCTTATTTTTGTTTAAAAAAAAGCTTTTAGCTTAGGACAGATTTACTAAAAAAAATCTAATTACTATACTTTTGTACAATGTACTACAGTCATGATCACTGAATTGGGGTCAGTCAAAGACACGCATAAATCTAGAAAACTAAGAATGCTAGCTTAATAAAATAAATCGTGTTAAATAGACAATTAAATATTCCTTAAATTAAGTTATTAAAACTTCCTAGTTATTGTAAAGTTAAGTCATAAAAAAATCAAATTAAAAAAATGGAAACTTTCAAAGATGGAATTACCAAATTACTGCATTTGATTTTGCTTGTGTTTCTAATCTCTCATTTAAGTGGGTATATAAACCATATTGATAGTGTTCAATATTTATTATTCAAGCTGTAATAATGTAGTTTACATCTGAAAAATGCACCAGAATTCTCACAATGCTGGAAACCGGCCGGAGTTAGCGCGATACAGCTAGGGCTGTCGGTGTGTCGCTGTCAACAGTAAAAAGAGTTCTCCGACGTTACGAGGAGACTGGCTCTAACCTACGCAGACCAGGAACAGGCAGAACCAGGTGTACCGCAGCACGAGAAGATCGATACTTGGTGGACACGATGCTTCGTAATCGCTTTCTCACAGGAACTGAACTTACAAATCAATTTTGACACTTTGGAGGACCAACCCAAGCGCATGGACAGTAAGACGACAACTTGCTGAAGCTAATTTGAAACCCCTTAGACCTGCAAATGGCCCTAAACTGGAACGTAGGCATCATTCTTCAAGACTAAGATTTGCCCAAAACCACTTCAATTGGACTATTTAGGATTGGTCAAAAGTTATGTTCTCCAACGAATCAAAATTTATACTCTACAAGCACGATGGAAGACACAGAGCGTATAGGACACCAAAGTGAAGGTTCAAGCAAGCATGCATCGAAGAAAAAGTAGCCTACGGTTGTGGGTATGTACTTGTGTGGGCCCGAATTTCATCTGAGAGTCGTACAGAGCTGGTGTTCATAGAAAACGGCTCTTTAACTAGCGTAAGATATGTGGAAGAAAACCTTAATAAACACGCTGGGCCATTTATGTTCAATTTGGGTGAGGATGCTAGTTTTATGCATGACAATGCCCGATCTCATGCCAGTTGGATTGTGAGTGACTACCTTCAAGAGATGAACATTACTCGTATGGAGTGGCCAGCACGCAGCCCGGATATCAATCCGATCGAGCATGCTTGGGACGAGCTAGGAAGATGCGTTAAACAACGAAACCCTCCCCTAATCACGCTTCGTACGCTCAAAATTGCTCTCACAGAGGAATGGGAGAATATCCCCAAAACCGTATAAGGAACTTGGTGTACAGGGTGCCAAATCACGTAAACGCAATAATGGAAGCACGAGGAGGCAATACAAAATATGAAAATTCAATAAATTAAGTAATGTTGTTAAAAAATTACATGTTTCCTGTTTTTGTTTTAAGTCGAGATGAGCAGTTTTTTTTCTTTATGTAACTTTTAGGAAATAAAATGTAGTGACACATACATTTTATTACTTTCATTTAAGGGGTATTAAAATTGTCTATTAAACACAATTTATTTTATCAAGCTAGCATTCTTAGTTTTCTAGATTTATGCGTGTCTTTGACTGACCCCAATTCTGTGATCATGAGTGTATTTCAACATATTTGTTTGTTTTCATGTGTACAGAATATAGAAATAAGAATTAGGTACAAGTAAACGACAAAAAGTAATATATTCTAACGAAATCAATTAATTACAAAATAAGGTGATAATTAACATATTAGCCTGACATAACGCTGATATAACAGATTGGTAGCTGCGGAAATAACGGAAATAATATCCGTTACGTTGCCGATGCGTCAGTGAAATCACCACATAACGTGTTACGTCCCTAGAGTTGACTTTCAGTTTTGTTTCCTTATCTAGGCCTATGTATGAGTGACAGGTGGGACTAAGAATACGAGTGACAGGTAGGACAAATAAATAAATAATGTAATAAATAATAAAACATTTCACACAGCATCATCTAGCCCCAAACTAAGCATAGCTTGTACTATGGGAACCAGATAACTGATATACGTTTTTTTTGTAAATACATACATATTATACATAGAAACACCCAGACCTGAGATAAATATTTGTAGATCATACAAACATTGATCCCGCGGCGGGGATCGAACCTGCCACCTTCTGCGTCACAAGCGGGCTTTCACCTACTGCACCACAGAGGTCGTCAAAATAATATTTGATTATACACGGCACTGGCACTGGCTTGGATTTGAATCTTTAGATCGTTTTGAACAATCCTTAACTGAATTAATAAAAAAACACATATGTTAATAATTTCGTCTTAATTTTGGTAAATAAATGTAGGTTTAAGTGCTAAAATAACATCCGGTTACCTACCTACTATTGAAAATCAAATACTCCTTAACAAATCTTAAAATTTTCCCAAAGAGGTTCGAACATTTTGTATGGAACCTGGCATACCTACTAGTCCGCCATTTTGAAAAAAACATGTTTCGGCGGCCAGTGATGAAACGCATCTAAATCGACAGAATAAATGATTACAAACAAAAAGTATTCAATGAGCAAATCTCCTAAGTGATACGGTTTTTGAGATAATTGGGTCCGAAAAAAGAAAAATAAAGTTAAACGATTCGTATTATCATATAATCACTGTATAAAGTAAATAAGGAGTCAAAAAATTCGTCCGTGCTGCAAGAAACCGACTCCGCCCGGCCCTGTGCACCGGAAGACTCACCGCCCCGTACCGCACCACGCCAGCCGCCATTTTGTTTAACGTTTATCATTCTTTTCATTCATTCGGCTTCTAACCTCTGGTCTGAATGCACAAATAATTATTTTCCTCACGAGCAGTTATTTTGTTACGTTGTGTTTGTTGTTAAGTTTTGTTACTTTGCTTTTATTGTTGTTGTTATTTGCGTTACCATGTCAAGAAATGCCACCGGTCCACCAGGATCACAGTGTTTGTTTTGTGAACGCAGTACAGCCCCCCGTATGGGAGGATGCCGTCCTAGGCCGCAGCTACGAAGCTATGAGCTGACCGAGGAATATCTGACTGATAATCCACATGTGCAAGCTTATTCCCACCATCAACTCGGCGCACGGGAGGTTAGTACAAAATATTTTTTACGGTGTTCAATGATCTTAATACGATATTGTAATGAATATATGTATTGGAAATGAAAAATACGATTTATGTCCTATGTGTTTGGCCTTTATAACGCAACATTATTATGATTCCCATTATTCTTTGGGTAGATCCATGAGTCAGTCAGATCATCATGTCTAATTCCATTTATAAATCAGATTTTATTTATTGTTCCAGATAACATCATCTGATCGGATTTGTCGTCCATGTGTTCAGCGTGCTAACCGCTATTATACAAGGGAACGACAGAACTTAGCCCGTATAGCAGATGCTGTAAGCTCCGTGCACGAACCGTCTTCAGGTGAATCGGCTGAAGGGCCAATGAGCGATCCACTAAGAGACGTATCTCCACCCATTCCGCAAGGGATGCCTGATGAAGTTCCAATAAGAGCTCCCGATGAAATTGTTATGCAAGTTTCCGACGAAGACCTGGAAGAAAACGTTCCGCAAGTCGAACTTCAAGGTGCCGCAAACCCTCATACTTCGAGAATTTCAGTCCCAGGCTTTTCAAGAGCTTCGTGCACTTCGTCATATTGCGTTGTAGCACAATGTAATGTCCGTGATGGTTTACATAGAATAAACATCGCAATTAGATCAGATGTTTTGCGTAGACAGAATATTTACATTCCTGCTGCAGTACGAGTCTGCAATGAACACTTACATTCAAATGTTATCTGGCGGGATTTAGAAGATTATATCCGTTCTAGACACGAGACTTTTAACTCAGTGCAAGTAGCCGATATGTTAAAACTCTCACTAAGGCCAATTGACTATTTAGATTTTGAAAAAATCGAGACTATAGACGCGGCAACATTTCAATATTATATAGGATTCAGTAAAACTGCTTTTTTAAGTATTTTAGATAACACTCCATCATTGCAACAACTTAAACAACCCAAAAGGGCTTTAGCAATGGTGCTAAGCAAACTGCATACAGGCGACTCTAACGAAAGGTTGTCCTCTTTATTTCGGCTAAGCCCTGTACACTTTGGTCGTGTAATGAAAAAGGTTCGGATTCATTTATTGAACGAATTTGTTCCACTGCATCTGGGTCTATCGCGTAATACAGAAACTGAAGAATATCGTGAAGAATTACGTCGAAGAACTTTGTCCATACCGAATTTTTTATATGGAAGTCCTGAACAACCAAACCGCGTCATTGCTATCTGCGACGGAACTTATATATACGTTCAAAAAAGTTCTAACTATTTGTTTCAAAAAAAGACGTATAGCCTTCATAAATATCGGAATTTGTTGAAGATGTTTATGATTGTGTCACCAGATGGATATGTCATTGAAGCGTTTGGTCCATATGGGGCCGATAAATCTGATGCAATTATTATGGGTGAATTAATTGAAAATGAAGAATTCCGGAGAGTTTTCCAGCCTGGCGATGTATTTATTCTTGATCGCGGTTTTCGGGACGTTATTGGAGCACTGGAAGCGTTAGGATATCGTGCTTATATGCCCAAAACGAAAAGTAGACATGAGAGGCAGCTGACTACCCAAGATGCCAATGAATCACGCAAAGTAACAATATGCCGGTGGGTAGTCGAGACAGTTAATGGGCACATTAAAAATCAGTTTCGCCAATTGAGAAATCAATATTCAAACGTAGCTGCAAGAAAAATGTACGAAGAGTTTCGCATTGCATGCGCTTTACTGAATGCTTTTGGTGCTCGATACAACGATCACAACTTAGTGAACGAAATTATGAACCAAATTAATTTAAAACAGAACGACCCCAACACCTTGAGCGAAATAGTGATACAAAATAATTTAAATCACCACAGGGTGGATTTCCAAACAATGGAAGCAAATGTCGGTCTAGAAGATTTCCCTGTTTTAACCAAAAACGATCTTATAATAATTGCGTTAGGAACCTACCAAATCGCGCAAGCCAGGAGTTATTATGGCGAGCACATAAAAACAAATGGTGCATATGTAGTGCAAGTATGTAGAGGAAGTGATGCTAATCTGTTTCCAGATGACTCATGGCTATTACGTGCCAAAATTCAATCACGTCATTCGGGGAACCGTACCTATTTTGTATATATTTTAATAAATAACCTGATGGAGGGCAGAGATAAAGTCGCGGGATGGTATTGCTCGTGCATAGTCGGGAAAAGAACCCTGGGCTGTTGTTCCCATATAATGTGCGTCATATGGTTCATGGCATGGGGTCGACACCAGGAAACATTGCTTTCGTCACCAGCGGCATTTTTGGATTCAATAATTGTTAGACATGATATAGAGAATGAAGCGAATGACGAATTTTAAAACAAAAGATGCCACTGGTGGCAAAATAATATTTGTAGATACCAAGTTAACATAGCTACTGCTATAATAAAATGTGTTCAAGGAAAAGAACTAGTTGGATTTTATTTCCCATACCCTACCTACCTATTCAATAAACATCGAGTAAGGTAGAACATCAGGAAGCTCAGAACGAATTTTTTTTATAGTTTTTAGACCCAAATATTTCGTAAACCGTATCATTTAGATATTTGATTACTTAACATTTTTTGTTTGTAAATATTTACTCTGTCGATTGACATGCTTTTCATCCCTGGCCGCCGAATAACGTTTTTTTCAAAATGGCGGACTAGTAGGTATGCCAACGATGTTCGATGTTCTTACCGGTTAGTCTTTATTCACATAAATTAGTTATTTTAAATCCTTAAAACTACGAAATGGAGTCCAACTTAGCATAATATTCATATTCTTTTTCGTTTTGTAATTTTAAAATACCATAACAATTGTATTCATTTTCATGATCAATATTGACTTACATGTTTTAGTTGCGCGTGCGGTTAGCCATTTTGGATTTAGGCCACATTTGCTACGTGTCTCAGTACAAATATTGCAGCATACCTCGATTTAAGCTTTAGACACGGCATAGATTTAATATATACACCTGTATACATATTGCATGTTAATATTTCATAACAACTGAAAATATATGTTATGAGGCATGTTAGAGAAGGGAAGAGGGCCATAACGAGAAGAATGTTAATTTTGAATGTGGAGGGATGTAGCAGAAGAGGCAGACCAAAGAAAAGATGCACTGTGTGAAGGATGATACATACATACATACATACATAAAGTCACGCCTCTTTCCCAAAGGGGTAGGCAGAGACCACGGATCTCCAGTCGCTACGATCCTGACACACAACTTTCGCCTCATTCACTCTCATTACATTCTTCATACATGCTCGTCGGTTTAGGGTACTTTTGACCTGGCCCTTCTCCAAAATGTCGCCAATTTGATCCAAGAAGGTTCGCCTGTGTGAAGGATGATATGGGTAAGAAATTGAGTGTTGAGATGACGGCTGATAGAGCGGAGCGGAAGAGGAAAACCTGTTGTGCCGACCCCACATAAAAGTGGAATAAGGGCAGGGAAATGATGAGCTGAAAATATATGTAACCTTTTGGAATAGATAGTAGGTATTTCATAACGCGATTAGGGGAGTTAACATAAGTATGGCGCCGACCTTTTTTTTTTTTATAACGTCAGAAAATCCATTATGGATACCCGACCGCCGTGGGGACAGCGGAAGGGTTATGTCGGACTCTCACCGACTAAAAACTGACGCGTGGCCTGCCTCCATGCATGTCAAGGGGCTCCGGGACCTCCTACGGGACACGCCGGTGCCCCTCTCGCATTTTGCCTTTTTTCCCGGGAATGACACCCGCAGCCACGCCCGGCACCCTCGCGGTGCTTACGGCGGCGCTCGCCACAGAGCGTCGAAGGATCGTGGACATCGTGGACAGTCGAAGTCCCCACTTCAACCACCCGCGGACCCGGAAAGTCCCCTGTTTGGCAGGGGATACCACTCCGCCCCCCTCACGGGAGGGTACGGCGTCACCCTAATTGGCAATGATCGTACGATGACTATCGAGTCATCGTACGATCATAGCGAGTACGATTTCCGAAAACGAATCGGCGTTTTCGATGCGATGAGTTCAAACATAGATTTCTTCCAAGTGTCCTAATTAGAGCAAGCCGTCGCACGACGTTCGTGTTCCTTTTCTCGTTCGTTTGATGAATATTCGGTTATATTGAATTGATTCAGGCGTGACTTTGCGGAAGTCAGTGTATGAATTGTCCATTGGATTGTTTGAGAATTGATTAGCGGATTTGTACTAGATATTTCCTTACCATTTTTAATATCTTGAATCTTCGGATGCCACCACGATTTGTGACTTCAAGGGCCAAAACACGGTCCCTAGGACCAAATATTCCGAACCGAAAAAACGGCCCTAGGCCATGCTTTAAAGATGACACGACGAAAACACATCGTGTCATCGTACGGTCATTGCCAATTAGGGCGGCGCATAAACTCTTATATCCTCACAGTTTTTGGTACTGTTAAGTAAAGACGCGGTAATTAAAAGTAAAAAAAGTAACAGTAAAAATATTTATTTCAAGCAAAACATAGACATTGTGGATAACAAATCGATAGACGTTATGAAAGATGCACTACATAATGCTGACAACAAAACTCTTATGTGTTAACGACGGACCTCACACTAGCCTGATTGCCGCGTAAATCCTGACCTTGTGGGAATTCTGGGAGCCTATATTGCTTTCTGTCTTTCAGTGAAAGTCCCATTAAAATTGGTTCAGCTGTTTCAGATGCAAGTAAGTGACTCTGGTGACTTTTTGGGCTGCCTTGCCTACCCTCTGTCATGGCTCAAACAGACGGATACACCCACTTACAAATATCTAACTAACCCAGTTTAGTTAAAACTAGTTATGGACTTATTTACTCCTTTAAATAGTAATCGAACTAGGTGTGGACCTTTCACAACTACAACTACCCATTAAGGTACTGTATCTTATGGGCCCTCTACACATATCCCACATATTCGCCGATGATAGACGAATGCCGACATTCACAAACGTGTAGAGGGCCTCATCGCCTGTATTCGCCTGTCATCGTCTTTCCAAATTATAGTTCGGCAAATAGTTCGGCGAATGTGTAGAGTGGCTGTTAGGCACAGGCCGAACACATAGTCTAACATAGAACCTCCTTCTTTTGATGTCGGGTAAAAGTCCAAAACTCGTATTATTTCTAATTGGCTTTTTTATTTCGACGTTTTAAGTTGTTCTCTGCTCAGTACACATAACTTAGTTGGTATTCGTGACCGTATCGGACCACTTTAATGGCGGTTTGACCTTGTATGTAACTTTGTACTAAAGTTAGTCAGCTGTTACTTTATACTTAGTTCAGTGGTTAAAAATTTGCATCGAAAACATAAGTCCTCTTTTTTTGTGAAAATCAAAGGAAATTCATTTATTTGGAAATAAAAAAAGATAATAAATGATTATTTAATTTTTTTTAATTTCCGCCATTTTGAAATATAACTAAGTTTCATATAACTGATTTTCTAAATTTTAAATTATATTTTTTTGTTACAGACTGAAAAATGTGGAACGTATTCCTAATATTGGCGCTGCTAGCGACCGCGCGTTCTAAGCAGCTCCCAGCTAGCACAGGTAAGCTATCAGTCATCATCAGTCCTCATCAGTCAACATTAGTCCTATCAGTCATTATCAATTCTCACCTCAGACAAAATAGAATGGACGAGTTATTGTCAAAATTCTTCTTTCAAAATTTTCTGCCGATTTTTGCGGGGGACGATGTAGCACACGAACGCATTTTACACATATAAAAAATGCAATGCAAAAACGAAATGCAAATTTCGTATATGACGTACCTACGTAATACTACAAGACGTACATGATTCGGAATCGTGTACATCTTGGCAGAGGGGAAATACAAGGCTCATGCCGTCTTTGTGATCAAAGGTGCTCTGCTCACCAATCCTCAATCAAACATTACTTTTGTCTTTTAGACTCGCTCATGGTGTAGCTCGCGTCGTTTTTGATCGTCGAAGTAAAGCAACGTTATGTGCGGTTACAAAAGTCGATGGATGACCTCTGTGTAACTGAGTGCTTTCCTGTTTCGGAGGGCACGTTAAAATTATCAGGTTAGGCTATTTAGTTGTTAAGTCATTACACACTGACTTTATTGGTCATCATCATTGGCCTGCCCTTATCCCGCTCATATATGCGGGGTCGGCACAATATGTTCTCTTTCTCCACTCTCCCCTATCACGCTTCATCTCCGTATCCACTCCTTTCTTATCCATATCTTCTTTCACCCAATCCATCCATCTTTTCTTAGGTCTACCTCTACTCACATATCCATCCACATTAATTTCCATCACTCTTTTAGTTACATGAGTTCCGCATTACGTACGTGGTATCGTTGAAAATTAGAATTTTGTCGAGAATATCAACGAACACAATAAAACATAGACCCTTTTTGCCAGTCAGTAAAAAAACTATATTCTAAACGGGCAAGTCCATTAGGTTAAATGATTCTTATTCTAAAAATGGGTGAGTCCAAGCAATGCAGACAGCGGGCGTAGGACGCGGGGTCACTGAACGGGTATTCCTCCCGACAACGTACGGTATTGTTCAAAACTCAGGTCAACTGGACAACAACGATTTTAGATTTTTGAAACTACTTACTAACATAATAGAGCTTATTGAAGAGTAAACTTCTTTAGGCGCGTTTGGCAGTTTTGAGATGAGAAAAAATTCTTAGATTCGCCTCGAAAATGTCACGTCATCACGAGCGAGTCACATGACTGCTCACCGACACCGGACTATTTGTCAAGTTTAGAACCGTTCAAGTTTTCACTTCTGCCGGCACTCCTGGAGTGCCGCTGTCCCAGACATTTGTAAATAAAAAAAGTACGAGTATACTTAGGTGTTTTTTTTTTCTCAACAAGTAGATAGTTGATAGTACGATTCCAACCAGCACCAAAAGAGACAATTTTTATGATGTTAGCTATGTAGTAAAAAGATGTATGGGTCCTAGTATAGTCCCATGGCTAAAAAACCAAAGAAGTCTGGATGAGCAAACATTGTGAAATAAGGTATTTTTAGGGTTCCGTACCCAAAAGGTAAAACTGGACCCTATTACTAAGACTCCGCTGCCCGTCCGTCTCTGTCTGGCAGGTGGGGTTGTCGAGCACTCGACGACCCAGTAAAAACTACCCGATGCCCAGCCTCTATGCATAACGAAGGGCTCCGGGATCTCCTACGGAACGCACGCGGTGCCCCGCATTTTGCCTTGAGCACAATCCCGGTAATGGCACCCACAGCCACGCCCGGCACCCACGCGGCTGTTAAACCACGTGTGTGGAGCAAACAATGCCATCCTGGCATACGATTCTTGTCACTTGCCACAGAATATTAGCTCTTGCTCCGTTGAGTTTGAGAAAGAGAGGCAAGAATTGTATGCCAGAATGGTATCGCGGTAATGGCTTCTAAGAATAGAGCATTGTCCCAGGCACAACAGTCCGGTCTAGTCTAGACACGAGTCCAACGCTGTTATCTAAAAATGATGACGTCCTAGCCGTTTTCGGCCATGGCGACTGATATCTCCTGGACAGGCATATTTAACTCTCTCTCTAAGTTATGTTTAGGCGTCGCTGATCTGCCCTTTGGTGCGCTCTTTCGTGACTTGAGTACCCTATTTTATTGGAGAAGGTACGTGCGCACTTGGGGCATGTAAGTTCCCCGTTAATGTAGTTGTACGAAATGGCCACATGTGGTCTGGCTTTTAGCTCATCTCGTTTCCTGTCCAGAGCAAGACGGCGCTCTTCCACATACTCATTCGCATGTACATGGATTGTCCGTCTCCACTCTGTACGCTGAGCTGCGTTCTCCTCCCACTATCTAAAAATAGAAAGACATTGTATATATTCTTGTATATTTTAACTTTGTTCATTCTAATCGAAGCAATTGCTTAGATTAGAATGAACGTAAAATGAAAACATCTCTATCAGCCATATCTCACACTCATGCCATCCTTCACACAATAGAAGTAGTAGGTTTATTACGAAACAATTTCTTAAGAAAAAATAAGAAAAGCATTATGAGAGCTTTGATAGGGTTGATATAATGGACTGCCTTATCGCTGAGAAAGATTTCTTCCAGAGCCAACACAACACGGATTATTTAGAAGTTTAATGTTTATAACTTTTTTAATGTATTTTTTCATGCGTTACGTTCCGGTAAGGTGATTTTCGTTCCGTTAAAATTAACCATACAATACTTTCTAATAAAGCCTTATTAGGCTTGATGTCCACTAAAGCAGCCTTTATTTTTGTATTTGCACAAAGTAGAGAATAATTTTAGGGTTAAGGACCAGATAAGGACGATTGAACTAAACAAAATGCAAACATTTGTACTCATGCGGGATTTGGCCACGAATCGGTGGAGGTCGATCCCTCATGGAAGAATTTGTGGAGGAAGGGAGGATGTCTTTGCCCTGCAGTGAGACAACGACTAAATATGAATAGTAATAATTTTAAAATCTAGAATCATCCTTATGCGTCCTCTACATATTCGCCGATGATAGACGAATGCCGACGGTCACGTGTAGAGGGATCGCCTATGTTCGCCTGTCATCGTCTATCCAAATAATAGTTTGGCGAATAGTTCGGCACATAGTTCGGCGAATGTGTATAAAGCTATAGAAGTATAGAGTATTCTCGAAGGCTAGGCTATAGTCGATAAAAACAATAATACGTAACTCATCATTATCATTATGACTGTACACCAGGAGGTGCAGTTACACGATGCAATTCAACCCTACACTATCGTATCATATAATTTTTCACGTGTAAACGCTTATCGTATGCGCTTTGGCATAGTAGCGTCTCGTCGGCACGTTCAATGGGCGGGGACGTAAAACTGCATCGTGTAAATTCACCTTTACTAATGACATAATGTGCTATAGTGGACACGTGACTTCATGCATATATCAGTCACAGTGTAATTTGTGATGCTTTCTGCCTCCATAACCGTTCATTATGCTTATAATTGATACCTGTTACAAAATTATACTGAAAACAGTTGTCAAAACACAAACAAGTAGAACAATCCAACTAAAAATATTACAAGAAACCGGTTCACGTCTAACTTTATACCCTAGCAATTTTTTTTATTTTTATTTAAGAATGTCTACGATACATAAAAAAAATCTTATAGGTACAGTATTTTTGAAGTCAGATGACACAAAAGTTTGCCGGTGATAGACGAATGCCGACTGTCACGAACGTGTAGAGAGCCTCATCGCCTGTGTTCGCCTGTCATCTTCTCCACTCTACACATTCGCCGAACTATTCGCCGAACTATTATCTGGATAGAAGATGACAAAAAATCGTTAAATCGTTTTAAGATTGCGTTATCCTATTTGAATACACGCGAGCACAATTAAAATTGTACTGAGAACTTTTGTGACAACATTCGAATGACGACAATTTGTCGTTGAAATCTGATCTTGGGCTATAATGACTTGTTTCTTAATAATAGCCTTTTTGTACTTTTTAAATTGGGCCGCATGTCGACGACTTGTGGGCAATGATCACAACTGAATGGGTGCCCAACGCAAGACGTCCACGCGACAGATGGCGGGACGAGTCAGATGTGTATCTTCTAGATTGGCCCACAGCAGCCATGGATAGGAAAAACTGGAAAAAAGGGAGGGAAGCCTGCCTTTACTCTGCAGTGGGACAATACAGGCTGAAATAATAAAATATCTAAGTATTATTTCACTACTTGGCTAGCAGCTCGCTCCAACTTCGTCTGTTACACATTCTTGATCTACACCTATCCAGAGATCGTTTTGATGACGGCCTCCGTAGCGCAGTGGCGCGAAGGTCCGCTTGCGTCGTAGTAGTACGAGTATATCAGTTACCTGGTTCTCATAGTACAAGCTATGCTTAGTTTGGGGCTAGATGATGCTATGTGAAATTGTCCAGCATTATTTTACTAAAGCTCGTATGAGCTAGTAGCCAGCTCTGAGTTTTTAGGCCGCCTATAGGTCTTCGTCATGGCTTGACGACTTGATAACCGGGACCGTGCCCTCCGAAGCACGGAAGCGCTACTAGCGGTCCATCCACTGACCGATCAGAACGTTGATTAATTTTTGATGATCTATCAAGAACGACTAAGCAAGAACCACGAGCACTTCCATCTTACTTTACCTCTTTTGCACCTTCCAGAAGTATCGACGATAGCAGTGGCCACAGTGACTCCGGCCAGCGACACGGATAGTACGCCACTTGACACCCTGACTGTCCACTGTGGCAAGGACACCATGGACGTAACTGTCAACCCTGCCCACCCCTTAAATAGCAGGTAAAACTTTTACATCTATAGTGGCATGCCCGCGGCTTATCTCACGTGGTACCTTTTCCACTTAACCTCATAGGGGTAGAACTTCCTAAATTTTTTTAGTTCGCCCCATTATCATAATACCATGGTTATGATAATGACTACGTTGTACCTGCTGAGAAGCTTCCAGCGGGCCACCAACTACCATGACCCACCTGGAAGTCTCTAAACCGTCTACGAAGCCAGATGGGCCGCTGCAGGTATAACTCAGTCTAATGGGGTTATTCTGACGTAGTTCAGTGCGACTGCGGAGTACTACAGACCATGCAACATTTGCTGTGCTGTCCGCAGTGCCCCAACACCTGCACTTTTCACGACCTGAATGACGCCACGGATGTTGCAGTGAGTGTGGCCAACTTCTGGGCCCGAAAAACACAAACACAATTCTATTCTATTCTAATTTTAAAATTAATTAATCTCCAGGGAGGCACGGTTCAACGGCATCGTTTACCCAGCGGGGCTAGGCAGCAACTCGTCCTGTCTCCGGGAGTACGTCGCCAAGCGAGGAGACTTGCAGTATAGTGTGCCACTTCGAGGGTGCAACACCATGTCTACAGATAATGTAAGTTTTTATTATTTACACCCAAGATCTTTTTCGCTCAGCGTACATCGCCCAATCGATAAACAATATATCATAAACTTCAACTGTTTGCAACAAACACAAGAATAACATCAAAAACGACCTCTGTGGCGCAGTGGGTAAAAGCCCGCTTGGGACGCAGAAGGTTGCGGGTTCGATCCCAGCCGCGGGGTTAATGTTTGTGTGATCTGCAAATATTTTTTTCGGGTCTGGGTGTTTCTATGTGTAATATGTATGTATTTACAAACAAAAAGTATAAGTAGTATATCAGTCATGTAGTACCCATAACACAAGCTCTGCTTACTTTGGGGCTTGATGATGCTGTGTGAAATGTCCAGCATTATTTATTTATTTTTATCAAAAAGCTTCACCACGAAGTAGAATAAATTCACGAGCACTTATTTTTAAACGAGACCATTTTGGAATGTAAATAGCGCGTTTATGTCTTTTGTATGAAAGCATGAAAGACGTTTCTATTGAATTTAAGACCCCTCGCAGACTACAGATTTTCTATCGGCCGATAGTTGAGACGGAATATACTTCGGCTCGTAATGAGTATGGAGAAGTATAGCCTCAACTATCGGCCGATAGAAAGTCTGTAGTCTGCGAGGGGTCTTAAACTTACTTAAAATGGTTTAGCATTTACACGGAAGAAAACCGATAAATAAACGGAAACCGATATCGTCTTGTACTGCAATTATTAGGTACGTGTAAACGGTCATCGACTAAAAGGCTTAGTAAGTGCTCCGTTGAGTTTGAGGCAGTTTGGTATTGTGTAAATGATGTTTTAGACATTGAGCTTTGCACACACCTCACGTGCTTCCTATTGCGTGTTATTAAGTAAGTAATACTTGACACGAACCACAGTCACGAGTGTCTGTTTGTTTGTCTATAAATAGGTATATCTATGGTTTGGATGCAGAATTATCAGGCTGCTGAATTTAAAAGCCTTAATAAACTCTAGGTTCACCATTGTATCCCTTATGGGAGGTTCAAATGAGAGCGTAGTATGCGTGGGGTAACGTTGAAGGATAGAGTGAGAAATAGTGTGGTAAGGGAACAGCGTGGAGTGAAAGAAGATGTAGTGTTGAGGATCGATAAGGGTATGTTAAGATGGTTTGGGCATGTAGAGAGGATGGATGACACTTGACAAAGCAAGTGTATGAGGCGAGTGTGTATGGGACAGCTGGAAGGGGAAGGCCTAGGCGAACCTTCTTGGATCAAATAGGCGACCTTTTGGAGAAGGGCCAGGTCAAAAGTACCCTAAACCGACGAGCATGTATGAAGGTGCTGCTCACGGTTCCAGATTGCCGAGCCTAAGTTGTAGGACACTTGGCAGAGGTTACCTAGAGGTTAGTGGGTGGTTGGGTGGTTTTGGGTGAGTACTAGTTTTAAGAAACCTTTGTTTGAGAATAGGTTAGCGAATTAGTACTAGATATTTCCTGAGCATATTATTGCCTAGAAGAAATGGCCGCTCGCATGCGAGAAACTCTTCTTGAGTAACAGCCGCTTCTAGAGGACACAAGGGTTATTTCCTTCATAAAACTTGACATGAACACAATACTCAGAAACAGACAAACATACAATATTTACCGTCGCGATACAACCTCGTAAAATCCTTGGCTTATCCTAAACAAATATCTGCCACAAAGGTGAAGTCAACATTTTTTTTTTTTTTTAATGTGTAACACTAGTTTTTATAATGCCGAATGAGATAGTCCCTCGAATCATAAGCGCTCTTATCACTAGAGATTGAACCGCGGGGCGGCTAGCTGCGTGGCGAGCCGCTTATACAGGGTGTAAAAAGACGTCTACCGAAGCCGAAAGGGGTAGGTACAGCATCCCACCACACAACCAAATCCAAAGGATTTTCCGAAAAAATCATTATATAAAAATTCGACATAAGTCGTTTTTTTATTTTCCGATGAGTCCAACCAGTTTATAGACGGAAGTTACATAAGATGACTCAACAAACGGTTATCAAGTTAGTGACTTGATAATGAAAACGACCTCCAGATACATATACAAGAACATTATGTTATGTAATGTGTTGTGTGAAAAAAACATTCAAAGTTAAAGTTTTTAATTTTTTAGTGTTATCAGGTCTATAGGCTTTAGGAAGATCGTCTGATCGTTGCGGGTTCGAATCCCTTCGGAATCTAAAATTTTGATAAGACTTCATTTCTCATTCAGAATTAGTTGGAATAAATTCATTTACTTATTGGAAATTTTTTCTTGACTAGTCGGAATATTTTTTTGAAAAATTTCGCTCACGATTATTTAAAAAGGATTCGAGCACGTCTGCCATTATTAAAAAATCACATTATGACGGCAAGTAATAAAACATGGATTACTTGCCGCCTTTTTTTTATGGATCAGTTGAGCTATCTATAGTAATTTTTAGCGATTCTTAGTTGAGCCACAACTGATTTCTAGTGTATTTTGTAAATTCATGTAGGTAATTATGTAATTAATAGCTTAGTTGCCATAGTTAAGAAGGTAGGTAGGTTTAGTACCTACGCACAACTAATCTTTTTAATCTGAAGTTAGATGCACTAAACAATTGCGCAGGTTTGGTAGAGTAGTCGAGATAGGACGATGCAACAAACTAAGCGAGTGAGCAAGGCAGCTATACAACGCTGTTTTCATCTTTTAGTCTTCATCAAAAATGGTTTCTGCGCTTCAGACTGGACTTAGATAGGGTATATTGAAAAAATTGTAGCATAAAATTGTAATCTGTATTTGAGCTCAATGTAATGTAACGTCTTTGCAAAATAGAAAAATGAAGTAATCGTTTCACATCTTCGTTACAAAATCCCTCCATGTTTCGTTCACGTGTGGGAACAGTAGTTTCAAAATCAAACCAAAAATAAATTAAGAGTATGATAATTTATTATGCCCATTTGGATGCATCCAATATGGCCGACCTGGATATTTTAAAAAGTTTACGTAATTTGAAAGGCTAAAGCATAATTTTACATTCAACCAGATGAATGACCTGAATTGAGATGATGAGCTTCGAAATGAAAAAACTAACTTGAGATCCATTTTGAGACCATAAATTATTATTGTCGAATAATTTTATAATATATGTAGCTAACCTGAGTTAACCCTATTGCTTTGCTTTATGTAGTTTTACGTGTACAAAAAGATCATTGGGTATACATATTTTAAAAATGAATTTAAAATATTTTTAAAATGGCAATCTTTCAGTTTTCATAATAAGAATTTAGTAGGAAGGATTTTACGAGCGACAAAATGGCGCCAACACATTACAAACAGGTTTTGACGCACCAAGCCTATTTGGCATACAAGGCTCCAGCCCACACCATCCTACAGTCGACCTTGCAGACAAGTAGCATTTATATGTAGATAACATCGTGGTCATCTCTGTAATGCAAAAACACGGTCTGTCTGTCTGACTGGTTAATGGTAGAGATTTAATCTTGTTGGCGGACTGTGCCGCCATTTTTAGATTTTTATCGTATCGAAGTCCATACAATTTTTATTTCATTTAAGAATTTAGAATCTGTAAGAGTAGCTAGATAACCTAAAGCTAAAAACCATCTAGTCACATGTTACAAAAATGTCGTTTTATTAGTGCAATGCTAGTAACCACACTATTTACTTCACTGAACTAAGATTGAGCATTTTTAGGGTTCCGTACCCAAATGGTAAAACGGGACCCAATTACTAAGACTCCGCTGTCTGTCTGTCTGTCACCAGGCTGTATCTCATGAACCGTGATAGTTACACAGTTGTTTTCACAGATTCTGTATTTCTGGTTGAAGGGGGCTCCCAGTTTTTTTACGTTTAATAATACACGTAATGTTCTTGCAGTACTCTTAGTATCATAAACCCAGTCAGGGTAAGTGATGACCACACGCAATTTTTTTATATAAAAACGAGCAAATTGACCGGAAATTACATAGCTAGAAACGAAGTGGCTACAATATAATTATGTTTTCAAGATCAAAGGAACAAACAAAACGAGATAGAGTGAATTTATCTGTGAAGCTACTCAACAGTATTTAAAAACGACTATTATTTTGTTGTTGAGATATCTACCTATAGGTAGGTTATTGGATTTGGTCTTGTATTCGGACGTAGAGGGCGTTACAAGCTCTAACCAAAGGCTCTTAGCAAAAGTAAAATAAAAAAAAACTAAACACTGACAACAGTTTTAGCGGTTTTATTTGGTTCTTGACAGTCATTTAGAAATGAAAAGTCTTTATCAAAATTTTCGATTCCGACGGATCGAACGACGGAATTCGAACCTCTTCTCAATGAAATACCTAAGTGTGGAAACACCACAGAGTTCTATACTTATGTATCTATAGTATATAACATCATTGGGAAACACTTAAAAATTACAAAAAAATATAGTTAAACATTTGTTTTCATTCGACGAAAGATTTCCGTTGTAGTTTTGAAGAGACAAGCCGCAATGTTTTTTTCTAAACCAAATTGACAGGATTGACTGACTGACATGATATGAATTTAAGTAGGCCTACTTACATTAAAACTTAACATTGGCAGAATTATATTAATTACACTTATAAATTTAATAAAATAAGAAGACAATAACTAACATGCAGCTAACATGAAGCAATAAACGTCAGTGCCACAAACTTATCTGAGGCGGTGGCCAAAAGAGGAACTAACGAATTTTACTCTAAAATGTATTTTTATTGTATGTTTGTGGTACTGTAGTAATTCTATTCGAGTCTTCGCGTGAGATACCCACAGAACAATAATACTCTAACGAGGAGATACCTTACAGGTCATGCTCATGGCACGAAGGCAAAACCAGAAAACCAAAGACAAAATCCAAAGACACTTTACCCCATAACTATAACTAACTAGCAAACCCAGCGAACTCCGTTTCGCCACCAGATACCACCAGATTTTCCCAGAATTTTCTTTGCTATAAACCTCACGGAGCCCGCGACCTTTCCAACGAATGCAAAACCGTGGAAATCGGTTCGTGCGTTCTGGTGTTATAGCGTCAGGAAGGAAAACCCGACTTATTTTTATATAGTAGATTTGTACACGGTCGTTATAGACACTAAACTTAAATGAGTGTCAAATTAAAAGGGACCATTCTAAAGTGAAAACAATCTCATTTAGGCCGCGTGAGCCAATCTTGGCCGACTGGGCCTCAAGGCCGCAGAAAGGTCACCTGTCTGACTATACGTGGCTGGTTTTATAATAAGACGTCCATTACACTATTTTCTTTAAATAGCAGTGATAATACATAATGGTCTTTCATTTTAAACTAACTTAATTCAAGAATTAGGTTCAACAAATAAATAAAAAGTATTTTTGTAATGTTTTTCTTTCTTTTGTTTTGAAAATCCCGAGAAAATCGATAAAGTCTCAAGAGATTGTAGCTTCTGAGCATAACTTAATCCATTCGAGCGTACATGTGTGTGCTGCGCTGCGATTGGTGGAAAGTCTGTTTTTCTTTATAATCATTATGCAACATGTCCTAAAAATCAATGAAAGATAAATTTTGAAGTGAAAACATAAATCAGCCCAGGAATTATATTGATACGATCAAAGCAAAACAACGCAAAAATGAGGCATTGTCAGTTTGTGTAGTTTAAAATGAAAGACCCTTTATAGAGGAGAGGTTTTTTTGGCACAACATTTTCTTCTTTTCTTACTCAAGTCATCCTTCACCACAGAATATTCCTTCACAAAATCAATCATAATTTTATATGAGACGACTTGATGACCTTACCCTTTTAAACAAAAAAATAATTTTGAAAATCTATCTACAATATAGACAAAGATATCGGTGGTATTATATACTATACTACATTAAAAAAACATACGTTCATAGGCGGATCCAGGGAGGGGGGGGGCACTGGGGCACGTGCCCCCCCCCCAGAAGTTATTTTTGTGTAGGCCTCCTAACTACGAAAAATCATTAAATTGTGAAATTTTTGTCAGTTTTTGTTTCTTGTGCCCCTCCCAGAAAAAAATCCTGGATCCGCCCATGCATACGTTTACTTACTTACAGCCCTATGATAGAATTAAACCTCAAATCTTTTTTGAAGCTGGTTAGAATATGTTATCATAATCTTAAAAGCATCTCTTAGATGGCACAAATTAAGGTTAACGATGACTATAAAATGTATTTCGGTAACGCTGTGAGAATAAGTTGTGTAATATGGCCTTCTGATGATAGGTAATGACTTTAATAACTTTAGCTAAATCGAAAATATATAAACTAAGCTACTACAATGTGTACATAAAATTACAAAATACTAGCTGTTCATCGCAGTGTTACCCGCGTTCCCTCGGGATAACTTCACTTTCCCGGGATAAAATATAGCCTCTGTTCATCAGGGATAATGAAGGAATCTAATGGTGAAAGAATTTTTCAAATCGGTCCAGTAGTTTCGGAGCCTATTCATTTCAAACAAACAAACAAACAAACCTTTCCTCTTAATAATATTAGTATAGATAATACAATCAGTCAAGCTATCTAAGGATCGTCGTAAAAACGATCTATAGATAGCTCGACTGATCCAGGTCACTGCCAGTCGGAAGCGTGCCCAAAATACTAGTTCAACAGTTGCATGCGCCATGATCACGGGATAAACATCATGGCGCAAACAACCATCATAGTTTCAAAAACTATATTGTGTATATGTTACATTATATACATTAAATTAAATGGAGCACTGGTGGTCTAGTGGAAGGTGGAGCCATCCAATTCTAATAAGTTTGAGAAGTTCGAAAAAGCTTCCTGTCCCAAAAAATGAACACTGTGCCAGTGCTCTCGAATGGTAAAAGAAAATAATTATTGTATAACTTATCTAATCCCACTAATATAATATCCCATCCCATTCCACTAATCCTATCCCATCCCATCCCATCCAATCCAACTTTTAATAAAGCTGAAAGTTTGTGAGTTTATTTAAACGTTTAGATGTTTGTGCTTCAATCACGCCTAAACCAGTGAACCGATTTGGATGAAACTTTGAATAGGCGATAGTGACCTGGAATAGCATAAAGGCTATTCTAAATGTTGGTACTACGCGAGCGAAGCCGCGCGTAGCTATGTAAGTTCTAAAATCGAGAGTAGGCACATCCAAGAATTCCACTAGGCAAATACCATAATTAAACATGAAATTATTAATCATTACTTACTGGAACGACAAAACAGGGGTTGCGCTTGACATAACAATGGAGGGTGTGACGTCACGTCCGCCAGTCGCTGCGCAAGCGCAACGTGTCATTTGGAAGGAAGTGAACCGAATTGAATTTTAAAATATCCTTTCTTGCAATCGGATTACTCAAAGTTTTATGTCGGTACTCAAGTCACCAACTTTTACTTATATGCATTCCTTATTAAAAGTTTTTCATAAAAGTTTTCCATTATAAATATGAACCTTATCTAAGGATATATGTAGCTGTTAGTGACTTTGAGTGCGGGAATTATTGTATTTTTTTCATGAAAAACGACCCTCTTTATGGCGCCTTGAAAACCTTTTACCAAAAATTAACTATTGTAAAGACAAGATAACTTAGTTAATTAATTTAGAAAAATATCATTGATTGCCTTAGGTAAAACTAGCATCATTTCTAAGATAAATTCAGATTACCTACTCAGTAATGCTTAGTTCACATTTGAATATGACTCACACACATTGACAAAACCTAAATTATAAGTGTGTGGTAATAATGCGTGGTAGATAACCATAACTTCGTAAAGATACATAAATGGCAATATTGTGGGAGGCATTATGTAAATTCAACCTTGTCATATGTAAAAGCCATTTAAATGACACATTTTTACTTAGAGAATACAAATAAAGATGGATGGATTGTGAAATATGAGTATAAGAAAGGAGTGAGATAGAGAGAAATGGAACAGGAATACCTACATGTTGTGCCGACCACACATAGAGTGGGACAAGGGCAAGAAGATGATGTTGATGAATATAATTATAATTTACTAGCTGTCCGTCGCGGTGTTACCCGCGGTCCCTGGGGAAAACTTCACTTTCGCGGGATAAAATATAGCCTTTGGGTATCAGGGATAATGTAGGTTTCTTAAGGTGAAAGAATTTTTCAAATCGGTCAAAATATGCAGGGTGTGGCAAAATGTAAACGTATTTTGAATTATTTGTAAAAACTTACGATTTGATTCATCATTTTCTGAACTGACTGTAGGTTCTTAAAGTTTTTCAAAATTCTAAAAACGCAGTTGTTTTTTATTTTTTTAATAATCATTCATCCTAAGAACAAAACCTTCCGGACTCTCGGGTTCTGACTCAGAGTCCGAGGGCCCCTTGAGCTTGGGGTCCCGGTGCACTGCACCGCCTAGCCCTTTGGTAGCTACGCCACTGACTACAAAGCATAGGCTTCCCTATCCCCCTTCCACTTTTGAGGTCTCTGCGGTAGAAGGCCAATCCTTCGCGAAAGCGAAGCTCACGAAAGCTCATCCCGCCTCAGTGCTGCGATGTTGTTTTCCGGCGTTCGGTGCCCATTCTGTTATAATTTTTGCACAGAAATATTAACATTCCGACACTCTCTTCCAGGATGACGACACAGTGGAGTACTACAACAACATAATAGTGCAGCCGCACTTACAACTGGTAACGGGGCGCGGGCGTGGATACCACGTGCGCTGCAAGTACCGCCGCCGGGACCTGGCGCAGTACCACCTGTACCCACGTGCTTCTCGCCTGTCTAGTGGTGATAGCAATAGGTAAATTGATATTTATGGGTGAAAGACGGAGTTTTGTAAAGAATGGCAATGATGCGAAAGGCTGCTGGCAGAAGTTGGATGCGTCGAGCTGAGGACAGGGCGCAATGGTGCTCATTAGGGGAGGCCTATGTCAGTGGACTGCCATAAGCTGATGATGATGATGGCAATGAAGAGAGAAATGTAACTAAGAGATAGGCTGTGATAGCAACTGGTAATGACGTTCAGGAAGCTGGGTGTTCACGCAACCCAGTAGAGCCTAACCAAACACCTAGCAACTCACGCACGTCATGGCCATCTTGTGCGAGCGGCTGTTTCGAGGAGCCCTGTTGTAAGTAGGCGAGTCTCCACCCACCATTTTCAGTCCTCATAGTTTCCCTAGTATCCAGTTCAATACCATCCCTTGTCCGTTTTACAGTCTTTAAAAGACTTGTCAATTATCCAATAGCCTGGTAATAATTGTTCATATCCTCAATTGTTTCTGCGGAATTTGGAGGCTGTTGCTTCGAGTATGTAAAATTGAATGTTGTGTAGGATGACGTGAGTCAGAATAAAAGCTGAGACCTAACTCCTCACTCACGATGTTTCCCTTCATCGTTTAGAGAGCTGTGGACGAGGACTTCATTGATAGATCGAGCTGATTAAAATCAGCTGATTATAACCACTAGTTCTTACTCTTACTCCTCTTACTTTTGTTGACAGTATCGACGACTATGACTTGGAGTCAGGGTGGATGCCGTCTGTATCTATGAAGATATACAGAGGGGACCCTGAGGATAAACATGTGAGTCTTGGCCTCCTGAAATCGGAAAGTACGAGATATTCTCTCTTTGCAGAGAATCCAGATTCTTTGAGTTTTCAGGTTTTAGTTTCTGCCGGTTTCATCACTCAAATAAACTTTTGATACCACCTTGAACTTGATATCCAGTGATTTTATGATAGAACGCCTGCGCCCTTACCTTGACCAACCACACATGATGAAACTCGTCATGGTGGTTGAATAATCATTAAGCAGGAGTTCAATTTTCTTACGCCAGATAACAATTTCTTTCAGGTGGCCTCAGAGGTGCAGATAGGAGACACCCTGACGATGGTGGTGTCTCTGGAGAAGCAGCAGAAGTACGGCTTCCTGGTGTCGGAGTGTGTGGCTGGTGATGGACTCGGCGCTGATGTCGGGCTTATTGCTAATGATGGGTGAGATTATGATGTCTGTTATGTTGACAAACTGTGATCAACAAATCATGAAAAAGCAAGGTTTTTTTTAATAATTTTCATAGATTTATGAATAAATTGAAATTGAATTGAAATTGAAATAGATTGTGTGCTAGGGGATAAATCAGTGTAGGTCACGGGCGCCATATTGAATCCCGAGCGCATGGGAGGATTCTTGAGTTAACATCCGAGCGTTAGCGAGGGTGTTTATAGTGAAACGAGGGAGTTATTACTAGAATCCTGAGAAAGCGAGGGATTAAAGCGCACCCAAGATTGAGACAGCTTTATCCCCGAGGTAAACAGTACCTACCCACTCTACATTTTACACAGAAACTAAAAAGACAAATCGACAGACTAAACGTTTTAAAAGTTTGTTTTGTATCGTGTAAATAACTATGCAGTTGAGAAAACATTTAAGTATTTTTAAACCACAGACAGACACTTAATTTTTTGATAATGATGTTGAATTGATATAGGTACTTGGTACTTACATAAGTATTGATGATTGATTCCCCTTCCAGATGCCCCTTGGACGGCGAGATAATGGGAATGTTCCAATACGCTCCGGACAAGCAGAGCGCGCGGGTATCGTTCCAAGCGTACCGGTTCCCTCACTCCGCTAGCGTTTACTTCACTTGTGGGGTTAAACTGTGCGAGCTGGACCATCCTACTGATTGTGTAAGTCATCATCAAAAACACAGATTTTTAAACGATGTGGGATAAGGCACGGAGTGGTAAGGGGTACGTTTCACGGCCTGAGTCCAGATTTACCTAGGTATATTATACATACTATTATTGTTTGAGATGTAGGTAGGTAATAGGTATTCGCAATCCCACTCATATAATAAAGCTGAAAGTTTGTGAGTTCGTTTAGACGTTTGGATGTTTGTATGTTTGTGCCGTTTGTGTATCAATCACGCCTAAACCAGTGAACCGATTTGGATGAAACTTGGTATAGGCATAGATAGTGATCTGGAATAGCATATAGGCTATTCAAAATGTTGGTACACGCGGGCGAAGCCGCGCGCAGAAGCTAATTTGATATAAATCGCACTGGACCGTCAAAGTATTATGTAGAATACATACCTACCTTGTGAATTTGCTCTGCAATGGGTTATGTCAGTCTCAATGCTTGGAAATCTTTTGGATGGAAGGAAGCATTTAAGATCTCAATGTCTCCTAGCCCCCCCACTTCGTTCTTTCATACCTCTCCTGTGCTCATAAGGTCCAATACGCACGGAATTTGGCGAGCTCGTCTCACCATCTTGTTCGCAAAATAATTATTATCAACTAGCTGACCCGCGCAACTTCGTCTGCGCATTATTAGGAACAAAGTAGAGGAGTTTTGAGTGAATTTTCTATGCTATAAACCTCACGGAGCCCGAGACCTTTCCAACGAATGCAAAACCGTGGAAATCGGTTCGTGCGTTCTGGATTTATAGCGTCAGGAAGGAAAACCCGACTTATTTTTATATAGTAGATATTGTCCATATTTACAGGAGCCATGTAGTCACAAGCCGCGCTCCCGGCGTGATGCAGACGAGGGCTTGCCGGCCACAGTAGAGGTGTTTTCCGGACTGTTTGTCAACGAGGCAGACTCGCTGGAGAATGATGATGTCACTAGCGAGAGGGTAACTCATTTACCTACTCATTCACTTTTAGGTACAGTGCCACAAACTGGACCGGTGGCCAAGAGGAACTAATTTTACTGTAAAAAAAATTCTGCCAACACAAGATACGACAACAGTGCCTCTCTCAACGGTTCAGATAAGTTTGTGGCACTGTACTTGCTAATTCCCAGTCTCTCACTCAAACACTCACTAGCGCGGAGGTAACTCTTTCCCAGCCACTCACTATCACTTATTCCCATCACAAGCAACAAGGTAACTTAGTCCCTCACTTATTCCCATCACTATCGAGGAGGTAAATCACTCACTGATCCATTCCCAGTCACTCACCCACTTCTTACTCATTCCTAGTCACGCACTCACTCTCAGTGATTTCCGAGCACACATTCTTATAATCGCTTGTATTCCGTCGTTCAGCGTTCATAAACTTATTCGTTCTTTCTATTTACAGAAAGAGCGAGAGATCTGCATATCCCAGCGTAACTTCGCCATTGGTATATGCATAGCCGGAGTTGTTTTGATGATATGCGTCATAGCAGCTATAGCATTCATTCTAGCGAGACGACGCAATCCTAAAACATACTCAAGAACTGGCAGTTCGTTGTACAGCGGCCCTTATACTAATACTGGATATTCACACACTAGTTAACGCGTTCACTGCCTGTTGAATTTAACACTTTTCGCGCCATTTCGCTATGACGTTTTAAAGTGCTAGAGTTTATTATTAGTGGCGGCATTGAAAGTGTTAAGAGTGACGCAGAATTTGGTATTTATTACCTATGGGTAAAACTTTAAAGGGTTTTTTTTTGCAAATTATTATTTTTTATGCATTGCATATTGTTAATTTTATATACATTTGTAAACGGCCTGATTCAGAGAAATTAGGATAATTGAATCGAAATTTTGAAACGAAATTTTATGTTTTCAGTAAATAAGTGTGCCATCTTATGGATGACTTTTTTGTTTTGAGTTTTAGTTTTGTCAAGATATGAAAAAAAAAAAGTTAAAATGGCGGCCGCGTTTTTTAAGTGTGTAAACACTGCCTTAACATCACAGCCATTTTGTGTACCTATTTTATTTAAATCGGACCATTTTTTTTTAAGTTTAACGAAAACAAAATGTTGTGTCAAACAACACAGTCATAATTATTAGTAGGTAAGTAATTCTAGTGATTTATCTGTTTATTATAAATTGAAATATAAAACGAAGAGATGAATAAAAATATGATAGAAAAAACAAATACAATATTTTTTTTGCAACATTGTTAAATTAAATTAACAATATTGCAAAAAATATTTAACAAACATTTTATTCATCTCGTTATTTCACCCAATAATTTATGTAATTGTGATAATTCGTGCGTTGTATCCGTCCAATATTATATATAAAGTATTATATAAGTGTATAATGTAAGTAAAAAGGTTGCCTTTCGTTACGTAATTGAAATGATCAACAATAGTGATTTAGTTGATCTCCAGCTTTTTAGTTTTTCCGAATAAGGAAAACTCGCTTTTTTAATTTACATTTTATTTTGCTTTTCTTTTGAATCAACTGTTTTAATGTAAAAATATAACGTTCCTAATTTTTTTTTAGAATATTTAAATTTTAACATTTTTGTAAAACCGTTCAATTTTCAGAATTGTGTTAAAAAAAATTAAACCTAGAAACATTTTGTAAAAAATAAGAATGCCAGTCATAACAGACCCCTGATTCCACACAGGATTCGGCTAAATAAAGAAATTCAGCCTAATCGTTGTGTCGAATCAGGAATGTCATATCAGGTGGCGGGTCACAGCTGTTTTTTTTTATTTTGCAATTGGATGCCATATTTTAAGTTAATTTAGTTATATTTTATATTATGCTAATTCCGTCCGATTTCGGTGCTATTTTGGGCTTATTTTTAAGTTGCTTATTACAACGAATTTTTTGATACCCGTTTCATAACTACCCCATTGGTTTTTAGTTTTTTTTTAACAAATTTTTAGTTTGTTTAGCTAATTATTTGGTTTTTTAACTAATTATTTTTAATACAATGGGGTTCTGGAACGGTATCGATAAACAGTGTACGAATTTTTTAACAAATATACTGACAAAAAATAAATTATTGTTTTATTTTTGACCTTTTTTTTTAATTAAATAGGTCAGCATTTGACCTCACTCTGCCTGATGTAAACTTACTTGTCAACCAACATAATAATAATATATTGTTGACAATTTCCATCATTATATTGACATAATAGAAATAAAATACAATAAATTGTATCTTGGTATGAGGGAGGCGTAAAGTTACTTATAATCTTAAATTACTTAGGATCTATTGAATATGGGGCTAAATTAATCAAAAAAACAATATAAATAAAATGTATATTCATCATTTTCATCTAAGTTCCATAATTCAGTGATGTAGTGCAATTATCTTAAACTTATATTAAACTTAGTTTATTTCAGGAATATACCAGTTAAGGTTAACAACCGAACCGAATCGGTTATTAACCGAATTGAATAACGGTTAACCCAAACAAACGGTTAACCGATACATTTCTGTTAAACACTAACCGAAATGATAAGAATTTTTATCATGAGGTTCCAATTGGCGCATTTTCGGCGTGAACTGCGAGTAAACGTAATAACATGACATTTCCTTTCAATTTTCAATTATTTTTATTCAATTTTGAATAACTGTGATTTTGCTTAACCATTAAATTAAAGTAACTTAAATAATAATGTCTTTCTAAAGTTACAACAATGATTTATTAAACGATTTTTCAATCGTCATGACGCAGGTTATAGGTTCGATTCCCGCCGCGATATTACGATCAATAGGTGTTAATTTTTTTTAATGAATAAAATGTATTTATTATATAATGGACGTATGAAATCTTTGTGCAGAGTCGTTAATAAATTAGCTAACATTTTATTCTTATATCTAAATTCTGAATATACACCGCTATTTTATGACTACCAAAATAAATTAAGGATAGTTGCAGCAGATGCAGAAAATGATAATGGCATGGTCAGAACTTTTTTTTATTGAACTATCACTAAGTTATCGAAGATTGTAGTCAACCAAAACAGAACAAAATTTTATGAAAACTGTTCAAATAAGTACTATAGACAACAATCGCGTACAGACTCTCATTGTAACTATGCTCTCGTATCATCCCCAGTCAGTAAAACCGCAGTAGCTATCACATCCATGTCTGACTCGTCTCGTCTCCTTTTGAGTGTATATTTTTTTCTCATTTTTTGAGTTTAACCTACATAAATGTGATCAGTAACAGACACCGAGACCATGTTTAATTTTTTTTTGGTAATTATGAAATAGGGATGTATTAGTCAGTTAAGAGCGTCTTAATTTACCATAAAAAGTGTTATTGAATATCTATCTGACAGTTATAACTGAGTTATTTATAGGATGGTTCAGCTACAGGCCTCCATCTCAAACAATGTCGCAGGCACTAGCGTCCGAGTGTACGCATAGGTTGCCTCCTGACGCTGTATCAATCATCTAATATAGATGTAAAGGCGTAAGTTTTTTTTAACTAAAAGTTAGTTACTAAGAACTTTACTCGTGGCCTAAACAAACTCTAAAGTAAAACTATAAAAATACTTTTTTTATTTTCCTATAAATCCTACGTTGCATCGTATAAGTTAATATTATTTATTATGTCCTTTCTACTCAAATAACCTAAATGCTATTCCAAGTCTGTATCTATGTATCCAAAGATTCATCAAAAACGGATCAGGAAAAATTACAGCTTAAAAACAAAATAGTGTAAACTTTTTTTACAATTATTAAAATATTAGTTGCGCCCTGCGGAGTTGCTCGGTCTTTATTCCGGAATAGAAAGTCGCCTATCCTTACTCTGATTATCCCCTTAGACATCTTCAAAGAGAATACATAAAAAAAGATCTGAGAGAATGTATACCGCGCCTTGGGGATGCAGGCGTGAGTCGTGACCATGTATAATTTCCTGGATAAAAGTTGTGGCGCCCTCTAACTGCGATCGCCTGAACTACAAGGGCATCGTAATGGAGTTGCCAATTACAAGAACCTAGCCACTTCAGAGCTTCACCGCTTCAACGCTAGATGGCGCTGGCACGTTACCAACCGACTCACGAACGCGATTTGAATTCTAGATCACGCAGGCAACATTATCTATATATTATCTCGGCAATTAACCTATACAGAACTATCCGACATTAACTGTTGGCAGAAAGGCCCTAAGGTATGTGGACCAGATGGCGTCGACCTTAGTGAGGTTAGTACTACCTCTTAACTATAGATTGGGGGAATTACACCTACGCCTAGTAACTCCATAGCAATTCCATCCAATTCTGTTCAGCTGTTCCCATGAACCCACTTGAAAACTTATATTAAAAGATTTTTCATATTGATAATATAATTTATAATTATGTATACAGCAAAATAATTTCTCAGTCTTTAGGCACATTTTCGCTTAAACTAGTACTTAAAAATTGTACCTAATAAATGTACTAAAAACAAAAGCAATCACAGATTGTCTAACAAATACCTTTCTATGTTAATATTATCTATAGGTACATCGATGTTAATATATCTATCTATCCAATCATATATTTCGTCATTAAATAGGATTTCTCGTTGATGTTTTTCATCACAATTATCTAAAAGCGTCGTAAAACTCTACGCATATCAATTAGATTTGGCTATTTGGTGTTTTTCATCACCATTTCATCAAAGTGTCACGTGATTTCGTAATATAATGACAATAATTTGACATCGATTAGCTTCCTCAATTGCTGTTCAATTTGGTGTTTTCCATCACCAACAACCATCATCCACATAAACAATATTGCTGCAAGTTTCCCCGTGTTTTCTGTCATTTTTTATCTTGTTACATGGATAACTTCCTCGATTGCTGTTCCTTTTGGCGTTTTCCATCACTTAATAAACCAAAGCGTTTCCACATAAGCAACCATCTACATTATTGCTGATAGTTTTTCTGGTGTTTTCCGTCATCATTTTCCTATATTAGCGCCTCCATATGAACTATATCACTTCAATATTGGTGTTTAACTTCATCACATGTTTTGCTGCTCAAGGGTTTCCTGGTGTTTTCCATCATCAATCTCTTATCTAGCATGTTAAAATAAGCAATCGCTTCACTTGCATACTTTTAAGCAAGTATACTTCATGAATATTCAATGTGGTGTTTTCCGTCACCATTTTAATAGGGTAGAGCATCATCCATGTGAACTGTCATTAGGGAATCCTCAGGGTGTATCTCCAGGAGTGCTTCTGTGCCATCATTGAAAGGAAATGATACACTACCATCTATAACTAGACCTGGCGGACAAAATATATTTATTATAATCTATACTAATATTATAAAGAGGAAAGATTTGTTTGTTTGAATTGAATAGGCTCCGAAACTACTGGACCGATTTGAAAAATTCTTTCACCATTCGAATCCTACATTATCCCTGATGAACATAGGGTATTAATATACCCTATGTTCATCAGGGATAATGAAGTGAAACGTCACGGGAAAGTGAAGTTTTCTCGAGGGACCGCGGGTTATACCGAGACGGACAGCTAGTAAAATATCACTTAAAATAATAGAAACGACCACAACTGTATCCCCATAGCGTAGTAGACGTAGATATAAGTTCTATCTTCAAGTGAAAGTCCCATTAAAATCAGTTTATCCGTTCAAAAGATGGGCTGTTATTACTTTTCCCGGTTTTTCCCAGAGTAAGCTCCGCTCCCATGGATGGGAAATACGGGATAAAAAAATATAATGTTGCTCTTGGGAGTTTGTAAAGCAACATTATATTGTATTTCAGAGATAACTCTGAAATACAATAAAATCTGAGAGAATGTCTACCGCGCTTTGGGGATACGACACGTAATAATGTTTCCGGGTCTACGTCACTTAAACCAAAGGCATGTTTGACGATCTCTATGGCGCAGTGGGTGAAAGCCCGCTTGGGACGCAGAAGGTTGCGGGTTCGATCCCCGTCGCGGGACAAATGTTTGTATGATCTGCAAATATTTATCTCGGATCTGGGTCTCAAGCAAAAAGTATATAAGTAGTATATCAGTTATCTGGTTCCCATAGTACAAGCTATGCTTAGTTTGGGGCTAGATGATGCTGTGTGAAATGTATAGCATTAACTATTTATTTATGTTTAGAAGTTTGTGTTTCAATCCCGCCTAAACCAGAGAACCGATTTGGATGAAACTTGGAATAGGCGTAGATAGTGACCTAAAATAGCATATGGGCTATTCAAAAATTGGTACCACGTGGGCAAAGCCGCGCGCAGAAGCTAGTCTAACAATAGTTACCTGCATCAGTGCAGTGAGATTTAACAGCGACTGTACTAGCTTTGTCTCTTACGCGTAGACCGCGCGGTGTCGGCCATTCTTCAAACGTTATGTATTCTCGAACAGAATATGCGAGCTGTTCACAATCTGAAACAATATTAAATACACTTAGGGCTGGTTTCAATAAAGTCAATCTAACAGCTGGTTATAGTCTTTTTCACGCCGGAACGTATGCATGACACATTGAACTTGTTTCGTTTCACGTTGTGTAGTTCACAACAATTTTGAAACAAAAAAATCAAGAAAAAGAATTAAACGATAAAACACAAAAAAAATGTTTTTGTCTGTTTCCTGTTTAATTATTTCATAAATTATTATAAACGAGCCATAAAATATAAATAAATAAACAATAAACATTTTCTAAAAAATCTCCGCCAAATAACAGTACTGAGTAAAATGGAACGTTATCTATTAGAGAGTGCAAAAATGAAAATCGAAACAATCGATGAATCGATACGTAAAAAAATAATCGTTGGTTTAGTAATTTTGTCTATGAATGGACCTTGTAATCGATTGAGATGAATTGATAGTAGTGAAACAAAAATCGATTCGGATAATCTCGATTAAACTTTAGGACATTACTATTAGACTGATTTTGACATTATCTCGAAGTGTCTTGCATACGTTCCGCCGTGAAAAAGACTATAAGCCTGTTTTTTTGTGATTGAACTAAAAGTATACGGTTTTCAGATTTTTCCCTATACTTGTAGTCTAGACGATACTACTTGCCAAATTTCATAGTTCTAGGTCAACGGGAATAACCCTATGAATTTTGATTTAATGAGTGTCGAAATATACGTTTTTTTGCGTTCGATTTTGTTCGATTTTTTTACAGCCTAAAGTATGGAATGAACGACACCGTCTGATACATTCGCCTTCTGACGTATGAACGAAAAAACCTAGAGTAAATAGTATATTTGGGATATAATATGCCTAATTTATATATTTCCTCACCAGGCGGGAACATTAGTCTCTGGTTGTACATCTCGGCGACCTCTCTGGCGACATCGAGTCTCGCCTCCAGCTTCACCTTTAGCTCCTCGGATAGAATCTTCATCAGTTCTAACACTGATTGTGTACGAAGGCAGTTTATACTGGAAAACGAATGAATGAATGAATGAAATGCACATAATTAAAAAAAATACAATGGGTGACCTTATCGCTAAGAAGTGATCTCTTCTAGAATGAGTGAATGAGCGAACGAATTAGTGAAATAGCTAATGAGTGAACGAGTGAACTAGTAAATGAGTGAACGAGTGAACTAGTAAATGAGTGAACGAGTGAACTAGTTAATGAGTGAACGAGTGAACTAGTTAATGAGTGAACGAGTAAACTAGTTAATGAGTGAACTAGTTAAAGTAAAAGTAAAAGTAAAAAAAGTAAAAATTTATTTATTTGAAACAAACAAACATGTGAAGCGCGGTACATTACGTGTAACTTATACAAAACATTCAATTAAGATAACAAAACTATAAATACTTATATCATACGGTGCAATAGCAAGTTATAATTCGTGCACTAACTCCCACTCTAGGAAAACCTGTGTTGTGGGTATTTAGTCCTCTTAAAGAGTTAACGAGTGAACAAATGAACAGGTGAATGAGTAGGTAAACGAGTGAACGTGTGCTTGTGTGGATTTTAGTGTTACCTATAATGCCACGAAGTACTCCCAGTGCCAGTGGTGACACACAAGCCGGAACTTTTAGTGTGCGTCCATTTGCCGTTGTCTATCTGAAGGCGCAGTAATGATACGCGAGATGTCACACTTTCTCCGATGAATACCTGTTTGTAAATTATATAATGTTAATACATATTTACTTTAACTGAATGTAAGTGTGTATGGGCGAAGATAGCTGTTACTAGCGTCTGCGCGCGGCTTCGCCCGCGTGGTACAAAAATTTTGAATAGCCTATATGCTATTCCAGGTCATCTACGCCTATTCCAAGTTTCATCCAAATCGGTGCACTGGTTTAGGCGTGATTGTTACACAAACGTACTCACAAACTTTCAGATTTATTATATTATTAGGAATATTAGGATAGTCCTGAGTAACTTGTTGGTAACTACGTAGTTGGCTGCGGCAAGTCCACGCGATAAATAAGACGATCCAATAAGCACAACGAAAAGTTTATTGCGTAGGCAAATACTGTCACGATCAGTTAGGTAGGTACACATAGGAAAGAACACTCAACCATAGTTAAAGGAGTAAGATAGTGTTTAGAGTCCAAAGCGTAAATATAACGTTACAGGTTCCCGGAAAGACGCCACTTGTACATGGTCGACATTCCCAGAGTTCGTACAAAGCGTTTTGAGTCTACATTTCTTATACGCACCACCAAATTGTGGAACTCATTGCCTGGCTCTGTATTTCCCGAAAAGTACAATATAGGGGTCTTCAAATCATGAGTAAATAGGTTCCTTCTAGGTAAGCATGCTCCATCTTACCTCACTACTGCTTAACATTAGGCAGAGTGAGCTCAAATGCTGACCTATACAATTAAAAAAAAAAGCGAAGAAACTTAGAAATAGGCTCGCGCGACACGAGATTCCGATCAGGGGGCTGTAGCGGACTGCCGCGTATAGTCTATGGTTACTTGTTCCCGCCGCATTAAACATAGGCCCTTACTGATAAACTTGACATAAAGTTATGTCATAGATAACCTATGAATAACCATACAATTTTTAGTTTATGGATGGCATAACTTTATGTCAATTTTATTAGTAAGGGCCATAGTTTACATACCTCATTTAAAGCTAAGAAAGGTAGTACTTTTGTACATAGCGTCTGATTTTCTTCTTCCGTACAATTTATGTCTGGTACTCTTTCGTCTTGATCATGTCTCAAGGGAGGATATCTGAAATCAAATATTAAATCAAAAAAAAGTAAGCAGGTTCACGACTGTATCCCCAAGGCGCGGTAGACATTCTCTCAGACCTTTATATTCCAGATCCTTTGAAGATGTCTAAGGTAGTCAGAGGCATGTACAAATACATATTTGATACATGCTCACATCTTGCAGAAGTTAGTTAATGTACTTGTATTTGTTAGTAGTTGATGAAGTTATATTAAACTAGCTGTCCGTCGCGGTGTTACCCGCGTTCCCTCGGGAAAACATCACTTTCCCGGGATAAAATATAGCCTATGTTCATCAGGGATAATGTAGGATTTTAATGGTGAAAGAATTTTTCAAATCGGTTCAGTAGTTTCGGAGGCTATTCAATTCAAACAAACAAATCTTTCCTCTTTATAATATTAGTGTAGATAGATTAAATTAATTAAATTCAAATAATTTTTTTTAAATACAGGGTGTAAAAAGACGTCTACCGAAGCCGAAAGGAGTAGGTACAGCATCCCCACACACAACCAAATCCAAAAGGATTTTGAAAAAATCATTATATCCGGAGAAAACAGCATTTGAATAGCACTGTTTGCGTATGTTTTGGGCGCATTTTTTTACGTAGATTCTTGGATTTTGAGTTTTAACTGTTTTTTTCTTTTATAAATGAAATTATTAGGTAGGTATGGTTTTATTATGTTGTCCTGGTAGTAAATAACTGAAAATAACGTAAAATGACTAAACTAAGTCAAAAAAAAAATTGCGTTTTTTTTTCGCTGAATATGTTTGGAATCATGTCCTGATTGCAACCCCTCAGTTTTCGGTAGTTATCTTTTTACACCCTGTATTTTCAATCAATTAAAATTTATTTGCCTTGGAGCTGATTGAAATGAGCTGAAACACAGATATTTCACTGTTATTCACTGAGAAGTTCCGTTGAACAACTCCTGGCTCCAGCATCAGGTCTTACTGTCATCATATTGCATTGTCACTGAAGACTTTAGCTCAATCGGACACTGGGAAGTGGGTTAAATTCAGTTTGCAAGATTTGACCGGGACAAACAAACACACAAACTGTTTTTCTATCTAATGTAGCCTTCATCATCATGCCCTTTTCCCACATTACGTGTGGTCGGCACAACATGTGTTCTTCCATTCTCCTCTATCAGCCGTCATCTCAACACTCACTCCTTTCTCATGTCATCCTTCACACAATCCATCCATAGTAGTAAGTAAGTTCGTATGAGTCAGTGGCCAACTCTGGTGACGGAGTTTTTAGGCCGCCTTAAGGCCTCCGTCATGGCTTAACGACTTAAATAGCCGGGACCGACAATTTAACGTGCCCTCCGAAGCACGGAAACGCTCAGATGAAAATGCCACTGGCGGTCACCCATCCACTTACGAAAAGAAATGATGAGGAGCAACAGGCTAGCTTGGTATGGGCATATAATGAGAAGGGAGGAAAGTCATGTAACTAGGAGAGTGCTTGGTATGAATGTTGATGGATTCACGAGTAGAGGTAGGCCAAAGTACAATTTAGGGGTCTTCAAATCAAGAGTAAATAGGTTCCTTCTAGGTAAGCATGCTCCATCTTAGACCTCACTACTGCTTAACATCAGGCAGAGTGAGGTCAAATGCTGACCTATTTAATTTAAAAAAAAAAAAAAAAAAAAAAGATGGTTCTAATGTAGCCTTAATAATATTCTTCAGTTCATTTTCCTTCCAAAGGTTCCTGGAAGAAATCGCTTTCAGCAATATTCAATTTGACGACCTCTGTGGCGCAGTGGGTGAAAGCCCGCTTGAGACGCAGAAGGTTGCGGGTTCGATCCCCGCCGCGGGATAAATGTTTGTATCATCTGCAAATATTTATCTCGGGTCTGGATGTTTCTATGTATAATATGTATGTATTTACGAACAAAAAGTATATAAGTAGTATATCAGTTATCTGGTTTCCATAGTACAAGCTATGCTTAGTTTGGGGCTAGATGATGCTGTGTGAAATTGTCCAGCATTATTTATTTATTTTATTTATTTATTTATTTATTCATTCTTTCTTTCCTACCTGCAATACTGCAATGTATGTAGGTCCACGGGTGTGATTTTGTCCAACAATTTCGGTTCCCCTGTAACTGTAGTTCGTATTCTTGAACGACGCATCCATCTGAACTTGCCCTGTAATAAAAAAAACATTATCCTACTATACTTCTTCCTATTTCCCACTATCCTACTTCCTACTATCCTACTTCCCACTATCCTACTTCCTACTATCTTACTTCCCACTATCCTACTTCCCACTATCCTACTTCGTACTATCCTACTACCCACTATCCTACTTCCTATATTTGTGTACTACTACTATATTTGTGTTTCAATCACGCCTAAAACAGTGAACCGATTAGGGTGAAACTTGGAATAGGTGTAGATAGTGACCTGGAATAGCATTACGGGCTATACTAAATGCTGGTACCAGAGAAGTCTAAATGTTAGAATAAAATGGAAGAATTATATATCACATCATTGGGATGATTGTAATATGTACTTTTTATGTAAAATTAATAAATATTTACCTCTTTCAATGCCTGTAGCGCGCCTTTAACATCATTCGAACACCAAGTGGGTAGGCAGAGACGTCCGACTGACTTGTGGGGGGCGCTATTGAATCCTATCACTGGTTTTCTGAAAGTCAAGACCATTTACACGATGCAAATTTCGCTCATGACTGTAAAATAGAATTGCAACTGTATAAAGAATTGAATTATTTTCCTTTTTACTTGTTTGTCCTGTCACAATGGAATAACTTATTGTCAAATTCTTTGTTCCCGGTCTCCTGCGACACAGGCTTGGATCATTAGTAACTACATATGTATGTACATATCTTAATGTAGTTATTATGTTGGTAAATAAACTATTTTGTATTTGTAACTATTTCAAGTAAATTAAAAGCTTGTAACCTTTGTTGTAGAGTGGACGATATGCCGGTTCGATTCCCGCCGCGGGACAAATGTTTTTATGATCTACAAATATTTGTCTCGGGTTTGGGTGTTTCTATGTCATATGTATGTATTTACAAAAAGTCATCTAAGTATATCAGTTACCTGGTTCCCATAGTACACGCTTTGCATAGTTTGGGGCTAGATGATGCTGTTTAGGCCTTTCTAAACTTGACGTAAAGTTATGTCATGCGTAACCTATGAATAACCGTACAAATTTTGTTTATGCATTACATAACTTTATGTCAAGTTTAAGTAAGGACCTTTATTTATTTTTATTTTTTTTCACAAAAATTTAGTCAAATCGGTGCTCAACCGAAAAATATGAGACTTATCGAAAATTTGGACACCGACAAGTAGGATTTCGTGGTCGAGCGGTTAGGCACTCCGGCTTTAGGAGAATCGTCTGATCGATGCGGGTTCGAATCCCCTCGGAATCCAAAATTTTGATAAGACTTTTCATTTCATAGTAAAAGTCAAAGTCAAAAAGCATTTATTCAGTAGGACCGCTGGGATCACTTTGAAACGTCTTAAAACTAGGTGATTTTACTCCTGTTCCTTCGCGACCAATACGTGAAGAATAAATAAAATATAACTCACGTATTATCCCTGACCCTGGAGGCAGCTAGAAGGAAGGTTCCATCACCTCCGCAGGGCAAGACCACGTCGCACCAGTTTATCAGATCTTCATTGTATGTGAGTCTGCAAAATAACATTGAATCACGCATCTTAATAATAGATGGCGCTACTTAACACTTGGGCAGTCGCGCCCTGTTTTGATACGCTAGGAGTCGCTACCGTGTCCACCGGACCCAGTTTAATATTGCCGATTTTTTCTAAAACTGCTGAATTTAATGTTATTGTGTATTTCGTAACAGTAATTATATTCTAAAATAAAATTACAAATGGTATTAAACATTTTTATTTAATACCTTTATTCATAAAAAAACGCAATTTAAAAACATACTAAAATTCAACTTACTTTAAAGACACATTTTAACATTTATCTTATATTTTATTAAATAAAGATAATAACATTAAGTTTCTTTATTTTTCTAATACTACTATAATGTACTTATTCAAAATCACAAAAAGAGATCAATCATTATTTCGTAAAAAAAACTAAAAAACTTCTCTAAAAATCAACAATTTAAAAATAACTTCTTTGGAACATAACTATAAATCGGCACTATTTTGTCACTTTGTAAGTCAAATATTGTTATTGCAGTTCACACATATTGCTTTAGTGTGTTCTCCACAAATTGGTATATTGCATTTTACGCAGGAAATTTTAGTTTTTCTGTCTTTTTTCCAATTGCAAATACCACAACGCACTTTTCGTCCACTAACTGGCTGGCTTGATGAGTCTTCTGTTTCTGAGCAGTCTTCATTCTCTAGTTCTTCGTTCAAGCATTGTTCAATATCCCAGAAGCTCAAGGACCTATTGGTTGCCATTTTCTATAATAAAAACAAATTTTAAAGAATTAATTAGAGTTATAAAGTTTTGGAAAATCACTTACGTATATAGTCGCTACCGGGTCCAAAGGACCCATTCGCACCTTTTACGTCCATAGCACTCGAGCGCAGCACGCCAACTGACTGCGGCGACCGTTATTCGCAGTCTCACTTTAACGTCGGAAGGTACTAAGAGCGGCAACGTCACAATCCTTATGGTTCAATAGTTACCATGCAAACAATGGAGGACTGGGTCTGATAGACCCATTAGCGACTGCTTAAGTGTTAACTGCCGGCTGAAAGGCCCTAAGGTATGTGGACCAGATGGCGTCGAACTTAGTGTGGTGAGATTTCTCTTTGCCATAGATAATATACTGATACTAGTATCATACTAGTAATGTCCACCTTTACTTACATTTTAAACTTATAATAGCTTTTGAACGAAATGTCATAATTCCAAAGTAATCTACGAGTACAATATTACAGCGTTGGACTTTATTGTATATAGATTTGTTTTTGTACTCATTGGTCCGTGGAGCGTTCTCTTACGCACATAGGCACAACGTGCATATTGTACACACAAGACGAACCTTCCTTCGTGAGATAAAACATCTACAGGGTGTAAAAAGACAACTACCGAAAACTGAGAGGTTGCAGACCATGATTCTAAACATATTTAACGAAAAAAAACGCATAATTTTTTTTTACTTAGCTCAGTCATTTTATGTTATTTTCGGCTAACCTAACTAAAAAAACAGATAAAACTCAAAATCCAACTACGTAAAACAACGCGCCCAGAACATACGCAAACAGTACTTCAAACGCTGTTTTCTCCGGATATAATGATTTTTTTCGGAAAATTGGGATTTGGTTGTATGTTGGGATGCCGTACCTACTCCTTGCGGCTTCGGTAGACGTCTTCTTACACCCTGTAAACTGAAATCAGCCTTTAAGATGGGATTTTCGGACATACCTGCTAGCCATCTCCACCTTCCGTCCCATATCCCTCAACGTATCGGCCACTCGCATCTCGAAAGCCTTCTGTGCGCGATGGTTGTCCAACATAGAGTCGTAGTCCGAACCACGCTTGCGTAACACACGCTCCAGCTCGATATCTGAGATATTGTCGTGACTGTGTCTGGAAAATACACACTCATTACAAAAACCCACGATCATCGGGACGAAAGTCGAGGCACAGCCCCGGCCAACACACACGAGCTCAGTGTGAAGGAAAACATTGAGGAAACCCGCAGCTTAGTCAGCTCCACATGTATTGACGTTGTCTTTCCTGTAGACTGATTAAGCTGAGAGGATGGTTCAGCTACAGGCCTCCATCTCAAACAATGTCCCAGGCACTAGCGTCCGAGTGTACGCATAGGTTGCCTCCTGACGCTGTATCAATCATCTAGTATAGATGTAAAGGTCTAACCTCACACTTATTAGTTGTTACCACACCATGGATCGGTAAAGGTCGCGGTCAACTCCGACATGCAGCCTTTATTGTCTAACATGAAATTCATTCCCAGTTATCATCCCGTTTGAGCTCAACCAATCAGACAATAATGCGTAAATGTAATGCTCCACTAAAGCTTGCCTATTTGTAAAACTTTTTATGCATGAGAGTTATTCCTGACTTATTGTATTTATTATTAACCTACTAATTAAATTACTATTTTTAAAAGTTTTGAGAAGCACCAAACGTAGATTAATAAGCGGTCCTAGCAATTTTTTTTTTTTTTTTTAATTAAATAGGTCAGCATTTGACCTCACTCTGCCTGATGTTAAGCAGTAGTGAGGTCTAAGATGGAGCATGCTTACCTAAAAGGAACCTATTTACTCTTGATTTGAAGACTCCTAAATTGTACTTTTCGGGAAATACAGAGCCCGGCAATGAGTTCCACAATTAATAGTTGTACATTCTAGGATAAAATTCACACTGGAAATTGTACTAGTTCATAAGATATATCCCAATAAAGAAATTTTGAAATTGAATTGAATCAGACAATACGAAAATTACGGGTTTTGTCATTTTCGTGTTATGTGATTGGTCGAGCTCAATTGGGATGATAACTGGGAATGGATTTCCAGTTAGTAGGGCTGGTTTCACCAAAAGTCAATCTAACAGCTGGTTAGTTAATCGCGGTTAGGGAATTTTCCTTCAAACTTCGTTGTTATTTCTGTTGCTACGGTTACGGCGCGAACTTTTCAATGCTTTTGGAAGTTGTTGTGACGTATTTTTAATTTTCTACAATGTCAACTGTCAGTGAGCTAACCGGCCGCCGACCAGCGATTGGAAAATGGAATGGGGGAGTATTGAAGCAGATTTCTCATTTGACGAAAAATTTCCGTTAGTTTTGAAGAAAACAAGCCGCCATGTTTTGTTCAAACCATCGACATGACTTGACTGACTGACATGACTATAAATCTATTTATAAAACTTGACATTGGCAGAATTATACTTAATTGTGTAGAAAGCCATTAAATAAAAGAAGAAGAAGAAGATTTAGCGGCTTGTTAATGAAGATTTCCTTTGGAAAGAACACAAAACATCGTAACGGTCTGTTAAAATCTTAATCCGTTGTTATTTGTCGTACTAAAATTGAAGTAACGCTCTGTTAGCCAAAGTTTGGTGAAACCAGCCCTAATGGTCTGTGGTTTAGTGCTTAGCTTCTTATTGTTTTTTTTATCATGTTGCAATCTCATTTCTAGGTAAACCAAGATTATCTTTAGTCGTAGTTTTAAAATAACGCGGAATTAGCAAATCAAATCTTTTAATTTTGTTAAAATAAAAACTTTTCCATACAATTGACCGGCATGTGTCAATCTACGTGATTACAAACAAACAAACAAGATACTACACACGTAAGCAATTAACAATCATTACTCATTAGGTTCGACCTCTGATTAGATAAAATTGCAGTAAGTATCGACTTTCAGGAAGTTGGTAGTTGGTAGAACACTTGAATGAAAATACTATTGAAGTAGGAATACACTAATATAAATATGAAATTGTGTATGTTCGTGTTATCCGAACGGAGGACTTTTTTTTATGATGAATGGGTCGGCTCTTGACCTCGAAACTAACATAGGCAAGAATGAGGTCTGCGATGCAGCGAGCCTACCCAGAAAGTGCCTATTAACTCTCTTCTTGAAAACAACAGGGTCATAGCTTAGCGGAAATACAGACGCGGGAAGCTGATTCCAAATTTTTGCAGTGCGCATAATAAAAGAACTTTGAAAGCGCTTAGTTCCTGGGACATTGTTTGAGATGGAATAGCACCTAAACCATCCTCTCAGCTCGGCCTTCACAGGAAAGACAACGTCAATACGTGTGGAGCTGACTAAGCTGCGTGCTTCCTCACGATGTTTTCCTTCACCGTTTAGATCTCGTATCGCGCATATGTATTTATCCGAAACGTAAAACCCATTGACCCATTGAGCACGGCGGGGATTCGGACTCACGACCTTTGGGTTGGAAGTCGAGGCACCCCACTCCAACGCTTTTATGGTACTTGAAATAAATTGCCACTTGACGGCAATAAAGTGCATCATGCAATTGAATTCAATAACAAAACCAACTGAGTCGTATAAATGTGTATGACAACATTTATTTGATTTATTGATTGATATTAATACTAGCATAGCATTATTAGCTATCGTAATTCACGATAGCTAATAATGCTAAATATGTATCACACAACAAAAACGCACCACATGATTATAAGAAAAAAAAGTTTGCCGAAAAGAAATCTTTTCGTCTATGTAGCATACCATATCAACATAGATTTTAGGGTCCCGTTTTACCCTTTGGGTTACCCCAAAAAAATAGGTTTTGCTGTTGGGGAACTTAATAGAAAGATCGACTTAATTAGCCTTTCTGTAGATTTACTGAAAAATTAACTCACTTTTCATATTCATATCTGGTGACCTTAGACACGATGAGGCATTTGTCCATATTGAGTTGCTGGCCCGTGCTACCATCTAGCGGAGTGGAACTCCCTTTCCGTTTGGCTGCCTTCGCGATCTTCTCTGCTAGACTTGATAAGTCTGAGTCTCTGAGACCTGGGGGTAATGATGATGTTTTTAATCAATAAAGACTAAGACCGGCACCATGTACACAACGGATCTTTGTCTTTCTGAAGTTGGCTGCAAGCTGCGCTGAACCCATTTTTGATGAGCCTTATAAGAAGACAGCGTTGTATAATGCCGGCCAACCACGATCAAGTTTACCGTCCAGTCTGCAGCGGACTGGATGCGGCGTCCAGTAAACTTGACGGTGTATTGGTATGGGTGTGCATGACAAGCGAAAACGAACTTCGTTCTGCCGACTTGATCAAGTTTGCAGCGCTGCAAACTGGACGGTAGACTGGATCGTGGGTGGCCGGCATAGCCTCGCTCACTCGCTTGTTTGTTGCATCGTGCTATCTCGCCTTCTGTACCAAACCAATCGTTTAGTGCACCTAACTTCAGAGAGCTAAAGACCCGATGTGACTATTGTAGGTAAAAAACTGAGTTGGTAGTAGATATTCCGAAGGGCGCGCCTTATTAAGCGAGCTACAGACCATTAGTTTTAACTTTACAGTTGAACTGTTCAGTTAAAACGTATAGCGCGGCCAAAAGAGGAACTAACGACGCCATTTTGAAATGTCAATCTGTCTGCCATTCGTTTCCAGTTGCCATATCCGCTATTGCTTGTTTGCTCAGTGTTTTTTTTTTGGTTTGGTGCTTTGGTCCCTTGCTTACCCACTTTACTGTAAAATGTTTTTTTGGCAACACCAAAGGCCATAGACATTTACTTTCTCTATGCCAAATGCGATAGCAGCGCCGCCCTCACCGGAACAGATATCCTTGTGGGACTTTATCGTGTGTAGGCAAAACTGCGAACTGACAGTTGAACTCAATCTTCAAAATACCATTAAAATAAAACTGTTCAGTTATGGTCTGTAGCCCGCTTTAAGAAGTCCCTTTTAGTCACTATTAGTTCAGAATAAAAATGATTCATTTTAGTTTTTTTAAATGTCATAATAAATGACTATCAATGGCACATCTATTATTCAATTGCCGTATTATTTAAACCTAATTACGCATTTGATAAACAATTTGTAATTTTTATAATAGCTATTGATAACACTAAAAAATGTTATCTTGAATGTGTATGACGCATCTTGTAGAAATTCCTTCTAGATATTTCTGTTCAGTAATATTCAATTTCAGTACTATATTAAAACGCACAAAATTTAAGACACAGACATGTAGAATACATGTTTTCCCGCTTGCTTGTTGTGAACTTGTGAACGGCTAATAAGATCACAATGAACGTGAAATCACAAGCGACCCTCTGACTTATTGATAACAAAATCATTACAAACCTGTTTTGAATGGAATGTTTTATTATTGTTATAATTAGATTTATTATGCAATAATAATAGCATTATGTTTGATTTATTATAATATTGACATCTTATTTACAAAGGCAGACGTTGACCTGCTTGGATGGATAAATAGGTTTTTTAAACTAAAAATAAACGATTGCAATGTGGTGGTCATAAATTACAAGCGATATTTCGAGAATGTAGGGGAAAATCTATCTATAAAAAACATATATTGAGACGACCTAGTAGTCTACCCTTTCAAACAAAAAAAAATGAATATTACAAATCAGAACTAAGCGCTTTCAAAGTTCTTTTATTATGCGCACTGCAAAAATTTGGAATCAGCTTCCCGCGTCTGTATTTCCGCTGAGCTACGACCCTGTTTTTTTTAAGAAGAGAGTTAATAGGCACCTTCTGGGTAGGCTCGCTCCATTGTAGACTTCATTTTTGCCTGTGTAAGTTTCGAGGTCAAGAGTCGACCCATCATAAAAAAAACAGTCCAGGCTTCTTCCGAGTAATCGGGACACATCTACGGTTGATCGACGGTGACCGGTCCGAATGTTGCTTAACATCGATATCACTACATAGTATAAAACAAAGTCGCTTTCTCTGTCCCTATATCCCTATGTATGCTTAAATCTTTAAAACTACGCTACGGATTTTGATGCGGTTTTTTTCCATAGATAGAGTGATTCAAGAGGAAGGTTTATATGTATAATACATGCATAATATAGTAGAGGAACACTGATAATTATAGAGGTATCTAATGTGATGTTGTGAATTACTAATACATTTTTTGCGCTTACATTGCAAACGCTGGCTAAACCCTAATATTTAGCATCAGCATTACACCCGTGCGAAACCGGGGCGGGTCGCTAGTACTCGTATAAACGCTACAAACACTTAAATGTCTAATTAAGGCGGGTACAGATTTGCGAAATGTAGCATGCAATGTAACGTGAAAGGAGCATTTCATAAGTGTGGACGCAAAGCGCACACGAACCGAGCATGTACGTACTCACATCTGTTTCCGGCATGCGCGCGGCGAACATTCAATTAATTGCATTACTTTTTCTTCACTCCATGATTCAACCTCTACACACTGCGCGCCCCTTTGTGTTCGGCGAAAAAACCGACAAATGGCGGATCGAGGCGCGCACGAGTTGAAATGCTTTGTTCGTGCGCACAGTGAGCACGGTTCGTGCGCGAAAGCCGTCCACACTATGGGAATTCTGTTACATTGCATGATACATTGCGACAATGTGGACGGCAAATTCTTTCATTGCGTGTTACATTGCATGCTACATTTCGCAAATCTGTACCCGCCATTAGATGAATTGATTGCAATCCAGTGCAAACTAGCAATAAAGACCGACTTCCTCGAAGGGTTGCAAAAGTTATCGTTTACTTCTGGCAATCTAGCTCATTTAATATTATATTAATTAAGTCAATATTGATATCACAAGTACCGTTTGTATGACTTTTTGTTACGCAATAGCATAAATGTTTAAGTTCTGTAAGTTTATATAAATATGCTATAAATATTATTATTATTTAGCCCGTGTTGTCCCAGTGCAGGGCAAAGGCCTCCCTTCCCGTCTTCCACTCTTCGCGATTTAACGCAGCAACAGGCCAAGTTCTCAGGTGAGAGTCCAGCTCGTCCCGCCATCTTGCCCTGGGTCTTCCACGTCTGCGCGTCATATTTTGTGGGGTCCACTGTGTGGCTCGTTTTGCCCACAAATCGTTTGACATGCGGCAGACGTGTCCGGCCCAGTTCCACTTCAGGCTGGCGGCTTTGTCACAAACGTTAACAATTCTGGTTTTGGAGCGCAGTATACTGTTCCGCACGTGGTCTGACAGTTTTACACCTAAGATACTACGCTCCATGGCCTGTTGACAGACCCCAAGCGCGCTATAATAGTAATAGTAATATTGAATTTAAGGTGTTTAAATTATATGTTTTACCAGATACAGAAAAAAAAAATATAGGTAACTACAAAACATTGTCATATGCCAAAATATATACTACTATTCGGACATGTAGCTAAATACACCTGAGAATACCGTAGAACTAGTCATTATCCTGTCTCTTTCATGACCTGCCGTTTCGTTTATAAGATAAATAAATAATGCTGGACATTTCACACAGCATCATCTAGCCCCAAACTAAGCAAAGCTTGTACTATGGGAACCAGATAACTGATATACTACATATTTATATACTATTTGTTTGTAAATACATACATATTATACATAGAAACACCCAGACCTTTGATGATCTACTTTCGTGTTGGTCTTTTTTGACGACCTCTAGCGCAGTGAGCGAAGGTCCGCTTGCAACGCAGTAGGTTGCGGGTTCGATCCCCGCCATGGGACAAATGTTTGTATGATCTGCAAATATTTATCTCGGGTCTGGGTGTTTCTATGTATGATATGTATGTATTTACAAAAAAAGTATATAAGTAGTTATCTGGTTCCCATAGTACAAGCTTTGCTTAGTTTGGGGCTAGATGATGCTGTGTGTAAAGGTCCAGCATTATTTATTTATTTATATTAAGATTGTTACCAACTGAGGCAACAGAATCTCCATTTTTTTATGTGGGAAGCACATAAAAATCTTTATCACGTGACTCTCAATATACTTAATTAAATAGTGATTAAATTACATGAAAACTATACGTGTCTTTAAGTCACGTGCGACCAAAAAATGTTTTGCTGATAAAAAACTCACCTAGATACTTAATTTTGATAACTTTTACCCTATGATTCAATCTCTCTTAATATGAATAAATGTAAAAGTTTGTTTGTATGTTACTCCTTCACGGCTAAACGGATTTTGCTATAAAAGTAGCTCATAAAACACGGTCACGACTGTATCCCCAAGGCGCGGTAGACATTCACTCAGATCTTTTATGTATTCCAGATCCTCATAGCTCATAGAAGTATCTCATTCACACCCTGGATAAACACATATTCTAGACTAGCATCTGCGCGCGGCTTCGCCCGCGTGGTACCAAAGTACCAACATTTTAAAAGCCTATATGCTATTCCAGGTCACTCACTATCTATGCCTACACCAAGGTTCATCCAAATCGGCTCACTGTTTTAGGCGTGATTGATATGTACACAAACATACAAACATCTAAAAAAACACAAATTTTCAGCTTTATTTTATGAGTGGGACTAGAATTTTTTCCTGAAATAATTATGTATTCCCAAGGGCAAACCGTGGCCTTGGAGGGCAAGGAGTGGAAGCTAAGAGGGGAGACCTTTGCCCAGCAGTGGGACACGATAGGTTGACCGCGAGTGACAGGGGTACACGCAGCTAGGTATTCTATAATTTGTTTAATGACGTTACATATTTACTTACCGACATGCAATGCAAATCTTTAGATAAGGGATAAGGAAATGTTTGCATATCTCGTACGATAACATTGATAACTCAAACTTGTAATATCGTAAATATTTTGTTTGCTATTTCTATATCAACTACATAATTAGGTTTCTAACTTAGTTTATATGTCGTCGGCAGATCGTTGAATCAGGCATGTCAATGCCTAGGCATATCGGCACGACGCCATTTCACGATCTGCCTAACATACACCCGCGCGACATGAGTGAGCGAAGCGAGCGTGCTGCGACAGCGGCCGAACGATATTATCGTTCGTTCGTAGGCCAGCTATACTTAGGCATATCTGATATACAGAGTCAGAGCGTGAAATAGAACAAATCTATAGCGGAATATTGAGGCCTAAAACTCCGTCACTGCACTACTACCTATTGACGCTGAGGTCGACTTAATTTTAGCATCAGCTCAAACATCTGTGGTTTTTAGATGTTAAGTAACCTATTTTTTAACACCCTTGCTCGTAAAGCTGATGTAATTCCACCGGTTTTAGATATGTAAAGCGGGTCATAACAAACGCGTGTGTTATCAAAGCAAATAGTTATGTTATAGTCCATACAAATTCCATAACAGCATTATTTGCCATTTCAAATATGGAACTGATCGTTGCCGAGCTGGAGTCGTGCCTCCAGCTAGTGAGCAGCGCGCTGTTGCTATTCAAATTTCGAACTAATCGCCGCGCGGCGCCAGTCAGTAGGCAGCGCTAGCGCCCTGTTCAAATGGCGGGAAAGCAACAGTGTGCATTCACAGATTGAGTTTATTTAAATGTTTTTTTTTCTGTTTCCTCGCAAATGTGTTAAAAAACGTCGTACGATATACGTGCGTATTGGTTATAACATGCTCGGCTAAATTACGCCCTCGCCTACGGCTCGGGCTGAAATTCCGCCTCGCATGTTATAACCATCTTTACGCACTAATATCGTAATGTACTATTGTGTAGGCTTTTTCTTCTTTAATGTGATAATAGTACATTACGATATTAGTGCGTAAAGATGGTTATAACATGCGAGGCGGAATTTCAGCCCGAGCCGCAGGCGAGGGCGTAATTGAGCCGAGCATGTTATAACCAATACGCACGTATATCGTACGACGTTTTTTAACACATTTGCGAGGAAACAGAAAAAAAAACATTTTAATTATACTCAATCTGTGAATGCACACTGTTGCTTTCCCGCCATTTTAACAGCGCGCTAGCGCTGCCTACTGACTGGCGCCGCGCGGCGATTAGTTCGAAATTTGAATAGCAACAGCGCGCTGCTCACTAGCTGGAGGCACGACTCCAGCTCGGCGGCGATCAGTTCCATATTTGAAATGGCAAATAATGCTGTTATGGAATTTGTATGGACTATAACATAACTATTTGCTTTGATAACACACGTGTTTGTTATGACCCGCTTTACATATTTAAAACCGGTGGAATTACATCAGCTTTACGAGCAAGGGTGTTAAAAAATTATTAATTCAAACTTACCACATTGCAAAAGCTTACAAAATATAGTTTTTTCGTCAAATCATTATAACATAGATAATATTTATGCTAAGTGGTTAGAAATTAAATATTTTGCGTAAAAACTGATAACAATTCGTTATCATGAAGGTCATAGATTTGGCAATAATAAAAATATTATTATTATGGTAATCTGCACTCGCATTAGTTTTGGGGTTTTTTTGCACAGAATTATAATGTTAAGTTAAAGCTATTTTAAGCCATGACAGAGGCCTTAAAGCAAGTATTTGCTTTGTTTAACTTAATATTAAGTACTCACTTATCTCTGTATAGTTCTTGATTGTGTCAAAAAAAAAGTTTTATATAATTTTTGTTGCTTTTATGGGTAAATTTTATTTTATTTTATTTGTTTAAATTTTAATTTCTCTAAATACACAACTGTATCTTTAGCTTACTTAGTTTAAACGCATGTAATCGCAGCGTCTGTCGCGCGCTCGCATCTGGTGCCACATAATACCAGCGCTTGTGCAGGGGAGGTATCCTTCTCTGCACTTGCACGATGCTAAGTGGTTACCTTTTTTGCTAATAACATGAATGTAACTTGTACCTACCACAAATTTAGCAAAATAAACTTTTACTTTACTTTACTTTACTTTACTTTAAGGCGGCCTAAAAACTCCGTCGCCAGAATTAGCCACTGACTCATACGAACTTACTTTTTAGCTGTGAGAAAGACATTTCAAAGATCTAAAATGGATCAGAATCTGAATTATTCTATGAGATGAAAGGAGACCAGAACCTCCTTAGAGGTTGACAACTTGATCACTTCAGAATCTATTTTATCTATGTCTAGTTTTTTTAATAAGTTTGTGTTTTTTTTAAATAAATAATAAATAAACATTGACATTTTGAACTTTTTTATGTATATTTCTGCATGCAATGTATTTTATTATCTCACTATACATATGTATAATAAAGCTGACAGTTTGTGAGTTTGTTTAGATGTTTGTATTTCAATCACACCTAAACCAGTGAACCGATTTCGATGAAACTTGGAATAGGCGTAGATAGTGACCTAGAATAGCATCTACGCTATTCAAAATGATGGTACCATGTAAGCGAAGCCAGCGCAGTAGCTAGTTAAGGAATAAATTAAATAAATAATTGAGTAAGTAACAAATGCATATAATTTCACATTATTTTTTTTTCATTTTATTTTTTATGTACTTACAATGTTCAGGTCAATACCACGTACTTTCTAGGTTATGTGCAGCATAAATACTGTAAAAAATACCATGTAAAACCAGCTAATACTTACGTCTTAGGCCTTTTCCGATGGACACCGAAAAGTTGTTCAACACCGACATTATACACAACAAGTTAGTTCAATTCAACTTTATAATCCAAATACACGGCTTCTGACTGCAGAGGAGCGATTTATAAATCAATTTAGATTATTTACTGCAAGCAAGATACGCTGAAGTCACAGAAAGAGGTTCAATGAGTTCAATACGGCTTATCACTAGAGGCGTGGCGATATTACCGGAGTACTTGGTCATACACGCCTTAGGTACACTAACGTTGATAAGAAACTGAGTTATTTATAGAATTCACCTTGCAATGCCGGTTTTGCAACGTTAAGAAAAGTAGATCTATACTTTTGCTATGTGTTGATTTTGATTTGATTTGATGATCACTCACGGTACTTGTCGAACGCAGCTGAGCGCTACTTCTGACATACACATGACATGACTGTGACTGTTGATGACATTACACTAAAAATATATGAGAAATTGATAATTGAAATTTTGCATAAATTAGTCTTTCTCTCTAAATGTTACAAGTGAAACAAAGAAAGCAACATATTATATGAACAAAAAAGGAAACCGGAACATGAAACAAATTGTATTTATTTTATAATGTTGGTAAACAAAAATGCTTCCAACATTAGATTAAAAAATTGGCTGCTTAAAAGAAGCAAAAAACGCGTTGCACAGATTTTGTTTCTAACCACAGGCTCTTGGTGAGAAAACAAGGTTATTTGCATATTATTTTTAAATACCGATATTTTGGCGTGACCCACGCATCATATAAACCCATTGATTTCGTAAGAAAATATCCCTAATTTCAATAGTAATATATCGCCAGATGCATCAATATTCCTTACAGGTTTTGCTGGAAACATCGACAAGTTGGCCAACAAAGTAAAACCAATATTGCATTTAAGTTATGCTACTCGTCATTAGATGGCGCTAAATGATTACTAATCAGAAAAAAAATAAGTTTTTTTGAAAAACTGTCTAGTTTGTCTCGTTTTTTTTTACAAAACTAATAGATCAAATCACAACTCACAGGATCATGACTGTAGTTATCCATTCCTAATTCACAAGCCAAGCATGAGCTTTTTTAGATTTCTAAGGGGCAATCAGAGGCACGTCCAAATACAGATTTGACACATACATTTCTTGCAGAAGTTAGCGTTCCATGTGAACAAGGACTATTAAAAGCCACGACTAAAAACTCCGTCAACAGAGTTGGTCAAATGGCCACCGAAACGAACTTATGGAATTGAAAATAAATAAAAAACTTCATAACTGAGTACTTGTATATTAGTTCCATTATAAAATAGCTAATCAACGTTACAAGCAATAAATAACTATAACAAACACTATTTACTTCAATCACATATGTATTTACAAATAATTATATGAGAATTCTTACATTAAAATTTTCACAATTTTGTCCATAAACATTCAAACCTCATCTAAAGGAATTCTTTATACATTAGCCACAACATGAAAAACATATCGTAATTACTGTTTTTTAGTTAAAAGTGGGAAAAAGTTGCACAATACGGCAACACTGCAAAACCATCCCTGAAAATGAGGTTTATTTACTTTCTTCTTGAAAAAATGTCTCAATTACTGATCAATTCACGATGAATGAATTCGGTCGCTCTATAAATAATAATTTAGAAATAAAAATAAATTCGTACAATGAAAAACGATCACTATCTCACTGGGAAAGGCATTTTAACTGTTATTCAATTGAATTTTTACTTTTTTATCTATTGGATAGTGAAATGAAGAGAACCACAACTACACAATTAAAAACTTTCTATTCTTAACATTCCTTTTACAAAGACAACAGATGCAAACCAAAACCATTTCCAAAATGTTGCCACAAACAAAAAACATGAAAAACACTTGGTAAATAATAGGGAATGGGTTGAAAAACTAATTTAAATTGGAATTTTTGGATCATAAATGCAGTTAATGTGCATAATGGTAGTTAGTTTTGACTAGAAAGCATCTCGAGTGCAATTAAGGGTTTGAGTAATATTTTATAAAGTTTTAGTAGCGGAATAACTTTCAAAATATCTATTTATATTTTTTTATGCTGAATGGGTCGGCTCTTGACCTCGAAACTAACATAGGCAAGAATGAGGTCTACGATGGAGCGAGCCTACCCAGAAGGTGCCTATTAACTCTCTTGAAAACAACAGGGTCGTAGTCCAGCGGAAATATTTATAATATTAAGTTCAGGAGCGAACGAAGAAATCTGTAACGAGATCACGCAGATATGCAAATATGTTTTGTTATAAAACAAGTCAGATTTTAAAAGATCAGTACCCAAAGACCAACTGTGTGCCAAAAGAAGTGCCTACTGGGACTCAACACAAAGGTGTCGAGTCCCAGTTGGCAGCGTGATCTAAAACTTGATTCCAATGTTGACTCCAGGAGTCTCACAAAATGTGTTAGATAATGAACAAAACTTAGATATTATGATTCTGGTTATTATATTAGAATATGCCAGTTACTTATATGTATAGGAACAAAATTAAATTAAAAATAATACGGCCTATTAAAACCGGGGAAATTGAAAAAATCTGATTTAAAAATGTCTTTTTTTAAGACTAGCGAGCGCCCGTGGATTCTTGTTTCAAGACTTTTTTAAACTTCATTTTAATGAGAATAAGTGACATACAAACATCCTCATACACTTTCATATGTATAATGTTAATTAAACATAACATAAATAGTGAATAGGTAACAGATACTAATTAATTAGTACTTAACAGTAATTAATTATGGAGTTTTATCAAAAATATTTACTGAATAAAATAATGTATTTGACAAAAAGACTGAATTTCTTTTACAGAGTTATTTGTAAAACACCGGTAACCTCTCAGGTCTGTATTACTATTATCATAAACAACTACTTTTGTTCTACTTTTTACAAAACATAATACATTTACCAAAAACAAACATTCAAGATTTCGGTTTTCTTATCTAAAACATTGTGTTATCGAACACATTTCGTCCCCCCCGCCGCCCTAACCCCACTCCATTCGCTTTGCACTATCGCTTCTTTTGTTTCGCATAGACTTCATAACATTTAGAGCGTTCAATTTAAAAGTTTTATTTTTGTATGACAATCAGATGGAAAAATATAATGATGAATTTTTTTGATTTTTTTTTTTGATTTGATGATAGTAATACAGTCCTGAGAGGTTACCGGTGTTTCACAAATAACCCTGTATAAATGATCTGAAAAATAATATTGAATAATAGAATTTTGCTCAACATATTTCAGAAATATAGCCATATAAGCCCATACACACACAATTACATAACTTGTGCCTAGTATTAGTATTCACTCTCGGTATCGACGTTAACGTGGATTTGTATGAGAAAATAGCAGCGGCTTTTGTTACTCGCTCATCCATACTAATATTATAAACGTGAAAGTAACTCTGTTTCTTACCTTTTCACGCCCAAACCACTGAAAACCCTATTGTGTAACTCAACTGGCAATGGACATCGGCTTCATTTTTAACCGACTTCAAAAAAAGGAGGAGGTTCTCAATTCGCCTGTATGTTTATCTTGTCACGCGATTACTCCGCCAATTGTGGACCAATTTTCAAAATTATTTTTCTGTTTGAAAGGGTATGCTCCAGAGGTGGTCCCATATAAATTTTATTCCTGAGGGTTTGATAGTTTTCCCGTAAAACTCTAAAAACCTTCCCTCCTAGCCATTGTAAATCGAATCGACAGATAAGTCTGAGACTCTATGAATTATGTCAAACTGACGTTATAGACACGCCGCGTGTAGAGTCGAACATTGAAGTCGGTTTTTCTTTTAGTTTTAATACGTAATTATGACATTTGAAACCTAGCCTGGACTTCAATCGTCATTTTAGTTCTGTGTGATTGGTTGAGCTCTATTGGGATGACAACTGGGAATGTATTTCAAGTTAGAAAATAAAGCTGAAAACTGGCATGGATAAAGGAATCCCAGAAGTGCATGGGCTACTTTTTATCCCGAAATAATCCCGAGAGACCGCGGGAGCGCCGTGGTGAATAAAAGTCCTAGGCACTTCAATGTAATTAAATTGTAAGTTGAAATTGTATTTATTATAAATATCTATTAGAAACATCACTCAATATTCTGTCAAATATCTATTAATGGTGTTATAACAATTATTAATGTTAATTTAAAATACTAATCGTTGTAAATACTAATTCTATATTGCTTTTATTGATTGTGGAATCACTTTGATCAGTCGATCCGTGCCCCCTTAGCATGAGCATAGACAAAGACGCAATCCGGACTATTAGGCTCAATGCACATTGAATTGGCAAGCGACGCATCAATTAGTTTTATAGCGCACGATTATAAACCTTATGAACAATGGTAAAAAAAGTAAGTTCGTATGAGTCAGTGGCCAACTCTGATGACGGAGTTTTTAGGCCGCCTAAAGGACTCCGTCATGGCTTAACGACTTAAATAGCCGGGACCGACAATTTACACGGACAACTTCGACGATCTATCAAGAACGACTAAGCAAGCACGACCACGAGCGCTTGAACAATTAACAATGAAATGATGAATGATGAACAATGGTACAAGATATAGAAACGCTTGTAGAATGAACGAGGTCTGGCGAAGCCAGCGGGCCGCGCTGGCTCGAGCACTTTCGTGCGGTTCATTCTACAAGCGTTTCTATATCTTGTAACATTGTTCATAAGGTTTATAATGGTGCACTATAAAACTAATTGACGCGTCGCTTGCCAATTCAATGTGCATTGAGCCTAAGGGCTACTACTCAGTGATAAAGTAAGTTGGTATGAGTCAGTGGCCACGGAGTTATTAGGCCGCTTAAGGCCTCCGTCATAGCTTAATTAGCCGGGACCGACATTTTAAGTCCGAAGATCGAAAGTGCTCAGATTGATGTAATGTCAAAAATTGGCGGGAAAATAGCAATTTTAACTTCATAGTGGCGTCGATTCTGCTGTTCACTGACTAAACTTAATTAAACTAAAACGTGAACGTTCTTATTTCGTTCTCGCTAAAGACGAAAATGGCACGTCATTGAAAGTGACATTACTAAAAGCATAAACAAAATGGCGTTTCGGAGCTTCTGTAGCAGCTGTCTTACACAGCAAGTAAAATGGTCTTGACTAATTCTACCGACAACTACTTCATTTTAACTAAAAATAAGCAATTTTAGGAATGCCACTGTGATAGTCATTCTATTTTGGACCCTATCGTAAAGGAAATAAGAACGTAGCATTTTAGTTTAGTTAACTTTAGTCAGTGGACAACAGAATCGAGGCCATTGATATGCTCATGCTAAGGAAACTGATAATTACTACCAAGACGCGTCAAAAATATACATATACATATATTTTTGTTAAGGGGCTAAGTCTTAACTAGCTTACAACCCGGTTTCACTCGTTTATGCAATTCCCGATCAAGACATTCGCAAATATAATCAGAATAATGACCAACCCGAACTAATAGAACTAACCAAAGGAACGTCGCGGGCGAAGCGTTGATATTAGTAGTTTATAATTATTATAACACCAGAACGGATTCTATTCAAAAGCCGACCTTAATTTAAAGCTGACAAGGCACAATTTAGCATAAACTAAATATGCTCCTGTAACTTAATTATCACCCATTTACAATCGTTTCAAGCAAAAATGCTATTTTTACACACAGAAAATTAAGCTTTGACGTATTGTAATAAAGAGCATTTTTGTTTATCATTCTTCATTTGACACAATCTTTTCACTATTATATTGACTTATTCTTGGCTTTATCACCGTTTTAGGGTGTCAACGCCCACTTTGGGCATCATTAATGGGCGTTAACTCTCATTAAAGGAATATGCTGAAATTTTGTACCTATTTGAGCAATTTACCAAGCCTCAAAAAACCAATCAAAACTACGTGTTTTGATAGTAGTAGACTTAACACATGCAAGAATAAAATGAGTAAAATTAGAATGAAAAATTGCTTAGTAAGAATAAATGAGAATTAACCTCCATTTTGAACAATCTATTTCCCCAATTCAGTAATTATATGACTCAGAATTGACTGTTCTCCAATTGGCACATACTCCCAATTTGGGCGTTGACGTACCTTTGGGCGTTTTCCATTCCATTTCATTACCATTTATCCCCCCATCCCATACAGGGCGTTGAGGAACCTTTTGGGCGTTTAGCTCTGTATTTAGCCCAATTTGGGCGTTTTGGGCAGTAGTACCGCTTTGGGCGTTAATAATTGACGTTGTTTCAGTCTTGTTTCTTGTCGGCGTTGGATTTCAGCTCCCCGTCGGCCGACGGAGGCCGATCCGATTCTTCGTAACCTAAAAAGTAAATTATGTGAAAACCGGAATTGAGGTCGGCCAATTATTACTTAAAAACCATAATTTAAAAACAAATTAATTATATGAGTTTAAAAAACATGTTTTCGTTATTTATAATATTTAGAATAAAATAGCATAGGTATTTCTAATATGCGCATATAACTTACTGAGTGATTTACATGCGTCGGTGTGGTTTCGCTTGTCGTCATCGCTGTCGGAGCCGGAACTGGCCAAGGAAGAGTCGTCCCCCGCACCTGCGAATTTCACTGATACTACAATTGATAATAAGTTAAAATAGCCGTGTTTTATAGGCATATCTATTATACAGGGTGACTTTTATTAACTGCCCTCTGAAGGGAAAATCTAAACGGCTATAGTTATCGACAAGAAAAAGCAGGAACATTCCATGTTTATTATTTTTTATTTGCTTACTTTGGGACTAGATCTTGCTGTGTGAAATGTCCAGCATTATTTATTATTATTATTTATGTTTTGCTCTATTTATATTTATTTATTTAAATACTTTATTGCAAAATTATTAAATAAATAAAATAACAATTTAAACCTTAAATTAACATAACAAAAACAAACCAAAAATTTATAGTAATATTCACCAGTAATAGCCCTCCTAGGCGCGGGCAATGCTTTGGGCGTTAGTAGCGGCGCGGCGGGGCGTTGTTTCCTCGCCGGATTCAAACGCCCACAATACGCACACATGTATGATACATACTCAAATTCTTCTACCATCGCCATACCTGTAAATAAGTTTATTTTTAATATTTTTTTAAATAGAAGTTTAGCGACCTCTATCCAATATCGCCACAACTTATGTCTAGTTAACTAGCCGTACCACTAGATGGCGCTGGCACGCTACTCCCATACAAGAGGCGTGATATGGATCCTCAATCGCGCTTACGATGTTTTCAAGCACAACTAGCCTATATACGACTATCCGACATTAACTGTTGGCCGAAAGGCCAGCCAGGTATGTGGTTCAGTTGGTGACGACCTGGTGAGTTGAGATCTCCCTTTTTGCTTTAAATCGGGGGAAATAACACCTTCTCCCCCAAAGAAGCGATGAATGGGAGACGAACAGCTCCCGATAGGAGCTGTTTAAAATGAGCCCAAACATTGATATTCTACTGTTATTCACTAAAAAGTTCCGTGGAACATCTCCTGACTCCAGCATCAGATCAGCTCGCTATAACCATAGTATTGCAATGTCCAATATTCAGCTCAATCGGACACCAGGCAGTGGGTCCTTTGACTTGAGCTTAGAATTTTCTCGGACAAACAAACATTGCAAATTAATAATACATACCATTGTGTGAGAAGCACTGGGAGCATATAAGCGCCATGCGTTGGTTGGGTCCATCTTTGAGCAGATAATCCACCACTTTGTCAAGAGCAGAGCGGTTCTTATCCAACAGGGGGCGTGGCAACTGGTCGGACTGTGAATAGAAATATACATTTTCAATTTTCTTTTTATTTCACTTTGTCCATGTTTTTCTATAGGAACTTCAAAAGAAATTCTGTAACGGAAGAGCGAGACCTCCTAATACAGGTATTTTCATACAAGGAGGTCTCAAACCCATGTAACTAAAGTAGATTAAGTTACAGAAATAAAATAGAAAAGAATATTACTTTATTGTAAGTACACCAAAAAGAAAGAAACACAAAAGTAACAAAAACAGTTCTTAATTAATGTGCAACAATGGGCGATGAAAGCGATTTCTTCCAGTTAACCTTTGGATGGATAGGATAGAAAATTACATAGAAAGGACGGTGGCATACAAAAATGCTCAATTTATGAACCATAATTCTATTCTAAAAAAAATTATTAAAAATATTTGATTCAAATTTTAAAAATTTAGAATAATTGTAATGTGTTGAGTAGTTTTTGTTTTCTTCGAGTCTTTAGCTTATGTATTAATTTAATTTGTTTTCGTTTTTTTTCTCTAACTCTAGAATCCTTGTCTTATTACACAGAACTGCTTTGTATTAATTCATGCTGTGTACACATGCTTTGGAATTCAATCTAGGTCTTTAATTTGTATTACTTATATATTGTTAATCTGTGATTGTCTTCTGTTTTGTGTGCCATAACAAATAAATAAATAAATAAATAAATGTATTTGATTCTTAAACAACTGTTTTTTTTTGTTTTGGATTTTCATCATGCGATCAGTCGTGCCGACTATAAGCAGATGTGGTGTGTGCTTCTTAGCGTGGAGGGCGCTACTCCCAGCGGAGCCAGCCCTTTCTTTGTATTGGAGTATGGACCTTCTTACTGTTCTAGTCGAAGAGGTCTCGCCGCTTCCTTAAACAACTTAAAAAAAATCTCATTTTTTTTATGTATAATCCCTTCCCCTGTATTAGTCAACGATATGCTTCTGCGGAACGATTTAGCGCCGAAATCGAAACATTTATTTTTATAAATGACATTTTCTAGGCTCAAAAATCTAAAAATGAGAACATTTTCTAACAAAAGAAAAGGTGGCTGCCATCGATGCGCTCTTTTTTTTTAAATATACATCAAGCAGAGTGAGAGCACTCTGCCTGAGTTAAGCAGTAGTGAAGATGGCGCATGCTTACCTAGAAGGAACCTATCCATTATATCCCACTGCTGGGCAAACACTCCCCTTTTCCCCTGAAATTCCCTATAATTATAAATAACTCTGCTAAGTTTATCAGCAGATTATGCAAACAATAATTGTTCGTGAGAATCGAACTTGCATTTCTAGCAGCAAACCACAATTGCGTACATAACTATTAATTTCACGTTGTATAGGAGGATCACTGATATCCCAAACACAGGGCAACCTAGTTAGGAGTTTGAGATCAGCCATGTGAACTGTAAGCTCAATAACAGACTGTAAAAGTACCATAAGATGCCACCTTCCTAACATGTTTGTATGAGCCAAGTTTCGAGGATTACCAATAGAAATAGGTTAGGTATTTACTTTGCAGATACCTTGCATTGTATAGTATAGTTAGTATAGTATAGTTTTAGCACATAAACTGTGCACATGGCTTTGTAACTAGAATCATACGGTTTCTTTTTCCAATAAAGCTTTTATTTATTTCAAACTAGCAAACCCAGCGAACTCCGTTTCGCCACCAGATGCCACCAGATTTTTCCTGAATTTTCTTTGCTATAAACCTCACGGAGCCCGAGACCTTTCCAACGAATGCAAAACCGTGGAAATCCGTTCGTGCGTTCTGGAGTTATAGCGTCAGGAAGGAAAACCCGACTTATTTTTATATAGTAGATAACACTTACCCGCAACCTCGGTCCTTTGAACATGGGCGAGTTGTTCAAAGCGAGCGCATTGTTCAAATTCTTGTTGATCGGTGTCGATGTCATCGCTATCTGCCTTTGTCGTAGCTGTCCTGGCGTCGCTAAATATAAAATAACAATAATATAAAATTACTGTTGGATACATTATTAAATTATACAGACAGATAAAGGAGAAATTATATTTTCTTTAAAAATCAATTAACTTTTTTTAAAGGCACCCCAAAAATTCAAGTCTGATTGATTGTGCCGATTGTGGCTCAGAGTGTTACCACAGATCGGTAAAAATCGCAGGTTCGAGTCCCGTATGGTGCATTTTACCATTAGACAGATGTAAGATACTTGTTTCCATTCCTTCGAATTTAAATTTTAAATCAAAGTAAAGGAGGTCATTTATTTTGGGCCCAAAAGTTAAAAGTGGTAAAGTTAAAATAATGGTGTCACTATTGGGAAGTCAATAATAGAAGTTCAATATTACACCAAGTCTCTAACCCCCGGTTTCTATATTCAACGGACAGTCGTAGGTAAGAGCTACGACTCGTTTCCACATACAAAAGTTTGACAGCTAGAAACCGGGCGTAAGTTAACTGTCAAACTTTGTATGTAAAAACTAATCGTAGCTCTTACCTACGACTGTCCGTTGAATATAGAAACCGGGCATAAGTCAACTACTTCAAAAGATAGATAGATAAAACTTTATTTTCAACACACTTGCTCATAAAGTGGCTCTATGGTCACTGCAATTAGGCACATAATGACACCCATAATCAAACTGTGACTTTTTCATTACTTTATCTCACTAGTGAGTTATAGATTTTTTTTTTTAATTTTATTGGTTGAGTTGCTTTGTTCTTAAAAAAGTTTTTATTAAAAAAAAGATCGTGTTCAATAGAACAAATAAATTAATGTTCCTATTGCTTGCTCATTTCATGCAACTTCTTATTTAAATAGATAATTTTAACTCGTACGTGTTTAATAAATAAAACTTTCACTCAAATATAACTTTTGTTTTCTGTGTAATATAAGAAAATTTTATATTCCCCATTTTGTACATACGTGGCAGAATAGGCGCGGAAAATAAAAAAAAAACCTCATGCATTTAGTCTGTGGCCGATCGCAATGCGCGCGCATAGGAAAACTAATTAATTTTTCCCTTCTTCTTCTTCTTCTATATCATTTTTCACAACTCGTTTTCACTGTTGTAAATGAGTTTTTATTGTTATTTTATTCACAAGTGTGTTGAAAAACGTTGTATGATACACGTGTGTATTGATGATTACCGTCCTCGGCTCTCTTAAGACCCTCGCCTACGGCTCGGGTCTCAATGGCGCCTCGGCGGTAATCACCAATGTTACACACTAGTACCATAATGTACTATTGACACAACATTACACAGACACAAAATAACTGGAAGGAAGAAGATACAAAACAAATCAGAACTAAGATCAGCCTTTATTTTCATTGGCCAGACTTTAGACTTTTGGGCCCAACCTTGTATGAAGCTTGAATGGCCTCCTTTAAAGCCCGTCACAGACTTAGCTATAATATACATATATTAATATACCGTACTATCCATACTATCCATACTAATATTATAAATGTGAAAGTAACTCTGTCTGTCTGTCTGTCTGTCTGTCTGTTTGTTACCTTTTCACGCCCAAACCGCTGAACCGATTAAGCTGAAATTTGGCATGGATAAAGAGTATACCCCAGGGATGGACATAGGCTACTTTTTTTTGTCAATTACCATAAGGGGGCGGGAAAATAAGGGTTGGAAGTTTGTATGGGGAAAAAAGTTAAGCAACCCTGGGCGCGGTCATAAAAAGGATGGGTGACCGCCGCCAGCCACTTTTTGCACTCTAGATTTTTTTACTTTTTTTTGTATTTTGCATAATAAATTATTTTAAAATTAATGATAAACATGTAACATGTGTATTCCCACCCATCAATATATCCGAACTCCGAAGTTATGATTTTTTGATATTAAAATATTTTTTCCTTGGCCATAGTTAGAACGCCATCTATCGGTCTAGAGGTCAAAACATCTTTACACTTTTTCTCTTAGGTGGCGTTTCTAGCGGAGATCGAAATACGAAGGAGTATAATTTTCTTTGATTTTGAGTTTTGAAAAGTTAATGGAGATTTTTGCTTAGAGTTTTCGATATTTTTATATTGCTGACGAAGTCGCGGGTAGGTAATATTAGTTAATCGTTTTATTTCGAAATTCAACACCATACAGTAGGTACTTGCTATTCAAAAAAAATTATGTTTCGAGTCAATTTCTTCAAAAAAATTGCCGCTCGCTTCAGCGATTCTATACCAATTACCGTATTCGTTTTGTTCTTAGCATTGCAACATCTGGGTAAGATTTTCCCTACCTCTATCTATTAAGGGATTCTTGAGAGAAACATAAATATAAAAAAAATATTATTATTATATCAAGCGACGGAGTTTTATATTTTGTATATACCTACTCTCGATTCACTCAAAACTCCTCTACTTTGTTCCTAATAATGCGCAGACGAAGTTGCGCGGGTCAGCTAGTAATATATATTATAGCAAGCTACCACACACTGAGAAATATATATTTTGCCTTCATTAATTGATATATTACGGTATCGCTTGGTGACGTCACAGAAATATATATTATAGCTGAGTGTGTGGTCACGCGAAAATTAGTATAGAAAATATATAGTAATATGCCTAGCTATAAAAATATTAATATATATTATAGCTAAGTCTGTGACGGGCTTAACATGTTGAGATTTTCTATAAATGAAATATTTTGGGTTACTAATTCAATTATATTTTATACTAGCTTCTGCGCGCGGCTTTGCCCGCGTAGTACCAACATTTTGAATAGCATGTATGCTATTCCAGGTCACTATCTACACCTATTCCAAGTTTCATCCAAATCGGTTTAGGCGTGATTGATACACAAACGTACAAACATCCAAACATACTCACAAACTTTCAGATTTATTATATTATTAGGATAGGATAAATTCCTATAGGTATAATATGCTTGATATACTAATACTAGTAATTTCGACACAGTTTTTACTACTGCAATCATGCAATGCATTCTATGCATGCATTTTGACTTTGACATCTTTGACATATACATTATACATGCTAACTGAACCCTGAAGAATGAAGATGATAGGAGTATATACAGAGGTACAGCCAGCAACCAAAATTGCTTAAGATTTCATGTTTTTAAAACTCAAATACTATAGAATACGTTGTTTATATCGAGACATAACCACGTGAAGAGAAATTAACTCCTATCAATAAAATCTATTTTCCTCTTCAGTTTATCCAACATAATTACTTTCTAAACGGTCCGTAAGTGGATGGGTGACCGCCAGTGGCATTTTCATCTGAGCGCTTCCGTGCTTCGGAGGGCGCGTTAAATTGTCGATCCTGACTATTTAAGACGTTAAGCCATGACGGAGGCCTTAAGGCGGCCTAAAAACTCCGTCACCAGAGTTGGCCACATACGAACTAACTTTTTATATCTTCATGTAGGATTTTAAATACAATTCAAAAATTTGCAACCATGAGATTTTTTTTTGGGATGCGTTTTAAAAACTTTCATCATCATCATCATCTCAGCCTTTTTTTTACGTCCACTGCTGAACATAGGCCTCCCCCATAGATTTCCACAGCGATCGATCTTGTGCAGCCTGCACCCAACGGCTCCCAGCAACCCTTACAAGATCGTCTTTCCATCTCGTGGGGGGCCGTCCTCTGCTGCGATTTCCGGTGCGTGGCCTCCACTCGAGAACTTTTCTGCCCCAACGGCCATCAGTTCTACGAGCTATGTGCCCCGCCCACTGCCACTTCAACAAAACTTAAAAACTTTAGATATCCCCAATAGAAATTCATGAAGGAGAATAAAAATATATGTGGCGACCTCTAACTACGATCGCCCGAACTACAATGGCATCGTAATAGTGTTGCCAATTACAGCGACCTAGCTACTACAGAGCTGTACTGCTAGATGGCGCTGGCGCGCTACTTCCATACAACCAACGCAATTTGAATCCTGAATCGCGCAAGTAACATTATTCTCGGCAATTAGCCTATATGTATAGAACTATCCGACATCAACTGTCGGCCGAAAGGCCTTAAGGTAAGTGGACCAGATGGCGTCGACCTAAGTGAGGCGAGTACTCCCTGTTTGCCTTAGATTGGGGGAATTACACCTACTCACAAATTGGTGACCCCGACGCGATCATCACCACCCAAATATATTTCAGTAAGTTTTCACAGACTGAGTTTTAAAAACCTGTATCCGCTATTTGCTGATAGTACCTGTAGAGGTGAGGGGAGATGCGGGTGCGTTACCGGGCACGTTGATTGATGGCACGAACGGCTTCAAAGCGCGGGTTTGATCCTCGGGCGAGCCATATTTGTCCAAAATTTCTTTCGCGACCTGCAATGTTTTACCATCAATTAATAAGGAAATAAGTCGAAGGGCTAGATGGCGCTTTGTGAAATGTCCAGCGTTATTTATTATTATACCTTACTAGCTCTCCGCCGCGGTGTTACCCGCGAAACGCGAAAACTTCACGTCCCCGGGATAAAATATAGCCTATGTTCATCAGGGATATTGTAGCATTCTATTGGTGAAAGAATTTTTCAAATCGGTCCAGTAGTTTCGGAGCCTATTCATTTCAAACAAACAAACAGATCTTTCCTCTTTATAATATTATTATTATACCTTATAAGTCTCCGTATTCATGACCTCTTCTAGTATCTTCTTCTTCTCTTCTCGCATCTTGCTGAGCTTCAGCCTATTCTTTTCCAACGTCCAGTTGTAATACCATGATATTGCGGACCGTAGGAATATTACACTGAAATTAAATTATAATTATTTTGACTATCCTCTGATATTACTCAATGGAGTATTATTATTTATTTATTAGGCAACACCAACAGCATACATAATTCACATTTGTAGGAACATTTTAAAAACAGTCACTCTATAGAATGTACACCCATTACAGGCATGCACAACATTTACAATAACAATTACAATGTACAGACAGGGATTTGATTTAGTGACATTCAATTATTTAATAATCAGCACATACCTAATTAAGTCGAATAATAAATACCTATAGGGCCTCTAATATGAAACATAATTGATGTTCGGGTCGGACAAAAACACAACCGTATTATCTATACAATCTAGCTTGTAGCACAGAATACAGATAGCTCGTAAGTTGGCAACGAATCACGGGTCTGAATATTCAACCAAAAGGAGACTGTTCAAAAGCGGTCTATGAAGCTATAGCGATTCAGACTTGGCATTTCAGTAGAGATACCTCAACTACATCCTTGTGCAAAGGGGCATCAAATTCTGTCCCTGCAGTTTTGATAAATACGGGCTTGAGTTTTGAGACTGGGTCGTAAGGGCAGGTACCTTAACCGTTCTAGTTACATTTCTAAGAGACCATACATAACTTTTTTAAATATTCTAAACTGCATTCACTTATTTCGGAACGACCCAGTCTCAAAACTCAAGCCCGTATTTCTAAAAACTTTGCATAAGGATGTAGTTGAGGTATCTCTACTGAAATACCAAGACAGTATCGCTCTAGCTTCATAGACCACGTCCCATACAATTTTGAACAGTCTTGTTTCGAATTTATCACATTAGTGTACTAGATGGGTAGCCTACCTAGGTAGGTATATAGGGAAATAAAAAGTTGCGTTCGTCAACACAGTGAAAGAGTGCTGCTCTTTTCCCAATCGTCAATTAAAAAAAAAAATTGTTCACGACTCGAATGAAGAAGACAAGGTGTCTCTTACTTACTTACTCCTACTCATAAGGGTCGGTTCATATCTAACGGAAGATCCGTCGCGTATTATCGGTCGCGGAACGCCAGAACTGACAAATGTATAGAAAAACACTCGACCGTTCACACTCGACGGACTAACGTATCATCGGTTGAGTGTGAACGGTCGAGTGTTTTTCTAGACATTTGTCAGTTCTGGCGTTCTGCGACCGATAATACGCGACGGATCTTCCGTTAGATATGAACCGACCCTAAGTGATAAATCCGATATTTTGCCTAAATGTGTGTTTCCTACGAGATACATGTATAAGGTTGACATTGTATTTTGACCGTATAATACTCACAGAATAGGTAAAACCAGCAGCGGAGACGCGTATAACACGGAGTTCAGCCAGTACTGTCCTTTCCCCACATACATAAAGTAGTACAGCATAGCGAACACCACATACAGTCCTATGGAGTACGCCATGACGTATCCAATGATACGGTGGCGTGTCTGTTCCTTACACTCGCCATCTTGCTCGATCGACTTTATGCGGGTTTCCAGGCGTTCCAGGATTTCGGAGGTGGTTTTCTTGCGCTGGAAGTTGAAATGTTAAGACTTGTTGAAAAATACCCTAGGTTTTTGGCAATTTCTTGCTGCAATATTGCTGTGTAGCCCGGCGATATTGTCAAGATATTTCTTTGCAAATATTCAATGTCTAGCCGGCTAGATTGCAATGAATGTGGATAAAAGTAACTTTTATCCAATTTCTACCCGTTTTATACACACTCTAATGTCATTACTTGTCATTTTTATCTATTCTCCGGTACTTAGACAATCGCCATGCTAAGGGGCTGAGAACAAAACCTTTCACCTACCAGAACGGTAGTCTTTAATGCGGTAATATTTTGTCACAACTTGTATCTCGCCTCATTTGAAATACCATATTTCTACATACTGTATTTCGCCTCATTCAAAATATCATATTTCTAAAATCATAATCCTTCTTTTTTGCATTGTCGTCGGTTAGCAAAGGAGTCAAAAGATTACACAAGCATTTTAAAACTTCCGATTTTTTGCATTCAAAACTTGAAAGTACTTCATCAGAGCGTGACAATCGCTTGTATCGGATAACGGAACTTATCTCAAGGTGATAAGTATTGTATTGCAATGACAGCTCTACAGATTTGACGAAAGTGAATGCCTCATGAAAGTCACGAGAAATGCATATTTTATTAGTCCATTATATTTTATTGAATGAAACATTTTGCTAAGGAGTTTCTATTTGTGTCTAAATTCAATACAATATTATTATCTTGCTGACTGATATGCAATTTTTTTTCACCATAGCATGACCCACTTTTTTTCTGTAAATTTGAAAAAGCCCCTTGTGCACAGTGCACAAAAATGTATGGCATGTGATGTACACATACATTTTTGACGACCTCTGTGGCGCAGTGGGTGAAAGCCCGCTTGGGACGCAGAAGGTTGCGGGTTCGATCCCGCCGCGGGATAACTGTTTGTATGATCTGCAAATATTTATCTCGAGTCTGGGTGTTTATGTTATGTATAATATGTATGTATTTAGAAACTAAAAGTATAGGCAGTATATCAGTTATCTGGTTCCCATAGTACAAGCTTTGCTTAGTTTGGGGCTAGATGATGCTGTGTGAAAATGTGTCAGAAACACTCAGACCCGAGTTCCGTTGGCACCGACTTCAAATATAATTTAACATAATAATTTATTACTTGAATACTGTAAATAATAATTGGATGAGTAGTCTTATTTTTCTCTTTTTAGTGTAGGTACTAGAAGGTTCTTAGGTTGTTTGTGTTATGTGAAGTCGGTTCAATTATTTTTTTTAAATTATTATTTTTATATAGTAGATCATAGCTCTATTTCAAGAAAATCTAATCAGCCTAAAGGATTAGATGAGGGTTTTTAAAATTATTATTTTAAAACTTGTTTACTACCAAAATGCTTACAGATATAAATTCAACATTATATCATTGTCATTACAATGCATTGTATTATTAAAGAGGCATCCATCCTTGACTTCTATTGTATGTTCAATGAGGGACAGGTAGGGCAGTCAGTAGCATAGGTTATTTATAAATATAAGTTTGTATGAGTATAATAATGCTGGACTTTTTTACACAGCATCAACTAGCCCCAAAGTAAGCAGAGCTTGTGTTATGGGTACTAAGATGACTGATATACTACTTATATACTTTTTGTTTGTAAATACATACATATTATACATAGAAACACCCAGACCCGAGACAAATATTTGTAGATCATACAAACATTGGTCCCGCCGCGGGGATCGAACCCGCAACCTTTTGCGTCGCAGGCAGGCCTTCGCCCACTGTGCTACAGAGGTCGTCAAAATGAGTGGCCTACTCTGGTGACAAGAGTTTTTAGGCCACCTTAAGGCCTCTGTCACGGTTTAACCGGGGCCGACAATTTAACGTGCCCCGCAAAGCAAGGAAGCACTCAGTCGATAATGCCACTATCGGTCACCCATCCCCTTATTGGATTGGATTTCCCCCGAAAAAAAGAACTAGTTTCAAATTAATGTCAAATTATAAACTTTAGCTTCTGCGCGCGGCTTTGCCCGCGTGTTACCATAGCATAGACATAGACAATACAATCACTAGGATAAAATGATTCAAAATAAAATGAAGAAGCATAATAAAAAATTTAAACTTGGAGAATTGTGATTGTGTGTCACAGCAGCAAAAAGGCGTCGACTCAGCATTATGCCGTCCCACTGAGAAGTGGTAAGGCGCTAGTATTCTGCCGAAGCCCTCATAGTCACTGGACCCCGTGAGACTACAATCTGTGTATTTAATCAGTTAGTTACCAACATATTAAATAGCCTATATGCTATTCCAGGTCACTATCTACGCCTATCCCAAGTTTCATCCAAATCGGTTCACAGGTTTAGGCGTGATTGAAACACAAACATACAAACATCTAAACAAACCCACAAACTTTCAGCTTTATTATATGTGTGGGAAGTATGGATAGCCAAGGTTTTTGGTGTTAACTGTACCTATGGTTCAATGGCTCGTGGCAGGTTTGTTAACTGTTTAATGGACCGCATCAACTAGCGCTTGGAGTTTAAACTTTATCTTTGGTACTTTGTGCGGTTTATAATTAAGAGTGATTAGTCATTAGGTAACATCATTTTAAAGAAGCTAAGTGCATTAACCTTTTCGAAATTATTCTTTTAAATCAGATAAAAAATTATAAGTATGACCTTTAGAATATTATACTTTAAAAAATATCTATTACAATGTATAGGTATTATTATGAATGAATAAAAATTCTTTATTGTACATATATGGATAAATGCACAATGGGCGGTCTTATCGCTTAGAAGCGATTTCTCCCAGGCAACCTTTGGAATTATGTATTAATAAATGTAAATTTGTGTTATGTAAAGCATCTAATTAAATAACATAAGTAATTTTATATAAAGGTACACTTCGCCCAACAGATCTAGACTTTGTGAAGTTAGCCATTTGACTGCGTCACTGCGCTTTTTCATGCAAAATTGTGTTCTGTGCAGACAGACAGCTAACTTCACGAATGTCTAGATCTGTTGGGCGAACTGTATCATAGTTACATGTGAAGTTAAACAAAATCGGGACTATTTCAAAACTGTGATATTAGACATATCAGTAACAGCTTCTCATGTATCATCGATAACTAAGTAAATAGGATCACACTGTGTCACCAAGGTGCAGAAAACTTGCGAGATCTTTGACCTGTCATAGTGACTTTCAGGTCCCAGGAAAGTCAGAAGCAATTCTTGGTAAGCAGGTGTAAGAATGAATAAAATGAGTTAATTTTCTACAAAAAATCATTTGAGACTTACATTATTGTTTATATCATTACTTTCCATGTTTGATTATACACTGATATGTGAGATCATTCATGACTCAGTGATGGAAGAATGGACTCGGTAAGTAGCTCGTAAATTTAGATAATACCATTCATACTAGTCACAATATAATAAAAGGGAACTCAGGTCATGGACGAAAGATTGAATTGCCGCCAAAAACATATCAGATCAACTCTAATCGAAATAGTTTTGGCTAGAACACAAAACATAGGGTTCAGAATCATAGTAAAATAAATGATATACTCACTCGGAACCTGGATATAATGAGACCCATTTTCTGCAGACACTTCGACACAAAGTTTAATAAGTTATGAACAGTTATAACTCAAATCAATCCCGCCGAAAGTAGCTACTTTAGATCTATAAATAAACTGCGGTTTGGCATCACCGACTTGTAGTTTTGATGACGATGTATTCCGATTTTCTAACCTAAAACGCCGCTGCTATACAATAACTACTGACTTGAAATCTACGCCACAGTTTCTTACAACTTTAATAGACGCAACAAAATTCACATCGAGTCAATCTAACTTGTAAATAGCAAGAAAATCAGAATTAAAGAACACAACGATACATTCTCTTCGAACGGACAACAGCGAAAAACGAAAATCTACTCCGAAAAAATCTGACTGACAGATTTACGACTTTGATTGACAGTAGTGACATTTCGATATCGACAACACGACCACAGGTAAAAAATACTTGGGTAGCCCGTGGGTAGCCCGGTTAGAATCCCTCAGAGTATAGAACCAGTGTGAGAACCAGTTGCAAAATTATTATAGCAGGGTTTCAAAAAACCTATTTAATTTTGTACAATAACCCGGAACTAAAGAGGAAATAGGCAAAAAATCTGCAAAATAGGCAATATGATGTTTAATAATTATAAATTTTCTCATTACTATTAGTAGGTAGATAAGACCCTAACTTTACTGGTGTTTTTAAACAATGCAACTGTTGATGGAAGAGCTTTGCATCTAAAGTACTGCCAAATTAATAACAAAATGATACAGCTTTCAAAATTATTATATCAACAGGTTCGCCAATCTGGCGTATAGCAAGATAATTTTGTAACATCAGCGTTCTCCCGCTCTGCGGTTTGTTTTCCATCGGAGTCCACACAGCGGCACATTCCTCGGTGGCACTGTATTTTTCTGTAATTGCCATTTTTACAGCAAATTGGTTTTTCTGCTGATGAGGCCATGATTAGTGAAGTTTGTGCACATTCTGCAAGAGAAGAATACGTTTTTGTAATTGTTCGATTTTAGCGCCATCTCTCATGACAATCATTCTAAACTAGTACCACGTAGTATTTTACTAATCTACTAGGTGGCGCTCACATCAATTTACATGTTGAAGATCTAAAATAATAGAGGTCACTGTCTTGATTAGTACCGCTAATCATTACTAGATGGCGTTAACGACAAAACTTACTGCAATCCATCGAATCAAAATCATCTGTGTTTGGTTGTGCTGCATAGTCTTGAATTTGTAAATTGCGTTCATCCACGCAAATTTTACTGAAAATAAATTATTTAATTACTTACTAACAATTGGGCTAAGCATCTTACTAATATAATATGGTGGACTCGTGAAACTGAAATAAATGATTTGAATTTGAATTTGAATAAATAAAATATTGTAAGTAAGTACTTTAGAAGCTTATTAGGGTCCATCTTGGAGAGATCACGACTAGCGGCTGTAACCCGGGCGCAGCATTTCTCTTTTTTATGTATTGCAGATCTTAAAATGGGCTAGTCTGATGCACGTCCAATGAGTATACATAGGTATATTCAGCACGAGTCCATAATATTTTGTGGATCTTAAACACCAAATACGTGTCAGGTTTGTAGCCCTATTTGACTAGGTATAATTAACTTTGTAAGGTACAGCCCCAGTACAGCTCTCTGCACTCACCCTACCAAACGGCCTGCTTCGCTCGACAATACTTACACTCCACTCCGTCGCCTCATAACTCGACCATACGTGCCATCGGGCATACATTCCTGAAATGAGTTGAAGTACTCCACGATAAACCCTTCTTCTTCTTTCTGCTGTATCATATCCAGCTTTTCTTGAATACCTTCGAAGCAGGGGGTGGTGTAGTTGAAGGGGGCAGAACCTAGGCTTTGATGAGGAAAGAGATCGAGGTTGGCATCGTCTGAAAAAAGTTTTTATTGTGAAAATTGTTGAAGGAATGTTGTTGGATAAGCAACTTAACCAAGGATTCTTGGTTTCTTGGTCAAGGAGTTGGTACTTACAGCACTCCAAATCAGAAATAGGTTCTTCGTCAAGATCTACACTTTCCCCATTCAAGATGGCCCCGGTGATCCGATCCACGCAAAAACAGCTCCTATTCACACACTGAATAGGGTTGAAGTTCCCGTCTGACGTGCACCGAGGTCCAACGACTGGGTGTGGAACTCCTGGTGATAAGGACTTCATTATTTTGTCATGGAGGCGGGAACAACCTGGAGTTAAAAAGGTTATTAAAACTAAAGACCACGACTGTATCTCAAGGTAGAGTCGATCTATATTCTGAGGTAGAGATTATCTTCGAGGGCTAAGACACGCAGCGCAAACCAAAGCTCAGCTAGGAGCTTGGCTCTACTAGTAGGTAGAGATCTTATAACTTATTTACAGTGAAAACCTTAGGTAGAGTCTTGGCAACCAATTTTACAAGAAATGCATTTAGGCTTATATAAATCTTTGTATGAAGAATGTAATGAGAGTGAATGAGGCGAAAGTTGTGTGTCAGGATCGTTATAGCGAGTGGAGATTCGAGGTCTCTGCCTACCCCTTTTGGAAAGAGGTGTGATTTTATGTATGTATGTTTAAATCTTTTTCCTTTATTCTACCTGTAAAGTTTGGTGATCCAGTAGTCAATTAAAAATAGCTCCTTCTCCTTCCATCTCAGGGAATAAAAAGAGAACGCTATAAACTTTGTGCTTACCACAATGCATGGTCCGTGTGGTGACCACCCCCATATTAGGCACTTCTCCAAACAATCTTTTTCCATCTTCCGACTGACAGAAGCACCTGGAAACCATGATCATCATTGCGGGTACGAACTGCTGATGCTGATAGACCGAGCTTTTTGGTGAAGAATCTAGGCCTTATTCTAGCTGCAGGCACCTAGCATCGTAATTCAGGTGGTCGGTCAATAAGTAGGTAAGTACCTGCCTAGGTCTACATGTGGAAAATTTCTTACGTTTTTCCCTACATTTTGTTAGGACAGTGAAATTTTAGGAACCCTTTAGTTCGTGAATTTGGAAGGTCCACTCTTCGAGGTTTTAACTAATCGCAATACCACACCATAGCTTCTGGTTTTGTTTGCAGGAACATAAAATATCAGTATCAGTAATCATAAAATATCTCACGTCTGAGCAGGAACGCAGTAGGAAGCAGCATACTTCCCCTTGCCGTCACAAAGCGGTCTGGTCTCCATAGCTCCTATCTCCCCTTTGGCCTGGCGCTCGTCGAACGCATCCTGGGCGCTATGGCATTCTGACACCACTGTGGAACACCACATTAAATGAACTCTTATTTCCAGGAATTTTAGGGTAGGTACCATTTGACTCTACTCTACCTCTCGCGTGACTCTAGAAACTCTTCATAACTTCTTGTACTAGGTATATCTACCATGCTTATTTTTCTTTTCATGCCAACTTTTCTGTCTTTAGTTGTATTAGTTAAACTATTTTTATTATGTATACAATTATTTTTGTCTGTGTGTGTGTTTTTCATAAGAAATATGGCTCAGTCCCACCCAGAATTACCTTGCCACGGATTAAGTGCTATGAACACCTAAAAAACATAGGCCTAAATATTTTAGCAGATGATTTGACAGCATCAGAAGGCAACCTATGCCTACACTCAACGGGACGCGGTAGTGCCTGGTAAATAATAATACCATAGAAGATTGGTGCCGGACTGCTGCAGTCCAGGTATCGGATTGCTCACGGACGGCTATGATTTTTCATACAAAAGGACTCAACGCCTGATCTGTGCGAGGCTGGTCTTCATTCCTTACTTCGTCTACAATAGTTCTCTCCGTCATCCTCTGGAGTACAGGTCAGCCCGTCTCCACATCGCCCCACAGTGAACCCAGTTCCAGGGCCGCCCATGCTGCAATGTTCTCCTTCACCTGGAAATAATAGTCTTCTAATTTGTATGCCATCCTTTTGGGGCACTAACGTTTTCACTTATTTTCATTACTTTATAATTATTATTAGGTATATGCTGGACTTTTCACACAGCATCATCTAGCCCAAAGTAAGCAGAGCTTTTGTTATGGGTAGGTACTAGATGACTGATATACTACTTATGTACTTTTTGTTTGTAAATACATACATAATTATAGAAACACCCAGACCCGAGACAGACTTGTAGATCATACAAACATTTGTCCCACGAGGATCGAACCTTCTGCTTCGCAAGCGGACTTTAGAGGTGGAATAAAATCATGTCATAATCATTTGTTATAAAAAAGGAAGCTTCTTTCAGCGTTCTTAGCTTACAGTTGTTTGGTCTGTGCTAGTGACGAGAGTGCTAAGAAGCTTGTATGTTTGTAAGAGCTTATGGTTATTTATTTAGGAGTTTTTAGGCCTTCTTATGGGACCGACAATTTCTCCTGAACGGAAATGCTCTGTTGAATGCCACGACCACTCTCTTTGTGACTGCACATAACGTTGCTTCGAAGATTTATCAAGAACAAAGAACGATTAAGACCCCTCGCAGACTAAAGACTTTCTATCGGCCGATAGTTGAGATGGAACATACTTCGACTCGTAATGAGTGTGGAGAAGTATAGCCCGTCTAAACTATTGGCCGATAGAAAGTCTGCAGTCTGCGAGGGGTCTAAGCATCCACCGCAGTAGAAAGAAGCATTAGAATCAGAATCAGAGGTGGTGAAGATGGTACCATAGGAAGTTAGGGCCGAAGATGGAATGGTTGGATTGTGTGAGGATATGGAAGCTAAAGGAGTGGATGAACACTTGACAAGTGATAGGAGCGAATGGAGGAAGAATAGGTACTGTGCCGAACTGCCGACCCCACTTAGCGTGGGATGAGGGCAAAGGAATGATACCTACCATAGAAAGGCAAGCAGAATTCGCAACAGTTGCAGATGGTAGGTGACGGCAGCCATAGACCCGAATGTGTCGCGTTGTTGATCCGGCACTCCTCCGCTGGTGAAGCACAGCCTACATCGTTTTGGTGACTCTAATCGGGGGCAGAGCTTGTTAACATTGTTAGACAAAATAGTAGTGATGAGAAATTAACACAAATACTTAGGTATACATTTACCTATATCGAATAAAAAAGCCATTAAGACCCCTCGCAGACTACAGACTTTCTATCGGTCGATAGTTGAGACGAAATATACTTCGGCTTGTAATGAGTATGGAGAAGTATAGCCCGTCTCAACTATCGGCTGATAGAAAGTCTGTAGTCTGCGAGGGTTCTTAGTCCAGCATTATTTATTTATTTATCTCCGCAGCTCTCCGGAAGAACAAAGTTATAGTTTATGCAATCGCATCTTTCCTCTTTTTTCTTCTTCTTTTTCTCGTATTAACTAAATCATCATTCTCCTGCCCTATCCCACGCACGCGGGTCGGTACAGTACAGTCCCACAAACTTATCTGAGCCGGTGAGAGAGGCGCTGTTTTCGTATTTGGTGTTGGCAGAAAAATAAATTTTACAGTAAAATTCGTTAGTTCCTCTTTCTTCCTCCATTCACTCCCATCACTCATCAACTGCGCATCCACGCCCTTCACATTCATCCTCTCATTCAATCAAACCTTTTTTCATCGGCCTTCCTCTTTTTGCATACTCTCCAGCCATACCTATGTTCATTACTCTTTTCCCAGTATGGAATACGCGATGTATAGGTGCTGCAATTGGAACGCATCAACACGTTTCCTGGAACGCATAGTCTGTACAAGGCTTATCTACTTACCCTACAAAAACCAGGTTCACACAACACATCACACTTCACAAATCCTACAAAACACAACAACAAACAAACTCTCTTGAGCGCAGCCATTTTGTAAAGTATTGTCATTAATAATTGCCACATTATCGGTAAATAAGCTTTATCTTATCGACTGATTATCTTCGCAGTTATGACGTTGTATGGTTCCTACAATCAACCACAAAAAATTCAAAGTCGAGTTATTGCAGTTATAAAAGTAAGTTTGTATGAGTTATTCGCGTTCCTTTTTTCATTCGTTTGATGAATTTGGATGCTTCCCACCACTATTTCTGATTTCAAGGGCTAGCTAAGGACTTCAAGGGCTTCTTGGTCCTAGGTTAGGACAGTGTTTTAAAGTTTGAAAAATTGGCCCTTGAAGTCAAAAATCGTGGTGGGAAGCATTCGAATATTCATCAAACGAACGAAAAAAAGAGCGCGATTATGGGCCCTGGTGACGGAGTTTTTAGGCCGCTTTTAAAAGTATGGAGTATATACCTACATATTTTTGCCTTTGACTGTACAATAGGTATGTACCTTACCTAACTAGTTACTATTGTAAAAATTTCTTGTGCTCTTGCTTGACACATCTTTTCGAGCTTTTTAAGTTCGACGACATGCCGGTTTGATGTTTTCCTTTACGATTCCACCTTAAAAACCCAACAAAGGTTCTCTTTTATACGCCATTTCATCATCATTATCAGCCTATAGCAGTCCACTGCTGCACATAGGCCTCGCCTAATGAGCGCCATTGCGCCCTGTCCTCAGCTCGACGCATCCAGCTTCTACCTGCAGCCAGAGCAGATCGTCACTCCACCTGGCCGGAGCTGAATGAGCGGCATTGTACTAAGATATTGTCCGTAATATTAATAAGTAGATACTTAAGGTAATGTAGGTAGGAACTTTCAATTGATTTTCTTTAAGTAGGTATATGAAAATGAAACATGACGCCAGGTGACCAAAAATTGCCCCTGAATCTTGTATTTTTGTAGGCGCGATTCTAACCGTTTCTATCGGTATCATTCAGGAATCATTCCGTTAGATATTGGATGGAACGTTTTAAGCAGGTTCATTTACATCTATAGGGTCTTTCATTTTAAACTACACAAATTGACAGGGCTTCATTTTTGCGTTGTAAATAGACGTTTGACCGTATCAATTTAATTCCTAAGCCGATTTTAGTTTTCCCTTCAAAAAGTATATTTTATTGATTTATTATGACCATGTTGCATAACATTTTCAAGGAGAACAGACGTTGACCAATGCCAGCGCAGCAACATCACGTCCCACGCTCGAATGGACTAAGTTATACAAGAAGCAACAATCAATTAAAAGGATAGTCTTTATCGATTTTCTCCAGATTTTCATAACAAAACAAAAAAAAGTTAAATATTACACTAAATATTTTTTAATATATATTTGTTGAACCCCAATTCCTGAATATAGTTCGTTTAAAATGAAATACCCTAATACCTAACTCCGATAGCTACGCCACTGGAAGCAAGAGCTAATATTTAATACTCTTTGGCCAGAGGCAAGATTGGTATCGTGTAATTAGCGTCTTTAATGTACCTAGTTCAGGCAAAGCAAGAAAGTCCAAAAATATGATTTCATCATCCAAAATCAGGCCACAAACCTTATCACATTATTATACCGCATCTTAAATCTTCTTTAAACATCATCATCTAACAGTCTAACAAATATGTGCTTACAAAATTCCCTCTGTTATCACTGATAAGGACAAAATGATAACGATAAGAACTTGCATGAAGAGTTGGTACTTACCTGAGTTACTTTGTGAAATAAGTAAGTAAAGGTGGGCGCAGACTTATCCGAACTGTCAATTCTATAGAAACTGAGACGTCAGAAACTAGTCGCATTTTCTGACGTCATCATTTTTTGTATAGAAAAATGACTGCGGTGCGTACAGCGCAGACATGCTGCGATCAGCTTTTATAAGTATGAGTTAAGTAATAGTCCATTTCAATTAGCATAAACATGTCTACCAAAAAAAATTACGGTTGCAGCAGATGCAGAAAATGATGATGGCATGGTCAGAACTTTTTTTGAGGTGACAACGTCTTATAATTCGATAGAGCCGGCTGCACGCACGAAAAAACATGACGTCATGCGGCGTTACCTCGCTCTGAAGCGTTCCATGTAAGGCTTGAAGTGCAAGCGAGAGCGCGGAACGAGCGACAAAGAAGCACAAACGTTGTCACGTTCAACTATCGTCAGTAAACCGACTTTACAGACAACCAATTTTTTTTTTTCACAAAGCTATCGAGTATTGTAGTCGACCGAACTCAAACCGAACAAAATTTTATGAAAACTGTACAAATAAGTACTACCTGTAGACAACAATCGCGTACCGACTCTTATTCGAACTATGTTCTCGTATCATCCCCAGTCAGTAAAACTGTAGTAGCTATCATAAATCCATGTTTGACTCGTCTCGTCTCCTTTTGAGGTTATAATTTTATTTTCTCTTTTTATGAGTTTTAACTATTTATATGTGATCAGTAACAGATACCGAGACCATGTTTAAAATTTTTTTGGTAATTAAAAATAGGGGTGTATTTTGAGACATGTTCAAATAGCACTCCAACCGCGACAGTTGCAAGTCCATCGCTGCATACTGTCCTCACGATGTTTTCCTTCACCGTGCTCGTGTTAGTTCACATCACGGATTTATAGTGGTTCACATATTTTCCGAAACGAAACATAGATAGATAGATAGAAAATACTTTATTGTACACCACATGGACATTACAAAATACAAACAAAGATACAAGAAAATATTTGAAGCGAAGTACAATGGGCGGTCTTATCGCTGTGAGCGATTTCTTCCAGACAACCTTAGGATGAACTGGATTAAAGGAAGGTAAAAAGGCGGAACATCGATGACGTAAACTTTAATCACCCGAGTTAATTCACCAAATCGATTGAAAAATACTCTACATAGTTGTTATGGTTACCAACACACTAATGGGGGAATCTATTGTGATTCCTACACAATTTTATCTTACTAGGTAGTTTATTTGAATAATTACGTTTTAAAACTAAAAGAAAAACCGACTTCAATGTTCGACTCTACACACGGCGTGACTCAGGGAATCAATAAGCCATACATAAAAATCTAAATAAGAAAAAGAAATCAAATCGACAGATAATGCTTAGGCTCCACCGGCGTCGAAGGGCATTAATTACCAAAACTGCATACATTTTATGTCAAGTTTCGCGGCACGTGAGTTCCTGGCATTAGTAAAGCGTCAATTTGACATAATGCATGTCGATTCGATTTACAATGGCTAGGAGGGAAGGTTTTTAGAGTTTTACGGGAAAACTATCAAACCCTCAGGAATAAAATTTATATGGGACCACCTCTGGAGCATACCCTTTCAAACAAAAAAATAATTTTGAAAATCGGTCCACAATTGGCGGAGTAATCGCGTAACAAGATACAAAAAAAAAACAAAAAAAAACATACAGGCGAATTGAGAACCTCCTCCTTTTTTTGAAGTCGGTTAAAAAATAAGCCTTTTGTTCTAAGTAAAAGCCTATTTTATTTACTCATAACAAACGCCATGGTATATAGAACAGCTTCAACAATTACATGTCATATAATTTAGAATTAAATAAATAAGATACCAAACATAGCTAGTCTCTCAAACAAAATATATCTTGAAGTCTTAAAAACTAACAATCTGATAAGATAACGTCTGTTTACAAGACGTGTTCTAATTATTGTCGTGAAACTAAAAATAAAATAAATAATTGTCATGAAACTAAATTATACAAATAAAATATATAGGACAATAAATATTCTATCAACACACGTTTTTACAATGAGATGAGAGATAAAATGATTGTCGCACGAGTTAAAAGTAAATACACAGATTGTAGTCTCACGGGGTCCAGTGACAATGAGGGCTTCGGCAGAATACCAGCGGCTTACCACTTCTCAGTGGGACGGCAGAATGCTGAGTCGACGCCTTTTTGCTGCTGTGACACACAATCACTATTCTTCAACTTTTCATTTTTTAGTATGCTTCTTTTTTTTTTTTTATTCTCGTGATTGTATTGTGTGCCAAAGTAGTGAATAAATGTCTGTCTATGTCTATGTCTAATAAACCATATTTCATGTAATATAATACCACAGGTAATACTTTTTTTATATCATTATTTAATACACAGTAACATTATTACTTAGAAGAATATAGTAAATCAAATAATTACCTTCTTGATAAAATAAAAGGTACCTACTTAATAAAGATCTACCTACTTAACTAATCTACTAGACTAGTCTGGCGTTCAGTGAAAATTTATGAAAGTTGCATTGTAAATAGTTATTGTAGGTATTGTTATTATTGATTTATATTTATTCTAATGTTTTGACAATTCATATTACTTATTTCCATTTGCATTTAATTCTGACTCTTATATTTGACGTGCTAGTTTCAATAAATAAATAAAATAAATTAAGTGTCAACAAAGATTATTATTTTTGTACACACTTTTGTCACCTTAATCACTAAAGAGAATGATTTTGAGATACATTAAAATTAAAATGTAGAGGAAGAATACGTTGATGCAGCTTCTTCTTCCGGAGATCTGTCGAGCCAGCATCCGTTCATAAAGAGAGCAACTCCATGACAGTGTTTAACTTCAATACTGTCGACGGATAGCTCTCTTCATTAACAGATTATAGGCTTTTTCTGTCTTGAACGATGAAGGACCCAGCGGTGACCCCTGAGTTACCTGAAAATAAAATAAGTTTTTGAAAATGGACACAGTGATGATCAATAGGGTAACTGAAAAAAATCAATTTTGAAAAGCCTATCACTGCTTTTTTACAAACTATGTTTGTTGTTGGTCCTTCACTTCACTCCAAACGGCTGAAAGTATTTGGATGGAATTATACAGGGTCATTTTAAAATATAAAAACTGACAGGGCTTCATTTTTGGGTTGTAAATAGACGTTTGACCGTATCAATTTAATTCCTAAGCCAATTTTAGTTTTCACTTCAAAAAGTATCTTTTATTGATTTTTTATGACATGTTGCATAACATTTTCAAGGAGAACAAACGTCGACCAATCGCAGTGTAGCAACATCACGTCACACGCTCGAATGGACTAAGTTATACAAGAAGCAACAATCAATTAAAAGGAAAGTCTTTATCGATTTTCTCGAGATTTACATAACAAAACAAAAAAAATCATTTAATTTATTTGTTGAACCCAATTCCTGAATATAGTTAGTTTAAAACGAAAGACCCTTTCGTTTCACGGAATAGAAGTATTCCCAAGAGACCACGAGTTATGGGAGAGAGAGTGCGATAGGAAAGTGTGCTGTCCATTTTATAAGATCTTTCTACAGTTTTTATGATCAAAGTCAAAAAGCATTTATTCAGTAGGACCGCTGGGATCACTTTGAAATGTCTTAAAACTAGGTGATTTTACTCCTGTTCCTTCGCGACCAATACCGTGAAGAATCAGGGCAACAAACACGGTTTGGGGCCTAGCTTTCTTTTAGGTGATCCATCTTAAATCTAAACTTATGCTAACTTAGGTGGTACCTAGCAATTGCTTAAATTATATAATACAAGATAGCAAAGACATTGAGCACACATCAAATTTTGTCGTCTATTTTCCTTGTACTATTTAAGTTAAAGTGCGGCTCTTTTAAGTCAAATAAGGTAGGCTAACAAACGTAACATAGTAGGACATTGAACTCAGGAAGCTCTATGTAAACAAAATTTATCTTTTTGGAGCAAGCAGGTTGAATGGTACCTACAGGTTAAGGGCCTTGCGAGAATATATTCTTGTCAATTTTTCTTGACGTAGTTTTATGGTGAGCAATAAAGTATTTCATTCATTCATTCACACATGGTGAAGTTAATAACGTACGTCTGGCTTTATTCTCTAGCGTTCAATCCGAAATTTCGATAAATATTCGAATTTTTTACTTTGATTTTGACGTCAAGGGCCAAGTTTTCGTGGACATTGAATAACTTTTTTTGCATAAGTGGCATCGATGGGGACTTTCACAACTCATTCGTAATGGTGTCCCCTACATTCGTCCAAATTCTTAAGTTTTCAGCTCCCAATAAGTACAACCAATCCTTAGCTCTCTAAAGTAGATCCGCAGAACCCATTTTTGATTTTTGAGAGACGAAGACAGCGTTGTATAGCTGCCTCGCTCACTCGCTTAGTTTGTTGCATCGTGCTATCTCGCCTACTCTACCAAACCTGCGCAATCGTTTAGTGCACCAACTTCAGAGAGCTAAAGATCGGTTGTGAGTACTGTAGGTACCTACCTAAGCTTAAATGTCATAATTGACTGGACTATGACGATTTACTAATGCCGGAAACACACATAAAAATGCACTATGCAGTTTTGGCAACGCAGGTGGTGTCTGTCAATTCGATTACTATTCTATTTCATTCCACCCAAAATTTGCCTGGAAGAGATCGCTTCTTAGCGATAATACCGCCCATTGTAAATTTTTATCTGGTTTTTCTTTTATATGGTGTGCAATAAAGAATTTTCATTCATTCATTCTATTTCGATTTATAACAGTGAACCTTGAAACCCTTGAAAGGAGGCTGTACCTTATATTTGCGAGTGTCCCACGTCGGCGTCGGTAGGTGAGAATTGGTCCTTCACGCCTTATTAGAGCTCTGTGACATGCCGGTTGAGGCCTTGCAACCGCACTGTTTGTTGAGATGGACATAGCGGGAGCATTTTTGGAAATGTTGATTTAGTTAAGCATTTTGTACTGTGTTGGGATGTGCCCTCGACAAGGTAAGGTACAGTTCATGAAGATGGGTTAGTCTTAATTGTGTGTGTTGGGAGGGACATACACATTGTTTCTGTAAGTTTTGTTAATAATGAAATTGAAAATTGAAATTGTTTCTGTGTAAGTAAGGGAAGGCTCCATGGACGAATGAGCGCTCAGTCACTCGCAAACAGAAACAAAATCTACACACTCAAAAGACAAACCCTATTGTGTTACTCGACTGGCAATGGACATCGGCTTCATTTTGACATTTGAAACCTAGCCTGGACTTCAATTGTCATTTTCGTTATTGTGTGATTGGTTGAGCTCTATTGGGATGACAACTGGGAATTGATTTCAAGTTATATCAATTGGATAAAACGGTACGGTACACAAAAATTGCCTGTGATTGTCAATTTTATGAAAAAAAAATTGCTTAAAATTGCCCGTGCAAATATTTGCCGATTGTCGACCCCGACCTCAATGTCTACAAAATACAAGCAAACATAAACTTTTGAACTAAACAATACTACCTAGGTACTTACTAGATTCTAGAATAGTATTATTTAATTTGTGACAATAGATGGAGAACAATCGCAAATAATTCATTATAAGTATGACAGACAGACAGTTATATCAATTGTTTATAATAATATTTTCAACATCGAATACGAGTGAGACAAGTAGGTGCAGTCACCTGCAATAGCATCATCATTATTTCCCTGCCCTTATCCCACTTTCATGTGGGGTCGGCACAACAGGTTTTCCTCTTCCACTCCGCTCTATCAGCCGTCATCTCAAGACTCACTCCTTTCTTACCCCTAGCATCCTTCACACAGTCCATCCTTCTTTTCTTTGGTCTGCCTCTTCTGCTACATCCCTCCACATTCAAACCTAACATTCTTCTCGTTACATGACTCTCTTCCCTCCTGCAATAGCATCAATGATGTTTTATACTTTTTTTGGTAGGTATCATACTCTCAACATTTTATGTCACGGGCAACTCTTAGGACAAATTATTTTATTATTTGTTATTTCTGACTCGGCAATTGTTTGAGTAGTTACTCAAGCACATAAGTAGTTACTCATGTGCTTAAATTCTTTTGAATTATGACATTCTTTTAAAGTTTTGCGATTGCAACCAGTCACATATGGAGTGCTAGTAATAAAACATTTCCACACTACAACATGATAAATAACTGTATCCCCAAAGCACGACTCCCCCAAAATCGTACACGTCCAATAGTAAAATCTTGTGTATTGTGCAATAAAGTATAATATTAGTGTAGTGACCCCCCCCCCCCAAATTTCAGTACTACTCCCCCCCCCCCCACCAAATTTCAGGCTGCAATTGCACCTGGGCAAGAATGAGGTCTAAGATAGAACGAGCCTACCCAGAAGGTACCTCTTAACTCTCTTCTTAAAAACAACAGGACATAGCTTTACTACAAACAAATAGGTACTTTAAACAAATACCAAAACTATTTTTACTCTCGGCAACTATCGGGTGATAAAAATCGCCCGTATACCAAGCCCAAGGCAACATGGCCGCCACAATTCAATTATCATTCTGTATCTAAACGGTTGCGAACTGCATACTCACGCTTGTCGACTAATTTGATTGTGGAACTCAAGGCGCTCTTCGCCGTTAGGTATTTCACTTTATACATTTTAAACAAGAGTATGTCTTCAAAGGCTCTGGATTATATAAAAAAGATCTACAGAGAATGTCTACTGCACCTTGGGGATACAGTCGTGACCCACTCATGTATTGTCGTCTGCAATTAAATGTATTCCACCAAAAAAATTGGTAAAATTGGTTGCCAAGACTCAATATTTTACTGTAAGTTCGTATGAGTCAGTTGCCATTGGCCAACTCTGGTGACGGAGTTTTTAGGCCGCTTTAAGGCCTAAAAACCCTCCAGGGTAAACCTACTTTGCCTTCGTTCATTGACCTAAAGGCAAAGAAAAAACCGGCCAAGTGCGAGTCGGACTCCGCACGAAGGGTTCCGTACCATTACCTTAAAAAACGGCAATAAAATCACGTTTGTTGTATGCAAGTCCCCATATTTATTTTATTGTTTTTTAGTGTTTTTTAAGCGGCTACAGACATACATCATCTGTGAAAATGTAAACTGTCTAGCTATCACGGTTCATGACTAAAGCCTGGTGACAAACGGACAGACAGACAGACAGCATAGTCTTAGTAGGTATAGGGTCTTAATAGGGTCCCGTTTGACTTCTTTCGCCATTTTTGGAATAGCTTGTTGTTCTTTTTCTCATATTTTACTAGGTTTTATTATGTCATTTCGGTGGCATTTTACTAATGAAGCCTTGGATACTTGGCAGCGGAGATTTGGCAAATGGAATGAGGGAGTATTGAAGAAGATTTCTCATTTGACGAAAGATTTCCGTTGCAGTTTTGAAAAAACAAGCCGCCGTGTTTTGATAGGACTGACTGATTGAATTTATACATTAGGTATTCCTACTTGACATTGGCAGAATTATACTGATACTACAGTTAGTTGCCATTTAGAAAAAAAAGAAGAGTCCCGTTTTACCCTTTGGCTACCTACGGAACCTGCGGAACCCTAAAAACCATTGACGGTTACAAGTAAAACTAACATTGAAACAGTAGCGTCTCGTTGGAATCCTATTCTTTTCATACGCAAATATGTTGCTTCTACATTTAAATTAGTTTTGTCTATGACATAGAGTTTGGTCTATTGTTCTAAATGCTTTCAGAGGTGTTGAATAGTAATGAGTTTTGTAACGTGCGTGACCTATTTAGAAATGAGGTTTCAAATGGTTTCGAACTTTCAAGTACTGACTAATATGAACTATATAAATACATCTTTAGGGTCGATTCACATCTGACCGAAGATCCGTCGCGTATTATCGGTCGCGGAACGCCAGAACTGACAAATGTATAGAAAAACACTCGACCGTTCACACTCAACCGATGATACGTTAGTCCGTCAAGTGTGAACGGTCGAGTGTTTTTCTATACATTTGTCAGTTCTGGCGTTCCGCGACCGATAATACGCGACGGATCTTCGGTCAGATGTGAATCGACCCTTAGGTACATAAGTTTTTTAACAATTTGACCAAGAGTGCCACAAACTTATCTGAATCGCTGAGAGAGGCGCTGTTGTCGCATTTGGTGTTGACAGAAAAATAACTTTCCAGCAAAATTCGTTAGTTCCTCTTTTAGCCACCAGTCCAGATAAGTTTGTGGCACTGAAAACGATTTGATTAACACCTGGATGATCTTAGTTTGACTCGGTAGGCGGCGCTGGTTGTTGAGATCCTGTTTACAATAATTTAACGCCATCTTGGTAATTTGAATTTGGAAGGGCAGCATTTGGAAGGGGCTTCCCCTAACTCTTTTAGCTTAGTCGATTTCCATCTTCGAATTCTATAGTAAACACATGGTCCCACGGATAAAATCGTGGGCGCTCTGCCCACGATTTTATCCGTGGGACCTAAGGACGTAAGGCTATGGATATCGTGGCTAAGGCTATGGATATCGTGGCTAAGGCTATGGAACGAGCTATGCTCGGAGTTTCTCTGAAGGATAGAATCCGCAATGAGACTATCCGACATAGAACCAAAGTTGTCGACATAGCTCAGAGAGTTAGCAAGCTGAAGTGGCAGTGGGCTGGCCATATCTGCGGAAGAACCGATAACCGTTGGGGTAAACGAGTTCTTGAGTGGAGACCGTGACTCGGCAAACGTAGTGTAGGACGCCCTCCGGCCAGGTTGAGTGACGATCTGCGAAAGGCTGCTGGCAGAAGCTGGATGCGTCGAGCTGAGGACAGGGCGCAATGGCGCTCATTAGGGGAGGCCTATGTCCAGCAGTGGACTGCTATAGGTTGATGATGATGTTGATCCACATAAAAAAATTTCAAAGCGAAATGATGCATCTTGAAGTTTTACCTCGAAAATGTGGTAATGTTCCAAATTCGAACACTCAGAATCAATAAGGTAATTAAAACTACGAACACACTCCAAAGCATTTCACGCCATAACAAGTAGAATTTAGAAGCTATTTTACAAACGCATGAAATAACAGCTGATTAAATAAGGGACATGTTTGTCAAGTCTGAGAATGTGAATCAAACTAAATAATTTTTTTGGGTGCATGAATAATTTGGTTATCATAAGTAAAAATTGTCTAGCAGGCATATACTTTAGAGTTTAGTGTATGATCCGCGATCTTACTCGCAGTCCCTCGGGATTTGTTTTTTTTTCGGGATACAACCTTTATCCATGCCTAATTTCAGCCTAATCTGTTTAGTGGTTTGGGCGTGAAAAGGTAACAAACAGACAGACAGACAGAAATGTAACCTCTGTTTGTCAACAGAGTTACTTTCACAGAAAGTAAGGAAGGAAGTATGGGTATGGAAGTATGGATAAAAAATTCTGTGTCAAAAGTATCTAGCTCAAAAAACTTTTCTTTTAAATAATAGCTTTTCGAAAAAAAATCTGTCAACTTCTGAATCGATAATTCGATTATTTTCAGTCTTTTATGGATCTTAAATAACTTCTTATCTTTAACACACTTAGTTATTTCATTGAGAAATTAAGTCTTATCAAAGTTTTAGATTCCGACTGGATTCGAACCCGCGACGATCAGACGATCCTCCTAAAGCCGGATTGCCTTACCGCTCGGCCACGGAACCCTGACGTCGCAAGCGTTTTTGATAAGCTCATGTATTTATCGGTTAAGAAGGCTTTAGTAGGATCGTCTGATCGTCGCGGGTTCGAATCTCGAAGGAATCAAACATTTTTAAAAGACTTTTCATTTCTCCATGAATAAGTTACATAACATAAGGTCTGAGATAAATTGTATACCGCATTTCGGGGATACAGACGTGATCCTGTTCGTGTTCGTTTATAATAAAGCTGCCTGTATTTTATGTATATGTTATGTATTTGGAAAAAAATTATGTACTTATGTTTGGCGAAGGGCCAGGTCAAAAGTACCCTAAACCGACGAGCATGTATGAAGAATGTAATGAGAGTGAATGAGGCGAAAGTTGTGTGTCAGGATCGTAGCAAGTGGAGATCCATGGTCTCTGCCTACCCCTTTGGGAAAGAGGCGTGATTGTATGTACTACTAGCTGCGCTCCCGCGGTGTAACCCGCGGTCCCTCGGGATTTTTTCGGGATAAAAAGTAGCCTATGTCCTTCCCTGGGATACACCCTCTATCCATGCCAATTTTCAGCCCAATTTGTTCAGTAGTTTGGGCGTGAAAAGGTAACAAACAGACAGATAGACAGACAGAGTTACTTTCACATTTATAATATTAGTATGGATGTATGTATGTATGTTTATTTGTACCTATGTGTAGGTATATAACTGAACATTATGTAGGTACTCATTATGTACAGTCCACGCAAATATGCTTTACAATTATAGCCAGCATGTAATATGTTACAAAATAACTTATTGTTGAAACTTATTCTGAAGGTGACAAGGAACGTAAAGATTGCGTAGTCACGAACAGTTTCAGTACTAACAATTAGAATAGCTAATATCTAGCTAGATTTCTATTTATACAGGGTGTAAAAAGACTGCTACCGAAAACTGAGGGGTTGCAATCAGACCATGATTCTAAACATATTTAGCAAAAAAAAACGCAAAAAAATTTTTTCACTTAGCTTCGTCATGCCATGTTATTTACGGTTATTTACTACTAGTACGACATAATAAGACTGTTTGCGTATGTTCTGGGCGCGTTGTTTTAGATTGCTGGATTGAGTTTTAACTATTTTTTTTCTTTTATAAATGAAATTATTAGGTATGGTCTTATTATGTTGTAATAGTAGTAAATAACCGAAAATAACATAAAATTACTAAGCTAAGTCAACATTTTTTGTTTGTTTTAAAATGCTAAATATGTTTATAATCATGGTCTGTTTGCAACCCCTCAGTTTTCGGTAGTTGTCTTTTTACATCCTGTATACGAACGTGCGTAAAAATAAAATTATTTTCTTGGCGAGTTTCAACATATTGACATTTTCAATGACAGTTTATGCTCCTTAGATAAAAAAATTGGTTGTCTGTAAAGTCGGTTTACTGACGATAGTTGAACGTGACAACGTTTGTGCTTCTTTGTCGCTCGTTCCGCGCTCTCGCTTGCACTTCAAGCCTTACATGGAACGCCTCAGAGCGAGGTAACGCCGCATTTTTTCGTGCGTGCAGCCGGCTCTATCAAATTTTATGACGTTGTCACGTCAAAACTATCTGCGTTCCCGCGGTATGACCCGTGATCCTACGCCTATTCCAAGTTTCCTCCAAATCAGTTCCATGTTTCAGTGGTTTAACACGTTAGCTGCGGCACCAATTTTTGCATACTTTCCGTTCCTGCGGCACGAGGTATAATCGGCCCGTACCGTGACCAGACGTTAGGGCGACACGCGGTCTATTAGACCCCACCTCCTTTTACAGACTAAAATCCATTTTCTGGCGCGAAATCAAAGATAAATGAGAATTTTGGTCCTTATTGATATAGACAGTGAATTGATGAACCCTAATCCACCGTCGCCCCGGGATCTGATGGCTAGTTTAGGAATTATTAGCAAAACAAAATATGGGATCTTATACACCTCGTAACGCACTGAAATAGGGCAAATTTTCGCTGCGATTAGTGATGGGAAAAATAATATCGACGTTTTTAAACTGTCGTAACTACGCAACGACTTGACCGATTTTGATCAATTATATCTCATTAGATCGTTTTAAGGGCAAAACCTGGCAAAACAACACAAAGCTATCAAAGGATACATTTTTTTTTAAATAATCTAAATTGTGCTTGAAGGCGCCATAAAGAAAAAAAAACCGGCCAAGTGCGAGTCGGACTCGCGCACGAAGCGTTCCATTCTATACCATTGAGAGGCACCTATTACAGACTTATTATTGGAAAATAATGGATTACGGTTTATGCATAAGGTTTATCTTTCTATTTGTATATGAAAATCTTAATGCGGTTCACAGAATACAAAAAAAAGGCAACCAGAAGTAGAAAAGAAACTGTCCTATTTATTCTGCCTCGGGCTTTAAAAATACACTTATTAGAACTTGAATTAACATTAAAAAATCAGTATCAATATACTTTTTTTATAAAAATCTCAATATATATGTTGTACTTATTTATGAGTGTTTTTCATTGAAACAGGGTAGACAATAAGATTTTTTGCACTGAGTGCACTGAGTCAAAATCTTTTTGGATTTTTTATCAGCTTCACGAGATGGTAAAAATGTGCGTAGTTTTTGGTAACAACCAACACATCTTCTCCTTTTTTCACCCTTTTCGAGGCAATGGCGTGCGCTTTCAGGTGCTGAAAAATAACAAAAATGTAAAGATAACGTAATAAAACTGACATTGTTACTTAGGTTAGATCGTAGATGAGAATAACAATGATAATGTAGGTATAACTGCATCAAATGAATGTGTTTGTTTTATACTTAAAATGTTGAAAGAGTAGGTAGGTAAGGTAGCTTAAATTCAGAATAATTAAAAGGAAACAATAATAAATAACTTAATAATGACCAAATGTCAAGCTTAGTTTATGAAAGCTTCAACACGTTGACTGTCAAGAAATATATCTAAGCATTACATTACCTGGGGTCTCATCGATTTCCTTTTTTATTAAAGATTCTATAAGTTTCTCCACAAAGAGTCTTTTTGGTAACTTTTTTCCTAACAACATAACTTCTTCCGACATCGTTTAGACATGTTCGGCGCTGTAAAAGGACGTGCTCTCCAATCGACGTGATGCACAACACTGGTCGCGGGAAGCTCGCGTTGAGTGCGGTACGAGGTCAGGGGGGATATGGGACGTTTTAGCCTCGTTCCGCACTGCATTAAAATTATATTAATTCAGTGCGGCACGAGGCCTAAGACATCCGGTACCAAGGTAGGTACACCACCGAGTCCGGAACCATTAGTGATCTCAAATATATATTTATCTCTTTCCTACACTGGACCAAACCAAAGCTATGCCATTCGCACGACAGAGAAATTCACTTTTTTGCTTGCCGCACCACAGGGAAGTTGCATCAGGGGTGATTTAGGCCTCGCTTCGCACTTAACGTGTTAGGCGTGATTGAACACAAACTTTCAGCTTAATTTTATCAGTGGGATCTTTGTGCCAATTTGATCCAAATCATTCAGTAGTTTTTGTGTGAATGAATTAGGTATGTAGGTACAAACCTACAATACAAACATCTTATAATCTTTTGGGGTGTTCTATCGGCCCCTTGATTTCGGATCTGCTGTCAAACTTGTGTTAAATGGACGTAGATTAGCGTAAAGAAAGCAATCCACACTCATGTCAAGTCTGAATTGTATTTAACTCAATTTCGACATGAGTTTGGATTGGTTTCTTTACGCATAACTACGTCCGAACAAGTTTGACAGCGGTGACTGCGAGATTAGCTTGTCGCGAGATCCGTAATCAAAGGGCGGGTGCTCATTTTTTCATAGAAAAGACTTCAACGCGTTTCTACTTTGTAGTTGAAAAATATTTCAAAGTAAAGTAAGTTTTTCTATTGAACGAAATCTGTTCAATTATGTCTGTGATATGTGGTTAAATTTACTTATTATTTATTTAGCTAACACGGTGTTGATTAACCTTAAAATTTAAAATTACCTACAATAATAAACACTTTTTGACCCATGTGTAATAAGCCACCCTGTACATACCTTCTCTTTTTGACCCAGGTGTAAATATGAATCACCCTGTAGACAGGTACCTTTTCCATGGTATTTTCCACCTTAAGCCATAACTCCACAGGTTAAACAAATAAACCATATCTTAGATTAACAAGAGCATTAAACTTTAGATAACTTATCGCCAGTATTAAATGGAGATTGTTTGTACCTGTTTAGTAGTAAGAAATTAGTTCAAAACTGTTGAATAAGATGACATAATACTTAAGTTTCCCTAATTTTTTTACTAAAAGACAAATAAATTAAGTACTAGAGCTTTGTATTTGAAAACCTTGTCGAAATGAAAATTATCATTTAAATAAGTTACCTAAGATGTAACTATTTAATTATATTATAGCTACAAGAAAACAGGCAAGTAATTAATGTTACAGAAAATTCTTACCTCACGAAAATCCAGTTAATTTTCATCTGATACGGCGGCCATTTTGAATCACATGTTTTAATCGCGAGTCAAATTCATTACTCACCTACTGTCACTCCTCTTCGTCATGTGACCAATCACAAAGCGTTTTATTGTTATTGAAAAGATAAATTAAAAGGCAATTTACTCACATTAAATCTTTAGTCAAATCCATTTAAATAAATGAAAATTTTGAAGTTTTGAATTACAATCACAAATTAACACTTTATAAACGAATATTTTTGTAATAAGCTTTAATTTAATTATTTGCGTAATTTTCAGCTAATTTACAAGTAACAACGTGATAATTTAATGAAATTTACTATTAAAAAGTTGAAAAACGTACAACAATGATGGCGGTTGTGTGAAAATGGCGCTAACCTTTAGTAGATGTGTGTTTTATACAGGTGGTACCTGTTACGTCATACGAAGCTAGGACATTCTTATCTCGGGCAGAGGAAAATGAACCATATTGCTTTTTGATTTGAGAAAAGAGGTTTCTTTGATAACCGGGGTCAACAAGAGATTTTAAATGCGGTCATTTGAAAAACTTATGCTTAGTTTGTCTGTAAAATTATAAATTTTAGGCAGTCTTCAGTTTCATAGAATTTCGTAGACTCGTCTATTAATTAACCTAATATAAGTTTTTGGAAGTTTTTTTTTTTAGTTTTTGGAAATGAGACTGAGAAAAAACTAATAGAAATAAGTCCATAGAAGGATCTACTACGTAGTCCATCATTAGGTAGTAGGTATTAAAGATTAACCTAAGACTTTTTACATACTCTTATATGAGACAAACTGTTCTCTGCACTAAAATTGTTTGTTTTAAGCGTAAAAGTAAGCTCGTGTGAGTGTGTATCCAACTGGTGACAAAGTTTTTAGGCCGCCATACTGTTTTCTGTTTTCATTTTCACCTGACTGTCAAAGGAAGGGTTATGTTTTTGTTCATTCATTCTCGTTGTTGACTGTACCCGATAACTAATTCCTCAGGAACACATAACTTTCAGTTTTCATTATAGCACGGTCAGTTAGGGCTTAGAACACGAACCGTTTATTCAAAGCGCCTTTTACACGGAGAGAGTTGAGACGAGAGAGTAGTATGGTAGTGCAAAGACAAGATACACGGAGAGTTACTGGCCTCGAAATCTGGGAACATGATAGTGCTCGCTCAAGACAACAGAAGCGAGGCACTACCACCATTTTCTTGAACCGTTTGATCGGTGAAAGTTCTTCTCCGGGGAAGATCTGGACGCACAGTAGAACCCAAAGAAGCGAAGCACTACCACCATTTAATAAAATAAAATATAATTTCTCGAAACGTTTCGTCGTATTTTTTAGGTTCGGATGCTGCTTCGGTTGTTTTCGGGATGATCATCAAAACCTCCAGGAAAGGTACTCCTGTAGTCCTACAAAGCTGATTGGTTATTATTCTAGGGCTACAACAAAATAATAAGGAAATTAGAAACTTTTCCCCATGCAATCCTTGCTTATGGGTTGCAAATTGGAACTAAGTACCTACCCCCTCAAAAGCAGGGGCAGTCTAGTGGAACTCACCGGAACGCATAACCTCACCTGATAATCAAAAGGGGGAGTTCCAACGAGCCTTAGCATGAACTCTAATTTCCTGGCAAATTTTGAACTTCATGGCAATTTTGACACGAATCTGAAACGCATAACATGCTTTCTCGCTTGCACATTAGTGACTGTACTAGTGTGAAAGCGAGAGAACATGATAAATTACAACGTTTCAGAGAACCAGGTTATTCGAAATTGACATTTAGTTCGAAAACCCAGGAAATAAATGTTCATGTTAACCCCCGGTGCTCTATGATGACTGTCTCAGTTTAAATAATCTTACCGAACTAACTTGCGTAAGTAGCTGTCCGTCCATTTTACATTACAAAGAAAAACGTAAGTTGAAAAGCAGTCGTGAACCGTTAGCTCTCCGGAAAGAAATTGTGTAAAATTGTAATGGCTGACAACTTTATGACGGTAAGAAAGCAAAATTTTATTTTTGTTAGGTATTACCTATAATGCCTGTAGCCTAGGCTTAGTAGGTACAGTCAGCGACAAAAAAATCATAAACATTTTGGTGCTTTTAAGACCCCTCGAAGACTACAGACTTTATCGGCCGATAGTTGAGACGGGCTATACTTCTCCATACTCATTACGAGCCGAAGTATATCCGTCTCAACTATCGGCCGATAGAAAGTCTGATGTCTACGAGGGGTCTAAATCTTCGGCCGTTGGTTGATAAAACCTAATAAAACCTTACAATTGCTATTAGCATAATAGCATGTTGAAAATGAAACCAAGTACCTATGCAATTATTCATAAACATCTGTCGCTGACTGTCCAGACTGTAGATTCTACTATAAAATTAATTATATGTAAGTACAAATAAAAAAAACATGATTACGACTGTATCCCAAGATCACTTTTCAAATTCATAGATAGATAGATACAACTTTATTGGCACAGATACACAGACACACTTAATAATAAAACAAAAACATAGACAGGTACTTAAACTAACACAAGTTAAAACTGCAACTAACTTATAGCATAAAAAAAGAAAAACACAAAACAGTTATAGGTAGGTGCAAGGTCTGTGATATGGTGTGCCAAATAGGACCAGTCTCAGCTTTTTTGTTACTCTGTACCTATCGCTAGGTGCAGAGCAACGCTGGTTTTCAGACTGGGCTTGGGAAGACTACACGATAACATAGCACCTTTTTTTTTTAATAATTAAAAGTAAAAGTAAAGTAAAAATATCTGATGATAATTAGTGATAAATGTTATTATCACTAATTATCATCAGGCCATCATCATCATCTCCACCCGGTAGGTAGTTAGCTAGTTTATGGTAAAGAGGTACAGACCTCTCTTTTTTGGTTTAGCAAGTCCCCTACTAGCATATCTAACGCCATTCCTTCTTAATAATATTTGATACAGCCTCAAGTAACTGTCCTCATTAGGTATCTTAATATCTCTGTCTGAGATAAGGTGAGCAAACTAACGGTGTGCGTTTGCCCAAGATTTGGTACCTAATGTGGGTGGGTAGGTACTTAAAATACCTACCATCTAACTTTAAAAATTATAGTATGCGTGTGTGTATATTTACCAACTAAATACTAGTATATTTTACTACTAGTCTTTTCCCCAAAAATTCATTTTATTACTTAATAAAAAACTCTATCTCTATCAATGCATTTACACATTAAAAATCGAAATCATCTTACAATACATACAATACAACAATTTGCTAGGTGTTCAATCCAAAATTGCCACGCCATCTATGAATGAGTAGCTAACCAAATCCAAATTTGCTGTGTAGCCATCTATGAATGAGTAGCCGACTGTGGGTGTTCAAATAGCGCCATCTAATTTTCTTTCCTAAAAACTAGGTGAGGTTACCATCTTGAAAAATTTAAAATACCGGAGCGAGTTTTCTCGACTTTTCCCTGAGGGGAAAATAAAAAGGCATTAGGAAAAAAAAAATAAGAATTTTGACATTATGAAATTCAATCATTAAAATCTTGAAAAAAAATATTAAAATCTTTAAATGACAAAGTAGAGTTGGTAAATAATAAGCTGGAAACATCGTCATTTATCTGCCAACATGATAAAACTTTGACAGTTGACATAGTTGACATTAGTCCAAGATCATTGAATGAATTCTCGAAAATTTCTTTCACTTCGCGACGGAGAGCGAGTGCTTGTACGTATCTCGAAAAAAGTAAGATAAATTAAAATAAACGCACTAAGCCGGTTCAAGACAATGATAATTCACGGAACAGTTTAGCATATTATAATAGCACCGTGCGTTATGTACAGTTTATTCATAAATTTTGAAAAGTTTAGGTTATGTAAAGTGCAATTTCGTAATGATTTTTTGGTGAATTTATGTGAATTTTGAATGTGCCGTTTGTTTTTGCAGCACTACACTCTAGTTTGGACACAATGAGAACGACACAAATTGCCCAGTACGCCCTCAGACTCACATATTCGCAAGTAAGTCTATTTTATATCCTTGAACTATACCTGATAAATCCAGTTGGACTGACCGAGAATGTCTAACGTGCCGCGAATTTCTACATGATTTTATCATCATAGCCTATCCAACCACGCTATTTTTAAATCTAAGTCACTACAAAAATTGAGAAAACTTTTGACCTTTGAACTTGATGTCATAATAAAAACTAGTGCCCAAATCCTGTTCTTCAAAACCAACTAGTATGCATCGGCCGATGAACTAGGCATGATGGTAGGTATTACATTGGGATCTTATGATATTTTTGGAGCCTTTTGTCTCTTGTCTTCAGGTATTAAATTCATTCTTCAAAAATATTGATGTCTGCTCTGTGATTCTCTAAATTCGAACTTTTGTACCTTAGATAAAATTTTTAGCAATCAAAAAAGCGATTGTATCCACTGTGCTGTTTGCACAGAATACATACCTGTTAGGCCTTGATTGGGAACTTACCTATTTGTTTAAGTGAGGAGTTTTTGTTTTTTATAGCCCAATGATGTTAAAAAATTAGGTTACAAGCGCATGGAAATTGAAGACCCGAAAATGTCTTATTAGCACAATTTTTACTTGCGTTTGCATCAAACAGAGCAATGTTTTTGTCAGTGAGAGTCGCATGTTCCAAGCAGGTATTTTAAACATCATTAACTATGAACATAATGTATCTATAGTTAAGTTAAAATATCATTGCTATAGCCCCAAACAAAGCATACATTTTAAACTAGATGGCTGAGAGATAATGTTTATAACCGAATATAAATAACAACGAGTGATGAGTATGAAGGTGGATGGATATACCGGTAGGGGTAGGCCTAAGAAAAGATGGATGGACTGTGTGAATGCGGATATGTTAGTGAAAGTAGTGAGTTCTGATATGACGAGTGATAGAGGGAAATGGAAGAAAGAAACATGTTGTGCCGACCCCACTTAGTGGGATAAGGGCAGGAAGAAGAAGAAGAAATAATGTATTTGGAAGTGCCTCTACCTTACACCTCCTCAAAGAATCTTATTTTTTTATTTGTTTATGCAGGAACTAAATACTCCCTGTGAAGGAGGTGGGCGTTGGTGTCTGCGACATAGTTTCTTAACTACTGCAGACATCATCGTACCTAGTTTACTTTGTACCCCTTTTCTGTTCCTTAAATAAACGAATTTTTGATATTTTTTTTTGATCTTTAAATCATAAAACTGGACATTTCACACAGCACCATCTGGCCTCAAAGTAACCTGAGCTTGTGTTTTGGGCATCACGACTGATACTACTCCGATATTATTTTTTTGTAAATACTGTAGGTACTTAGAAACACACAGACTCAAGATAAACATTTGCAGATCATACAAACATTTAATCCCGCGGCGGGAAACCCTGAACCGTTTGCGTCCAGTCCCAAGCAAGCTTTCGCCCACTGCGCGTCAGACGCGATAGGCTTACCTAGTTGAAGATTGTATTTGCGGTCGCCGTAAAACAAGCTAACTTAATTGTCAGGCTTTGCAGGTGCATTGCACGTGATTTAAACTTCAAATCAGTTCCATGTTTCAGTGGTATAGGCGTGATTGAAACACAAATATAAGTACTCACAAACTTTCAGCTTTATTTTATTAGTGGGATCTTTGTGCCAATTTGATCCAAATCATTCAGTAGTTTTTGTGTGAATGAATTAGGTAGTTATGTAGGTACAAACCTACAATACAAACATCTTATAATCTTTTGCATTTTATTAGTGGGGTGAACGAGAGACCGCACAAAACTTTATGTAATTAGTGGAAGCGGGTTCCGAATGAACTTCGGTTAATGATGGCGTCTTGTTACCGTGTGAAAGCACTTTTGAATCGCTTTTTGTTTTACTTGTGATCTAAGTATTTTTCTAAGTATAGGTTATCCTTATCTGGGGTATTTTATAGCTATAATATAGTATACGAAGTTATCCGATTTTCAGAAATACGATTTTTTCATAGAAAAGACTTCAACGCGTTTCTACTTTGTAGTTGAAAAATATTTGATAAGTAAAGTAAGTTTTTCTATTGAACGAAATCTGTTCAATTATGTCTGTGATATGAGGTTAAATTTACTTATATTTGTTTATTTAGCCAACACGGTGTTGATTAACCTTAAAATTTTAAATTACCTACAACAATAAACACTTTTTGACCCAGGTGTAATAAACCACCCTGTAGATACCTTCTCTTTTTGATCCAGGTATAAATATGAATCACCCTGTAGATAGGTACCTTTTCCATGGTATTTTCCACTCTAAGCCATAACTCCACAGGTTAAACAAATAAACCATATCTTAGATTAACAAGAGCATTAAACTTTAGATAACTTATCGCCAGTATTAAATGGAGATTGTTTGTACCTGTTTAGTAGTAAGAAATTAGTACAAAACTGTTGAATAAGATGACATAATACTTAAGTTTCCCTAATTTTTTTACTAATAGACAAATAAATTAAGTATTAGAGCTTTGTATTTGAAAACCTTGTCGAAATGAAAATTATCATTTAAATAAGTTACCTAAGATGTAACTATTTAATTATATTATAGCTACAAGAAAACAGGCAAGTAATTAATGTTAAAGAAAATTCTTACCTCACGAAAATCCAGTTAATTTTCATCTGATACGGCGGCCATTTTGAATCACATGTTTTAATCGCGGCTCAAATTCATTACTCACCTACTGTCACTCCTCTTCGTCATGTGACCAATCACAAAGCGTTTTATTGTTATTGAAAAGATAAATTAAAAGGCAATTTACTCACATTAAATCTTTAGTCAAATCCATTTAAATAAATGAAAATTTCGAAGTTTTGAATTACAATCACAAATTAACACTTTATAAACGAATATTTTTGTAATAAGCTTTAATTTAATTATTTGCGTAATTTTCAGCTAATTTACAAGTAACAACGTGATAATTTAATGAAATTTACTTTTAAAAAGTTGAAAAACGTACAACAATGATGGCGGTTGTGTGAAAATGGCGCTAACCTTTAGTAGATGTGTGTTTTATACAGGTGGTACCTGTTACGTCATACGAAGCTAGGACATTCTTATCTCGGGCAGAGGAAAATGAACCATATTGCTTTTTGATTTGAGAAAAGAGGTTTCTTTGATAACCGGGGTCAACAAGAGATTTTAAATGCGGTCATTTAAAAAACTTATGCTTAGTTTGTCTGTAAAATTATAAATTTTAGGCAGTCTTCAGTTTCATAGAATTTCGTAGATTCGTCTATTAATTAACCTAATATAAGTTTTTGGAAGTTTTTTTTTTAGTTTTTGGAAATGAGACTGAGAAAAAACTAATAGAAATAAGTCCATAGAAGGATCTACTACGTAGTCCATCATTAGGTAGTAGGTATTAAAGATTAACCTAAGACTTTTTACATACCTAAACCTATCAACTCTTATATGAGACAAACTGTTCTCTGCACTAAAATTGTTTGTTTTAAGCGTAAAAGTAAGCTCGTGTGAGTGTGTATCCAACTGGTGACAAAGTTTTTAGGCCGCCATACTGTTTTCTGTTTTCATTTTCACCTGACTGTCAAAGGAAGGGTTATGTTTTTGTTCATTCATTCTCGTTGTTGACTGTACCCGATAACTAATTCCTCAGGAACACATAACTTTCAGTTTTCATTATAGCACGGTCAGTTAGGGCTTAGAACACGAACCGTTTATTCAAAGCGCCTTTTACACGGAGAGAGTTGAGACGAGAGAGTAGTATGGTAGTGCAAAGACAAGATACACGGAGAGTTACTGGCCTCGAAATCTGGGAACATGATAGTGCTCGCTCAAGACAACAGAAGCGAGGCACTACCACCATTTTCTTGAACCGTTTGATCGGTGAAAGTTCTTCTCCGGGGAAGATCTGGACGCACAGTAGAACCCAAAGAAGCGAAGCACTACCACCATTTAATAAAATAAAATATAATTTCTCGAAACGTTTCGTCGTATTTTTTAGGTTCGGATGCTGCTTCGGTTGTTTTCGGGATGATCATCAAAACCTCCAGGAAAGGTACTCCTGTAGTCCTACAAAGCTGATTGGTTATTATTCTAGGGCTTCAACAAAATAATAAGGAAATTAGAAACTTTTCCCCATGCAATCCTTGCTTATGGGTTGCAAATTGGAACTAAGTACCTACCCCCTCAAAAGCAGGGGCAGTCTAGTGGAACTCACCGGAACGCATAACCTCACCTGATAATCAAAAGGGGGAGTTCCAACGAGCCTTAGCATGAACTCTAATTTCCTGGCAAATTTTGAACTTCATGGCAATTTTGACACGAATCTGAAACGCATAACATGCTTTCTCGCTTGCACATTAGTGACTGTACTAGTGTGAAAGCGAGAGAACATGATAAATTACAACGTTTCAGAGAACCGGGTTATTCGAAATTGACATTTAGTTCGAAAAACCAGGAGAAATAAATGTTCATGTTAACCCCCCAGTGCTCTATGATGACTGTCTCAGTTTAAATAATCTTACCGAACTAACTTGCGTAAGTAGCTGTCCGTCTATTTTACATTACAAAGAAAAACGTAAGTTGAAAAGCAGTCGTGAACCGTTAGCTCTCCGGAAAGAAATTGTGTAAAATTGTAATGGCTGACAACTTTATGACGGTAAGAAAGCAAAATTTTATTTTTGTTAGGTATTACCTATAATGCCTGTAACCTAGGCTTAGTAGGTACAGCCAGCGACAAAAAATCATAAACATTTTGGTGCTTCTATGACCCCTCGAAGACCACAGACTTTCTATCGGCCGATAGTTGAGACGGGCTATTACTTCTCCATACTCATTACGAGCCGAAGTATATCCGTCTCAACTATCGGCCGATAGAAAGTCTGATGTCTACGAGGGGTCTAAATCTTCGGCCGTTGGTTGATTTTAATAAAATTTTGGTAAAACCTAATAAAACCTTGCAATTGCTATTATTATGAATCCAAGTCTGCAATTATTCATTAACATCTGTCGCTTACTGTCCAGCCAGTACAGACTACTATAAAATTTATAAGTAAGTACAAATAAAAAAATAATAATTACGACTGCATCCCAAGATCACTTTTCAAATTCATAGATAGATAGATACAACTTTATTGGCACAGATACACAGACACACTTAATAATAAAACAAAAACATAGACAGGTACTTAAACTAACACAAGTTAAAACTGCAACTAATTTATAGCATAAAAAAAGAAAAACACAAAACAGCTATAGGTAGGTGCAAGGTATGTGATTTGGTGTGCCAAAAAGGACCAGTCTCAGCTTTTTTGTTACTCTGTACCTATCGCTAGGTACAGAGCAACGCTGGTTTTCAGACTGGGCTTGGGAAGACTACACGATATCATAGCACATTTTTTTTTTAATAATTAGAACTAAGTATCTGAAACTGTTGGAGGATATTGATGATGAATTACCAGGCGTCAGGCAGGAGCTACGATGTGCAAAATAAAATAACAAGATGGCATTTATATTTTTATTATCACTAATTATCATCAGGCCATCATCATCATCTCAACCCGGTAGGTAGGTAGCTAGTTTATGGTAAAGAGGTACAGGCCTCTCTCTTTTGGTTTAGCAAGTTCCCTACTAGCATATCTAACGCCATTCCTTCTTAATAATATTAGATACAGCCTCAGTAACTGTCCTCATTAGGTATCTTAAAATCTCTGTCTGAGATAAGGTGAGCAAACTAACGGTGTGCGTTTGCCCAAGATTTGGTACCTAATGTGGGTGGGTAGGTACTTAAAATACCTACCATCTAACTTTAAAAATTATAGTATGCGTGTGTGAATATTTACTAAGTAAATACTATTATATTTTACTACTAGTCTTTTCCCCAAAAATTCATTTTATTACTTAATAAAAAACTCTATCTCTATCAATGCATTTACACATTAAAAATCGAAATCATCTTACAATACATACAATACAACAATTTGCTAGGTGTTCAATCCAAAATTGCCGGCCATCTATGAATGAGTAGCTAACCAAATTCAAAATTGCTGTGTCGCCATCTATGAATGAGTAGCCGACTGTGGTTGTTCAAATAGCGCCATCTAATTTTCTTTTCTAAAAACTAGGTGAGGTTACCATCTTGAAAAATTTAAAATACCGGAGTGAGTTTTCTCGACTTTTCCCTGAGGGGAAAATAAAAAGGCATTAGGAAAAAAAAAATAAGAATTTTGACATTATGAAATTCAATCATTAAAATCTTTAAATGACAAAGTAGAGTTGGTCAATAATAAGCTGGAAACATCGTTATCTGCCAACATGATAAAACTTTGACAGTTGACATAGTTGACATTAGTCCAAGATCATTGAATGAATTCTCGAAAATTTCTTTCACTTCGCGACGGAGAGCGAGTTCTTGTACGTATCTCGAAAAAAGTAAGATAAATTGAAATAAACGCATTAAGCCGGTTCAAGACAATGATAATTCACGGAACAGTTTAGCATATTATAATAGCACCGTGCGTTAAGTACAGTTTATTCATAAATTTTGAAAAGTTTAGGTTATGTAAAGTGCAATTTCGTAATGATTTTTTGGTGAATTTATGTGAATTTTGAATGTGCCGTTTATTTTTGCAGCACTACACTCTAGTTTGGACACAATGAGAACGACACAAATTGCCCAGTACGCCCTCAGACTCACATATTCGCAAGTAAGTCTATTTTATATCCTTGAACTATACCTGATAAATCCAGTTGGACTGACCGAGAATGCCTATCATGCCGCGAATGTCTACTTGATTTTATCATCATCATAGCCTATCCAACCACGCTATTTTTAAATCTAAGTCACTACAAAAATTGAGAAAACTTTTGACCTTTGAACTTGATGTCATAATAAAAACTAGTGCCCAAATCCTGTTCTTCAAAACCAACTAGTATGCATCGGCCGATGAACTAGGCATGATGGTAGGTATTACATTGGGATCTTATGATATTTTTGGAGCCTTTTGTCTCTTGTCTTCAGGTATTAAATTCATTCTTCAAAAATATTGATGTCTGCTCTGTGATTCTCTAAATTCGAACTTTTGTACCTCAGATAAAATTTTTAGCAATCAAAAAAGTGATTGCATCCACTGTGCTGTTTGCACAGAATACATACCTGTTAGGCCTTGATTGGGAACTTACCTATTTGTTTAAGTGAAGAGTTTTTGTTTTTTATAGCCCAATGATGTTAAAAAATTAGGTTACAAGCGCGTGGAAGACTCGAAAAGTCTTATTAGCACAATTTTTACTTCTGTTTTCATCAAACAGTGCAACGTTTTTGTCAGTGAAAGTCGCATGTTCCAATCAGGTATTTTATACTTCGATAACTATGAACATATCTTATCTATATTTAATTTAAAATATCATTGCTATAGCCCCAAACAAAGCATACATTTTAAACTAGATGGCTGAGAGATAATGTTTATAACCGAATATAAATAACAACGAGTGATGAGTATGAAGGTGGATGGATATACCGGTAGGGGTAGGCCTAAGAAAAGATGGATGGACTGTGTGAATGCGGATATGTTAGTGAAAGGAGTGAGTTCTGATATGACGAGTGAAAGAGGGAAATGGAAGAAAGAAACATGTTGTGCCGACCCCACTTAGTGGGATAAGGGCAGGAAGAAGAAGAAATAATGTATTTGGAAGTGCCTCTACCTTACACCTCCTCAAAGAATCTTATTTTTTATTTGTTTATGCAGGAACTAAATACTCCCTGTGAAGGAGGTGGGCGTTGGTGTCTGCGACATAGTTTCTTAACTACTGCAGACATCATCGTACCTAGTTTACTTTGTACCCCTTTTCTGTTCCTTAAATAAACGAATTTTTTTTTTTTTTTTTTTAATCTTTAAATCATAAAACTGGACATTTCACACAGCACCATCTGGCCTCAAAGTAACCTGAGCTTGTGTTTTGGGCATCACAACTACTACTCAGATATTTTTTTTGTAAATACTGTAGGTACTTAGAAACACACACACTCAAGATAAACATTTGCAGATCATGCAAACATTTTATCCCACGGCGGGAAACCCTGAACCGTTTGCGTCCAGTCCCAAGCAAGCTTTCGCCCACTGCGCGTCAGAGGCGATAGGCTTGCCTAGTTGAAGATTGTATTTGCGGTCGCTGTAAAACAAGCTAACTTAATTGTGAGGCTTCGCACGTGATTTAAACGAGATTCCAATTGCGTGTTTATAAGTGTAGCGTGTCGGAAGCGAGACACGTTTGCCTACCTATGGTCTATCTAATGAACTTCGTCACCAGAGTTGGCGCTCAAAGTTAAAAAGCATTATTCAGTAGGACCGCTGATCACTTAGAATAGTCTTAAATCTAATTTTACTCCTGTTCTTGCGTGACCAATACCGTGAAGAATCAGGGCAACAGACACGGTTTGGGGCTTAGCATTATTTTAGGTGATCCATCTTGAAACTAAAAAGTCAAGCTCCAGTGGGGCGCTCGTGGTGTAACTTAGCTTAGTCGTTCTAGATATAGTTAAGCAACGTTCTAAACGGTCAGTGGATGGGTGACCGCCAGTGGCATTATCATCTAAGCGCTTGCGTGCTCCGGAGGGCGTTAAATTGTCAGTCCCTAAGCTATGACGGAGGTCATAAGGCGGCCTAAAAACTCCGTCACCAGAGTTGGCCATTGACTCATACGAACTTACTTAGGATGTTATCATATTAGAATGAATGCCTTCATTTTGATTTTGCTGTTGTAGGGTTAAAGTAATCCATCTTCCCACTCATATAACAAAGCTGAAAGTTTGCGAGTTTGTGTTTCAATCGTGCCTAAACCAGTGAACCGATTTGGATGAAATATGGCATAGATGTGACCTAGAATATAGGCTATTCAAAATGTTGGTACAACGCGAGCGAAGCTGCGCGCATTAGCTAGTTTAATACATATATTTATTAGAGTATAACTATGATCGTGACACATGCGTGTTGAGCAATGGTAAGTAGTTTTATCACGAGTCTAGAGGTTATAAGACGTAGAGACGCTAAAATAACTCAGCTATCGGGTGAAATGACCTTATTTATTATAGACCTTTTATCAAACAAGAAGTTACCTAAACATAGAGTACCTAACGACTACCTGTCAATATTTCGATTTATAAAGTGAATTCAGTCACTAAAGTTACTAAAGCAAGTTCGGATGAGTCAGTGGCCAACTCTGGTGACGGAGTTTTTAGGCCGCCTTAAAGTCTCCGTCATGGCTTAACGACTAAATAGCCAGGACCGACAATTTAACGTGCCCTCCGAAGCACGGAAGCGCTTAGATTAAAATGCCACTGGCGGTCACCCATCCTCAGACCGTTTAGAACGTTGCTTAACTTCGATTCTATCAAGAATTACTAAGCAAGTACGACCACGAGCGCTTCAAAAAGTTACTGTCCCACTGGGAATTGAACCCGCGGTTGTCTCACTCAGAAGTAGAGCTCTATACACTCACCGCTATGCTGATACAATGTTGACGAAATTAAGAACAAGTTTGTCGATCTTCGCCGAAGAGAACTGTCAAATGGTTCCGGTAACGAGTTCGATGGTTTTTTCTCATCTCAAAAATGCCGAACGCGCCTAAAGGAGTTTTCACTTCAAAAACCCATTCCTTACACAAGATTTCCTGTATCAGAAACGAATATGACCATCGGTCCCTCTTGTCAGACCAAGCTACAAAACATGATGATGATTCTGCGTTGTCTAGACTTCTTCTTGTAGAACATTTTTTGTTCATGCGAACGATTGTGGAAGGCTTAAAGTGCCTCTATTTTCGAACTTACCATCACACTTTATGATAAAAGTGTCAAGTGTAAGGACAAAGGCTCTGAGGCGTTTAATCTCGTTCATCACTCTCATTCTCATTTCATTTCCCCCTTAGACATCTGCACAGGATCTGGAATACATAAAAAAATCTGAGAGTCTACCGCGCCCTGAGGATATAGTCGTGACCCTGATTACGTTTGTCAGGACGAAGGCTCTGAGGCGTTTAATCTCTTTCATCACGTCGATTAGAAATAGCTCGGCAAGAACATTTTCCGTAGAACTTGCGACAATCTTATCGATTGCAATGCAGTAGGTTGACCTAACGTAGGTGTCGACACAGTCACTAGACTTGTATTCTAGTTTTTATCAGCATTTCAAGCTAAACGGTATTTTCTTCTAAAATTATATTTGCCGTGTTGGCCGAATGGGGTTCTACCTCGACTTTCAATCCGAAGGTCGTGGGATCGAATCCCGGCCGTGCATCAATGGGTTTTGCGTTTCGTAAAATTTATATGCGCTTTAACACGAGCTCTGAACGGTGAAGGAAAACATCGTGAGGAAACCAGTTAGTATTCTTATAGGCGGCGATGGGCTTGCAGCCTGTCACGTATGGAATACTAACTTCTAAAAGATGGACATGTATCAAATATGTATTTGTACATGACTACCCCCTTAGACATCTTCAAAGGATCTGGAAATGTCTACTGCGCCTTGGGGATACAGTCGAGACCCTGACCCTGTTTTGTTTTTTTATTATATTTGCACAAGATTGTAAACAAGTTTTTAGTACGGTCCGAAAAATATTATCAGGATTCACTACAACACGACTTAATTATTTGCTAAAATATGTGTTATTGAAAATTAAATATTGTTTCAATAGTTTGCTGTATAATGACTGACCGCCATTGGCATTTTTATCTGAGCGCTTCCGTGCTTCGGAGGGCACGTTAAATTGTCGGTCCCTGCGAACTTAGGTACTTACTGTTTATAATTTTCATTTAAAAATCATCACTTTTGATACGGAGTAGGAAGAGTTCCGTATACATAAATAGCTCTTGTTGTGGTACTGTCCGAATCCGAACTGTACGGAAAAAGCCTTCGAAAACCCTTCTTTGTCTAAATGCAACTACTTGGCTGCATTCAATGACTCATCCCGTAATCAAAATATCACCCAGTTTATAAAAAAATACGATGATTGACGGGTTCGCAAACAAATTCTTCAAGCATTGAATACTACAATACTACGACGCATCACACAATTTGACCTGTCCTGACGTCTGTCCTGTGCTCAAGCAATTAGAATATATCACTCTAAATAGACTGAACTGAACTGCGTCAACGCATATTGGTAGTTGGTACTTACTGAAATACCATTGCTATTTGTGATACGTTTTGCGTCGTAATATGCTCATCTAGATAGAAGAGTAATCACCTAAGAGGAAGCCAGACCCCAAATCGTGTTCCATCCTTCACGGTATTGGTCGCGAATAAACAGGAGTAAAATCACCTCGCTTTGAATCCCAGCGGTCTTACTGAATAACTTTTTCAATTGATAACTTCTTTTTGAGATGGGAAAAATCTATCAAACTCAGACAGATAGGACAGTGTTACCGACACCACCGTCAGCGCCATCTAGTTTTTAACTCCGAAACTAAACACGGCAAAGAACCTTTATTCTAGCGTTTCCCGCCCGCGCGGTGACGATTCAATTTTTCCTTGACTATTCAAAAACTACACGTAATTGTTCTTCACGTAACTGTTTTGTTTTTAATTTGACTTTTCAATACATCCAAGTTCTCATAAGTTCTGATCTCGTTATGTTAGATCATGACTAACGTATTTTACTGCTAAATAAATTATGTAAATTCTGTCTTGAATTTCAGCACGTCATTGACGAAAAACTAAATAATTAATGAGTTAAAAGTCTTTGTTTTAACCACTCCTATTCAGATGGTAAGAGTATTGTCGAAATGGCCTTTAGCCAAAACATGAAACGACAGAACTCACTAGAAGTAAAAATAACATCGGAGTTATTTTTGCGTCATTTGAAAGAATTTTATTTTGCTCAATGAATGTTCAAAATAAGATTAGATTTATGGATTAGCTTCCCTCGAAAATACACTTTACTTTTTCGTGATGAAAACTCTATGCTATTTCAGACTTGTCCTATCTCTGCGGCAAACATTAAATTCCATACAGTAGTTTTTGTTGAAAATTAACTTGTTTAACAAATATCCATTCATCAATCCGCGCAAAAACTTTTGCATTTATATAAGTAAGATAAGATATTTTCTACAATGTTTTCCCCTGTGTCGCGGCACTTATCTTTGGCGCCACATTCTTCGTCTATCTATTTCTAGATTACCTACTTTGTGACTGCCAATATTGGCAGACATTTTGTACTGTAATTCAATAAAATTCGAAATCTGCCTTTTAAACCCATTTCTATACTAAAGCCTGTGTTGATCTAGTGAGGTGGAGCTTTTGACTTGAAATCCGCAGGTCGTGCGCGAGTTCATGAATGGATTTTTCATTACAGTTCATGGATTTTTCGTTTGCGTGGTGTCAACATTTTGAATAGCCTTTATGCTATTCCAGGTCACTATCTACGCCTATTCAAAGTTTCATCCAAATCGGTTCACTGGTGTAGGCGTGATTGAAACATAAACATACAAACATCTAACCAAAGTCACAAACTTTCAGCTTATTATATGAGTGGGATATACAGGGTGTAAAAAGACTACTACCGAAAACTGAGGGGTTGCAATCAGACCATGATTCTAAACAAATTTATCGAAAAAAAAACGCAAAAAAAAATTTAACTTAGCTACGTAATTTTATGTCATTTTCCAGTTATTTACTACAAGTACAACATAATAAGACCATGCCTACCTAATAATTTCATTTATAAAAGAAAAAAACAATTAAAACACAAAATACAGCAATCTAACTAAAACAACGCGCGAGTACAAGCGCGCGCCCAGCTGCGCGAGGTCGACGCACGCCCGCGCGGTTGACGACCGCAACAGAATACGTACTACAGCGCCGGCGCGCCGGGCCCGGGCGGCCCGGTCCTATGCCAGCCAGCCTATGCCTAAGTTCTACAGTGCTATAAACAAAATCTTAGTTACGTAAACTAGAAAAATTCAACATAACTCACTTTTGGCTAGCTTTATTTCAGCTTTATTACATAAAAATGTTTCATTATTATGTTCTTAAACAAAATCGTGAGTATGGAGAACTTGAACGAAGTTTCGGTAATGGTTCTAAACTAAAAAAAATAAAAGTACAAAAAAACAAAGATTAAAAGTTACGGATTCATACTGAGATTTGAAACCGGTCCTCTCGCATGGAAGTCAGGCGGCTAAGTTCTATCAAAATACTCTAACTTGATTGAAATAAGGTTCAAATTTCTATTTCGCTAAGACTAAGATTGAATCCTTTGAAATACCGCGTATGCTAAAGCTGCATCTACATTGTTTGCGAATTAAGACTGAGTTTTCACCGGTATACTACACCGCGAGGACCCTTCAAGTTCCTTTAACTTTTGAATCTTTAACTTCGATCGGGAATTCGGGATACACATTCATTATGTCAAAGTTTACACTAACAACACTAGGTACTAGATCAACTGTTCACTACATAAACAAATAATAAGTACCTAAATAAACAAATAATAAGATCAATGGTTGATAAGATCATCAGTTTATTGTATCAAATATCACTACAATAATGTACCACAAACTTATCTGGACCAGTGGCCAAAAGAGGAACTAACGAATTTTACTGAAAAAAATATTTTTCTGCCAACAAGAAATGCGACAGTAGCGCCTCTCTCACCGGTTCTACTTACTTATCAGTAGTATAAGTAAGTTTGTGTCACTGTAACTACATCATCAGTTGTCAACCTTTCGAGAGTAGTGTGAAACATGCTTAGCAAAGTTGCACATGTCAGCGGCATTTGTCAAAGAGAATTAAGAAATAGTCTTCTAAATTAATTACAATAAGGTTCAAATTTCTATTTCGCTAAATTTTCTTTCTAAATTCTCGACTCGTTTTGTTTGATTTTATTTATTAGTTGAAGTTCAATATTCGTACGTAATGTACGTATTGGACACTCGCGCAGCGCATACAAATTGCATTACCGTACTGAGCGTCGCGAATGAGTTTCTAGTGTGTTTTGTCAATAAAATTAAAGTGTAAGGTATTTTTAGAGTAGTACATACCTACTTAAGTACCTACCTACCTGACTATTTGTTTAGTGCGAGTGTGTTCAGTCAAAAATGCTTATTATTGTGATCGTGAAAATGCGTTTGGTCCTCGCGCATAAATGCGATGTTACCGAACCAACACCAACCGTTCGATGAGCTTAACGGCTGCCTAACAGCGAGAGAGCCTCGTCCCATAGTCTCAAGAGCTCTGGAGGCTTTGATATGCAGGTCTTGGTTCTCTGTGGGAGAAACGCTTGGGTACCTACCTTACCTACCTCCAGGCAAGCTCAGCTGTGCTTGTTGAACGAGCATATGCTTAGTTTGAGGTTACAGCGGAATTAGGTAAGTACGTAGGTATATCAATAATCAAATTGCTACGCACGTAGTAGGTAGGCACTGCCGAAGCTATCGCGTGCGATGCGTACATTGCTGGCTGACGAAATAAATGAAAATCTTCAAACGCTATTTTCTCCGGATATAATTTTTTTTTTGGAAAATCCTTTTGGATTTGGTTGAGTGTTGGGATGCTGTACCTACCCCTTTCGGCTTCGGTAGACGTCTTTTTACACCCTGTATACATACAATTTTCATGATCTCGCCGCCAGGGTACTTTGACCTAGCCCTTTCCCAAAATATCACCAATTTGGTCCAAGTTGATTCGCGAGTAAGTGCTTCAATGCTTTCAATGTCAATTTCAAATGACCTTGTTTATTTTGGGTTTAAATGAGCTTTATTTTTATTTACTTCGGTGCGATGATCCTTATTCGATGTTCACTGAATTCATGAATCTTGAGATAATTGGCAATTTTCTGAAAATAAAATCCTCCGTTATTGGTAGCAGTTTAGTAACTTTTTATCGTCAATATGCTTTGAGGAATGTGTGTTGAAAATTGAAATACAGTTTTTGGTAGAGTTTTGAAAATTTTACCTCTTATTACGTCATCATAATAATTTCCGTTTGCAACCATTATTTGTGGGCAAAACGAGCCACACAGTGGACCCCACAAAATGTGACGCGCAGACGTGGAAGACCTAGGATTAAATGGCGGGACGAGCCGGACTCTCACCTGAGACTTGGCCTGTTGCTGCGTTAAGGTGACGCATTGATAAACAATTATTTGAAACCAGGCGCCACGCCCCCATGAGCTTCCCGCAAGCAGCTCATACCCCCTGCTCATTTTAGGCGGTTTGCATCCGGCCGCTACCGCGCTGTGCGCCGCGCGCCGGCCGCCCGGCTGAGTCGAACTCGCTCGCTTTTCGGTGTTGACATAAGACTACATGGAGTCGCCTTACATTTATTTATTTTTGGAAATAATTTCCTTTTTAACCGACTTCAAAAAAAGGAGGAGGTTCTATGTTCGGGTGTATGTATGTTTTTTTTTTTTTTGGACGATACGCATGGTGGCTAGACGAAAAAAGTGTTAGATTTTGCGTCACGACACCATGTTTAGGTCAAATGGTGTCGGTCACAGTGCAAAGTGCACAGTCGCAAAACAGTCCATAGATTGTTATATTGTTAGTACGCAGTACGCAAGAGCATTTCTAGGATTTCTAGAATTAGTAAAAAAAATTAAAATACAAATCAAGTAGGTACATCGGGACCCCATTGTTTCGTCGAAAAACTTTCTTCATAATTTTACATCCCATAACATGTTTTCATAATATCAAAACCAATAATATTAGGATCTCATAATAATAAAGCTGAAAGTTTGTGAGTTTGTTAAGTTGTTTGCGTTTCAATCACGCCTAAACCAGTGAACCGATTTGGATTAAACTTGGAATAGGTGTAGATAATGACTTTAGAATAGCTTATAGGCTATTCAAAATGTTGGTGTACGCGGGCGAAGCCACGCGCAGAAGCTAGTGTTTAGTAAATATATCATATTTTTTAGCATAATGATTTTAATTCATAATTTTGTAATACATAATCAATCTTTAGCCTAATTTTAGAGGATATAAATAAACATAAAATGTCATAATGATAACAATTAATAATAATAGAAAATCCGAATAAAAGGCTGGCACAAAAAAATCGGAGCGTCGTGGAACACTCGGTTGGAACGAAGTTTAATCTTGACCTTTGACCTTGACTTTGACGTGGACTGCTATAGGGGGTCCTGTCGATTGACATAATGTTTATAGTCCTAATATAAATACACATAACATACTAGTCCTAAAATACTGTAGTCATAATGTTAAATTCCCATAGTCTTAAACTGACATACATAATGTTGTCCTAATATATTAAAGACATACCATAAAATTGACATAATAGTCTCAACTTCTAATATATGTCGTCATAATAGTTATTATTACTATTATTAAGTTACATAAACTATTTTGTCCTATTTTGTACCAATTTGTTTGTTGCTTTTGATCGTCCTTATGTTTATTTATCCTAATAAATACTATTTAAGATCTACAAAACTGATATGATGGCCGCCGAAGCGCCAGAAAAGTTCACTAGAGTCACCTATTCACCCAAATCGAATTCAGTGGTTAGGTTAGGTTTGAGTAGTGATCAGAATAAGTTTAGTGGATTCACTCATTCACCCTAATCGAAGTTATGTTAGTTAATTTTATAAACCTTACAAAGTTGATATAGTTAGGAATCTATTTGGGTATATTCGTTCATAATAAAATTATGTATAGTTTTATAAAATATATTTTTTATTTAATACTATAATTATAATACTCGATAATATTTTTATTATTTGTTTATTTAATTCATGCATAATCGTTATAAAAAAAAGTAAGTTCACATGAGTCAGTGGCCAGCTCTGGCGACGGAGTTTTTAGGCCGCCTTAAGGCCCCCGTCATGGTTGAACGACTTAAATAGCCGAGACCGACAATTTAACATGCCCTCCGAAGCACGGAAGCGCTCAGATGAAAATGCCACTGGCGGTCACCCATCCACTTACAGACCGTTTCGAACGTTGCTTAACTTCGACGATCTATCAAGAACGACTAAGCAAGCACGACCACGACCGCTTCTGTATATTCTGTGTCTTTTATAATCGTTATAAAAAAATACCTTGAACCGAAACCAGTATTTTCTATTCATAAAAACATTTTGGAATTCACAACCTTCTGTCTCAGGCATCTTTAGTGTGGTATTTTTTTAAGGATTAAATGCCATTATGATTTCAATTGTTATTATAATTTCTGTAAATTTTTTTTATAGTGCTGATCCACACTTGGTATTTCATTATGAAATGAAAATTTTTACGGAATCCAAAATTTTGATGACTTTTCATTTCATAATTGTTATTATGTTTGATTATTAGGAGTACATATTGTTAGGGCTTATAGCTTTAGGAGTACATATTGTTAAGGCTTATAACTTTAGGATTACCGTATGTTAGGAGATGTGATTTTATGACTATTTAATGTTATGTTTACCTAATACTATGACTATTGTTAATTAGGTGTAGTATTGTTATGTCGAGTAATCATTAGGACCATTTAATATTAGTACCAAATACAGTATGGGAATTTAAAATAGGATAAGAAAAAAAAAAAAAGATACGTTATGTCAATCATTAGGCAGCCCTGCCCGCGGTCAGTAAGTTTGACTCCCAGGATACTACGCTGCATAGCCCGCTGGCATACCCCGAGGCTGAACTTTTGGCTATTGGTGAGTGACCAAGTTTGTGCACCGTATGTAAGGATAGGAAGAATGCACATGCAAAAATTGAAGAACATGAAAAACACATCACGTATTACAAAAATGAAATACAAGGATTATACGGCATAGGTTTTTTAGTTAAGAAGTATCTGAAAAACAATATCATTGAATTCAAAGGAGTTTCAGATCGAATAGCTGTCCTAAACATTATACTGCCTGGTTACAAACACCCAACTTCAATAGTTCAGGTATACGCTCCTACCGAAGCAACAAAAAAAGAAATTAAAGATAACTTTAACGAACAACTAAATAACACGATGGAGACTCTAAACAACACCGTTATTGTGATGGGTGATTTTAACAGCCAAATTGGCGAAAGAAAAAAGAATGAAGACAAAATACTGGGATCCTACACGACCGGTAAAAGGTTGATAAACTACGCGCTAGAGAATAACTTACATATTATGAATAGTGTTTATAAAAGAAAACTGAAAAGAAAATGGACGTGGCAATCTCCCAACGGCAAAGTTAGAAATGAAATAGACTTCATAATCACAAACAAACCAAAGCTTTTCTTAAACGTGGAAGTGCTTAACAACTTTAAATAAAACACTGACCACAGATTACTTCGTGGCCATTTACAAATGATGGAGCCGAAGATTATAAGAAAACAAGTACAAAATACAAAGCTACCAATTACTCAACCTTTACCGACACACGTCTTAGAAACTTTAAAGACCAGGTTAGCGCCAATAAAGGCACTTATAACGGTCCAAGAAAAATACGATAACTTAGAGAAAGAACTAAAAGAAACTAATAAAACACTAGAAAGAGACAAAACACCAAAAGACAGAATTGGAACAAAAGCAAGAGATTTGATTCAACAAAGAGCCTTTCTATTCCAAACCAGAAAAAACTAAAAAACAAGAGATAACTAAGCTAAGTAAAGAAATAAACTTAGAAATAAGAAAGCACAGACAGAAACTAAGAACATAAACAATACAATTCCACATAGAAAAATCAGGCGGAATCAAAAATGCATGGAAAGAACTTCAAGAAAATACAAATTGGATTATTAATGTAACACATCATAAAAGTAAAAAACATAAATCGAAAAGAAATGACATATTAGAGACAGCCACCGATTTCTATCGTGAACTTTACAAGGATGAACAAAATGTCTTTGTGCCTACTTAAATAAGACTCAATAAAAATATTTTGATTTTAATTTTTCTTTTTTTTTTCTTTAGGTAATAATATTAGGACAACATAAATGTATGTCAGTTTAAGACTACGGGAATTTAACATTATGACTACAGTATTTTAGAACTAGTATGTTATGTGTAGTTATATTAGGACTATTAACATTATGTCAATCAACAGGACCCCGTTTTGTATATTAAAATCACGATTTTAAATGTAAGGGGAAAATATATACGAAATATCTAGTATGAGTTTTAAACGTTATGACAAATATATTTATGTTTTTTAGTCATTATGGGTATCAATATTAATAAACAATATTCGAGATTCCAAATTATTCGGCCAAAGGATGATTATGGTACTTATAAATTTTTATACCAAGCAAAATTATATGAAGAATATTTTCGAAGATATAATAGAGACCCCGAAAGGTCTTGTAACAAAACTCGAACGATTTTTATGAAATTTTTTGTGTATACTGTATACCTACATAATATTCAGCGGGTCTGAGAATCGTACACATAATATAAGCTATTGTAATTTTTTATGCATACGTGTGTGTAAAATGCGTTCGTGTTCTACCTCGTCCCTCACAAAAATCGGCAGAATTTGTAAAAGAAATTTCGTCAAAACCGCGTCCAAGTCTAGTTAGTCTGAGGTGCTCACTGTCACTGTGCCCGTCACAATATCCTGTAGTTTTACTAGAACCCGGAAAAATATTTAACGTTTACTCTTATGTTTTCTTGATCATTTCCTTACATTTTCAATATACAGAGTTCTCATCTTCATGTAGAAACCATCAACTTTTTTTCCCCATTTTTAATAATAAGTATTTAAGATTTTACTTAGAAAATACGACTATCGATGTTTACTAGAGCGCGGGAGCTCGATTGACACAGGTCCGACGTTGACAATGGTCAGACGCGGACTGAAGGGGGCGGCCTGCATACAAAAAGACGCGAGAGCTAGCTAATTAGTAAAAGTCGTAAGCGCCAAAACAGTAATTCTCGTTTAAAATAAAAACTACTGGTATTTATGTAAAATCAAGTTTGCACTTTGAAAAGGGTGTATAGACTTATCTGTAAATAAAATTTAGAAGCTTAGATCGGTTCCGTTCACCTGTAAAATTAAAATCTATGTTTTTATGCAGCAGTTTTTGGGATTTTTTTTCTGCTGTAATATTTAACAAATCTTGAAAAACCAGCTATCAGTTCGAAGTAAAAAAACATGAAATATTCAAAACTTAAAATATCAATTCCGAAGGTTTTTCAATTGCTTAAAAATATTTCAATCCTTGACGCCAATATCCTCAATGCGTCGTCTTAAATCGCGAAGAGTGGAAGAAGGGAAGGGAGGCCTTTGCCCTGCAGTGGGACAACACAGGCTTAATAATAATAATAACTCATACTTCTCCTGTTCCTAGATCTGGATAAAATTTGGTACTTACATGGAATAAAATAGGTTTTTATCCTGAAATAAGATGGTTTCAAGTGGGATACTTTTGTTTTTCAAGTTTTTTGAGTCCGAAAACGACAGACTATACCTGGCCCTCCGGCCAGGTGGAGTGACGATCTGCGAAAGGCTGCTGGCAGAAGCTGGATGCGTCGAGCTGAAGACAGGGCGCAATGGCGCACATTAGGGGAGGCCTATGTCCAGCAGTGGACTGCTATAGGCTGATGATGATGAACGACAGGCTGCTTTAAATCCTGAGAAAATACACAGTTCCTATTGGATGTTTTGATAGAATAAAATAAAAAAAATTGTTCGCCACCAGATACAAAAATTACAAAATCAGACCGACTCCCACATTATAATTTACGCGGGAACTAAGACGCTGGCAACATCTAGTATTAGCCGTATAATTTGGTTGCCATAAGCCATACGTTACTGATAAGATTCCGCATTGCTGCGTCAGAGAGCCTTGAACAACGTCACTTTCCGGGTACAATCAGACATGTATAGATTCGGTTATTGACCTGTGCTAGCGCATTTTGAATCCATAAGAATCTTAAACTAAAGCGGTCATTTAGCCCGCGTGCTGAGTTTACTTTATCAAATGATAAATAAATTTCGTAATGGACATTTCCATGGGCTGTGTGAGGTGTGGGCTGAATTAACCCCAGAATCTTATAAACATGGTGTGTCATGACAGGTATTACCTAATAATAATCATATTTTGATTTACCTATCATAACTTTAAACCACGTTTTATGTTAAGCCGCTAGTGTCACCTATAGAATGCGTACTCTTGCAAAGTGCGGATAAACGAAGCTATGTTTTTACGAAACGAAGAATATTTTGAAAACACTGAAATCTTTTGTTTATGCCTTGGAATTTTCAATATCCTTTTTACGATCAAACACATTTTTTCTTTACAAAATACAGCCAGCACGAAGTATTGGTGAACCTTGTTTGCCACACCACAATTTCGATTGGTTTGCACTTTTGCTGAGGGGCTAATAAATTTTATAGATACTTACTTTCCTTTTTTTACTAACCTATTTCATCCCACTGCTGGGCAAAGGTCTCCCCCATATCTCTCCTTCGAGATCTCCCACCACTCTCTCTCGAAGGCGTCAAGATCGTCCCGCCAACGCTTCCTCGGCCGACCACGACCCCGTCTCCCTTCGGGCTTCCAAGATGTTGAAAAATTCACCCATTATTATTATTATTTTACTTTCCAATTACTTAATTTTTTTTTTCTTTGAAAAAACAAGTTGCCTGTTCTTTCGCACTGTTTGATTTTTCTTGTAAGTACCTACTTCTTCTATTCAATTTCAAAGCCTTTATTTACTGATAATTTTTAGTTCATACTTAAATCTATTTTTGCACACCAGGCCGGCTATTCTTCAGAAGACCCTGAACACACATAGGCCTCCTCTAACCGTTTCCATTCTGTTCTGTTCCCTGCCACAGCCATATTAATGATCTTCTTCTATAATTAAGTACGTCTTTTTATTTACTTGCATAAGAAAAAGTTTTCAAAATCTTTTTGAAGTGAAAACTTCTTAAGGCGCGTTGGGCATTTTGAGATGGGGAAAAATCTTTGGATTCGCACGTCGCGAGTCACGTGACCTGTTACGACACCAGCTTATTACATAACTTGAAATCAATTGTCATCCCATTAGAGCTCAACCGATCACACAATACGAAAATGTGCAAGTTTTCAGTTCTGTCGACACTCCTGGGGCCGTATTCGCGTTCGTTTGATGAATATTCGGATGCATCCCACCACGATTTCTCACTTCAAGGGCCAATTTTTCTGGAATATTTGGTCTCAGGTTAGGACCGTGTTTTAACGTTTGATAAATTGGCCATTGAAGTCAGAAATCGTGGTGGGAAGCATCCGAATATTAATTGTAATTCTATGTATTAAGTTTTATGAATAAAATTGAATTGAATCAAACGAATGAAAAAAGGAACGCGAATACGGCCCTGGAAGTGCCACTGTTTTTTTTACATTTATGTAGAAAAAAGACTACTTGTTTCTAGAAGATATAAAAGCGATTGTGAATTAGAGAATGTACTCGTAGTTCGTCAAAAAGTCACGAGTAGCCATGAATCGAGACAACCATTTGGTATAGATACATGACGCATTATATATCTATGAATACCTACCTAACTAGTACATAAGACTGGGACTGGGACACACCAAGGTTAGCTTATGTAACGAGTTGGCACATTATACATAGTAGGTAATTAGTAAATAGGTTGGCGACCTGTTATAAAACTATGTAAGTTTAAAGTATAATATTTTGTGAAAAGGAACTAAGATTACTTTAAATATCAACTTTCATCAACAAAATGCAGATCATGCAAAGCTCTGTGGTGCAGTGAACTGGCTGTATGTGACACAAAAGGTGCGAGTTTGATTCTCGCGGCGGGACAAAAGTTTATCTGATCTGCAAATATTTGTTTCTATTATACGCATTGGTATTTTCGTAGTCTGCTTACTTTGGGAGATGATGATGACTGTGTGCAAATGTCCAGCAAAATTCAATATTGTATTTTAAAAATTCGCATCTCTTTCGTCTCAGCTCGCCCGTCGCGTCATTCGGCTTGTCTACTTTACTATGTATACTTAGGCTCGTGTAAAAGCCACGTGAGTAATCTATAAATAGCCTACTCATTGTAAGCAGTGTCTTCTCTATTACTAGTATACTGTCCTTCACAAACCAGAACTATTCTATACTATTCTCGTCACCGGAAGTACATGAATACTTCCTTACACTTGTACTGTACCTAGACCACACTACAAATTGCTATTCAAATGAAGTTCTAGAACAGCCAAATAATACTAAACAATAAAAATAAGATCCCCTTAGTGTAGTCAAGTGTAGCGTGTGATGCCAGGCGAAGTTCATTGTAATTTATGAGCATATAAACGTTTTTGGACGAGCCTAAATGTTAGATTGCCTCCCCATTGGAGCTTGATGATCATCATCTCCCTGCCCTTTTCCCACATTACGTGGGGTCGGCACAACATGTGTTCTTCCATTCTCCTCTATCAGCCGTTATCTCAACACTCACCCCTTTCTTACTCATGTCATCCTTCACACACATTTAGTTTTAAGATGGATCACCTAAAAGTGCGCTAAGCCCCAAACCGTGTTTGCTGCCCTGATTCTTCACGGTATGTCGTGAAAGAACTGGAGTAAAATTGATTTTATGTAAGACAATTCTTAAGTGATCCCGTTTAATAATTGCTTTTTTACTTTGACTTTGTACGAGTAGATAAGCTGAACATTGTCCCAGATCGAATCATTGAAGTAGGCAGAGGCACGTCCATTGATATTTGGCACATGCGTGGGCATGAGTACCTACTTTAAACAGCGGCGATGAGCTTGCCTATGAATAGTTAAAGATATGAATCATATCAACGTATAGTTTCAAGAGAATCCTTCTTGGATCAAATTGGCGACATTTTGCAGAAGGGCCAGGTCAAAAGTACCCTAAACCGACGAGCATGTAATGAAGAATGTAATGAGAATGAGATAGAATGAGGCGAAAGTTGTGTGTCAGGATCGTAGCGAGTAGAGATCCGTGGTCTCTGCCTACCCCACAGGGAAAGAGGCGTGATTTTATGTATGTATCAACACACCTCAATGTAAGATACAAAGCGCCATTTGGCACGGCTAGCTCTCAAAACGTCAACACAACTTAAAAATAGCACACAAATAAAATTCACATGACCGACGCGTCGGTCATGTGAATTTTATTTGTGTGCTATTTTTGAGTTAAGTAAAAGTATTTTTAAGTTAAGTTTAAAGTTTGACGCCGGCGCCGACTCGCAAATTGCGTATTGACTCACTCCTACATTCCCTATGAAGGTATGAGAATGAGAGAACCACGGATGTTTGTGGAGAGAACCATTAAAATAGGTACCTACTCGTAGAATAAATTAAAATATAAGTCAATTCAGAGACAAAGAAAATAATGAAAACGACAGACGGTCACACTAAAGATTTTTTTTTCTGCAGAATTAGTAGGTACCTATGAAAACTGTTCCCACTAAACCAATATGTACATGTTTTGTAGCTAGTGTGAAAAAAGTAATTAAGAATTGCGGCACAAAATTTCAGTTTCTTTGCTGTTTTATCAAGAAAATCATAAAGATATAAGACTGCCAGAGACAACTAAAAATCGTTTTTATCTGCACTATTTTATCTACTCTGATTATGGCTACCAACTAGTCAATGAATGGAACTTGAACCACACTTGAACCCACCATCACCGACCCGTGGTGATCGTTAGTGGTCATCATCACAGCCTGATTTAGCCCACTGCTGGGCATATGATAGACCTCCCTTTGTTTGTGCCATCCCACACAATTCGTATAAAAATCACTAATGTTCGCCACTTTTCCGAAAGCCGAAAAGTTCTGTAATTCCTTATTGTACTCAAGAGAACAGTTACAAAAACAATATGTTAAGAAGTACATGTACAAATACGAGCTTAAACCTAAAAGAGTTTTCTACCAACCTTTAAGAGTGTGCAGGAGCGATTTAAGCAATTTTGTAGTTCGAAATCTGTATTTATCTCAGAATCTGTGAAAGCTACAACCTTCCTATTTAGGTAAATGATACTTCATTGTTTTATCTTGGATTTCGTGTTTTAAAAACACGATTGGTGAAAGTTTTCTAGATAAAATATTTCTTTGAAAAATACATGTTTTGCACACATTTTGCTATTTATCTCAGGAACAGCACACTTGTTTTAGTAAGGTTTTGTTTTGTCAAGAAACCTACAAGTATTTCTTTAGTTGTGTCTTTTAATTTTTCGATTGGTTGATTAATTAACTTGTAATTGGGTAAAAAGAGTTTTGGCGATGTAAATGACATTGCGTTTCTATCGTTCTGTACTTCTCACACGCCGAACAAATCACACTCGCTGTCCCGCTTACAAAATGGCGGCGTATGGCACACTCTTAAGTTAATAAAAGTTAGGTAATAGTTTTAAACTTTTAACGTGTTCTTTCTTTGTCCTCAGCCCGCGAACCGTGAGAAAATGATGTCTCGTTCAGCCGTGGTTTTAGCGGCGGTTGGTCTTGGCCTCTCTTCCTTCAGCGTCCGCCAGATGGTCCTACATCAAACCAGACGAATCTAAACACAGAAACTTCCAGAAGGAACCTTCTAGAACAATAAACGTCAAAAAGACCTTATGACTAATAGAATAAGCATTGAAATATCTTACATGTTACGAGTGATGTTTGTAATCTTGTTGTAACATGCATTTTCATAGGAACAAGTTAAAAGTGATTTAACACGTCGAAATGCATCGTCTAGCGAGATGTGAATTGGAATAAAAAATGTATAAGCTTTGTAAATGTGAAAAATTGTAATTTATTTTGTAACTTTATTGTAGTGACCTTTTTAGTTGAATTTTAATTTAAGATAAGTTTTGTCTTGTTGGTTGGATTTTAAATGGATGATGAATGTATGGCGATTATACTTTACCGTCTAGTTTGTGATGAAAGCCAAATAAAAATAGACACTAATTTTTTTATTTTATTTTTTCACCTATCCCTCTAAAGTAGTCACAATGATAGATAGATAGAACACAGGCACAAAATAAACAAAAGTAGGTATGAGGAAAGTAGGAGACAGTTATGTAGTAAGGAACCTCTGTGCCTTACCTACTCACCTAACAATCTATAAAAAAACGAACGAATCTAGCTCTCTAAAGTAGCTGCGCAGAACCCATTTTTGGTGGCGCCTAAAAGACGAAGACAGCTGTATAACCGCCTCGCTCACCAAGCATCTTCCCATCTCGCCTAGTCTACATACGCAGTGCTTGCAGGCGCGGATCCAGCTCTGAAAAACTCTAAGTGCGAGTCGGACGATGAACTCGCTCCTAATCATAAGAATGCATACCTACTTACTTTAGTCTAGGACCGGTTCTGAGTTTCGGTCGATTTGCGGTGAAAAAATCTTAACTTTGGTCATAAACTACTTAGTGCATAGGTTACTCTCCCCCGCAAATAAAAATCGCTATCGGCTAAACAATTTAAAGAAATCAAGTGTGCCCATTTCTGCAAAAATGTGGGCGAGAACATTCAGGCTGACCGACAGACAACACATTTTTGACCTATCTCGAAACTTCGGTCAACTAATTGTGGGCATGTCCACAGTGTCCATAACAAAAAGTGACTTCTACATAATGTAGCTTGTATTATATATTGTATTTTTGTTAGGTCTATAGCTATAACCTACTACTAGTATAATTGTACCTAATTGATATGGAAAGTATTCTGAAATAAACAATTATTTATTTATTTATTATAACGGTGGATCCGTGCCTGTGTGCCTGTAGCTGTAGGTATAGGGTCGATTCACATCTGACCGAAGATCCGTCGCGTATTATCGGTCGCGGAACGCCAGAACTGACAAATGTATAGAAAAACACTCGACCGTTCACACTCGACGGACTAACGTATCATCGGTCGAGTGTTTTTCTATACATTTGTCAGTTCTGGCGTTCCGCGACCGATAATACGCGACGGATCTTCGGTCAGATGTGAATCGACCCTCAATTTTGTTATAGTACCTAAACCACCAATTTCCTTCAGCCGTCATCATCATCAAAACCAAATAATAAAACTCAAAATAGAAATCTTATATTTATTTATTAAAGTTCAGTGAAAAGATCACATTAGTTTCTATAATTTTGCTCACAATCCCGTCAAATTCTTATTCTAACATCAATAATAGATCTTGAGTCAACAAGTTTTTTCATTGTAGGTACAGCATGAAGGAAATTAGAATATAAACTGAATTTACAAAATGTACCCAAAAAAACAAAAATAGATAAATGAAAAGTCTTATCAAATTTTTTCGATTTCGACGGGATTCGAACCAGCAACGATCAGACGATCCTCCTAAAGCCGCTATACCGCTCGGCGTCGCAATCGAAGTTTTTGATAAGCTCTTAATTATCGGTTAATTTTGATAAGACTTTTCATTTCTCAATGAAATACCAAAGTGTAGTTAGTTTCCTTAAAATATATTACAGTAAAGTTGGATAATTGGAACTCACACAAACATGTTTACATTTGAATTATATTCTCTGGGAACCAAACAAATTAAAAATAGGTTATGGATATTTTGTTCGGTATAAAAAGATACTATTCGAACGATTTTAATTTACTCATGGAATAAAAAAATTTCACAAACTACATACATACATAATAGATCTTATCCCACTCATAAAATAAAGCTGAAAGTTTGTGAGTTTATTAGATGTTTATGTTTCAATCACGCCTAAACTAGTGAACCGATTTGGATGAAACTTGGAATAGGCGTAGATCCTTGGAATAGCATAAAGGCTATTCAAAATGTTGGTACCACGCGGACGAAACCACGCGCAGAAGCTAGTGTTAAATAAAACCCACCCCATACGCCATGTTTTTATGATTCTAATGGTTATCACCTAGACTCTAGATAGAACATTATTCAAGTTAATATTTTTATTCGTAGGACTTCCTTAGTGGCTTTACTTTCAAGCCATGAAGTCATTTTATCCTTTTAAAAGAAACGAACCCTAGCCCTTTTAAATTCACTCATCACTTTACTACCTATACTTTTTGTTTGTAAATATACACAGAAAACACCCAGACCTGAGATAAATATTTGCAAACATTTATCCCGCGGCGGGGATCGAACCTGCGTCCCAAGCGGGCTTTCACCCACTACGCCACAGAGGTCGTCAAATCAATCTTACATAAATCCTATGTGTTTAACCAAATAATTAGATAAGTTCATTAAGTTACTGGTGACAGAGTTTTCAGGCAGGTTTAACTCCTCTGTCATGGCTTAGTGACTTTATAGCCGGGACTGATAATTTAATGTTCCCACCAAAGCACAGAAACACGTTTAAATAGCCACTAGCTCCATGACCGATAGAACAAACTATCTGAGTGAAACAATGAAATAAATAGGGCAGGTTAATACTATATTTATTCACTTTTATCGCCTCTTACTACTCTTGTGCACTTTCGAGGGTCCCTTTACGAAGCACCAGTCTACGGAGACAGACTGACCGAGGATATCAGCTCCATCTAACGCCTCTCTTGCGCTCTGGAAGTAAAACATAGTTATTAACAACTAATACAATAATTTGGATTTCAAAACTAAAAGAAAACCAACTCCAATTGGACTCTGGTTGAAAATTATAAGTGAGGAAGTTTTTTGAGTTTAACGGGAAAAGTAGGTATCATTGGAATAAAATTGTATGACCCCTTCAAACAAAATAAATAATTTCAAATCAGTCAATGAGTTTCAAGTAATCGGGGAACATACATACACAAACAGAATCTCAATTAATTAACCTCCTACTTTTTGAAGTCAGTTTACTGGTGCCTATCTCTGGCATATTGAATGCCAGAGATGGACACCAGTGGAAAAATTTGGGGGAGATCTTTGCCCAGCAGTGTGGGATGGAAATAGTAATTTTCACCTTACTAACTCAAAAAGGGCGCTTTTGCCGCGTAAAATCAGTAAGCAAAACTCTACTTTGCTCACACTATGAGGAAAAGTATTTTGAATTTAGAATGCTGCAAGCAAGCAATGAGAATCGAATATTACAGGCCGCAGCGTGCGCCCGGCTAGGCGGCGGCTGGCAAATTGCTCTGGTGTCAGGACTGTAGCCTGCCACTTGAGGGGCAAAAAAAAAAAAAAAATAGCGGGAATTGGTTTTCCTTTATATCTTGTATTTTTTCGCTAGTAAGGTGAAAAGTTGTATGTATCACACGAGAGCAAAATATTTTGATGCTTGTGCTTTTGAATCCCTCACTACCCTCAGGATTCTAACTTAGAATCACTCGCTACGCTCGTGATTCAATTATAGAATCCTTCGCTTGTTCGGGATTCAAACTCAGCACTCGCAGCAAAAACTAATTTTGCTCTCTTGTGGTACAATGTACTATTTCACCTTACTAACTCAAAAATCAGTAAGCAAAACTCTACTTTGCTCACATTATGTGGAAAAGTGATTTGAATTTAGAATGCTGCAAGCAAGCAATGAGAATCGAATATTACAGGCCGCAGCGCCGCGCCCTGATGCAGCGGCGGTGGCGGTGGGCTGGTTTTTGGACTTTAGCCTGCCCCTGTACTATTTTGTAGGACTGTGTTTATTGTTGCTTTTAGTTAAAAGGTGACTTTGAAAAGTATTCATTTTTTTTTTATGATGAATGTGTCGACTCTTGACCTCGAAACTTACATAGGCAAGAATGAGGTCTACGATGGAGCGAGCCTACCCAGAAGGTGCCTATTAACTCTCTTCTTAAAAACAACAGGGCCGTAGCTCAGCGGAAATACAGATGCGGGAAGCTGATTCCAAATTGCAGTGCGCATAATAAAAGAACTTTGAAAGCGCTTAGTTCTAATAAGTGGAATATCAACCAGGTGTGGATGATAGTGAGCTGTGCGTCAGAAGTCCCTGTAAAAGAACGGTGAAAATTCAACTCACCGCTGCCTGCTTATAAGTCTCATATTCCACCAGCGCGTATCCCTTCAGATAGCCTGTGCGCCGATCTAAGTTCAGATGGATGTTTTTGATCTCGCCAAACTCTGAGAATTGGTTCTGTAAAACAAATATTTTTTTAGTAGCATGTAAAATTATAATTGTAAAAGTTTGTGTATGTATGGAGGTATGGATGTTTTTCTTTAATCAGTAGTGTGCTAAAACTACTGTTTTGAAGTGTGATTCAGATATTTGGCACAGTCCATCGAGCACATACTCAACAGAGGAAATATAATTTATTTTGTTTGACAAAAATTCCGCCAAATTACTGCAGCGACACTGCACTCCTAAGCTAATTTCTGAATAAATAAATGAATTAAAAGCTGGGCCACTGTTCTGTGATGTATACCTGTATGTCTTCCTCCTGTGCCTCTTCATGTACATTGCTGACGAAGAGGATCCAGCCCTCGACTGAGCGCTGAGGACCAGGCGTGCTACCATCTCCCTCGGGGGCTAGACTGTCGTATCTGGAGATATAACGATAATCATAAGTAAGCTCTTATGAGTCAGTGGCCACCTCTGGTGACGGAGTTTTTAGGCCGCCTTAAGGCCTCCGTCATGGCTTAAAGACTTCAATAGCCGGGACCAACAATTTAACGTGCCCTCCGAAGCACGGAAGCGCTCAGATGAAAATGCCACTGGCGGTCACCCATCCACTTACAGACCGTTTTGAACGATGCTTATAATCATAAATACGATAATCATAAATATAAAGCTTCACCAGATTTAAACAGAAAACTATGAATATTAGAGTACCTGTTACATAGTACCCATAATTAAGCAATAAAACAATTTGATTTGATTTGAGTATCTGGGCAGTAAGCAAGGCAATCAATTGGCGACTCTCACTCACTGTATCAACATTTAGTTTGCACAAAAATTACGGGCTGCACGAAGATAGATAATTTATTCTTACCTTCCTCTGTTCCCGCGCTCGGAGCCACCGCCAGATTCCCCTCCAAAACCACGACCTTTGCGTTTACGCGCCTTTTCCTTTAGTCTTTCAATACCACCTACAAAACAATATTAATTAGTTTAGTGTAAATAGTATTGGTACTTGAAGAAAATATCTACTACCTCACATTTTAGGCATTCATTCGTACTCAACGAAATACTCGTAAACACTACACTTTCTAGTCGGTCATTGGCACCAATTACACGAAAAATATTAGCAACCTAACCTAAATATAATTTTCAGTGGGAAATGTTTTTATGTATCTAGAATTATCTTGTAAGCTAACATGTAAGTCATGCTTGATGAATTTAAGTTTTAGAAACGATAAATATGCCCAAAACTAAAGGAAAAGCAATGAATCACCAAAATCACAAAATTATTCATACGTACGTTCTCCGTCTTCGTCGACCTCAAATTCCTCAGAATTCTCGATATCCAGAACATCAGCCATGGTTTGTGCTAATGTGTCTTCGTTAATTCAAACGTAAGATCCGCGTTTTCAGAATGAAACAGCTTCAATTTTAGTATTTTTCAATATTTTTGAAAGCGTTGCGTCGTGTCTTCCCAAACAAACTTTAGCACCTAGTGAAGCGAAACAGACGAAACAGAACAGGAAACCTGTTTGTTTGCTTGATTGATTGATTCGCCCACCTTATGCAAGGAAGTTTCATACTTCAGACAATTTCAGACTAATTTACGTCGCATTATACAGCAATGATCTTTATAATAAACTAGCTGCGCTCCCGCGGTGTAACTCGCGGTCCCTCGGGATTTTTCCGGGATAAAAAGTAGCCTAGTCCAGCGCTGGGTAGGCACACTAGTGTGTATATACCTATCCAGCATAGACATAGACATTCATTTATTTATCCAGCACAATGCTGAGTTATGGCCATGTTTATCTGGACACTGCTGCGCACAACTAGTTATAAGTAAATCGTAAGTTAGGCATCATTTTTAGGTTTAATCGTGTGTGTAGTGTTTAAGTGTCTAGGTATATACAAATATTTTCTTTCTTTCTTCTTTCTTTCCTATGTCCTTCCCTGAGATACAACCTTTATCCATGCCAATTTTCAGCCTAATCTGTTCAGTGGTTTGGGTGTGAAAATGTAACAAACAGACAGACAGACAGACAGAGTTACTTTCACATTTATAATATTAGTATGGATAGTATGGATGTTTGTGCCGCAAACTTTTTTAGTCGTGAGGGAGGCGCTGTTGGCAGAAAAATAAAATCTAAAGCCGGGTCCACAGCACCGTGTCTTTTACTTATTGGTATTAAAAAAATATCGAAGTATTTTACTTAATTTTAGACACAGAATTTTTTTTACTGAGACTACATACTTACCATCTTTTATGTAAAATCTACAACTTATGGTTGTGGTATAAAATGTGAGTGCTATCTGTCTGTAGGAGATTTATCAAATTTTGAGTGGTATTATAGGAAATTATATCCAGCAGAGGAATGGATTTGCCAACAGGCCTAAAAAAATCGCTTCTTTATGGATTTGGTTGTGGATGATGATAGTTAGAAAACTTCGTAGAAGAATGACATTCACAGCTTGTTTGAAACGATGACTTGATCACTTACTGACATTTTATGAAACATCACAAAATTTTCTCGTTTCACTTTATTATACTTATTTCAGTTTAGTTTTTAGTTTGGGTTTAACTTAAAATTAAATTAAGATGAGTGTAACTAACTTTTGGGAGAACAATGTAAAAGAATATTCTAAAATAAGCCCGTTACCTTCATCAGAATGGACTCTAAGATCACCAATAGAATCACCAAGGTCCTCTTCTCCTCCAAGTGGAACAGGAGAAGCTCTAGTCCACAAGTATATAGATATTATTCATTCAAAACCGAACTTACAAGCAGAAGCTAAACAGTCAGAACCACTTGATCGACCCTTTGATTTTTTTGACGACGAGGAATTCGCATTTGGAATTAACCTGTTAAACAATAATGTAGCGTGTGTTGGTGAAAATATGACAAAACTCGTTCAAATGTGTAAGTTATCAAGCAATTAAAACATTTAATAACTTTACACTCGCTTTATAAAACTTTTTTCGAATCAAGCATAAAAACTTTTTAATACACAGCTCTATTTGACGTTGACGGCCAGTAAAGAAAAAATACTGTCATTGTCAAAATAATTCAAAACTGTCAAATCAGGAAAATTTAAAAAGTTCCAAAGCGTGGTATCGATATAATTTCTATCGTAGAATTTTCCTTAAAAATTACATTTTCCTTTGCTTTTCCGTGAGTTTATAACTGTGAAAACAATGCCCGAATTCCAATTAGCAGATTCTATCATTACTTCACTGAGCGGTAAGCGTACTTTACCTAATATCTTTAAAATACAAAGTGCAGTGTTCAAATTGTTACATAATTTCTATTTGGTGAATTTATTATGTTTTGTATGACATAATTGTGTAATTTTAGACCTATGCCGTCCTACACCATAAATTAGGACCAGGATTGCATCATTGTTACTTGAATTACGTTCTGTAGCTGTTCAACATGAATGGGGATTATCTTTTTGGTATTGATGTTTTGAAGTGTGATTTTGATTTTATCGTGTCTAACAATATTGCTATCATTATTGTGTTTACATAAAATAAGTTTAGAAATAACATAGACAAGCATAGTTTCCCATTTAAAAACATCCAGATCAAACTGGATGCATTTCTTTAGTAATTTTGTCCAAACGTGTATTTTTTCCCTCAATCAATAACAATCAATCTATATCAAATTAGAAAGTGATTTCATTACAGTTCCATCTTCAAATCCTAAACATATTTTCTTGTTATTACTTTCTACTTATAAAAGTTTTCTATAAAAATCTATAAGTTTATATGAAACTTGTACTATGTACTAATGATTCTTATTCTGATGTTTCAGCCCAAGAACCATGGCCGGACAATGTAAAACTGTTCCAGCCTTACGAGGTGGAGCAGATATTGCTCCCGGATAATGCTAGCTGTCTCGCTGTCCAGGCATTTTTGAAGGTATGTGATGTTTAAAAACATTGATGAAACCTATTTATTTATTTATTGATGATAGACGAGCAGCTGTTGCTGATATGTCTATATCACAGTGTTGAAACGAGGTAATGCCCCCAGCCTTTTGGGCACGTTACCTGTGGTCGGTGACTTGAACACTGTTTTTTCTCTTTAGTTTAATTAAATTACGTACGTATTTTTACGTTTATTATTTCGTGTAAATATTTTTGTGTTGAAATAGTCAGATTGTTCAAGACTGGTTAATCTTTTTGAGCACTGATTTAATAGTTCATAGCCAGTTGTATCCTGAAAGTCATTAACATTCTGCCTGATCAACAGCTCAAACATATCAGACAAAATCGGATAAGCCATCCTTATCAACTCTACAGAAACTGTACTGCCACTGCCTCGAATATTGCGTGCAGCGGAGCGGTCACCGCTTGACTGGAGTGCACACTCGTTGCCCGCCCCCGCGCCACTGTTTTCGAGGGCGCCGCGCGCCGGTCCATTTGATTTTACGCAAAAGATCCTACCGCTCCCGCGCCGCCGCCGCCCCGCTGCCTGCACGCAAGATTCGAGGCAGAGGCCTAAGAGATGATTTAACAGAAGATCTCATGCAACTAAACGCATGTGACTAAATCAATTTATAGTACCATGAAGAAAAACCAAGAGTGAACTCTGCCCTACACATTTGGTAATAATTGGAAAACTGCATATATTAGGAAAAAAAACCTCTGATCAAATCCTGATCAAATATTATTGCTGTAAATTATTTAATTATTTATCGATGATAGACGAGCAGCTGTTGCTGATATGTCTTTAACACAGTCTTTATGTCTATACATGTATATGATGTCATTTTTTCCTTCCAGATGTGCAACCTGCCATTCGAAGTAGAAATGCGTTGGAACGCAGAATTCATGTCTCCGTCCGGCCGTGTTCCCTTCATCAAGTGTGGAGCCTTTGTGGTCTCAGAGTTGGAGCCTATCGTCCAGTTCGCAGCTAACAAGGGTGTGACGCTGTGCAGCAAATTGAGTACAGAGGAGAAAGCGGAGATGAGAGCTTATATGAGCCTTATTACCAATGTGCTGGTGAATGCTGAGGTATGAATTCCTGGTACAAAACAGCCTTTTTAGGGTTCCGTACCAAAAGGGTAAAACGGGACCATATTACTAAGACTCCGTCTATGAGTACATAAGAGGAAGTGTGAAAGTGGCGTCAGTAAATGAAAAGATGAGGAGCAACAGGCTAGCATGGTATTGGCAAGGGAAGAAGGTCATGTAACTAGGAGAGTGCTTGGTATGAATGTTGATGGATTTACGAGTAGAGGTAGGCCAAAGAATGTCATGTCATCCTTCACACAATCCATCTTGGATTGTGTGAAGGATGACATGAGTAAGAAAGGAGTGTTGAGATGACGGCTGATAGAGGAGAATGGAAGAAGAACATATGTTGTGCCGACCCCACGTAATGTGGGTAAAGGGCAGGGAGATGATGATGATCATCAAGCTCCAATGGGGTGGCAATCTAACATTTAGGCTCGTCCAAGTAAGTTTAGATGCTCATAAATTACAAAGAACTTCGCCTGGCATCACACGCTTCACTTGACTACACTAAGGGGATCTTATTTTTATTGTTTAGTATTATTTGGCTGTTCGTGTCCCCACGTAATGTGGGAAAAGGGCAGGGAGATGATTACTAAGACTCCGTCTGTCTGTCACCAGGCTGTATCCGATGAACCGTGATAGTTCTTCTTCTTCTTTTAGTGCCTCTCCGACTAGCGAAGGTTGGCAGTCAATATGGCGTATTGTTCCCGGTCCTTAGCGTGATAGTTAGACAGTTGAAATTTTCACAGATAATGTATTTCTGTTGCCGCTATAACAACTAATACTAATTACGTTTTAAAAACTAAAAACAAAAACCCGACTTCAATTTTCTACTCTACACAGCGTGACTCAGGGAATCAATAAGCCAACCATAAAAATTTAAATAAGAATAGAAATCAAATCGACAGATAATGCTAAGCTCCACCGGCGTCTAAGGGCATTCATTACCAATACTGCATAAATTTTATATCAAGTTTCGCGGCACGTGAGTTCCTGGCATTAGTAAATCGTTTCTGGCATTTTAACAGACTCTGCCTACTATGAACCAATTTCCAAAATTCTTTTATTGTTTGATAGGGTATACTCCCGAGGTGGTCCAATATTATAATGCTGGACATTTCACACAGCATCATCTAGCCCCAAACTAAGCAAAGCTTGTACTATGGGAACCAGATAACTGATATACTACTTATATACTTTTTGTTTGTAAATACATACATATTATACATAGAAACACCCAGACCCGAGATAAATATTTGCAGATCATACAAACATTTATCCCGCCGCGGGGATCGAACCCGCAACCTTCTGCGTCCCAAGCGGGCTTTCACCCACTGCGCCACAGAGGTCGTCAAGATATAAGTATTATTCCTGAGGGATTGATAGTTTTTCTGTAAAACTCAAAAAACCTCCCTGAAAAACGCAGGGTCCTATAATAAGTCAAACATTGTAGTCGGTTTTATTTTTAGTTTTTAAAAATTTTATTATAATTCCTCTCTTCCAGCTATACATATCATGGATAGACAATGACACATACAATGCAGTGACCAAAGTCCGGAACTCCTCGGTTTACCCATGGCCGCTCGGCTGGCTGCAGACTCGAGCCAAAAGGAATGCTGTCGCTAAGAGACTTAAAGCATTGCATTGGCATGATAAGACTTTAGATCAGGTGTTATCTGATGTAAGTATTATCCCATTTTACCTAAGTATTAAGGGAACTGACAGATGTTTGAGAATATAAAGTATGTTTTTCATCATACTAAGTGGAAATATTTTGTTCACAGATAGTAATAAAAGTACATAGCAAATTTATTTATTTAGTATTTTGGGGGTAGGTGGTATTACCCCCAATTCATGGCAAAGAGGTAGTACTAACCTCACCAAGGTCGACACCATCTGGTCCACTTACCTTGGGGCCTCGAAAATTTAAAGAAGTCTAAAAAACTGTAACTTATCAAACACGGCCATATTTATAGAATGATGACTAAAAATTTACAAATCAAAAAGATGACTAAAGATTAATTTTTTTTGTGCTGAGCATGTTTTTCTTATCTTTACTTAATAACTAAGTGGACAGGTAGTTAAGTGAGTCTTCGTTATATTAAGACCAACATTTTGTCAACAGGTAGAGCAATGCTGTAACTCACTAAGCCAAAGGCTGGGTGAACGGGATTACTTCTTCGGTACCACGTAAGTCAGAATTGTAGATGATGATTGCCATTTTGCACAAGTTTAATATGGATTTTGTATTATACATACATATAACATCTGAATTCTTATAATTCATTAGCTAACCAAGCAATTGCAAGCTATCGCCAGTGCTACAGGACAATCAAACCTATAACCTACTTAGTAGGTTTGAAATTTCCTTGGTTTCACATAACCACTTTCACTTCACTTCTTGGTATATGGCTTCTGCGACTTGTTGTCACAATTCTGCCAGTGTCCGTGTCAAAATTTAATACTATTGGCCCGTGCTAAGAGAATTGAATTTTATGAGAGTGAAGCCAAGTTCCAGTTATTACTACTTTATCACAATGGCGCCTGTCATTAAATTGTCGGTCCCGGCTAGTCATTAAGCCATGACAGGTGTCTTTTTATTATTATTATAGCTTTACTAGCTGCGCCCCGCGGTTTCACCCGCGTAAGTCCCGTTCCCGCGGGAATATCGGGATAAAAAGTAGCCTATGTGTTAATCCAGGGTATCACCTATCTACATACCAAATTTCAACCAAATCGGTCCAGCCGTTTTTGCGTGAAAGAGTAACAAACATCCATACATCCATACATCCATACTTACAAACTTTCGCCTTTATAATATTTATATAGGATATATTATATAGGATTTTTCCACTTCACAATACATTCATACAGGGTGTAAAAAGACTGCTACCGAAAACTGAGGGGTTGTAATCAGACCATGATTCTAAACATATTTAGCGAAAAAAAACGCAAAAAAATTTTTTGACTTAGCTTGGTCATGCTATGTTATTTTCGGCTATTTACTACTATTACAACATAATAAGACCATTATTATTATTATGAGCCGCTACTGTCCCACTGCTGGGCAAAGGCCTCCCCACATTCTCTCCAGACGTCGCGATCTTGTGTAAGGCTCTCCCAATCGACCATAAATTTATCAAGGTCGTCCCGCCATCTTCTTCTCGGTCTGCCGCGTCGCCTTCTCGCTGGGTCAGGGTGCCACTCGGTGGCTACCCTCGCCCACAGCTCACCTGGCATGCGACAGACATGCCCAGCCCAATTCCACTTAAGCTTGGCGGCTTTCGTGGCTACGTCTGCGATTTGTGTTTGGGAGCGCAGTTCGGTGTTGCGGATCCTATCCATTAACTTAACACCCAAAATGCTGCGCTCCATCGCACGTTGGCAAACCTTGAGTTTGGACTTCTGATGCTGCGTCAATGACCAAGTTTGCGCACCATACGTGAGGACAGGGAGAATGCATGTATCCATTAGTTTTCGCTTAAGCGACAATGGCAAGTCAGGACTTTTCATAATATCTCCCTTGGCCCAATAGCTCCTCCAGGCATTCTCAACTCGCCGAGCGATTTCTTTGTCTTGCCTGGAATCAAAGGAGACTATTTGGATAATAAGACCATAACTTCCTAATAATTTCATTTATAAAAGAAAAAAACATTTAAAACTCAAAATCCAGCAATCTACGTAAAAAAACGCGCCCAAAACATTCGCAAACAGTACTCTTCAAACGCTGTTTTCTCCGGATTTAGTGCATATTTCGGAAAATCCTTTTGGATTTGGTTGTCTATTGGGATGTTGTACCTACCCCTTTCGGCTTCGATAGACGTCTTTTTACACCCTGTATATATAAAAATCACTTGATTTGCTTCTATTCTATGCTAGGCCCCCTTTGGGTTAAAGGCCTCCTCCATCACTTTCCACCTTTCCCTGTCTTTAGCTGTTTGCATCCAGCTCTTTCCTGCTGTGTTTATTATGTCATCAGCCCATCTTTTTCTCTTGTCTCTCTGTCGAAGACATAGAAAAAGCCAGGTGCTTAAGACGGCATAAAAACTCCGTCACCTGAGTTGGCCACTGACTCATATAAACTTACCTAACAATTCCAGTCCAACAGCGCTTGATGCGCTTGTGTTCGGCCATATCCGTGCCCTGCTATCGGCGAATGGCCCTAAAGCTGCCCTCATGATAAAACCCATCACAACATCGCTGCTGAAGCATGCTGTTAAAATGGTTCGCGCTACAGGGATGAGTTTGACGGTTCGTGCTTTTCGTTCCGGGTAGTTAGACACGTATTAATTGTGTAAAGTTCGGGTAGTCAAGAACGTGTGAAGGTGTCTGTTTCTAAACTTCACACACACAAATGAAAATTGAAGACCAATCAGGCTTCGTGAAATAAAACAATATTCTTTGAGGGTAGGTGTAATTCCCCCAATCTATGGCAAAGATGAAGATCTCACCTCACTAAGGTCGACGCCATTTGGTCCACTTACCTTAGCGCCTTTCAGCCGACAGTTAATGTCGGATAGTTCTTTAAAGGCTAATTGCCGGGAATAATGTTGCTTGCGCCATCCAGGATTCAAATCGCGGCGGTTGGTAGCGCGCCAGCGCCATCCAGCGGTGAAGCTCTGAAGCATCTGATAGATAGGTAAAATAAAGATACTCTTTCAGCCCCAAGAAGAATATCTAGTGGCTCAAGCGTTCCTAGTGACGCGTAGGCGACTCTCGCCTGAACGCAAGCCGTCAGAGCGCAGCACCCGCGCTCGACGCTCTCGCCTCTGCCTTAGGAGCAGCCGGGACAACCTTAACTATAGCCGGGACATGTTTGGTATTGGGTGTAGATGAGTTTTTCTTTGAGTAGTCGAGTTTTCTTGGTGTAGTTGAGTTATTTCTGGTTGTAGCCGCGTTATTCTCGCTTTTGTCGAGTTAGTCTTTGTGTAGTTGACTTATTCTCGGTGTAGTCGAGCTATCCTTACTGTAGTTTATTTGTGTAGGTATTAGCTCTGAATGTAGCCGAGTTATTATCGACATCGCAAAGTTATAGTGGAATTTTATAGACATTGATTCGAAACATAGTTGAATATTTAATAATAATAGATAGCCTCGTTGTTGAGTTGGGTTGTATTTGAAATGTAGCTAATTTAAATTATATTTGATTTTAGTAGAAGATAAAATAAGAGGTAGGTTTCAGCTTCAGCGTAAACGAGTTGATTTTTGTCTGTAGTCTATTTATTCTTTTTATTCAAGTTTATAAGTCTATCTATACCGAGTGTAGTCGAATTTTATTTAGTCAATTGATATTTTAAACAATTTATATCACGCAGGTTTCAAACCATTCGCTTCAAAGCAAATAGTTATAATGACGTCCAAAGAAGGCGGTCTCACGTGCACATACGACGCACCAAAACCATCCACAATCTCCATCAACTTATCCGAACAGAACTTCGCAATGGAGATCATTGAAGACATCCTCGATAAAGTAGATGAAATATCGTTCGACGGATTGAACGATAAAGTCGAATCCGACAAACCGGAACACGATTTCGAAATCGTGTATCCGAATGACGGTGATGCGAAATTCGGAAACGTTATCGTGAAGATCAACGAATTCTTAGATACGATTGAAGAGAACGATCAATCGGTCGATCAGTCGATTGATCAGTCGATTGATGATGAGGCGGGGGATATGTTCCATATTATACATGATGATGATGAGATGATGGATAGTGATGGATTGGTGAATGATAAGCTTTTAGCGACGAAGGATTATACTAGTGACAGTGGGAAGTGTCTTGGATCTGATATCACTGATTCTAGGTAAATAATTATTTTAATAGTCTTTATAAAAGACTAGCTGTCCGTCGCGGTGTTACCCGCGTTCCCTCGGGAAAACTTCACTTTCCCGGATAAAATGTAGCTTAAGTTCATCAGGAATAATGTAGGATTCTAATAGTGAATTTTTCAAATCGGTCCAGTAGTTTCGGAGCCTATTCAATTCAAACAAACAAACATTAAGAAATGAAAAGTCTTATCAAAATTTTGGATTCCGACGGGATTCGAACCCGCATCGATCAGACGATCCTCCTAAAGCCGGAGTGCCTTACCGCTCGGCCACGAAATCCTACTTGCCGGTGTCCAAATTTTCGATAAGCTCATATTTTTCGGTTAAGTTATGGTTAAGTGTGGATTAGCACTATAAAAATTACAAAAATTATACAAACAAACAAACAAATCTTTCCTCTTTATAATATTAGTATAGATTTGAACGTGGATTAAGTCCAGCAGTGGGCTATCATTTGAGCTGCCGATGATCTTATAAAAGTATAATAGAGAGAAAGTCCTGATTTAGTACATAACAACAGTGAGATGGTTCACTTTTTCTATTGACCATCATAGTTATTTTATACAGGCCCTTGATTCAGAGTTCAGCGGAACGCATTCGGGTCGGAATCGGTCGGCTGTTCAACCGACCGCAACCAATCACAGTGCAAGAAACGTCAGTTTTGGATCAATTCCTGCACTGTGATTGGTTGCGGTGGGTTAAACCTTCGCATTCGGGTCGGAACCCGAATGCGTTCCGAAGTCTGAATCAAGGACCAGGTCCTAATACTGATATTTACTGGGGTACACATTTTTGAGAATATCTTTTCTTTTGTAGCTAGACGGTTTTGGTTAAGACCAAAGTTTCTCTCTTTTAAATCTTGGACGACCTCTGTGGCGCAGTGGGTGAAAGCCCGCTAGGGACGCAGAAGGTTGCGGGTTCGATCCCCGCGGCGGGATAAATGTTTGTATGATCTGCAAATATTTATCTCGGGTCTGGGTGTTTCTATGTATAATATGTATGTATTTACAAACAAAAAGTATATAAGTAGTACATCAGTTATCTGGTTCCCATAGTACAAGCTTTGCTTAGTTTGGGGCTAGATGATGCTGTGTTAAATGTCCAGCATTATTTATTTATTTAAATAAACGTACAGTTTCCCTTAGGAAAAACTTACTCAGAGCCTAGAAAAATACAATATGTAATTTGGTCTTATAAAACAAGTTGATGTCAATCAACAAGAGTTTTTTTAATGTCTCATTGTTGCACAGCAATAACAAAAATATGAAGATGGCGGCTGAGAGCGTAACTGTGTCTAGCAGTGGAGACAGGATGTCTAGATCATCTGACAAGTCTGATCGTCTGCGCACGCCCTTATTTGCAGGTTTTTTTTTATTTCGTTTTAAGAAAAATGCAAAACAAAAGTAGAATTCAGACTAGTTAGCAATAAAGTCAAAAAATCATGTTTTTAATAGTATTTTTTGCACTGAAGCCCTCGTCGTGCTTGCTTAGTCGTTCTTGATCGTCGAAGTTAAGCAACGTTCTAAACGGTCTGTAAGATAGGTGCCAGTGGCATTTTCATCTGAGCGCTTCCGTGCTTCGGAAGACACGTTAAATTGTCGATCCCGGCTATTTAAGTCGTTAAACCATGACAGGGCTTAAGGCGGTCTAAAAACTCCGTCACCAGAGTTGGCCACTGACTCATACGAACTTTATTAGAACTTTTAAGTGTCTTATTTTTTGCGACTAAAAAGATACAACTGGTTGTGACAGATGTACGGACAGACAGACTCCATAATTACGTATTAATTTAACGGGTTTCATCGCGTACCTTATTTTATTGTTTCCCGACGCTTCGCCTGTGTTGCAACAGGCGTGGTCGTTAAATTAATACGTAATTTTTTATTTATTTAAGTACTTGAATAACTACATATTTATCATAATATTGTGCCTGAAAACCTTAATAGGTTTAATTATGAATAGTGATCGCTAAAGTTTAAGAGAGACAGACTCCAGTCCAGTTAGGGAATACGTACTTAGAAATTCACTCTAGAAACTCAGTATTTTCATAGAAGCAAGATACTACAAGCAGTCAAGTCTACAGCATTAGCTATTGCCATTTTCAGGGTCAAAGTCTACGCTAAAAATGCCGAGTGACGAAGAAATAAGCGTCGAGTCCTTACTCAAGTATCTTCGGGAACGTAATGCGGCTTACGGCAATTATGTTGAAGTGGCTGATATTGATTAAATTAATAGTTCCTATGCCATAACATTTTAAATTATATACGGGACTTATTCGTGATTTGCAACCAGCGCTGCAATACATGTTCAAATCAAGTTTATTCAGGAACAGTAACAGTGGGTTAGGTATACAGTGGAAACGATGATACCTGCTGTAGTTTTTTTCTAATAATAACGGCCATCACACGTTAAATCTATCGCACAGGATTGAGCGTCCAGGATTGCTTACGGGAAAGCCTGTACACGCAATCGCGCGCGATTATATTTTGAAGCCTGAAGCTTTGCGTTCTATCGCGCGCGATTACTCGTTAGTTCTTGTCGAAACGCAACCGTGCGGGAAAGCCTGTACGCGCAATCGCGCGCGATAATTTTCTTGCAACTTGAAGCTACGCGTTCTTTCGCGCACGATCACTCGCGAAAGATTGTGCGTGAAGGCGTCTATTGGTTGCCGTCGGTTGAGCAGCGGAACGGTTCAATCTCGGATGCGTTCCGTTGGAGAATGAATCGCTATGCTGTGGCCTTTATTATCTATGATTATTGATCACGTATGATGCTAACTGCAGAATGTGGGCATGTACTAAATACTGTAAGATATATGCTGTGTGTAATGTCCAGCGATATATATTATTTACGTATTTATATGCATTTGACTCTGAAGTTATCTATAAATCTTGACTCTCGCCGAAATAATCTGTTCTCGGGAGATTCATGGTTTGAATTTATTTGTCACGATTATGTCCCGTATATAATTAAAAATGATTGAAGTCAACGTAAACAAGTAATAGTTTAATTCAGATATATTATTATCTAACTATGTATATGTATAGTTTGTTGAATATAGAAACTTTTAGTTTAATTAATAACTTGCAATAATTGCTATGTATAAAATTTCTAGCAAATGTCCGCCTAAAAATAAAACTGTCAGTTGAACTTTTGTCTTTAATCTTTTGCAAAATGGCTTTCATCATGTGAGTTTCCTTCTTTATATAGTAAATAGTTTATGTCCCACTACAACATAAGTTAATGATCTGTTTCATAAAAAAATATAGCAGATATTACCTATATTTACAGTAAAAATTAAGTAACAGTGCCACAAACTTATCTGAACCGGGAGAAAGGCGCTGTTATCGCGTTTGATATTGGCAGAAATAGTAGATTGTTAGCCTAGGGTTGAAAAGAATCAATTCCCGAGGAAGTTAGACTAAAGTTAGGCTAGACGAAGTTAGGCTATAGTCCGAGTAGGAATTGATTCTTTTACCCGTGGCAAACACTACTTTTCATTTAGAATATGAGGAAATTTTTAATATTCAATTCAAATCTTAGCACATAAGTCCGTCACAGATACATACAAAACAGATTTTAGTATCCCGCCAATTTGTGTTGACTTTTTAAATTAACTTTTAAATTTTAAATATGGAACTCGCCGCTCGCCGCGTAATTGTCGCGGCACTCGCGGCTTATTCCGCTCAAAGAAGTTTGCGCTAAATTCACACTGGCTGTTTAGAAAGTCATGCGTGACATTTTTTTAATTAGTTTTTTTTTTACATAAAACTCTTCACAGCTGACAGCAGTTCTATTTTTAAAGTTCATTCCACCCTAGGGTCGGGATGAATTTGTATGAGTTTTTCCCTCCCTATGAAAGGAAAGCAGCATCTTCCACCCAATAATCAAATCAAAACAACAGTACAGTATGAGAAATGAAAAATTATTTTCAGGAACATTAGTTAGTTCCTCTTTTGGACACCAGTCCAGATAAGTTTGTGGCAAAATTGACAGATTTGATCAATGATTAGTTAATTTTGAAGATGATTTGCGTAGAGAAACCGCCAATCATTTATGAAACAAATGATTCCTTATCCTGTTTAGTAGCTCAGTTGCCAGTGGTGTCAACGGCCGCGAGTTCAAATCTCATCAGAAACTTATTTTTTTTTACTAGTTTTGTGTTAATATATTTTTCCCTTACAGGCCTACAGAGCTAGACGCGTTGGTATTCGGCCATGTTTTCACAATCATCACCACACGTCTACCTTGCAGACGGCTCGCAGAAACAGTCCGTCGTTTCGACACTCTAGTTTCACTCGCCAAGCGGGTCGATGAGCAGTACTTTAAGAGGGCATAGCATCAGATTTTCAAGGACATCTCTACGGCGTTCAATTCTTAGTGAAGCTGGTTATAATAGTGTTCTTGAATTTTCAGAAGAGACTCTTTGTAGTGTAGTGTGTGATCTAAGAACAGATTTAGTGTGTCTTACATCGAGTTGATATTACACTTTGTAACTCAATCTGAGCAACTCTTTGTAGTGTAGTGAGCGTAAAACTGTTTTAGTGTGTCTTACACTGATATTACACTTTGTAACTCAATCTGAGCAACTCTGTAGTGTAGTGTATGATCTAAGAACAGATTTAGTGTGTCTTACACTGAGTTGTTATTACACTTTGTAACTCAATCTGAGCAACTCTTTGTAGTGGAGTGAGCGTAAAACTGTTTAAGTGTGTCTTACACTGATATTACACTTTGTAACTCAATCTGAGCAACTCTGTAGTGTAGTGTATGATCTAAGAACAGATTTAGTGTGTCTTACACTGAGTTGTTATTACACTTTGTAACTCAATCTGAGCAACTCTTTGTAGTGTAGTGAACCTAGAACTGTTTAGTGTGTCTTACACTGAGTATTACACTTTGTAACTCAATCTGTGCCCGCTTATAATGATTTGTCTCTACGTAGAGTAGGTAGAGTAAAATGCTTGGAAAAAATCCTTGGTGAAATGCCATTTGAGTTGAGGCAAGAGCATGTGTTCTACAACCACACTCTACAGTGTAATTTGCTATATTCTTACGTAGAAAGGACAGGGCGCAATGGCGCTCATTGACAGTGGACTGCTATAGGCTGATGATGATTACGTAGAGATGGGCTGGTCTATTATAATTAAGTTGCTATCTAGTATGTACGTACTACTCAAAGTTGTCACACGGAATATTCTATTCTATTTCAACTGTAGCTATAATAAGTACATGCGTACCTAAATCATGAAATATGTTATTTTGAACTTAGTTTTCTTTATTAATCTACTTAAGGTGCATTTACACGATGCTATTTTTCGTTCGGTTTGCTAGTTTTAGTATTTGCTAAGCCCCGCCCATTGAAAGTGCCGACGAGCGTCGCGCTAACTATAAAAAATCGCATACGTTTACACGTGAATAAATTCCGTGCGATACGATATCGTATGGGTTGAAGTCGCATCGTGTAAATGCACTTTCACTCATATTTTGTACATACTACATTAAATATCTAGGTAGAAATATTTTGTATTGATATTTTTTTTTCATTTATAAAGATCACAAAACAGATAACAATCGTTTAAAGTTCATATCATACAATAAGGTTCATACATTGAGTTATAATGTACTAACGTACATTTTATCTCAATGCAATAAGGTAGCAATTTGATCAGTTCTAGATTCGTAATCAAAATCAATGTTGCAAGCAAATAGAGTTATAGTCCTTTTCACGTAGGAACGGTTCCGTGATAAGGCGCTTTTATGTTAATATCTGAAATTATTAAAAAGGAAATAGACGAAATCCTTTTTTATTGAAGTTGTATCGTATAGTATTATCACTAGATTTCATTTATTTCAAAATTTTTCATTGTTGTACAGCGTAAAACGTAAAAGTTATATGTGTCAGGGATACGTTCCTACTTGAAAAATACTATTAGTGTGGTGTATTAAAATAAAAATATCTGAATAGAGATTTTCATTAATGTTATAAATAAATCTTATAATTAAATACAAGTAGTATTATGTAAACTGCAAAAATGTAAATAAAACAAAAAATTTAGAAGGATTAGGCCCACCTAATCCAGATCTAACCTTAAAAGTCAGTACATATCCCAATATGTACTGACTTTTAAGGTTAGATCTGTTCTAAGCGCGTTTGAAAATGAAAATTTGTTTATAAACAGTAAAAATATAAGTATAAAGTTACTTAAAGTAAGTAGGTTTGCTTAAGTACTAACCTAATTTTAAGGCAACCTATGTATAACATTGTTGTTTTGTTAAATGTATATTTTTTCGAGTACCTCTTTTGTTAGTTTGTTTCTAAATTTAGCTTGGTCAGAGCGTTGTCACGGATTGTGGGTTCAAACCCCGAATGGGTGAACTTTTTGTTACTTAGACAAGAAAATTGTTTAAACACTGCTAAGTTACTATTTACTACTGTTTAGTATTTACCAGCATTTTAATAAGATAAGGAAATAAATTAGTTATTATAAATTGGTGTTTTCTTTTATACCTATACTCTACTAAGTTAATCTCCTGTATTAATTTATGTTAGACGACCTCTGTAGCGCAGTGGGCGTCCGCTTGCAACGCACAAGGTTGCGGGTTCGATCCCCGCCGCGGGACAAATGTGTATCTTTTTTTTTTATTAAATAGGTCAGCATTTGACCTCACTCTGCCTGATGTTAAGCAGTAGTGAGGTCTAAGATGGAGCATGCTTACCTAGAAGGAACCTATTTACTCTTGATTTTAAGACCCCTATATTGTACTTTTCTTGAAATACAGAGCCCAGCAATGAGTTCCACACTTTGAAGTTCTACAAGTACGTCTTGGGTCTGGGTGTTTTCTATCTACTATATAAAAATAAGTCGGGTTTTCCTTCCTGACGCTATAACTCCAGAACGCACGAACCGATTTCCACGGTTTTGCATTCGTTGGAAAGGTCTCGGGCTCCGTGAGATTTATAAGCCATCTGGTGGCGAAACGGAGTTCGCGGGGTTTGCTAGTGTGTAATAAGTTTATAAATAAATAGTTTTTATGTAGTATAACAGCAGTCATGCATGTCGTAGGTACCCATAACACAAGCTCTGCTTACTTTGAGGCTAGATGATGCTGTGTGAAAAGTTCAACATTTTAATTCGGCTTACGCAAAAGTATTTCCAAATCTATATTTGTTATTGATCATTGCAATCTCGCATCCCTGGATTAACATTGCTACTCTACTGGGGATATTAATCGGTTTAAGGTAAGTCTTAAAATGCAATAAAAAAATTAAATATTTCCAAATATTTATTACTAAAAAACCACACAAAAATCACTTCATATGAATCATGTGCGCCAAAGACCAGTCATGTTTTATTTCGGCAACGTCTTCAACGACCACGCCCTCTGCCGTCACCACGCCGAGTTGGTATCGTTGGAAGGCGCGAGCGTCGCGGTAGTATAACACTTCCATGCATTTGCGGACTAGGGCCCTGAGAGGAAAAAAAATATTATAGCTATGATATTTTTTTCTGCCTACCCCTTTGGGAGAGGCGTGACTTTATGTATGTATGTATTTTATACTAGCTACTGCGCGCGGCTTCACCCGCGTGATACCAACAATTTGAATAGCTATTTCAGTCTGTAGCACAGTGGGCGAAGGCCCGCCTGCGACGCAAAAGGTTGCGGGTTCGATCCCCGCGGCGAGACCAATGTTTGTATGATCTACAGTATTTGTCTCGTGTCTGGGGTGTAATATGTATGTATTTACAAACAAAAAGTATCAGTCATGTAGTACCCATATCACAAGCTCTGCTTACTTTGGGGCGTCGTTTGTGTGAAAAGTCCAGCATTATTTATTTTAATTGAAAGGAGCTTCACATACTTAGCTTTAGCTTCGTTCAGCACAGCTCCGTTCTCGGAAGCAGTCCTCAGTAATGGCGTGGCCATGTAAGCTCCGAGGCCAGTTGCAATCACAGGGTCTTCATATGCGGTTCCCAGCTTGTCTACTGAGCCAAGGAATGGTTCACCATCCTGAATACAGAAAATAGAAGATTTAAGAGTGAAAGTTAAAAATTTAAAGAACTGGAATTCAAAAAAATCTAAGAGAATGTCTATCGTGCATTGGGGATACAAAATATGATTAGTAGCTCTCTGAACATGCATTCAATGATTTTTTTTATCATCTTCATAATTGCATTGGAATTAAATAGGCTGCAATTAGTAAAAGTGCCCAACACGCCTTAAGGTGAAGTGCGCTCTGGCTTACGCCGCGCTCACCACCCTCCTAGCCCGTCTGATGGTGTGCTGGCCAGCCCGCGCACAATTACACTGAACATTATTTATAAATGTAGTTTTTACTACAAAATAATACTCCTTGGCAATAAAATAAATCCGTAATCCTCTACCGTATTTATTAAGGAACACGTAGACGAAATTTCATTAAAAAATTTTAAAAAACCAGCAAATGAAACTGCTTTATGATGAAGATTTAGAGGTAACTTTGTGATTTTTTTCTATCGAGTCAAATTAAGTCAATCTTGTTTCTATTCATTGTCATCAAAAAATATAAAAAAAATCGGTGTTTTTATGCCTTAAAAATGACCTTAAGAAGTTTTCACTTCAAAAATTATTTTTAAATGGCAATTGTACACACCTGAATCCCAGCTACAATATAGTTGCTCCAGAGGGGATCCATCTTGCTGCGCTTGTTATACAGCACACGAGTTAGCCAGCAGTGCAGCGAGCGAGGCTTCAGCTGCAGCCCGTCTCCGAGGCATTGCTCATCAATGCTGACAACATAATAATATGAAATTCCTCTTTATACAGCTTGATTTATGAGACAGGCCGAATAGGGCAGGTACCTTAACAGTTTTACTTACAGGAAAACATTAGGAGACCTACCTTTTTGAGATATTTTGAACTGCATTTACAGATTAAGGAAAAAATTTAGTCAGCGAAAAAATAAATATGCCAATTGATTCAGTTTCATTAAGGGATCAAAAGACTATGAGACCATTCAAGGTAAGAGTACTAGAAAAGTCAGAAATCACTAAAAACTTTTCCTTTAAGTACATTTTGTATGGAAAATCAATAGGCCTAGTACAAAATTAATGTACTTGAAATATTTTTTGTTCCCAAACTATTAATCTACTAGCTTCTGCGCGCAGCTTCGCCCGAGTGGTACTCAACATTTTGAATAGCCTATAAGCTGTGCCAAATCACTATCTCCAAATCCAAATCGGTTCACTGGTTTAGGCGTGATTGAAACACAAACATCCAAATATCCAAACATCTAAACCAACTCACAAACTTGGGATTTTGAAGCCAAGAGTTAGAGTTTTAAGCACAGGCTTTCCTGGACCGCTGCTAACACTGCAGAGCACAGCTAGTGGCTCCATACACTAACAACTTGAGCTAGGAGCTCAATAAGTGAAAAAAAGGTATACTTAAATCTAAACTTTTTTTTTTGCTGTGAGCGACACCTAATGACCTAGCTAGGAACCCTGTTAGTTTTTAAGCTTTGTGTTTTTTGTCAGTCTGTGTGTTCAAAATTCAAATATATGTGAGTGTTTGCTCGAAATAAAAGTTTTTTTAATTATTTATAAATACTCACATCTTCTGATCAATAATATCCTTCAAGTACTGATAATCAGCATAGTCACCACCAGAGCCAAGCAAGATCAGATCATTAACTTTAGTCACTCGAGGACAATCTCTAAAGCGGGCCAGGGATCCATATGAGCCGAGGGTGTCTCCAGCGATCACACAGCCCTTGTCGAACTTCAGTCCGATAACTGTGGTTGTGGTCGTGATGGGTGAAGCTGAGCTGTGGACAGGGTTGTATGTATAGGTAAAGAAAAAAATAATAAGGCTTGAATCAACACAATTCTTTTTCCATGTAAATAAAGGTAAAGTCCAGCGTAATACTAAGCGACTGTCATTGAAAAGGGTTTAAAACGGTGCACTAGTAAGGATGAGCCTGGGTTTACACAAATTATTGGGTAAGTACTTTTGCAAGTAGGACTGACTCGACACATTTTTTCCATGTAAATAGAGTTCCGGTTAAGCGCAATACTAAGCGACTGCCGTTGAAAAGGAGTTGGAACGGTAAAGTTAGGATAAAGTACTTCCCCCCCGTGGATTCCGATCTTGTCGCGATGGGGGGGCTCATTAGCCGTGGTTTGAACGCCCACGGTGAAGCTAACAGGAATCCCAAGCGGGGACGCTCCGAGTGGGCTTGCGGTTGGGCCCACTCTGGATGCGTCTGAGGCGGGTGCGGAGGACGGAGTAATTTCTGTCCCCCGCAGTCAGGAGGGGTCGCGGGAGAAGAGGCGTGTCGGTGTTTCGTTGCCGTTCGCCCTATCTTCCGCGACCAAACGGTGGCGCACCGTTGTTGCGTTGGCGGTGGGGCCGCAGTGGAAGAGGAGTGTCGGTGTTACGTTGCCGCTCTCCCTGTCCTCTGCGGCCGTTTGGAGGCTTCTCCACGCGCAGCTCTTTAATTAGAGCGCGCAGTGGACGAAGGGAGCGGAGAGCTCTAGTGGTGAGTAGCGGACGCTAGGTGCGGGGGCACCTTCGTCCGCCTTGCACTGCTCACCACGACGCGGGGCCCGCCGTAAGGGCGGGGATCGCCGGAGGGGGATTGGATGTAGAGGCTCTGCCGGTTGCCCGGGCCCCCTCCATTCCAGGCGACGCCGGAAAGGCGCTGGGATGTTTAGTGGGTATACCGGGAGTCCCCGGGAGTCCCACATACCCCTCTCGCCCCCCGGCGGAGGGGATGCGTAACGCATTTTACCCAGCGACAAAAAAAAAAAAAAAAAAAAAAAAAAAAAAAGGATAAAGTACTTACTGTGAGGTATAATCTTGCAATGTGTGGTTACTGGGCCCGAAGTTTGAAGGGTTTGCAGGGAAGTTGTAGAAGGCTCCTGGAGCTGGTCCGTTGTGCCAGAGCGGCGCAGGGCTCATTGTATCACCCATATATGCCATAATTTTTGTTTTTCTTTCTCTAAAATTCTAATGGTTGAACAAATAAATCCGAACAAGAAGAATGACAAGCGGCAACGAATTTGACAGATAATGACAAACAAAATTTGAGTTTTGTTCCGTTCTACGGGGACTGAAAATTAAGGAATATTTTGAACAAGTAATTTGTTAAGCAATTAAAATTAATGTTTAGAGAAGGATATACCCAAAGACTACCTAGCATATGATTTTTATATATACGATATTATTATTATTTGGTATTATTGAGAATATTTAATTTAATTTCAGTGATACATCCTGTGATCACCGAAAGCGAAGTCGGATTTGCTTTACAGCATATGAAACGCGGAAAGGCGTCAGGTGAAGATGGAGTGTATGTAGAAATGTTACAAGCGGGAGGCCTTCCTATACTCAAACCACTTGTAACACTCTACAACAAAGTACTTACAGGTGGGATTTCACCAAAAGCATGGAAGAATGCTATCGTGACGATTTTGCATAAAAAAGGAGATAAATCTCGTCTATCGAACTATCGTCCAATCAGCCTACTATCTCAAGTTTATAAATTATTCGCCAAAATTATAGGTAACCGACTGACTCGCCAGCTAGACGAATACCAACCAGTCGAACAAGCGGGCTTCCGGAGTAAGTTCTCAACAATAGACCACATCCATACAATAAAACAGATTAAGGAGAAAAGCAGAGAATATAACCGACCTCTGTTCTTCGCTTTTGTCGATTACGAGAAGGCTTTTGACAGCGTGGAGCACTGGGCTGTATTTAAGTCTCTCTTTCGCTCTAACATCGACAAAAGGTATGTGGCTATACTCCAGGAGTTATACTCGGCCGCCACACTGCAGGTGCGCATACACACTTTAACAGACCTCGTGCCCATCAAACGAGGAGTGAGGCAAGGTGACACTATCTCGCCCAAACTCTTTACCAACTTGCTCGAAGACGTAACTAAGCTACTTGAGTGGAGCGAGAAGGGTGTCAACATAAACGGCAAACGAATGTCACACCTGCGGTTTGCTGACGATCTCATCCTGTTGGCTCAGAATGCAACTGACCTTCAAGTTATGCTTGAAGAACTACACAATGCATCTCTGGGAGTTGGACTGCGGATGAACATGTCCAAGACCAAGATAATGACGAATATCTCGGGACAAGTACCTAATATAATCGTAGGTAGTCAGACATTAGATCTAGTAAGAGAGTACGTCTATCTTGGACATTGTTTGTCCTTCGATCCAGGCTCCCAGATGAAGGAAATCACAAGAAGAGTACAACTAGGGTGGGCTGCCTTTGGAAATCTCGAAACCGTTTTTAAGTCTGATATCCCGCAATGCCTTAAGACCAAGGTTTACAACCAATGTGTCCTGCCTATCCTTACTTACGGTGCCGAAACGTGGCCACTTACAAAAGAGCACGTGCATAAAATTAAAGTTGCTCAAAGGAACATGGAGCGTGCCATGCTAGGCATTTCACTGGTTGACCGAGTGCCCAACGTCGAAATACGACGAAAAACCAAGGTCGTAGATGTAGGTAGGAGGATTAACCAGTTAAAGTGGAGATGGGCAGGACACTTGGCAAGGCGGGAAGACGGTAGATGGACAAAGGCGGTTACCGAGTGGTGGCCACGCGAGGGTCACAGAACACCAGGCAGACCACCAGCCAGATGGTGTGATGATATTGTCGCGGTAGCGGGAAGGAAATGGATTCGACTGGCTCAGGATCGGAAAGAGTGGCGTGAAAATGAGGAGGCCTATACTCAGCAGTGGGTAGATGTAGGCTGATTAGATAGATAGATAGATACATTATTTTTTTTAAATTGGAACGTAACGAATTTATCGTTCAGTATTTTGTCAGATGTATTCACACACACAAATTCCTTGGATGTCGTCCTGCGAGAAAAAAATAGTTTTGATATTTTATTTTTTAAAACACTTATTTTGTACAACTAAATTATCATTCAGTAGATTTAATTACATAGGAACTTGAGGACCAATTAAATTTTTCACCGTCTGCAGCAAACTTCAGGTAATATGTTCTGTAAGTCACGAATGTCACTGTCAAAAATTTCTGAACGAAATTATATTCGGAATGCGCGACTAATTTCACGTTCTTTTGAATTCCTCTCAAAATTTGACACTACAAAATGTCTAAAAGAGGTTCGTGAAAATAGAGAAAATCCGTTCTAATCTCGATATTTAGTACTGAAATCCATCAGTTAATATGCGCGCAGTCCTTTCTATGATGTGCCTTCCCTTAAACCGTTTATATTTTGTGACTTGCCGAAAACTTAGCGCGAATAGTGGTGTTGTGTTGAAGATGAGTAAATTGTGGTTTTTCTGTTTCAAGGACGTGGAGGATCCGCAGGAGCGAAGTTCCGCATCTCACTGGGTCTCCCAGTGGGAGCGGTTATCAACTGCGCCGACAACACAGGTAAAATAACATAAAAATCTGAATCAAAACATAACCTCTAAAAACACGTTCGACTGAATACCGATGATGATTTTTACTGGAACACTAAAAGTGTATTGATATACGATGATATCTTCCTTGGCTGTGTCTGATATTGTTCTGTTCGATCATTCCATTCATGTTTTTGGTCAAAACAAACATATTTCCACCTAATAACAATATCTTTACAGGAGCTAAGAACTTGTACGTGATTGCTGTGCAAGGTATCAAGGGTCGCCTGAACAGACTACCGGCCGCTGGTTCCGGAGACATGATCGTAGCAACAGTCAAGAAGGGCAAACCTGAACTCAGGAAAAAGGTGAATTCACTTTTATATTCTATTATAGATGTTTACTATTGAGTCTCAATGATTCCCAAATGACTGCTCTATAGTCGATTGCTGATGGAGCTAGTTGGATTGTGTTTGTGTTGCGATGATGATGTCCAAAGGTTTCGCTTATTTTTACATCTGAAGTGTAAACAATGTTGATACGCCTTGGCTGACTGAGCAACTACAAACAATCTCAATTCAATTCAAAGCCTTTATTTACACCAGTCCTACTCAGCGTATTCTGTGGACACAAAGGCCTCCTCCAACCGCTTCCACTCCGATCTGCTCCTTGCAAAGAATCTACCAGATGACAAAAAAATTTTTTTTTAGAAAACTAGCTGTCCTTCACGGTGTTACCTGCATTCCCTCAGGAAAACTTCACTTTCCCGAGATAAAATGTAGCCTATGTTCATCAGGGATAATGCAGGATTCTAATAGTGAAAGAATTTTTCAAATCGGTCCAGTAGTTTCGGAGGCTATTTAAACAAATCTTTCCTCTTTATAATGTAGGAGAAAAGTTGGAATTACTGAAATGATTGAACATTCTTATCAATGAGATTAGGGTGCGATGGGTTCAGTGTTAGCAACCTGGTGCGAGCTGATTATTGTTCAAAGGCTGTAGAATTATCTAACATTAACGAATTTGACTATAATTATCATACATAGCAAGAAAATGTCTCAAAATTCAGCAAAATTCTCTTTGCGTCATGATATAAATTATCATACATGTACAACCATTATCATGTGGTTTTTTCTAACACTGGATGGGTTGCTTATAGCTGTAAGTTACGTTGTGGAATATGTTACAGCAAAAACAACCAAAATAATTTGATGCCAGTTTTATGTGGTGAATAAATGTCTGTCTATAGAAATTGTTTATGATAATTGTAAATGAATGTATGAGTGTTCAATTTTATAAAATCTTTTTGACTAATTCATTTCTCAGTGAAACCTAAGTGTGGTTTTTTACACTTAAAAAAAAACTTATAGGATCTTTTTTACTAATTTTATGTCCCAAGTCTATTTTCATATTACAAAAATCTATAATAATGTTACTGGATTTAGCTTCTCCTGTATTGGCCGAGAAGGTAGTGCAACTTCCAATTGGAAGGTTGCAGTGTACCTTGAGCTGAGCATCCTATTTCTAAGTAAAATGACATAACCAACCATGTACAATTTCACCACTAATCTTTTGTCCTTTAACACGGCTCAATGCAGAATAAACCTTATGAACTATGTTACAAGATATAGAAACGCTGGATAGCTCGCGAGACCGCTTGAGCTGGCGCGAGGCTTTGCCACAACTCTTTCATTCTATATCTTGTTACATTGTTCATAAGGTTTATAATGTCTTGTTAAATCGCGTTGCTGCCAATTCAGTCTGGATTGAGCCGAAGACAAAAAAAGAAAAATTATTTTATGATGTGGTGTCAATGAAATAAGAAATTATATCTATACTAATAATATAAAGAGGAAAGATTTGTTTGTTTCATTTTCCGAAACTACTGGACCGATTTGAAAAATTCATTCACCATTAGAATCCTACATTATCCCTGATGAACATAGGCTATATTTTACCCCGGGAAAGTGAAGTTTTCCCGAGGGACCGCGGGTAACAACACCGCGACGGACAGCTAGTGGTATATAAAGTATATAGAAATTCATGTGATTATGATTGTACTGTGAGCCTACTTTGTTTTTGGGTATGAGTTGTAAGTGTAAACATTACTAAACCAACTTCAAATTTTTCCAGGTAATGCCTGCAGTGGTGATTCGGCAGCGGAAACCATTCCGTAGGCGGGACGGGGTGTTCATATACTTTGAGGACAATGCGGGCGTCATCGTCAATAACAAGGGCGAGATGAAAGGTTCAGCCATCACCGGACCTGTTGCTAAAGAGTGCGCTGATCTGTGGCCCCGTATCGCATCCAATGCGAGTTCTATAGCTTGAATATACTTTTAAGATTATTTATTGTTTTATTTCTGTATTTAATACTGCTCAAGCATAACAGGAAAAACTGAAAAAACAGGTTCACGACTGTATCCCCAAGGTGCGGTAGACATTCTCTCAGATCTTTTATGTATTCCAGATCCTTTATAGAAGTCTAAGGGGGTGATAGGTTGCAAGCCCATCGCCGCTTATAAGAATACTAGGAATAATATAAAAATACTAATGTTGTGTTTATAATTTTACGAAACGCAAATCCATTGATGCACGGCCGGGATTCGAACCCACGACCTTCGGATTGAAAGTCGAGGTACAACCCCATTCGGTCAACACGGCTCTGGAAAAACTGAAAAGCCAATAAAATCAAGAAGCACTGGCCTTTTCCATAATGATTTAACCCTGGCGTCAGTCAGATTATACACTACAGGTTGAATTTAACATTTACGTTCAACTAGCATAGCAGCACACAAAACTTATTATGAGACAAATTCAAAGGAAAGATGTCATGAATCTACTGCAGTATGAATAAATCAATGAACAGTTATGGCCTCCCACATACATTCTGAATATCTTGTTGAAATCAGAATCTTAAATTCAGATAAGGAAGTTATTCAGATGATGAATTTGTCAGTATGTGTGGCATAAGGCGTTAGTAGAATTCCGGGCTTCTAAGAATAATCTGAATTTAAGATTCTGATTTCAGCAAGACTTCAGAATGTATGTGGCCGGCCTAAAACTGGATTAATTAAACCCTCGAAGAATTTGCAGATTGTTGGAAAACATAGCAGATAAAAAAATAACGATATCCAATCATTGAGGTAGAATCATAGTAGTCACATTACAACTCAATGTATCCAATCCATACTCACTTAAAGCTGCATCGTGGGCCAAGTACCAGCAATTCAAGAGAGCACATATTGCCCAATTGCGTCATGCACAACTGGAACCTGTTACCAGAGTCTGTGATAAGTGCCCCCTCAGTGAACTGTTTCAAGAATAGACTGGACAAATATTTAAAGCGCACTGACAAGGACTAAGATATACACGCATCAGCTCTGAGAGCTGCCTGTGTATTTTAAATAATAATAATAATAATACAAACTTATTTCCTCATTGTCCAATCCAGACTAATGCGATGAGCATAGAACTCGATGCTTGGTTGCATGGTTACAGGCAGAAAAAGATGTGGTCTTGAGGTTCTTAATTTCGACTAGTAGTTTAAGTTTGGACGCGAGAGGCGCAAGATAGAGGAGACTGGCATAAAAGAAGGGAGGCCAATACCCAGCAGTGGGTGATACCAGGCTGAAATGATGATGATGAGTTTATATTATCTGCAAAACGTCCCAATGTAGGTACGATTTGCGGATTTAACAACGTCAGTCGTAGACAACACCGTATAATACGGTCTACCTACCATGGATTTAGCATGGTACCTTTTTCTACCTACAGTATTGTGCCTCTCCTCTCTCTACCTACCTGTGCCTCTACCATAGCCCCATCGGCATCGTAGTCCAATTTTAATACGCTAGATGGCGCCACAGTGGCAAATCTTGCACAAACTCCTTATTTTTTCAATTTTTAACAGAAATAAGGATTAAAATTCATATTTTATTAGATACTTAAACTAAGATATTGGTTTTGTTTCTAAAAAAAGTAAAATATCATGAACAAATCATTCAAATACTGAAATATATAGAAAAGTTCTAGATCGCGCAAGCAATGTTTTTCATACGTTGTAGCGTGCATTGAGTACAAATTGCAATGCAAATGTACTTGCTTCGGCAGTACATATACTAAAATTGGAACGATACAGAGAAGATTAGCATGGCCCCTGCGCAAGGATGACACGCAAAATCGTGAAGCGTTCCACATTTTTTGGACTTATTCGTTTTGGTTTCAATGGTTTGGTCGTCAGCAACATCCTTCCAGTCCGTTAGAAATTGGCTCGTCCCGCCATCTCCGTCTCGGTCTGCCGCGTCGCCTTCTTCCTGGGCCGGTGGCTACCTTCGCCCACAGCTCACCTGGCATGCGACGGACTTTTGCCTAAGATCCGCCATTTTTTTTTTTCAAAAAACCTTTCCTATGAGACGAATCTAACTATACCTACCCTAAATTGTCGAAGTCCATCTAGTCGTTTGGATGATACGAGGGTAACTTTACTATACAAGTTAAGAACATACATAACCCTTCCTTTGACAATCGGGTAAAAATTCGAAAAATAAAAGCAATTTGTAGTTCTTATAATTTATTTATTAAAATTATCGCAACCTACTATAGAAATAATTATGGCTAATTCATAAATAATAAATGCATTCAATTTATATAAAATATTTACAATAAATCTAAAATAAATAGTGGACGGCTTCGTTGTAAATTAGTTATACTTAATTTATTGAAGAAATTAATACTTAAATCTAGAATTGTAAAATTATCTAAGAGGACTCCCTATAAATAATTAGTTGGGCAGTTAGTTATAAATTAAGAAAAACGAAGAGATCTTTTTTCATTTCCTTTTTCTTATATTTATCTAGATAGGTATAACTACCTACGTGTCAAGACACCTACCTAAAAAACTTTAATGTTTTTATTAAGTTTTCCAAAAATGAAACTAAAGATGTATTACATAATCGTAAATTACTGTGTGTATTGTCCATCATTCATCATCCATTTGCATGATAAATGTCATTTTGTTCGACAAAAATTCCGCCAAATGACTGCGGCGACACTGCACTCCGATTGGCCGACTCAATGAGCTCTCTCGCTCACTCTCGAACATTCGAGCGAGCGAGACTTAGTATTTATTAGAGACAAATTATTGATGTGTTTCGGAATTTAATGGACTACATTGCCACTCTACTTGGGTCCTATCTCAACTGGATTCATATATTATACTTTGAATTCTTTTCTTTAACACAAATGAATTTTCTTTTCAAAATTCAAGTATCGAAACGTCTCTGAAAACTTCTAAAATTGCAATATCTGGTTGATCCAGTCTCTGAACTCGGATATCCGGGTGTACACCCCCGGCTGATTGGGCTCCGCACACCCGATGCCCCACGATATAACGCCTCCAAGCACGAATCTTCCGTCTCTTTCTCGCGGCAACACCATTGGCCCGCCGCTGTCACCTGCGAATAGAAAGAGCTGATTTCATTTCTGTTGTTTCTATTTTAATAAACAAATTGTGATAAAATCTTGTCATAATAATTATCTTACATTTAATCAGTATCAATTTGTTTAACAATGATTATCAGTTTTAACGAAGTTGTTAAAGATTTATTGCTAATGATTCCTAAAAACCAACATAAAACACCATTTAACAACATTTAGCCTTAACTTTTACTATTTATAAACATTTAGACGCACCTTTAACAACATTAAATAAATAATGCTGGACTTTTCACACAGCATCATCTAGCCCCAAAGTAAGCAGAGCTTGTGTTATGGATACTAAGATGACTGATATACTACTTATATACTTTTTTGTTTTTGTAAATACATACATATTATACATACACCCAGACCCGAGACAAATAATAGGACAAGGAGCTCTCACGCAGATTCTACGCTACTCTACATTCTATAATTCGCCTAAAAAAAATTCTGCCTGTTCCCACAAAAAAAAATTTAGTAAATTCTCTTTTAATGCCAATATTAGACTATGCCGATGTAGCTTTTATAGATCTTAATCAAGATTTACTCAATAAACTTGATCGCCTTTTGAATGCTGGTATACGCTTCATATTTTGTCTCCGTAAATATGACCACATTAGCGAATACCGAGCAAAACTGAAGTGGCTCCCTATCCGTGAACGTAGAAACCTGAGGGTTCTGTGTCTTCTATTTTCCATACTCAAAGATCCTTCCACTCCCGTTTACCTTAAAAATCGTTTCAATTTATTAGCGGATTCACACGATAGACCACTAAGATCTTCTAATAACCCTATTCTTAAAACTCCTGCCCACAGTTCTTCCTATCGTGACAAGTCTTTCTGCGTAGAAGCGGTGAGGCTTTGGAACGGTCTCCCTGACGATGTCAGGTTGACTAATTCAAAGGAATGCTTTAGAAGACGGACTCGGAAACTATTATTAGATTCTATGTAGATCAATTTTATTCCATTATATTACAAGTATTATTATTATACATATATACTATATACTACTATTATTATTATATATTTTATATTTTTACATGGGTACCTTTGGTTATTGTTAATATGTCACTATATTTATTTCCTGTTATATTGTTTAAAATTTTGTTGTTATGTTAATTTAAGGTTTAAATTGTTACTTTATTTGTTAGCACGCCATTTATACCTTTTCAACAACACGTTGGTTAGCAGGTAGAAAATGCCTTCGGCATTATGCTCGCCAATTGTGCAAATTTTTATGTAAATTTTGTGCAATAAAGTATTTAAATATATAAATAATCTGTACATCATACAAAAATTGGTCCCGCCGCGGGGATCGAACCCGCAACCTTTTGCGTCGTAGGCGGGCCTTCGCCCACTGCACTACCAGAGGTCGTCAAAACATTAACAAACATTTAACGAACTTTAACAACATTTAGCCGTACCTTCACAGCTGTCAGTGCCGCCTTTGCTCCGTCCAGCGCAGATGAATATATTAGGTATGTGCTCGTTGTAACCCGCTGCTTGGTACATCGCCTCGCAAGCTGAGTTGTTGATCACTGGGACTTGCACTTCTTGGAGTACGCTTGGGAGTGGACCCTCTGAGAATTGAGATTAATGGATTTTAGAGTGAGTTTTTCGGGCAGTGGCCCGAAAAACTTAGTCGCTTAGTGAAGCGAAGTCTGAAACTTATGACACATGCTTGCACAATGAGCCTGAGTAGGTTAGGCAGGTAGGTACTCAAGCAAGAGAAGTAGGTACCTACTCAGAGAGTCTAACGAAAAGTCATAAAGATACAGGATCGATAAAAATAAGTTGAATTTTAGGTTATTAAAAAAAAAAAAAAATTTAAATAAATTTTGCATAAAAATTATGGTCATATGATCATTGAGTTATAACGTTAGTACATTATAACTCAATGAGTACGATGTGCGGTGGTGAAGTTTTGGAAAGTAATGGGTGCTTTTGTAGAAAGACTATCGCTAAGCCATCATTACCGATGTGATGGCAATTGGCGGCCTAAAAACTCCGTCACCTCACTGCTAAATCATATAAACTTCAGTACTTTTTAAGGCTCTATTCGATTCCACGTGACCAAATCCAAGCACTAAGCAGTTTAACTGGATAGTTTTATCAATTTTCTAGCATTAAAAAACTTTGACTTTTTTAATTTTCCCAAAAATTTTACACTCAAAATCACGCTAAAAACAGTTAAAAATATCTTACCATCAAAAAGTCTCCCCCACCCTGTTACAAAGGCGCTTCTTCCGACATAATCATCATCATCATCCGGCACGCACACCGGAAGGATGTTAGGCTGGAATTTCACTGGCTCGTAGAATCTAGAACAAAGGATAATTTATTTTAAAACCTAGGTAAATAAAAAATCAAAAAGGCGTTTTTAAGAATTTTAAAATCCCAAAAATTTCATTTCACACTTGAGGGACTTGAACCCGAATAAGATCACGACCTTGGTATCTCTATCTCCAAAAGCACTAAAAGACCAATCTCTCAAGATCAGGTATTTGTACCTAATAGGAAAAGTTGAACACAGTTTTCCTAAAACCTAAAAAACCACCTTAGCCTAAAAACTCCGTCACCAGAATTGATCACCACATACGTAGAGTGCCACAAACTTCTGAATCGGTGAGGGGGCGCTGCCATCGCATTTGGTGTTGACAGAAAAATAAATTTTGGAGTAAAATTCGTTAGTTCCTCTTTTGACCACCGGTTCAGATAAATAATAAAATAATAAATAAATAATGCTGGACAATTTTACACAGCATCATCTAGCCCCGAACTAAGCATAGCTTTTACTAGGTATATTAAGTTTATGGTCTACTTACTTTTTTATGTAGGTACCTACTATGTATAAAATCTCTACTAATGCGGTCAGTCACCATTGCACTTGACCCTAGGTTCATCAAAAATTGGTAAACAACCTGTTTGCTCAATTCACACCTCACCAATCTCAAGTAGATATTTATGACGAACTAAAAACCGACAGGGTGTACCTAAGTAGCTATAGCTTTGAAATAAGTTGCTTTAAGTACCTAAATGTTTTAAAAGTAAAAAAAAATATCAAGACAGCACCCATCCGTTTCAAGTCGTGTTTATCCCCTAGTGATGTCACGCAATGTCCGGAAAATATACGGAAAACTGCATAAATGGGAAGAGCAGTGTAGGTATGGGTAGGTAGGTACTGATACTAAGTAGTGTACCTATAAATGACTAAATGTTTTTATTTTACTTATTTTCCCATATTTTTTCGACGCTAAACACTTATGTCGACTTTTTCGAATTGGTGCAAGAGCAAGTCCAAAAGGCATACGTTGGAACTCGTAAACTCACCTAAGCAGTGCTAAATCGTATTTATGTTGCGGCTAGCGGGGTGGGAGTGTGAATCACTGACTACTCCATAGCCAGGAGGAGATGTTTTATTTTGTCACTCTGTTATACTGGTCTTCAATAACAAAAGTCTTAGTAGAATTGGTACATAATCAACTCCAAAAGGCATACGTTAGAACTCAAACTCACCTCGGCCAAAGAGTGTCGCTTTGTCTATGAATAGCTAGTCCTCTCCCAAGTCTTATTTGAATTTGTGCAATCACTCCATACATACATCGGAACTCATATAAAAACAAAAGAATCACGACTGACCGAAGCGGTAGACCTTCTCTCAGATCTTTTTGAAGATGTCTAAGGGGGTGGAACTCACCTTAAAAGTGCAAGATCGTATTCAAAAGTAGCGGGATCGAAGTGAGGATGGCTAGCCACAATCTGAACACGCCGCTCCGCGAATCCATAAGGCTCGTCTTCATTTGCCAGATCGTGTTCACCTAGTCTCACAAGCAGCTCTGATGGAGGTACGCTGGAAGGAAACATTTATGTTAAAAGAGTTCACAAATTCACATACAACATTGAGCTCGGTCTAGGTAAAAAGTTTAGGACCTGCATACAAAGTTGCAAGGGCATAAAAACGGTTGAAAAGCTTAAAATAAATGTAAAGTCTGTTTATTCAAGAATAAACAATGTAGGTTGAATGGCCAAGCCTAGTATCAGAATTTCAGGCTCTGACTTGGCGGTACTTGGCGTGGCGACGTAGTCGAACCGTTTTGCAAATACTTGAAGTAACACAATATATGCATATCAAAATAGTTACTTATATGGATATAGATAAGAATTGTGATTGTATAAGTTATGGAAGGACTTGATCAAAATATAAAGACCGCTTTAATTATTTTTTTCTGTTATGAATTTATATTTCTGAGAGGCTCGCTGTTCTCGCTAATCTAATGTTTTATGGTTCGCTGATTTCGCTCGTGTATTTCGTTCGAGACAATCAAGCAAAAAACAAGCTTTGCTTTGGGAATACTGTTTTTTGATTCTGAATTAGATTATGAATCGTTTTTTGTTCATTGTTTCCGTAAAGTTCGCCGGTCTCGCAATATGAAAAGGTTCACTATGATTGTTTGATGATACCTAAGGGTGTAATCAGAGACACATCCAAATACAACTATAGCACACTTTTATACATGACACAATGCCCACCACTTTGCAGACGATCTATGGTTTGTTCTTCTCCTTTTGTCGATGTTTATAATCTAGTACTTACTGTTCAACACAATGAGCTGCAGTGATCGCCCAGTTTTCGTTCAATAGTGCTGCCCCACACTTATGCAGATATGTCGATGTCCGATACTGACGCAGAGAGATCTGCCACGGCCACATCCCGAATCCAGACTTCGCACCACCGACGATCCTGCCAGTCGGCGCTTGCCACAGTCTACGCCCACATACTGCCAGCACCAAAAGCGTAGAGTTTATTATCATTATTATTTTGCTCGGAAATCACAGGACAACACTATTCGGGTTCCAAATTTAAATAAGTTTGAAATTAGAACGTCGTGATTCAAGTTTTTTCTAGAAATAACTGCATTGTGGTTAAACTTTAGACTTGTTTTTATTGAATGATCTCGGGTTTTTTGGACGCGATGTGTCAGTCATTGGTTTTACTTTATTTTTTATTGATTATTAATTGGATATAATGAACGGGGTAAATCAATGTCACTTTGAATATGTGTCAATATCACGAAGAATAGGTATAGGCTCCAAATGGCACGTGTTTTTATGGTGATATTTTTTTTCACTATCTTTTTGACTACTATTTTGTAGTTTAGAAAGCTTGATACTTCTATCACCTATTATGTTATTAATTACACACACTTATCACATAGCACTGATAACACTACCCGGCGGGGCATACACTACTAAAAGATAACGCAGATGCATCTAGCACTTTAGACTCTTTAGAGGAATATAATCCTCGTATTCCCATGACATTTTAGTAAAAAACTACACTGAAATGTTTATTTTTCCTGTAATACAACTGAGGCAATAATTTAGAGTCTTATTCCGGTGTAGGTACGGTTGAAAATAGGATGTATCGTAATTTAATTACAGTTTTTGAACCACAAACGTCCTTGCTCTTGCCTTGGCCGTGCGCATCGCGCGCTGTCAACTCTTTGTTTGAATTCCGAACGGAGTTCTTTTTACTTTTTTTATCATTGTTTATAATGCGGCTAAAGATGGACTAAAGATACATTTGTCAAGGGGTCTTTAACCTAGGCTTTTAACCCGAGCACGTAGCTTTTGCGCAGCCCGAGGCTTTTTGGAACTAAATTGAAGCACTTATTACTTATTAAATTGGTATAATAATATCAATGTTTTTGTTGTAAAATAGGTACCTAGGTGGTAGGTACTTAGTTTAAACTTGATTCACTTTTTGCTGACCTTTTTATGATGAAATTAGGAATAAAAACAAACGTTGCAGCACTTTAGAAAATCATTCAACATTTCGTAAGGTATAAGGTTAGGCATAATTAGGTTGGTAGCTGTGTCTAGTAAGTAAATAATATAGGTACAGGTGAAGTCATAAGTTGTCAAAACTCGAAATTAAGAATAATCAGATAAGACAATAGATCGAGTTAAGCGATTAACAAAAAAACATCCTCGGGCTTAAATCAACCATAACCAGTGACATTTAAACTATACACGCCATAAAACTGCAATTAATAACACGTAACCATCAATCATTTTTGTCTAATTATAATTGAAAAATAAATTATGTAACTGCTATTTTGTCATTTTGATTAAATATCATCTACCACGCCACATAATTATTTTATTATGTAGGTTTAAAAGATATAATTTTCTAATAAACTTTCTCATTTTATTGATTTGAACTTTGTATTTATATAACTAATTACAATCCATCTTAATTCACCCCCCATATTAACTTGGTGTTATTTTCAAATTGTAATATTTTTTATTGCTGAAGAGTTCATAAAAATATTGTACCTTTCACGTGCACATACATTTACTTCTATAATTTATAAATTACTCAAACGAGAACCTCTCATGTGAGAAAAAAAACCTAAAATCAGCTAATTTTCAGAAATAGCTACAATCCCTTATTTCTCACACTCAAGACAACAATTGCTGACGTAAGCCGTTATTAAAATAATTATTTACAAAGCAATTTGTTAGAAGCGTTTCAGATAACACTTCCTTATTATTTGAGAATTTATGTTAGATTTTACGGCGTGCAATGGCATGTTGAATTTGTTACCGAGATTATTGTATCCAAGACATTGTTAGATAATGTTTCAGGGTTATTTTCTGATCCCACAAGGATATAAGACAATTGTTATGTTTTACCGTGTACCTAAGATTATGTTAAAAGATTTATTCAGGCATCAAAAGAAGTGCACAGGATTGGGTAAGTTTTGTAACGCTTTTTATTTAGAGGTGGGATGTACAAGTAGAAACTAGGAGGTTAGCGTTAATAACAGTATTTTATTCAGCATTCACTGTTGTACAAAAGTCATAAAACTAATAAATTAGGTTAATACAGAGAAGCTATTTTAAAATTATAATATTGATAAGTTAAATTATTACAGAGTGTTGAAGAATGTTGGGCGCCTTAAATTTATATGACCAGCTTAAGTCGGTATAGCAACGAGAAGTATTAACAGGGCGTGAAGGCCTACATTAACTTTCCTAGCAACCAGATAAATATTATTCGGTTTAAATTAAAGTAAAGTCTGAGTCTAGGTGATGTTCAGCATTTGTAGGTTGTAGATTCGGATACCGCAGAGTTGACCGAGGGGTAAAAGTTAGTTAGTTTGGACACAGCACAGAATATAGAAAAATACACAGCGGACAAGGTCCGACTGTGTTACCAGGATACTCCGCAGGCGCTCCGCAGGAGCCGAGCTCAAAAGAAGGGGCCAGGCCTCCTTCGGTGCTGCACTGCCAAGGGAACGACCTCTCACAGGCCGTTCCAGGGACGACACAAAACGAGAAAATTGGAGCCTTCAGCTGGACCCCGCTGCCAGTGCTCTGGGGGGGGAAGACAAGAGAATAGTGTTAAAGAAGTGTTCCTCAAGATAGGAAACCCTAGGGAGTGACGCGTGGCATTGCCTATCGCCGGTATAAAAAGTACCTTGAACGTAGCTCTCCGATTCCAGGGAAAAGATCCTCTCGGCGGCCTTTTGCAGGTGTCCACGAGGCAGATGTCTCGGGCTCCGGAGTCACGTCACGACTTGACCACGAGGTCCTATTTCCACCAAAAGAACCAGAATTTTAGTCACAGAGCTGGCGAAGCTACGCACAGGCGGATCACTAACATACATACCAGCTGAAGGGATTCCAGTACGAATTTATAAGTTCACGAGTAAAAAGTATACACTCAGTCCGAGTTTCACAGCCAAAAGAACAAGCCACGTCCTTCGAAGTACCTAGCAGAGCTTTAGGGATCCCAGCTCCTCCGGTATTGGCTCCCTCCCAAACATGAGGAAGATGTAGCAAGCAATTTCACCCTCTAGTCCGACAGAAACAAGCTCGAACACACATTGGACCAGACCAGGTCATTCTTCTACCGATTTAATACGCCATTGCGTACTAACAATCCGAAAAACAAAAGAATACGATAAATTTCAACTCGAGACTGATTTACAAAACAACTCATTAATTTGCAGATTCTTGACAGCTTGCAACACCTATACTGTCAACGTGACATGGACAATAGATGTCAATGTCACTTTTTTTTTTTTTTCGCCTAGCATGAATTTAAACCAGTTGCAGTTTAACTAATTAAATCGTAAAAAGTTTTTTGTTTGGAAATATAAACTGAGTTTTGAGTAGGTACCTAGTACCTACCTATCTAAGTTTTGCAAAATAAATATTTAGTTTTATTATATAAATATTCAGTTATTTCCGTATCCGATTACCTGAGTATCTACAATTTTCGGATTTCAAATGCACATCACTACTTTTTGTCGAACTCGCGGTGTCAATTTTAATTATTTTAAATTTTAAAGTTCGAATGTAGTTCAATTTTACGAGAGAACCGACAGTTCAATTTAAATTTCGAAATATTTTTTACTGGTGATTTAATTTTAGTTCTCGTAAGTTTAGCGTAGTATCATTTTTCTAAAGAAAAAATCAGGTAAGTAGATTCTACCCATAAAAGCGCCATATTATTTGATAAAATTTTACGTCAAATATTGTGCTAATTAGACGCTGGTGGTGGTCAAAGAAATAAAATATTTTCTTACCATTTTTGTAATCGGACATGTTGACAGATTCTGTAGTTGTTTCCACTGTTGTCGCATTGGTCGATGTTTCAATCGCTGAAAAAAAAATGAATTTAGGATTAGGTACTTAGGTAGACCTATGCTTTGCAAGTTTTGCATATAATTTATATTATATATTATATGCAAATAATTTTACATATAATATGTAAAGTGTATAAAAAAGTTTCTTCAAATGAAATTAACAAAGTATTTCACACAAACTTACCAGCTGTAGTAGCTTCCGTACTAGTATCATTTCCTTTAGTATCATTAGATGATAATGTAGAAGTAGGGACTGTAGGGGAAAGTGTCACATTCACTGTGAACTCAATCGGAGCTTGCGTCGTTTCTGGAGCCTTTTCAGTCGCTTTACCAGTGGTAGTTGCCAGGGTAGTAGTAGTAGTGACCGGGGTAGTAGTGGTAGTGACCGGGGTAGTGGTAGAAGTAGTTGTAGTGGTAGTAGTAGAGGTAGTGGTAGGGGTAGTGCTCGGGGTAGTTGTGGTGGTAGTGGTTGGGGTAGTGGTTGTGGTAGTGGTCGGGGTAGTGGTAGAAGGAGTAGTAGTGGTTGTAACTTTTTCGGTAGTCGTAGAGGTAGTTTGGGTAGTGGGAACCGTTTCTGGTTCTGGGAGTTTTTCTGTTTCAGTCAATGTGGTTGCTTCAGTTACTTCGGTTGATACTGTGGTTTCCGGTTTGGGTGAGATGGTTGATAGTAAGATCCAGCCTTCCGGTGGTGTGATGGGTGACCAAGTCTCTGTGAAAATAAGAAACATTCTTTTTGATACTTAACTTACTGGTTATTTCTAGAACTAAAACTTAGGCCTTTACATCTATACTAGATGACTTATACAGCGTCAGGAGGCAAGCTATGGTCACTCAAAAGGATGCTATGGTGCTTACGACATTGTTTGAGATGGAATGGCTAGAACTGAAAATCATTACATAACAATAACATGGTCTTTGCTAAAACTTTAAAACGATGATCATGATATCATTCACACTACCCCATAAAGCGCTCGTTGTGTAACTGGTGTAGCTTGCCCAGTCGTTTTTGGTAGATCGTCGCAGTTAAGCAACGTTCTGACTAGTCAGTAAGTGGATGGGTGACCGCTAATAGCATTATCAACTGAGTGCTTCCTTGCTAGGCCTGTTAAATTGTCTGTCCCAGCCATGACAGGGCTTTAAGCGGCCTAAAAACCTTGTCAGCGGAGTTGGCCACTGACGCATACGAACTTACTGGACTACCCCAATAGCATCTTATCACAATGCAGATCACGTATTAATGTCGCAGATGCCATTGTTGCTACTTGACAGTGAAATTGGACACTTTCTTTTCACTTTGATAAATGTAGGATGATGAAATGGGCTTTTGACTGTAACAATTTTGGGATAAAATGACCTACACTTGTCTTGAACTTGTAGATTAAAAAAAAAACATAATAAAAACCTTTTTATTCGGACTACCGCGATACAGGCTTGGCAAGCGACGCGTCAATTAGTTTTGTAGCAAGCCATTATAAACCTTATGAACAATACAAGTACAAGATATAGAAATGCTTGTAGAATGAACCGCACGAAAGTGCTCGAGCCAGCGTGGCTCTCTAAATGGCTTCGCCAGACCTCTCAAAGCGTTTCTATACTTGTACTTTTGTTCATAAGGTTTATAATGGCTTGCTATAAAACTAATTGACGCGTGGCTTACGGTCGCTTGCCAATTCAATGTGCCTTGAGCCTGGGCAAGATTCATCTGCATACTACATTTAGTAAACCTAGTTAAAAAGTCAAAAGTTTAGAACGCCAAGCATCTTTTTGTATCGCACTCTACATACTAATTGATAGGTAACCGATAGTTTACTTTGCATAGTTTGCAGTCATTGAACTGGCCGTGGGCGACTTCTAAGAAAAACAACTAGTACCTATGTATCTATCTACCGTAATATAGAATAGAACATTGTACCACAGTCCACAACTTAAAACATCAATTTTCACCTTACTAGCGAAAATATACAAGATGTAAGGAAAACCAATTCCCGCTCTTTTTTTTAAGTGGTAGGCTAAAGTCCAAAAACCAGACCGCCGCCACCGCTGCACCAGGGCGCGGCGCTGCGGCCTGTAATGCTATTCGATTCTCATTGCTTGCAGCATTCAAAATTCAAATCACTTTTCAACATAGTGTGAGAAAAGTAGAGTTTTGCTCACTGTTTTTACGCGGCAAAAGCGCCCTCTTTGAGTTAGGTAGTAAGGTGAAATAGTACATGTCTATTTCACCGCAATCTAACTACCGCTAAGGTTTACTTTTCTTACTGTCATAATAGTAAAATAAACCTTGTGGTTTCATAACGTTAACTGAAACTCAACCGTAGGGTGGTAGACCACATTTTGCTGAGATGAACCTACCAAGAGAGCAAAATTCGTTTTTGATGCGAGTGCTGAGTTTGAATCCCAAACAAGCGAAGGATTCTATAATCTAAGTTAGAATCCTGAGTGTAGGTAGTTACGATAAAAATCTTACCTTCAGTAGTTGTTGTAGTAGGAGCGTCAGTGACCTTCTCAGGAGTTTTGGTGACAGCATCAGTGTTCGAAGACCACGTCGCAAATGGAGGGTATTCAGTCGACGTCGTCGTCACTTCCACTGGAATATCCGCCTCAGTGCTCGGCCTCAAGGTCTCTTTTTCCGTAACATCTACCGTCGTCTCTTTGATCGACTCTGTAGAGACTTCCGTTTCAGTTGTTCTATCATTTTCTGTAACTGTTTCAGTAGTCAAAACAGTAGTTTCAATAAACTCAGTCGTCTCTACAACCTTTTCTGTTGTTAATTTCTCTGTGGTAGTGGACGGGGTAGTTGATGTAGTTGTAGTAGCTTGGGTAGTAGTCTGGGTAGTGAGTTCCTCTTTAGGCTCTTCCGTTGATACTTGAGTTGTGTTTATGTATGTTATAGAAACGGATTGTGGTCTTGTGAAAAGGGGTTTCGAGCTTGTGGATTGTGGTAGAATCGTGATATTTAATCTCGGTGGTATCGGTAGCGGTTTCTTGGTGGATGGTCGTTTCGTTGGTAATCTATACGGTGGCTTTCTCGTCGTATTTAGCGCAGGTTTTATAGGCTTTGGTTTGTAAGTGGATTGAGTGTACTGTGGCCTGGTTATGTTGTATGGTTTGTAAGTCGGTCTTGTAAATGTTGACGGTCTTGTAGGCTTTCTAGATGGTTTCGGGCGTAAGGTGACCGTTGGGGTAGTAATAGTAACAGGGGTAGTAGATGGGGTAGTGCTAGTAGCGGGGGTAGTGACTTCGGGTAGTTTTGTATCTATCTTCTCAGTACTGTTCGCTTCTCCAGAAACAGTTTGGAAAGTAGATAGTTTCATCGGCACTTCTGTTACGGGAACTTCAACTCTATTCACTGTTGTTTCGGTAGCTTCTGCCTTATCAGCTACAGTTGTTAGTTTCTCAGTAACTTTGTTTTCAGTAGTTTCATCTGATTTCGTTTCTAATGCCAATTCCGTTGTTTTTGTTTCAATTTTTTCTGTACTAGGTTTTCTAAATGGGAATATTGAGTCGGGTATATTTTGAACCTTATCTTCGGTTTGCGGATGGACGAAATTAGCGCCATCTATCGAGTTTTCGTCGATGTGGTTTCCTATGATTTGTGGTAGTATGGTTTTGTCTGGGATTTGACAGCACGATCCAAAGTAGAATCTGTCGATGCAGGTACCTGGGGAAATAGAAAATATTTAGGTGGCTAAGTACATTTCCATTTTAAATAGGTATAAAACAATACAATTGGACCTACGATACAATATTGTTGAAGTGAAAACTTTTTTAGACGCGTTTGGCAGTTTTGAGATGAGAAAAAACTCTTAGATTCGCCTCGTAAAGGTCACGTGCGAGTGACACCGACACCGGGTTACTGAAGCGCTCGTGGTCATGCTTGCTTAGTCGTTCGTTATAGATCGTCGAAGTTAAGCAACGTTCGTAACGGTCTGTAAGTGAATGGGTGATCGCCAGTGGCATTTTCATCTGGACCCGGCTATTTAAGTCGCTATGGCCTTAAGGCGGCCTAAATACTCCGTCACCAGAGTTGGCCACTGACTCATACGAACTTACTTACCGGGTTACTTGTAAAGTTTAGAAACCTTCAAATTTTCACTTCTGCCGGCACTCAGTGCCACTGTTTTTATTAGATAATAAAATGCTCTGAATGGCTATATTTTATGTATAGCCTATAGGTTTTACCCAGCCATTCAGAGCATTATTTACAGCGCTTAGCTACATAGTGTAGCTGGGGTGTAGCTAAGCGCAACAATCAAGGTTATCTAGGGTATCTAGTTTCATTCAAACCGCTCAACTATTTTATGTGTGATTGTAAAACAAACCTATCATACAAACATCGAAAAATACATTCAGATGTAGACTAAATTGACAGCGACGCGACGAGAACAAGACCAGCGCGGTCGCCTGAAATTTTGGGGAGGTCACTACTGAAATTTTGGGTCACTACACTAATTTTAGTCTTTATTGCACAATACACAAGATTTTACTATGTGACGTGTACGATTTTGGGGGGGGGTTCATGTCCCCTGTGACCCCCCCTCGGACCGCGCCTGAACAAGACATTATAAACCTTATGAACTATGTAACAAGATATAAAAACGCTTGATAGCTCGCGAGACTGCTAGAGCCGTCGCGAGGCTCCGCCACACCTCTTTCATTCTATATCTTGTTACAATGTTCTTAAGGTTTATAATGTCTTAATAAGTCGTTACCATTTCAGTCTGCATTGAGCCTAAAAAAAATATTGCTGGACTTTCCACACAGCATCATCTAGCCCCAAAGTAAGCAGAGCTTGTGTTATGGGTACTCCATGACTGATATACTAAATAAATACTTTTTGTTTGTAAATACATACATAATAGAAACACCCAGACCCGCGATAAATACTTGTAGATCATACAAACATTTGTCCCGCGGCGGGGATCGAACCCGCAACCTACTGCGTCACAAGCCGACCTTCGCCCACTGCGCTACAGAGGTCGTCAAATCAAAATATGAGTCATCATCATCATCATCTAATGTCCACTGCTGAACATAGGCCTCCCCCATAGATTTCCACAGCGATCGATCTTGTGCAGCCTGCACCCAACGGCTCCCAGCAACCTTTACAAGATCGTCTTTCCATCTCGTGGGGGGCCGTCCTCTGCTGCGATTTCCGGTGCGTGGCCTCCACTCGAGAACTTTTCTGCCCCAACGGCCGTCAGTTCTACGAGCTATGTGCCCCGCCCACTGCCACTTCAGCTTGCTAATCCTGTGGGCTATGTCGGCGACTTTAGTGCGTCTACGGATCTCAAACGGTCATAATATGAGTAGGTTTACCTAAGTGCGTCCCATTGGCTTTGAGGCAGTCTATTGCGAACATACAGAGTCCCTCCTGCCCCGTTCTCCTGGATATGCATGGCAGATGTCTGATATTCCTTGCTAGAGGCACTGGACCTGCGGAAAAATAAGAAATAAATAATTCTGGACATATCTCACTGCAACACCTGCCCCCAAAGTAATCTTATGTAAGGCAACTCTAATTCAATTCAATTTATCAAAGGTGTAAATCGGTTAAACTTAAAACTATTTTTGCAGATAGAATTTAGCTTTGATTTTGTACCTACGTCACGCTTTATCTATAATATTGTTGATCGAAGGCGTAAATGCTTCTTTACTGGCAATTAAATAATAAATGCCTAATCTACAAACAAAAACATATGTATTTCTTGTTGAAGAATTGAAGGGAAGACCTTGTCTGGGACCTTTTGAACTAACTTCTAGATTCAATAAATCAATTCCTAACCAACATAATTTAAGGTTGTATAGCTATATTGAAAACAGTGCCATCTATACCACGGCTTGAGAACTAAACGAATAATTTTATCAAACGACGTTCGATAATTCAAAAATAGATGGCATAGAGTTATAATTTAAAATATCTGGACAGAAGGAGCGCGTTTATGTCTTTTGTATCGAATATGGATGTGAGTCATTAGGTCAATCACCCAATATTGTTTTTTTTTCTGAATTGATGAGAGCAAGCGGTGTATTAAAATAATAATGATTTTTTTCCTCAAATTATTTTTATAGAGAACCCTACCTAGTAGAGGTACCTATAAAAGATCATTGGGTATCTTTTATACTAGATTAGCACCAACCTATAGGTACCTATTATAATAATTTGAGGAAAAAAGTCATATAAGGGCACTAAAATATAAAAGAGGTACCTATTTACCTTACCAATGTACCTTTTAACAATGGCTGCTACATAGACAATACCAATAGGTTTTTTAGAGGGAATATTTTTTCCATGAATGTTTGCTAGACAATCGATTTGAGATTGTCTAGCAAACATTCATGTCTTTAGTGAATTATTTATACGCAATGATTTTTAAAAAGCGTGACCTACTGTGGTCTCAGCTCTGGTGACGGAGTGAATTCAATAATAGACACAGAACCGCTCAATAGTTTGCCACTACATTAGCGGTCACCCAACACTTATGTGACAGCACCGAACGTTGTTTCATTTCGACGATCTATCAAGTACCATGAGCGCTTCCGTTAAACATCCTTCGTGTTAAATGTTTCAAATAAGTCAATAAAAAGGACTCTACGTAAGTTGAGTAGATAGGTATTCGCAGAAATTATAAGGGATTTTTTGAGAAGTGAATTCAAAATCCTACTTGACCTCCATCTCTAATTAGATTAAAAAGCACTCAATTGACTAAAATTTGAATTACGGTATCGCGTTCGAATCGTGACGTCACGTGGTCCCGTTGCTCAAGGCTGTAGAGCTGGCCCACTTACTGATAGAGATGACATGAACGACTCAATTGATATAATTTATGAATTCAAGTTCGAATATCCAAATGAGCTATTTCATTATCATAATAGATTTTCGAGTCAGATGTTGTAAAAATATAGGACTAACATTTTAATTCATGTTATCGATCTATAAGCGAAAATGTTGGCATATTTTGATTTAGAAAGTAGTTTGTTTTTATTCTTTGTTGATGCCAAACAATGTTGAGCAGGTCACGATCTTTATCAATAACATCGGGTTCAGTTTGTTTAGATTAAAATCAACAAAATATAACGGGTTTTGATAATACTTGTGAAAAAGTGAATATCAAAGGTAGGTATGAGTTTAATTTTCTTAAATGTGTTTAGGCAAGTAATTCCCTGAACTACTACAGCTATTAAATAAATAATTCTCCATTTGAAAGCTCCATTACCGAAATCATTAGCATGTTGTAGGTAAAATTATTTATTAGCCCAATTTGGCTATTACTCCGGATGGTGTTGTGGCAGATAACATGTACCTATGATAAATCTGAGAGAGTCACCTTAATAAGATATACCTATGCAACTGATGACTAACTCACCAAATACCGCGGAGATAACCAAAAGGATAAGAGACAAGAAGAAAGCGAGTGAGTCATTATGTTGACATTTAAAAGCTCATTGAGGTACGGACTTTCCGAAAGATGAGTTGAATTGATGACCAATAAGTGTCCAATTTTCGTAAAACTCTCTAGCCCTATTTGAAACTTATAGTATAGCCTAATGCCATTCTGGACTTCAACTTGACACTAATTCTCGAAAATCCCTGTAGGTAGGCATCATCAAAATCTTAAAATACATTCTTACTACTTAGTAAGAATGTTCCTACTTAACCTAAGCAACCGGGCAAAACCAGTAAAAACATAAATAGAAGTAAACTCGTTAGCAACAGCAAACTGTACAGTTTATATAACAGTGAAACATGTCATTAGGTGAAAGATCTGACTCACAAATTGTAAGGTCGCTGGGTCGTTCACCTTATCACCCATATCTTTTTGTTTGACCATTTATTCAAATTCGGAATGTATATTTTAAAAATTAGAATGCAGTTCTATGTCAATCTGATTTTGAATTTGGAATACCTAGTGGGTTTTGTTTTTTGGCATGTATTATTCAAAATCGGAAAAGATAGCCTAGATAGCCTAGCTGTGTTTTGAGGTGTGTGTGAAAAATTGACTTACTAATACATCTGAGACACAAAACTCGCATGTTTGAAAATTGAGCAAAGCAACTAGTGAATTAATCGTCGGGACATCACATTAGTGTTTTGAGTTAAACAAAAAGAATGTTCTGGACCGGAAAGAACCTCTAAAGTTACTTAGTAACTAAGTCATAAGCTATGTCTAGACATAAGTTAAAACTTAGCAGGCACTTTAGGCATTGTCTCCACACTTTCACTTCCGAAGACTAAACTATGTCACGCACACAGCTTTATTACATGTGTGAGTGTGTGTATGTCTATGCAATTGATCAATTTCTTCTAAAAGAGTTGATCGTTTTAGGGTTACCAACAGTGAAAAAAACATGAGATAAGTAACATAAAATAAAATTAAAGTCTAAGGATTTATGCAATAAGAAAATTAAGTAACATCATAATTTCCCTGCCCTCAACTGGTGGAAAACCTAGCAACTTTACCTAGCAATGAAAAACATGGGTAAAACCTACCTAATATAGTTACAGGCCTTTGATTCAGACTTCAGCGGAATGCATTCGGATTGGAATCGGTCAGTTGTTCAACCGACCGCAACCAATCACAGTGCAGGAATTGATCCAAAACTGACGTTTTTTGCACTGTGATTGGTTGCGGTTGGTTGAACAGCTGACCTATTGCGACCCGAAGGCATCCTGCTGAAGTCTGAATCAAGGGCTAGGTCACTAAAAACAGAACAGGTAGTGCCCAAAAGGCATTACCTCTTTCAATGGCTATACAAGGGCTTACTTATCTTCTGTCCAAAGAAAGCAGCCCATTCGTATCGTTAATCAACCTCTTAATCAATCTGTTTACTTTTTTTTAGTTCTTCACTAGAGTTGACCACTAGGTCTCAATGCATAGGTAGGTATACTACCTACAAGATGTTTCAAAAAGCGCATCAATCAAATCATTCAGTTCAATGAAACAAAGGAACTGAGTAATTAAGTTACGCAGTTTTAATTAGTCATAGATAAATCAAATAATTGTTATTTCATTGCTTTAAAGATTGTTTATTTTTTATGAAAGAAGATATCACGAATGAATATGAAATCAAACAATGATTTAACAAAACAACGCAATAGGTTAGGTACCTATCTATCATTTATTATCACTTTCATAAAAAAAACATTCGACAAACATTAGGTACATTATTCAATAAATAATAACTTGGATGAAAATGAAAGGGATGCTAGCAAAAAACAGCCAATAAAATAGATCTGCTTGTAATGAAACAAAATGATCTGTTTGTAATGAGTACTGCCCTAATACTTCTGTGCTTCGATCAAAAATACTATAGATGCAGCGTGACGTAGAAAATCAAAGCTTCAAAAAGTTTTAAATTTAACCGAATTACTTTGCACCTAGTAATAAAGTCACAAATCCTCAAAATATTATCATAAAGATACAATCATTCATCACGAAAAACGTCAAATGCTAAACAAAATAACGGCGTGAGATTTGCCGTCGACGTCGTCTAGCGTCGACGGTTGCCCATTAGCTCGAGCATTACCACGGATCGGTATAAATTAGTCGTTGGTTCAAATCCTGCATGGGTGCAATTTTTGGGAAGCATCTCTGTAAATGTGATCAATCTAAGTTATTAAGATCAATTAAGTTTTAGTAGCAATACATATCGAAGCATGAAAAGTTTTTTAAGTGAAAGCAATAATACCTACGTACTATCTATTGCGTGATTCTTTTCACTTTTAAAAATTGACGATATCGTTTTGTTTTACACTATAAATTCGTTACGCTTTATTCTAAACATTATTTCAACTTACACTTTCTTTTTTTTACAAATTTTGCCAACATTAGATACGCGTGTGACGGAGAGGAGTCGAATATTTTGACATGACATGTCTTTTGAATGACTCAGCGACTCAGCTCAAAAGAGTTGTCGCCTAAAAACTCTAATTTTAAACTTATAAATGCGTTTAATTTTTTGCACCCGTTTAATCTTCTGCATTTAAATTATCTTCATCCAAAGATTGCCTGGAAGAGATCGCTTCTCAGCGATAAAGCCGCCCATTCAGCCGTCTTCTATTGTATCTTGTAGTTTTCAATTTTTTTTCTATTCATTCATTTTAAACGCCTTGCTAGTTTGACAAGTGATTTCACCTCTATTTTAATGAAAGAGTTGCGGATTGGCCGAATCTTTCTGTGCCCTTAGCGTTCCTATTGGTTATTGTAGATTTAGTTTCCTATAAGTATAGTGCTTAGCTTAAAAATAAACATTCACATTTCTGCACTCGAAGAAGTCGTTTGTTTTATCTCCAACCAAACCTCCAAGTCTAAAGTTAGTAGGAATACATAAAAAGTACTACAACACGTCCAAAAATCTTGCTCATAGCCGCCAAAGTACCTAGATACCTAATAATTTGGTTTCCTCTCGATGTTTTTGTGGCTTTTATACGCACCCGCACCTTCACATTGAAAGTCGAAGAACTACGCCGTGCCATTAGTAAAGGTTGCAAAACAAAACAAGTGTCTTAGTTTATATTTGCAAAAAACATGTTAATTACTTATAAATTAGTTATTCTTAATTGTTTTTGCTAACTAGGCTAACTACTTTGTTTACTAAACTTAAACAATCCGATTTAGATCGCATTACAATAATACGTGAAACAAACTATCGGACGTGGCTGACGGACGCGGCTGGTAAGTTCCTACCTATGCACTGTACCTACACTGAGCTGTACGAACTACCTACGAGACGTCAAGTACGTCGTGGACGTGTCCTTGAGCTTTCGTACGTCCGACAACGATCTGGCACGCTGGATGTTTTTGTACTGTGCGTACCTATCCGTCGCGGCTGTCAGCCGCGTCCGATAATACCTATGTTTCTAGCTTTAAACGCTCATCAGATGATCAAAGTCATGCGACGCTTAGGTAGTAATGGCATTAGATAATATTTAGGAAACAAACTTACCTTGAGAATACTCCATATTGAAAACGACAGGGCCTGCCCTCACAGGTTGCAAACTTAACATAATTTGGAAGAACACTATAATGAAAGTATAATTATCACGAATCACACGTAAACTGTCTGAGATCTTGACTACAACACTTCGATAGCTGCCGGCTGGCCTGCCCGGCCAGGATATAGGGGGACCCATGGTGCTGCTATGATTGCATTGTCTTTGAAGTGACCTGGAACAAAGAGAATATTATTTAGTTTACAGTTAAACTTTGAGAACTTCGGTAGCGCGAAGTCAAAGTCAAAAAGTATTTAGTCAGTAGGGCCGTTAGGATCACTTAGAATATTCTTAAAACTAATTTTACTCCTGTTCTTTCGCGACCAATACCGTGAATCAGGATAACAAACACGGTTTGGGGCCTAGCATTATTTTATGTGATCCATCTTATAAAATCTCTAATCTCAAGCTCTAGTGAGGAGCCAGTCAAACGAAATTGAGGCTCGTCAAAGTAAATTTAGATGTTCTTAAAGTAGGTGCAAAGAACTTACGCCTCAACATAGAAGTAGTGATAGAATACGACAAAATACAGTCTTTTTGTCGTATTCTGTCAGTAATAGTCTGCCGGTCTAACCTCGACTGATATCAGATTCAGAGATAAATATAACATTTAAACAAACAAAGATTATATTTTTAGTGTTAACCTCACACTTGTATCACTTAGAATTAGTTATATTTTCTGGGGAATTAGTATGCTAACCCAGGCTTCGTTCAGATATTTAATATTAGCTAGAAAAGGTTATATTAGGTAGCCTAGGTAGCTTACAAAGTAGAATCTAGAATTCTAGACACAGATACTCAGCAACAGGAAGTCAATGGGATACAGTTAAAGACCAGTTAGGACCAGTTCGGACAAGTTTGCTGCTAATACTATTTATTTACGATTGGAGCTGAAACTCTGCTTTTCTTTTTAGTGGTACCAGATCACTGAGTGGTGCGAAATTCGATGGAGAAAAATGACAGACAGAATCCTACATTATAATATTATGAGGAACTCATGTTATGTAAACTAATTTGGTTATGTATGGATACGTAAATTAAGTAAGATTTTTTAGATTATTATATCTTTAGGTAATTAAATTTTTAGAAAAAGATTTTTTATGAAAACATAGATTTAATTCACTGAGGAGTTCCATTCCATTGAACAGCTCTTTAACTCTATCACCTAAACAGCTCACTCTTACCCCTTTCCTAAATTGTAGCCGAAACTTGGTCGATAAACTGTTCGGAGTCTTTAGTATGAGTGTCACCACGTCGCACTAAAGTATGCGAATTACTTCACCAGCACGTAAAGCGAGCTATCATCGTACGCGGCGAGTAACGTATCCAAGCGAGTGAGCGGAAGTGAGTTCGGAGTTCGGAAGTGAGTCAAATTCAGATCATTGCAAGATTTGATGGACAAACGAGTAACATTAATATCCCTCCCTATTTTTGTGTCGTCGAGCTTAGAGTAGGTCTATGTGTATGTATGTAATCGCCTCCAATTTACTATAAGATATGACACCGTTATAATTATTGTACCGTTAGACGTGTGCCTAGGTCTAGATTGTCAGTTGAGGTCTAGTTGGCTGGAGATAATCTAGTATTTATGTATGTCCACAAGATAACCGTCGCAAAGTCATCGTCACTTTTGATATTAAATTCATTTTTCATTTGTTTTAATTTTTTTATTGTTTTATTTTCTTGTTACATTATTTGTTTGTTGATTTAATTTTAATTTTAACGAAATATCCTAAAATCAAAACACAACAAAATTTAAATATTCGCGTTTGAATAGTTCTAAATTTAAATAAAAAGATTACAATCTCACCTGATGAAAAGAAAGTGATATCCAAAGATGGAACACTTGTCCTTACAAATCAGGGAAACCCGTTTTCACTCTTACCGTTATATACATATAGCTTAGAATTGCATATCAGTTTCGTGATCAAACGATTTCGATGTACAAGATTACTTCCTGGTGTTTTCATTCTTATTTGAATGGGGTAAGGTTTAGAATCCTTTGAATGTTAAATCAACAAACCGTTTTCTTTAGAATTAATTTTGTGCTTTATGCGTTGTAGAATAGGATTGAAAATGCTTTGTTGGTTGAGAGGTCAAAATGTGTGTCAGCACACCGTTATGCTACGGAAAGGCAAGAATGTGTGAAAGTTATGTAGGTAGCTGCCCTATGGCTAAAATATAAATAAATAAATTTTGATAAATTCTTTATAAAATTATATAATTTCACTACATTATTTTTCAAAAGCCAGATAAAATCAAAGGTTGATCTGTTTTCAAAAAGGAATTAAAGTTGATGAAGCGCGTTGATGTCTTTTATTTGAAAAACATGCTTATTTTTATAATATAGTGCTAGTAATAATATATTTGTATAATATAATGCTCTTAATTCTTTTCAAATTCAGAAATAAATTAAGATATTATTTGTGATACTAATTTTGTATCACTTTTCAACATATTTTGACGTGACAACGTCCAACAACGTCTTATAATTCGATAGAGCCGGCTGCACGCAAGAAAAAATGCGGCGTTACCTCGCTCTGAGGCGTTCCATGTAAGGCTTGAAGTGCAAGCGAGAGCGCGGAACGAGCGACAAAGAAGCACAAACGTTGTCACGTTCAACTATCGTCAGTAAACCGACTTTACAGACAACCAATTTTTTTAAAGAAATTACGCAAAAGGAGCTTTCTTGACTTTGATTCTCATATTATTTATTTGAAAAAAGAACGGAACTGCGTGCATATTTTTTTGCACTATATATTTTCATCAATCTTTCAATATTGTACTCTTTTACTTTGCGATAAAGTATGTTTTAGATCTGAAATGATTCATAGAGCACTCGATTTTGAGGTCATAATACTCTCATGACGAATCAATTTGTATTCTATTTACTTTGAAATAGGCATCATTGTCCTTGATCAAGCTGTCAACCTGTCAAAGATTAGTGATGTGCTATTGAATGCTAATTTGATAAATTATTGAGCAAAATCGATTATGATCGAATGAATTCCCTCTTGTTATTTGCTACATTAGATCAGCATCATCATCATGGGTCTTTTTTGCATTTTATATAGATGATTTATTTGCTACGTTTAATAGAATTAGGAGCATTTAAATGAAATGAAATTAAAGTTACTTACCTAATTATGGGCTTTGAAGAGTGATTGACCTGCTGAAATCCTTTGCCCAGAGGCAGCAACATTTTTTACCAGCAGTATGGGATCATACGTTCTTTAAGTGATCCCAGCAGGAATAAACGCTTTTTGACTTTGACTTTGATTGACTTTAGCCCTGGTGCGAGTTTTTTTTAAAGTGTCTTATAAGTTTCCTTGAATGTTATAAAAAAAATAATCTCATAATAAACATGCAAATATTATGTTAATAAGATTTTAGTTTTGTGTTATGCTAAGCTAGATAATTCGACCGCCAAAAATGAACTTTTGAATTGAACCAAATCTCACAAAGCTAATATTATTATTGTTTGCAAATGAGTTTGTATGTTATAATTAGGTACATTTCCATAACAATTATAATAACAGTTTCCGACTTCCGTGCAAATTATGATTTCGACAAAATTAATGGAAAAAATGTGAACTTTTTGGAATTTTAAGTGCACCGGTAGATGTGTTTTGTTGAGTCGTGCTGGCTGGGATTGTAGGTAGGTATATTTTACCAATTAGGCTCAATGCACATTGAATTGACAAGCGACGCGTCAATTAGTTTACAAAGCCAATATAAACCTTATGAACAATGGTACAAGATATAGAAACGCTTGTAGAACCCATAAACCATTTGATTTGATCATCCCACTGCAGAGCAAATGCCTCCCTATCCCCCTTCCACTTTTCGCGGTCTAGCGCGGCTGTAGGCCAATCCTTCGTGTAAGCGTCCAGCTCATCCCCCCATCTTAGTCTGGTACCTAGGTACTATAAATTCAGGCTTATCAAATGATAAGCCTTTTAATACGTTCAGATATTACAACATGTTTAGTAGCTAACTACGAGTAATTGTGTAATAGGAAGTGTCATGTCACCCTTCTCTGATAAACTAATTTCACTTTTTTCCATGCGGGTCTTACATAAAACAAGATAGGTACATGCATAACCAATCTTTAGCTCTCTGAAGTTAGGTGCGCTAAACGATTGCGCAGGTTTGGTAGAGTAGGAGATAGCACGATGCAACAAACTAAGCGAGTGAGCGAGGCAGCTATACAACGCTGTCTTCATCTTTTAGGCGTTATCAAAAATGGGTTCCGTGCAGCTACTTCAGAGAGTATTTTTAAAATAAACTTTGCAATTCACTTGGGACTTTGTTATAGAAGCTTACATGTTGCCCTTTAAATAAATGATTTCATAACTTTATCTAATCTAGTTGTGGGAACAGCGAGTTCACTACGAATCTAAACCGGAAACTATTCAAGGAATCTATGATGGCCTAGCTGATGGCAAAATAAAAAGCGGTTTATCTGTCTGTTTAAGTTTAATGCCCAGTTTCGGATGTTAACACTTGGGTCACGGAAAATGCAGTTCCTATCTGTGAAACAGCTGCAAATGCTACGCCATCTTTTTTCATTGACACGTGGGAGTGAAAAAAAAGAATTTTTTTAAAGCCTTAAGAAAAATCCTCTGGCTACACATTCTTGTCGTTTTTTTAAGGTAGATCATCATCACCATCATCATGTCAGCCTGGTGTCACCCACTGCTAGGTATAGGCCTCCGTTCGCTTTTGCCAGACTGTTCGTTCGTGTGCGGCCCTGATCCAGGTTTTGCCCTCGACTTTTTCAAAGTCATCGACCCAACGCGCTTTTGGTCGACCCTGATTTCTACTGCATCCTCTTGGCCACCACTCCATCAAGGTTTTACTCCAGCGACCATCAACGTCTAGTGGTGTGCTGCCCAATTCCATTTGAGGTTTAAGATAGATAGATAGATGGAAAATACTTTATTGCACACCACAAATTCAAACAAAAATATAAAACTAAACAAAAAAAAATATACAAACGGTGGTCTTATCGCTAAAAAGCGATCTCTACCTTACAACCTACAAACCCTTTAAACCTTCTTTCTTTCATCATTCTTTAAATTATGATGTTTATTGCTCAAATAGTCTTCGTAGAGAAGATTAACGGACTAAAACCGACTAAGCATTACCTATGTGCCAATATTCCTTCCGTCATAGTTAAGTCGGTGTTCCTCTAAGCCTATAATTGTAAAAAAAAAACTATGCAGCGTTGGTCCCACATCCATAAACCCATGAACAAATTAATTAAACTTAGGAGTGACAGAGCGAACGAGTCGGTTTCCCATACAGCGCAAAAACTTATATTCCCCGCTAAAGAATGAAAGCCATGGAGTGAACGACCGCTGGAACCAGCTTATCTCACGCTTATCTTCCAACCCAATTGAATTCCATTGGAATAAAATAAAACAAAACCAAGCAAGGCGCTAATTACCTACAGAGCTTTGCAATGTTTAAAAAAGGAAGGTTGAATTAAGAGAATTTTTGTAGCCATTCCGATTGAAAAAAAAAATTAGGTTCTTTTTATGTCGTATGTTTTTGTTTTTATTACTTAAACTTCCGTTATGTAAAAAATTATCGACAATTGGATCACTAAGATAATGAAATAAAAAAATCAACACTTATGAGGCCGAACGTTTATAACACGAAAAAATAAATATCCTTGCAAAATATTTGCATTTAAAAGAATTTGCATTATTTGTGATGTAAAACTCAAAAATCTGAAAACATTCAAAGTGAAACTAGAAGTGCGACGAATCAACCAAAAAAGAAAGTTTTGTAAATCAAAACGGTGTAGGTATCTAATAAAAAGAATGTCAGTCGTTCTCAGTGACGACGAAATCGGTCAGTCGCGGACGTTGGGTCGGATTCCGAACACCTTGTTTCGATCATTTCACTGACCCACATTCGTTCACCTACATGACGGACGCGTAGAGACTATTTGGACCGAGATAATGCACGTTCTAAGCTGTTTTACATCCTGGCAGATAAACGAGCTTTCTTTGTTTCATGGCAGTTCAAATAAGAACTGGTAGGTCGTTAGTTTTTGATAAGTACCTACCACTTATAAGTAGTCTTACTTATTAAATTTGCATAAAGGGACTTATTATTTTATATTTTTTTATTACTTTGTAATTAAAAGGCGTAAAAGCACTCTACATTTTTAAATATTGCGACTAGAAATGACTAGAATGTCCTGACCTGGACCACAAAGAAAGGTAGAGCTTTATAAAACTGGTCTACTCCTACTTGACTCCTACACAAGAAGTAGCACATAGACAACTAAGTACTTAGTTTTAATAGGTTCCTAGTTAATTACGGCGACAGCTTTCCTCTACGAGTGAGTTCGACGGGCGCAGTAGGAAGAGCAACAACCTATGATTACAGAGCCGTTATTCCCGATCGTCTCGACTGAGCACTGATAACTTGCAGAAAAACTTGACTTTACTGGTTTTCATAGCTAAAAACATTTCAATTCAGTCAACGTTTGAAAAAATAACGGTAAACAAAATATGTATCAATTAGAATTTAAATTTGGATCGTTACAGACTAAAAAGGTTGCAACGGTGAAATAAAAAAAATCACCTGTTTAGCGGCCAAGTCGTTCTCCCACAATCACAGCGAACTCATTATCCAGCACTGAGAATAACAGTTATTCGTACTAAAATATTAACTAAAACTGCAACCTTTTTTGTGAAAAAAAGGTTTGATCGATTCGATCGTGCGATGGAAAGAACTTAATTTTGACAGATCGCGAGCGCGCGTTTTGTTTTTTTTTTTTTTAATAAAAGCTATAGGCGCAGGGCGTTCGCCGCGAAGCCTTGACCGCTAGGCGACTGCGGTCCCACTGACTGAACATACTGTCTTGCCGTTCGCTGAGTCCTCTCGGTAAGCAATGTAAATTACTTTCCAACAGTTACGTTTCGCTTCGCTGCACTGATTCCGGTCAACGGATTTTTTTCCTGTTGAGCTTTGGCTGGGCGAAAGCTTATCTTAAGCAAATATGCATGAGATATAGGCTCCTTTGGAACAGGTTTGGTAGGCAGATAAGGTTGCGACCTCTTTGCCTCTTTTATTCTTCAGCTACCAATAACCTCATTAGGGATTGTGAAATATAAATTCTACCTACCTACATCCTGTGGTCGGTAGGTAGGTACCTAAATTGATCTACTCTACAATAGCAAAGTTCTATGGTCTTCTTCTTTTTCCTCTTGGTGCAGGTTGTAGGGCACAGCGGACATGAGAGCAGGTGTTCCATATCCTGAACGGGAGCCCCACAATCGCACTATGTAGGTATGGGTTCTATGGTGTTGAACTCAATTTATTTTTCTAGTTTTAAATTACAACAGAAATGTTGAATGTTGAAACTTTGTTATCTTGGTCTTAATGTTGGCCTCAACTCCACTCGTCCAACCGTTCATGTCATCATCATTGGCCTGCCCTTATCCTGCTCATGCGGGGTCGGCACAACATGTTCTCTTCCTCCATTCTCCTCTATCACTCGTCATCTCCATATCAAATCCTTTCTTACCCATATCTTCTTTTACACTATCCATCCATCTTTTCTGAGCTGTACCTCTACCACTCTACTCACATATCCGTATTTGCAATATCTACCAACATCCTACTTAGATACTGACAAGTTCGGTGGGACGCTGGGACTGCACCAGGGATCAGCATTAGGCCCTTTATTGTTCCTCCTGGTGGTGTATGCATTGAGTACGTTATATAAGTTATATGTTATGTACGTATATTACGTTATATAAGTAGAAGGAACCCTGGTGCATGTTTTTCGCCGACTACATAGTTCTTGTCGGAGAATGCATCTGAGGTTTAGAGCTGGGAAAATGGCAGGAGTGACTGGAAAGCGTTTGTTCGCTTGAAAATAAACAGAACACCCTGTAACTGCGCCTGTATTTGCGGAGATTTATCCAACCTCTTTTCCGCTTGAAAATAAGCAGTACAAAAACAGAACACCCTGTAACTGCGGAGAGTATCCAGCCCTCTTCCGCTTGAAAATAAGCAGAACAAAAAAGGCACACTCTGTACCGTAACTGCAGAGATAACTCCGATAGAAAATGGTGACAGGTCTCAGGAACAATAGACTCTTGAACTTAACTTAGGGGAGAATTATTATGACAAGACGTCATTAGACCTGCTGTAGGTAGGTAGGCATCTATGACTGCGGTTGCTGTCTTTGAAACCAAAAGAAATTCGATTGCTTGAATCATAGAACGTACCACCTCTACGAACGTTCTAGCCATTAAATTCCTATTGGTTTACCCCTTTTGGTCGACCTACGCCTAAGGTATAAAAAGTTATGTCAAGCATTTTTATCGTGAACCCAATCCACGACCTAACATTGCAGATGAGTCCAAAAAATGTGGAACGCTTCACGATTTTGCGTGTCATCCTTGCGCAGGGGCCATGCTAATCTTCTCTGTATCGTTCCAATTTTAGTATATGTACTGCCGAAGCAAGTACATTTGTAAAGCAATATTTACTCAATGCACGCTACAACATATGAAAAACATTGCTTGCGCGATCTAGACTTTTTCGTTATATTTGCGATTTTCTATAACTTTAGAACTTTTTAATACGTTCCTTGGTAGTAATATTGATGTTAAAAGATAATTAAATATAAAAAATTGTGTATTCGTCTCATTTTATGTTAAAATTGAGAATAATCCGGAGTCAGGATCAAATATGCAGACATAACGCCATCTATGGACATTATTTAGATATATTCGGATAAAAATTAAAGTGGAAGTTTACTTTAACTTGGTTTGACAGTACCCAATTTATGTAAATCTTACTATTAAATAATTTTATAAATAATCGATGATTACCTTTAAATTAATTATCAATTTGTTACCAATTTTATTAAGTAGGTATCTTCTCTTCTATTGCCTAGAAGCGCCATCTTTGAAGCAGTTGTAGAACCATGTAAACTTTTATGTTCCGTTACACGTAAGCAATTTGGTTGGTTGGAGAAAATTATAAACCGAACGTATTGTACAAGGAAGGAAAGGAATGGAACTTTGAGAAAATGTCAAATTGAAAAGTTTCAAAACAAACTCAATAATTTAGAAAATCTGAAAATAATGCAATAGATTGAAATCTACCTACAGACAGTAAACACATTTGTCCTGTAATGTAAGTGCATTTTGACTTTAATTTCACTGCATTTTTGATACATAAATCTGAGGTTCTTTTACTTATTTTTACGCGGAGACAAGAATACACGTGTTGTTCTGTTCACGTGTTTTGATCTAACTTGTAAGCCCACTCTATTCTAAGTTATTCAGTCTTTTTAATTTAGAATTATTTTTTATATTATCAAAGATCTAGGTCAATCAGTTTTCTGACCATAACCTACAAATGTGAAGTATTATAGGATACAATTTCGGCTGGACAGGATAGCGGGTGACACAGGACTACAGAATGTAATGAATTTTTTGCAAGTGCTGTCTAGTTTTATTTATATAATTAGCATAGACCCTCTGCAGGGCAAAGGTCTCCCTCTCCTTTCTTCACACCTTCGTGAGCCAAACTGTGCCAGGCATTTGCACGCCTCAATTCTCTTTGACTGGCTCCCCACTGGAGCTTGACTTTTAGTTTTAAGATGGATCATCTAAAAGAATGATAGTCCCCAAACCGTGTTTGTTGCCCTGATTCTTCACGGTATTGTTCGCGAAAGAACAGGAGTAAAATTAGTTGTAAGACTATTCTAAGTGATCCCAGCGGTCCTACTGAATAAATGTTTTTTAACTTGACTTGACTGTGGAGATCGTCCCGCTATCTTCGACGCCGCCTGCTGTTATTTATTTATTACTAGCTTGTGCGCGCGGCTTCGCCCGCATGGTACCAACATTTTGAATAGCCTATATGCTATTCCAGGTCACTATCTATGCCTATACCAAGTTTCATCCAAATCATTTCACTGGTTTAGGCATGATTGATACACAAACTTTCAGCTTTATTATGCTGTTATTTATTTATTATTGAGAGTTAATATTGCTGTCAAGTTAACCTTATTTATTTCCATTATTACAGAATGGAGAAACAAGTAAAACCTAAGTCTATACTCGGTAAAAAACGAAAACGCAAGGCCTCGGCCACCATCTCAGCACCTGAACCTAAAACCTTAAAAGTAGAGTCACCGACTCAACCAAATGCCGTCGTCAATTCATTACCAAAGCCGAAGAAGAAAAAAGTTTCAATTTCCATATCTGAACCTACTCCGATAGTTGAGGCCGAGATCAAAGTTGAGGTAGCACCTCCTCCGAAGAAACGAAATGCAAGTGTTCAGAAAACTCCACTACCAGCGGTTATGTTCAAAGGACTGTCGATGGACGAGATTAAGGAGAAATATCCCATTTTAAGTAATAAGGAGTTGGTCGATCGGTTTCTGAAGGTACCATTTAATAATAATCAAAAAGGTAATTAATAAATAATACTGGATTTTTTCACACAGCATCATCTAGCCCCAAAGTAAGCAGAGCTTGTGTTATGGGTACTACATGACTGATATAGGTACTAAATACATACATATTATACATATAAATACCCAGACCTGAGACAAATATCTGTAGATCATACAAACATTAGTCCTGCGAAAGAATCAAACCCCTTTTCACAGCAAAAACATAATCTCATTTTGGTAAACTCTTCAAAATTCTAGGACGCATCCGACAAGCGATCAAATCTCAACTACAGGGCTCCGACAACACACTTTCAGCCGAGATCATCCATGGAAAGATTCAAGCAATACTTAAGAGCTCTGAAAACTTGACCGATTCTGACTTAAGACGATTGCGCATTCTACACAACATGTTAAAAACCACTCTTGAACCGAAGGAGGTGGTTAAAGTTCCAAAAAAGAAGAAGAAGAAGAAGGATAAGAAAGAGAAAGAAGATAAGCCTAAGGAAGGGAAAGAAAAGGAACAGTTGGTGAAACCTAAGGGACCCAAGAGATACGTTGTTTTCATCGGGAATCTACCATTGAATGTTGATAAGGAAAAGGTAACTATTATTTGTGTAGAACACGATTTTGATGTTAAGGCGAAGTGAGCTCTGACTTACGCTGCGCTCGCCACCCTCCTAGACCCCCGCGGCCGTCTGATAGTGTGCTGGCCGGCCCGCGCACAATTACACTGAACGTTATTTGTAAATGTATTTTTTGCTAGAAAATTATACTCCTTGGCAATAAAATAAATCCGTAAGCCTCTACCGTATTTATTAGCAAACAGACGAAATTTCATTAAAAAAATTTAAACAACCATCAAATGAAACTGTTTTATGATGAAGATTTAGAGGTAACTTTGTGATTTTTTTCTATCGAGTCAAATTAAGTCAATCGTGTTTCGACTCCCATAACTTATAAACTAACAACCTAAACTATTCATTGTCATCAAAAAAAATAAAAAATGACTTGACTTACACTCAAAACGTGAGTTTTGCGACCTACATCACCTTAAAGTAAGTTCTAGTCAGTGGCAAACTCTGGTGATGGAGTTTTTAAGCCGCCTTAAGGCCTCCATCATGGCTTAACGACTTAAATAGCGGGGACCGACAATTTATGGTAAATAATGTTTTGAGTAATAATAATGTTTTTTCTTTCAGCTTATGAAGCATTTTGCGGAAATCGATGAGCACATAAAAGATATACGGATACCAAAGCAGGCGGAGGGCAAGAAAAGCGCCATTGCTTTCATAGAGGTCACCAATGAACCAACTTACGAGGTAATTATTTATTGTCTAAGGGGTGTCGCGAATACTAAATTAAGTAGAGAACTAATCGTGACAGCGCACAGACTTCGCTCTAGACACATGCCACTTAACGGGTTTAAATATTTAATGAAGAAAGTGGACAGCCCCAACTGTGAAATATGTCAGGTTAAAGAGGATGTATACCATTTTCTTATGGAATGTGTACGGAGTATCTCTATGAGAAATTCTTTATCTAACATAAGTAGGATTAACTGGCTAGATGTGGGTGTGTGGCAGAGTGTGCTGGCCGCTCAGACATCAGGCACAGAGGTTCCGAACTTCATAGCTCTGTCACCTACTTACCTCATACCTACTTTTGTATTTTTCTTTTTTGTACCTGTTCTCTGTATATGTAATGTATCTGTGTTTGTGTGTTGGCAAATAAAGCTTTCTATCTATCTATCTAATGCGGCCATCATGCTCTACCGACAGACCCTCAGACTCTTGGAGGAATGATTTTGCAATGAGAGACCTATGGACCTACCTCGAAAATCGGTCAAGGTCCCTAAACTAAAAAAAAGATAAAAAAAAGGGGTGTCGTTCGCGTGGAAAGATAAAGATTAAGTTGCCGGGAGTCCCGAGAGAATTGAAAACTTGAACGATTAGGTGCCTAGTGTATTTTTTGAATCGTCAGGAAATCGAAAAATATCGAAAGATAATGACTTAACCCGTTTAGTTATAAAATGAGCTTGTATAAATTTAAAAGTTTACCGAGTACAGAACTAGATGGCGCTACTGGTAGGTGTCGGTGAGCAGTCACGTGACTCGCACGTGACCTTTTTGAGGCGAATCCATGAATTTATTCTCATCTCAAAAATGCCCAACGCACGCGCCTTAAAAAGGTTTTCACTTCAAAAATAAAGATCATTTATTTGCTCTAACATGTGTAAATAAGATGAGTACATTAAATGGGCAGTAGTCATTAGTCAAGACGCAGTTTCTACCGCGTAAATCTGGGAAAAAAGTAGCCTTTATAATTTGTTCTAGTAAAAGACTCATTAAAATCAGTTCAGCCATTCCTGACATTCCCAGCCCAGACAAACAGAAAGAAAATAAAAAAATTAAAAAGCTTGTTTGTGTAGTATCATAACTATAAGCAATAGAGACAACACATCACTACAAAGTCGCTTTCGCTGTCCCAATATCCCTATGTCCCTATGTATGCTTAAATCTTTAAAACTACGCAACGGATTTTGATGCGGTTTTTTTTAATAGATACTGATTCAAGAGGAAGGTTTATATGTATAATACATGCATAGTATAGTAGAGGAACACTGATAATTTTAGAGGTATCTAATGTGATGTCGTGAATTACTGATACATTTTTTGCGCTTACATTGCAAACGCTGGCTAAACCCTAATATTTAGCATCAGCATTAAACCCGTGCGAAGCCGGGGCGGGTCGCTAGTATACTTTTAAATCACAGACAGGAACTTCTATTTCTACACAAGAGGAAAGAATTGTTTGAATTGAATAGGCTCCAAAACTACTGGACCGATTTGAAAAATTCTTGCACCATTTAGAATCCTACATTATCCCTGATGAACACAGGCTATATTTTATCCCGGGAAAGTGGGTAACACCGCGACGGACAGCTAGCAAATATGTATCTATTTATGATTTCAGATGGCGTTATCAAAGCACCATTCCATGATGGACAACAAACGGATAAACGTCATGTACACAACGCAACAGAACAGCAAAGTCTCCAAGACTGAGGCTAAGGTAAGGAAGTAAATCATTTATTTATACAACTGACTACCTCTGTAGCGCAGCCTGCGACGCAAGAGGTTGCGGGTTCGATCCCCGCGGCGGGACCAATGTTTGTATGATCTACAAATATTTGTCTCGGTTCTGAGTGTATCTATGTATAATATGTATGTACAAACAAAAAGTATTTATGTAGTATATCAGTTATCTGGTTCCCATAGCACATGCTTTGCTTAGTTTGGGGCTAGATGATGCTGTTTGAAATATCCAGCATTATTTATTTAACAAGCTGTCCGTAGCGGTGTTACCCGCGTTCCCTCGGGAAAACTTCACTTTCCCGGGATAAAATATAGTTTTTCAAATCGGTCCAGTAGTTTCGGAGCCTATTCAATTCATTTCAGACAAACAAACAAATCTTTCCTCTTTATATTAGTATAGATAATCATAAATTGTGGTTCGACAAACCATCGTATCGTCAAAAACGAGGTCCCAAAAATTGCACTGATTGACTTTGGATCCGTGAGGGTCGCGGTTTCAAGTCCCATGGGTGCAATTTTTCGGAATGCATTTTCAAATCTTATATGTCTAAATTATGGGGGCAGCCAACAGAAACAATATTCCAGTCTTCATATTTTATTTAAACTTTGTTTTTTTACAAAAATTTTCAGAACAAAACTTGGTACAATTTTTCTTTCTCCGTTTTCAATGTAACGGCCTTAATCCATTGCCTTCTGTCACAATGATTCTCTTGAGTCATTCACTCTGTTCATCAATTCAATCAAAACATTTCCTTTAGAATTTACTCTTATGTTCCAATCCCACATGTCAACAACAACTAGAAAAATTACACAAAATAAGTATACCTAAAATGAATAATTATTATGGCAGCATATTTAATACCTACTATGCTTAATGAACACGCGAACTATTAGAAGTTGACACAAAAAACTATACACTAAATACTCGTACAAAAAACAATTCATACATAATTTATAGTTAAAGAAGAGAAATATGAAAAAATGCAAGATTGAGCCTTCTCGTTGGGAATCTCTCGCTAACAAGAGACCCGAGTGGAGAGGATTGGTGCAGAGAAGCGTCTACGAGTTCGAAGATGAAAGAAGGCGCGAACTAGATAGAAAACGCGACCAGCTTAAAGCTAAGCCGCCTTCAAACATAAATTATAATTACTGCAACGGTGTGCTAACTTGCATCACGTGTGCACGCACTTTTAAAGACAAAATTGGCCACTATTAGCCAAAATTAGATCTTAGATTTTAATTAATTACTTACTGGACCCTCATAATTTATTTACTGTAAATATTATAATTGTATTATTAGACTAAGCAGGAAAGATGTCGCCGTAGCCGAAATCGGTCAGGATGATCATCATCATCATTACCTACCTTTATAATGGGTGGATTTAAATAACTACTTACATCATAAGTTACATTAAATAACCTAGTGAAGTATGACTACATGGCCAGTCATACTTCACTAGGTTATTTAATGACAGCACAAGACAAACCTTGTATGGTTTAATGTGTTGTAAGGTTAAATAAGTTTTTGACTTAGAAAATACAATTTGTTTCAGGGTAAAACAGCCAAGCTGATCGCAATGCAGAAGTCTGGCAAGCTAGCGGGTAGCACAGCAGCTGGCAAGAAGAGAAGTCACCGCAGGAATATATTGAAGCGGGCCAGGGCTAAGGAGGCGGAACAAGCCTGATTGTATTATATTCTAGAACATTAAGGCTCAAGCCACATTGAATTGGCAAGCGTGCGTCAATTAGTTTTATAGCGCACCATTATAAACCTTATGAACAATGGTACAAGATGTTGAAACGCTTGTAGAATGAACCGCTCGCGTCGGGGAGTCCCGCTAGATGGCTTCGCCAGATCTCGTTAATTCTACAAGCGTTTTTATATCTTGTACCATTGTTTATAAGGTTTATAATGGCTTGCTATAAAACTAATTGACGCGTCGCTTGCCAATTCAATGTGCATTGAGCCTAACTGTAAAGGCGCATTTACACGATGCGATTTTTCGTACAATTTGCTAAGCCCCGCTCATTGAACGTGCCGACGAGCGTCGCGCTACTATGATAAATCGCATACGATGAGCGTTTACACGTGAATAATTGCCGTACGTTATCCTATACGTTGAAATCGCATCGTGTAAATGCACCTTTAGGCTCAATTCAGACTGAATTGTTATCGACAAGACGTAACAAAACATTATAAACCTTATGAACAATTTAACAAGTTAGAGAATGAACGAGGTGTCGCGCCGGCTCGAGCAGTTTCGCGCGGTAGCGAGCTATAAAGCGTTTCTATATCTTGGAACATTCGTAAGGTTTATAATACTTTTTTTGTAATTTTTTTATAGTGCTAATCCACACTTGGTATTTCATTAAGAAATGAAAAGTCTTATCAAAATTTGGGATTCGAACCCCGCATCGATCAGACGATCCTCCTAAAGCCGGAGTGCCTTACCGCTCGGCCACAGAATCCTAGTTGTCGGCATTCAAATCTTTGATAAGCTCATTTATCGGTAAAGCACCGATTAGCGCCATCTACACGTTTCACTAGTGAACTCTTTAATTTCTTAAGGTTACGGCTTGTCGCTGCCAATTCAATGTGCATTGAGCAATAACTGTTGACTTCATTTGGAATACATAATTGTGCATTTAATTTATTTTTAACACCCTTGCTCGTAAAGCTGATGTAATTCCACCGGTTTTAGATATGTAAAGCGGGTCATAACAAACGCGTGTGTTATCAAAGCAAATAGTTATGTTATAGTCCATACAATAGTACATTACGATATTAGTGCGTAAAGATGGTTATAACATGCGAGGCGGAATTTCAGCCCGAGCCGCAGGCGAGGGCGTAATTGAGCCGAGCATGTTATAACCAATACGCACGTATATCGTACGACGTTTTTTAACACATTTGCGAGGAAACAGAAAAAAAAACATTTAAATAAACTCAATCTGTGAATGCACACTGTTGCTTTCCCGCCATTTTAACAGCGCGCTAGCGCTGCCTACTGACTGGCGCCGCGCGGCGATTAGTTCTCCTTTGCAACAGCGCGCAACAGCGCGCTGCTCACTAGCTGGAGGCACGACTCCAGCTCGGCGGCAATCAGTTCCATATTTGAAATGGCAAATAATGCTGTTATGGAATTTGTATGGACTATAACATAACTATTTGGTTTGATAACACACGCGTTTGTTATGACCCGCTTTACATATCTAAAACCGGTGGAATTACATCAGCTTTACGAGCAAGGGTGTTAAAAATTCCATAACAGCATTATTTGCCATTTCAAATATGGAACTGATCGCCGCCGAGCTGGAGTCGTGCCTCCAGCTAGTGAGCAGCGCGCTGTTGCTATTCAAAGGAGAACTAATCGCCGCGCGGCGCCAGTCAGTAAGCAGTCTGTTCAAATGGCGGGAAAGCAACAGTGTGCATTTCACAGATTGAGTTTATTTAAATGTTTTTTTTTTCTGTTTCCTCGCAAATGTGTTAAAAAACGTCGTACGATATACGTGCGTATTGGTTATAACATGCTCGGCTCAATTACGCACTCGCCTGCGGCTCGGGCTGAAATTCCGCCTCGCATGTTATAACCATCTTTACGCACTAATATCGTAATGTACTATTACGAGTAAAAATATTATCGCTTAAACACACGAAAATTAATATGCCTCTGGGGTGCCTAGTATTAGTTTTATACGCCGTTACATGGATTTGTATAGGAAAATAGCAGCGCCATCTTTTGGTACTCACTCATAACTAATGAAAACGTTTACGGCGTCAATACCGAAGCCAGTGGCTTGACCACTGGCTTGAGCCTTCGGTATTGACGCTTGTAGAATTATATATATATACAGCCCCGTTTCTATATCTTGTACCATTGTTCATAAGGTTTATAATGGCTTGCTATAAAACTAATTGACGCGTCGCTTTCCAATTCAATGTGCATTGAGCCGAATGGTGAAGCAACTAGGCACCCAGATGGTAACTTTTACAAGTTTAGTAAATTGAGAAATACTGTTTTGTACGTTTGTACGTCCCCTTTCGTACGCCTTTCTCGTCGTAATTTCCTTATAATTTTAAATGTGCTTATAAGTTATGATAAAATGACTAATAAATAGTTGTAAACTAAAATAATGTTTCTATTTTGTTAGGATGGCTCTTTATTAATTAAGTATATACCTATAATACTTCTATTACTCTATTCTATTATTATAATAAAGGTACTTCTAGGTAATAATAACCCCATTATGTAGAGCTTTATGTACATTTAAAGTACTCATAAACGTAAACAGGGTCACGACTGTATTCCCGAGGCGCGGTAGACATTCTCTCAGATCTTTATATTCCAGATCCTTTGAAGATGTCTAAGGGGGTAGTCAAAGGCATGTACAATACATATTTGATACATGCCCGCATCTCGCAGAAGTTAGTATTCCATACGTGACAGGTTGCAAGCCCATTGCCGCCTATAGGCGGCGATGGGCTAACTGGTTTCCTCACGATGTTTTCTCGTGTTAAAGCGCATATAATATTTTACGAAACGCAAAATCCATTGATGCACGGCCGGGATTCGATCCCACGACCTTCGGATTGAAAGTCGAGGTACAACCCCATTCGGCCAACACGGCTCAAGTATTTAAATAATATCTTTTGTTCTATAAAACACCCACACACCAAAAAAGTTTTACAGATCATACAAAAATTTGTCCCTAGGGAGGGTTCGAACCTGCAACCAGCAACACAGCTATTAAGAAGTATTTTGGACGCCTACTGAAGTAGGTAGGTCTAGGTACTGTCATTGAAGTATTCAGGTGTTTGCAATTTCTTCAAACGATGATTTATTAACATTTGTTGTATTTGCAACTGCATTTGAAGAGCATCCTCAAGTTGCATATTACTCAGCTGTCTGGCAACACTTTGTCCGAATATGTCAAATTCTGTTTTAACAGTTTGGACATTGACATTTCTAGAAATAGCTTCTAAACGGTCAAGGGCTGATGATAGGAAGTCATCATCTTTTTTTCGCTTCGGAGCATGAGGTACCATGCTAAATCTACGCTTTGGAAAACTCTTGCAGGTCTGTGGTGTTGTAATGGCACTATCGGAGTCAACATCGGTATCTTCAACATTCTGAAATATAAATAAAGTTCTACAATTTCTACCTCTTCCTTCAACCACCAAACATTATTGTTGTGCTGTCGTGTCATTATTTCTTTTGAACCATTCATGCTCTCTCACACACTAGTGATGTCTCTAGGTGTGAGGAAATTCAAAACTTAAACATGTTAGTAAAACTGCCAGTCCGCTGTGCCTATTAATTAATAAAAAAAATGAATTCTGACGAAGAAGACGTGGAAACTGTTACAGCAATTAGTAGATTTAGTTCTCCAAACAGAAATAGATTCCGGTTCGGACCATACCTGCAAGCTTGTTTGTTCAATATTTATCAAGAAGTAAAAATTGATGATAGGTCCGGGTGAATTTTTTTTAGATATTTAGTAAGTGACTTTCAAGAGCTGTTATCATTAATATTACCAGATAAAGAGAAGAAAACAATGTGGAGGAACGTTGTGATTCCTCCTGACATTAGATTAAATAGGTATAACTTAAGCTTTTTAGCAACCAGACAGTTACACATACGCTCCACTCCAATAGTCTCCAACTCAAAGCTTGTGTACGTTACGTTCTTGACGTTCCCGTGTGTAAAGGACCTAAAGTAAGTATTTCAAGAACTTCAACTTACCGCATAGTCCATAACAAATGTAATGGACTCTTGAGGCATGTTGCCAGACAACAGACTAGCCATTTCCTGATAAGCAAACCACTTAGAAGTGTAAATATCGGCTCCGCTACCTGTCCTAAGCCCAGCTTTCTTCTTCTCTCTATTAAATTGCCCCTTGAGGCTAGTCCATTTTGAATTTACTTCCTCTTTAGTTAATCCGAATACCTTTGCTATTTCCGACAGGGCTTCCAGTTTTTTATGTTTATCTCTGTCTTCCAACGTATTATCCCAAAGCACCGGTCTATCTCTAATCAGTTGTAAAAAAAACATCGTTTTTTCCTTAGTCCACTCCATTACATTAAAAACCAAATAAAACAGAAGTTTCACTCACACACAATCTTCGAACGTTATTTCATTACATATTTGCACTATTTTACTTTTTAGCGTTAATTTAATTTATTTTTATGAATTGACTTCTTTTTCACGGCGGAACTCGCGGAACGTATGCGTGACACTTCGAGATGATGTCAAAGTCAGTGAAATAGTAATGTCCTACAGTTTTATCGATATCATCAACATCGATTTTTATTTCACTACGATCAATTCATCTCAATCGATTATATGGTTCATGCATAGATAAAGTTACTAAACTAACGATTATTTTTTTACTGATCGATTCATCGATTGTTTCGATTTTCATTTTCGTATTCTCTAATAGGCTACGTCCCATTTTACTCAGTACTGTTATTTGACGGTTATTTGAAAAAAATGTTTATCGTTTAATTATTTATATTAAAAGCCTCGTCTATATAAATAAACAGGAAATAGACACAATGTTTTTTTTTGTATGTTTTATTATTTCATTTTTTACATGATTTTTTTGTTTCAAAATTGTTGTGAGCTTCAACAACGTGAAACGAAACCCGTTCAATGTGTCAGACTTATCGTTCCGGCGCGGCGTGAAAATGACCGAGCCCATGCCACAAAGTATAGCCATGCGGGACTTGATCCCACATTTTTTTTTGGAATGCAATGAATGCATTTTGAAAATATCTGTTGGTTGAAATCTATTGATGATAATTTAGAGGGCCAGGATTTTTCAAAGATCTATTTCAACCTACCTATTATTTATCACGGTGGATGGAAACTTAGTTTCTACTTTTTTATCCACACGTCTGGCAAACCTCGAGGTGGGACCTCAGTATAGCACAACTCTGTAGGTAGGTACATTATATGTATAGATAGGTAGACTACAAAAGAAACTACATAATAGTGCTTCAAAAATTATTTATTTATCGTATATATAATTTATATATCCATTTATAGTTAAAACCAATGCACACATAAACCAAACTCACAAACCTTGCATACTGGCAGTAGACGATCACCACACTGGTACTTTCATTGACATTTGGACAAACTTTCAGCTTTATTAAATGAGTGAGATTAGGATTCTAACGTATTTCGTAAACGCTACCGCAGAAGGCAGAGCCATAAGACTTTAGATGTTTAGAGGGCTAGTCGGGGACGTTCACGATGTGAGTTTAGCATTATGTAAGACGAGTTAAGGATTGTAACGTATTTCGTAAACGCAAAAGGCAATGCCCTACGAATTAATTCGTCCTTGATGTGCCAAATTTGGACGTGCCTCTGACTAGTCTAACTTCTTTTTATAAGTTGTAGGTATTTTTCACGTAGGAACGTATCCCTGACACATGGAACTTTTACGTTTTACGCTGTACAACTTTTGAAACAATTTTTTTGAAATAAATAAAATCTAATGAAAATACAACTTAAAAAAAATATTTTTGTCTATTTCCTTTTCAATAAATTAACATAAAAGAGCCTATCACGGAACTGTTTCTATGTGAAAAACGACTATAAATAGTTGAAGACGCAGCGTCAAAGCATGAAACTATTTCATGATCAATTTTCTTTTTACGTCATCATCATCAGCCTATAGCAGTCCACTGCTGGTTTTTTCATGTGACTATCATTATAGATTTATATTAAAAATGATAATAATAAAAATATAGTTTGTAAATGAATGTACCAGTGACGACTCTCCATATTTAACGGTGCGAAGTTAGCTACAATTAATTAAATTATTGCTAATTTCACACCAATAATTGGCTTGTATGTATATTGTGAATGTTAAAGTTATATTATGCAAATATAAAACTATTGTTTTAAAATAATAATAAAATGATTCCAACTTGTGTTTTTGTACTTAGATAAAAAAATCAATAGATCAAGTAGACTTATTTGGATGTGAGTAGCCCCCACCTCATCTAAGGACGTTGGAGGCTATTACGATAAGATTTTCAAAACTCCTAAACATGGCTTTTAGAAAAAAATTATTTTATATTTGTCATAATAAACCTTTAAACATTACAAATAAAGTATGCACAATTAAAAAGAACTATTAAATAATTTATTTAAATTGTCTATGTATTTAAGCTGCACGTAATATCTAAATTAATACTTTTCTTAAATACTCCGTAGAACATGATAGATAAAAGCTGAAGTTTGTAATATTTATTTCTTAGAAGTTAGATAGTGTTGTACCGCTCACTATTATCGATAGTCGATGTTAAGTTTTTGCATAAAATGTTCTTTTGTAAATTGCATTCGCTTTCCAAATTGAAAACGGTTGAATATTTTCTAAGAAATAAATACAATAAAAATAAATTGTAAAATTCAGAAAATTATACAGCATAATAAGTACTAGTAGTTCCGCCAATCACAAGACAACTAGGTACACATCGAAATAAATAAAAAGTTAAAACAATAAATAAAAAGAGGGACTATTATAAGTTTAACTTGACTGACATTATTACATTCATATTTTTACAACACTACTAATATTCGAGAAGAACAGATTTTAAAAATACCTAAAAAACAAATCACAAATTTATTTCAAAACAATCTAGTCGGACGACTTGGACTTTCAAAAAATTATATTCATAATTGCAAAAATAAATTGCTAAAACTACCTCAAAATACTACACTATTTATGAATTGAAAAGTTGACATTTACTTATTGTCAATACAACTATTGTAACTCATCCGAGTACAGCTTAGTTCTAAAAACATATAGAAGCAGTTAAAATCAATCTATCAGTATACAATAGATTTACATTATTATAATGGCCGATTAGACATTTTTAACAATTACTTTCGAATGTCGAATCGACGGGAAAAGTTACATCAAATATCGAGAATTTCTTTTAGAAACTAATGTCTACACTTGACGAGTTAGGCCCTACGCTACACTTAACGTCCTATGTCTAAAATCCAGTCTAATACCGAAAATTTGAAGTAGACCACTATTTTTACACTCAGTATACACATTTCAAATCTATTTAAAAAAACTGGCCTCCAACGAGTATTCGAATCGTCCAAATTAAATTTCTGGTTTTAAATACTGTATCGTTGCAACATGCAAATTAAAAAAATAAAACTATACCGAAAATGACATCTTTCTATGTTTAAAATAGATCGCATCTAATACTTTTAGACTTAAAAACTATTATTTACAGATTACGTAAAATACAGCAACGGTGTGCGTTGTCTTATAATCACCTAGTTTTCATTAAACTTTTGATGAGATTCCCGAAATGTCACATCCGATTTTGAAACCTATTCTCAGGGTAATGAAGTCCATTTTGGAATGTTATCGTATAATTCGCAATGGAATGAAATGTCATGGGTATTGCAATTAAACATACATAAATCAATCTACACTTCGTTGTATGTATATTCATGTGACATTTGTATTTGATATCGATTTATCGATAACAAGTAGACTATCGACAAATCTGTATCAAAATGTCCCATCTCTTTTTTGTCACTATCATTGTGTCTTAATCAAACATTTCATTTTATCAAAGCTGATCATTTAATATACTACAATTTTAAAACTATCAAGAATCTTTTTACTGGCGTGCAAGTATCAAGTCAAATAAGAAGTTTGTCTTTATGTGTATTTTAAAATTTTCAGTTTTCTGTTCAGTGGTTTTGGCGTGAAAATGTAACAGACAGACAGAGTTACTTTCACATTTATTATATTAGTATGGAGAGTAATCTTTTTACTAAGAGCCTTGATAAAATGAATCGTGATTGAAAAATACCAATTTTTGTGGTATTGTCCATCAAGTTGTGTGTCAGGATCGTAGCGAGTGGAGATCCGTGGCCTCTGCCTACCCCTTTGGGAAAGAGGCGTGACTTTATGTATGTATGTAAGTGTCACCCTTCGTTCACACCAAGCTACAAAACAAGTATTCTACATGCATAAGATTGACGACCTCTGTGGCGCAGTGGGTGAAAACCCGCAGAAGGTTGCGGGTTCGATCCCCGCAGCGGGTTCAATGTTTGTATGATATTAATATTTATCTCGGGTCTGGGTGTTTCTATGTATAATATGTATGTAACAAACAAAAAGTATATAAGTAGTATATCAGTTATCTGGTCCCCATAGTACAAGCTTTGATTAGTTTGGGGCTAGATGATGCTGTGTGAAATGTCCAGCATTATTTATTATTTAGATAGTATGGGCTATTTTCAAATAAAATTGTCCACTCAAAAATGGTCAACGCATTGTATACATATAACTTGTTTGTTTGTATGAACGAGGGGTAAGAGTATTTGTAGCATCATAGTTTTATCGCTGTTTTAAAAATGATATTTATGTAGTCCACTTTAAGGTTCATTTTCCGATGTTCAGCCAGCAACCATGAAAACATCTTAACGCACATTTTTGTCATCCTATTATGAACCTTATAACCAAGACTTTAGGGTTCATATTCATTTGTCAATACTACCTTTCTAGAAAATTTCTTTTCATTATGACTTAATTACAAGACTATACATTGTCTTTCGATTTTAACCTCTATTAATATAATCATAAGGTTTTAAGATGGTTGGCCACTTATGGCTTTAATTCTCTCTAGAAACGTCCATAATGACTAATAAAAGTCTCTATACATTGTTCTTCAAATATGAACTCTATTAGTATAATCTTTAGATGTACATTCATATGCCACTAAGCTTTTATATTTCTTCAAAATGTCCTTCCATAATGACTTATTTACAAGACTCTGTCCTTAGATTATAAACTCTGTTTGCATTACCTTAAGATCTAAATTCAGATGTTCACCCCCATAATGCATCTAGGCCTTTATCTTCTCGTCTTTTCATAATGACTTATTTACAAGACTTGTCCTTCGATTATGACCTCTATTTATATAACACTAAGGTGTAAATTCAGATGTTCAACCACCGCTCTTTTATTGATATTTCTTCAAGAAAACTTCCTTCAAAAATGACTTATAGCAAGACTCTCGTCCTTCAATTATGACCCCTATCAGCATGATCCTAAGGTATACATTCAGATATTTAAACACCACTAAACTTCTCCCATAAAACGTTTCAATAATGACTTATATACAAGCTTCCTGCTCATCGATTATGACCTCTATTTGCACGACCCTAAGGTATAAATTCAGATGTTAACCCAGCGTTCTTCAAAGAACTGTCGCATATTATGTCCGGCTCGCCCAACAGGGCTGTAATCTTCATTGAATACTTCACAGTTGCTGAAGATGAGGCGGACGTCTGATGCAAACTCCTCCTTGCATTTATACCTGAGGATATAAAATAAGTATTTATTAAAATTGACGATTTTGACGACCTCTGTGGCGCAATGGGTGAAAGCCCGCTTTGGACGCAGAAGGTTGCGGGTTCGATCCCCGCCGCGGGATAAATGTTTGTATGATCTGCAAATATTTATCTCTGGTCTGGGTGTTTCTATGTATAATATGTATGTATTTACGAACAAAAAGTATATAAGTAGTATATCAGTTATCTGGTTCCCATAGTACAAGCTATGCTTAGTTTGGGGCTAGATGATGCTGTGTGAAATGTCCAACATTATTATTTATTATTTATTTATTATAAATGTTTTCAGAATAATATTATATAACTAGCTGTCCGTCGCGGTGCCCGCGGTCCCTCGGAAAAACTTCACTTTCCCGGGATAAAATATAGCCTATGTTCATCAGGGATAACGCAGGAATCTAATGGTGAAAGAATTTTTCAAATCGGTCCAGCAGTTTCGGAGCCTATTCAATTCAAACAAATCAACATACAAACAAACAAATTTTTGCTCTTTATAATATTAGTGTAGAAAAAAAACAGTTAAAACTCAAAATCCAGCAATCTACGTAAAACAACGCGCCCAGTAAATACGCAAACAAAAAAAAAAAAAACAGGGTCACGACTGTATCCCCAAGGCGCGGTAGACATTCTCTCAGATCTTTATATTCCAGATCCTTTGAAGATGTCTAAGGGGGTAGTCAGAGGCATGTACAAATACATATTTGATACATGCCCACATCTTGCAGAAGTTAGTACGCAAACAGTACTCTTCAAACGCCGTTTTCTCCGGATATAAAGATTTTTTAGGAAAATCCTTTTGGATTTGGTTGTGTGTGGATGCTGTACCTACCCCTTTCTGTATAGATGTAAGAGGAAAAATGATTGGACATCTTATACGACATGACAGCTTTATTAAGAACATCATAGAAGGAAAAGTGGAAGGAAGACGAGGAAGAGGCAGGCCTAGAATCAATTTCATGAGTCAGATAAAGGAGAAGATCGCTGTCATGTCGTATAAAGAAGTAAAGGAATCCGCATTGGAAAGGGAGAGGTGGAGGAAGTTGCATCATTGCACCGACAAGAGCTGAGCTCTTAAGTTTAATGATGATAGATGTATGTACTCACGTGCTATCGTTAAGTTTCTTCTTAATAGTGGAGAGGTCCATGGGGCACTTAATAACTTTCTTGTACTGAGGGAACTGTTTCGTGTTTACGGGGATCAAGAATGGCCACGCGTGTTCGTGCATCTCCATATCTCCTAGTAGATTCCTGAAACAATATAGTAGTAGTAGTATAAGTATTTATTTCAGAAAGAGGTTATAAAGTAACAGAGCTTACACTTTCTACCTACACTTTCTAATATAACACAACTATAGTCTTTTTCACGGCGGAACGTATGCAAGACACTTCGAGATGATGTCAAAATCAGTCTAATAGTAATGTCCTAAAGTTTAATCGAGATTATCAAAATCGATTTTTGTTTCACTACTATCAATTCATCTCAATCGATTACAAGGTTCATTCATAGACAAAATTACTAAACCAACGATTATTTTTTTACTTATCGATCCATCGATTGTTTCGATATTCATTTTCGCACTCTCAGTTTACTTTCCATTTTACTCAGTACTGTTATTTGGCGGAGTTTTTTAGACAATGTTTATTGTTTATTTATTTATATTTTATGATAATTTATGAAATAATTAAACAGGAATTAGACAAAAACATTTTTTTTTGTATGTTTTAACGTTTAATTTTTTTCTTGATTTTTTGTTTGAAAATTGTTGTGAGCCACACAACGTGAAACGAAACAAGTTCAATGTGTCTTGCATACGTTCCGCCGTGAAAAAAACTATAAATCTTCTATTAAAATCTAAAAAGAAAACAGACTTTATTTTGTTTTTAGGGTTCCGTACCTCAAAAGGACACTTATAGGGTCACTGTGTTGTCTGTCTGTCAAAACCCTATCTCGGGAACGCGTGGAAGTATCGAAACATTTATCCCGCGGCGGGGATCGAACCCGCAACCTTCTGCGTCCCAAGCGGGTTTTCATCCACTGCGCCACAGAGAGGTCAACAGAGGTCACAGAGGTCAAATGCTGAACTATTTAATTAAAAAAAAACAGTTTGCACTGTTATACGCACTACTTAGGCCTTTGTACGGAACCCTCGGTGGGCGAGCCTGACACTTGTCCGGTTTTTTTTATACCCTTTCAAACCAAATAACAACTATACTGACTTGCAAAACAGCAGTTCCTTGGCAAGTTTCTTCGCTGTATTCTTTTCTTTCTTCACTCGAGACACTAGCGGCACATTTTCACTGTCGCGGTCTTCACCTGTTGATAAATTAATACATACATACATAAAATCACGCCTCTTTCCTAAAGGGATAGGCAGAGACAACGGATTATCATTTAAGTTCTTTACGTTGAAAAAACTAATTACGTATTATAAATTCGTTTATTTTATTTTATTTTATTTAGGCACACAATACACGATACAAACATAGATAAAATCAAAGGTCTATAATACAGTTCAGATCTGGCTTGTACCATAACTTTTGAGCGCACAGCAAAACAATGTTAGTGGTGTTGAGTGAACACAAAAGTTTATTAAAACACATCAGTGATTTGTCTATACTAATATTATAAAGAGGAAAGATTTGTTTGTTTGTATGTATGTGTGTTTGAAATGAATAGGTTCCGAAACTACTGGACCGATTTGAAAAATTATTTCACCAATAGAATCCCACATTATCCCTGATGAACATAGGCTATACTTTAACCCGGGGAAGTGAAGTTTTCCCGAGGGATCGCGGGTACAGCTAGCACCGCGACGGACAGCTAGTCACTAATAAAAACTAAGTCTCGCTCGCTCGAATGTTCGAGAGTGAGCGAGAGAGCACATTGAGTCGGCCAATCGGAGTGCAGTGTCGCCGCACTCATACATACATACATAAAGTCACGCCTCTTTCCCAAAGGGGTAGGCAGAGATCACGGATCTCCACTCGCACTCATTTGGCGGAATTATTGTAGAACAAAATAAATGACATTTCATCACTCTTGGGTATGTGTTTGATGGTCCCGGCTATAATCGTTAAGCCATGACGGAGGGCTTAAGGCGGCCTAAAAACTCCGTCACCAGAGTAGAACTTAGTATTAAAGTAAGTAAACCTATGTAAAATGTCAGTGTCTATACTTAATGTCAATAGTGTCACTGTCACCCAGTTGCCGCGGTTTTGTATCGCTCTTCGCTCTTCCCTTAGCTAACCTACTGTACTGAATAAAACACGTGCTCAACATTACAAAGTCTTTTTATCAGGTTATGGGCCCAGGACACTCAAAAATAGTATTGGAAAGTTTGAAAACCTGTAAAATAGAAGTTCAGGATACTTACTATGGGTTCCACGACGACTGCGGGGAATCTTCTCGGCATCGAGAAGTTGAGAGGCATCGAGAATTTTACATCATGGAAGTTCATGATAAAAATGATGCTCATTCACGAAGATTTGTGGGATTGCATCCAGGATGACGCGATTGCGGACGTGAAAAAGGACCAGAAAGCGCACGCTAAGATTGCCTTGACGGTCAGTCCAGCGGCTATTCCACACATCAGGAATGCGAAGTCGGCGAAGGAAGCGTGGGATAACCTACACAAAGCCTACGAGGATAGAGGCTTGTGTCGAAGACTGGGATTACTTCGAGCACTTTTCGCAACAAAACTTAATGAAAGCGAGAACATGGAACAATACGTGAACAAAATCACCGAGATATCACAACAGCTCACTGAGATCGGATCACCGCTAGATGACGATTTTGTCGCTGTGATTATGTTGAGCGGTCTAACAGCGGAGTACGATCCTTTCATCATGGCGATTGAAAACACTCACACGAAACTCACTAGCGAGATGGTAAAAGGCAAGCTTTTACAGGAAAATCTACGGAGAGAGGAAAAGTCGGAGGGAGGTTCTGCTTTAGTTGCTGCGAAGAAGCAACCGAGATGCTTCAAATGCAAGCAGGTCGGACACTTCATCAAAGATTGCCCCAAGTTCAAAAGGAAGTCTGGACAGCGGAGCAAAGCTGATGAATCCAAGGAGGCTCTTCTGACTGCACTCTCAGCTAGCATAGACAGCGGTTCGTGGTACATCGACAGTGGTGCTACGGGGCACATGTGTCGTGATAAAAGTGTAATGAGTGACTTTTCTAGTAATGGACAAATAGAAGTGAGTACGGCTAACGGTGAAAAACTTTATACGGCAGGACTTGGGTCGGTTCGAGTACAAATGAAGAATCTTCAAACAAAGACAATTAGTGATGTTCATTATGTACCTAATTTAACTACCAATTTGTTGTCAGTCAGTGCCATGGTAAAGAAAGGATATAAAGTGGTGTTTTGTTCTAATGGTTGTAAAGTTTTTAACAAAAACATAGTAGTGGCTACTGCCACTTTGTGCAACGGTGTCTATCGGCTAGATACAGAGTCAATGTCATGCAATTTGTTAGGGAATGTTTCAAGTGTAGTTTCAGAGTCAAGTTCATCGAGCACTGATGCAGCAAAGGTGACAGGTATGCGAAGTGATTGCAGCGCTGTCAGTGAACCGGACGATGCTGCGCGTGTGATGATGGCTACACAGAAGGGAGAGGCTAGTCAGGATGTTTGGCATCGTCGCCTCGGACACCTGAACCATAGGAGTATGGATTTGCTCAAACAAGGTATGGTTGATGGCATTACCTATGATAGTAAAACATACCAGCAGTGTATTGCGTGCATTGAGGGAAAGCAAACTAAATTACCTTTTCCAAAGAAGTCGTTCAATAGAGCCACAGATGTACTACAGCTAGTACATTCAGATGTTTGTGGCCCTATGCCCTGTGCCTCTATGAGTGGGTTGAGATATTTTTTGACATTCATAGATGACTATAGCAGAAAGACTTTTGTTTATTTTCTTAAACAAAAGAGTGAGGTCTTTGCGAAGTTCAAGGAATGGAAAGCACTTGTCGAGAACCAAACCAATAAGAAATTGAAGGTAATTAGGACTGACAATGGTGGTGAATTTGTGAATTTACCTTTCCAGAACTTCATGAAGCAGCACGGCATTCGGCACGAGACAACGGTACCGCATTCACCTCAGCAGAATGGAGTTGCTGAGAGAGCTAATAGGAGCATAATGGAGAAGACCCGGTGTATGTTAAAAGAGGCAGGCCTACAAAATAAATACTGGGCAGAGGCTGTCAACACCGCGGTTTACCTCAAGAACCGCTCGCCTACTATTGCGGTTAGAGGCTACACTCCTGAGGAGAAATGGACTAAGAAAAAGGTAACCATCTCTCACTTGCGTACTTTTGGGTGCATTGCCTATGCTCATAAGGAAAATCGAACGAAATTAGATTGTAAAGCCAAGCCCTACATATTTGTAGGATATTGTCAGGAAACCAAGGGTTACAGGCTAATTAACCCTGAGAATCCGAGAGAGTGTATCAAAGCAAGAACAGTAACATTTTTAGAAAATAAATTCATTAAAAATGTAGTGTCAAATGATGAGAATGATGATGTAATGACAATACCACTTGTTGTAGAGAGAAATCATTATCAACCTCCTGTGCTAACAGAATCATCTACCCAACAAAGATCTGATGACGCTAATATAAATTTGCATCGAGGTAGTAGACCTAATCGGGGTGCACAACAATCGACAAAGATTGTTATAGATGATTCTGAGAGCGAAGAGGAAAGTTCTTATGCTGATGATACTGCGGATGAAACATACGTTCCAGATGTAGCTTCGGAGACTTCTGATTCTTCAATATCAAACTACGAGGACAGCGAGTACTTCGCGGGGATGTCAGCTTATCTCATGAGAGAAGTGAATATTGATGAACCTCAGACTGTACAAGAAGCCCTGAGTAGTCCAGAAGCTAAAGAATGGAAAAAGGCAATGGAAGATGAGTATAAATCATTTATTACCAATAAATGCTGGTCAATATGTGACCGAGTTGATAGCCAGAAACCTGTCAAGTGCAAATGGGTTTTTAAGAGGAAAATGATCAATGGAGTAATAGTCAAATACAAAGCCCGACTCGTAGCCAAAGGGTTCACACAAAAGCAAGGTATTGACTATAAGGAGACATTTTCTCCCGTCGTGAGATACTCGAGTATTCGCGCCCTGTTGGCGGTGGCGGCTGAATATGATATGGATGTGCATCATCTCGACGTAAAGACGGCGTTTCTGAATGGCGATCTAGAAGAAACAGTCTTCATGGAGCAACCAGAAGCATTTATTATAAAAGGTAAAGAAGACAAAGTTTATAAACTTCATAAGGCGATTTATGGACTCAAACAGGCTTCCAAGGCATGGTATGAAAAGATTAATAAGATTTTGTGTGAAAAACTCATGTTTAAAATATGTTCATCAGAACCCTGTGTCTATCATAAATCCGACAATGGTTCATTGATGATAATAGCACTGTATGTAGATGATATTTTGCTATTTTCAAAGCCTAATTCAATTCAGAAAGGAGAAATAATAAATAATCTCAAGAAGGAGTTCGAAATAACAGATTTAGGGCCAGCCAGTTATGTACGGTATGAAAATCTGTAGGCATAAAGATAAGATCACTCTTGATCAATCTGACTTCATTGGTAAGGTCTTGCAGAAATATAAAATGGAGGATTGTAAGCCTTCAGCTACACCAATGGAGACAGGTGTGACGTTAGTCAAGACAAAGGAATCTCAGGACAGTAGCAGTCAGTATGATTATAGGGGCCTAATAGGATCGCTTATGTACATAGCAATAGGGTCACGTCCTGATATTGCTCATGCTGTGAGCTACCTAAGCCAGTTTAATGATAATCATACTGAAACCCATTGGAAATCGGCTAAAAGAGTACTTCGCTATCTCAAAGGTACTAAAGATTGTTGTTTGACTTTTCAGAAAGGTGAATTAGAGAATCTGGAGATAGTTGCATTTGCTGACGCTGATTGGGGTAGGAATGAGTTAGATCGTCGCTCATATACTGGTTTTGTATTCCGGTTGGGTAAGTCTCTTGTCTCTTGGGAGAGTAGAAAACAAAAAACTGTCGCTTTGTCCAGCACTGAAGCAGAGTACATGTCCCTCTCAGATACATGTAAAGAGGCTTTGTTTCTTCGAAAGTTCATGCAGGAAATTTTGAATAGGACTCTCAATGTTGTCATTTACAATGACAACCAGTCAGCACAGAAGCTATGTAAGAATTCAATGTTTCATGCTAGAACCAAGCACATAGACATAAGACACCACTTTATACGAGAAAATGTATGTAATGGAACAATTAGTGTTAGGTATTTGTGCACTAATGATATGGTGGCAGACCTGCTCACGAAACCTTTAAGTAGAGAGAAACATGAAAGGTTTATGTATCAATTGTTGTATAGAAAATAAGCTGAGATACTATAAGCTATGATGTTTTGTTTATAGTACCTATTGTTATAATTTAAAGATATATTAATGATTGTTTAGGCTGTGTTTGCTAGACATTTTATTGGTTTAAGGGCCAGTATTAAAGTAAGTAAACCTATGTAAAATGTCAGTGTCTATACTTAATGTCAATAGTGTCACTGTCACCCAGTTGCCGCGGTTTTGTATCGCTCTTCGCTCTTCCCTTAGCTAACCTACTGTACTGAATAAAACACGTGCTCAACATTACAAAGTCTTTTTATCACTTAGGTTAGTCTGAGGCATGTTCAAATCGGGTTAAGGTGTGTAATAATCTTTTTTAGATTTTAGTGTTAAATTCATCATCATCATCATCATCTAAGCCATCTAGCGTCCACTGCCGAACATAGGCCTCCCCTAGCGATTTCCACAGCGATCGATCTTGTGCAGCCTGCACCCAACGGCTCCCAGCAACCTTTACCAGATCGTCTTTCTGTGTGCCGTGTGAGCAGTGGGGGGTCGTCCTCTGCACTTTTCTGCCCCAACGGCCGTCAGTTCTACGAGCTAAATTAGTATGAATTTATGTTGCATTTCTCTGTGTTTGTCTCACCATCTATGCTAGTCTCGTTCTCATCATGAGGGATCGCGCCATTACCCCCGACGTACTGCAACGCTCGTCGCTTCTCCGGTGGGGGACCGTCGTCTGAGAAATCTGGTTGGGCTACAGCTTAAACAAATAAATAACGAACATTTTTAAACATGTTCTTTAGAAGATTCCGATTTTTACAAAAAATTTGAATTTTATTTTGGAAAAAGTGTTCCTGATAGGAAACAGAGAGAGTAACTTGATTTTTGACATATTTTTTAAGGTAAGATTTGGTACCATGAAATTTTTTGAAATTTTTATATTGTTAATCCACACTCCACACTTGGTATTTCATTAAGCAATGAAAAGTCTTATCAAAATGTTCGATTCCGACGGGATTCGAACCCGCGACGATCAGACGATCTCTTAAAGCCGGAGTGCCTTCAACCGCTCGGCCACGGAACCTCTGACGTCAGATTGGTTATATCTTTTCAAAAATCCAGTTTTTTTTTCTTCAAAATATACCTATAGCTTCCTAAAAACAACCTTTAACTACAAAAGAAAAGGTAGCTACATTCAACGCGGTAATACCACACCTTGTATGTCGGGGTCATGCGTGTTCATGTTGGGGTCATGTCGGGGTCATGTTCTTATGTCGGTGTGAACTTAAATGAACTACATACCTGGATGTATACCATTCTCGGTGTCCATACTCTCGTCTTTATCCGCACATTCAGATTTATCCGGGGTGTGGAGCACGCTGGCTGAACAATCCTCAGCTGTTGTTGAAGTAGACGCATGGGATGGGGCGGGGCTGGGGATAATATATTACATTATTATCCAAAAATATTCAGGCAAGCTTTCATGATAAGCGTGCGAGGGCACGTTAAATTGTCAATCCCGTCTATTAATTCGTAAAGTTATGATGGTGGCCTTATGGTGACCTTAAGACTCAATGCACATTGAATTGGCAAGCGACGATCATTGACGACATTTGATGACGGATCCATCCATCTTCGTCATTAAATGTCAAAAATGACAGAAATATCAAATATGTCAAAAAATTCAATAAAAGTCAAATGTCAAAGTTGAAACTTGTTCCAACCGAGTGTTCCTCGACACTCATAGATTTTTTTTATTAACAGACTTACCTAGGCACCATAGAAGCATCTAGATCGACGCTGTCTTTATGCTTGCTCTCTCGTTTCTTGGTGTTGCGTGGTTTCTTCGGCGGAGCTCGCGTTATACATTGATTGCAATACCATTTGCCACGAGGATTCTGGAAAGAGTTCAAAAACACTTCTTTAAACTGCTGATTTCAATTGTGGATCTAAGTTTTTTTTTTTTTAATTTATTTATCTCATAAAAAATCTTACAAACAATACAATTAAATTAGTTCTAAGAAAACCACGGAGGTTTGTACTAAAACTAATAAGTCTACACTAATAACTTATGTGCTAAAAAAAATAACAATTATTTTTAATTTTACATAAAGTGTTCTAAGTTTAGAAGAAAAATTTTTTTAAGTTTAATTTTGATATTTTTTCCCGAAATACTATCTATTAAATCCTTAGGCAGACTGTTAAAAAGGCGAGGAACCAGGTAGCTCGCTGTCCTCTCGCCGTAAACATTATTAGCGCGCGACGTCACCAACCGGTTTTGAGTAATTGCACGAGTATGTACAGGGTGTTCAACGGCATGCTTTAGGGACTCATTAAAAAAGTTTTCTTTAAGTATCATATATTTAAATTGGACGTGCACTGGTTATTGCCACTGGAGCTTAACTTTTAGTTTAAGATGGATCACCTAAAAGAATGCTACGCCCCAAACCGTGTTTGTTGCCCTGATTCTTCACGGTATTGGTATGTTCCTTCGCGACCAATACCGTGAAGAACTAGCAACAAACACGGTTTAAAGCTTAGCTTTCGAGTACTAAAAACTTGTATTAAAAAAATCTATTTTTAACAAAAACTAATTTTAGGGGTTAACTAAGACTAGAACCCAAATCTATGTTTAACATTTTGTCTGTTTCTCTGTGAGCTTTCATCTCCGGAACGGCTTAATCAATTTGAATGGGACTTCCACTGGAAGATAGAGGAGCTTGTACGGCAACATTATGCTACATTTATCCCGGAATTCTCATGGAATTGTACGGGAGAAACCTTGAAAAGTAATGTGTACCCACGCAAACGACATCGTGGGAATTAGTGACAGTACCTTGGTCAGTGGCGGGTAGTGACAGTCCTGGTGGTACGCTCGCACACACAAGGCGCACGGTATGGTCCGGCCGGAGCCGCCGCAGCCGCCGCATACAATGCACACGCGGTCGCCTCGCGCTTTGTTCACGCATTCCCAGCAATACCTGCAAATATACTAATTTACTCATCTGAACAATAAGCATTTTACATACATACATAAAACTACGCCGCTTACCCAAAGGGGTAGGCAGAGACCACGGATCTCCAGTCGCTACGATCCTGACACACAACTTTCGCCTCATTCACTCTCATTACATTCTTCATACATGCTCGTCGGTTTAGGGTACTTTTGACCTGGCCCTTCTCCAAAATGTCGCCAATTTGATCCAAGAAGGTTCGCCTAGGCCTTCCCCTTCCAGCTGTCCCATGACAAACGACTGTCATCCATCCTCTCTACATGCCCAAACCATATAAGCATTTTATAATTTTTAAAAGTATTAATCCACACTTAGGATAGATACATACTTAAAATTATAGATTTAGCTAAAGCGACATCTCTCCGTCATTTGATTCTGAATGTAACTTCGGACAATGAGCATGAGTTCACTAGTGAAACGTGTAGATGGCGCTAACCGGTGCTTAACCGATAAATATGAGCTTATCAAGAATTACGATTCTGACGTCAGTGGGTTACGTGGCCGAGCGGTAAGGCACTCCGGCTTTAGGAGGATCGTCTGAACGTCACGGGTTCGATTCCCGTCGGAATCGAAAATTTTGATGACTTTTCATTTCTCAATAATTCTGGAATGTATTAACGTGTTCAACTGCCTCAGACTTGCCTCGCGTGTCCACGTACACATAGAAGTACTACGGTTTTACAAAACAACCATCAATTAAGATGGGATGTTGAATTTCCACTTCTAAAGGGATGAAAACATTTGTTTACGAGCCGTTATGGGGATAAATGGGAATAAAAAACCCACACACACAACCCCTCACCCCAAACGCATTCTACATCTCCGTTCCGTCGTGGCGTGGGTAAAAATAGCGTGATTTACTTGAAACTTAAAAAGCAAAATATGACAATATCTTAAGTTACCTAATAATACATAAATCATCTTTAAATGGTCTTAAATACACAAAATATCTGAAAGAATATCTACATGACTTGAAAATACAGCTATGCTCATGTTTTTTTTAATTCATCGAAAACTTACTAATCATCATTTGCCTGCCCTTATCCCGCTTATGCGGGGTCGGCACAACATGGCCTCTTCCACTCTCCCCTATCACTCGTCATCTTTGTATCCACTCCCTTCTTAACCATATCTTCTTTCACACAATCTATCCATCTTTTCTTTGGTCTACCTCTACTCACATATCCATCCACATTCACTTCCATCAACCTTTTAGTTACATGACTTTCATCCCTCCGCATTACATGCCCATATTGCCCATACCACGCTAACCTATTGCTCCTCAATTTTCGAATAATTGAAAACTTACCAATCGCCTTCAGGTATCTTGTCCATACTCGGTTTGAAGCAGTAAGTGTGGTAACCCTTATCACATCCATCGCACAATAATAATTGGTCTTCGTTGTCACCGCTGAGACAGAACTGACAATTCTGAAATTAAAAGAGATTTTTACTCTATGGCCAATGGAAGGCGTGAAAAAGCAGTTTCGAATGCGCACTTTTTCATACAATATCGTCTACTACATAAAGAAACGGCTAATTTTACGAATGTCGTGCTGTACATTAGTTTTGATTTCAGTGTGGCGTTTGATATGATTGATCATTAAATTAGTCAAGAAATTGAATATTAATAAACAATAGGAATAAGTCTATTTTGCTTTAGTTTTAGAAACGATTAAGCTAGAATATAAAATTAAATATCATAACACATCAAACGCTAGAAAAAGAAAATAATATTGTTTGGAGTACATCAAGGTCTTCGTCTTGATCCTATACTGTTCCTTACTTTCATCAAACATATTATTAATAAAATCACGAATTCTAAGACACAATTTTCGTAATACTCTCGAAACTCGCTAGTTCGTTAAAACTCTGACCACGTCTGAAAAACTCACCGCTTTCATGATACTCTTGTCCCAGGCCACGCCCGCTTCTAACGCTTGTAACAACATCGCTAGTTGCGCTGACGTGTTGCATCTCGCAACCGCTTCCCGCCAGTTCGCTAGACCTCTGGCCACGCCTTTTGTATCGGCTGGAACAAACACAAAATAAAGACGTCTAGATGTTGACTTCAAAGTTCCTAAGACATCTTTCTTTTCAATGAACACTGCTGGCCTAGTGGAATTCGAACCAACGTGCTCAAAGAGGCAATTTTCGTGCTTTTGATACATATTTTCGAACTTTTAAATTCTACGACATGCCGGTTTCCTCACGAGAGTACTGCTGGCATAGTGCACATATATTTTTCGGCAGAAAGACTCATTGGTGCACGTCTGGATTCGAGTCCACGACCTTATGATATCTACACTAATATTATAAAGATCTACACTAGTATTATAAAGAGGAAAGATTTGTTTGTTTGTTTGAATTGACTAGGCTCCGAAACTACTGGACCGATTTGAAAAATTCTTTCACCATTAGAATCCTACATTATCCCGGATGAACATAGGCTATATTTTATCCCGGGAAAGTGATGTTTTGCCGAGGAAATGCGAGTAACACCGCGACGGACAGTGTCTAAATACTTACGTTTTCCATCATTATTGTCAGAGTTCTGTGGTGAGTTTGCGGAGGAATTTCCGTGTTCCGCTTGTAACACAGCGCCGATGTTGGCTTCCGTTGTGCTGTGGACAATATAATCAATAATTAAACAATATATAATGGGACAGCTGGAAGGGGAAGGCCTACTAGGCGAACCTTCTTGGATCAACTTGGCGACATTTTGGAGAAGGGCTAGGTCAAAAGTACCCTAAACCGACGAGCATGTATGAATAATGTAATAAGAGTGAATGAGGCGAAAGTTGTGTGTCAGGATCGTAGTGAGTGGAGATCCGTGGTCTCTGCCTACCCTGGGAAAGAGGCGTGATTTTATGCATGTATGTAAACAATATAAAATAATCAAGTATGTGCCGACCTCTAACTACGATCGCCTGAACTACAAGGGCATCGGCAATAGCGTTGCCATTAGAGAAATCCATCGGAAGAACTACATCTACCTAAGTACCTACTTTTTTTTATGAAAGAAGGGGCAAACGAGCAAGTGGCACACCTGATGGTGCGTGATTGCCACCGCCCACAGACAACTGCAGCATCAAGAGGCACTGCAGATGCGTTGCCGGCCTTGTAGGTAGGAATAGGCTCTTTTCTTGAAGGCGCCTAAGTCACTACTACTTCAGAGCTGTTCCGCTAGATGGCGCTGAGAGAATTCCTGAATCGCACTTACTTTACTTACTCTCCGACATTAACTGTTGGTCGAAAGGCCACCAAGGTAAGTGGACCAGATGGGTCGACCTTGGTAGAGGCGAGATCGTCTTTGCTACTAATTGGAGAGATTCCACCTACTTCCAAAAGTACGTTTTAAAATCAAAAATTAAGGCTCAAGCCACATTGAATTGGCAAGCGCGCGTCAATTAGTTTTATAGCACGCCATTATAAACCTTATGAACTATGGTACAAGATATAGAAATGCTTGTAGAATGAACCGCTCGAGCCAGCGCGGCCCGATAGATGGCTTCGCCAGATCTCGTTAATTCTACAAGCGTTTCTATATCTTGTACCATTGTTCATAAGGTTTATAATGGCTTGCTATAAGAGTAATTGAGGCGTCGCTTCCCAATTCAATGTGCATGGAGCCTAATAGGAGTGATATCCCTTGTTTACGTACTGAACTAAGTTTGGGCGTGGAGTGGAAGATGTATGTAAAGAGTTTGCATATCGCTCACAGCACATAACTGAATAGTAGTATGTATTTCAACAAACCAACCATCGCGTCGACTGCCTATTAGCCCAGTTGGTTAAGAGTATTACTATGGATCGGTAAAGGTCGTAGGTTCAAGTCCCGCGTGCATCCCAAAAATCACACCCAAGAAAATTCACCAAAACTATCATTCGCCCAAACATATCCACACAATTCATGCGAACCGTCACCGAACAACAAAATACCAATACACACTATAGGGGTTACTATAAGCTCTTAATTCCAGACAGTTTTTATACTTTCTGTAATTGTTTTACAGTGCTGATCCACACTTGGTAATTCATTATGAAATGAAAATTCTTATCAAAATTTTGGATTCCGACGGGATTCGAACCGGCATCGATCAGACTGCTTGCTTGCTGGCAAGCAAGGGACCAAGTACCCACTTTACTGTGAAATGTTTTTTTTGGCAACACTTAAGGCCATAGACATTTACTTTCTCTATGCCAAATGCGATAGCAGCGCCGCCCTCACCGGAACAGATATCCTTGTGGAACTATATGTGAAATTGACATGCAAAGAAAAACTGTCAGGAAATTGAGGTCATTTTAACCCCCCAGTACATTAATCTAACACAATCTATGATCTAAAATGCCTATCTATGTGGGGTATTGTGAATACTATACCAACAATACACTAAGTGCTATTATGATTGTCATTGCCAATGATATGACTGTGAGAATGGATGAGGTATTTAATGATTTGGGTATAAGAAATTTAATCGTTTGGCAACATTTTTTTTTAATGATTTCATCGAATGTATAATGTATGGGATTTTTTTTTTTACGATTTCTGACTTTTCTCGTACCTTAAATGGTCCCATAGTCTTTTGATCTGTACATGAAACTGGATCGATTGACATTAAACATAATTTTTTGGTATAGTAGCTTTATTTTTCGCTGTCTTTTTTTCCAAAATCTGTGACAGTTCAAAATATTGAAAAAAGTTAGGGAAGGTCTCCTAAGTACGTTTTTCTTTAGCTACAACGGTTTAGGTACATGCTTCTCATGTCCCAATCAACTATCGGTCGAAAGACCACCAGGCAAGTAGACCAGATGGGTCGACCTGGAAGAGAGGATTTTCCTCTGCAAATATTTCGAGGAAATACAAACTGGTGACCCCGACATGATGATAATCCCCCAAAACTTTGTCGTGAATAATGTTAGAAAACAATTGATGATTTCTAATCAACTGTTTTATGATTCTGATAAGCAAATCTACTCACCATACACGATAAGCGTCTACCCACCACACTTAGTAATTTGATTTCACTTTACCTAGCGTACCTTTGTACCAAAGGCGGTTTGAGGTATCGTCTTTCGATGTGGGCTTCCACTTGAGCGAGCTTATGACGAGATCTTGCGACTATTTCTGCGCCCGTAGCGTCGTCCGGCATTTGTAGGCGTGATGGACGCCAACCTTTAACTTGCATTGAAGCTGTTGCTACGCGCTCTTCTAATGCTTCCACCTGTAGGATTATTATTTTATATAGTTTTCATAACTGATAAGTTCTCTGTGAGCCGTAACGCGTCAGAGTTATGTGGTATAATTACAGCCAAACCAACACATTTTAATGGAAAAAAATTTGCTAAGTCATATAATTGGAAACATCAATGACGATCTCTGTAGCGCAGTGGGCGAAGGCCACACACACAGAAGGTTGCGGGTTCAATCCCCGCGGCGGGACCAATGTTTGTATGATCTACAAGTGTTTATGTGTATTAAGAATGTATTTACAAACAAAAAAATAATTATCAATCATCTTAGTATCCATAACACAAGCTCTGCTTACTTTGGGGCTAGATGATGTGTGGGAAAGTCCAGCATTATTTATTTATTTTGAAAAATTTATATGTATTTATTTTGACACAAGCTCAACAATGAAGAAAAGTGTGGGGAAACCCGCAGCTTAGCTCCAAACGGGATGTTTTCCCTCTTGTTCAACTCACCATAGCTAGTAGTTGCAAGTCAAGCCGGGTGGCAGCACTAGTAGAGTAGCTGCCGGCTGGGTCGGCGCTCGCCCAGCCTCCGTTGGCTGAGATCACGCGATCCAGATGCGATATGGACAGCTCTGTCGCGTTTGTATCGCCTTTGTCTATGTGTAGCTGTGGAATATTGATAATATTGTAAACTAGCTTATGCGCGCGGCTTCGCCCGCGTGGTACGGTCAGCAAAGAAAGTGGTTTACCACTTTTGACAACAGTTTCTGTGAAATCTAACTACCGCTAAGGTTTACTTTTTTAACTGTCATAATAGTAAAATAAACCTTGTTGTCTCATAACGTTCAAATGAAACTCAACCGTAGGGTGGTAGACCACATTTTTTGCTGAGTGTACCAACATGTTGAAAAGCCAATATGCTATTCCGGGTCAGTATCTACGCCTATTCCAAGTTTGATCCAAATTGGTTCACTGGTTTAGGCGTGATTGAAACACAAACATCTAAACAATGAGTGGGATGGGAAGTAATAATATATTTTCCAGCTCAATAACTCAAAGAGGGCGCTTTTGTCGCATAAAAACAGTGAATTTAGAATCCAAGTATTTATTCTCATCTCAAAAATGCCCAACGCGCCTAATAAAGTTTTCACTACATACATCCCAAAAAAATAGTATGGTGGAATAGGTTTTTAACAATGGTCTGAAATAAACAGATTATTTCGACATCAGATAAGCCTAGCAGTAGCCTTAATCAGGCTGTGGATAATGATGATGAATTTCTTTGAAAATCATTTACTTAAACAATCTTTTCACTATCCAAATATTTCACACAGATTTATTGTTTTACATGTAAACATACCTTATTATTGACAGTCGGTAAATGCTGTGACAGAGCAGCATGTAGCTCCTTCTCCCTCACTCCTCGAGGATGGAGAGCATCCATCACCTCTTTGATCTGTTCTCCATCTGTGATTCGCCACCAGCCATGTCTGATGATAAAAGTAGGTATTACGAGACGAAAAAACGATGTATAGATTTTTGTGTTTGTTAACAAGCAAACAAGCAATATGGCAACTGGAAACGAATGGCAGACAGATTGACATTTCCAAATGGCGTCGTTAGTTCCTCTTTTGGCCACCAGTCCAGATATATTTGTGGCACTGTAGGGTAAAATAAGCAATGTTTGAGCCTACTATTCCTATTCGATGAGGAGTAGTCAGGGAACGTATTCAATGATAAGTTTTAATTATCAATCAAATAAACGAAATTTATTACGATTACGCATAATCACCTCAGTTCAGTAGGCACATGTTGCTGCGGCTGTTTCGCGGGCAAGCCATCGGTTTTGCAGCGCCGCAGCCGCGCCGCTTCGCCGCACGACATCTGTATCGGCGGTGGACTGTCGCACGTCACGTATGTCGATAACGCGTTGAAGTTTAGTAGTCCCAGACTTGTTAAACTTTGGGCTTTAGCCTTTTGTACTGCTAAGTCGTGTTTGAGGGAGTCGGCTTGAAGTTCTTTTTCTAGATCGTTGTCCTGAAATAACTGAATTTGTTTTTTAAACAGAATGGAATACAACTAAACTTAAATCTTTACATCTGTACTAGATGATTTATACAGCGTCAGGAGGCAACCTATGCCTACACTCGGACGCTATAGCCCTTTTCACGCCGGAACGTATGCCTGACACATTGAACTTGTTTCATTTCACGTTGTGTAGCTCACAACAATTTTGAAACAATAAAAAATCAAAACGATAAAAATTACAATAAAAAATGTTTATAACTATTTCCTGTTTAATTATTTCATAAACTATCGTAAACGAGCCGTAAAACATAAATAAATTAACAATAAACATTTTCTTAAAAAACCCGTCAAATAACAGTACTGAGTAAAATGGAACGTGACCTATTAGAGAGTGCGAAAATGAAAATCGAAACAATCGATCAATCGGTAAGTAAAAAATAATCGTTTAGTAATTTTGTCCATGAATGAACCTTATAATCGATTGAGATGAATTGATCGTAGTGAAATAAAAATCGATTTTGCTAGTCTCGATTAAACTGTAGGACATTACTATTTGATGGACTTTGACATTATCTCGAAGTGTCACGGATACGTTCCGGCGTGAAAAAGACTATAGTGCCTGGGACATTGTTTTAGATGGAGGCTTGTAGCACCTCAACCATACTCTCAGCTTAATCAGCCTTGTCCACAGTAAAGACAACGTCAATTCGTGTGGAGCTGACTAAGCTGTGTTCCTCATGATGTTTTCCTTCATCTTTAAGAGCTCGTGTTTAAGTGCATATAAATTTTACAAAACGAAAAATCCATTGATGCACGGCCGGGATTCGAACCCACGACCCTCGGATTGAAAGTCGAGGCCCAACCCCATGTGACCAATAATGACTTTAAAAAAATGACAGTGTATACCTGTTCTTTGCACTCTTCTTCCACGGTATCTTGCGTCCCTTTCTTCAAGGCAGCATCTATGACCTCCTGCTCTAACCCTGACATAGTAAGACTTGAGTCAGCGTAGACGTTATTTGATGGAACCTAAAATAAAAGTTGTTTATGATGATAGTAATACAGTCCTGAGAGGTTACAGGTGTTTTACAAATAACCCTGTATATGTATATTGAGCTTGTCATACTTAAAACTAATATGGTAATACAATCTGGGTGTCTGAGGTGTTTATGTATAATATGTATCTGTACAAACAAAAAGTATATAAGTAGTTTAACAGTCATGTAGTACCCATAACACAAGCTCTGCTTACTTTGGGGCTAGATGATGCTGTGAAACGTCCAGCATATAAAAAAGAAACTTATACTTCTAGCAATAGGGTTTTTTTTTATAGTCTTTGTCACGGCGGAACGTATGCGTGACACTTCGAGATGATGTCAAAGTCAGTCAAAAAGTAATGTCCTATAGTTTAATCGAGATTAACAAAATCTATTTTTACTTCACTATCAATTCATCTCAATCGATTAAGATTTGTCTATACTAATATTATAAGGAGGAAATATTTGTTTGTTTGTTTGAATTGAATAGGCTCAGTAACTACTGGGCCGATTTGAAAAATTCTTTCACCATTAGAATCCTACATTATCCCCGATGAACATAGGCTATATTTTATCCCGGGGAAGTGAAGTTTTCCCGAGGGAACGCGGGTTATACCGCGGCGGACAGCTAGTTCACTATAAAATTACTAAACCAACGATTATTTTTTGACTTATCGATTCATCGATTGTTTTGATTTTCATTTTCGCACTCTCTAAAAGGTTACATTCTATTTTACTCAGTACTGTTATTTGACGGAGTTTTTAAGAAAATTATTATTGTTTGTTTATTTATATTTTATGGTTCGCTTATGATAATTTATGAAATAGTGAAACAGGAAATAGACAGCAACATTTTTTTTATATGTTTTATAGTTAAATTTTTTTCTTGTTTTTTTTTGTATCAAAATTGTTGTGAGCTACACAACGTGAAACGAAACAAGTTCAATGTGTTGCATACATTCCGCCGTGAAAAAGACTATATAGACAACAATCGCGTATAAACTCTCATTCTAACTATGCTCTCGTATCATCTCCAGTCAATAAAACCGCAGTAGCTATCATAAATCCATGTCTAACTCGTCTCGTCTCCTTTTGAGGTTATAATTTTTTTTCTCTTATTTTGAGTTTTAACGACAGAAATGTGATCAGTTACAGACATCGAGATCATGTTTAAAATTTTTTTGGTAATAAAAAAATAGGGGTGTATATAATAATAAATAAATAAATAATGCTGGACATTTTCACACAGCATCATCTAGCCCCAAACTAAGCATAGCTTGTACTATGGGAACCAGATAACTGATATATGTACTACTTATATACTTTTTGTTTGTAAATACATACATATTATACATAGAAACACCCAGATCCATATCTACAGATTATTTATAAGTTTATTTATAAAAAATCTTACCTGTACACTAGTCACCATACTATTCAATGTGAACAAGCTAGGATCATTAAGCAGATGCAGATTATTCGACACATCCCACTTATGCCCCTGGCATAACACAACTTGTTCGCACGTATGTTCATTATCGCAGAACGTAGGCACATCAGTGGCCGTCTCATTGATGTTATTCAAGAATGAGCTCTCGTGTCTTAGTATTGAGAACCATTTTCCTTCGAGGCTGCGTGTGTAGAGGATTGTGTTCGCTGTGTCAGTATCGCTTTTCTCTTGTTTGATTTCTTTCGCTTGTTTTTCTTGTTCTTCTTTTATTTGGGCTTCTTTTCTTTCGGCGTCTGTTGGTAAAATTAATCAATACATGTTACTAGAATTGAAGTGTCTGTCTGTGATTTCAAATGACTGTGTTTTCTCAAGTGCGTAGTAAGTTCGTACGAGTCCTCCATGGCTTAACGACTTAAATAGCCGGGACCGACAATTTAACGTGCCCTCCGAAGCACGGAAGCGCTCAGATGAAAATGCCACTGGCGGTCGCCCATTTTACAGACCGTTTCGAACATTGCTTAACTTCTGCAAGATGTGGGCATGTATCAAATATGTATTTGTACATGCCTCTGACTACCTTAGACATCTTCAAAGGATCTGGAATATTAAGATCTGAGAGAATGTCTACCGCGCCTTGGGGATATAGTCGTGACCCTGTTTGTTTTGTGTTGTTCTTAACCTTGACTATCTATCAAGAACGACTAAGCAAGCACGACCACGAGCGCTTCAGTGCACAGTTATTTACTAATACACAAACTTTTTTAAATTTTGTTTGTCTGTCTTTCTGTTTGTCCAGGCTAGAATGGTCTCTGGAATGGTTGAACCGATTTTAATGGGACTTTCACTGTAAGGTGGAGGTTGTAGAGCAACTTTTTATGTCGGGATTCCCACGGAATTGGGATTAAGACGGGAAAACTAATGAGTACCGCCCATATCTATAGTCTTTTTCACGGCGGAACGTATGCATGACACTTCGAGATAATGTCAAAATCAGTCAAATAGTAATGTCCTAAAGTTTAATCGATATTATCAACATCGATTTTTGTTTCACTACTATCAATTCATCTCATTCGATTATAAGGTTCATTCATAGACAACATTACTAAAACAACGATTATCGTTCTACTTCTCGATTCATCGATTGTTTCGATTTTCATTTTCGCACTCTCTAATAGATTACGTTCCATTTTACTCAGTACTGGTATTTGGCGGAGTTTTTTAGAAAATGTTTATTGTTTATTTATTTATATTTTATGGCTCGTTTATAATAATTTATGAAATAATGAAACAGGAAATAGACAAAAACATTTTTTTTGTATGTTTTATCGTTTAATTCTTTTTCTTGATTTTTTTGTTTCAAAATTATTGTGATCTACACAACGTGAAACGAAACAAGTTCAATGTGTCATGCATACCGGCGTGTAAAAGACTATAGTTCACAATGTGAGTTTACTTGCCTAGTTGTGAGGAGACAGCTTCGGCCATTTTCCTCAGCTCTTCCAAGTTATTGACGAGTGTGTCCTTACTGTCCTCTTCTTTCTCCTCTGTCTTGACCACGTTCTCAACCTGAAAGAAATATTTATCAATATTAAAATGTATTTATCTTTCAATTATTATTTGTTTTTTTGATTTAATCAGCTCGACTTGGAAGGCCGGAGTATACTGACGAGTACGGGCCTAGGCCAAGTGCACATCATTTTGCGCGGTTGATATGATGTTATCATTTATAGTATGTGATGCACCTTCGTTGGAAAAGTCAATTTGAAGAAATTTTCGGACTATTCTACAAGTGTTTAGAATAACAGCTTTTTGCAACAAAGTACCTATATGTGTATTTTGGGAGATCTAAAAGGTTCAGTGATTGGAACAGCTGCTTGGGGATGACACCTGTAGTAGAGACTACAATGGGAACTATCGACACCTTCTCCAACCTCCACATTCGTGTGATCTCATCGTTCAATTATTATTATTTTTAGATAAATTATTATTAATAAATAATAATAATAATTTATCTTTATAAACAGCCCTTTTAATCCCACAGCTGGGCGGGTTAGCATGGACTCTTATATCTTGGCAGTTTTCGATATGATGATATTCATTCCCTGAATTATTAAAACGGTGGATATAAAGTGGGAAATTTATTTATTTATTTATTTATTTGTTATGGCACACAAAACAGAAGACAATCACAGATTAACAATACTTAGTCTGGCCATAAATACTGTTACAGTTAAAAATAAGAAAGATATTACATTTGAATTTGGAATCTGTCATTTTTATATGATTGTTCATTGAGTTTTCTAATGCGCCAATACATTGTACAATATTTTGCGATATTAAAATGGAGTGGGGTGATAAAGAGAACCGAATCGCTGTGATTGCATTACACAAAGTTGGTATGGCCAAATGCAATTTTTAAAACTCTCCATATGCTTGGTATTAGTCAAATGTTTGTGTACCGGGCTATTAATAGGTACAATGAGACCTCCTCTGTTTGTGACAGAAAAAGATCTGGCCGTCCACGTAGTGTTCGTACGAAAAAGGTGGTCAAAGCAGTAAGGGAAAGAATTCGAAGAAATCCTGTCCGAAAGCAAAAGATTTTATCTCGGGAGATGAAGATAGCACCCAGAACGATGTCGCGTATTTTAAAAGATGACTTAGGACTTGCAGCCTATAAGAGACGCACTGGTCATTTTTTAACTTTTTTTTTTTTTTTTTTTTTTTTTTTTCTAACCTATGCTGTCCCACTGCTGGGCAAAGGTCTCCCCCATCATTTTCCAAGACTTTCGGTCGCCAGCTTCGTCCCACCAGTCAGCTCGGAATGCATCGAGATCGTCACGCCAGCGTCTTCGAGGCCTGCCTCGGCGTCGCCGCCCATCGTCAGGCACCCACTGCGTCACGATCTTAGCCCATCTATCGGGATGCATTCGGCTCACGTGGCCCGCCCAATCCCACTTCAGCTTGGCAGACTTATCCCCTACATCGGCGATTCGAGTTGCTGAACGCAGCGTGGTGTTACGGACTCTGTCAGTCCTCTTGACTCCAAGCACGCTGCGCTCCATCGCCCTTTGGCAAACCTTGAGTTTGGACTTTTGAGACTCGGTCAATGACCACGTTTGTGCACCATAGGTGAGAACGGGCAGGATACACATGTCGATGAGTTTGCGCTTTAGTGTTAGAGGGAGAGATCCCTTAAGAAGCTCTTTCATGGACCAGAAGTTTTTCCAGGCGTTATCGATCCTGCGATCGATCTCTTTATCCTGCCTGTTTTGAAAAGAAACTATCTGGCCCAAGTAGGTATACTCATCGACGTAGTGAATCACTTGCCCGTCCACCTCGATCTTTCGTTTGGTGCTGTTGGTCATTATTTGCGTCTTTGACCGGTTCATCGTCAGTCCAACCTCAAGGCTTGCTATGCTTAGATCTTGAAGCATATGTTGAAGCTCAAGTGCAGTTGGGGCGAAGAGGACTATATCATCGGCGAATCGAAGGTTGGTAAGCTTCTTTCCGCCTAATGATATCCCCCTCTGCGCCCAAGAATCCGCTAGTTTTTTAAATACCTCCTCTAGAGTGCTTGTGAAAAGTTTTGGGGAGAGCGGATCGCCCTGCTTGACGCCTTTTTGTACGGGGAAGTGTGGTCCTGATGTGATTAGTTTAATGTCAGCCGTGCTATTGTTATATATATTTTGAATAATGTCTATGTATGATTCATTAATTTCTTGATTTTTGAGTGCTGTGCTGCATTTTTTAACTAATAATTTAAAAAAGAATAGGGTGGTAAAATCGAAACAACTACTGAAGCGGTACGCAAACTTTTGTCACAGAAAATTTTTGTTTACGGATGAGAAAATCTTTACAATTGAGCAACATTTTAACGAACAAAATGACCGTATTTATGCTCAAAGCTCTAAGGAAGCTTCCCAATTAGTCGACAGAGTGCAACGTGGGCATTATCCGACTTCAGTGATGGTTTGGTGGGATGTTAGCTATGAAGGAGTGACTGAGCCATATTTTTGTGAAAAAGGTATCAAAACATCGGCACAAGTGTATCAAAATACCATTCTTGAGAAGGTAGTTCAATAACCAAGTATGGTCCTTCCAACAAGACTCGGCGCCAGGTCATATAGCTCGGTCCACGCAGTCTTGGTTGGAAGTGAACGTTTCGGACTTCATCAGAGCTGAAGACTGGCCGTCGTCTAGTCCCGATCTTAATCCGCTGGATTATGATTTATGGTCAGTTTTAGAGAGTATGGCTTGCTCTAAACGCCATGATAATTTGGAGTCCCTAAAACAATCCATACGATTGGCAGTGAAGAATTTTTCCATGGAAAGAGTGCGTGCTTCTATTGATAACTGGCCTCAACGTTTAAAGGACTGTATTGCAGCCAATGGAGATCACTTCGAATAAGCTTTTATATTTTAAATTGTTTTATATTTATGTATTAAACTAACACACTGTAAAAGTAATAAATATTATTTGCAATAAAAAAAAATTGTTTTTCTTCGTGACAATATTTATGGCAAGACTAGGTATATAAGTAATACAAATTAAAGACCTAAATTGAATTCCAAAGCATGTGTACACAGCATGAATTAAATACAAAGCAGTTCTGTGTAATAAGACAAGGATTCTAGAGTTAGAGAAAAAAAAAACGAAAACAAATTAAATTAATACATAAGCTAAGGGCTCGAAGAAAACAAAAACTACTCAATGTTAAATAAGCTCTCCCTATTGAGAGCAGCTATGACATCTTTTTTAAAACTGTACAATTTTTTATTAAATATATCAATGTTATCGCTATTGTTTACTAGCAAATCATTATATAGACGACACATTCTGACAATCGGATTATAATATGACGTGTTGTTAGCGTAGACCTTTAGGGCAAAAGTATTCTGAAAGGGATGGCGAGATCTTGGTTTTGTGTTAAAGTTGATGGAAGCTAATAAGCTAGGGGAAACAGTTATGGAGTGTATGATCTTAAAAAGAATGATCAAGTCGAGGTATAGGCGACGAGTTTCAAGTGACATAATCTTAAATCTGTTTAATTTCTCCACATAAGTTAGGGTACTTCGGCGCAAGCCACTTCTGTAGCACATAATATTCAGAAATTTCTTCTGCAATCTTTCGATGCGATCGGTATGCACTTGGTAGAAAGGAGACCAAATTGAGGAGTTATACTCTAAAATGCTACGAACTAGTGAGAAGTAGAGGCAAGTCAGACTATTCAGGTGTTTAAAGTCTTGAGTGGATCTGGCTATGAAACCCAGAAGCTTTGAACATCTAGCTATGATGTAGTCGTAATGTGCATGAAATGTGAGCTCCTCGTCGAAAATAACTCCAAGGTCTTTTGCAGAGGATTTACGTTCCAAAATATGATTTTCAAGACTGTAACTCTCCAAGATTTTATGTTTCTTTTTTGTAAAAGTGACAACGAAGCATTTTTTAATGTTAAGAGTCATGTAGTTACCGAGACACCAGTCATGCACGGCATTCAGGTCTTCCTGGAGAGATACAGAATCATTCACGCAGGTGATTGTAGAGTAAACCTTCAGGTCATCCGCATAAAGTAAACAGGGGTTCTTGAGTTTGTCGACGAGATCATTTATAAATGTTATAAAAAACAAAGGACCAAGATGTGAACCCTGTGGAACTCCAGACGTGACCGTGACTGGTGATGAAGTAAACCCCTTAATAGCCACAAGTTGACTCCGCCTGCAAAGATATGATTCTATCCATCGCAACAAGCTGCCATGAATTCCGCATGAAGCAAGTTTGGCGCACAATGCATAGTGGTTTACTTTATCAAAGGCTTTGGAAAAGTCTGTATAAATAACATCAACCTGTAAACTCTTATCAAAAGCGTTACAGAGAAAGTTTTTGTATTCTAAGAGGTTGGAGTTTGTTGATTTGCCTTTAACAAAGCCGTGCTGGTGTGGAGACAGTAATGGCTCGATATGAAATAAGATGAGTTGAACCTTGAAGTCAGAAATTGTGGTGGGAAGCATCCGAATATTCATCAAACGAACGAAACCTTGGCTTTAAGGCACATTGAATTGGCAAGCGACGCGTCAATTACTTGTATAGTGCACCATTATAACTCTTATGAACAATGGTACAAGATATAGAAACGCTTGTAGAATGAGCGACGTCTGGCAAAGCCATCTACCGGGCTGCGCTGGCTCGAGCACTTTCGTGCGGTTCATTCTACAAGCGTTTCTATATCTTGTACCATTGTTCATAAGGTTTATAATGGCTTGCTATAAAACTAATTGTCGCGCCGCTTGGCATTGAGCCTAATAATTATACTTTTGTGGCGACCTCTAACTGCGATCGCCTGAACTACAAGGGCATCTTAATAAAGTTGCCAATTACAGATACCTAGTTACTTCACAGCTAGATGGCGCTGGCGCGCTACCAACCGACGCGAATTGACTCCTAGATATCGCAACTAACATTATTCTATAATTAGCCTATATAAAACTATCCGACATTATCTGCCGGCCGCAAGGCCTCAAGGTAAGTGGACCAGATGGTGTCGACCTTGGCGAGGTTAGTACTACCTCTTTGCCATAAATTGGAGGAATACCACCTACCCCCAAAGTTTCATACCTTGACTATCTCTTGCGGTTTATCGACAGGCTCGGCTTGCGCGGCGTACATTGCTTTGTGCGTTGGCTTCTGCACTAAGAACGCGGTGGGTATGGAGTCTTCTATATCTAACATGTCCTGTTGGCTGTTCTGCTGATGCTGGATGTATTTCTCCTCCATTTTTATTGAGGAACCTGTTGATCACACACACAATAGAATAGTTGTTTGTTGTCAACATACACACAAATAAAAAGATAGGAACAAAAATAACTCAACCGATATTATGTACAACACAGGGTCTTTCATTTTAAACTACACAAACTGACAAGGCCTCAATTTTGGGTTGTAAATAGACGTTTGACCGTATCAATTTAATTCCTAAGCCGATTTAAGTTTATTGATTTTTTTATGACATGTTGCATAATATTTTCAATGAGAACAGACGTTGACCAATCGCAGCGCAGCAACATCATGTCGCACGCTCGAATGGACTAAGTTATACAAGAAGCAACAATAAATTAAAAGGATAGTCTTTATCGATTTTCTCGGGATTTTCATAACAAAACAAATAAAAATCATTGCATAAATATTTTTTAATTTATTTGTTGAATCCAATTCCTATATAGTATTTTACACATATTTATAACTTGACAGACGTTGTCCAGTCGGATCTTTGTTGTCGAATGTTCATAAAAATAATTAAAATCTTTTCGTGTTCGCTAAATTACTAATAAACATTTGCCAATATTTATTTATTAAAATCCTGATTCTGCCATCAACGAAGACTTGCTCAAGTGATAACAGTAAACAAATAACTCATTCTTATTTTCCAGAATAACTGGCGCAGCGGGATGGATGCAATTTTTTTAATCGTTATTATTTTATTAATAACAATAAATTCATTATTTTTATCATTACAAATTACCTTCTAACTTGCACCCTCCTTGATTATGCTCGTATTTGATGATCTGTGTGTGATCGCTGAGATTAAGCTCAGACTTGATATTCTTCAATTCTAGTTCTGTTTTAAGCGCTTCTTCTTTCTTCTGCGCTTCCGTCTCCGGGCTCTTCTCTTCTTCTGGCTCCTTCTTTTCCACTTTTCCTGTTCAAATTAATAATGAGAGTTATGGTTCAATTTCGAAAAAAAAAAATTCTTTGATTTCAATGCAATAAATTATTTATGAAAATTAAAAGTAAAAGTAAGTTCGTAGGTTCATAGGCCAACTCTAGTGACGGAGTTTTTAGGCCGCCTAAAGGCCTCCGTCATGGCTTAACGACTTAAACAGCCGGGACCAACAATTTAACGTGCCCTCCGAAGCACGGAAGCGCTCAGATGAAAATGCCACTGGCGGTCACCCATCCACTTACAGACCGTTTCGAACGTTGCTTAACTTCGACGATCTATCAAGAACGACTAAGCAAGCACAAGAACTGGAATGAATGGCGTACATAAACCTACTGTTGTCGAATGATGATCATATATTTACCTCTCTTCTTCTTAACCTCTGGCGGTTTCTGGCTGGCCACCTTCTCCAAAGCTTCGTGGTACTCTACAATCTCCGGCTGAGCTGACTCCATACCCTCGACGAAGATACCACCACATTTACCCAGGGACCAGTATCTGCGCCAATACCTGGGAAACAAATACATTATGTACATTATACACTTGTTTTTCATTCATTCATTCACTCACCTATCTTGTTCATAACACGTGGCTCTCAGTGGGTGGGAAACGGCAGTTAGCTGCTATTGGTGTTCTGACTAGCTCAATAACTTCTCTAGTTTTTCATTCATTCATTCACTCACCTATCTTGTCCATAACACGTGGCTCTCAGTGCGTGGGCGCCGGCAGTTAGCTGCTGTTGTTGTTGTTCCGATTGCCTCAACAGCTTTTCTAGTTTCCTCGTCAGCTCGTCTGAAGATAGATTCTTGTCTTCATCCTGTAATAAATGAAATTTTGAATTTTTGTTTCCGTAAAACACAAAAAATACCTATTTAAATTAAGGTGAAGTACGCTCTGGCGTGAGGTCTGCGTGAGGTGTGCTGGCCGGCCCGCGCCCTTTTACACTGAACGTTATTTGTAAATTACTTTTTGCAATCCTCTACTGCAAGGATTATTGAAAACAGCTCCATCTGTGAACAAAACATAGCAACTCTTACCTCTTCAGGCTGAGTTCCTTCGCTCTCCAGATCGCTTGGGACTTCGTCTCCCATAACGCTGTCCTTGTCATGTTTGTTATCTGCCGGTGAACATTCCTCTTTGTTGTTGTTCAGACGCCTACTGCTCAGGTCTTTGATACTGGGAACAAGAATACTCGATTTATTTCTGGTATTTTTTTAAGAGACGAACTTGACTCACTCTCCAAATTGGACAATATTAGGTTAGAGTTGAGTGGAAGAAAGGAAGGGAGGCCTTTGCCCTGCAGTGGGACATCACGGGCTCATAATAATAACAATATAAAAAAATATGAGCTACTGCAAATGTGGTCATGCAAATATTTGGACGTGCCTCTGACTACATCCTAAAGGGATATCACGAAATTATCTCACTCAAATTCAAGATTTTTTTTATTGACCCCCCCCCCGGTCTTTATAACAGCCGGTAAAAACATCCCGTAATAGTTGATTTCCATTTAAATTAATTCGATGTGACTAGAACTGAACTTCCCAACCATTGTCCCTCATCAAAGGATCTTAGGCTCAATGCACATTGAATTGGCAAGCGACGCGTCAATTAGTTTTATAGCAAGCCTTTAAACCTTATGAACAATGGTACAAGATATAGAAACGCTTGTAGAATGAACGAGGTCTGGCGAAGCCATCTAGCGGGCCGCGCTGGCTCGAGCACTTTCGTACGGTTCATTCTACAAGCGTTTTTATATCTTGTACCATTGTTATAGTATTTTTCACGTAGGAACGTATCCCTGACACATATAACTTTTACGTTTTACGCTGTACAACACTGAAAATTTTTGAAATAAATGACATCTAGTGATAAGATAGATAGATAGAAAATACTTTATTGCACACCACCAAAAATAGAAAACTAAACAAAAAACACAATGTCATACAATCGGCGGTCTTATCGCTAAATAAGGTATAATAAGGTTTATAATGGCTTGCTCTAAAACGAATTGACGCGTCGCTTGCCACTTCAATGTGCATTGAGCCTAAAACTCGCTACAGATCCCTACAAGTTGTGTGACACTTTTTTTTAAATATTTAATCTACTATATAAAAATAAGTCGGGTTTTCCTTCCTGACGCTATAACTCCAGAACGCACGAACCGATTTCCACGGTTTTGCATTCGTTGGAAAGGTCTCGGGCTCCGTGAGGTTTATAGCAAAGAAAATTCAGGAAAAATCTGGTGGCATCTGGTGGCGAAACGGAGTTCGCCGGGTTTGCTAGTCTAGAATAGATTCATGTATTACCTGGCTAGCTCCTTACTGCCCAAGTCCTTGAGATCTTTAACGGGCGACATTTCCTTATCACTCTCATCTACGCCGGGGTCTTTGAACGGCGACTCGTCTTCATGGTCGTCTTTCTTAGGAGTTTCTGATTTCTCTGATTGTTGTTCTAAAATTATTTATAAATAAATAAATAATGCTGGATAATTTCACACAGCATCGTCTAGCCCCAAACTAAGCATAGCTTGTACTATGGGAACCAGATAACTGATATACAATACACATATACTTTTTGTTTGTAAATACATACATATTATACATAGAAACAACCAGACCCGAGATAAATATTTGCAGATCATACAAACATTTATCCCGCGGCGGGGATCGAACCCGCAACCTGCTGCGTCTCAAGTGGGCTTTCACCCACTGCGCCACAGACTTTTTTTATGGATTAGACTCTCAACGGCTAAAAACAACGGCTAAAATTTGGAATCAGCTTCCCGCGTCTGTATTTCCGCTGAGCTACGACCCTGTTGTTTAAGAAGAGAGTTAGGCACCTTCTAGGTAGGCTCGCTCCATCGTAGACCTCATTCTTGCCTGTGTAAGTCTCGAGGTCAAGAGCCGACCCATTCATCATAAAAAAACTATGATTTCTCTCTTTAATGCAATATTACTTTTATGACATTAATGAATATCTGACGCATTCAAGTGATTTTAATAATAAACATAACATTGACATGCTTAAACAATTTTATAACAAAAAAAAAAAAAAAACAAGGGCACGACTGTATCCCCAAGGCGCGGTAGACATTCTCTCAGATCTTTATATTCCAGATCCTTTGAAGATGTCTAAGGGGGTAGTCAGAGGCATGTACAAATACATATTTGATACATGCCCACATCTTGCAGAAGTTAATATTCTATGCGTGACAGGTTGCAAGCCCATCGCCGCCTATAAGAATACAACAATTTTATTGTGAGAAATAATGTAAGTACTTAAATATAAATGTAACTAATTTGAATGTTTTGACTATTATATAAATGATTAATTAAAAAAAAAACGTAAACAGGGTCACGACTGTATCCCCGAGGCATATGATTAATTATTAGAAGATTATTTAGCTTAATATCATGTTATAAATTTTGCACACCAGGTGGATGGTAGAATATATCAGGCACAACATATGTAAATTGGCAACCAAACTTGTAAAAGTAGTACCTATATTCTGGCAAAATAAATTATATTCTATTGATTTCATTGGAAGATAGATGAGGTTATAAAGGAACCTATATGCTACTTTTTATCCCAGAATTCCCGCAGGATCAGGATTTACAAGAGATAAACCGGGAAAACTAGGTAAAGCCCGCTTAGGACGCAGAAGGTTGCGGGTTCGATCCTGCGGCGGGATAAATGTTTGTATGATCTGCAACTATTTATCGCGGGTCTGGGTGTTTCTATGTATAATATGTATGTGTTTACAAACAAAAAGTATATAAGCAGTATATCAGTTATCTGGTTCCCATAGTACAAGCTTTGCTTAGTTTGGGGCTAGATGATGCTGTGTGAAATGTCCAGCATTATTTTTTATTTATTATTATTTTATTAAGTAATTCAATGAAATAAAATATGTAATCTTGTTCTCACCATCGTCAGTGGGATGTGGAGAAGCTCGACTGAGAATCGCCGTACTCTCTTCTACCAACTTCTGCATTCGTTCTAGAGCCAACGCCTGCTGCTTCTCCGTCTGCTCTGTTCTTACTTTCCTCTGGTGTAGGACTCTTATTCTGAAAGTAATATATTATAAGTCATGTTTTTTGTAACTTAGCAAGAACCGTGGTCTCTGCCTACCCCTTTGAGAAAGAGGCGTGATTTTGTATGTAAGCCGAAGCTGGTATAGAACACAATGTCTTGTACAGTGCCACAAACGTATCTGGACCGATGGCCAAAAGAGGAACTAACGAATTGTACTGTTAATAAAGTTGTTTATCTATCTATCTATATAAGTAGTATATCAGTTATCTGGTTCCCATAGTACAAGCTTTGCTTAGTTTGGGGCTAGATGATGCTGTGTGAAATGTGCAGCATTATTATAAAGAGGAAAGATTTGTTTGTTTGTTTGAATTGAATCGGCTCCGAAACTACTGGACCGATTTGAAAAATTATTTCACCAATAGAATCCTACATTATCCCCGATGAACATAGGCTATATTTTATCCCGGGGAAGTGAAGTTTTCCCGAGGGACCGCGGGTAACAGCGGGTAACGGGTATTTGGATGACAAAAAAGCTTAGGACTTGCTCCAACTCAATGGATCCATGGATCACCTAAAAAAATGATAGGCCCCAGACCGTGTTTGTTGCCCTGATTCTTCACGGTATTGGTCGCGAAAGAACAGGAGTAAAATTAGTTTTAAGACTATTCTAAGTGATCCCTGCGCTCCTACTGGTTCCTACTGGTCCGGTTCCCAAAACGAAGTCCTCTACTGACATTAGTATGTTTAGACCTATAGCTGTATTGGATGTATTTGCTATGCCTATGCCTACTGAATAAATGATTTTTGATTTTGATTTTGAGCGACGGACAACTAGTTTATTTATAAAATGCCGTTTATGTTCAACTCCATCTTGTAACACAGATAAATATAAACAAACTCACTTCCGTATCTTCATATCCATCAAGTACCGTTCCTTCTTCAACTGATGTAGGTTTTCCAATGACGTATCAATCTGTCTCAACACAGATTTGTTCTGTAATAGCTCGTTGCATAGGAACGCCAAGATGGCCGCTTTTGTTGTTGCATTTAGAGCTAGGAACGGCTTGTCTCGGAGTGACTCTGTTGGATAAAAAAGATAATCATAATAACCTAACAATCATTCTAAAATCATTTTAAAAGCCATAAAAGTATCATCATCATCAGCCTATAGCAGTCCACTGCTGGACATAGGCCTCCCCTGCAGAGCGCCATAGCGCCCTGTCCTCAGCTCTCGGCATCCAGCTTCTGCCAGCAGCCAGAGCAGATCGTCACTCCACCTGGCCGGAGGGTGTCCACATCTACGTTTACCTAATAATTTCATTTATAAACGAAAGAAACAGTTAAAACTCAAAATCCAGCAATCTACGTAAAACAACGCGCCCAGAACATACGCAAACAGTCTCAAACGCAGATATAATGATTTTTTCGGAAAATCCTTTTGGATTTGGTTTTGTGTTGGGATGCTGTACCGACCCCTTGCGGTTTCGGTAGATGTCTTTTTACACCCTGTATATTTTTTGTTTTCAAGTTTTCTCTTGTTTTAGTTCTACTGCGTCTATCTATCTATCTAATCAGCCTACATCTACCCACCCACTGCTGAGTATAGGCCTCCTCAATTAATAAAATATCTTTAATATGAAGCTTACCCGACAGTTTGTATGTAGGATTGTTGTGCAAATGTTCGTAGTAAGCTTGATTCTTGGAGTTAGTTGTAGACGATAGCATTTCTGCGTCGTTTTGGTGGTGGTCTGCCACGCGTCTGTCTCTTTCTCGCTCAGAGGTTAAACCTGAAACAGATATATATTTTTAAAAAGTTGATATCGATTGCGTAGCTTAAAAGGAGATGGGTATATCAGAGACTAGTTAAAATACATACACATTATTGGCTATAATTGTTTTTAACTATGTGTGCGTTCCCGAGCTTACGCACACAGACGCAACGTGCATAGGAACTTCAATTCACGGGTCGCGTTCAAGTCAACTATATGATATAGCAAAAAGCACTTTATTAACTAGGAATAGGAACGCTTTTGGTTCGCCGGTCACATATTCTACAGGAAAATGCACCTATTACCTGTAAGCGCCTTCACTTCTCCAGTCGCATTCGCGTACAGGTAGATACGCAGAACCTCGCTAAGGTTAGCTGGTGTTATATCGCCCATACGGATCGCATGGCCTAGTAGTGTTGTGTGACGACCTGGGTGCGGGATCCCGGGGTCCTCTGTGAATAATAAAATATAGATAAATAGGGAAAATTAAAGCTAAATTTATTAGACTGATATGAAGCGCTCGTGGTCGTGCTTGCTTAGTCGTTCTTGATAGATCGTCGAAGTTAAGCAACGTTCGAAACGGTCTGTATGTGGATTGGTGACCGCCAGTGGCATTTTCATCTGAGCGCTTCCGTGCTTCGGAGGGCACGTTGAATTGTCGGTCCCGGCTATTAAGTCGTTAAGCCATGACGGAGTCTTTAAGACGGCTTAAAAACACCGTTACCAGAGTTGGTGATCGCGTATGAACAAGTAACTTACCAATAGCAGTGATGAGTAGCTGCGTGAGCACCTGCACCAGTTCCTCTTCAGCATCAGGACAGCAGTCCGGCAGCAGCGCCATCTGCAGGGAGTTCAGGGTCGGCATCGACTCCATATCTGTAATATTACAAATCTTAATATGTAAGACTGAGTATAGGCGAACATGAATGAATGAATGATAAAACTCTGAAGCTCACTCTTTCTACTCTAAACACAAGGCATTGATTTTATCGCGACAAATATGCCACAGTACTTTCAACCCTATCCTCCTAGTTATAAGACCCACTTACGCTATGTATCCACTCCAAGTTATTCGATCTGCTCAGCAAATGCTATTTTCAACTCTAAACAACTAACAATAAGATCCACTCACCAAACCAAAGCGTCTGTCCGTTATGTATAAATAAATATAAACTAGTAATAACACCCCCTAAACAAATACCACAGTATTTTCAACTCTAACTTCCCAGTAATAAGACACTAAGCAGAAAATGTTCAACTTCTACACCCTAGTAGAAATGCTTCACTATTTCCAACTCTAACCTTCTACTAATAAGGTCCACTCACCGAACCCGAGCGTAACAACTGCTCAGCAAATGCTCCACTATTTTCAACTCTAAACAGCTAACAATAAGATCCACTCACCGAAACCAAGCGTCTGTCCGAAGTTATGTATGAACTCGTAGACTTGTAACGCGTCCGCTGCCGCCAGCCCCGCTAGCTTCAGACCTGGGATGCGATTGAGGGTAGGCAGTGGTTTCTGATCTGATAATGTCGAATCCTCTTGAGGCCGTCTGTGAAAATGCAAGTTTGAAATATATTCACAGTTAGATTAGGTATCTATCACAAGTAATACAGAAAATGACGTATCATGACAAAATACGTCATTTTCGTATTGTGTGATTGGTTGGAATGGGAAATGGTAATGGATTTCAAGTTAGACAATAAGGCTTGAGGAGGCAACCTATGCCTACATCAACCAGATGGAATAGGCCAGCCAAGCACTTAAACCATCTTCTGAGCTATCATAATCATCAGCGTTAGCAGTCCACTGCTGGACATAGGCCTCCCCTAATGAGCGCCATTGCGCCCTGTCCTCAGCTCGACGCATCCAGCTTCTGCCAGCAGCCAGAGCAGATCATCACTCCACCTGGCCGGAGGGCGTCCTACACTACGTTTGCTGAGTCGCGGTCTCCACACAAGAACTCGTGCACCCCAGCGGTTATCGGTTCTTCGGCAGATATGGCCCACTGCCACTTCAGCTTGCTAATTCTCTGAGCTATGTCGACAACTTTGGTTCTATATCGGATAGTCTCATTGCGGACTCTATCCTTCAGAGAATCTCAGCTAAACATTACATTTTTTTAATCCGGAAGTTTAATTGTTTAATTTCATTATATATTTTTATTCTAAGTATCTATAATAAGATAGATAAGTATGTATACAAGTATTAGTGTTCACATTTTTTCTAGCTATACTACTACTATTAGCGAAGACCTGTAATTGGCTCACTATTTCTATTGTAGTTACTAAGGACACCATGTAATAATAACAATATCTTCAGGATGCTGATGCGGCTGCCTCGCTTCTGCAGCGCATCTGGGATGTTTGCGGAGGCCCGCACGGACGGCTTTCAAGCGATTATTCGAAAGAAAGTCGCAACCCTACGTCAGCGTGCGCGAGGCAGCAGCAACGGCATTCTGAGGATGATTGTAGCTAGGGCAGACTGTCCCATTCAAAACAGGTGGATGCGCATTATGATGGGCTCTATCTGATTCAATTTCAAATCATTTTTTTTAATTAATTGCTTTGACATTAATTTATTGAATTTTAATATTTCTGGTTATTCTGTGTGTAGTTTTAAGTGTGTGTGAAATAATTTGTTAATGTTTTTTAAGGATTGATAATTATAATCTGAAATAAATGAATAATAATAATAGCTGTTGGTTTTCCAATAAATAAATAAATAAACCTCGAGAAAATATCAGCTTTGTGAATGGTCAATTTGAATGATCACGTGATCTCTATATCTCGCGTATCAATCCACAAAACTGAGATATCAAATCAAAACATCCAACTAACCTCAACTCAGCCAATATCTCCATCTCTTTCCTTCGCTCCTGCAGCTTCTTCTCTTTCACGAGCAGTCTATCCAGTAGGTTCTGATGCTTCCGTCTCTCTCTTTCTTCCCAACGCCGACGGGAGTCGAGTTGACGGATGAAAGAGGTGTGCTGACGGCGTCTTTCTCTTTCCTGTAGACAAGAATTGTTATTAGGTAAAATTTCATTATTTTAGAATAGAGAAGAGAAATCCGCCACCGAGATCCTCAATTTAGGTTAGTATTATTTATAAAAAAAAAAAAAAAAAAATGGTTTATTCAGAACAAATTACAGTTGAGCAAAAATTACAATTAAAACGATGAAACTGCAAAAGTTATAAAACTGTGAAGCAGTTTCAACGTTTTTAGGTTACAAAAGCATAGTTTCCAACCGATTTCAATAAAGGAGGAGGTGCAATTCTATGCTCGGCTATACGTAATTACGTATGTATGTTTACTTAGGAATGTTTACCGATATCTCGTTAAGATACTTCTAGGCTCAATGCACATTGAATTGGCAAGCGACGCGTCAATTAGTTTTATAGCAAACCATTATTGACCTTATGAACAATGGTACAAGATATAGAAACGCTTGTAGAATGAACCGCAAAGTGCTCGAGCCAGCGCGACCCGCTAGATGGCTTCGTCAGATCTCGTTCATTCTACAATTCTATATCTTGTACCATTGTTCATAAGGTTTATAATGGTTTGCTTAAAAACTAATTGACGCATCGCTTGCCAATTCAATGTGCATTGAGCCTTTAGGTGGTCCTATATTGATTTAATTCCTGAGGGATTTATATTTTATTATATTTTTCCCTTAAAATATTAAAAACTTATCCTCTTGTCAGTTTGTTCTAGCAAAGTTAGTAAAAAAAATATTTATATAATTTTAAAGAATTAATATGGTTAATGATTCTTAAACTATAAATAAAAATGATCATATGGATGAATGAACGAATGAATCAAGTATTAGTACCACAAAACATGCAAAAACCCGTGCATATACAAGCAAATCTAACCCTTACGCAGTCACAATAAAAGTAATATTCGCGTATATTTACCTCGTTTATGTACTTTTGCTGCACCGCGCGCCATACACCCGAGTAAATTGAAAGAAAAAACACAGAAACATGTAGTCACACACAAAAACAAGGCCAAAGTTCATCAATATACTAACCGATGATTAAGATAAGTAATCAAATTTTTGAAGTAAAAACTTCTTTACGTGCGTTGGGCATTTGTAGATGAGAATAAATTCTTGAATATGCCTCGAAAAGGTCACGTGCGAGTCACGTGACTGCTCACCGACACCTGCCAGTAGCGCCATCTAGTTCTGTGCTCGGTAAACTTTTGCGGTAATATTTTTACATTTCTAAAAGCTAATTTTATAACTCAAAGGATGAAGTCATTGTTCAGGCATTACCTTTGATTTCCAATCGTGTAATTTACGACCTAACCATATAGCCAGAACGCGCTCTGAAGAACCCGTAACGCCATCTATCCCAAACTACATGGCAACTGCGGGATTGTGTCAAGTCGTTCAATAAAATAAATCTATGCTCGGGAGATTTTTGAACGGACGCCATTATCGACACTTCTCTCACGGCTCGGCGGCGACAAGTAACGGCGGATATAATAATACGCTTTTCTCGGTTCTGAACTTTGGATTGTGGACTCCTGTGGTGTGTGTTGACAACAAACGAAGCGCTATGGGACTGCAGTGATTTATTGGAACAAGCGTCGTCAGTGCATTTGGAAACAGGTACGGAATTGCATTGTTGAGTAATCTTTGGGATGCCTGAACATTTTTAGGTCTTTGGGGTTTGATCCAGCGTTAGGTTATGTAACATTAAACATAATTTGGTCCATCGAGCTGGTCGGTTACTTGTTTTGAACCATTTTAGGGCGCCTAGATAGGTTATACACGATAGGTTTTGCGAAGCTTTTATGGTTAGGTTTTGTAAAAGTTCGCGTGCAAAATGGCGGCTAAAGGTTTCGAGGTAAAATTCAAAATTGAATATGACTGGCTAACTCAATCCGTGGCAATGGTTCACGCTACTGAAAGCTATCCGTCCGGGGTACTAACGGCTCGTCTTCGAAGATTGGAGGAACACTATCAAAGTATTTTGTCCTCTTACGAAAATCTCCTCAAGACGTATTCGAAAGATGAAACAGATCTAGTTGAAATCTACGACAAAATGTTTCAAAAGGCTACCATGTTGTATAATGAGCTAGACGCAGTTTTAGCAAAATATCCGACAAGTGAGGGTTCCTATGTTACCACAGAAAGTGCGGCACACGCCCGGCTACCTACATTAGATTTGCCTAATTTTGAGGGAGACATTTTCGGTTGGTATGGCTTTGTGAGCCTATATAAATCAGTAGTATTATCTAGGAAAGATCTATCGAAAACAGAAAAGTATCATTATTTGTTTTCGCACTTGCTAAAAGAGCCAAGAACTTTGGTACAACACTTGGATATGACTGATGAATCTCTAGATACAGCGTTGGAAATATTGAAGTCTAGGTACGAAAATAAAAGAATATTGGTAGATCGACATTTAGGACGTTTGATAAACCTGCCCTGTTTGGTAAACTCACGTAATTTACGCGTTGAGATTTTGAATCCCATTCTCGAAAGTACAAGATCACTCAGAAACCTTGGCTTATCCGTCGAAGAATACATGCTCGTCTTTATTGTGCTAAATAAGCTACCAACGACAATAAAGTCAAGATTTGAACAGAAGTACGGTGGTATTAGGAATGAGCTACCTAAGTTTGAAAACCTAATTGATTTCCTGCAAAACGAGTGCCATCTCATAGAAACAGCTTCTATTACATATCCTATGCCTGATCCAAGAGTTACTGACCTTAGTGGAATTGGACAACGGGTCCGCGCCAGTGGCCTAGGCGTCAACGGCCAGCGCGCGCGTGGCGGCGGCGGCGCTCATTTTGGGGTCGGGGGTGTAATACGTCCCCGCAGTATTGAATTTGGTGGGTACGATAGCGGGCAGCGCCTGCGAGGCGCGGGCGGTAACGGTGAGGTACGGTGTGCGTTCTGCATGGGCTCAACAAATCATAGGTTATCGGACTGTCAAAAATTCTGCAGCAGCCCACTGCAAGATAGGCGTACTTGGGTTAGGTCTAATAACCTATGCTACAGATGCTTTGGTAAACATGCGGCTGTTTCTTGTAATAGAAATGTTCCATGCCACATTTGTGGAAATCCAGGGCACCATAAATTGATATGTTTGTACACCCGTAATGACTCAGAGAAAAATCAGGTGCATCAGGTAAATATGGGGACATTTTATCCGGAAAGTGACGGATATTTTGAAGAAGATTCATGCTGGGTGAACGGTACACCTAGTGCACATGAAGCCGTAGAACAAAACTATGGGCATGATTATGAGAATACTGAATACAGTCAAAGGGGATATGTCTGCTCACAACGAAACTCTGGATGTGCAGAGGTAGAGCCACAAATAGATTATAATAATAGATCGGAATAGCAATTAACTAGCAGTCATGTCGCTCCATCAACTGAAATAAATTTTAATCATAATGTTATGTTACCAACCATTATTGTTTATGTTAAATCCATGTATGGAACGTTGGTACCAGCCCAAGCACTACTTGACCTGGGCTCTCAGATCACAATCATTCGGAGTGATTTGGTTAATATACTTGGACTGAAGCGACATAACTGCAATATACCAATTTCAGGGGTGGGCGGTTCTGCAAGCGGTACAATAGTTAAGCACGGGGTTGTTCTCACTATCATTGCGAAGGAGGATTTTAATAAATATTTATCAGTTCCAGCGATTGTTATGAAAACACCTACCTCTTATAAGACAGAGGGTTTTCAAAATAACCTAAAGGGTTTGGGTATCACTGATAATTTTCCAAATATTACAAAAATAGATATTATATTTGGTTGTGATATTTTGGGTGAAATATTAGGTAACGGCGGCGGTAAGTTGGCTTTACGTACAGGTGGGCCATATTTGTTGGAAACGGTATTTGATCATGCTATTTACGGGCCCGTTATGGACCCCCTAAAAACGGCGGCGGTGTCGGCGGTTAGTAAAAACAATATATCGGCAGTTAATAGAAAATACATATCGGCGGTTAATAAAGTAAACAATATATCGGCGGCAAATAAAATAAATACTATATCGGCGGTTAAAAAAGCAAACAATGTCTCGGCGGTAAATAAAATAAATACTATATCGGCGGTAAATAAAGTAAATAATAAATCGGCGGTAAATAGAGTAAATAATATATCGGCGGTAATTAAAGTAAATGATATAACGGCGGCGGTTACTAAAAACGGACTAACGGCGGTGGTAATTAATGAAAAATTTAAGGCGGAAAATAATGTCGGTCAATATTTTGCGGGCAATGCTTTATTGGAAGCTGTTGAACGGTTCTGGATAACAGAAGAACCACCTTCGGCGGCGGTTAAAGATCCCTTGGATTTGGAGTGTGAACGGTTATTTTCTGAAACAACTGTGCGGGGAACTGACGGTAAGTACATGGTCAGACTACCGCTATTACCTGAACATGTACAGCTTGGAGATTCTAGACAGATGGCATATAGAAGATTCCAAGCGCTTGAAAAACGTTTCAGAGCTCAACCAGAATTTCGGAAAAAATATATGGAATTCATGAAAGAATATATTGAGTTGGGTCATATGGAGATATCAGATTTTACAAATTATTCGGAGGAACATTATTTCCTGGCTCATCACGGTGTGTTCAAAACTTCAGCAGGCAAATCGAAGATTCGGGTCGTTTTTGACGGTAGCGGGAAAACATCAAATGGGGTGTCCCTCAACGATTGCTTATATTCAGGTGAAAAATTACAAAATGATATAACAAAAATAATAATGCATTTTAGATTCCATAAATATGTTTTTACAACTGATGTAAAACATATGTTTCGTCAGACGTGGATTCATCCTACAGATAGAAAATATCAATTGATTTTATGGCGCGATGAGCAAACTAGTGACCACATTCCTAACTTGCATAATCCAGATCCGATCAAAGTATACCAATTAACAACTAACACCTACGGTTTAAAGTCCAGCCCTTTTATTTCTATCCGATGTCTACTGCAGCTTGCAGAAGATGAACAAGAACGTTTCCCTAAAGCAGCTAACATTCTACGGCATAGGGCATATGTTGATGATTTGAGTGGATCTGCGGATAGTCTAGAAGAAATCATAGCTTTGCGCGATGAACTGGTAACCATGATGAAGACTGCCAATTATGATCTCAGGAAATGGTCGTCAAACCATCCGGATATCCTCAGAGGAATACCAGATGATCACTGTGAGACACCACCCAGCTTTGACAGAGAAGATCACTTCGGTTCCGTCAAGGTCTTGGGTATTAAATGGAACCCAAAATTTGATAATTTCTCGTATGAAATAAATATTCCCATTCAAAAAATAGTAACCCGACGTGTCATATTATCATCTACAGCTAAATTGTTCGATCCTTTGGGCTGGATCTGCCCAGTAGTTTTCCGAGCCAAACTTTTACTCCAAACACTGCTCAGTCAAAGTTCCCAAAGTCGGACCATAGAGTGGGACTCACCCGCCCCAAGTGAAATAGTTCAACAATGGCAAAATCTTTTAAATGACCTACCTAATTTGACACAAGTTTCTATTCCACGATGCATACGACCAAAACCCTCGAAAAATGATTCTTTCACCCTTCATGGCTTTTGCGATGGGTCTTCATCTGGGTTTGGTGCCGCAGTTTACTTACGCACGTGTCGCCAAGACAATAGTACCAGTGTTAGTCTTTTGTTAGCAAAATCGCGAGTTCTGCCTCTAAAAAGGAAAACAACTATTCCTCAGTCAGAGTTGAATGGTGCAGTATTATTAGTTGATTTACTCAACCACGTGCATGGTACTCTAGTCGAAGAATTGCACCTAACTCTTGATCAGGTATATGGCTGGTGTGACAGTACAATAGTACTAGCATGGATAAAGACTCCCCCACATAAATTACAGGTATTTGAAGGTAACCGCATTTCGAAAATCATAGCATCAGATATTTCAATTAATTGGAAACATGTCCCAGGCGAACTAAATTGTGCTGACGCAGCTTCTCGCGGTGTATCAGCGGCCGAACTCATAAACCACCCTCTTTGGTTTAGCCCAAGCTGGCTAAAAGATTCGCCTACAAGCTGGCCCGTAAAGATAGTTGAGGTCCCGGAAAATGCCCTCCCAGGCATCAAGTCACAATTCGTAACAAACACAACCGCAATCAACTCAATAGAACTAGACCTTACAAACCGTTACAGTTCCTTTAATAAACTTGTGAATGTCACTGGCTTCATTCTTAGATTCATAAATAACGCTAGATATCCACAGACTAAAACTTTAGAAAAATATCTGACAGTAGGAGAGCGTAGACAAGTAATCAAGCGATTAATTTTGATTTGCCAAAAAGACTTCTTTAGCGATGAACTAAGCGCTTTGCAATCAAAAGGTAAAATAAAATCACCATTAAAAAAACTAAACTTATTTATTGACAATGAAGGTGTTATGAGAGTCGGCGGTCGAATAAGACACTCAGAGTTGCCTTACAACTCCAAACACCCTATTCTGCTCCCGGGGAAGGGTCGCCTCACACTTCTTCTAGTCGAACAATACCACAAAACACATTGTCATATCGGCGCAAATTCACTAGCGGCGGTATTATCGCGCCAATACTGGATATTATCTGTACGAAAATTAACTCGAAGTGTAACATTTAAATGCATTCAGTGCTATAAAGCTCAACCACGCACTACCCAACCACTCATGGCTGATCTCCCACCCGATCGCGTACGATGCGGAAGACCATTTCTCGGTGTAGGTACAGACTTCGCAGGCCCATTTTACATACGGTCTAGCTCTCTTCGAAACTCTCGTGTAGAAAAATGCTACTTATGTGTGTTTGTGTGCCTTGCCACTAAAGCAGTCCATTTAGAAATCGTTTCTAGCCTTTCTGTTGAAGCTTTTGTCGATGCATTCACTAGATTTGTTTCCCGACGAGGATTACCCTCTCTTGTCCGATCGGACTGTGGAACCAACTTCACAGGAACGGATAAATACCTAAAGGAAGTCTATATATATTTACGGGACTACAGTTCAGAGATAGGTAGAGAGCTCGCGAAATCCAATGTGACATGGCTTTTTAACCCCCCAAGTGCACCTGCCATGGGAGGCCTATTCGAAGCTGCCGTTAAAACAGCCAAGACCCACATGCGTCGAGTTCTTGGTGAACAAAAATTCACTTTCGAACAACTAACAACCTTTTTCACTAAAGTTGAGGCAGTAATGAATTCGAGACCATTAACACCACTCAGTACTGACCCCAAGGATATGGATGTGTTAACTCCTGGTCATTTCTTAATAGGTGAGCCGTTGGTAGCCCTGCCGGAATATAATTTTGATGAAGTCAATATTAGTAGACTCAATCGATTCCAATTACTACAAAGACTCGCACAAAACTTTTGGACTCGATGGCGTAATGAATACTTACAAACTTTACAGCTACGACATAAGTGGAACGACCAAACCGATCCGCCACAGTTAAATGACTTAGTTTTAATAAAGGAAGACAATACTGGTCCTCTAGAGTGGAGACGGGGTAGGATAGTAGATCTGTTACCAGGGAAAGACTCGATTGTAAGAGTAGTTAAGGTTCTTACTCAGAAGGGTACCCTTATCCGCCCTGTTTCTAAACTTTGCAGACTCCCTATTTGTGATTAGGGTCAACCAAGGCCAGCCTTGGTTCGGGGGGAGGATGTTCAGGCATTACCTTTGATTTCCAATCGTGTAATTTACGACCTAACCATATAGCCAGAACGCGCTCTGAAGAACCCGTAACGCCATCTATCCCAAACTACATGGCAACTGCGGGATTGTGTCAAGTCGTTCAATAAAATAAATCTATGCTCGGGAGATTTTTGAACGGACGCCATTATCGACACTTCTCTCACGGCTCGGCGGCGACAAGTAACGGCGGATATAATAATACGCTTTTCTCGGTTCTGAACTTTGGATTGTGGACTCCTGTGGTGTGTGTTGACAACAAACGAAGCGCTATGGGACTGCAGTGATTTATTGGAACAAGCGTCGTCAGTGCATTTGGAAACAGGTACGGAATTGCATTGTTGAGTAATCTTTGGGATGCCTGAACATTTTTAGGTCTTTGGGGTTTGATCCAGCGTTAGGTTATGTAACATTAAACAGTCATTATCTTTCGATTTCCTGACGATTCAAAAAATACACTAGGCACCTAATCGTTCATGTTTTCACTTCTCTCGGCACTCCGGGAGTGCCACGCTTTTTTATTTACATCTTTGAAAGCAACTCTTTCATTTTAGTAAATGTTTGTTTTAACGGTAGATTGATGTACTGGTAGATGTATCTAGTAGAATATCATTATTTATTAGACCGACTAAATTCATGTTAGTCATTAAATCTGCTAATGGAAAATTCGATATATTCCCAACGACCCCTCTAACCTGCCCAGTGGGGTCGTTGGGAATATACCATTCAGGTCACCTAAATCTAGAAAAAAAAACAGGGCGGTCACGACTGTATCCCCAAGGCGCGGTAGACATTCTCTCAGATCTTTATATTCCAGATCCTTTGAAGATGTCTACGGGGGTAGTCAGAGGCATGTACAAATACATATTTGATACATGCCCACATCTTGCAGAAGTTAGTATTCCATACGTGACAGGTTGCAAGCCCATCGCCTAAATCTAGACTGACATAAATTTTATTTTGATCATGTTAAAACAACGGTTAACATATCGATGAACTCCAGCTTCATATATATATTTTATGGAAATGAAAAGATCTAATTAAATAACTAAGCAAAAAGGCAGTAAAGGTGTAAGCCCATCAACGCCATTATCTTGTTGTCGTGTCACTAATTCTATTTAACCCTGTGTAAGTGTAAGTGCGCCTCAATAATGCTTCATTTAAAACAGATCTTTCCATTATTGTTATAATTATATACAAAAACACAAAATCACACAAAACATATGCTTAGCACGAGGAGCGGCATGTTTTGTCTGAGCGACCATATTTTCTTTCATTCATAAAAGGAGAATGCTCAATCTCGACCAAAATTAAAAACAAATGTCCGCCGGGTTTCATTAGAATAGTCGCGAAGAAGCAGGAGTAGAATAACCTTGTTTTAAGACTATTCTTTGTGTTCTACTGAATAAATGTTTTTTGACTTTGAATATCAGAAAAATATTCAAAAGCAGTTTTAATTTTTATCAAAATTGAGCCCGTGCCTCGTAACATTACTTTTCCATAACTATAGCCGTTTAGATTTTCCCTTCAGAGGGCGCTTGAGAGGACCCATCACTTTCAGGAATGTGTATGAAAGAAGAAAATACATTTATTCAGCATCAGCATGATTTGCAAAGCGAATTTTTGTTTTTAACCTTGGTCCAAACTCCACACATAAATGCACATTCTCCTTTAGTTTAGTCCCAATTACAGCTACAATCCAAAACTAAATTATCACCTGTTCTCTAAGTATCATAGCCTGTTGTCGCTTCACTTCCCTTTCCTGTAACAAAGTACGCGTTTAGAGGCCTAGAGTGGCCTAGCGGTGGACTTGGAAAAAAAACAAAAATACAGTTAAACACAGTATAGAAGTTGCATCGTAGGTATGTTAGTCATTCTATACTAATATTATAAAGAGGAAAGATTTGTTTGTTTGTTTGAATTGAATAATCTCCGAAACTACTGGACCGATTTGAAAAATTCTTTCACCATTAGAATCCTACATTATCCCTAATGAACATAGGCTATATTTTATCCCGGGAAAGTGAAGTTTTCCCGAGGGACCGCAGGTAACACCGCAACGGACAGCTAGTATTAAAAAAAATATAAAACTATTTTCCATAATTTATAACTATAGCCGTGGGGTATACTTTGACCACCTGACTTCTGTTCAAATAATATATTCAGAACCATCCAACCATCAATTAATTAATTTAAAATTAATCATTAATTAATCATGTGATTTATGTGTTTCACTTGAACCTGTATAAAAATGTCACACACGGGTGTACACTTTACAGACAGCGGTCTAGAGTGTGTTGATTTGATTTCTAAAAACGTCATTAATTTTGGATTTTTATGAAAAAAAGGAATTTATTATAATATTAGGCCATGGCGTTAAGGATTTCAGAGATACTGGTGAAACATCAATTATTTTATGCAGCTGCTGTCTCTCTGCAGGTCAAAGGCCTTCCATCCACCCTTCCAACTCTACGCGAATTAAACGTTGCTACTAGCCTTATATAAACTAAGAAGCTGCGCTCCCGCGGTGTAACCCGCGGTCCCTCGGGATTTTTTCGGGGTAAAAAGTAGCAGGGCTACAATAATTATCCATGCCAATTTTCAGCCTAATCTGTTCATTGGTTTTGGTGTGAAAAGGTAACAAACAGACAAAATTACATTTATAATATTAGTATGGATAGTATGGATTTGCCGATGCAACTTCTACCCTGCGCCGCACTGTACAGAAAAACACAAACCTGCTGCTTCTTAGCCTGGTCTTCAAACTTTTGCTTCTCCAACTCCCCCTGCTTCTTCCGTTTAGCCTTCATACACAACCGTGCGAACAACATCGAAAGCGGTACAGCAAATAAAGTAAAACAGCCAGAACATGAAACAAATATTAAATAAAAACTTAATTTATTGCAAAATAATGTGTAAAAGCGTTATTTGAACGTTGTTTTAAGATTGAAGAAAAGCAATACTTTTAAAGAACTAAGTACCCAGATGAAGATTTGGTGTCCACAATTTAAATAAAAGTTGATACGTGATTGGCGTCCATTGTTGATTGGGATTGACCAATCACAAAGCACAGAGAAATGAAAACGTCCAAATGAGCTTTGTGATTGGTCAATGTGCGATCACGTGATGCCAATCGTGTATCAAGCTATATTTAACGAACTGACCGACGGTATTTTTAAATGATTTTTCTTGAGAATTTGTGTAAAGATTAAAAGAACGAAATAAACAGTATAATAACCATGTTCAAATTGTTTGTAGAGCTTTTGTGCGAAGAATAATTTTGATAAACAAAGTCAAAAAGCATTTATTCAGTAGGACCGCTGGGATCACTTACACCGGTATTCACAAATATTACTTTGACATTACCAGTGCGCGCGGACGCACAGGGTCCCAAAATCAGTTGGTTTTTGCCCTGTGCATCCGCGCGCACTGTGAGACCTCATAGTAATGTTTGTGAATGCCTTAGAATAAAACACCGTTTGAATATGAAAAGTTAAAGAATTTGCGACTTGAATAATTCAATAAGCACTAGTAGAATAAATGACTTAGAATATACTTTTAATTCTAACAGGCAATCGTGCAATCTATCAATGTTAGTATCTTTAAATACATTATTTACATTACCCGAAATTATTTAGGGATGATTTAAGACAGAATTCAGTCCACTAACGTGCAAGACACGGGACAAAATCATCCCTAAAAGTGTTTTAAACATCCCAATTTTAAGAACCATAATACCATTGGAAATTTTTGCGTTGGAAAGACAGACCCATAGTGAAAGTTAGTAGTTAGTAATTAGTTACTCGCTTTCACGTACCGAGTACACACACTGCTGTACCGAAATCGACAGTGCACCATCTTTTCCGATATTCAATGACCCTTTTTGTAGTTTCCTCTTTATAACATCAGTTAAATCCTCCTCGGATTCGCTTATATCGATCACCTCCTGCTTATCCGGTATTTTAGGCATCAACATAAGATTTTCTGACATAAATTCGTTCTTAGCATCGAGATATTTCTTTTCCAGAGATTTGGGATCTTTCTCTATTGCTTTAGGGTCAGTTTTCTCTGGAGATTTCGACCAATCACAGCCGTTTATGAATTCGCTGATGCGCGAATAAGATTCTATAAGCTTGTCCATGTTGTTTGTTTTTGGTTCGTATTTACGTTTTGGGAGGTCGAAAGCCGCCTTCTCAGCGAAGTCTTTCATCTTATCCAGAGCATTGTATTCTTCCACCTCCTCATTCCAAACTCCTTGATCGAAATTAAGAGTTTTTATTGGTGAGTTCTCTTTGGGACCTGTGACAGGTATGAGTGAGAGACTAATCGGAGGCATTATTCTCTCTTTTCTCTCAGCTTTTGTCTCTTTCACTACCTCTTTCGGCATCGGCAAAGCCTCTATGGTCAGCTGAGTTCGGTTCTTGTTGATATGCTGTTCCCAAAATTCACTCGTTAAAAATATACCTCTTGAGATTATCAATTTGGTTTTGACAACATTGTCAGTGTTAGATCACCCAAGTACATACATATATAGATATAGAGATAGTACACGCAACTACTAAGCTAAGAGGAGCTAACTACGGAAAGCGAAAAGTGACCGTATTTTAATGTGTATATGGTACTTTTTGCTTTGAGCACAATGTTGCCAAGCGTCAAATTGATAATACAAAACGAACACAAGCACATTAAATCCAACTAATGAGAGTATAGCTCTCATATATTTGCAAAAACATTTAGTTACTAAAAATACATAAGAAAATAACATACATATATAAAAATTAGCAAATGTAATATTTTAATGTAACCCACAATATTTTTAATTCATTCCACGTATTAAATACTAAAATATTCAACAAAAATATGAGATCTATTATGAGGACACATCACAAAAACTACTTTTAAAAATCACTAGTCAAAAGTGACAAAAAAACCACACTTGTCTAACTCAGCTGTTAAAAAAATGTGTAAATTTAGTTTATTCTGTCAAATTTTGACATAATAAACTAAATTATAGTGCCACAATTCTGATCCGGTGAAAGAGGCGCTGTTATCGCATTTAGTGTTGTCAGAAAAATAAATTTTACGTTACTTCCTCTTTTGGCCGCCGGTCCAGATAAGTTTGTGCCACTGTACAAGCTGATTTAGACAGTGCAGGCAATACGAGGGATGATTTATTAAAGACAAGACCATAGAGCATACCTTCATGACTTTATCAACCCTATCACGATTATTTTTGAAAAAAATACTACTTCTTCCCCGGAATATTAACTACATCCACGACAAATTTTATGAAAATCAGTTGAGCGGTTTAGGCGTGAAAAGGTAAAACAAAGTTACTTTCACATTTACAATATTAGCACTAGTATGGAAATTGATATACAGGGTTATTTGTAAAACACCGGTAACCTCTCAGGACAGTATTACTATCATCATAAACAACAATTTTTGTTCTATGACTTTTCACAAAACATTTACCAAAAACAAACCTTCAAGATTTCGTTGTCCTATCTAACACATTTCGGCCCCCACCGCCATAAACACGCTCCCCTCGCTATTGTACTATCGCTTTCTTTTGCTTCGCAAAGACTTTGTAACATTTAGAGTGTTCAATTTAAATGTTTTTATATTTGTATGAAAATCTGATGAACTAAAATAATGATGAATTTTTAAAAGTCCTAGAACAAACAGTTTTTATTTATGATGATAGTAATACAGTCCTGAGAGGTTACCGGTTTTACAAATAACCCTGTATACACTCGGTTTGATAAAAAAATATTTTTACATTATTGCTAGATTATGACTTGCTAATCTTGTCAGGCTCTGATTGGTTGCTTGTAAGAACATTATTCTTATTTGACAGTTATCGCGCCAATAGAGGAAATTGCAGCGAGACAATAGTTAAACAACCTATTACCCAATATAATTTTAATGGAACCGAGCAATCTTTTGTAGTTACGTTTTTCTTGGTTCCGCCTAAAATAAATCATCCCTCTATCAAAAACATCACAATATCTAAAAAATCACTATCAATCGTTAAAAGAAAACTGAAACAAATCTATTATTTTGCACATCTCTCTAGCCTTCAAGATTTGCTGGAAGAAAACTCTTTGTAGGGTTAAGCTCGCCTTTGTACATGTCTTTTTTTTTGTGTGATTATCATGTGTGTGTTTATCTATACTAATATTATAAAGAGGAAAGGTTTGTTTGTTTGTATGTATGTTTGTTTGAAATGAATAGGCTCCGAAACTACTGGACCGATTTGAAAAAATCTTTTACCAATGGAATCCTACATTATCCCCGATGAACATAGGCTATATTTTATCCCGGGAAAGTGAAGTTTTCCCGAGGGACCGCGGGTAACACCGCGGCGGACCCGCCCCAGCTTCGCACGGGTGTAATGCTGATGCTAAATATTAGAGATTAGCCAGCGTATGCAATGTAAGCGCAAAAAATGTATTAGTAATTCACGACATCACATTAGATACCTCTAAAATTATCAGTGTTCCTCTACTATATTATACATGTATTATACACATAAACCTTCCTCTTGAATCACTCTATCTATTAAAAACCGCATCAAAATGCGTTGCGTAGTTTTAAAGATTTAAGCATACATATGGACAGAGAAAGCGACTTTGTTTTATAACTATGTAGTGATCGAGTTTAACTAGTTCAGTGCCCGTGACTTACTGACCCATCTTTCAGAGGAGGAATGCGTTAATCATAGTCTTGTTTCAGTTTTCAATAGACCATCAGTACAAAGTCTTACCTCCAATAATTGTTGACTTCTGACTTCCTTTTCCCGTTTCACCAATTCCGCCTTCTCCGATCTTTCTAGTTCCCTCACAAGACGAGCCTGGAACGACACCTTTACGAATGTAAAGTGTGTTAACATTGGCATAAGGTTCATATTTGCATGGCAGAGAAAACAATAACGGTTGTTAAGAAAATAAGACTTTTACGAATGTAATATGTTAACATGAAACGAAAAATGAAAATGAAAAAATATTTATTTCAGCAAACACAATTTACAACAGACAATTTCAGGCACAAGGTATGGTGTTGCCGTAACTTAAAATATATTGACTAATTCTATTTCAGCGGTCTTCACACTAGGCAAGCCTGTATCGTGAAGACCAGTGAGACGGATTATACATTTACATTAACAGTATCCTCCAAGTACATTGGCGTACGGTTCATATTTGCCTGGCAGAGATATAATAAGGTTGAGTAGTTTAGATTTAAGGACTATAATTGCATGGCAAGAAGTAAATGTAAATTAAAACTACAATTTAAATCAAGGAACGAGTCACAATACTAGATTTAAAATGTATAGAGTAAAGCTTTATGACTCCCAGAAACCATAGCGTCGATTGCCTATTGGCTCAGTTGGTAGAGCGTCACTACAGATCGATAAAGGTCGCGTGTTCCAATCCCGGTTGGTTGTAATTTTTGTTGGCGATATTTTGGAGAAGGGCCAGGTCAAAAGTACCCTAAACTGCTCGTCAGTTTAGGGAACTTGTATTAGGAATGTAATGAGAGTGAATGAGGCGAAAGGTGTGTCAGGATCGTAGCGAGCGAGATCCGTGGTCTCTGCCTACCCCTTTGGGAAAGAGGCGTGATTTTATGGATGGATGGATGGTAATTTTTGTTTTATCGCGATAAGTATGTAGTACACCCATAAAACCACCATTGCGTTGATTGCTTATTGGCTCAGTTGGTAGAGCGTCACCTGAAGGACACTGGTTCAAATCCAGGTGCAATATTTGAAATGCTTTTCTTTTTGGATAAATTTTTTTCTTTATGTACCTGATCTCTAGAACGATTGCTAGCGTCCCGTCTGGCGTCTCGAGCGGCTTGTTGCCTCCTCGCTAACTCGATGCGACGATCGACCGGCGGCGGGGTTGGACGGGGGCCTGTTAACGCGGCCAGCGCTCTCGCTTCTTCTAGCCTGTGGATGGGTTTTCAATTATACAGGGTGTAAAAAGACGTCTACCGAAGCCGAAAGGGTACAGCATCCCAACACACTACCAAATAAAAAAGGATTTTCCGAAAAAATCGTTATCTCCGGAGAAAACAGCGTTTGAAAAGTACTGTTTGCGTATGTTCTGGGCGCTTTTTTTACGTAGTTTGCTGGATTTTGAGATTTGACTGTTTTTTTTGTCTTTTTTAAATGAAATTATTAGGTAGGTATGGTCTTATTATGTTGTACTAGTAGTAAATAACCTCCCCCCCCCGAAGGATTCCGATCTTGTCGCGATGGGGGGGCTTAGTAGCCGTGGATTGGTCACCCACGGCAAAGCTAACAGGAATCCCAGGCGGGGACGCTCCGAGCGGGCTTGCGGTTGGGCCCGCTCTGGATGCGTCTGAGGCGGGTGCGGAGGACGGAGTCATTTCTGTCCCCCGCAGTCAGGCGGGGTCGCGGGAGAAGAGGCGTGTCGGTGTGTCGTTGCCGTTCGCCCTATCTTCCGCGACCAAACGGTGGCGCACCGTTGATGCGTTGGCGGTGGGGCCGCAGTGGAAGAGGAGTGTCGGTGTTACGTTGCCGCTCTCCCTGTCCTCTGCGGCCGTTTGGAGGCTTCTCCACGCGCAGCTCTTTCACTAGAGCGCGCAGTGGACGAAGGGAGCGGAGAGCTCTAGTGGTGAGTAGCGGACGCTAGGTGCGGGGGCACCTTCGTCCGCCTTGCACTGCTCACCACGACGCGGGGCCCGCCGTAAGGGCGGGGATCGCCGGAGGGGGACTGGATGTAGAGGCTCTGCCGGTTGCCCGGGCCCCCTCCATTCGAGGCGACGCCGGAAAGGCGCTGGGATGTTTAGTGGGTATACCGGGAGTCCCCGGGGAGTCCCACATACCCCTCTCGCCCCCCGGCGGAGGGGATGCGTAACGCATTTTACCCAGCGACAAAAAAAAAAAAAAAAAAAAAGTAGTAAATAACCTAAAATAACTAAGCTAAGTCAATTTTTTTTCGCTAAATATGTTTAGAATCATGGTCTGATTGCAACCCTTCAGTTTTCGGTAGTTGTCTTTTTACACCCTGTATAAACAGTGTAACATATTTCACCAAAAAACATTGGTATGCCAAATTAAATAACATAAAAAATTAATTGTGCGATTTTTGCTATGATACTACACACACACAGGGGTCACGACTGTATCCCCAAGGCGCGGTAGACATTCTATCAGATCATTTTATGTATTCCAGATCCTTTGAAGATGTCCAAGGGGGTAGTCAGAGGCATGTCCAAATACATATTTGATACATGCCCACATCTTGCCGAAGTTAGTATTCCATATGTGACAGGTTGCAAGCCCATCGCCGCCATGCTACTAATGTGTTGTACTAGAAAAATTATGTAGCTCCATATGAATTACACTTTTATTTTATTTTTCTTTTTAAATTACCGTTTAGTGATCTCAGCCTCGTTGAACAACAGTGGGTCGGCACTCTCCACCGGCTGGACATACTCGCCGAGTATAGAACGTGCGCTGAACGAGAAGTTGTCCGTCGATAATGGAGGACACGGGTTCGCATCCAGGAACTATGGACAAATAAGATTTACAAACTTCACTATAAGATTACAGAAACTTCCAAATAAGCATAATTGGAAATACATAAATAATAAATAAATAAATAAATAATGCTGGACATTTCACACAGCATCATCTAGCCCCAAACTAAGCAAAGCTTGTACTATGGGAACCAGATAACTGATATACTACTTACATACTTTTTGTTTGTAAATACATACATATTATACATAGAAACACCCGGACCAGAGATAAATATTTGCAGATCATACAAACATTTATCCCGCCACGGGAATCGAACCCGCAACCTTCTGCGTCCCAAGCGGGCTTTCACCCACTGCGCCACAGAGGTCGTCAACATGTAAGTATAGATGGGTGGATTGTGTGAAGGATGACATGAGTAAGAAAGGAGTGAGTGTTGAGATGACGGCTGATAGAGGAGAATGGAAGAACACATGTTGTGCCGACCACACGTAATGTGGGAAAAGGGCAGGGAGATGATGTAAATACAACAACAAGTAAGCTAATTAGCATCTAAATGTGAAAACTGTTTAATGGTCAACTAGATATTCAACTTGATTTTTTGTGTAGTTATTAAGTACTGTTTGTTTTCCTAAGAAATAAAAATAAATAAAATAAATAAATAAATACAATTATACTGATAAAATCATAAGAAAAAATCACGGAAAAACAATTATCAGACAGTAAAATTTCCACGCTTTCCCAGTTACATTGACGATGTCATTCGACCATCGGGCGGTGTCTCGGTGAATCTGTGGGCAAAGGACTGCACAGGACCGAACAGACCGAGCTGATAAGATAGATAGATAGAAAATTTCCACGAATCTACGCATTCGTGAAGTTAGCCATTTCGATGCGCAGAACCCAATTTTGTGTGAAAAAGCGGTCACTGCGCAGACAAACGGGTAACTTCACGAATGTCTAGATCGTTGAACCTGTAATCATAACATTGTAATTGCAGAATAGAAAACCGACTTCAATGTTGGACTAGATCGTCAAATATTACAAGCAATGAGGTTTTTTTGAGTTTTTTTTTTGTGTTCTTTTCGCCTGAAACACAGGACTCCCTAGTTCAGACTCCTATGTTATATCTACCTATGTGTTTGTAAACGTGTAATTTTGTGTACATAATCCACTTTATGAATATACAGGGTGTAAAAAGACGTCTACCGAAGCCGAAAGGGGTAGGTACAGCATCTCAACAAAAAACCAAATCCAAAAGGATTTTCCGCAAAAATCATTATATCCGGAGAAAACAGCGTTTGAAGAGTGCTGTTTGCGTATGTTCTGGGCGCGTTGTTTTACGTAGATTGCTGGATTTTGAGTTTTAACTGTTTCTTTCTTTAACAAATGAAATTATTAGGTAGGTATGATCTTATTATGCTGTAATAGTAGTCAATAACCGAAAATAAAACAAAATGACTAAGCCAAGTCAAAAAAATTTTTTTCGCTAAATATGTTTAGAATTATGGTCTGATTGCAACCCCTCAGTTTTCGGTAGTTGTCTTTTTACACCCTGTATATTTTTTTTATACAAACAGCTCCATTTTTTGAAGTCGATTACAAATAAGATGTAATGTTTTATGAAGAATTTGGTAATCTTACCGCTTGTAAATCCTGTGCATTAGTTATCTTGTAAGTTGCGTGAGGATCGGGCGGCGCGTACGTAACGTCTCCTTTTATATTGCAGTTCCGAGAGAGGCCTTTTATAACTGTCACACGTTTCCAGCCTAGAATATAACATTAATGGTTACATAAACGTTCTGAAAAGTAAGTAATGTCTGTGTTTTCAGTCAGAAAAGTAAGTAATTATTATTATTATTTATAATGCACAGGCAGCTCTCAGAGCTGATGCGTGTATATCTTAGTCCTTCCTAATTTCTGTGTTTTCAGTCGATACATATTGTGTTTTATCAATTCATCGAAGCAATCATTCTTCACATACATGTCTGCATTCAGATACCATGATTTCTGAAATTTTATGAAAACTGTACAAATAAGTACTATAGACAACAAGCGCGTACAGACTCTCATTCGAACTATGCTCTCGTATCGTCCCCAGTCAGTAAAACCGCAGTAGCTATCATAAATCCATGTCTGACTCGTCTCGTCTCCTTTTGAGGTTATAATTTTTTTTTCTCTTTTTTTGAATTTTATCTACATAAATGTGATCAGTAACAGACACCGAGGCCATGTTTAAATTTTTTTTTAAACATTTTAAACAATAGGGTATACATAATCTTACCCAAGGCCAGTGGCAGTCTGAGCTGTGCATCTTGGTCCCTTCTATCTTCGCTGACATCTGAGTCAGACGGACTGTCCGATGAATACTCAGAGTTTGTACTCGCTGCTTCTCCTAGTACCGATTTTAGCTTTTCCTGTTGGAATAATAAAAATAATTAACAAAGACATAGATAAAGATAATTTATTTGCTTGAACACAATGTGGGTTAGGTACAGTTGTTAGAATGTTTCGTTCACGACGGGGGGTTCAAACGGGGTCACGACTGTTTCCCCGAGGCACAGTAGACATTCATTTGCTGTCGTTTGAAGATGTCTAAGGTTGTCAGAGGCATGTCATCATCATCATCATCTCAGTCTCTCATCCACTGCTGATGACGACCTCTGTGGCGCAGTGGGTGAAAACCCGCTTGGGACGCAGAAGGTTGCGGGTTCGATCCCCGCCGCGGGATAAATGTATATGTTTCTATGTATAATATGTATGTATTTACAAACAAAAAGTATATATGCTTCCCATAGTACATACTATGCTTAGTTTGGGGCTAGATGATGCTGTGTGAAATGTCCAGCATTATTTATTTATTTTTATTTTATTTATTTAACATAGGCCTCCCCCATAGATTTCCACAGTGATCGATCTTGTGCAGCCTGCACCCAACGGCTCCCAGCAACCTTTACCAGATCGTCTTTCCATCTAGTGGGGGCATGTACAAATACATATTTGATACATGCCCACATCTTGCAGAAGTTAGTGTTCCAAACGTGACAGGTTGCAAGCTCATCGCCTAGAATACTGCTGGCTGGTCCAAGACTGGGTTACTAACTGGTAACCTCACGATGTTTTCCTTCACCGTTTTAAGCATGTGCTACAGCGCATATAGATTTTATTAAATACGTGATGCACGACCGAAATTCGAACCCACGATCATCGGATTGAAAGTCGAGGCACAGCCCCATTTAGCCATCATGGCTCTTAGGTGTCTTCTATCTACACTAATATTAAAAAGAGGAAGGATTTGTTTGTTTGTTTGAATTGAATAGGCTCCGGAAACTACTGGACCGATTTGAAAAATTCTTTCACCATTAGAATCCTACATTATCCCTGATGAACATAGGCTATATTTTATCCCGGGAAAGTGAAGTTTTCCCGAGGGAACGCGGGTAACACCGCGACAGACAGCTAGTCTATTATAATATTGATAATGCTTCGCCAAGCTATCGGAGCGCTCATTTTAAATTGTCTTTAATCTTACCAGATCAGCTTCTCCAAGTAACTGCTGGGCGAGCGCAGGGCGGAGGCCTAGGGCTCTGCTTTGGGCCAGTAATGACGCCACGGTGTTCTTCTTAGGCTTGCTGACCCCGCGGCCTAGGTTCCGCGGCCTACCTTCTCTGGATGGCCAGGCAGATACCGCTGAAAGGAAATTCTGATTACAGTCTGTTTGAAAATGAAGGAAAAGAAAGGCGATTACTTAAATATGAAGTAATTTGTTTTTTAATTAGGAATAATAAATTGGCAATCAATGGATTCAAATTCTGTGTACTTCATTTCATAATTATTATTTTATTATTTTTTTCCAAGTTTTATTTGCGATCAGTTTTCCAACTATGAGCAAATTGTTTGCGGGTTTTCATAAAAAATAGAAAATAAATTATTTTATCTATTATCTATAAAGAAGAATGAATGAGAAGAATGTAATGAGAGTGAATGAGGCGAAAGTTGTGTGTCAGGATCGTAGCGAGTGGAGATCCGTGGTCTCTGCCTACACCTTTAAATAAATAAATAAATAAATAATGCTGGACTTTTCACACAGCATCATCTAGCCCCAAAGTAAGCAGAGCTTGTGTTATGGGTACTATGATGACTGATATACTACTTATATACTTTTTGTTTGTAAATACATACATATTATACATAGAAACACCCAGACTCGAGACAAATATTTGTAGATCATACAAACATTGGTCCCGCCGCGGGGATCGAACCCGCAACCTCTTGCGTCGCAGGCGGGCCTTCGCCCACTGCGCTACAGAGGTCGACTTTTTTTTGGGAAAGAGGCGTGATTTTATGTATGTATGTATGTTATCTATAAATGATTTTAGGTATTTATAGTTATTTGTAGTCGGGTTTTTAGATTTTTTTACACTTGATGATAAGTGTAAAAAAATCTAAAGACCCGACTACACGAATTGTTACGAATGAATGAAATGAAAAACTCTTTATCGTACACAATCACTACATAGTATAAAACAAAGTCGCTTTCTCTGTCCTTAAATCTTAAAAACTACGCAACGTATTTTGATGCGGTTTTTTTAATAGATAGAGTGATTCAAGAGGAAGGTTTATATGTATAATACATGCATAATATAGTAGAGAAATTTAGTATCAGCATTGCACACGTGCGAAGCCGGGGCGGGTCGCTAGTAATTACAAAGAACGAATAAAACAATGTACAATGGGCGGTCTTATCGCTTAGAAGCGATTTCTTCCAGACAGGGAGAAGGATATTATATAAGTAACTTACATTCGCTATCCTCACTCCCACTAGAGCGTGGCCGTGGTGATTCGGCGACAGTGGCGCCCTCTGGAGCCACGCGCCGTGGTCGACCACCTGGCTTGCGACGTGCTAAAAACATTACAAAATTATCAATATTAACAATAAATCAACATAATATCAATAGTAATTTATTATAAGCAAAAATAACGGAACTGTTACGTGGTGTTACAAAATTGAAACTTTCTAATTTAATTATTAAGGGCGCGTACTACCTCAAAACTGCTTCGACTCTGGATCATATCTATAAAAGTATTGAACCAATATTATTGAAAAAATATATATATATAGTTGAGGATATAAACTGAGTCCCCGTTGTAGTGAAAACACGATTACTAAATATTTTCTCGATAGAAAATAATCACCAACTTCCCTCTGAATTTTACTTAAAAACAAAAGTACTCAATAAATACTTTAGCTAGACTAGTAAAACTTTGTATCTAAACTCAGCTTAGTACACTACGTGGTCCCGTTGTTCCGAATTTTGTTTTTTTTTTTGTTTTTGTACTTTTCATTAGCTAAAAAGTGTTTTAGCGTCGTAAATAACGTTGCGCATCCATAGCTCTGTACTCCTCACACGGCGAACAAATCACACTCGCTGTCCCGCTTACAAAATGGCAGGGTATTATAGGCTCTTAAGTAGTCGTCCAAGGCTAGATAATGTATAGAAATGTGGGATGAAATGTGGGAGGCCTACGCCAAAGAGGCGACTATTTATTTATGAGTTTTCTCGACCGCCCTCTAAGGAGGAAATCTAAACGGCTATAGGAAAATATGCTATACTTACACGTCCGATCGTTCTGCGACGATGCGTTGAGAGAGCTACTCAATGACGTTAGTCTTGATAACGCGTCAGACGCTTGGCTTGCCGCTGTCGAACAAAAATACATCTTATTACGTCCATGTAGAGTTGTAAATGCCATTTATTTATTAAAATTTACAAAACAGATTATGAACAAATTTTAAAGAAAATAAAATTAAATAAAACTAGATTATTAATACTAACTTCTTTTTTTTTATGACAACAGAATAGAGGGGATTTGTAACACAAGTTGTAAAACTTAAAAGAAGAGATCCTAACCTTAAAATTTATTTATTTGTAACTAAATAATAATCCCAATTGAGCTCAACCAATCACATAGCACGAAAATGACAAAACACGTCATTTTCGTATTGTGTGATTGGTGGAGCTCAATGGGGAATAAACTGAGACTGGATTTCAAGTTAGACAATTAGGCTACTGAAAAAACCGCTTAACCGAAAAATATGAGCTTATCAAGAATTTGGACACCGGCAAGTAGGATTCTGTGGCCGAGCGGTAAGGCACTCCGGCTTTAGGAGGATCGTCTGATCGATGCGGGTACGAATCTCGTCGGAATCCAAAATTTTGATAAGACTTTTCATTTCTTAATGAAATACCAAGTGTGGATTAGCACTTGCTCCAACTCAATGGATCCATGGATCACCTAAAAGAATGCCCCAGACCGTGTTTGTTGCCCTGATTCTTCACGGTATTGGTCGCGAAAGAACAGGAGTAAAATTAGTTTTAAGACTATTCTAAGTGATCCCTGCGGTCCTACTGAATAAATGGTTTTTGACTTTGACTATAAAAATTACAAAAATTATAATAAGGCTACTGGCCATCACCGCCCTTCAAGAACCAACCTGTAAACATGAAGAGAAAATACAAGTTACTTACGTGGAGTAGGCTTGAGTGAGAGATTGAGCGGTACATCGTCATCCGTTTTCACTCCGAGGTCGAGTGGGCTTTCCTCTGAGCTAGGGTTTGACTTGGACAGGTTCAGACCGGATTCTGTTGACAAAACAAGTTAAATGAGTGGATAGAAGCTCAAAGTCAAAGTCAAAAAGCATTTTGACCTCTGTAGCGCAGTGGGCGAAGGCCCGCCTGCGATGCGAAAGGTTGCGGGTTCGATCCTGTCGCGGGACAAATGTTTGTATGATCTACATTTGTCTCGGGTCTGTGTGTTTCTATGTATAATATGTATGTATTTACAAACAAAAAGTATGTAAGTAGTATATCAATCAGTTATCTGGTTCCCATAGTACAAGCTTTGTTTAGTTTGGGGCTAGATGATGCTGTGTGAAATGTCCAGCATTATTTATTCAGTAGGACCGCTGGGATCACTTAGAATAGCCTTAGACCTAATTTTACTCCTGTATATCTTGCTATCTTGCTGTGTGTACTTTGTTGAGGCATTAGTTCTTTGCACTTTGAGCATCTAAACTTATTTTACAAGCCTCAATTTCGTTTGACTGGCTCCCCACTGGAGCTTGACTTTTTAAAGATGGATCACCTAAAAGAATGATATGCCCCAAACCGTGTTTGTTGCCCTGATTCTTCACGGTATTGGTCGCGCAAGAACAGAAGTAGAATTAGTTTTAAGACTATTCTAAGTGATCCCAGCGGTCCCACTGAATAAATGATTTTTGACTGGTCTTAAAACTAAAAGTCAAGCTCCAGTGGGGAGGAAGTCAAAATTGAGGCTCGCCAAAGTAAGTTTAGATGGTCATAAGTACAAACATACTTCCTACAAATATGTAATTGGAAATGTTTTATTATACAGGGTGTAAAAAGACGTCTACCGAAGCCGAAAGGGGTAGGTACAGCATCCCAACACACAACCAAATCCAAAAGGATTTTCCGAAAAAATCATTATATCCGGAGAAAACAGCCTTTGAAGAGTGCTGTTTGCGTATGTTCTGGGCGCGTTATTTTACGTAGATTGCTGGATTTTTAGTTTTAAATGTTTTTTTCTTTTATAAATGAAATTATTAGGTAGGTATGGTCTTATTATGTTGTAATAGTAGTACATAGCCGAAAATAACATAGCACGACGAAGCTAAGTCACAAAAATTTTTTGCGTTTTTTTTTCGCTAAATATGTTTAGAATCATGGTCTGATTACAACCCCTCAGTTTTCGGTAGCAGTCTTTTTACACCCTGTATATGATGTGGTATACTATAATAAATAAATAAATCCTAATATCCTAATCCTAATAATATAATAAATCTGAAAGTTTGTGAGTATGTTTGGATGTTTAGATGTTTGTGTTACAATTACGCCTAAACCAGTGAACCGATTTGGATGAAACTTGGAATAGGCGTAGATAATGACCTGGATTAGCATATAGGCTATTCAAAATGTTGATATCACGCGAGCGAAGCCGCGCGCGGAAGCCAGTAAATAAATAAATAAAAAAATATACCTTTACTCCTGGCCGGGTTTGAACCTGCTAACTGCCGTTCTAACGCCGCTAAGCTGACGCCACTCTGACTAGCTATCGTCTGCAACAACTCCCGCGATATGCCTGGAAGTAAAAGAGTAAACATTTATTTATAAAGTAAAAAATTTAATACTTATCTCGGGTCTGGGTGTTTTCTATGTACAATATGTATGCATTTATAAACAAAAAGTATATCAGACATGTAGTAGCCATGACACAAGCTCTGCTTGCTTTGGGGCTAGATGATGCTGTGTGAAAAATCCAGCGTTATTATTTACATACATACATACATAAAGTCACGCCTCTTTCCCAAAGGGGTAGGCAGAGACCACGGATCTCCAGTCGCTACGATCCTGACACACAACTTTCGCCTCATTCACTCTCATTACATTCTTCATACATGCTCGTCGGTTTAGGGTACTTTTGACCTGGCCCTTCTCCAAAATGTCGCCAATTTGATCCAAGAAGGTTCGCCTAGGTCTTCCCCTTCCAGCTGTCCCATGCACACTCGCCTCATACACTTGCTTTGTCAAACGACTAATTTTAATTATTTTGCGTTATTATTTATATGGATTAATTTTATTACAAGTTCAGATAAGTAAAATTCGTTCAAAGGATCTAGACATTCGTGAAGTTTGACTGCGCAGAACACAATTTTGTGAAAAACCAGTCACTGCGCAGACAAACGGTTACTCCACGAGTGCCTAGATCCGTTGGGGGAAGTGTAGTTGTGTAAGCTTACCTGCATAATCTGCGAGATTGTGAGGGGAAGCGGCATTAGGCGTGCGCTCCTTGCTCGGCAGACGAATCACTTCCACGCCCGCACGGGGAGCGTATTCCTCCTGAGATTTAAGTATTATATTGAGTGAAGCGCTTGTGGTCGTGCTTGCTTAGTTTTTATGGCCTCTGACGCTGTTAGTCCCGGCTATAGTCGTTAAGCCATGACGGAGGCCTTAAGGCGGCCTAAAATACTCCTTAAAAACTGCGTCACCAGATTTGGCCACTGACTCATACGAAATTACTTTACTTCTTTAGTGGTTAACTTTGGTGACGGAGTTTTTGGGCCGCCTTAAGGACTATGGCTTAGCAACTTAATAGCGAGGGGCTAATAACGTCAACTGAGATCATATTCAACAAATGTTCTAGGCTGACTATACAGGATCTTTCATTTTAAACTACACAAACAGACAAGGTTAATTTTTGCAATCAATTTAATTCCTAAGCCGATTTTTATCTTTGAAAATGTATCTTTTAATGATTTTTTAGGACATGTTGCATAATGATTTTCAAGGTCCACCAATCACAGATCAGCTACATCACGTCACACGCTCGAATGGACTAATTTATACAAGAAGCAACAATCAATTGAAATAGTCTTTATCGATTTTCTCAAGATTTTCATAGTAAAACAAAAAATAATCAGTAACATAAATATCTTTTATTTACTTAATTTGTTTAAAATGAAAAAAATTGGCATTTACATCTATACTAGATGATTTATAGAGCGTCAGGAGGCAACCTATGCGTACACTCGGACGCTAGTGCCTGCGACATTGTTTGAGATGGAGGCCTGTAGCTGAACAATCCTCTCAGCTTAATCAGTCCACAGGAAAGACAACGTCAATACGTGTGGAGACTAAGCTGTGTTCCTCATGATGTTTTCCTCCACCGTTACGAGCTCGTGTTAAAGTGCATATAAATTTCGAAACGAAAAATCCATTGAGGCACAGCCGGGATTCGAACCCACGACCTTCGGATTGAAAGTCGAGGCATAACCCTATTCGACCAACACGGCTATTGTTTAAAATGAAAGACCCAATTTTATTGATAGATATCTACATTTCTCATGGTCTTCTGCCGTTTGTTCGGCAAAGCCGTGCGTCCGTCTGCACTCGGATGTACAGACACTTGGGGCGGGTCTAACGATATCGTCTTCTTCCTCCCTCTGTTCGTAGAACCAGGTGGTACCTGCAATTATATTAAAACAATTCAGGGTTATTTGTAAACACCGGTAACCTCACAGTATTACTATCATCATAAACAATAACTTTTGTTCTATGACTTTTAAAAATTCGTCATTATTTTAGTTCATCAGATTTGAAATTGAACGCTCTAAATGTTACGAAGTCTATGCGACTAAAGTGGTAATGTGAAACCGAGGTTTTAAACCTACTGCATAGTTAATAATTTGAATGAATGAAAAACTCTTAATTGTACACAATAATTACACAAAACATAAGAACGCTGTCACATAATATGCTTGACCATGGTACAATCATGTATGCCGATAATTGCTGGAATATACAGGGTGTAAAAAGACGTCTACCGAAGCCGAAAGGGGTAGGTACAACATCCCAATAGACAACCAAATCCAAAAGGATTTTCCGAAATATGCACTAAATCCGGAGAAAACAGCGTTTGAAGAGTACTGTTTGCGTATGTTTTGGGCGCGTTTTTTTTACGTAGATTGCTGTATTTTGAGTTTTAAATGTTTTTTTCTTTTATAAATGAAATTATTAGGTAGGTATGGTCTTATTATGTTGTAATAGTAGTAAATAGCCGAAACAAACATAGCATGACGAAGCTAAGTAAAAAAAAAAATTTGCGTTTTTTTTTTCGCTAAATATGTTTAGAATCATGGTCTGATTACAACCCCTCAGTTTTCGGTAGCTGTCTTTTTACACCCTGTATAATAGAATAATATTTATTGAACAAGAAGATATTTATTATTGAATATTGCTGTGTAGCTCGGCGATATTGTAAAAATATTTCTTTGCAAATAATGTCTAGCCGGCTAGATTGCAATTGATTAATCCAGAGTTGCAAATATACTGAGATTATTAGTCAATAAAAATTGCCAGCAAGATGCAATTTTTGTAGCCCGTTTACAGGCCTCTAAGGAGTTCAATTTTTAATCGTACAGCTACAAATTAGCTATTTTAACTCTTATTACACAGCAACAAGGTTCATTTACCTTCGGCCCCGCCAAAGCTGAGGTGTATTTGATAATTTCAGTGTCAGGAGGTAATCTCACACCACCGAGAACTGACGCCGGGTCACTGTGGACAATGAAAATATATTAATATACTAATTTATATATTTTTTTTATTTTTTGTTTAACCTATCTCGTCCCACTACTGGACAAAGGTCTCCCCCAAACTCCTCCAATGGTCTCTATCCCCTGCCACGTTCCACCAATCGTTCAATTAATTTATATTAATGAAACTAAATTTAGCGCAACATAATTTAGACAATAGGGCCCTTACTAAAAAACTTGACATAAAATTATGTCATGCATAAACTAATTTGTATTGTTATTCATAGGTTATGCATGACATAACTTTATGTCGAGTTTACTAGTAAGGGCCCTAATGTCTAAATGATGTATGATATACTTTGAGGACAATGCGGGCGTCATCGTCAATAACAAGGGCGAGATGAAAGGTTCAGCCATCACCGGACCCGTTGCTAAAGAGTGCGCTGATCTGTGGCCCCGTATCGCATCCAATGCGAGTTCTATAGCTTGAATATACTTTAAGATTTTTTTTTTAAGATGTTGCACTAAATTTAGGAACGGTTGGATAATTGGTTTTTGGAGTTTTTTTTTCAGATTTTTTGCTTTCTTTTTTAAAAAATACTTCCGTGTACTTGGATACTTTCTAATCTTCAGATTGAAAGATTATGAATATTCTACTTTTGAGATATTGTAACAAAAAGACTAAACTTTATTTAGATTATAAATACTTATGTACCAACATAAAAAGTACAAAAACTACATTTAGCTATACACAAGAATGAAACATGGAAGAAACGGTGTAGAATTTATAAAAAAAAAGGAGTTAAAACTAAATAATGGAGGAGGCCTACGTCCAAACTGGACATCCCAATTAAAAAATAATTATACTAAATACATGAATTAAATAACATAAAAATCGTACCTGATTCAAGAATTGCATGTTAAAATGTAAGAGAAAATGTTTCTTAAGTAAAATACTTTTTGGGAAATAAAAGGCTATCTTATCTTATGTACCAATAAGCACAACGGATCATTAGCTCTGTGAAGTTAGGTGCACTTAACGCAGGTTTGCGTATGTCCCCCCCCCCCCCCCCGGTGGATTCCGATCTTGTCCCCCCCGGTGGATTCCGATCTTGTCGCGATGGGGGGGCTCAGTAACCGTGACGTGGGACACGGTGAAGCCAAAAGGAATCCCAGGCGGGGACGCTCCGAGTGGGCTAGCGGTTGGGCCCACTCTGGATGCGTCTAAGGCGGGTGCGGAGGACGGAGTAATTTCTGTCCCCCGCAGTCAGGAGGGGTCGCGGGAGAAGAGGCGTGTCGGTGTGTCGTTGCCGTTCGCCCTATCTTCCGCGACCAAACGGTGGCGCACCGTTGATGCGTTGGCGGTGGGGCCGCAGTGGAAGAGGAGTGTCGGTGTTACGTTGCCGCTCTCCCTATCCTCTGCGGCCGGATGGAGGCTTCTCCACGCGCAGCTCTTTCATTAGAGCGCGCAGTGGACGAAGGGAGCGGAGAGCTCAGGTGGTGAGTAGCGGACGCTAGGTGCGGGGGCACCTTCGTCCGCCTTGCACTGCTCACCACGACGCGGGGCCCGCCGTAAGGGCGGGGATCGCCGGAGGGGGACTGGATGTAGAGGCTCTGCCGGTTGCCCGGGCCCCCTCCATTCCAGGCGACGCCGGAAAGGCGCTGGGACGTTTAGTGGGTATACCGGGAGTCCCCGGGGAGTCCCACATACCCCTCTCGCCCCCCGGCGGAGGGGATGCGTAACGCATTTTACCCAGCGACAAAAAAAAAAAAAAAAAAAAAAAACAAAAGGTTTGCGTATGTAGTAGGTACATTGCGAGAAAGAACGATGCAACAAACTTAAGAGAGTGAGCGAGGCAGCGATACAACGCTTTCTTCGTCGTATATGGGTCATCAAAAATGGTTTCTGCGCAGCTACTAAAGCTAAAGATTCGTTGTGACTACTGTAAGTACTTATACCAAATAACCTAGCGACAAGTGCTCCCATAATTACGTATTAAAACTAAAAGAAAAACCGACTTCAATGTTCGACTCTACACACGGCGTGACTCAGGGAATCAATAAGCCATCTATAAAAATCGAAATAAGAAAATGAAATCAAATCGACAGATAATGCTTAGGCTCCACCGGCGTCTAAGGGCATTAATTACCAAAACTGCATACATTTTGTCAAGTTTCGCGGCACGTGAGTTCCTGGCATTAGTAAATCGACAGTTTGACATAATGCATAGTCTTAGACTTATCTGTCGATTCGATTTACAATGGCTAGAAGGGAAGGTTTTAGAGTTTTATGGGAAAACTATCAAACCCTCAGGAATAAAATGTATATGGGACCACCTCTGGAGTATACCCTTTCAGACAAAAAAATAATTTTGAAAATCGGTCCACAATTGGCGGAGTAATCGCGTAACAAGATACAAAAAAAAACATACAGGCGAATTGAGAACCTCTTGTTTTTTAAGTCGGTTAAAAATTAGACTAAATTATGAGTATTTTTGTGAACTTACCCTCCCTCCAATGCGGCACTAAGAAAAAATAATAACATGAGAAGGATAATTTATCAACATTAAAAACTACTTGGAAATCATACAAACATTGTAATGGAATCAATTTTTTGCGCGGCGGGAATCGAACCCGCCACAAGTCATGGCTAAACAGTGCCACTGAGGTCGTCCAAATAAAAAAAAATTTTTTTCTTGCGTACGAAAATTGAGGACTCGAAAACGTTCTAATTTTTAACTATTTGTCATCAGTCATCATCAGTTTGCGTCAAGCAGGGCGACGTTTTAGTCAGTGACAGTCACAATTTTCACGAAGGATGAAAGGAGAGAGTAAGATGACAGCTGATAGAGGGAAATGGAAGAATTAATGCTCTGCTATTTTATTATCTTTTATTCGTGTTTTACTAGGTTTTATATGTAACTAGCGACCCACCCCGGCTTCGCACGGGTGTAATGCTGATGCTAATATTAGGGTTTAGCCAGCGTTTGCAATGCAAGCGCAAAAAATGTATTAGTAATTCACGACATCACATTAGATACCTCTAAAACTATCAGTATTCCTCTACTATATAAGGCATGTATTATACATATAAACCTTCCTCCTGAATCACTCTATCTATTTAAAAAAACCATATCAAAATCCGTTGCGTAGTTTTTAAGATTTACATACATAGGGATATACGAACGGAGAAAGCGACTTTGTTTTATACTATGTAGTGATAGTGATTTCGGTGGCATTTTACTAATGAAGCCTTGGATAAGTAACAGGAGATTTGGCAAATGGAATGGGGGAGTATTCAAAAAGATTTCTCATTTGACAAAAGATTTCCGTTGGAGTTATGAAGAAACAAGCCGCCATGTTTTGTTCTAAAGCAAATTAACAGGACTGACTGACATGTTATGATTATAAATACATAAAACTGGGTCACACCGCGGGAGCGCAGTTAGTCTATACTAATATTATATAGAGGAAAGATTTGTTTGTATGTTTGTTTGTTTGAAATGAATAGGCTCCGAAACTACTGGACTGATTTGAAAAATTCTTTCACCATTAGAATCCTGCATTATCCCCGATGAACATAGGCTATATTTTATCCCGGGGAAGTGAAGTTTTTCCCAAGGGATCGCGGCACCGCGACGGACAGCTAGTTTACTATAATATATCATTGTGTGTGACCTCTGTGGCGCAGTGGGTGAGAGCTTGCTTGGGATGCAGGTTGCGGGTTCGATCCCCGCCGCGGAATAAATGTTTGTATGCTCTGCAAATATTTATCTCGGGTCTGGGTGTTTCTATGTATAATATGTATGTATTTACAAACAAAAAAGTATGTAAGTAGTATATCAGTCATCTGGTTCCCATAGTACAAGCTTGGCTTAGTTTGGGGCTAGATGATGCTGTGTGAAATGTCCAGCATTAAACAAAATTAGTTTTAGTTTCAATCGTTAGTTACCTTAATATCGTGTGGGGAAGTCCGGTCAAAGCATCGATACCTCCATGTCTGTCTTTATCCGAGCCAGGCATACCGAAAGGATATAGCGATGACATGTTCTGGATATTCTGAAACAAGAATATATTCATTTACAGGGGGGTTAATATAAACTCATAGTGTTTGAGCATTTGAGCATTGCAATTTCGTAAAACCCGATTTATTAAAAGAACGAATCTGAAATGGCAGTGCTTATGAGAACATGATAAGCACCGCCATTTCAGATTCATGTTCTCGTGCAAGTGACAAAATAATTGACACTGAAAAATCATCTTTAAACTCTAGCTAATACGGTCGCTCCGTATGTATATTCTAATATAATCTTTGAAGCCTTATACATTTATTTATTTATTTATAGGAAAATCAACAGCTACAATAACTGATAGATTACTTAGATAGAAGCAGAAAGCCAATAACAGGTTTTCACGTATAAGAAACAATTTAGGATACAGTAAGGTCGTGGACGCTAACAAAAACAACTAAGTAACAATACTAAAACTAAAAACAGAAAAGTAACTAACACTAACCACTAATCTAAAACATCACCAACGCCAAAAAAGTCTCTGCTCAACTGCTGCCTAGCCGAATGAACACTCGTACAGAATAGATCAAGATCCAAACGCTTACACAACTCATTGAAGTCATTGCTCACCCGCACCATAAATGAGTTTTGCCTGTAGTTTGTACTAACTAAAGGAATGTAAATAGGGGGATTCAATCTAAGAAGTCTAGGTGGAACATTCAAAACTACTTTACCAAGCAAATCAGGGCTATTGATGGTATTAGAGGTAATTTTTAATAAGAATAATAAATCGCCAATTTGGCGCCTATTAATAAGAGGAAGAAAGTGAAATTTTTTACAAAGGTTGAGGTAGTCATAAGATGAGTACGGAATTCTTAAGCGAAAACATAGATATTTCAGAAATTTAATTTGGATACGTTCAAGCCTACTGATATAGACATCATATTGAGGATTCCATATTTGTGATGCATACTCAAGTATACTACGAACAAAAGTACAATAAAGAATCTTAAACGTTTTGGCTCTATTAAAGTTAGCTGAGCTCCTCATAACAAACCCTAAGGCCCTAGAAGCTTTGGAAATGATTGCATCAATATGATCTTTGAATAATAGTTTAGAATCATGAAGTACACCAAGGTCCCTTACGACACTGCACTTTACCAGTGCATGGTTTTTGAGTGAGTATGAAGAGTGAACTATAAAGTTACTTTCCCCTTAGCAGCGTCCATGATCACCGAATGCTATGATGCTATAATGTAGCCACACTGTTTATTCTTAGTAATGACGATCGTAATTAATCTAAACTAGTCCTACACTCTACAACATACAGTTTCCCCTTGCTAGCAAGTCTCTAAATCACCTGCCTTTTGTCTTTCGCTATACTAATGTAGTCCTTATTCCCTTATGTATAAGATTACCATCCCCTTACCAATGCAAGCGACCGCCGTATAACCCGAACGTATTGCCACTCCTACATACAATCTAATATAGACTCTATTCCCTACAAAATAAAGTTACCTTCCCCTTAGCAGCGTGAGCGACCGCCGCAATGAAACTCAATTTATCCTTAGCAATTCTAAACTACGGTCATTCTAATATAGTCCTTATTCCGTACAAAATACAGTTACCTTCCCCTTAGCAGCGTGTGCCACCGCCGCGTGATAGGCGCCGTGAGCCGCCGCTTGTGCCAACATCAAGTCTCCGCGAAGCAGCGCCAATTCTCGCTCCTTGCTTTTAGATGATGTAGACGATGATGATGATGATTGCTTTCCTGGGGACAAAACAGCAACGTTGACATTAACAGGATCATGACTATCTCCAAGGCGCGGTACACAGATTTAAACTTAAGTTAACTTCTGCAAAACGTGAAAAAGTGCCAAATGTTTCTGGATACGCCTACGACCCTTACGGCATAATAGACGTGGTGTAAAATTATGGCTGGTGTTACTTAAGAATAACCATAAAATTTTTGATTTTACAACTTTACTCCACATTTATAAGTAAGGCTGTTAGACATAAGAGATCTGAGAGAACGTATACCACGCACCTTTGGGAAACATTCGTGCTCTTGTGATTTTTGTTTACAAGAAAACAAGATCCATTAATTTTGTAATTTTTAAAGTGTTGAACAACACAGGTAATTTACCGGTGCTTAACCGATAAATATGAGCCTATCAAAAATTTCGATTTCGACGATTAGGGTTCCGTGGCCGAGCGGTAAGGCACTCCGGCTTTAGGAGGATCGTCTGATCGTTACGGGTTCGTATCCCGTCGGAATCGAAAATTTTGATAAGACTTTCCATTTCTCAAAACAAGATCCTTCAAGGTCTTGGGAGAAATCAGAAGGTAGATATTTTGCAGTCGCACATACAAAATCATCGGATGTAGACTCTATTTCCTGTAACATATGACTCAGAATAGCTTTGGCTATTTTTGGATGAGATTCTCACTTTATTCGTCTGACTTTAATACGAAAACACCTTTTCGAGTAGTTTTGTTAATGTGAAATGGTAACAATGTGTTCCAAAAAGTGACTCTATTCAGTCGGATTTAAGGTATAAACTCACTTGGCTGTTGCGGCGGCGGTTGTTGTTTGCTACTCTTGCTCTGATGCGGGCTGGCGACCAAACTGTTCAAAGAGGCCAAACTCGAGAGGGACTGAGAATGCATCGTGGATGGAGATGATGTCTTCGGGAAGCCATAGGTAGACGCTGAAAGAAAAGAATAAGATTAATATGAGCTAGATTAAGATTTAAGATGCTGAAGAAATATAGTAAGGTTCATAATAAACTAGCTTCTGCGCGCGGCTTCGCCCGCGTGGTACCAACATTTTGAATAGCCTATATGCTATTCCGGGTCACTATCTACGCCTATTCCAAGTTTCATCCAAATCGGTTCACTGGTTTAGGCGTGATTGTTACACAAACATACAAACATACTCACAAACCTTCAGATTTATTATATTATTAGGATATTAGGATAGGATAATGCTGGACATTACACACAGCATCATCTAGCCCCAAACTAAGCAAAGCTTGTACTATGGGAACCAGATAACTGATATACTACTTATGAATGAATGAATGAAAAACTCTTTTCACCTTACTAGCTCAAAAAGGGCGCTTTTGCCGCGTAAAAACAGTGAGCAAAACTGTACTTTGCTCACACTATGAGGAAAAGTGATTTGAATTTAGAATGCTGCAAGCAACCAATGAGAATCGAATATTACAGGCCGCAGCGTGCGCCCGGCCAGGCGGCGGCGGACTAGGTACCCTGGTGGCAGGACTGTAGCCTGCTACTTGAGGGGCAAAAAAAATAGCGGGAATTGGTTTTCCTTACATCTTGTATTTTAGAAATGAAAAGTCTTATGTATCAAAATTTTCGATTCCGACGGGATTCGAACCCGCGATGATTAGACGATCCTCCTAAAGCCGGAGTGCCTTCGACCGGTCGGACACAGAACCACATGCGTCGATTCAGCAATTCTTGATAAGCTCATATTTATCGGTTAATATCATCGCGGGTTCGAATCCCGCCGGAATCGAAAATTTTGATAAGACTTTTCATTTCTAAATGAAATACCAAGTGTGGGTTAGCACTATTAAATTACACAAAATCTTGTATTTTTTCGCTAGTAAGGTGAAAAGTTGTATGTATCACACGAGAGCAAAATAATTTGTTGCTTATGCTTTTGAATCTCTCACTACACTCAGGATTCTAACATAGAATCACTCGCTACGCTCGTGATTCAAATATAGAATCCTTCGTTTGTTCGAGATTCAAACTCAGCACTCGCAACAAAAACGAATTTTGCTCTCTTGTGGAACAATGTACTATTATTGTACACAATAATTACACAACATACACTTATGAATCAATAAAACCCAACGAGACAATGTACAATGGGCGGTCTTATCGCTTAGAAGCGATTACTTTTTGTACTTATATACTTTTTGTTTGTAAATACATACATATTATAAGTACATAGAAACACCCAGACCAGAGATAAATATTTGCAGATCATACAAACATTTATCCTGCGGCGGGGATCGAACCCGCAACCTTCTGCGTCCCAAGCGGGCTTTCACCCACTTCGCCACAGAGGTCGTCATATGACGTTCATATGACGTTCGTATGAGCTAGTGCATGATGGAGTTTTAACAAAAGGCATGACCAGAGGGGTATCTCAGTTGAGATACCCCGAAATATGCCGAATAATGTCGAAATGAATCCAATTTCCATTGTCAACTGACAATGACATTTCAAACCTAGCCTGTTAATTTCCTAAGCCGATATAAGTTTTCACTTCACATCTTTTATTGATTTTTAGGACATGTTGCATAATGCTTATCAAGGACCATAGACATTCCACCAATCGCAGCCCGGCTACATCCGAGCGCACACATGCATCGAATGGTCTAAGTAATGCAGGAAGCAACAATGAATTGAAAGGATAGTAATTATCGATTTTCTCGGGATTTTCATAAAACAAAAAAAATATTGCATAAATATTTTTTTATTAATTTGTTGAACCCAATTCCTGAATTAAGTTAATTAGTTTAATATGAAAGACCCTATATAAACATCTATACATTCTCACATTTACAATATTGGATAATGAGTTGTGATTGCAAAGAAGAAAGATTCATACAATACATACACATATACATAGACATACACATATAGACATCATAGAACACAGATCACGTACCCCAATCACTGAGATTCGGCTGAGAGTTGGCGCTGCTTGTAGACGGACTCTTCTCCTTGGCGGATGTGCTCGATGATGTACTGCTTCGACCAGACCTGAAACATCATATTCATTTACAGAAGCGTATTTACTGTTATAAAAGAAACAGGGGCAGACCGAAAGAAAGATGGTTGGACGAAATAAAGAAAACAGCAGGCGAGAACTGGACAAACAAAGCAACGGATAGAGAAACTTGGAGTAAAATGGAGGAGGCCTTTACTCATTGAGAGGTCCTTAACACTACATTTTAGTTAAACGCCTATTATTACTTATTACATTTAAATGCATGAATTTATTACTAAGTATTATATTATCTGAATTTGTTTTTTTGCTTTGAATCTATTAATGTATTTTTATTTAAGTAAATTAATGTAGTTATTATATTTTTTTGTGTAAGATATGTTAAGGAAATAATAAAGGTTATAATAATAATAATAATATTTACTGTTACTGTAATAATATTATACTTTAGGGCTCCACGAGGAAAGATTTGTTTGTTTGAATCGAATAGGCTCCGAAACTACTGGAGCGATTTGAAAAATATTTCACCATTAGAATCCTACATTATCCCTGACAAACATAGGATAAGTATATTTTATCCCGGGAAAGTGAAGTTTTGCCGAGGTCCATGTCGTTCCATGCTCTTGCTTGCAATGATTTCCCTTTCACTTTTTACCAAACCATCCTCTTTCCTTTAGCAAGCTATTACTTATTAGAACTAAATATGTAATGAGAGTGAATGAGGCGAAAGTTGTGTGTCAGGATCGTAGCGAGTGGAGATCCGTGGTCTCTGCCTACCCCTTTGGGAAAGAGGCGTGACTTTATGTATGTACTAAGCGCTATCAACGTCTGGGTCGACTCTTGACCTTGAAACTTACATAGGCAAGAATGAGGTCTACGATGGAGCGATCCTACCCAGAAGGTGCCTATTAACTCTCTTCTTAAAAACAACAGGGTCGTAACTCAGCGGAAATACAGACGCTGGAAGCTGATTCAAAATTTTTGCAGTGCGCATAATAAAAGAACTTTGAAAGCGCTTTGTTCTAATAAGTGGAATATCAACTAGGCGTCGATACCTCCAGCCAGAGTAGACCAGCCTTGAGACAGGGCACTGTCTCTTTCATCTCTAATTTGCTCCTTTGTAGATTCTGTCTGTCTCTTTCCACCTGTATGATCGGTATATCTGTCTCTGTCTCACCTGTCAGTCCTGGGTTGTGGCTTGCTGTGCTTCTGCGGGTGCTTGGCGGAGAGCGCAGAGAGAGCGGAGTAAGGATCCGTCATGGGGAAGCCGCTCAGGCCCGCGCCTTGGATGCGGGCCAGGTAGTCCTGTGCTGCAAGGTGGGACGCCATTGACCACCATGCTGCGCCTGAGTTGTAAATAAATAAATAATAAATAAATAATGCTGGACATTTCACACAGCATCATCTAGCCCCAAAGTAAGCAGAGCTTGTGTTATGGGTACTAAGATAACTGATATACTACTTATATACTTTTTGTAAATACATACATATTATACATAGGAACACCCAGACCCGAGACAAATATTTGCAGATCATACAAACATTGGTCCCGCTGCGGGGATCGAACCCGCAACCTTCTGCATCCCAAGCGGGCTTTCACCCACTGCGCCACAGAGGTCGTCAGAGAGGGTGTAGAGGGAATATTTGGATTATGACGAGTGATGCGTATGAATGTGGATGGATACACATACTATCTAAACTTCCCTAATACCTAACTAATTCTCTCTGTCTGGGTTGTTCAAATGAACGAGCGGTTTACGAATAACAGTTAATTATAATTGAGAAAAATGCGTTAACGTTGTTTCGTCTCTAACTATAGAAAATTATGAAATATGAATAAAATAGACTTCACTCTCGCAATTTATGATAACACTTAGAAATCACATTCAATAATAGCCTCATCGCTAAAAGCGGCCATACATAACGCAATCTATTTCAAATTCAGCACAACCTGATGTAATGGATATTTTAGTAAAAATTGTCCTTTGTTGATATTATCGTATACTTTTGGTAGAAACTCCTTTGCTTTCTTAATCTTCCGCGTTTGTGTTTCTAAATGTCAATTTCAAGTTTCTAGAACACTCACTTGCAGCGGGATGCAGCCCTAGCGACGCCGCTTGGTTGGCCGCCACGCCGAGCGTGGTCGGCGGGTAGCGGGATCCGAACCCGCCGAACAGCGCCGCCTGGGCCTGCGCCTGCGCTTGCGCAGCCGCGCTGTTCGCGCCCGCTCCATCTCTACCCATGCCGTAGTAGGCTGGAAAAAACAACATACAGGGTAAGACGTCGACGCAATGAACTGAACCAGGCCCTAAAAATTACGTAGGTTTAACTTTAAACTGATCATCATCATCACCCGCAGCCTTTTTCATCCCACTGCTGGGCATAGGCCTCTCTTCGCTCTTGCCAACTCTCCCTATCCTGCGCTAGTACATACATAAAGTCACGCATCTTTCCCAAAGGGGTAGGCAGAGACCACGGATCTCCATTCGCTACGATCCTAACACAAAACTTTCGCCTCATTCACTCTCATTACATTCTTCATACATGCTCGTCGGTTTTCGGTACTTTTGACCTGGCCCTTCTCCAAAATGTCGCCAATTTGCTCCGAAAAGGTTCGCCTAGGCCTTCCCCTTCCTGCTGTCCCATGCACACTCGCCTCATACACTTGCTTGTCCTGCGCTAGTCTAACCCATGTAAGACCTGCTGTTCTTATGTCGTCAACCCATCTAGCTGCTGGACGACCTACTCGTCTGTGCCCTCCCGGGGGCACCACTCGGTAATCACTATGCTCCACCGGTCACCACCGCGTCTGGCCAAGTGTCCTGCCCAACTCCACTTGTGCCCCAATATTCGCTTGCTGACATCGCTTACTTTAGTCTGCTACCTAAACTACCTATAACTGATACCTATCAAGTATTCCACATAAAAATCGGAATTCACAGTCTAACGGTATTCCAAAATTTCCAAATCACCAAATTGATACTAACGACGAAAACCACTTTGAGTACTGTTACAGTAATTTGTCCCAAACTTAAGTGCAAATAACTATGTATGAGTCATAGACGGAAATCATCCATCTCTGTTCAGCTTCCTTCATCATCATCATCAGCCCTTCTTATTCCACTGCGGGCATAGGTCGTAGCGTTTCTATATCTTGTACTATTGTTCATTAGGTTTATTGTTAATAATGGCTTGCTATAAAACTAATTGACGCGTCGCTTGTCAATTCAATGTGCATTGAGCCTTAATGCCATTTTACTATATTCTTGCTTTATACACTAGCTACTGCGCTAGGCTTCGCTGATACCAATATTTTGAATAGCCTATATGCTATTCCAGGTCACTATTTACGCCTATACCAAGTTTCATCCAAATCTGTTCACTGGTTTAGGCGTGATTGAAACACAAACATAATCACAACTTTCAGCTTTTTTATTATTATAGGAAGTAGGATCATTGGTCATGGTAAGCTTTGTTGGCCGAGTGGGACGTTGCCTCGACTTTTAAATATAAAGGTCATGGTTCAAATCCCGACCGTGCACATAAATATTAAGCCACTAAAGAAGCAAATAGATTCGTTAAGCGGACTACAAACCATTAGTTTTAACTAACAGTTATAACTGAACAGTTAAACTAAATAAATAAATAATGCTGGACTTTTCACACAGCATCATCTAGCCAGCCCCAAAGTAAGCAGAGCTTGTGTTTTGGGTTACTAAGATGACTGATATACTACTTTTTTAACCGACTTCAAAAAAAGGAGGAGGTTCTATGTTCGGGTGTATGTATGTTTTTTTTTTTGGATGTATGTTCATCGATATCTCGGTCAGTTGTAAACCGATTTCCAAAATTTTTTTTTGTTTGAAAGGGTATGCTACCATAGTGGTCCCATAAAAATTTTACTCCTGAGGGATTGATAGTTTTCCCGTAATACTAAAAAAATCACCGATCTTTCCGAAAAATGTGGACCGATTTTCAAAATTATTTTTTTTGCTTGAAAGGGTATCCATATCTAGGTGATCCTCATACTTTTTTTTCCTGAGGGATTGATAGTTTTCCTGTAAATCTCAAAAAACCTCATTCTCACTACAAAATCTGAGTCAAACATTGAATAGTTTGACATGTTTAAATACGCTCGAGGTGATCCCATATAATTTTATTCCTGAGGGATTCTCACTCTTACTTCTTTAATCTTGACTATTCCATTATCTAACCTAACCTACTATATTATTTACACTAAAAATTGAAAAATAAAAATTTTTGAAAAAAAATTGAACCGACTTCACATAACACAAATAGACACTAAGAACCTTCTATGTACCTACACTAAAAAGAGAAAAATAATAATATACACATGCAATTATTACTTACAGTATTCAATTAATAAATTATTATGTTATATTATATTTGAAGTCGGTGCCAACTATTCTACTCTAACTACTCCATACATTTTTGCACCCAAGTTCTATTGTACTCGTAATTTCTTCTTAGATGTAAATGCATAGGTAGTTGGCACCGACTTCAAAATATAATATAACATAATAATTTATTAATTGAATACTGTAAGTAATAATTGCATGTGTATATTATTATTTTTCTCTTTTTAGTGTAGGTACATAGAAGGTTCTTAGTATCTATTTGTGTTATGTGAAGTCGGTTCAATTTTTTTTCAAAAATTTTTATTTGTAAATACACATATAAACACCCAAACAAATATTTGTAGAGCATACAAACATTGGTCCCGTCGCGGGGATCGTACCCGCAATCTTTTACGTGGTCAGAGGTCGTCTAAGTTACTGTTCAGTTAAAACGTATTATGTGTAGGCATAACTGCAAACTTGAACTGAATCTTCAAAATACCATTAAAATAAAACTTTACCTAAAGTTAAAACGAATGGTCTGTAGCCCGCTTTATGAAACTGTTAAAATTGATCAATAACTTTTGTTTACAAGTGTACATGTCATTTCTGCAATAAACTTGCATAACACGGAAACCAAAGAGTTTGTATCACAAATTTAACGCCACTCCTATAGGTGCAGGAACATATCAAAGCTATCATTTCATACAAGCGCATAAATCCCAAGTACCCACTGCACTCAACTAAATCCTTTAAACACAGAACAGAAAAACACGCGAATCTCAACCTCACCACCCCATAATACGATGCAATACAACAGCACAGGTCGTACATAGCACTTTGTGGCCAGATTATCAGTTAGCAAGCGAAATTGCACTTTATTGCGTTGAGATAAGGTGCTGGCGTGGTGTGCGAGGGCAGTAACCTTATAGCCAGTTTACGTACATGGTTTAATATCACGCAAGTCAGGGGTGTCGGTAAAAAGAGAATTTTCGACGATTACTCATGATTCGCTTATTTTACAGATCTGATTTTGCGGATGTAAAGTAAATTGTGATTCCGAACAGCTTCTTTGTTTATTTTAATAACATACATGCAGACTGCTTGCATTTTATTTAGTTACATTGACGAACAGGTCGCCTGATACACTAATTAAAACCGAAATATGAGATAGATAGAAAACACTTTAATGCACATACACCATAACAAACACAGAGAAAGGAAATAAATGAAAAAGGGTGAAAGTACAATGGGCGGTCTTATTGCTAAAAGCAATCTTTTCAAGACAACCTTTGGATGAACTAGATTTTACATGAACAATAGACGACTGATGAGTATGTTTGTGTTTCAATCACGCCTAAACACGTGAACCGATTTGGATGAAACTTGGAATAGCATAATTATAGGCTATTCAAAATGTTGGTACCACGCGGACGAAGCCGCGCGCAGAAGATAAAGATAATTTATTTGCTCAAAACATTGTGTAGATTACATTTGCATGCAAGATCAAAGTTTTAGAATTTGTCACAACATGCTTTACCGAAAATTATCGGTGTGCAAATTAATTTAATTTAGAAGCTAGTGATGAATAAAAATGTATTGGTCTTTCCGTCTAGCTTCTAAAATACGATACGCACACAATACTACAACATAAATCCAACTTATTATTATATTATACAAAAAATTATATAGTTGGATGTGTGGATATATAATATTTTTCACATAAAAACTACGGAATAGATTTGTACGAAAGGCACAACCAAAAATTCAGACACAAACGAAGCTATGAGGGCAGTCTTGTTTTAGACAGCCCTATTCATAAAAGAGTGCAAGGAGTCGCTAAGCAGCAATAAGACTGCACGGACAAAGTAGTTGATTTGACCAGGCTCACTCCAGAGTACCTACAGTCAAAGTGAAAGTATTTATTCAATAGTAGATTCCCGCGATTTTGTCCGCATTAGATCACAAAAGTACGCTAGGCTCCAAACCGTGTTTGTTGCCGGTTCACGGTATTGGTCGCAAAGGAACAGGAGTAGAACCACCTAGTTTTAAGATTATTCTAAGTGATCCCAGCGGTCCTAATGAATAAATGCATTTCGACTTTGCCCCATACAAACTGTCATGACTTAATTCACCCTCCACTAGATTATTTATGAAAAAGTAGCCTATTTCCCCGGGATGCCATATATTCGTGCCAAAGGAGTATGCTCATGATGTATCCCACTCATATAATAAAGCTAAAAGTTTGTGAGTTTGTTTAGATGTTTCGATATTTGGATGTTTGTATGTTTGTGTATAATCACGCCTAAACCAGTGAACCGATTTGGATGAAACTTTGAATAGGCGTAGATAGTGACCTGGAATAGCATATAGGCTATTCAAAATGTTGGTACCACGCGGGCGAGCTAGTGGAAAATAAACCTAGGCCCGGGTAAAAATGTAGCACAAAAGTATAGGCAATTAGTAAATATGTTCTACAAAAGGGGCGAAAGGTTCTCATAGGGGACAATTTATGTTGCTTGCTATGCTTTCTCTCAGTTCTGGCTATAATTTGAGTTAATTTCCCTGGGCCTAGGTTTTTGAGCATTCTTCTTTAATCGAAATCTGTTAAGAAGTTTAGCCGTTAATACAAAAGGAATAGAGTCCACAATAGCTTACCATTGAAGAGGCCAGCGGCATCGAGAGCTGAGAGGGCGTCGGGCGCCTTGCCCGCCGAGTCGGCACCATCGCCGCTCTCCTTGTCCATACCACGCCTGGAACATGGGGAAATAGACTCTATTAATAGAAGAATAAGGACTAAAGCTACGCCCCTCTCTTTGTCCATACTTAATTTATCTGTGTTCATGCCGAGCCTAGAACATGGGAAAATATACGCTATTGGTACGAGAATAAGGAAAAAAGCTTCACCACTCTCTTTTTCCCACTTAATTTATGTGTCCATTAACAAACATAAGTAACGCTATTAATTTGAAAATTCATTCATTTGTCGTGTCAATGTGCTCATATATAGGTACATATTAAATTTGTTTGCTCCAAAATGAAGCCACCGCTATGGCCCTATCTGAAGCCGCAACAAGGTCTTTCTGGGTGCAGCTGGTTGGGCACAAAGGGCAGGAAAGGAGGACGTATTTTGTGTTGGGGCTCCGCACTCACACTGGATTTGGGAAGGATCCCCTATGCCCCATTTGGCTAGGTTACTTTTGCATCGACCAACCTGTGTTTGAAAATAATTCATGAAATCGTAAAAATGGAATAGTATCTTTTTACGGTATTGGTCGCGAAGCAACAGTGAGTAAAATCACCTAGCTTTAAGACGATTCAAAGTAAGTGATCCCAGAGGTCCTACTGAATAAATGCTTTTTGACTTTAACTATAAAAAAAGTAAACTTAAAAGAAACAAAAAATAAAAAGTAAAAGCAAAACAACACAAATGTTTATAAATAAACACGCAAATTACCCAAGCTGTATAATGTAAGTAGGTATAGTTGGTGGTAGGTAGATACGTAACGGACCCCCCTCCGCCCTACTTCAATGGTTCAATGGGGTTGCCCCTTTTACAACTGAATAAAGTTTTTTTTTTACTTATTGTCCAAAAGTTTTACGTGTTAAACCATAATGGTGTTGGGAGGCCGTAGAAATTTTCCAAGTTTGATTCTTAACTTCTCGGGTTTTTTCTTATGATGAATGGGTCGGCTCTTGACCTCGAAACTCACATAGGCAAGAATGAGGTCTACGATGGAGCGAGCCTACCCAGAAGGTGCCTATTAACTCTCATTAACCAATTACAGTTAACGTGCCCTCCGAAGCAAAGACGCGCTCAATAGACAATGCCCCTAGCGGTCACCCATCCACTTTGAGACTGTACTGCTGCCTTCGATGATCTATCAATTTAAAAACTAAAAGAAAACCTTCTTCAATGTTCGTTTCAGGACGAAAAATGCAAGAATAATGAGGTTTTTTGAATTTCTTTGAAGTATTACCCCTCAGGAATAAAATGTATATAGGACCACCTGTGAAGTAGGAAAATAGGTCCACAATTGACCGAGATATCAGTTAACATACATGAAACAAATAAATAAATAATGCTGGACATTTCCACACAGCATCATCTAGCCCTAAACCACCCCAAACTAAGCAAAGCTTGTACTATGGGAACCAGATAACTGATATTCTGGACACTGGAATTTAGTGGACGGTCAAGCGATATTTCACACCTGGTCAACTTTTGACTTTATATAAGGCTCAAGTTCGATCTTGTATGGAATATTGCAGCCACCTTTGGGATGGATCTGCTAAGTATCAACTTGCTGCACTTGACTCGGTGGAGCGCAGAGCCAAGAGGCTGATAGGCGAAGACTATCTTGCCGAAGGAAAACTCAACAGTCTGAGCCATCGTCGCGAGGTAGCGAGTTTGTCGGTCTTCTACAGACTGTACTACGGTGAGTGTGCCCAGGAGCTACACGACCTTATTCCGCCTTCACCGTTCTTTTACAGGGACTTCAGACGCACAGCTGACTATCATCCTCACCTGGTTGATATTCCACTTATTAGAACTAAGCGCTTTCAAAGTTCTTTTATTATGCGCACTGCAAAAATTTGGAATCAGCTTCCCGCGTCTGTATTTCCGCTGAGCTACGACCCTGTTGTTTTCAAGAAGAGAGTTAATAGTAGGGGGTAGGCTCGCTCCATCGTAGACCTCATTCTTGCTTATGTTAGTTTCGAGGTCAAGAGCCGACCCATTAATCATAAAAAAAAAAAAAATCTACTTAAAGACTTTTTGTTTGTAAATACATACATAATATACATAGTAACACCCAGACCCGAGATAAATATTTGCAGATCATACAAACATTTCAACTCTCGGATCGAACCCGCAACCTTCTGCGTCACAAGCGGGCTTTCACTTACTACGCCACAGAGGTCAAAATCAAATACACACAATAGCAGTCCCCTTATTTTGAAGTATGTCAAAAACGAAAATGCGTAACGTAACCTCTACGTACACGCTACGTACACCACCCCGGCTTGAATCAATGTTCCCCTCGCCCTCACTCGACATGAATGAAGAGTTTTTTTTAATGAAACTTGTGCGTTTACCCCATTTTGACCGGGTTTTTAGTCTTTCAACCACTAAACTGTTTTATGCAATTTTATTATAATGAACTAGCATGAGTATATTAGACGAAGTTTGAAAGTTGCGCCAGTGACGGATAAGTTGAGGAGTAATAGGTTGTCGTGGTATGGGCATGTTATGAGGAGGGAAGAGAGTCAAGTAACGAGAAGAATGTTAGGTTTGAATGTGGAGGGATGTAGCAGAAGAGGCAACAAAGGAAAGATGGATGGACTGTGTGAAGGATGATATGGGTAAGAAAGGACTGAGTGTTGAGATGATGGCTGATAGAGCGGAGTGGAGGAGGAAGACCTGTTGTGCCGACCCCACATAAAAGTGGGATAAGGGCAGGGAAATGATGATGATGATGTACTAGCATAAATGGTATTTTGAAAATGAATTTAACTATTTACCCCCTTTTACCAAACAATTTTTTTTTTAATTAAATAGTTAGCATTTGACCTCACTCTGCCTGTTAATAGAGGTCTAAGATGAATCATGCTTACCAAGAAGGAACCTATTTACTTATTTGAAGACCCCTATGTACCTACTTCGGGAAATACAATAATTTCAAACTCGAAGTAATTTCGTCTATCTATCTTATCAGTCCACATCCACCCACTACTGAGTAGGCCTCCTCATTTTCACTCTACTTTTTCCGATCCTGTGCCAGTCGAATCCATTACCTACCCGCTACCGCCTCAATACATCAGACCATAATCTGGCTGGTGGTCTGTCTGGTGGTGTAATTCCGTCACACTCCGTAAATTAAGATGATATCAGTGAGATGGTCTATAACAAGGTGAGCTACATTAATGAATCCGTTTGTAAATTAATTAGGTAATTAACCAACTGGAACCAAGTAGGTGAGATTTACAACAATTGATAATTTTTCATTGAGATATTAATTAAGAAGAATTGTTTATGTGGTACGGAACACTAACCAGATAAATGGCACAATGGAATGGTTTAATTTCAAGAAAACTATAAATACTTTACTTTGTTACTTTACACTAAATAAAGGAGATTGACAATTCAGGACCAATGATGCTGCCCAGGCATGGGAATACTTCTATTTTTATACACATACATACAGATCATATTGAAGTTATAGTGAAGACTGCCATCTGCGCGCGGCTTCGCCCGCGTGCTACCAACATTTTGAATAGCCATAGAAATATGCTATTCCAGGTCACTATCTACGCCTATTCCAAGTTTCATCCAAATCGGTTCACTGTTTTAGGCGTGATTGAAACACAAACATCGAAACATCTAAACAAACTCACAAAATTTCAGCTTTATTATATGATTGGGATGGGATGGGCAGGACACATGGCAAGGAAAAGACGGTAGATGGACAAAGGCAGTCTTCGAGTGGTGGCCACGCGAGGGTCATAGACCAGGCAGACCACCAGCCAGATGGTCTGATTGTGGCGGTAGCAGGAAGGCAATGGATTCGACTGGCGCAGGATCGGAGAGAGTGGCGTGAAAATGAGGAGGCCTATATTCAGCAGAGGGTGGATGTGGGCTGATTAGATAGATAGATATACACCGCTATTTTATGACTACCAAAAAAATTTTAAGGACAGTTACAGCAGATGCAGAAAATGATAATAGCATGGTCAGAACTTTTTTTTATTTAACTATCACAAAGTTATCGAGGATTGTAGTCAACCAAAAGCGAACAAAATTTTATGAAAACAGTACAAATAAGTACTATAGACAACAAGCGCGTACAGAATCTCATTCGAACTATGCTCTCGTATCATCCCCAGTCAGTAAAACCGCAGTAGCTATCATAAATCCATGTCTGACTCGTCTTATCTCCTTTTGAGGTTATAATTTTTTTTGCTCTTTTTTTTAGTTTTAACTACATAAATGTGATCAGTAACAGACACCGAGACCATGTTTAAAATTTTTTTGGTAAATAAAAAATAGGGGTGTATATTGAAGTTAGGTATTAGATTACGGCTAAAACCTAAACCAATTCGGTTTAGGTATCGGCGGTTCGATTTTTTTTTAAATATAAAAAAAATAAATTATATTTAAACTTTAACTGTAAAACTCCAAAAACCTAAAAAAAAGACTAAAACAAAACAGGACCTTAGATAAAAATCTATACTAATATTATACTAATATTATAAAGAAGAAAGATTTGTTTGTTTGTTTGAAATGAATAGGTTCCGAAACTACTGGACCGATTTGAAAAATCTTTCACCAATAGAATCCTACATTATCCCCGATGAACATAGGCTATATTTTATCCCGGGGAAGTGAAGTTTTCCCGAGGGATCGCGGGTAACACCGCGGCGGACAGCTAGTATGTATATACAACAAAAAGTTGTGTATGAGTTGATCTGAATGTATACCGTACCTTGTAGATACAGTCGTGGTCCTGTTTTGTTTTAGTCTTTGTTTAAGGTTTTTGGAGTTTTACAGATAAAGTAAACATAAAAAAAAAGTAATCGAAAACTTCAAACTAACTAAAACCTGCACACAGGATAATGCAATAAGGAAGACCACCCTAGCTGACAGGGAGGTATTTTTGTTACCCCCCTCCCCCCACGCCATGGAATAGCTAAGAGTTTGTACTCACGAGTATAGCACGTAGGTTGACCTAGGTCATGGTTTGGGTGTGACGTCACCACATGTTTTGGTAAATTCTGTGCTCCGAAATCTAGGAGAAAGTAAGTACTGAAGTATTGAAGCTCTACGGAAGAACAAAGACTCTAGCTAGCTTCCGCCCACGACTTCGTGTGGGTTGTATGTACCAGAATTTCACAAAGTCAAAAAGCATTTATTAAGTAGGACCGCTGGGATGGTCTTAAATTTTACTCCTGTTCTTTCGCGAGCAATACCGTGAAGAATCAGGGCAACAAACACGGTTGGGGCCTAGCATTCATTTAGGTGATCCATCTTAAAACTAAAAGTCAAGCTCCAGTGGGGAGCCAAAGAAAATTGGGGCTTGTCAAAGTAGGTTTAGATGCTCATAAAGTACTGAATTTATGCTAATCCAGGTCTTATATTCCTATTCCAAGTTTGATCCAAATATATAGATATAAAATCACTAGAAATCGAGCCAATGGATGGATGACTTTCGTGCATTGGAGGGCACGTATGGCGGAGGCCTGAAAACTCCGTCACACTTAGTAAAAAAAAAAGGACACATAGGGTCATTCACCTCGGCAGTGACCACGAAAGAGCAAGCAACTCACGAGAGAAAGTTCAACTATACATAGAGCTGTGTTGACCTAGGTCATGGCTCTGACGTCATCGATCGAGAGGAAACCAGAAGTAAACCAGTTCTCTGAATGTAAAGCTAAGTTTGAATTTGCATTTTGCATTCAATACATGAGTGGAGTCACCTTGTACTTAGGTAAGTTGGTGTGAGTCAGTGGTCACCTCTGGGTGACGGAGTTTTTAGGTCTTAATGCCTCCGTCATGGCTGAAAGACTTTAATAGCCGGGACCGAATTAACGTGCCCTCCGAAGCACGGAAGCGCTCAGCTGAATGCTACTAGCGGTCACCCAACCACTTGCTGAACTATCACAGTTCATAAGACTATTCTATCCCAGCGATCTTCCATACTACGAGTAATACTAAAATGTGAAACAACTCTGTCTGTCTGTTTGTTACCTTTTCACGCCCAAACCGCTGAACAGAATACGCTGAAAATTGGCATGGATAATGGTCGTATCCCAGTGAACGATATAGACTACTTTTTATCTCGAAAGAATTCCGATGAGCCTTACCTTGTAATTTCCCCTGTGCCAAAATGTACATGATTCCGAATCATGTGCGTCTTGTAATATTAAGTACGTCTTATACGAAATTTGTTGAATCGGCAGACAATTTTGTAAAAGGAATTCGGTCAATAGCGAGTCTTTTCTTTTTTGTCTGAGGTTGAAACTCTTACGTGTATGCTTTTTAAGGTAGTGGGTTTGTATCCTGAAGGGGTAATTCATTCGAAAGGCAGATCCGTCATCGGAAACTGCGACTACCCTTCTGCCCTTATCCCACTCATCTCTTGCCTCTTAGGGCCTTCTTGCCCCTTAGGATCGACTACCCAACGAATTGAAGTTTCATCATCAATTGTTCTTCATTTCATCCAAAACTCCGTCACCATTTGACTGACTCATACGAACATACATTGTAGCAATTTGAGTAATGAAACATAACAGTGCGAAAACTATGAAGTATTTGGTACTCCCAAGTATAGTTACGAAGTACTTCAAGAGTACTCTTTGAGTACTTAACATTTGGGTATTAATTACGTATTGTCCCGTTAGGTCATTGCACCCCTGGTACAGTTAGTGATAAAAGCAGCTGGCTGATTTCGAAGAATAGAAACTAGAAACTTCAGGGGAAGTTTGAAAGTAGCGCCAGTGACTGACAAATTGAGAAGTGGAAGGTTGGCGTGGTATGGGCATGGCATGAGGAGGGATGAAAGTCATATAACACGACGAGTGATGAGTATGAAGGTGGATGGATATACCGGTAGGGGTAGGCCAAAGAAAAGATGGATGAACTGTGTGAATGCGGATATGTTAGTGAAAGGAGTGAGTTCTGATATGACGAGTGATAGAGGGAAATGGAAGAAAGAAACATGTTGTGCCGATGCCGACCCCACTTAGTGGGATAAGGGCAGGAAGAAGAAGAAGAAACAAGAAACTACAGCTGACAGTCAGCGACAGAAATTCACGAATAGACATTTAAAAAAAATGGAGACTTTAAAGTTTCATTTTCATCATGCTGTGGGTGGTAAAATGGTAAATATACATGTATTTTTTTGTTTATATTGCAAGTGTCATCATCATCATCCACAGCCTGACTTCACCCACTGCTGGGTATAGGTCTCCCTAAGTTTGTGCCATCCACCACGATCCTACGCTAATCGGACACATTGACGGCCCACGATGTGTACAATATCGTCTGCCGGTCGTCCTATGTTCCTGTACCCAGATCTGAATCTGAATGGTAGCTATATTGTAGTAACCAAAATTATATTTATCAAACGACGGGTTCCGAAGATATGGATGATTTTAAAACACCAAGAGGGCCGTGTTGGCCGAATGGGGTTGTACCTCGACTTTCAATCCGAAGGTCGTGGGATCCCGGCCGTGCATCAATGGATTTTGCGTTTCGTAAAATTTATATGCGCTTTAACACGAGCTCTGAACGGTGAAGGAAAACATCGTGAGGAAACCAGTTAGTATTCTTATAGGCGGCGATGGGCTTGCAACCTGTCACGTATGGAATACTAACTTCTGCAAGATGTGGGCATGTATCAAATATGTATACCCCCTCTCTCTGACTACCCCCTTAGACATCTTCAAAGGATCTGGAATATAAAGATCTGAGAGAATGTCTACCGCGCCTTGGGGATATAGTCGTGACCCTGTTTACGTTTTTACGTAAAACACCAATTATTCATGAACTTTATAAAAGTAATAACGATATTATCTTCTCTTCTCTCTCGTGGCACTAGTTCGTTCGAACCAGGGTGGTGAGAGGCTGCGCAAATGCTTCGAATAAGCAGCGGGCGGAAGCTAGTAACTACGCCTACACTGTGGCCAGTACAATGGCCCCTCATTGTTTATAAGCATGACTTTTTAATGATTATACGTGCGAATCGTTTGCTTAACTAGACGTTTACACAGTTTTAATGATTTCGCATTTAAGTATCCTCTATGTAAACAGGCTCATGAATTAACATCACAATTCCATACCATACTTAATCCCACTAAAAAAAGTAAGTAAGTTCGTATGAGTCAGTGGCCAACTCTGGTGACGGAGTTTTTAGGCCGCCTTAAGGCCTCCGTCATGGCTTAACGACTTAAATAACCGGGACCGACAATTTAACGTGCCCTCCGAAGCACGGAAGCGCTCAGATGAAAATGCCACTGGCGGTCACCCATCCACTTACAGACCGTTTCGAACGTTGCTTAACTTCGACGATCTATCAAGAACGGCTAAGCAAGCACGACCACGATCCCACTCATATATCATTATCATTGGCCTGCCCTTATCCCGCTCATGCGGGGTCGGCACAACATGATCTCCTCTTCCACTCTCCCCTATCACTCGTCATCTCTGTATCAACTCCTTTCTTTTCCATATCTTCTTTCACACAATCCATCCATCTCATATAATAAAGTTGAATCCCACTCATCCCACTCATATAATAAAGCTGAAAGTTTGAATGAATGAATGAATGAACACTTTATTGTACACCAAAACAACAACGAAAACAAAACATTGAAAGCAATTACAAGTTCATTAGTACAATGGGCGGTCTTATCGCTGAAAGCGATTTCTTCCAGGCAACCTTTAGATGGAAAATAAACTACACAACACTACATAACTTTGTGAGTTTGTTTGGATATTTGGATGTTTGTGTATCAATCACGCCTAAACCAGTGAACCGATTAGGCTGAAAATTGGCATGGATAAAGGTTGTATCCCAGGGAAGGACATAGGCTACTGTTTATCCCGAAAAAATCCCGAAGGACCGCGGGTCACACCGCGGGAGCGCAGTTAGCTACTGCGAGCGGCTTCGCCTACGTGGTACCGACATTTTGAATAGCCTATATGCTATTCCAGGTCACTAACGCCTCTTCCAAGTATCATCCAAATCTGTTCATTGGTTTAGGCGTGATTGATACACAAACATCTAAACAATCTCGCAAACTTTCAGCTTTATTATATTAGTTAGTGGGATGATAGCGACCTTCTCTTATACTCTCTCATGATCTCCTTCCTCTTCCACGTCATCCTTCCACTTTTGAGTCATGTCTATTAATTTTGGTCATAGAAATTGAAGCTTATTTGCCAACCGAACAGCTAAGCTTGCAGCACTATAGCTATAAGAATAACATTGACTAACTATGTTTTAATTTCGGCCTTGCTATGGTACTTTGAGCATAATTTAAGGTTTGGGGTAATAAAATACGAAGGCTGAGTTGTTTGAGCATGATCACATAAACAACCTTGGTTAGTAACTTACAGCCTTATTGATAAACGTGGGTTAAAGTTATGACAGGTTTAAACTCGAAAATTGTATGGTTACTAAGTTACACACGTAACATTACACCACAATGATTATTAAGTCATTAATACAGAACAAGTGGTAAGAAACGTACAAGTCATCATCATTGGCCTGCCCTTATCCCGCTCATGCGGGGTCGGCACAACATGTTCTCTTCCTCCACTCTCCTCTATCACTCGTCATCTCCGTATCCACTCCTTTCTTACTTATTCTTTTACACAATCCATCCATCTTTTCTTAGGTCTACCTCTACTCACATATCCATCCACATTCATGAAAATAAGAAACGAAAAAATTCAGAGAATTATTGCATTTATCACAAAAAAATGGCGACATTTTGGAGAAGGGCCAGGTCAAAAGTACCCTAAACCGACGAGCATGTATGAAGAATGTAATGAGAGTGAATGAGGCGAAAGTTGTGTGTCAGGATCGTAGCGACTGGAGATCCGTGGTCTCTGCCTACCCCTTTGGGAAAGAGGCGTGACTTTATGTATGTATGTATGTATCACAAAAAGAGTATCGAAAAATTTCAACCCATACGATACCGTATCGTACTGCAATTTTTTACGTGTCGTCGTCTGCTAAAAGTTTTATTCTATTCTATTCTAAAACTCTCAGTAAATATGCATTTACACCATGCGATTTTTCCTACGATTTGCTAAGCCCTGCCCATTGAACGGTGCCGCACCGAGCGTCGCGCTAACTATGTCAAATCGCATACGATGAGCGTTTACACGTGAAAAATTGCCATGTGGGTTAAAATCACATCGTGTAAATGCACCTTAGGTGCACCACTCGCTCGCTCGGCTGCTAAATGGCATCGGCAAACAAACACGCCTTTGCCAAAATCGTGTAATGCTCTTCGAGGTCCCAAGGGCAACAATTTTTTTTTTGATGAATGGGTCGGCTCTTGACCTCGAAACATACACAGGCAAGAATGAGGTCTACGATGGAGCGAGCCTACCCAAAAGGTGCCTATTAACTCTCTTCTTGAAAACAACAGGGTCATAGCCCAGCGGAGTCGGCCTATCACAATGTTTATGATAGGTTTAGGATAAATTACGGATAAAATATTTACCTCCAGCGTCTGCTAGCATTCAGCAGTCATTGTCAGCCGAGGGATCATCACACCACTGCACATCACATCACCACACTATCACTGTCTCCAACACACTGGCAATCCGACAGCTGGATCTGTAACAAGTAAGTTAATTTTTTAATAAATTTAATTTTACTTTAATTAAATTTTTGGCACAGTGAATCAGCATTGCAATTCAGCGTGGCAATGCCGCCAGTATTTTGGGAACGCTTCTGACTGGTAGTGACCTGGATCAGTTGAGCTATCTATAGATCGTTTTTACGACGATCCTTAGATAGCTTGACCGATTTATATTGCATTTTGTAATTTTATGTACATATAGTAGAAGCTTAGTTTCTGTAAATAAAATTGTTTTCTCAATAATTATTATGATTCCTAAACTATTTAGAAACCCGACTTGAATCTTGGACTTTGTAGATAATCGAGCGTTGTTTTATTTAAAAAGAAAATTATGGGACCATTTCGAAAGGAGGTACTTAAATTTTCCATTGGAACATTAAATAAATTTCAAAATCGGTTTACGTTGACGGAAAAATACAATACAAAAAAGTACAATATAGGGGTCTTCAAATCAAGAGTAAATAGGTTCCTTCTAGGTAAGCATGCTCCATCTTAGACCTCACTACTGCTTAACATCAGGCAGAGTGAGGTCAAATGCTAACTATTTAATTAAAAAAAAAACATTGTTTGGTAAAAGGGTGTAAGTAGTTAAATCCTTAATTAAAAAAAACGGTGTGAATCTGAGAAATCGATAGTCAAACATTGAAGTCGGTTACTCATAATTTATTTATTACAACAGAAGTTCTAACAATAAAACACCACAATATCGTCTCTCTGATTTTGCCAAATCACCGTTCACAACCCTTGGTCTGTCACCCCTACTATTCTGTCTCCCTCGCACTTGTTAGTGCATTATAGCTATCTCGCTTTCAATTTGTATTCCGATTTAATCAAGTATCATTGATGTACCTTTAACAGTTTGAATGGAAACGGTTTTAATAAATTTGGCAACTCTCGACCAGTATTTAAAGTAGGCTATAAATACGAGTATGCAGGCATACACTGTCCATCATAATCTCTATGATAGAATAGAGTAAAATTACATTTTCTTACGATAAAACTCAAAAGGAAAATTTGACTCTAATCGAAAATCTCCTTTTCTGCTTTTCTCCTTTTCTGCCAGGCTTCAGATAGGGCCAAAGCGGTGGCTTCATTTTGGAGCTAGCAAATTTAATATAGAGAGCGTATGAGCACATTGACGAATGAATGGATGGAAAATGTCAAGCTCCAGTATAAAGCCAATCGAACATAGGAAACTAAGTTTATGATTTAAAGAATAGGCTGTCCAGGGTAATGTAGTCTGTTTGTATGTAGGAGGTGATCTGCGTTTCTGGAAATCTACACTCTACAATTCCTGAGTAACATAGGGAATGTTGGTACGCCGTGGTAACGTTTGCACCTTCGATTTGCCCCATGTGCAAATTAACTGGTTAGTTATTTTATATTTTGAAATGTACAGTCATGGACAATAAGATGTATACACTCCATACTTTTAAAATTAATATCACACTATATGCTGAGTCGGAAACCAATTTGCAGCAGCACAACACACTTAAACGATTGCGAGACACTCTTAACATATTTTTCTTTTTATTTTATTTTTGTTTCTATGTCATCTTTAGTTATTGTGTTTTTTCTGGTTTTTGGTACTTATTGCTGTTGCAAATAAATATTTTTTCTTTCTTTCTTTCTTTCTTTTCTTTACTAAAACTACCTTTTAGTGTGTACCTTTTTTTTTGTACCTACTTATTTCTTTGTGATCTTTAAGATTTTAAAACATAATTTAGACGAATGTGAGTGCCTACTCAAACCTAATATGGTTTTCAGGCACAATATCAAAGTAAATAATGTAGTCTGTATACTGAATAAATAAATTAAATTAACTAATAGATGTAGGTTAAAACATAAAGCAAAAATTGATTTCACATTGAACTAGTGGCAAAATCAATAAAAATACCAAAACATTGTTGGACATGTTGACCTGTACATGCGTTGAAACGTTATAGAGTGTATACATCTTATTGACTGTACCACGGGAGCGGAGCCGGGTGGGCTACTAGTATACGATACAGTCGCCAGCCTGTTCACTATCCCACCCTATTGGTCATCACAGACGGAACAATACATTATAGTTAGTGAGGGGTGGCGCCCTTGCGTCGATAAACGCTGTAGTTTTGGCAAATTAATGCCAACTCGGATTCTTTTGATTTACTATTACTAGACTTTATGGGGTTCTTCTTCTTCTTGGGTCACTAGTTCATTCGAACCAGTGTGTTGATATGATTTGAAATGCACCTTAAAAGGCTCCTTTCGTGCCTTTGAATGACACATGTTTTCGAACTTCGGCTCGAGAGATCTCGGTTTAATTCCATAAGAAATGAAAAGACTTATTAAAATTTTCGATTCCGACGGGATTCGAACCCGCGACGATCAGAGCCTAAAGCCGGAGTGCCTTCAACCGCTCGGCCACGGAACCCTGACGTCAGATTTCGAAATTCTAGATAAGCTCATATTTATCGTTTAATTTCTGCTAAATATTGGCATGTGCGAGTATGAAAGAAGTGGTGAAATTTTGTATGGAAACGAGCTTTCAATGCGGATGAAGTCACGGGAAACAACTAGTAATACATGATAAAAACCACAGATTGATTATAGATAGTCAGTAACTCAACGTTAATCTATAGAGAATCAAGCGACAACATTGTATGTATGAAAGCAATACATCTAGAATGCCCGTAACATAGCTTTATAGGGCGTTACCCCTAACTAATGTGCACACAAGTAAACATTACATCTCAAGGAGCCTGCCTCGCTCACTCCTGACGCGAACACCTGCGAGTGAGGGGGACAGAAGACGGACCGTACAATCGATACCATATGACAGAACGGACAGTGTTTTATTTTCTGCTCGGATTTGATTTAATGCATCATCGAATGAAGTTTTTGTGGAAAAATTTGGTTTCTATATTACTTGTATGGGAAAGCAAAATGGGGATATCACATTGTAGTATAAAAATATGTTTTAGGTTGGCAATTAATTAAAAAAAAACTATAAAAACACCTACGACTATCACGGAAGTGAAGTAAAATTTTTCGAAAAATCTAAAGTTGCCTAAAGACCTTGATTTGAACTGAGTTTTTCTGTTCACATTTAAATCAAGAAGTACTTTAGAACTTAAGTACATTTTTGAGAATAGGTTGCAGAAAAGATTATATATCTTTTTTTGCTTTTAAGAAACAAGTAGTTTCTGTGGCCGAGGATGTTGACATATTAGTAGCGTGACGAAATTCACATATAAAAATTTTAACCATGGTCTCGGTGTCTGTTACTGATCATATTTCTGTAGTTAAAACTCAAAAAAAGAGAAAAAAAAATTATAACCTCAAAAGGAGACGAGATGAGTCAGACATGGATTTTTGATAGCTACTGCGGTTTTACTGACTGGGGATGATACGAGAGCATAGTTCGAATGAGATTCTGTACGCAATTGTTGTCTGTAGTACTTATTTGTACAGTTTTCATAAAATTTTGTTCAGTTTTGGTTGACTACAATCCTCGATAACTTTGTGATAGTTAAATAAAAAAAAGTTCTGACCATGCCATTATCATTTTCTGCACCTGCTGCAACTGTCCTTAAATTTTTTTTTCGGTAGTCATAAAATAGCGGTGTATTGTATTAAATTTATTATGTAAAACAAAAATAGGCTTTTCATTGTCGCTTTGGTATTTGCTGTTATGACAATGTAAAATTTATAAATAAATATATAAAATATATGATCAGTCAAAGTCAAAAAAGCATTTATTCAGTAGGACCGCTGGGATCACTTTGAAACGTCTTAAAACTAGGTGATTTTACTCCTATTCCTTCGCGACCAATACCGTGAAGAATCAGGGCAAAAGTTTGGGGCCTAGCTTTCTTTTAAGTGATCCATCTTAAATCTAAAAGTCTTAAATCAAAATTATTTTTCGAAGTTCAAAGGTCTACAACATATAATGGCGTGAACTACTGTGAACGTGATCTGAGGAACAAAAACGGTATGGGGTGACCAATTAATAGTCCAGACAGCGTAGGGTGATACACCCTTATAATACTTTAGGTATACATAAAGGGTAGGTTAAAGCCACAATCCAAACGTTCCATAAATTGAAAATATTATCATTCTTAAACAGGGTCTCGACTGAAACAGGGATCTCCAAGGCGCGGTAGACATTCTCTCAGATCTTTATATTCCAGATCCTTTGAAGATGTCTAAGGGGGTAGTCAGAGGCATGTACAAATACATATTTGATACATGCCCACATCTTGCAGAAGTTAGTATTCCATACGTGACAGGTTGCAAGCCCATCGCCGCCAATAAGAATACTAACTGGTTTCATCACGATGTTTTCCTTCACCGTTCAGAGCTCGTGTTAGAGCGCATATAAATTTTACGAAACGCAAAATCCATTGATGCACTGCCGGGATTCGATCCCACGACCTTCGGATTAAAAGTCGAGGTACAATACAACCCCATTCGACCAACACGGCTCTTATTATCATTCTTATCTTGATAATAAACAATAGAAAATAAGTGAATCATAAACAATACAATTATTTTATTTTATCTATAAATACAAGTTACAAAAGAGGAGAATGGGTACAAATGGATGTGGAATTATGTAGCACTGATTTTTGAATTATGATGCCCTTGGGAATACTTCATTTTTTAGGAATAAAAATCCAGACTATCTTTAGAGAGCTATCTTTGGCGAGTTCACCTAATTATTTCCAAACTCACAGTACGTTACGTCTGCACCCTAAATGGGGTGATCCATGGGAAACGAAGAGGGTCGTGAATTGAGTATGTTAGTCTTGTTTTAGAGCAATTGTGTTTAATAGTAAAATTTAGGTTAGTGAATAATATTTTACTGCGAATTTTTTTTCGTCGATATTATGCAAATGTTCTTGTTGGTCATTGTTTTCACGTTACACACTAACGGCGTTATCTGTCTGTCTGTCTCTATGTATGCTAACGGATTTTGATGCGGTTTTTTTTACTGATAGAGCGATTCAAGAGGAAAGTTTATATGTATAATACATGCATAATATAGTAGAGGAAAACTGAGACTTAGAGGATTTTAATGTGATGTCGTAAATAAACACATTTTTTTTGCGCTCACATTGCCAACGCTGGCTGAACCCTAATATTTAGTATCAGCATTGCACCCGTGCGAAGCCGGGGCGGGTCGCTAGTGTAGGACATGACAGGTATAAAAAAAGGTAAGGTCAGGTTCAAAAATTGTATGGTTATTCTTAGGTTAAAATACCTGTCATAAAATACCACAAGAATTATCAAGAATTTCGAATCTGACGTCCGTGGTTCTGTGGCCGAGCGGTTGAAGGCACTCCGGCTTTAGGAGGATCGTCTGACCGTCGCGGATTCGAATCCCGTCAGAATCGAAAATTTTGATAAGACTTTTCATTTCTTTAAATAAATACCAAGTGAGGAAAAAATTATAAAATACCACGTTTATATTATGCATTAAAGTCCATTATTGGATTGCTTGTCACTGGTTCATTTGAAACCACTGTGGTGAAAGGTGCAAGACGAAATTGTTTTAAAAACAGTTGGTTGTTCATGGAATCTTCTATGTTCGGTGGAAACAGTAACAGATTGCGTCACTGAATAGAAAGTGCTCATTGCTCGTCCATGGGTCATTTGACAGACGCTTCCCATGGTTGCATTATGTAATTTAAGTGTATTAGTGTACAGTCAGCGAGAAAAGTGATGAACATAATCATGCATTATAGAAACAAAGGGGGCGCAAATGCAGTCTATCGGTCATTCTTCGCCAACGTAATGTAGGACGCCCTCCGGCCAGGTGGAGTGACGATCTGCGAAAGGCTGCTGGCAGAAGATGCGTCGAGCTGAGGACATGGCGCAATGGCGCTCATTAGGGGAGGCCTATGTCCAGCAGTGGACTGCTATAGGCTGATGATGATGACGGTCATTCTTATAAAAAAAGTTGGGCGAATGCCTCAACGTCTTGGCAGCCCGATGGGAGATGTGGTCGCGGTCGGCCGAGAAAGCGTTGGCGGGACGACCTCGAGAGAGTGGTGGGAGATTTCGAAGGAGAGAGACGGTTGGAGAGATATGGGGGAGACTTTGGCCCAGCAGTGGGATGATCTATTCAGCCCAGTTACACCCGCTCCGGGATGGGTCCATGTAGCCGCACTTGGCTAGATTTTGGCGGCGGAGAACTTGGGCTCGAAGTCGATTTAACGACTTCCAAGTTGACCACTGCAGACTTGGCTGGGAGGCAGGTGTTCCGCAGGAGCGAGGCCATTGGATGAGGTTGCGTATTTAGAGGAACACAATCCACATCTTGCCTCTACAGGGTTTCCTTCCAAGGGGTTAGTGCATCGTAGAAAACTTTTGCGGCTCTTTAGACGAATTGGGAGTGGTTCAGAGCTTGTTAGAGGCGAAGAATTGAGCGAAGCCGCCGGCGGGTCGCTAGTTTTAGTAGCTATAGCTACTCTTTCAACACAAATCGATCATTCAGTTTCTAAAAATAACAATATTCACACCCGCATCCAGGTGCTTCGAGATGATCCCCAAAGCTCATTTGCATAATCACACAACTATGAGCTCTATCACATCGCCATAAAGTCCAAATAACGAAATAACGCCGCAAAGTACTCTTTCAATGGATATTCGACGGTATTTACATACAATAAGGTTTAATAATGCTTAGCATACCCGAATTTAACCTGGAATGTGGTGGAGTAATGTGAACTCTATACAAAGAAAATAAGAGCGAAATGTTATGTTTCAGTGTATCCGACGCCAATAAAATTGCATTAGCGTACACGTGCCCTCTCTTTCTTTATTGTGTGGATGAAAAGGGATGTAATTTTAAGGACGTGTAAAAAAATGTCCCCTTCACACAGAATAATGCAACAGTTACTGGCCAGCCTACTGGTGTTTGGTTGGGCACGCGATATCAAATGACATTTTTGATAATAGGTTTTTCTTTGTCCCGAGAAGAGAACCGAACCCGCTACTTCCCGCAGGCCGAAAGATTGTGCCTGTACATTTCACCCGACGGATCTAGGCATTCGTTTGTCTGCGCCATAGACTTTGAGCGTAGTGAACATTTTTTTAGGTCTGTGGTCTGAGCAGGTAACGCTATTTCATAAAAAATTGTGTTCTGCGTAGACACAGCTTCTACAACATGATTTATTGTCTAGTTAACGTTCTCGTTAGATCGTCAAAGTTAAGCATCGTTTCAAACGGTCTGTATGTGGATGGGTGACCGCCAGTGGCATTTTCATAGCGCTTCTGTGCTTCGGAGGGCACGATCCCGGCTTGGCGGAGGCAGAAAAACGCCGTCACCAGACTTGGCCACTGACTCATACGACCTCACTCAGTCAACGTTAGTAGGTATAGGTAAGGTACGTGATTTTATTCAAAGCGGCCATAATAACATAATGTACTCGTAAAAGGTTGAAATTGTAATTATCTTCATACAAGTCGAAGGTTAAGACAATTTAATCATTAGAACTATAACTTTATTACATTTGATTTGAGTACGTTTTGTAGACTGATCTCAAGTTATGTTGATATCCATACTATTATAAACTAACTGTCCGTCGCGGTGTTACCCGCGTTCCCTCGGGAAAACTTCACTTTCCCGGGATAAAATATAGCCTATGTTCATCAGGGATAATGTAGGATTCTATTGGTGAAAGAATTTTTCAAATCGGTCCAGTAGTTTCGGAGCCTATTCAATTAAATCAAACAAACAAACCTTTCCTCATTAGTATAGAAGACTAGCTGCGCTCCCGCGGTGTGACACGCGGTCTCTCGGTATTTTTTCGGGATAAAAAGTAGCATATGTCCTTCCCTGGGATACAACCTTTATCCATGACAATTTTCAGCCAGACAAGGAAAGAGGAAGACCAAGGAGCCAAGTGAAGAAGGTAGAGCCTGCCATATCGTATAAAGAGGCCAATGAGAGCAGCCCTAGAAAGAGCTACATGGAGAGGGCTTCATCAGTTGTGCCGACAAGGAGTAAATCCTTACAATACAAGAAGGGATTTTTTAAGAATTCTCCTTTCATTACTTCACTCAATCATACAAGGTCGACCTAATAGAGAAACAAAGAAAGATGGCGTCGGCGAATGCATACATTATTCAAAGTATCGACCAGTTTCTATACTATCATTAGGCGATTGGAAATGGCCGTTGCCTGTAACTTCAAGACAAACTATAACTGGACGAGTTATTGACAGAATTCCTCTTTCAACATTTTCTGCCGGTTTTTGCGGGGGACGAGGTAGTAGCACACGCATTTTAGACACACTTATGCATAAAAAATTACAATACACCCTCATTTTTACGCACACTCTTGAAAATGTCGTATTATGACGTACGTAACGTAATAATATGCGACGCAAATGATTTGTAATCGTTTGTTCATTTTTTTTTTAATCTTTATTTATTAGAGTTTAATTAACATTAGCAGGACCGAACAGAGTGGCGCTATAAAGAGGAGGCCTATACCCAGCAGTGGGTGCAACCGGGCTGATTAGATAGATAGATAATCAACATTGATTATGACTCGTTTGTCCATGATTTGTAATCATTTTGACAGAGGTTATAAGGTAAGGCGCATCCCGTTTCTATGATCTAAGGTTTTTATCGTATCTTTTGATCAATAACCCTTTTTCTAGACATCTAGGAATAAGAGAGAGATTCTTTTCTACAGAGAAATACAAAATTTATAACATTGCAAGAATAAAAGGAAAACCGACCTTTTACAGTCTTAGGCGAGCTAGGTGACTTGAACGAAACTACAATAAATAAGTGAAAATTTAATCAATTGTCGTGCATTGGCTACGCTCCAGTACCTCAAATGCCAAATGCCGGAATGGCCAGCCAAAATTGTCTACACTTGTAGCCAACCTTTTATTGCGGGAAGCATTCGAAATTTTAAATTATCAGCCTATCTACCACCAAGCAATCTCTACAATAGAATACAGAAAAAACCTTGCATTTGATTTGAGACAAAATCATCTTTTCTACCACGTGATAAAACTCACAATTGCCCACACTCAACTTCATTTACTCTACCACATCCCGTAGAAGTAGAGTGGTCATGTAAAGGATCATTGTTTTCCTTCACCGTTAAAGGAGTATCCCTGCAAATGATACAAATATGAGGTCTTTCGTGGTTATGATACAAATATGAGGCTGATTCAAAGGCACTAGAACAGCATAGTAGGAGGTCACATTTCGCTCACAATATCGATAAAGTCTCGGGGAACGCCAAGGTCACCTCTATTCCTACCTGGCCCGTCCTACCTAGAGATCCTTTCTTACATCGTAAAAAAGTAACTATAGTGTACTGCAAGCTAGCATGCGTGTGTGACAAAAACATATTTGACACATTTTGCACAACGAAGGCACGTTAAACAGTCGCGTAGCTAGGCAGAGCCCTGGTGCAAAAAAAAAACTGGGGCCCTAACTGAACGGTTTAGGCAAAATTTAACAACATTGAGCTTACAACAGCTACTTTTCATTTGTAGTTAGATTTTGTTCTTAGAAACCTATACTTAGGTGTTTCTTTTTTCAATTTTTGTCATAAAACTCAAGAGTCCGAGGGCCCCTTAAGCTTGGGGGCCCCGGTCACAGCACCGCTTAGCCCTCCGATAGCTACGCCACTGACGTTAAACTTAATAGCCGCGCCCGGCTATGGAGGCTTAAAACTCTGCCGCACTAACTCTGTCGCGAGGTCTCACAGTACACGCGGACGCACAGGGTCCCAAAAACCTACTCAAAGTCAAGGTCAAAAAGCATTTATTCAGTAGGACCGCTGGGATCACTTTGAAACGTCTTAAAACTAGGTGATTTTACTCCTGTTCCTTAGCGACCTGCTGATTTTAGGACCCTGTGTGCGCGCACTTGGAAACGTCATAGTAATACTACTAGTTGTGAATACTAGTGTTATAATCTAACCTAACTCTTACCGCAGAATAAGCACTAACTACAGCCTAGTGTTCAACTTGTGACCTAGTTGTAGGCATACGTTTCTCTTTTAGAAAAGCGATTTAATATTTATATGTGTGAATACAAGTTGCAAGAACATAATGTATGTAACGTCAGATCTAGATGATTCTAGACTATAGTATACATTACGCAGGTATACATTATCTATAAGAGGTGGTGGGAGATCTCGAAGGAGAGATGGTTAGAGAGATATGGGGGAGAACTATACAAAGTGATGTAAATAGGTGGAATTAAAAAAAATACTTATTATTATTATTAATAGCCTGTGGTGTCCCACTGCAGGGCAAAGGCCTCCCTTCGTTTCTTCCAATCCTCTCTATCGTGAGCTAATGTGGTCCAATCAGGAGAGTGGGAGTCAAGGTCGTCTCTCAACCGCCGCCGCGGTCTGCCGCGTGGTCGTTTTATACATATATAAAATTAAAAGTTATTAGGTATAGTTATCCCGTAAAACATGTAAAAACCACATCCTCGCTTGTAGTTTTCTAGTTCCAAAATAAAAGTAGTTTCGTTTTACTTTTTAAAACATTTACATCAGTTTCATCTCTACATTAAACTTGCTATATCTTTAATATCTCTTTGGTCTGCTTCTTATGATAATGATGATGAAAGCCCGTAAAAGCCGCGGAAACAAAAACCAGACGACATGCCATCCGCGGAATGCATTGTGTGCAAAAAGTAATTTTGTCAGTTTGCGTACGAGGATTCCTCGTATTTATGTGTTAAGGAGACGTTTCTAAGTTTCTATACAGCGCCCCATCAAAGTCAAAGCATTTATTCAGTAGGACCGCTGGGATCACTTAGAATAGTCTTAAAACTAATTTTACTCCTGTTCTTGCGCGACCAGAACGCGAATCAGGGCAACAAACACGGTTTGGGGCCTAGCATTCTTTTAGGTGATCCCTTAAAACTAAAAAGTCAAGCTCCAGTGGGGAGCCAGTCAAACAATATTGAGGCTCGTTAAATAAGTTTAGATAGATAGATAAGATAGATAAAAAATTTATTTGGGAAAAGTTTAGATGCTCAAGTACAACTGTACTAGTTGTACTGTATTAGTTGTAATTAAGTTTTATTATTTATTTATTTTTTCCCTAAGCTAGCCGTCGACATCTTTTAATCTTTCCTGTCCATCCAAAGGTTGCCTGGAAGAAATCGCTTTCAGCGATAAGGCCGCCCATTGTTATACCTAAGTTTTATATTTTCTGTTTCTCTTTATTTCATTTGGTATATTTTTGTTATTAGGTATTTTTCAATAAAGATATATTCTATTCTATTCTACAAAGAACTAACGCCTCAACAAAGTACTTTGCCTGGCATCAGTCAGTACAATTATATTTCCCTTCTCCATTTTCCTCTCTCACTTGTCACACGACTCTTATGAAGACGAAAATTAATATATTCGTCATGATATATTTTAGAACTTAGTAGGAATCGCACGAAGTAAAAATCCGTGGTCTCTGCCTATTACAATCAGCGTCATCAACTGGTTACCCCCTCGTAAGAGACTCGTAAACAAACTGTCTATCGGGTTAACAGTTGGTGACGCTCACCGTACCGAAGCGCTCGTGGTCGTGCTTGCTTAGTCGTTCTTGATAGATCATCGAAGTTAAGCAACGTTCGAAACGGTCTGTAAGTAGATGGGTGACCGCCAGTGGCATTTTCATCTGAGCGCTTCCGTGCTTTGGAGGGCACGTTAAATTGTCGGTCCCGGCTATTTAACTCGTTAAGTCATGACGGAGGCCTTAAGGCAGCCTAAAAACTCCGTCACCAGAGTTGGCCGCTGACTCATACGAACTTACTTACCGTACCTACGTATTTTACAAGCTAAAGTTTCGCGTAGTATTGAGTCGCACGGTGTTTGGTCGCTAGTCTCCAAACCCAGAATGCTTCATTAACAATTAAATGAAATGAAACGATGCGTGCATGGTGGCTAAACCCAGGAGTTACGAGACGAACAAGTTGTTTCTAATATTTAATTTATGACGATCCCGCAGGAAAACTTCACTTCCCCGGGATAAAATATAGCCTATGTTCATCGGGGATAATGTGGGATTCTATTGGTGAAAGAATTTTTCAAATCGGTAAAGTGGTTTCGGAGGTATTAATTTCAAACAAACAAATCTTTCCTCTTTATAATATTAGTATAGATTTAATCACTGCCTAGACTCTAAGGTCGTTATTAATAAACGTGGTTTCCAAAAATTGTATAACTCCTAAGTTATACCCGGCGTAACGTTACACCAGGATAACGGCCTAAAAGTAGTCACTTATTTTGATTTAATGATAGTCATATTAAAGGAGAATGGGCATTCCCGCCCAAATCAAAAAACTATCGCCCGCAGAGGGCGATAGTTTTTTCGATCTTGTCGCGATGGGGGGGCTTAGTAGCCGTGGATTGGTCACCCACGGCAAAGCTAACAGGAATCCCAGGCGGGGACGCTCCGAGCGGGCTTGCGGTTGGGCCCGCTCTGGATGCGTCTGAGGCGGGTGCGGAGGACGGAGTCATTTCTGTCCCCCGCAGTCAGGCGGGGTCGCGGGAGAAGAGGCGTGTCGGTGTGTCGTTGCCGTTCGCCCTATCTTCCGCGACCAAACGGTGGCGCACCGTTGATGCGTTGGCGGTGGGGCCGCAGTGGAAGAGGAGTGTCGGTGTTACGTTGCCGCTCTCCCTGTCCTCTGCGGCCGTTTGGAGGCTTCTCCACGCGCAGCTCTTTCACTAGAGCGCGCAGTGGACGAAGGGAGCGGAGAGCTCTAGTGGTGAGTAGCGGACGCTAGGTGCGGGGGCACCTTCGTCCGCCTTGCACTGCTCACCACGACGCGGGGCCCGCCGTAAGGGCGGGGATCGCCGGAGGGGGACTGGATGTAGAGGCTCTGCCGGTTGCCCGGGCCCCCTCCATTCGAGGCGACGCCGGAAAGGCGCTGGGATGTTTAGTGGGTATACCGGGAGTCCCCGGGGAGTCCCACATACCCCTCTCGCCCCCCGGCGGAGGCGATGCGTAACGCATTTTACCCAGCGACCAAAAAAAAAAAAAAAAAAGGATAACGGCCTAAAAGTAGTCACTTATTTTGATTTAATGATAGTCATATTAAAGGAGAATGGGCATTCCCGCCCAAATCAAAAAACTATCGCCCGCAGAGTAGGCGTATGGTGGAATGGGTAGACCTTCAAAAACACTCCATTTCATTGTATGACAGCTAAAAAATCCATCCTACAGAAATCGAGATATTTGGAGTTAAAGGTGGTGACTCTTACCATCATGTTTTTTGACTTACAGACTTCCCGCAGATAAGCCACTATGGGTAATCGATAGAACTTTAAAAGCATTGCATTTCATTGTATGAAAGCAAAAAAATCCATCCTGCAGAAATCGAGATATTTGCATTTAAAGGTGGTGACTTTTACCATCATGTTTTTTGACTTACAGCCTTCCCGCAGACAAGCCACTATGGGTAATCGATAGAACTTTAAAAGCATTACATTTCAATGTATGAAAGCAAAAAAATCCATCCTGCAGAAATCGAGATATTTGCATTTAAAGGTGGTGACTTTTACCATCATGTTTTTTGACTTACAGGCTTCCCGCAGACTAGCCACTATGGGCATTCGATAGAACTTTAGAAGCACTACATTTCATTGTATGACAGCAAAAAAATCCATCCTGCAGAAATCGAGATATTTGCATTTAAAGGTGGTGACTTTTACCATCATGTTTTTTGACTTCCAGCCTTCCCGCAGACAAGCCACTATGGGCATTCGATAGAACTTTAGAAGCACTACATTTCATTGTATGACAGCGAAAAAATCCATCCTGCAGAAATCGAGATATTTGCAGTTAAAGGTGGTGACTTTTACCATCATCTTTTTTAACTTACAGCCTTCCCGCAGATAAGCCACTATAGGCATTCGATATAACTTTAAAAGCACTACATTTCATTGTATGACACCTAAAAAATCCAATATGCAGAAATCGAGATTTTTGCAGTTAAAGGTGGTGACTTTTACCATCATGTTTTTTGACTTACAGCCTTTCCGCAGACAAGCCACTATGGGCATTCGATAGAACTTTAGAAGCACTACATTTCATTGTATGACAGCGAAAAAATCCATCCTGCAGAAATCGAGATATTTGCAGTTAAAGGTCATCATCTTTTTTAACTTACAGCCTTTAGGCATTCGATATAACTTTAAAAGCAATATAATGCCCATAGTAGCTTGTCTGCGGGAAGCCTGTAAGTCAAAAACATGATGGTAAAAGTATCAAACATGTATACATGTGTTTTATTCTTGTTGCATACATGTTTTATACATGTTTTATACTTGTTGCATACATGTTTTATACATGTTGCATACTTGTTTGATACATGTTTTATACTTGTTGCATACATGTTTTATACTTGTTGCATACTTGTTGCCTACATGTTTGATACTTGTTTGATACTTGTTGCCTACATGTTTGATACTTGTTGCCTACATGTTTGATACTTGTTGCCTATATGTTTTATACTTGTTGCATACATGTTTTATACTTGTTGCATACATGTTTAATACATGTTTTATACTTGTTGCATACATGTTTTATACATGTTGCATACTTGTTTTGATACATGTTGCATACATGTTGCATACATGTTTTATACTTGTTGCATACATGTTTTTTACATGTTGCATACATGTTTTATACTTGTTGCATACATGTTTTATACTTGTTTGATACATGTTGCATACATGTTTTATACTTGTTGCATACATGTTTTATACTTGTTGCATACATGTTTTATACTTGTTGCATACTTGTTGCCTACATGTTTGATACTTGTTTAATACTTGTTGCCTACATGTTTGATACATGTTTTATACTTGTTGCATACTTGTTGCCTACATGTTGCCTACATGTTTGATACTTGTTGCATACATGTTTGATACTTTTTGCATACATGTTTTATACTTGTTGCATACATGTTTTATACTTGTTGCATACATGTATTATACTTGTTGCATACATGTTTTATACTTGTTTTATACGGCAGACTTTGAGGCTGACCGACATGATGAACCACCGCAGGCCTGCTTGGCAAACATCTTTTTATAGCTCCTCAAGTAACATACACAAAGTTCAGGTTTTATACTACTACGAAAGCATACTTACAATTACTTTTGTTTAAGGGTGACTTTCAGGGGGTTGGAGCTATACTAGGGATCTGACAAAGGACGACGTGATTTCTAATCTGTTTTAAGCCAAATATATCAAAATGAGCTTTATACCTTAAAGATTTCCTTATCAAAATCACCCGAGCTCGATCCTACGGTAAACTTTGAGGCTGACCGACATGATGAAGGAACCACCGCAGGTGTCTGCCCGCTTGGGAAACCTCTTTTTATAGCTCCCTAAGTAACATATATAAAATTCAGCCTTGGTAAAATGAGAATCTTGGGTGCTATTTTGGGCACCTTTGATGCCTCATATCTCCCAAAGCCACCCGGACCCAAACTTCATATTTGGGGATCGTACATAACCATACTGGGACTACACACAGACAAAGTCTCAGCCTTTATAAAATGACGAAGGTCTGCCGGTCGCTGGCTCTCACCCTATAAGTCAAAAAACATGATGGTTAAAGTCACCACCTTTAACTGCAAATATCTCGATTTCTGCAGGATAGATTTTTTTGCTGTCATACAATGAAATGTAGTGCTTCTAAAGTTCTATCGAATGCCCATAGTGGCTTGTCTGCGGGAAGGCTATAAGTCAAAAAACATTGATGGTAAAAGTCACCACATTTAACTGCAAATATCTTGATATCTGCAGGATGGATTTTTTAGCTGTCATATAATGAAATGTAGTGCTTCTAAAGTTCTATCGAATGCCCATAGTGGATTGTCTGCGGGAAGCCTGTAAGTCAAAAAACATGATGGTAAAAGTCACCACCTTTAACTGCAAATATCTCGATTTCTGCAGGACGGATTTTTTAGCTGTCATACAATGAAATGTAGTGTTTTAGAAGGTCTACCCATTCCACTATACGTCCACTCTGCGGGCGATCGTTTTTTGACTTGGGCGGCGCTTCATACATGCCTGCCCGTTCTCCTGAGAAAGGACTGCACAGGACCGAAAAGAGTGGCGTGATAGAGAGGAGGCCTATACTCAGCAGTGGGTGCGACCGGGCTGAATAGATAGATAAATTTACACTACTCGTTGCGACAACTGCTGTGTGAAAAATACGGGAATCGCCTTCCCGCTTAATTATTCAAAATGTCTAGCGCTAAAAAGTACTATGAGGGAAACGAAAGTCATGTTTGATGTAAAACATAACCTCAATTCGAACAATCGGTGAAGCCTACGCTAGCCTTGCCCTCGATCGACAAGATGGTCGATGCTAGAACTATTGTGACACGATTTACTTTACATGGAAATAAGAAATACGTTCACACGGCTACTGGTATTCCCAAGCGGGGGTACAGTAAGTAAATACTGCATGAACTAATGACAATGACCAAGTGTTGTGTTTTGACATGTCTGTCTACCTCCTGTTTGACCACTACTTAGAAAAATCAAAAACGGAAATCTTCCTTTGACAGTAGCACCAGTAGCACTTATCTTAGTTCATCAAATTAAAAAAGTAAGTTCGTATGAGTCAATGGCCAACTCTGGTGACGGAGTTTTTACGCCGCCTTAAGGCCTCCGTCATGGCTTAACGACTTAAATAGCCGGGACCGACAATTTAACGTGCCCTCCGAAGCACGGAAGCGCTCAGATGAAAATTCCACTGGCGGTCACCCATCCACTTACAGACCGTTTCGAACGTTGCTTAACTTCGACGATCTATCAAGAACGACTAAGCAAGCACGACCACGAGCGCTTCAGGTCATCAAAATTAAGACAGCTCTTGTCGGTGCAATGATGCAACTTCCTCCACCTCTCCCTTTCCAATGCGGATTCCTTTACTTCTTTATACGACATGACAGCGATCCTCTCTTTTATGTGACTCATGAAATTGATTCTAGGCCTGCCTCTTCTTCGTCTTCCTTCCACTTTTCCTTCTATGATGTTCTTAATAAAGCTGCCATGTCGTATAAGATGTCCAATCATTTTTCCTCTTCGATTTTGAACGGTGTTCATCAAAACCCTGTTCTCCTCAATTCTTCTCAGCACTTCCTCGTTGGTAACCTTCTCCGTCCAGCTAAACTTAAAGTTATTTTATTTTTTAGTACAGTCACTTTACGTTAAAGTAATTTTTACCTATCCGTGACAAACTTATTAATCGATTCTATGAATATTATATGAGAATAGTTACCTAACCTAATCTTGCGTCTTAGATAAAACGTTTGCTTGTATAAAACAGGTATCTTAATTGTATACAACTTGTTTATTGCGAACATGGGGTAGGAAACTTCATTGTAGGATGGACTGTACAAGAAAACAATAGCCACGTAGACCTAGGATGTCTACATCCCCTAGGGTATACACAGGAATAGCAGAACATTAAGAATTCAGGGCAGGCGGAGCCGGGGGCTATTGTAGTCATTGGTTAAGTTACACGCCCACTAGAGCTATAAGAGCTTCCTAACAGTCGCTTTTAATTTAAAACATATTTTACTTAACCTGTGGATAACGCTGTGGGCTATATTATTAATAAGTTATCTACATTCCTAAAATGTATACAAGTTCTCTAGTTAAGCCATATAATATAGCTGTTTGTTGTCCCGTAATAAATAAATAAAAAGAGCCATTACTTTATTATGAATATGACATGCGAATGTTCGAATGAAAAACATGAACTCTAAACGGCGAGGAAATAGTATAATACCAGGGGTACTAGAGTCCAGAGTATACTAATAGGGGAAACAAGATTTTTTGAGGTCTTTTGAAGATATCAAGTCGCGTTCGCGTATCTAGATTTACGTTATGTTTACATAGCATTTTATATAGCACTATTAAAAGGAACCGATATCATGTTGCATGATCTGACTCCTGCGATACAGGCTTGTCCGCAGGGTCCATAGAGAATCTTCTTTGATTTTTTTTGGGATTTGCAATCATTATATGAAATGAAAACTAACGGAACAGAACGCAATTTCATTCGATAAACCTTTAGCGGTTTAGGCTGTAAGTTGACTGTCTGTCAGTCAAGATAAAGATTTTTTATTTTATTTTATTTTATTTATTTATTTGTTAATAATAGATTACCTTATGTACGACAGTACGACGCGGCTACACGCTCTGGTTTAGTGGGCGCGCGGCATTATCCCATATGTGCTTAGTTCATCAATATGGAATGACTCAATTCATTTGAAATAGCAATTCAATGATCCCAATGTTATAGACGTTACGTATAAGGATTATGATGATGATATATCTAGTGTACTTCAAGAGGTGAGCCGTGTTGGCCGAATGGGGTTGTACCTTGACTTTCAATCCGAAGCTCGTGGGTTCGAATCCCGGTCGTGTTTCAATGGATTTGCGTTTCGTAAAAATTCATATGCTTTTTAGCTTTAACACGAGCTCTAAACGGTGAAGGAAAACATCGTGAGGACTCAAAATACGATACCCCTTGAAATTATCTATCGACTATATCTGCGGCGCAGTGGGTGAAAGCCTCCTTGTGCCGCAGAAGGTTGCGGGTTCGATGTTTGCATGATCTGCAAATATTTATCTCAGGTCTGAGTGTTTCTATGTAAAATATGTATGTATTTACAAAAAGTATATAAGTAGTATATCAGTCATGTAGTACCCATAACACAAGCTCTGCTTACTTTGGGGCTAGATGATGCTGTGTGAAAAAGTCCAGCATTATTTATTATTTATTTATTTATGTTGAACAATGTTTCGGTATTTTTATTGATTTCGCCACTAGTTCAATGTGAAATCAATTTCCGCTTTTTGTTTTTAATCTACTTACATATATTATTAGTGTGATATTAATTTAACGTGATATAAAAGTTAAGTATTACATCAGTCTACAGATGTATTCCTTTTTGTAGGTACTTAGGTACTCCAGTTTGAATCAAGGTTGTCTAGAGGTGGTCTAAGTACTTGAGCACCCACTCTGACCTATTTTTAGTACTTCTTTTGCAACTTAAAATGACTTAATTTTATGACGATGGCAAGAGGTTAGATAGCGATGGTTGATACGCAAGAAGTGCTAGTTAGATTCTCGGGGTTAGGGAAACTACGAGTAGGTAAGTTACCACTATGGTATAACAACACTCATACCCGAAACAACAACCAGTTGTCTCGCCACGAGAATCGAACTAGCACCTCCAGCGTTTCAGTCGAGCCACCCATTACACCATCGAAGCCGTCAAATAATTTTAAAAAATGAATTTTAATTTAAAAATAAATTGGCATAAATAAGACAGATTAAGTAAATAAAGTTAGATGTTAACTAAATTAAAGATGACATTTATGGATGATGATGATGATAATGAGAGCAAGGGACACAATTTTAGAACAAAATAAATTCGTTACATTGTTCATGAAAATGATATCTAGCTTCATTAGACAAAGCGGTATAACCCAATTTTTATCAATTTTACGTTCCTCGTCACTTTGTCTTATTTTACGAGCGACGTTGCAACTAACAATCCGTGAATACATACATATTACATACCTGCCTCGGAAAATATGAAATTTAATCAAGTTTTGTTTACTTTTCGCAATAAATAAAATTTTATTTGATTGCTTTACGAGCAGCTGCATCGCTAAATAGATTTAGAATTTTCGATGATAAATTGTCAAACATGCATAACTAATTTTAATTGCATTTCTGAGCACTCAATGTCACTTTAGTTACCTTTGAAATACAAATGTGTATATAGTATACTGTTGGCACATAACGCTGTAACAACGCATTGTATACGTCAATGAAGACAAACGGCCACTTTCTCTAATAATCACCTACTTGAAGTGCTAATCATTTTTAAACTTCGTGTGAATATTTCTTGCAATTATAACTGTGTGTGTGTGTGTGTGTGTGTGTGTGTGTGTGTGTGTGTGATGCGGGTTCGAATCCCGTCGGAATCCAAAATTTTTATAAGACTTTTCATTTCATAATTATAACTGTGTTTAAAACGAAATATTGCCATTAGTCTAGGCATTATCGGATAATAATCCGATCGAGGATACAATAATAAAGATTTATCAATTCGAAAAGCAATAAAAATATCCAAATTCGAAACAGTGGTAGCCATGGCGTGATTTACCAACTGCATTAAGTAACAGCATACACCTGGCCGGTTTCTATTTATAGAACGTTTCCCCACTCAATATTATAGCCTTGTTTAGTATGTAAATCGTTAAGTGTTATAAAAAATGTGTACCTGAGTGAACTGGCGACGGCAACGCTGTCTCCTTTCGCATTCAATCACTATAATGTCCAAACATGAGTTTTGAAAGCACAAACTGTCTTTAAATCAACACAGAAGCGGGAGACAAGCTCTCCGAGCCACTTCGCCACTAAAATTATTGATTCCGTAGCGTTACAAAACAACAAAAGATATAAAACGGGCCGGTCGCACTCCCCCGCGCGGGCCGAATCGATCAGAATGATAATTGTCACACAAAGACTAGTCACTACTCACCTAGACAGTTGGAATGCACACATACATAAAACAACAACACACAATATCAACAATGTATTATCACTAGCACAGCACAGTTCAGTTTTTGAGTTTTGTATTGTTTTTTGTGGTACTAATTAGGTATTAGTGCGAATTAAAAGCGATTTATGTCGGAGACGCGAGCGATTCGGCGACCGCTGGCAAGATGGCTCCGTGTATGCGCGGCGACTGCCCCCTCGCCCCGCGCGTACGTGCAATGAAAGATAGGCGGCCGGTATACACGGCTCGCGGGCCTGGGACCAACTTGACGATAAATCCGACGGTTTATATTGTTAGTTTTCCGAGACCTTAGCGATATTGCTGGAAATTAGCAGGTAGAGAGAGCTCTGATACTAAAACGGTTCTTACGCAAATAAGTCTGCTTAGGTGTTTGCGAAATTAGGTCATTTAGTATAATGGCTTTCATTTCAATACAATAGTTATGATAACAATGACATAATAAATAGGTAATAATCATAGGTAGGCATAAACTTATACTTAAAGCATTTAAAAAAAATGTAAGTAGAAACTTTAGGCCTAGTTTATTTAAATTTCAATCAATAAAATATATCGAAAAATAATTTAATTTTTTTTTATCTCATTTGATTTATGTGCAAAACATCGCTAGACATATCCCGCAACACTTGACTCCTTGTAGAACAGTCGCAGTTCTTTCCCTTCACACCGCTTTGCCCGTGCGGAGATCCCCCCCTCGCCTCCCCCTCTGCCTACCGACCTCTTATATACTGCTCTCTTTACAACAGAAAAAACACCAATTTCCCAAATTCCCAATGCGGACGGTCCTCTCGCTCGCGGCAGACCTAAGATGGCCGACCGGCTTCCATTTTGATCGCAGATTACAAACTCGTCGCGTCCCCGACCGCTCAAAGCCTAACCGATGCGTCGTCCTGTCATTACGACACGCATCATACACGTATCGCACACGTTTTTAGGCTAATTTTCGACGTTCGATACGACGGTAATGTCCTTTCGGGCGTAACGCGTCGAATTGTAGCTTTAGAGGCATAGGATCCGGTTATTGTATTGATTGAGCGTGGCCCTGCGGGGTTGAAAGAAAGTCCACAGAGCGGGTATAAATGGCCGTGTTAAAATGTAGCCGCGTAAAGCCGAATGGTTTTGTCTCTTTCGCCTCTGCGGCACATCTACCTGGCCGTAGGGCAAAGCAATGTTTTACAGCTCTTTGTGCACGCTAAATACTATCAAACGGACGGAAACACGGTGAAATAGTGAACTAACCGCGCTCAAGAAACCTATTAGCAATTTAAATTAGCATACTGGCTTCCTAATGATGAAACACATACAAAGAATGAGATTGTTTTCCAGAAAGGCATTTGTTTAGACTCGGATCACGCTAGTGTAACTGTTTTCAGAGTTCAAAAAGCCAACGATGAGATATTTTTAGCTGTAGTCATTCTCGAACAAAGAGATGTCGATATTATGAAGATATTTGCAAACAAACGGTTACCAAGAAGTGATCGGATGTCATAAGTAGAGTATATCGCCCTGCTTATGATAATGCTGAATTTCAAGTATTCATTTGAATATTTAGAATTATACAACCACTTGTTGAGCAGAAAGCAAAAAACACATGCTTATTAAGTATTAACAGATTCATTCGATTTCTCAAACGGGTTTTGATTAATTGAAGCGTTAATATAAATTTAGTACAACGTAATTTAAATAAAAAAAACTATTAATCGACGGAAATATAAAACATTTTCGATGAATTCATTACATTTTTTTTTTCAATTATGCAACACCACTCACACCACTGATTATTTTATTAAGGACTTAGCTCTCTCTCAAATATATTTCTAGAAGTGACATTACGATGATTCAGAAGTAGGATCAGTCATCAGAATCAATGAACTCTAATTTGCTCATGTTTGGTCATCACAGTAATGCCAAAAGTCACTCAGAAGTCAGCATCTATTGTCTAAAACCGGTTAAACGAATAGACAAGAAACATGGACGCTTGGATTGTGAATATACTGGTAAATATCATAAAAGGAGCACAGAATACTTATCGATAGTATTGACGATCCGCCTGTAATGGTAAACGGTCACCATAGCGGGGGTCATTGCTCTCAGCGAGGTGGTCCGACCAGTCACGCTAGACCTGCGAACCTCCTCGCACACTTCCAATAAACAGACAAAGAAGGGAGCTCCTACGTGGGTGCAGAGCTCTTCATAAATTGGCGCAAGTTATGTTACGCTTTTGAAGGAAGTTGACATGGTATGAAGATGTTTTGTACGTTTGATAAATTGGTTTAGGTTTATGATAGAAAACAGTTGAGCGGTTTATAATATAACAACTGAGAATATACGAATGAATAGATCAACACAATAAACAAAACGGCACGAATATTTTATAAATACTTCGTTTACGAAGCCAGTAGAACAGAATACTAGATCACGTATAAAAGAGAATTGTTTGCATTGCATGCAATTTGCAACGCATGGTATTTTTCATAATAACAGTTGAACCACTGAAATTGATATGTGATAATCTCATAGTTTAGTATTTATATTGAATTGTAATTTGAATCATGTATAATAGATACGGCCTTCAAATTCCCTTGCGTAGCTCCACAGACAATCAGAAATAAGCGTAGCTCCTAATAACAATAATGCTATTCTAGGTCAATCAATCTACATTATTATTGTAAGCGTGATTTAGCCCGAAACTAACAAACATAAATCGCATTAATAATAGACAATGAGACATAAACCCAACTATTTAAACACAAAATCAAAAAAATCTCTAATAGATAAAACTGAAATCTAAAATACTTTTTAAATGAGAACCATTTTGAAATGTACACAAATCTATTTCAACAAGAGGATCACTCATCTACTCGCAACGAGCTGATTTTAGAAATGCCATAAAAACAATCTAAACATCGGCATCGATACGAATTAAAGAGCATTACAAGATGCGATTTTTGGCTCGTTTTGCTGAAAATTGCGATGTCATTTAGTGTCCGAGTGAGCTACGCACAGTACACATGCACTAAGACTTAGAAGCCGATGCTGCCGATGACGCGTAAAAAATTGCAGAGCGATACGATATCATATCGGTTGGAATTCTTCCGTGTGAATGCTGTTACGATAGTACATCGGATCGGATTGTAAACTAGTATTTCCACTTCAAACATTATTTTATTTGAAGTAATGCTTACAGCTAAACCATTAATGCTTCATGATTTTGAGAAGTTTTAGTCAGATTTAAGCGCGTTCCTATTTCAAATACTATTTAATTTTAGATTTGTAGATAGATTTGTACATCCAAAGGTGAGATTCAACATCCATTTAGCAAATCGTTTTTAGTTTTTTATTCCAAATTTTATTTGTTTTATGTTTGGTGTGCAATTTATAACAATCCATCTATAACTGTGATCTTGATCACCATTACAAATATTTATTTATTTTTACCCCAGATTGTTCCACTGCAGGGCAAAGGCCTCCCTCCTCATTTTCCTGGCTTTTATGTCTTTAGAAATAGGTACAAAAATATCCACGGTACAGTCGAAATAAAAACACTAACAAAAAAAACCAACAATTTTAAACATCTGGGTAACTTTCTAATCATAAGATGGATATTCAACTATGCATTATTTTTTAAACATGTCGCATCATATCTTACGAGTGTTTGCTTGTAATTGACTGCTATGAATGCTAATAACAATTTGCTTTCTTTATCTACGTACATAATCAGAATTTATAGTCAGTAAAGTTGAGATGAAACACAATTAAGATATTTTTAAAATAAATGAATCTTATTTATGACACAGACACATTTTTTCATATCAATAAAATATGTTTTTGATTGTGTTAATAAAATAACATAATTAATCACTTTAAGATGATCATGAGTAATAATTCAACCAGGCCTTGTTTTTTTTTAATCACGCAAAATAAAAACTCGTAGGTATCTACATACTTGAATGCAGCGTAAATAATTTATTTTATGTAGACCATAAACCGATACGTGATAAAAAATGAAATTCCTCTTATATACATTAATTTGACAACTGATCAAGGCAAAAACTTTTTCCCATAGCTTTTACAAAATCGTTTGATTCATCGCATAGTTAGAAGTTAGAGTATCTATCTAGCTAGCTGTTATCATAAAAATCTCTTTACTGTTTGCAATATTACAGTTGGGCAAATGACTACCACGTCAACTAACGGTTGAGTTTAATCCCATAAAAAAAGTCAATATTATTTATTATATTTAGAGATCGTTCTTAAATATTTTAATTGTGTTTTCCTTAAACAATAATCCTTGATAAATTTAGTTTTTTCCTATTAGGTAATGTCCTTGAATAAACTTCAGTTTGTGGACACAACTCGAAAAGCAAAGTTTGTCGGTTGCACAGTTCGCTCGACGTTGGCTCGTTACATTTTATGCGTGCGGAAATGAGTCATTGAATTACTTTTATTTGGTTATTTTTATAAATAAAAGGATTTATTTCAGTTTGATTTGGCAAAATGAACGTCAATGGATAACAATTCGATCTTTTGCTTATCCGCTCCAAATTTTTTACGTATTGATTATTAAATAATTATTTTAGCTATTATTTAAGTTTTAGTACATAAATAAATCTTAAATCAGAAAAAAACTTAAGTTTAAATGAAATTGTGCACACCTTTGACACAGAGATACAGACATAGATATTACTAGCTTCTGCGCGCGGCTTCGCCCGCGTGGTACCAACATTTAGAATAGCCTTTATGCTATTCCAGGTTTCATCCAAATCGGTTCACTGGTTTAGGCGTGATTGAAACACATGCTATTCAAAATGTTGATACCACGCGGGCGAAGCCGCGCGCAGTAGCTAGTACAATAATAAATAGAAACACCCAGACCCGAGATAATTATGTGCAGGTATGGCGTAATAGTGAGAAAGCCTAGCCTGGGGTGGAAACGGGACGAGATGATATGGATCCTACGTCTTCACGATCCAAACCCGAGCTCCACTCAGCCGGCAAAGCCGACATTTGCCATTTTACCAATCAATAGTATCTATAAGACAGCAAAGGTACTGAGGTGAACGATGTCCTCTATAAATATTGATTTTATGAGAGGGCGGTGGCGCGTTAGGGCTGGCGCGAATAGCCGCGTGGTCAAGCGTGAGTCTACACCGATCCAAAATCAAACTTTTATCAGACGACCTCTGTAGCGCAGTGGGCGAAGGTCTGCTTGTGCAAAAGGTTGCGGGTTCGATCCACGCCGCGGGGATGTTTGTATGATCTGCAAATATTTATCTCGGGTCTAGGTGTTTCTATCTATACTAATAATATTATAAAGAGGAAAGATTTGTTTGTTTGTTTGTATGTTTGAAATGAATAGGCTCCGAAACTACTGACGACCTCTGTGGCACAGTGGGTGAAAGCCCGCTTGGGACGCAGAAGGTTGCGGGTTCGATCCCCGCCGCGGGATAAATGTTTGTATGATCTGCAAATATTTATCTCGGGTCTGGGTGTTTCTATGTATAGTATGTATGTATTTACAAACAAAAAGTATATAAGTAGTATATCAGTTATCTGGTTCCCATAGTACAAGCTTTGCTTAGTTTGGGGCTAGATGATGCTGTGTGAAATGTCCAGCATTATTGATTATTATTATTATTATTATTTACTGAACCGATTTGAAAAATTCTTTCACCAATTAGAATCTTACATTATCCCCGATGAACATAGGCTATATTTTATCCCGGGGAAGTGAAGTTTTCCCGAGGGATCGCGGGTAACACCGCGGCGCACAGCTAGTGTATAATATTATTTACAAACAAAAAGTATATAAGTAGTAGGTATATCAGTTATCTGGTTCAATAGTACAAGTTTTGCTTAGTTTATGCTGCGGGCTAGATGATGCTGTGTGAAATGTCCAGCATTATTTATTTATAATGATAACCATGATAGTTTTGTTCCCAAAACCAGGTGATTATAGGTACTTAACTTACTCCTGTTCCTTCGCGACCAATACCGTGAAGAACCAGAGTACAGAACACGGTTTTGGGGCCTAGCTTTTTTAAGATCTCACTCATAATAAAGCTGGGAGTTTGAGAGTTTGTTTAGATGTTTGTGTTTCAATCACGCCTAAACTAGCAAACCGATTTGGATGAAACTTGGAATAGGCGTAGATAGTGACCTGGAATAGAATATAGGCTATTCAAAATGTTTTTTAAGTCTTAGTAATCAATTAAAATAGCTTATAGGTAAATCTTTATTTATATGCATATCAAGGCGAGGCTCGTCAACGATGGCAAACGAGAGTTTTTGCGTGATATAGCAAACATCCATTCATACATATTATCTATCTCACCAAATTACGCATCCATAAATTAGTAAACTTATGATTTATTCAACTATTAATAAATATTTTAGAACGCGACAACCCTACTGCAGAGTTAAAGCTCCGGGGATGTCACACGTCTGAGGGGCAGTGAGATGTGAAAGCGAGACAGCAACACAAACGCCGTACGTCTGACAGAGACAGCGCTATGTTAATAAGTTGCTATTCACGTACTTTGGTAATTCTTTTTATTCAAAAGGTATTTTGTTCCGTTGGAAATGGATTTCTGATCGAGTTTAATTACGATTCAGATTGATTTGGTTTGAAATGGCTTATTTAGATTTGGCAAATCATTTTAAGATGATACCTAATGTGTTTTAGGTACTTGTTTCATGTTCCATCTTGTCAATATATATTCCATAATGTCTTTTTTTTCTTTATATTTATATCTTAAGATGAGTGGCTAAAGATCTAGGCTGAAGAGGAGAGGAGATAGAGAAGAAACTGGCATAATAGAAGGGAGGCCTATACCCAGATGATACGGGGCTGAAATGATGATGATTTCTGTAAAAAAATTCATAAAAGCTGAAACTAGAAAATTAAAAAAATATTTTAAAATGTGTCATTTCCTTTCATTTTTAGGGTTACCTAAAGAGTAAAACGGTCTATTACTAAGACTCCGCTGTCTGTCTTTTACCAGGCTGTATCTCATGAACCGTGATAGTTAGATAGTTGAAATTTACACAGATGATGTATTTCTGTTGCCGCTATAACAACAAATACTAAAAAACAGAATAAAATAAATATTTAAGGGGGCTCCCATACAACAAACGTGATTTTTTGCCGTTTTTATAGATAACTAGCAAACCCCGCGAGCTCCGTTTCGCCACCAGATGGCTTATAAACCTCACGGAGCCCGAGACCTTTCCAACGAATGCAAAACCGTGGAAATCGGTTCGTGCGTTCTGGAGTTATAGCGTCAGGAAGGAAAACCCGACTTATTTTTATATAGTAGATGGTACGGAACCCTTCGTGCGCGAGTCCGACTCGCACTTGGCCGGTTTATAGTAATACATTTCTTTACATTGATCCTTATCTAAACTAATGTTATAAATAGGAAAGGTTTGTTCGTTTGTATTGAATAGGCTCTGAAACTCTGTGGACCGATTTGAAATATTCTTTCACTATTCCAATGGTCCTATCCTATCCTACCCCTTATGAAAATAGGCTATATTTTATCCCGGGAAAGTGATCTTTTCCCGAAGGACCGCGGGTAACACCGCGACGAACAGCTAGTCAGCAATAAACTGGTTCAATAATACAGGTGTCTTTAGACAAATAATAAATAAATAAATAATGCGGGACATTTCACACAGCATCATCTAAGAAAGCTTGTACTATGGGGGAACCAGATAACTGATATACTACTTATATACTTTTTTGTTTGTAAATACATACATATTATACATAGACCCGAGAATAATTTGAGTCGATTTCCATTAAAAGTAAAAGATTAAACAAAAAAACTAAATATTCAGTTATTGTTTACTTATAAATCAAGGGCATGTCTCCTTAGACGACTTTTCTCTAACTCTTTTAGTTTCGGACTTGGTCATCACCGCCCTTCTCAGAAAACCACCATGTAGAGAGGAGGCCATACCCAGCAGTAGTGGCCAACTCTGGTGACGGAGTTTTTAAGCCGCCTTAAAGCCTCCGTCATGGCTTAACGACTTAAATAGCCGGGACCGCCTTAACATAGCCGTCGTAAATGGGAAAAGTCAAAAGAAGCGTGTTGGTCGGAGGAAGAAATCTTGGTTGCGGATCATCAGAGAGTGGACGAGGATAGCAAGTGCTGCAGAAGTATTTCAACTCGCTAAAGATAGAGAACAATGCCATATTGACTGCCAACCTTCGCTAGACGGAGAGGCACCACAAGATGAAGAATACAATTAATGTGCACTCCTAGCACAGAAGCACTCAGATGAAAATGCAACTGACGGTCACCCATCTACTTACAGACCGCTTCAAATGTTTCATAACTTCGACGATCTATCAAGAACAACTATATTATGCAATAAAAGACTTTGATTTGAACTAAGCATGACCACAAGTGCTTCACCAGCGCTAACCAGCAGTGGGTACAATTAACCAAACTATTTATACTCCCTATTTTCTCATATCAGGTTTTAGAAGAAGCTAAACATCAAACAAACTTGCATTTACAAAAGGTTGAATTTGTTTAAACTTCGTTCAACATTCAAAGTCAAAAAGCATTTAAGTAATATATCAGTCATCTTAGTACCCATAACATAAGCTCTGCTTACTTTGGGGCTAGATGATGCTGTGTGAATAGTCCAGCATTATTTATTATTTTATTTTTAATTATTTATTCAGTAGGACTGCTGGGATCACTTGGAATCGCATGAAGTTAGCTGTATGTCCGCACAGAACACAATTTTGTATGAAAAAGCATACACAATGCAGACAAACGGCTAACTTAACGAAAGACTCGATCCATTGAACAAAGGCATCATGCTCAATGCTATAAATTGAATTCATACTTAAGTATTTTTATTTTTTACTAGTTTCTGCGCGCGGCTTCGTCCGGGTGGTACCAACGTTTTGAATAGCCTATATGCTATTCCAGGTCACTATCTATGCCTATACCAAGTTTCATCCAAATCGGTTTACTGGTTTAGGCGTGATTGATACACAAACATCCAAACATCTAAACAAACAATGAAATAATATGGAATATTCTGTTAATGCAATGTTTGTTATTATTAATAAATGATTATCTTATCTTATCTTATCTAACTCACAATATTTCAGCTTTATTATATGAGTGGGTGGGATCAGCATCATCATCTCCCTGCCCTTATCCCACTTTTATATAGGTTTGGCATAACACAGGTTCTGCTCTTCCACTCCGTTCTATCAGCCCTCATCTCAACATACTTACTTTTGCCATAAAATAAATAATTTGTCATAGAATAAGACAATCTACTTATTTCATTATTATGAAGTGCTCGTAGTCCTGCTTGCTTAGTCGTTCTTGATAGATCGTCAAAGTTAAGCAACGTTCGAAACGGCCTGTAAGTGGATGGGTGACCGCCAGTGGCATTTTCATCTGAGCGCTTCCGTGCTTCGGAGGGCACGTTAAATTGTCGGTCCCGGCTATTTAAGTCGATAAGCCATGACGGAGGCCTTAAGGCGGCCTAAAAACTCTGTCACCAGAGTTGGCCACTGACTCATACGAACTTACTTTTTTATTATTATTATTATCAGCCTCAAGAGTCCCTGCTGGGCAAAGCCTCCCCCCACCCCCTATCTCGGTGCCCAGCAGCATCCTTTACACAACTTATTTCATTGATAATGTTATATGAATTTGAGTATTACAACCTAGGATTAGGATATTTTTTTAGATTAGGATAGGATTACGACTTAGGATTCTTCAGCCAGTCTGTAAAATTATCAGGAAATAAAGGCTTTGAATTGAATTGCAACGGTTTTAGGCACTAATCTTTTAACTAAACAAATCTGTACAACAGGAATTTAGGTAAGTATGGTGGACAAGTGAACCAATTCTACCGAGTTCTCATAGAACTCAATGTTCAATCTAATCTCTATGATAATCATTGTTGAAATGCCCTTGTCTTGTGTGTGTTGAACCAAATAAACTATAATATTCTATGTTATAGAAAGGGACTGCGCCTACTACACAGTGTCTCACCGGTCATACAATATTATAATGATCACTTACCAGTAGGCACAATTCTTGCTTGATCAGCTTTTCATGTAACTCGGTCACAATTCAATCGAAAATATCTACAAAGCACTTGGAATAACCTTGAAACGAATTCGAACTTGTGTTCAACCGGCAAACGCTCGAAAAGTTGGAGACGACAGACGAGCGAGACGACCCAGCCAGACCCACGCAAGTTTTGTTTTGACTTTTTGAAGTTTTTGAGTTTTGATTTTGACAGTTTTTGACATTTCGTCTTGAGCTTCTACTCCTCTTCAACAATAGCTAGCGCCATCTTTCTGTTGAAAGGAAAACTGATACTTAAAATTTAAACGATAGATGGCAATGTAAAAGTTGCTAGCTACTCAAGTATAGATGGCACTAGCGTTAGTCGTAATCTACTGAACGCTAGATGGCGCAATTAAGAAACGAAGCTACTATTCGGCAACAGATGGCGTTTAGTTTCTAGCTTAAAATAAGATATTGCTGAAAGCAGATTTTTGAAGAAAATTTGCTCAAAAAACAATATCAAAATTAATGGAAGCGCATTACCTAATGCACTTCTATTAATTTTGATATTGTTTGAACCGTCTGAAAGAAGATATGGAAAAGAAAGGAGTTGATACAGAGATGACGGTGGATAGGGGAGAGTGGAAGAGGAGATCATGTTGTGTCGACCCGCATGAGCGGGATAAGGGCAGGTCAATGATGATGATTGTTTGAACCGTCTAAACCACACAACGACACAACTCAACCACGGATCGCCGAGGTCGTGGGTTCGAATCCCGCATTGATGATTATTGGGATTTATTTGACAATTGATTTTAGACCGTCAAAATAGCTCAAGAGGCTTTAGCTTAACCCCAGTTATTATACTAACAGCTTTAACGGAACTTATCCAAATAGGTACCTAACTTACCTTCCTACATCTTCCTATGTAGGTACATAATGATTAGTCTGTATTACTTCTGTGTTAAAGCAAACAAGAAAAATATAATAACGTAGGGAGGTAGTTTATAACAAAACTTACAACTTTATGTAAGAACTACCTACCTACCCATTTTTTTTACTTCAATACCTACCTGCTACCCCAGATATTGGCTGCTACCTAACTACTGAGAATTTTCTTCTTTGAATACTGATATTCTCTTAAAATAAATTAAAAGATGATAAAAAAATTCTTAGGAATCAAACTTGCTCCATTCAAAACATTCGCAACACAATTCACCTGAGGTCATTGACCCTTGTACCGCCATCTAGCGGTGGAAAGCGAAACTATGATGACGTCACATGTTGTACAAGAACCCGTCTGACCGAGTCCCGTTCAGGGCATCGACCTGAGATTTGTTTACGCGGGAATCAAACTTCGAAGATTTTGTGAGATTTTTCGGATTCACACACGAAATGGCTAAAATAAAAATTAACAATGTAACGCTGGGTTAGCCGAGGTCAAGGAACTTTTAAATTTTATTACTATGCGGTTCTAGAGGTGGTAATAAAGATTTTATTGATGTTGTCTAGAAACTTCAGAGAGACCTATTCGTAGATTACCTAACAGAGCCAAAAATTTGTGCATAAAATAATTAAGTACCTACCTTCCTACCTACAGTAGATTGATACCTACATAGTTACTAACTAAAACCGGTAAAACTTCATTTTTGCCCATTATCTCCCCGTAATAACAACTTGTACCTTGTAACTTGTACCTACCACAAAAGCTAAATAAACTTTTACTTTACTTTACTTTACTTTACTAATAGTGTAGGTCTACCCTAACGTAGACCTACACTATGGGCAAAAATGAAAAAAAAAGTTTTTTATTCTTGTTCATAAGTTTCATTTATTATTTATCCCTACGCAAAAATAAAAAAAAACTGTAGATTTTTTTTTAATTATGACATTGTGTAAAGTTTGTCATCAATTATTTTTTTAAAGTATATATATATATATATATCTTTTTAAAAGTATATAAAGACCTACAGTCAGCAAAGAAAGTCTATTAACATTTTAATTTTCATGTTGGATAAATAATTATAATATTATAAAGAGGCAAGATTTGTTTGTTAGAGTTGAATAGGCTCCGAAACTACTGGACGGATTAGAAAAATTATTTCACCATTAGAATCCTACATTATCCTACCTGAGGTTATAGGCTATATTTTATCCCGGGAAAGTGATGTTTTCCCGAGGGATCGCAGGTACCACCGCGACGGACAGCTAGTGTTGCATAAATCTAAATTCTTCTGAAAGCCGTAACATTTTGACCAACATTTTGACAAATATTTGAAGATTAATGTTAGTTAATAAAATACTCTGCTAGGAAAAGTTTATTTTTTCTAAGAAATCTCAAACAAAATTATGGCATTAAAAAAATTAAACTGCTAATCGATTTGTTGCTGACTTTACCTATAACGACAGGAGCTTAAATTGACATTTCGTTTTATGATTTGTTGAAAGTTATTTTAAAATTTAAATTTATATTCATCAGCTTAGAAATAACAAATGACAAATCGCAACTAAGCCTAGTGCTAGCAATTTCATGTTTGGCGATGGGTGCTATTATTTAATCTGAATGACATTTTCTTATGTTTTTTTTTAAATAAGTGATTTATGACTAGGGTGACATCTATTAGAAAAACTACAATGGACTTGCTAAATTAAATTTTTATGACTAGGATATATATCTTCAAAGGATTTTGAGTGGCCTAAAAAGAGGGAGAGGAGTGAGGGAGGAATCTATGACGCTTTGGGGATGTCTACCATGCAGCTAGAATTAGTTTTAAATAAATAAATAAATAATGCTGGACATTTCGCACAGCATCACCTAGCCCCAAACTAAGCAAAGCTTGTACTATGGGAACTAGATAACTGATATACCTACCTACCTACTACTTAAACATATATTTTTTAATTTTTAATACTTATGTACATATTATATTAAATATTTTTTATTCACAGCATAAAATTTGAAAACAAGATATTTTACAGTCGTGAATAATAAAATTTCTACTTCATATCAAGTTTGTATAGAATGATTGATGAGGTGAAATCAGAAACACTCAAGTCTGTGTTCTAGACTTGCTGAGTCGTATTGGTTTATTGTGCTTCCTGACACTGTCAATTGTAGAGTTGCTTTAAACAGTGCATATCATTTTGAAAAATTTATGTATTGAAAACTTCTTTAGGGCAGTTTTGAGATATGAATAAATTCTTGGATTCGCCTCGAAAAGGTCACGTGCAAGTCACGTGACTGCTCACCGACACCTACCAGTAGCGCCATCTAGTTCTGTACTCGGTAAACTTTTACGGCAATATTTTTACATTTCTAAAAGCTCATTTTATAACAAAACGGGTGAAGTCATTATCTTTCGAAATTTAAACGATTAAAAATGTTTTTACTTTTTTCAGGAGTGCCACGATTTTTTTAAAGTTTTTTTCATAGGTCTGTAAATCTGAGATCTGTTGGGTTGGAGCCTGGGACCGGCCATTCAATCGGAAGGTATTGGGTTTAAAACTCAACCGAATCAATGGATTTTCCGTTTTCGAAAAAATATATAAGTACCGCATTCCGTGATTATTCGTGATGTGCCCGCACAGCATTTGTCAAAAGCATGATAGAATCACTCTTTATCCACAAGGCACGGTGGACATCTTCTAAGACTGAGACACTCAAGATCCTTTGCAATGTTAGCCAGAGGCAAGTATTTTTACATTATTTTGCCACATGCCTACGTTTTCAGAAGTTAGCATTCCTTATGTGACAGGTTGCAACTTTGCAAGCCCATCAGCTCAAAAAATTTTCAACAGTTTCCAATAAAATGTGGAGAAGACCCCACATAAAAGTGGGATAAAGGGAATGAGATGATTATCATCCAATAAACTATCTGATAGCCTCATCCATCGCAGCTCATTCAAAGCATTGAACGCCAATCGATTGCAGAAGATCTGATGGTATAACCGGCCCGACCGTTACCACTGTTCGCACGAAAAAAAATACAGTTAGCTCAAGAGTCGAACGCGCGCGCTACGAAAAAAGCACAAACCAACGCCAAGTCACCTCTCTAGGACGTACGCGCGGATTTCCCGAACGAAAGCGCGGGAAAATTGACATTGACAATTGTGAAGGATCTGGATTGTTGTGTGTTCTATTTTTGAATTGTGAAAAATGTTAGAGTTCGGATAATTTGTGGACTGTGTTGAGGATTGTTTATCTGTGGTGTTTGTAAGGATTTTTCAAAATGCCCAGCACTATTCGAGGTGAGTTTTGAATTGACGTTTTAAATAAGTTTCTAATGTTTTTAAAATACTTATTATGTTTTTTTATGTTATCTGCATTCCCATTTCCTTATTTTAATGATGTTAGCCATCTCTACTATAACCATAGGTATAACTAACGGGGTTTGTGGTCTGGTATAAAATTTTACTCTTAGGGGAATGATCAATCCCATTCGTTTTAGGTAGGTAAAACTTAAAAATACTCATCATTGCCAATTTACGACCTAGGCAAGATTGAAGGCTGTTTTCTTCTAAATTTTTAAAACGTAAATTAAGTAATAAACTTATTTTTGTTTCATCCTTGACCGTCAAGATATTTTTTTACACAGACTAAAAAAGTTATTAAGTCAAGGTCAATAACCCTTTGGCACTGTTATGTTGACGGAAGCAGTTTTTTTTATTGACTGTCTCAGTCACTTGAACACTGCATTTTAACTATGTATGTAAACCCTTTCCTTAACTTTATAACATTTCCAGCCTAAGTACCACTTAGTTAGTAGGTACTTATCAAAGTTGCCAATAAAAGTTAATTATTTTATCGTCAGTGTAGGTATTACCCATATTTATTTTACCTATTTTAAGTAAGTTACCACTTTCAGAGATATTGATAAAAAAAGCTTGTACTTTTTATCAACTTAATAATACCTAGTACCTACCTACCTACTTAGTAAAGTTCATAGTATACCTACTTATGTAAGTTGTCTGAAATTCGGCTATCAAAAACATGTGCTTTTCCATGGAGTTAAGGTTTTATTAATTTTGTGTTTTTATAAACTTAGTACCTACACTTACAGTTAAAGAAGTTTACGTAGGGACTGAAGAATCATATTGTCAATTAAGTAATGTCAACTTATTGTAAAATTACTGTAAATATTCCTACATAAATACAAGAAGGTACCTACTAGCTATCAATAAAAGAAACATGTGCTTTTCCGATAACGGTGCGGGAGAAAAGCGATAGTTTTGCGACAGTCGGCCCTCCGTTTACCGTTCGGCCACTGTCACTTATTCTGTGCGCTGGCGCAATCCCTTTCTTCGTGACGTAGTTTACGGTACTTCTGTAGTGTTGTGTCTTGTCGATAACGTCTGCCAGTCTGGTATGATAGACCACCGATAAGACTTAAAAAAAAACTTTAAAACGTATTTTTTTGCCTGAATGCGTTCTTAGTGTAGTTTTATCTGCAGTCATAAATGATATGCTTACCTTTCACTTACTGCTTTATCGCATGGCACCAAACCTAAATCACTATCTAAAAGAAAAGAAAGAAAGAAAAATATTTATTTTGCAACAACGAGTACAAACAGTAAAAAAGGAACAAAAAATATAAACCTAAGATGTTGCAAAACGGGCCTTGACTCAGCATATGCTGGGTTGTGAACAACCAGCGCTGGTCTTCCATTCCAGCTTGGTCCTTTCTTGGTTCTACATTTAGTATCATTGTTTCCTTCAAATCTGTTCATGGTCAAGGCGTGATTTGAACACAAAAATACTGGAAAACTTTCAGATTTAAAGTATTAAGTAGGATTATGTACAGCAAAATGCGCACCTCAAGAAATGCATCTAGAGTCAGCTCCATAGACACTAGTGCAACCTAATCACGTCCTCTCTTAGTTCAGTTAGAAGGTAATTATTTTTCGCACATTAGTATAAACTTCTTTATAACTATGCCTGTCTCCCCACTGGAGCTTGACTACCTATTTCGTTTTAAGATGGATTACCTAATAGAAAGCTAGATCCTAAACCGTTGTTGCCTTAGTTCTACACAGTATTGGTAGCGCACGAACAGGATTAGAATCACCTAAATTTAGTGATCTCAGTACCTATTTATTGACTTTGACGTAAGAGACGTTATGCGCTGGTGATGCAGAGTCCCTATCGATTGGGATACAATCATGATTTAAGATGTAACCCTATCGATAGGGGGTGTGTATCCCATCACTAGCGTGTGACGTCGCTAACGGTGCGCGCAGTTAGCCTCACCCACATACTGAGTAACTGCGCTTGCGCCCGTTATATGAACGCGATCTTGCAGCTCCGTGAGACTGGCTGTCTTTAGCGGGAAATTAAGAAAAACTTGACAACTTGACAACTTGTGGAACGAGTATCCGAACTATTTTATGACAAGTATCTTTAAGCACAGAACTTTACTCATCACAAAATAAAAAACGTACCTTTACTTTACTACCTAAAGATGATTATAAGACATCTAGTATACCAATTCACTGGATTATATAGTTCATAGAGACAATCTTGGAAGCTTTACCTGGTGGGACACTGTTTGAAATGGAATAGGCCCTACACCTAAATCCTCCCAGCATAATTGCATTCACAATGGTGCACCAAAAGGAGCTATGGTACCGTTTAAGCGTTAAAAAATTCAAAATGTCTTGGATCAAAACATTTTGCAACTAAAAATCTTATATTTTTTTTACTAAAAAAAAACGTCTTCAAATACCTACAAGATAATGTTTTTTGTAAAATTCCTTACAAAAATATAAAAACACACGCAACGCAACCATGCTCATTTTTGTCATAAAGTAACTCTGATGGTCTAAGTCTAGACTTGACCATATCAGATCAGGCCAGATTCAGGTAGGGGCGATGAACTGGTATTTAACCGAATGTTACTGAATGTACCATTATGAAGTCTGCATTTTTATAGCCCTGTAGGCCACGTGGAGAAAATCAACTTTCATTCTGAAAGTTACGAGTTCAAAGCTCAGCCATGTAATATTTTTGATGTGAAAACTTCTTTAGGTGCGTTGGGCAGTTTTGAGATGAGAATAAATTCCTCAAAAAGGTCATTTGCGAGTCACGTGACTGCTCACCCACACCGGGTTATTTGTCAAGTTTAGAACCGTTCAAGCTTTCACTTCTGCCGGTACTCCTGGAGTGCCACTGTTTTTATTTCGTTAATAATGCGTACGTATAAGATTTGCCAACTCAAGATTTGCCAAACTAAAGATTAGCCAAACTCAGGATTTGCCAAAGTGCAATGGAACGCAGCATTTTGGGCTCTAAACGCATTGACCAAGTACGCAATATAGTGCTGCATTCAATGACTGGCATTGCCGACGTTGGCAACAAATTAGTCAAGCTCAAATGGGACTGGCCATGTTAACCGGATGCAACCTGAAAAGTGGGCAAAATACTGTCACTCCTTGGGTGCCTGAGAACGGAAGCCGACGACGAGGCCGGCCGAGAAGACGTTGGCGGGACGATCTCGACGGGTTTGAATAGGAGTGGTGGGATCGCCAAAGATGACCAGTGGAAGGCTTAGGGGGACACCTTAGCCCAGCTTTCCTGTGGATAACGTCGAAAGCTGAGAGGAGGGTGCAAGAGCACAGTAAGCCTATTCCTTCTCAAGCCTTAAGACGATTCAAAGTGATCCCAGCGGTCCTACTGAATAAATGCTTTTTGACTTTGACTTCGACAACATTTACCCAAACCTAATATCTACTGTGTTAGTTGACTAGCGACCATAACAAATATCTCAACAATTCAAACTCCTCAAATTCTATTCGTGAGATTTACTTAGGTAGGTAGTATTGAATTCGTTTCAAGTTCGCTTAAAAAGTTTCAGACTTTGTTGAACATCATGCATATTGAACATCATCAGTCGTCAACTATCATTCAATCATTCGTTCATCTGGCTATCAAAAGTATGAAACCGTGCCGAACGCGGTCATTCACCTCGACTGGTCCCGCGACGGCAAAAAGCACGTTTTTGACAACCGTTATATTTGTGTAATAGTTGTAAATATTAAATAGTGGGAACAAGCGTCTACAACTAGGTAGAATAATTTGCAGTTACAATTTAATTGAAGAAATATTATTTTATATATTTTTGAGAATCTAATTTATGATGAAAACTAGGTAGGTAAGTGAGATTCACGGACCATCGGGAATAGTTTAATTTTTCAAGATGAATTAGAAGTCCGTTTAGCTGTTTCAGTTTCAGCGTGAAAAAACGTTGTAGTTAATAAATATAAATAAATAATAGTTATTATAAAAGTTAGGTAACCATCTAAAATAACAGGTGTTTGTAAAAACTAGGAACATCTGTTTACCCCAGTACATTTTGACAGATGTTTTTTTATCTTCAATCATAGATAATGGTTATAATGGTTATACGACTAATTCAAAGTCAAACAGCATTTATTCAGTAGGACCGCTGGGATCACAATAGTCTTAAAACTAATTTTACTCCTGTTCTTGCACGACCAATACTGTGAAGAATCAGGGCAACAAACACGGTTTGGGGCCTAGCATTCTTTTAGGGGATCCAGCTTAAATCTAAAAGCCAAGCTCCAGTGGGGAGCAAGTCAAAGAGAATTGAGAAAAAAAACCTACTACAAGAGCTTTTTTAAATCGACTTCACACCCAAGTCGACATCTGCAAGTTGAACATGTGAATGAGGGAGGCCTAGCTAAGGGTATTATGAATGTGAGGTAGGTACTGATTCAGCACTATACAATCCATGCCTGCCGCACCTACTTTGGTAGCTCTGTACGTACTTGGGTTGCCCCTTGTGCCGTTGCACCTGCACTCAGAAAGACCTTAACGCAGCCATATAAGGTGTTGACGCAATAAAAAAAACAGGCACTCCAGGAGTGCCTGTTTTTTTTATTGCGTTTATTGTTGCCGGCAGAAGTGAAAACTTGAACGGTTCTTAACCCCTAGGAACATAACTTATTAATTTTTATCATAAGGAGCATAGCATAAACTGTCATTGAAAATGTCGTTATGCTGGAAATCGCAATGTAGTGCGTGTAGCTATCAGGAACTCGGTCTACAAGTCGGATTTCTACCGATCAAGTCATACTCCATGGAGTATGACTTGATCGGTAGAAATCCGAGGATTAAAATTAATTAAAGGCATAATATGTACTAGAGCCATGGCTCTAGTACATATTATGCCTTTAATTAATTTTAATCCTCAACAAATCTTGAACGAATGTTTTTGATGGTATCGTATCGACCCAAGGAGTTTAACTTGACAAATAACCCAGAGTCAGTGAGCAGTCGTGTGACTCGACACGAATCCAAGAGTTTTTTCTCATCTCAAAACTGCCAGACGCGCCATAAGAAGTTTTCACTTCAAAAATACTGAAAAGTTCTGTACAAAAGTACTGAAAAGTAAAGATTAACTAAGTAGGTATTCTTACCTACTTAGTTAATCTTTAGGCCCTTCAGTCATCATGTTTAATTTAATTTATTAAAAAGTATATAATGTTTGAAAACATAACGTCTTAGAGCTCTGCCTCACTAGGATGCCATGGCGACGTCGCCAGCGGCGCAGGCCTGGCTACTTCTGGCGTCCGAAGGTCGCCAAGTCGAGTGGCCATGGCGTCTCGATAGTCAGTTCATTCATCGTCGCCGCGTCGTCAGGAATGGACGTAGAAGAAATCGCATTACTTTGTTATGTACGTCGCAGGAAAATGGAAAAGGAAAAGAAGAAAAAAAGGAAACTATGGGTTTCTTTGGTTTTTTTGGTTCACTATTTCGTCCCAACATTTAATTTTTAAATTGCGATCGGAATAATCATTCAATGAAGTGTCCCATAAACAAGGACGGTTTTGGATTTCTATAATGAATCTCTCTGTATCGAAACTCATTTTTAACTACACCTACAAATACAAATAAATCGTGATAAATTCCGAGCAAGCGTCCAAAATGGCGGCCGGTTGGCGACTGAATGAGTGAGGTGCAGTTTACACGTGTACAATTTAATGGCAACGTCGCCAAGCCGCCAGAGTATCCAGACGCCACGTAGGGAGCCGCATCTCATGGCCACGCTTTCAAATTGGCGACGCTGCCAAACCGTCGCCATGTGAGTTAGGTGTCATACATTTTAGTAATCTGCTTGGATACGTAGCCGGCGACGTCGCCATGGCATCCTAGTGAGGCAGAGCTCTTAGTCACACGGCAGTCTTAAATTTTTACACTGATTTTATTAAAAATAATGTTCTTAGTTTAGAATCATTAGCGGAAGGTTCACTTTCAATTATTTATATTCATTGCTGTATTGTTTTTTTCTGTGTATGTGTGCTTATGCAGTAAATAAATGAATGTCTATGTCTATGTCTATGTCTATGTCTATATGAATCAACGGATGCAACAATGATTCACTTTGAAAAAATGTAAGTTATTTTCAGCCTAACCCACTTTGTCCGTTTAATATTAATCCGTTTAATAAAAAATACTTAGTTATGCAAAGCACATCTCAATTGTTTTATTTTTGAAATTCGAACAAAAAACCTAAACAATAAAAAACAGTTGTGGCGACTCATTCATTTAAATCCTGACCTATTTGTTTTCGAACGTAGCATTATACAGTTCCAAATTTAAAATTCGCGCTGTGATCGCCGAAATGTATCCGACGTGACAAGGTTCTTCTAAGTTTGAATTCCGAAAACCAGCGGTTCTCAAATACGCAGTCAGGTGATTTTTGAGTTGGTAGTAAAGTTATTACCATAACCAAGATATCAACATTTTAAATTTATATTTCTTAATAACGGAATGCTGCCTGTACCTAGTAGGTCTTTCAATCCTAAAGTTGCCAGTTCAATTAATCTCAGCTGTGCATTGATGGATTTTGAGTATGTTTACGATTTGATAAAATTTTACAAAGCTTAACCTATGTGGGATTAGATAAGTATCTACTTTCGTAATAGGAACATTAATATCTACCCACTAGGTCTTTAATCGACGTATACTTAACCTATTTACCTAGCGACAGATCGTAAAACAAATGGACAGGTTTTATAGTTAAATCCAAGTAAGAAAATACCTGCCTACCCTCATAAAGTCATTGATTATGACTTTTCAATTTTACTATCGTGCAAAGAACAGTCCACGACAGTTATTTAACTATTGGTTTTTATTAACAAGTCAATTAACAACCGTTAACTTTTATCTATTTATACTGTTGTGAAAAAAGCCGTTTCGAATTTATGTTTAAAATAAGAACAAATAACACTAAAAGTTTGAGCACCGCAGTGTTGCGCAATCGGGGGTCAACGCACGCAGTTCGGCTATCTCCCGTTAGTTAGCGTACGTGACGGTTTTACTTTTAAATTCGCGAGCTTAATACCGCTACTGGTCAATAGATGTCGCTAATACGAAATTTATTTACGGTTCAATAATGCGCCAAAATCCTTGAGATTTTAAGATTCTTGTTTTTAATTTTATTTGTTTGATAATAATTGTTAAAATTCAATGCCAATCATTGTAGGATAGTCTTTAAAAGTGATCATAAATCTACTTCCTATAATTTTGAAAATAATTGAGTTGAATCAAATCCTTGTAGATCATACAAACATGTCTCCCGCGGCGGGGATCGAACCCGCAACCTTCTGCGTAAGCGGATTACCCACTGCGCTACAGAGGCCTATTTTTCAGGACAAAACCTAGTTCCCTAGTAAACCTACCCCACGCGCAGCCCTTCCTATCTAGCACACGGGGTGGCGACCTTGAGGCGTCGCATTGCACTCTATGTAGGCTATCCTTGAAATCTAGATCTAGGTATAAAAGCTCCTTAGTCAGCCTATTTATAACTATATGGTTGTATATTACTCCTTGTACACTAATATAAGGATTTACCGTGATTTTAATTGTAGAAAGTGTTTATCAAAATAGTTTAAAAAAAATCTCGACCTCTGTGGCGCAGTGTGTGAAAGCCCGCTTGAGATGCAGAAGGTTGCGGGTTCGATCCCCGCCGCGGGATAAATGTTTGTATGATCTGCAAATATTTATCTCGGGTCTGGGTGTTTCTATGTATGATATGTATGTATTTACAAACAAAAAGTATAGTATATCAGTTATCTGGTTCCCATAGTATAAGCTTTGCTTAGTTTGGGGCTAGATGATGCTGTGTGAAATGTCCAGCATTATTTTTTTTTTTTTTTTTTTTTTATTTATTTATTTATCTCGGGTAATAATATGTATGTATTTACAAAACAAAAAGTATATAAGTAGTATATCAGTTATCTGGTTCCCATAGTACAAGCTTTGCCTACATCTATTTTTTAATGAATAATGAAAATTCTTTATTGACTAAATAAACCTTATGAATAAATGTACAATGAGCGGTCTTATCGCTTATAATAAAATCTCTTTAATGTGTTTGGAATGTTTTTTGGACGCTCTAAAAATTTTATAATTATACTTAATTCCTAATCTAACTTAAAAATGTTTTATGAAATAAATTATCTTATATTAAAAAAATCACCACTGTCCTCGCCGAGTTTGACTTCTAGATTATTTAGAGGCATGTCCAACATTTTTTGAAAGTTTAATATTTTTATGGACTTGAATCTTTTTTTTTTTCAATATTTTTTTGGTCCACGGTGGCCCAAAATAGAGATGAATGGAGAGAGGGAAGGGAGGCCTTTGCCCTGCACTGACTGAAGGTAGACAAGTCCAAAAATATTTGACAGATGGTTTCATCTATATCTATATAAATAAAAATGAATTGCTGTTCGTTAGTCTGCTTAAAACTCGAGAACGGCTGAACCGATTTGGTTAATTTTGGTCTTGAAATATTCATGAAAGTCCAGGGAAGGTTGAAACGTTGAGAAACATAAATAATAATTAACAGAAAATAATAAAAACGATAATTTAGTTTTCCAGTACAAAATGTTCCTGGCTATGAAATGAGGTCCGATCACTTTGGTCTGTTCCTAGCTGTGAAGTGCAGTCCAATCTCTATAGCCAAAGAACGTTTTGCGGGTCAGCTAGTTTTGAATAATATTATATTTATTATTATTATTATTATTTAGCCATTCTCGTCCCACTGCAGGGCAAAGGCCTAATATTATATTTAGTGTAAAATAAATAAATCTAATTTGGAGTAGATAGTCTTCATTGGAATTAAGAGAACTGCCGTATTAGGGCTACATACAGCCGAGAGTCTGTGTTTTACAAAAATTATCTTCTCGTGTTATTTCTTCCAACTAGCGTAGTAAAAGGCTCGTTAGCTAGCTTAGTCGTTCTTGATAGATCGTCGAAGTTAAGCAACGTTCGAAGTCTGTAAGGATGGGTGACCGCCAGTGGCATTTTCATCTGAGCGCTTCCGTGCTCCGGAGGGCACGTTAAATGGTCGTTCCCGGGTATTTAAGTCGTTAAGCCATGACGGAGGCCTTAAGGCGGCCTGAAAACTTCCTCACCAGAGTTGGCCACTGACTCATACGGCTCATCATAAAAAGGCTCTAATCCTGCAATCATATCTATATAAGCAAAAATGGTGTAGAACTCTAGAATATAGAAGTGTTTCTCCAGAAAAGAGAATCTAGGCCAGAATGTCGACCCTAATGGCCAGAAATGGCCAGATTGAATATAGGCCATTATGCACTCTTCTGACATACTCCACTGTTTGTTTCAAGTCCGTGTTTTGGCTGTTATTCGACATTACATAATGAAGCTTGGTAGCGACAGAAAAAAAACGTTCACAGAGCAAGGATCTTAAGTTCGTATGGAGGACTTCCTTCGCCATTTTGGAAAAGCTTGTTGCTCTGTTTATTTTCTTTTTCTCGTGTTTTACTAGGTTTTATTATGTAATTTCGGTGGCATTTTACCTACTAATGAAGCCTTGGATACTTGGCAGGAGATTCGGAAAATGACATGGGGGAGTATTGAAGATTTCTCATTTGACGAAAGATTTCCGTTGGAGTTTTGAAGAAAACAAGCCGCCGTGATTTGTTCTAAACCAGTGACAGGACTGACTGACTGACGAATGAATTTATACAATAGGCATGATGACTATTTTTCAAAATCTGTTCTATGTTGTTCAAAATGATTTGTTATGTGAAAAAAATATCATATTTCAGTAGAAAATAAAGGTTTTCAAACATAAAAATCTAATTTAAAATTAAAATTTGAATTTCACGCCAAAACGCTCGTCGGTGTCATGGCGGCTGTTTTGACGTCACAGCTCACCACTGCAAAGCAAAAATTAGGTGCTTATCTAAAGCTGAAAGGAAACAAAAGGCGCAGTTTTGGTCTAATATAATGAGTATTGACGTCACGCGCTCTGATTGGCGTACGGCTATCATGGCGGGTTGTTGTATTTTGTAGATTTATTTTATTAAATAATTTAATAATCTTGACATTATTAGGACAATAAATGCATTTTTTTCAATCCTGGAATCCTATTTAATTAGACCAGTTATATATTTTGGCGAAACTTGATTACTGTCATCATGCCTATTGACATTGGCAGAATTATACTGATACTACAGTTAGTTGCCATTTGACGACCTCTGTGGCGCAGTGGGTGAAAGCCCGCTTGTGACGCAGAAGGTTGCGGGTTCGATCCCCGCGGGATAAATATTTGTATGATCTGCAAATATTTATCTCGGGTCTAGGTGTTACTATGTATAATATGTATGTATTTACATACAAAAAGTATATAAGTAGTATATCAGTTATCTGGTTCCCATAGAATAAGCTTTGCTTAGTTTGTTGCTAGATGATGGGGGATGATGGGGCTGTATGAGACATCCAGCATTATTTATTTATTTAATAAAAGAAGAAGTAAGTTCGTATGGGTTAGTGACCAACTCTGATGATGAAGTGGCATGGCTCTTCGACTGAATAGCTTTATGAGCCTTATAGGCACCTGTTAGGCATCCGTCATGGCTTAACGACTTAATAGGACCGGATGACGGCAGCATAAAAGCGCGTAGTGGTTAATGACAATAGCATGTCACCCATCCGATGCTTATCGTTGCTTCACTTCGACGATCTTGAATTCAAAAACGGTAAAGCAAGTTACATGATGACGTCATGGATAGAGCGAAGTGGAGGAAGAGTGTTAGGAAGGCTGACCTCACCACCATGTAAATGAATAGTCGGGAGGAGAGAGAGAGGTAAAACAAGCTACACCACGGGCAGCTATAAAACAGTATTCTCCAGTAGGCTTTAAGAGTGTGCAGGAGCGATTTAAGCAATTTTGTAGTTTGAAATCGTTATTTATCTCAGAATCTGTGAAAGCTACAACCTTCATATTTAGGTAAATGATACTTCATTGTTTTATCTTGGATTACGTGTTTTAAAAACACGATTGGTGAAAGTTTTCTAGATAATATGTTTTTATGAAAAATACATGTTTTACACACATTTTGCTTTTTATCTCAGGAACGGCAAACTTTTTTTGGTGGGTTTTTGTTTTGTCAAGAAACCTACAAGTATTTCTTTAGTTGTGTCTTTTAATTTTTCGATTGGTTGTTTAATTAATTTTTAATTAGCTAAAAAGTGTTTTCGCGCCGTAAATAACGTTGCGTATCCATATCTCTGTACTTCTCACACGCCGAACAAATCATACTCGCTGTCCCGCTTACAAAATGGCGGCGTATGGCACACTCTTAAGTTTTTCGTTCTTTGTCCAAAATTAAGCCATGACGGAAGCCTTCTTAGGCTTTAAGCGTAATTAGAACCATAATGCTGCAGAACTATTTAGACTCGCTAAAGATCGGGAACATTCGCTAGTCGGAGAGGTACTACAAGAAGTCAAAGTCAAAAAGCATTTATTCAGTAGGACCGCTGGGATCACTTAGAATAGTCTTAAAACTAATTTTACTCCTGTACGCGCGACCAATACTGTGAAGAATCAGGGCAACAAACACGGTTTGGGGCCTAGCATTCTTTTAGGGGATCCATGGATCCACTGAGTTGGAGCAAGTCCCAAGCTTTTTTGTCATCCAAATAATTTTGGAACGCCTTAAAACTAAATAGCTCAAGGCCACCATTACTGCCTAATCTGCTACCCTTACAGGGACCAACATAAATTCGATTATATACTTTTTCGTCATTCTGAGCGATCGAAGCGCGTAGAGTGAGACAGGCGTATACGTTAGAGGGAGATAGCCGCGGGTCTAGTGCGCATGCGTAGGCACGTGTCGTTTCATGGGAAAATGTACAAGGGGACAGATTTAGGGATATATCTTGGGATATAAACGATAGAGTTGCAGTGTTGTTTTTGATAAGAAATTCTTTTGTGTTTTTAGTTTAATGGAATGATCATTAAATAAGTTAGGTATTAAATTACCTGGGGTGTACTAAAGGGGTTAATGAAAATTAAAAATGGAGTAGTGGTATTTAAATTAGAATCACGGAAAATCGGAAAATGAAGTTCCATTGATTTTCCGTGACGGCTCATAATCATAACGATTATCTTCTTTTATGATAGAACTAGCAAAAATAGAGGTAAGAGAACTGAGCATTTTCGTTGAATAAAATGCTTTTAAACAATAAATGAAAATATCTACTGTTATTCGGAATTATATAATATTTTACTAAAATTCGCTGTATTTACTGAGATACTGTTCCTATCGTGGAGATTCCCCAATTTTAATTTTACTATGAAATATTCTGACTGTCGTTCTAAAACTGAAAATCCCCATTCCACCAAGCGACATATCGCTCGACACAGTAACCCGGAAGCGCCCCCCCGCCCCTCGCGGCGTAGCATCACCGCTACGCTCGTAGGCCCTGCAGTGCTACGCAGGCGGCTACCCGCCTACGCGCTCATTACAAACAAAAACAAACATTATGTGACCAGTGATCTAAAAAGTGCCTCTCTAATCACTGCCAAGTCATTCACCCCTGACCTAATTCTTAGTGATAGTGGTGTTCATTAGTTTAGTAATTTCTGACTGATTAATAAGTCTGATTCTTAATATGGCGGGGAAGGAGTTGGAAGGGCAGATCAGCCAGGTGATCCAGCATCATTTATCTCAAGGTGACGCGCAGATAAGCGTGCATCAAGTGAACTCACCATCAGGGAGCGGGGCGAAACGTCATCAGATCATCATCGATATAAAACAGGACCTGGATATTGACACAACAAGATCATTAGCGGAATCTGTGATGGAAACTCTTGGTGCCAGATCAGCAGCTGTCTATATCGACAATTCATCAAACGAAAACAATGATTTGGAGTCATTAACCACAGTTAATGTGATCGTCGCGAATGATTTGACGCAAGTTGCCAGCCCACCACCTGATGATGTAGAGGTCCAGGAGACGGAGCCGGTGCGGGTCCCTGAGAGGGCGGAGATGACGAATGCGGCTTCAGAGACTGCAACGACGAATACTGTGTCTATTACTACAGCAAGTACCACTGCATCAGGTAAGTAACTTGTAGACCTCAATTTATCTGTCGAATAATGAACGGTGAATCTTAGAATAGAATACCTATACAACTTTATTGTACACCATAAAAAAACATCAATAAAAACAAAAATGTTAAAATATGCTACAATGAGCGACCTTATCGCTATAAGCGATCTCTTATAGGTAACCTTTGGATGGACAGGATAAAGATTAACAAATGAGGACGGTGGCATACATAGATTAGCGTAGAATAGGATTTATTGACCGATTGACTTCCTCACAAACTTGCACACAATAATAATAATATTAGAAGGATTGGTTTTGAGTTGACAGCTGATTATCATCCACACCTGGTGGGTATTCCACTAAGAACTAAGCGCTTTCAAATGTCTTTTATTATGCGCACTGCAAAATTTTTGAATCAGCTTCAATCAGCTGTTGTTTTCAAGAAGAGAGTTAATAGGCACTTTCTGGGTAGGCTCGATCCATCGTAGACCTCATTCTTGCCTGTGTAAGTTTCGAGGTCAAGAGCTGACCCATTCATCATAAAAAAAGAGTACCTCAAAGTCAAAGTCAAAAAGAATTTATTCAGTAGGACCGATGGGATCACTTTGAATCGTTTTAAAACTAGGTGATTTTACCTCTGTTTCTTACCTAGCTTCCTATCCTGTACCCCATTCAGCATTTTAAGCAGATTTAAAAAATTGTTTTTAATACTTTCTTGACTAAAATATGGCAATACCAAGCTTAATGAAGTTGACAAGTAACAAAGCTAGATTTTTTTTGTTCTATCTACACAAACTAAGGGCTTATTTCCAGAGGTCCACGACTCGGTCATACTTTGATTCTCAGCGGGTTCATGACATATTTAATAATATTTCCTTATCCAAAGGGTCCATAGAATTATTTAAGGCTTTGATAAGATAGGCGCAAGACAGAAAAGACGTCAGACGAGGACGAGGCGCGGACATAACATGTCTCCTCGCGTCCCTTTCATTGTTATCGTAATTTTCGTATGCTTTTATTTGGAAAATATGCAAAACAAAACTTAAAACCCACCTATTTACATACTGATAGACTTGTAGGTATATTATTTTGTACGCTCAAACCACTAGATAACCAACAACACTGATTGGGCACCGACATCTAAGACCCCTCGCAGACTACAGACTTTCTATCGGCCGATAGTTGAGACGGGCTATTCTTCTCCATACTCATTACGAGCCGAAGTATGTTCCGTTTCAACTATCGGCCGATGGAAAGTCTGCAGTCTGCGAGGAGGCTAAATGGTCCACAGACGCGTTGATTTGTGCTAAAAAAACCGACACCAGTCCAGATCGTGACAGACCAAAACAAACCATACCAGACCAGCAGCCATTGTCTTATCATCGCCATTGAGCTCAACCAATCACACAATACAAAAATGACGTATTTTGTCATGATACGTCATTTTCGTATTGTATTTAATTGTCGAATACGAGTGGCACAACGGGCCATGGAGCGAGCCATGCTCGGCATAACTCTCTTAGATAGAGTCCGAAATACTGAGATCCGCCGTCGTACCAAGATCTCTGACGTCGGCGAAAGAGCGATAAATCTCAAGTGGAGTTGGGCAGGACACCTGGCTAGACGTGGTGATGGCCGGTGGAGTAAATCTTTGACCGAATGGTGGCCAAGATCGGACCACCGGAATCGAGGTCGTCCGAAAGCACGTTGGGTCGACGACCTCTGTGGCGCAGTGGGTGAAAGCCCGCTTGAGACGCAGCAGGTCGCGGGTTCGATCCCCACCGCGGGATAAATGTTTGTATGATCTGCAAATATTTATCTCGGGTCTGGGTGTTTCTATGTATAATATGTATGTATTTACAAACAAAAAAGTATATAAGTAGTGTATCAGTTATCTGGTTCCCATAGTACAAGCTATGCTTAGTTTGGGGCTAGATGATGCTGTGTGAAATTGTCCAGCATTATTTATTTATTTATTATTTATTATAGTAAAGGTCGTAGGCAATGTTTGGACGCGAGAGGCGCAAGATAGAGGAGACTGGCATAAAAGAAGGGAGGCCTATACCCAGCAGTGGGTGATACCAGGCTGAAATGATGATGATGATGATTCAATTGGGATGATAAATGGGAATGGATTTCAAGTCAGACAATAAGGCTGCATGAGAGACCACCCCGTTTACACGTCTGGCATCGGGCTCGGTCTGTGTAGGTCTGCCGACGTCTAAATGCTACATCAAACAATGTCCCAGGCACTACAGCGTCCCCGTAGTGGGATAGTGAGTTTTGACCATCCTGTCTGTTTTGATTCTTTAGTAATAAGTTGACCAAACCGTATAATAAATGAGTAAGTACTTATGAATATACGTTACTGCTACTTCTGTTCATCATCATCATCATCCTATAGCAGTCCACTGCTGGACATCCCTCCCCTAATGAGCGCCTGCAGCCTGTCAGCTCGACGCATCTTCTGCCAGCAGTATTTCGCAGATCGTCACTCCACCTGGCCGGAGGGCGTCCTACACTACGTTTGCCGAGTCGCAGTCTCCACTCAAGAACTCGTTTACCCCAGCGGTTATCGGTTCTTCGGCTATAGCCAGCCCACTGCCACTTCAGCTTGCTAATTCTCCTGTTCCTTCGCGACTAATACCGTGAAAATGAAGGAGTTGAAGTTAGCCCCTTGCTTGAGTGACTGCCCTCTTAGACAATACATAGGTACTCGTAAATCATGAATAAAAGTATAAAAATGTTTTTAAAAAGGACTAAAGCACAAAAGATAACGACTCCCCAAGGCACGGTAGACATTCTCTTAAATCTTTTTGGGAATTCAAGATTCTTTGAAAATGATAACGTGGTAGTCAGAGGCACTTCCACATAAATATGTGTTACTCACATTTAATTTAACCATACATGACAGGTTGCAAGCCCATCACCGCTACAAATTCTACTAAATATATGCGTCTATTTACGGATATATGCGCCGTAAAGATGCGCAGAGCTTTATAAAGTCGATAAGAACCGCTTGAAACTGCTGTATTTACGTAGCAACCTAGCAACGATCGGTTTGGTCACCAAAGTATGATACCTAAGTATCTGTATTATTATATAGATAGATACTTAGATAGTTATTTATAGCACCCCAAACATAAAACATTCACAATACGGAATAAAATAAACTTCTTTTTTTTTTAGCTATCTATACATCGTTTTTACGACGATCCTTAGATAGCTTGACTGATTCTATTGTATTTTGTAATGTATGTACATACTGTAGTAGCTTAGTTTCTGTAAATAAATAAAATAAGATCTGCAAACGGCAGCCTTATCGCTAAAATATCTCTACCAGACAACCGTTGAATGGAGAGTGGATAAATTAAATTTATTGTGCTAGGCAATGATCACGCAATGATGGTACCTACCACGTAAGCGAAGCCATGGACACGCATTCAATATTTAGATCTAACTTAGGTTATTTTAAAATTAATTTCAAAATAGATCTATAAATAAATAATACTGGACATTTCACACAGCATCATCTAGCCCCAAACTAAGCAAAGCTTGCACTATGGGAACCAGATAACTGATTTACTTTTTGTTTGTAAATACATACATATTATACATAGAAACACCCAGACCCGAGATAAATATTTGCAGATCATACAAACATTTATCCCGCGGCTGGGATCGAACCCGCAACCTGCGTCCCAAGCGGGCTTTCATCCACTGCGCCACAAAGATCGTCAAATAAAATGAATAAATAATTCTAATCTTCCATCTCTGTCTAACAATATCTCGATATCATGTAAGCAGTCCCGCAGTATACCTGCATTGTGTTACCACAAGCAAACATGGTTTCCTCCACAATACAACTACCATAATATTCGAGTTTTAGCTGAATAAAAGCTTTTGTTTAAGGTCTGTGGAAATATTTACTTAGAACTAAATAGCGCTTACTAATAAACCAGGTATAAAAATATTTCTGAATGTAAACTGTCAAAATTTGTGGTTATTCTTGGTTTATTTCTAGAAATCACTTTATGTCATATGGTAAGGCTATAAGAATTCAGATCGTACTTCTTCTTCTTCTTCTTCCTGCCCTTATCCCACTAAGTGGGGTCGGCACAACATGTTTCTTTCTTCCATTTCCCTCTATCACTCGTCATCACTCACACCTTTCACTAACATATCCGCATTCACACAGTTCATCCATCTTTTCTTAGGCCTACCCCTAGAAAATATTTGGTCTGAGAATGCTTATGACCAATGACTATCTCTGCAGTAAAATAGAGTAAAAGTATCATTTGTGTGAGGGCAGTATCGCTTACAAACAAAATGAATAAAAAACTCAAAATCCTAACTGAAAATTACATTACGAAACTGCTATTGAAGTTTTTAGGCCATCTTAAGGCCTCTGTCGTGGCTTAATAACTTCATAACCGCAACCAACAATTTTACTAGCCCTCGGAAGTACGAAAGCGCTTAGCCGTCACCCATCCATTGACTGACACAGAACGTTCAAGAACGACCAAGAAACAGTATATCTATTCAGCCAGTAACACCCACTGGTGGGTATAGGCCTCTTCTTTTTCACGCCACTCCTGGCGGTTTTGTGCCAGATCCACTGTTCTCCCACCGCCCCAATGTCGTCTGACCATCGGGCAGGTGGTCTGCCTCGAGGCCGCCGCATATCTCTTGGCCACCATTCGGTAACCGCCTTGGTCCATCGGTGGTCGTCCCGTGAGGAAACAGTGCTTCAGAAGCACTGCTTCTAGGTAATTTATAAATACTGCCTGCATCCTAGAGCATGCCCTAAAGAGGCTCCTTTCATGAAAGGAGCCTCTTTGGGACGCCCTTAAAGTCCTTTTACCACACTGGTCCGAAAGAACTGGTGACACGATAAGAAGAACCCTAGAGCTCTGAACGCAGCAACAAATAGCTCAAAAACAGTGAATCTAGGCACAGAGCGTTCTTCTTCTTCTTCTTGCGTGTCAATGGTACATACGCTAGTTAAATAAAATTAGAGTAAGGCTCAGTGCACATTGAATTGGCAAACGACGCGTCAATTAGTTTTATAGCGCACCATTTTAAACCTTATGAACAATGGTACAAGATATAGAAACGCTTGTAGAATTAACGAGATCTGGCCGCGCTGGCTCGAATGGTTCATTCTACAAGCGTTTCTATATCTTGTACCATTGTTCATAAGGTTTATAAAGGCTTGCAATAAAATTATTGACGCGTCGCGTGCCAATTCAATGGGGCTTAAGCCTAAAACCCCGCCACCAGCAGGTGGCAGGGCACAAAGGGCAAACGATCAAGTGGGACATCGTTTGAATAGGGACCCCGCAGTCACAACGGGTCTGGGTGGGATCGCGATAGCCCCAGTTGCACATGCTCTCCCTGCATCGACCGATTTGGGTCCGAAGTCGGTTGATAGACTTCCAAACCGGCCAAGGCAGATCACTTCCTGGGGTCAGTTTTTCCTGTGTAATAAAATGAGGTAGTGCTGGATGTTTTCCCAGAGAGAGACAGAGCGTTGATCCTAGTGACCTAGAAAGATTTAGACCCCTCGCAGACTGCAGACTTTCTATCGGCCGATAGTTGGACGGAACATACTTCGGCTCGTTATGAGTATGGAGAAGTGAGCCGAAGTATGTTCCGTCTCAACTATCGGCCGATAGAAAGTCTGCAGTCTGCGAGGGGTCTTAGGGTAATCAGATGCATGCTTAATTGTTTAGGTTAAAAAAAAAACAAAAACAATAAAATATCTACTTAACTGATAAACAAAATAGGTACTAGAGGGAAGTATGGATAAAAAAAAAAAATTGTGATATAATAGGTCGCGCACACTCGCACCTGTTTTTTATCTGCAATAGCTAATCATCATCATCATCTCAGCCATCTATCGTCCAATGCTGAACATAGGCCTCCCCCGTCAATTTCCGCAGCGATCGATCTTGTGCAGCCTGCACGCAACAGCTCCCAGCAACCTATACAAGATCGTCTTTCCTAGCTAATAGTATTACTTAAACCTCTCTCCACACTGGTTCGAAAGAACTCTAAACAAGAAGACAGACGATCTAAAGAGATAAACATAGAAATCAGTCTCTTTAGGTCGTTGATCTATTGACCTAGATACGGTAGGGATAATTTTGCGCTTGCTATAAAAGAATGCTGTGATGCCCGAATGGGGTTGTGCTTCGACTGACCCGAACGTGGGTTTGAATCCTGTAAAACCTGCCTACACGACGAATACAGGAGAAGAGGCCCTCTACACGTTCGTTATCGTCGGGATTCGTCTATCATCGGCGAATACGTAGAGGGCCACTTACACCCCTCGCAGACTACAGATTTTCTATCGGCCGATAGTTGAGCCGGAATATACTTCGGCTCGTAATGAGAAGATGTCGTGCCCGTCTCAACTATCGGCCGATAGAAAGTCTGTAGTCTGCGAGGGGTCTTACAGGCATAGAAGTTACAGATAATATTTATAGCGTTTGTTATATTTTACACAATGTAAATCCAATACAATAAATATACTTAACTACCTACAATAAGACACACTTTTGTCTGTTTGATTCCTATTTCCATTTATGTCCGAATGACCCAGTTTCGTTAATGGTTCAAAATCGATGGAAAATAAATCAAGACATTGATTCGACATCAACAATTGTATAAACTAACTTCGACTCTCGGTTTTGCTTGTAGAACCAGATACTCTAGTCTACTATACACCCCTATTTTTTAATTACCAAAAAAATTTTAACCATGGTCTCGGTGTCTGTTACTGATCATATTTCTGTAGTTAAAACTCAAAAAAAGAGAAAAAAAAATTATAACCTCAAAAGGAGACGAGATGAGTCAGACATGGATTTTTGATAGCTACTGCGGTTTTACTGACTGGGGATGATACGAGAGCATAGTTCGAATGAGATTCTGTACGCAATTGTTGTCTGTAGTACTTATTTGTACAGTTTTCATAAAATTTTGTTCAGTTTTGGTTGACTACAATCCTCGATAACTTTGTGATAGTTAAATAAAAAAAAGTTTTGACCATGCCATTATCATTTTCTGCACCTGCTGCAACTGTCCTTAAATTTTTTTTGGTAGTCATAAAATAGCGGTGTATAAAAATAAGTCGGGTTTTCCTTCCTGACGCTATAACTCCGGAACGCACGAACCGATTTCCACGGTTTTGCATTCGTTGGAAAGGTCTCGGGCTCCGTGAGGTTTATAGCAAAGAAAATTCAGGAAAAATCTGGTGGCATCTGGTGGCGAAACGGAGTTCGCTGGGTTTGCTAGTAGTTTATATGTATTTTACTAGCTGTCCGTCGCGGTGTTACCCGCGATCCCTCGGGAAAACTTTACTTTCCCGGGATAAAATATAGCCAATGTTCATCAGGGATAATGTAGAAATCTAATGGTGAAACATTTTTTCAAATCGGTCCAGTAGTTTCGGAGCCTATTCAATTCAAACAAACAAACAAGCAAACAAACAAATCTTTCCTCTTTATAATATTAAGTAATATAGACTAGCTGGCCGCCGCGGTGTCACCCGCGATCCCTCGGGAAAACTTTACTTTCCCGGGATAAAATATAGCCTATGTTCATCAGGGATAATGTAGGATTCTCTTGGTGAAAGAATTTTTCAAATCGGTCCAGTAGTTTCGGAGCCTATTCAATTCAAACAAACAAATGATAAAAAAAAAACAGTGCTCTATGTATAATCTATGTGTGTTGTGTGTGTATAGGTAGGTGCTTGGTTTGTCGCTTTTATTTTGTACACCGCTGTATTTCTGTTTCGACTATCCTGTCCATGCAAATGGTTGCCAGGAAGAAATCGCTTTTAGCGATATGGCCGCCCATTGTACAATGTTTATTTATTTTTACGTTTTCCGTGTATCATGTTCTTGTGTACAATAAAGAGTTTATCTAATCAAAAAGTATATAAGTAGTATATCAGTCATGTAGTACCCATAACACAAGCTCTGCTTACTTTGGGGCTAGATGATGCTGTGTGAAAAGTCCAGCATTATTTATTTATTTTTTATTTATTTATCTATCTATCAAACAAACAAATCTTTCCTCTTTATAATATTAGTATAGACTAATTGTTCTACACGGTTTTGGTCGCGAAAAATCTAGGAGTCCTACAATTGTTTTACTTGTTACGATCCAATCTCACTCTCATTACATTTTTCAAACAAACTCCCTTCTGAGGTAAACGGGTCACGACTGTATCCCCAAGGCGCGGTAGACATGCTCTCAGATCTTTTATGTATTCCAGATCCTTTGAAGATGTCTAAGGTAGTCATAGGCATGTCCCATATTTGATACATGCTCACATCTTGCAGAAGTATTCATATTGATTCCATACGTGACAGGTTTCAAGCCGCCTATAAGAATACTAACTGGTTTCCTCACGATGTTTTCCTTCACCGTTCTTCTAATCTAAGGTACATTTTGTTCCAAACCTTCACTGCCTATAAGCTACCGGTCAATACTTTCAATGTTACGTTGGGCTGAGCCTGCATAAACCTACGTCCATACAAGACGTATGTTAGAACTTCTGGAATTCCAGACTTTAACAAAATTAGTATTGACTTTGACCCTGCTTTTATCTTTAGTTTTTTTATTGAGTTATGTACCTTTAAATATATAGAGGAACGTCTGCGGCTTCACCAACCTTTTTTCAAAAATTTTACCTCTTTCACCCTCAAGGGGGTGAATTTCAAAAATGGTTATTCTTTAATTTATGTAATTTTATAGTGCTAATCCACACTAATCGGTGCTTAACCGAAAAATATGAGCTTTTCGAAAATTTGGATACTGGCAAGTAGGATTCTGTGGCTATAAGACTTTTCCTTTCTTAATGGTTATTCTTGATCTCTCCTTTATCAAAAATAATAGATAGATAGATAATTCTTTATTGCATAAATCCATCATAATTTTTGAATAATAATTCTACCCTTCAAGTTCTTTTGTTCTTCTCTTTTCAGCCTAAAAGGGGCTGAATTTCAAAAATGGTTAGTCTTGTTCTCCCCTTTATCATAAAAGGAATATCTACCCTCAAAGTTTTTTTGTTCTACTCATTACAAGGATAAAAACTTCATTTTGATCCTCTTTGATTTCGGAAGTGAGGAACCAAAAGCATATTTTTTAAATAATTCACCTGCCACCTGCTCGTTTGCCCCCTCTTCCATAAAAAAAAAAAAAAAAACAGTGTTAATGATGATGATGTGGTGGACGAAGCCTTAGTATATTTTTAAGTCTATACCTACCTACGTATTTGATGAGCCAAGGACGTTCGCTGTCGGCGTGAAATGGATTCTCATGAAAATACTTTTATTTTCAAGCGTTGCCTACATCGGGGTGTTAATAACATCGTAATGCTCATTCTGACTTTACCCCAGCTGGGCATAGGCTTGCCTTCCACTGCCTGCGCTAATCTGACCCATTGTGTTTACAAATTTACAAAATAACACTAGAATTAGTCATAAAGGAACGTTAAAATCGATCTATAGATAGCGCAACTAATCCAGGTCACTGTCAGCACAGAATACTGGCGGAAGCGTGCCCAAAACACTGGGATTACCACGCTGAATGGCAATGCTGATCCGTTCAGCCAATATGCGCCAACTCTTTGAACACGCGTCGCTTCGACCAGACGACTAAAAATTAAAAAGTTTAAAACGTTTTATTATAAAGAAAAGGCTTTAAAATCCATTCCAAATATTGCACCAATCGGAATTGAACTCTACTTTTGTAGAGTGCATAGCCACAGAGATAAAAAAACAAAATGGCGCATGTCAATAATAAAAATCCCAGTAACCGCGTAATCCATGACATCACGAGGTCAATGCACTCTGTCTCACCCTAAAGAACCAAGTAAATATCCTAGTTTAATAACAGAACTTACCTACTTATCGTATTTTGATATTAAAAATGAATAAAACGTTTGTCATTATTTTACAAGTTCTATAGGAAACGACCTACTTTTCTATGACATTACAATAAATACGGAATCCTCGTAGTTAAAATAAGTAGTGACACGCACTTCACCTATTTAATCGTTAACATACAAGTAGCACCATCTATTGAGGAGTAGCGGTACTAACAACTAAAAGTTTTTCAGGTTTACGCGTTTTGTTTGTCGCTTTGAATGAAGATCCTATTTGCTTCTTATTTATTATTCTGTGACTAGTAAAGCTATTTCTTCCGTTTGACCTACTTTTAATTTTCTTTGTTCCTGCCTTGCAACTGCATTAAGTAAATAGTAGATCCCTTTAATATACCTCTAAACACAATTTTACACTAACTATTTCATTTATATATCCGTTTCTCATCAAAAATACCTATTCATTCAATAATAGTTAAACTTACAGTTACTAGCGCCATCTATTATCGAGTAGCGGCGACATTTACCGTTGAACCGCCTGACACAGTTTCGGCTCAGCTGATGTTGTGTGAGTGAGGTCCGGGTCATAGTACTTATGTGATAATCTGCGACAGGACCGTTAGAGTTCTCCCTGTCTGGTGTAGGCACAGATTCTCTACATAAAATTCCGGTATCATCATGTGCGTGTTTGTCATTAAACGGCTTGACTGATTTTAGTAGAATTTTGGTTATTAGTTTTTGTTAAGCCCAGCAGGTGGCGTTGATACTTTGCAGATTACGAGCGAAGTAATTATTTAAGTAGTTTATTAAACATATTTTATTCAAATTTATTTTTAATTCTCTTTTCAGGTAAGTTTACGCAGATTTATCAAATTGGATTGAATCAGGTAAGTCTTGATACAATCGTTCATTTGGATGGGTGCTCACAACTAAAGCTCGTAAGAGTTCCACTCTAGTGACGGAGTTCCTTCATGTCTTCCACCACCTTAGTAACCCATTGTCATTTTCAAATGACATGTCAAACAGGCTTTTACATCTATACAACATGATTGATACAGCGTCAGGAGGCAACCTATGCGTACACTCGGACGCTAGTGCCTGCGACATTGTTTGAGGTGGAGGCTTGTAGCTGAACCATCCTCTCAGCTTAATCAGTCCACAGGAAAGACAACGTCAATACGTGTGAAGCTGACAGCTTAGAGTTTCCTCATGATGTCAAAAAAAAACTATCCCACGTCTGTCGCATGCCAGGTGAGCTGTGGGCGAAGGTAGCCACCGAGTGGCGGCCCGACCCAGCGAGAAGGCGACGCGGCAGACCGAGACGAAGATGGCGGGATGGACTCGACAAATTTGCGAACGATTGGGAGAGCCTTGCACAAGATCGAGACGTCTGGAAGGAGTGGGGGGAGGCCTTTGCCCAGCAGTGGGACAGCAATGGCTAATAATAATAATAAGTATAGCAAATCATTGATTGAATCAATTTGAATCAAACAAATCATTAGGTATGTTCTAAGTTCATGTTATTTACCGGTCATAAGGTCATCAACCCTGTATGTACCTATGTACACGTGTATATACAAGTGTCGAATTACACATACGTTGCATATAATGGTGTTGAATTCTTTGCAAATATTTATTATTAGCTTCTGCGCGCGGCTTCGCTTGCGTGGTACCAACATTTTGAACAACCTATATGCTATTCCAGGTCACTATCTACGCCTATTCCAAGTTTCATCCAAATCGGTTCACTGGTTTAGGCGTGATTTACACAAACATACAAACATCCAAATATCCAAGCAACGAAACATACTCACACACTTTCAGATTTATTATATTATTATTACATTCGATCAGAAGATCGTGTGTTCAATTCCTGGCTGTGCAAATGATTTTTGTATCGCGTAATTTGTGCATGTGCCTTTGTTTTGGCCATGCCTCTGATTGCCACCAATAGACATCTAGAAATTTTGACTAGAAGATGGTAAGGTGGACTTTAAACACGATCACGAGCTCCCTGAGGTTTCAGCTTCACGTGCCCACTCGACACTAACGTCACCCCTCAGCCTCCGAGCAATGCTCTAGCGACTCCACTCCGTTCGGCCAGTGAAGGCAACACAGGGGGGCTGCCCCGCAATAGAATAGAAATCGAATCGACAGATAACGCCGAGACCCCAGCGTCTAACGGCATTAATTGTCAAAACTGCATACATTTTATAAAAGTTATGGCGGCACGTGAGTTCCTGGCTCTATGTAAATCGTCAGTTTGACATTATGCCAGGAACTCACGTGCCGCGACACTTGACATAAAATGTAGGCAGTTTTTGCAATTAATGCCATTAGGCGCATATAGTCTCAGCGTTATCTGTCGATTCGATTTCTATTTGTAAAATGACTAGGGGGCTTATTATTATTAATTATTACCTATTAGGTATTTTTAATCATCTATGTTATAAAGTATATAGACTGAAGTGGGTAGTCAGTGCCGCTTTCTTTCCTCCCACGTTCTTCTTTCCATACGTAATCGTTATTTTAGCGGATTATGGCGTTTGATATTATAGTAGGATCATTATTAACTTCCGATATAACAATATGTATTTTGTATGTATAACAAAAATATTATTGTAAAAAAAATCAATAAAATAATCTTTTATTTCTACTAGGTGCTTTTGCCTTTACAATATATTTAAGCAAAATTAAAAAAACTAAACGGTTTTATCTATACTTCTATACTAATATTATAAAGAGGAAAGATTTGTTTGTTTGTTTGTATGTAAGTTTGTTTGTTTGAAATGAATAGGCTCCGAAACTACTGGACCGATTTGAAAAATTCTTTCACCATTAGAATCCTACATTATCCCCGATGAACATAGGCTATATTTTATCCCGGGGAAGTGAAAAGCGGGATCGCGGGGGTAACACCGCGGCGGACAGCTAGTAAACTATAAACTTAATAAAACTACTGCTATAAAAATATATACATATTATACATAGAAACACCCAGACCTGAGACAAATACATATTTGTAGATCATACAAACATTGGTCCCGCCGCGGGGATCGAACCCGCAACCTTTTGCGTCGCAGGCGGGCCTTCGCCCACTGCGCTACACAGGTCGTCAGAGATGAATCACCCTTCTTTCATCTTTACTTTAAGTAAAAAAAATATTGATATTTTTTCATATAACACATATTTTAGTATCACCTGCCCGATGCTACAAAATTCGTTATCAAAGTTTGTTTTCATAAAAATTGTCTATCAAACAAAGGATGTTATCGGTCAGTGACCCAGACTATCTCTCTGATAGTGAATATGGGTCAGTAGTATCTTTGAAACACTTGGCGGGCACTAAGACTGATTTTAGCCGACTTTTAAGGTGAAGTGGGCTATTTTAACCGACTTCAAAACAGGAGGAGGTTCTATGTTCGGATGTATTTTTTATGTATGTTCACCACTATCTAAATAAATAAATAAATAAAATAAATAATGCTGGACATTTTCACACAGCATCATCTAGCCCCAAACTAAGCATAGCTTGTACTATGGGAACCAGATAACTGATATATGTACTACTTATATACTTTTTGTTTGTAAATACATACATATTATACATAGAAACACCCAGACCCGAGATAAATATTTGCAGATTATACAAACATTTATCCCGCGGCGGGGATCGAACCCGCAACCTTTTGCGTCTCAAGCGGGCTTTCACCCACTGCGCCACAGAGGTCGTCAAATATGGACCGATTTTCAAAAAAAAATGTAAAATAGGATTGATTTTTAATTTTGACGACCTCTGTGGCGCAGTGGGTCATTCATTCATTTCGAGTCAGGTACTCATATAACTTTAGACCAGTATTTGTATGATCTACAATTATTTGCGGGTCTTTATGTATAGTATGTATGTATTTACAAACAAAAAGTATATATAGTACATCAGTCGTACCTAATATCACACAAGCTCTGCTAATGGGGGCTAGATGATGCTGTGTGAAAAGTTCAGCATTATGTATTTATTTTTATTTTTACAAATTTTTTCAATTTATTTTTTCTAACAAGAACACAAGAACTTTTATATTTTTTTCATCTGCTTGTAAATATAACAATACGTCCTACGTATTAAATTACAATCATTGCGCACAATTCTCATTGCAAATCTTTTAAAAACTGACCAGTCAAACAAACTCGTCTAATTACGTATTGACCGTGTCTATAGCCCTTTTTAGGGTCGTTTTCACAGGGACTTTCTGTTCAATGGACTTTACGTGTCCTGTCATTGGTGATGATTTTTTAATGCTTCAGTGACGGTAGCGGGACGTGTTTTTAGTATTGTGTTTTCGGGAGAAACTGCGTTGAATTATTGGGAATTAAAATAACTCAAAAATCATGGTAATTATTCCGTTGATAACAATAATTATGTTCTTAGTATGATTGTTTGTTTTAATTTTTCCTTAATCATTGTTTTATTGACCGAACACTGGAATTATTAAATTTTTATGTTACCAACAAGTTTAAAAACCTCGCCATTTTCGTATTTATTGGTTTTCTACTAAGTTACTACATTTAAATAAATTCGAGATAAAAAATTTAAATTTATAATAAAATTATATAATTTATAAAATTATAATAAACATAAAAAATATATTTCAAAAGATGGAAACTACATCGATGCTAAAGTCAACACTTGAACTTAATAATAGTGTAGTAATCATCCCGTTATCGTTCCTGACACAATAATAACTGTTCCTGACCACTTAGGGGACGCACAAATGGTTTCGCGAATGTACAACTGTGGGATCTAAAACAAGTTTTTAAAGGGTCTTTTTTATTTTTTTTAAGTCTAGTTTGATTCCAATACAGCAAGATTGTAATGACATATTTATTGGGACATTTTTTTTAAATGAAATACTTTTTTTTGAGGTAGTTTTTTTAAATAAGATTATTATTAGGTATTACAGATGAAATAATTTATTATTGAATTCTTATAGGATTCATATAGGTTTGCAAATGTGTTTTTAGGGAAATCTTTAAATCGTTATTAGAAGTAGAAATTGTCTACATTTTTTTATGTTAATTTTTCTGCTTATTGAGCAAATAATTATGTGTTATTATTACCTATATTGAAACATATATTTTGTAAAAGATCATTGACCTTTTTGTATACTATCTATGTAGGTTAATGTTTCATTAATCAATTGAGTAGGTATTTTATCTCTTAAATTTTGGGTAATAAGTAAGTATTGGGATTTTTACATTCATTCATATTTTTTATAAAAAAAGTTTTTATAATTATAACGTCATAACTAAAAAAAATCTTTGTTTTAGTTTTTAAATTCTTAATACATAAACATTTATTATTTCAATTACAACACATTACATTTATTATTCATTAACAATTTATCGAAAGTCGTGATTAAAAAAAAAAACATTTTTGCAACAAAATGAAGCTTTGAATTTGACGCATAACGAAGTCAAAAATACATGTATCCCAAAGCTTTATTTTACCCCTGCGTTTGCGCATTACTACGAATCAGAGCAACAACTTTCATTCAGTGACATTTTCCTCTCCCTGATAATGATGGATACTACAAGAGTCAAAGAGTCTAAAAAAATTACTTATTAGATACTACAGCGTTCTCACGCTACTAAAGTGACGCTACTAAAATTGAATAGTTTAGTTTTAGTGGTCTTTTTCATAAAAATTTGTCGACGTGACGTCTTATCTTTTCCAGACTATCTATCTACCTAAACCAATTCCAAGTTTCATTCAAATCAGTTTTGATTGAAACTTTTTAAACTTAGAACATGTAGTTTTTTTTTAAATACGTGGTGCACCGAGTGCCGTCGACATATTACTGAGTCAATAGGACACTAGCAGAACAACTTAAAATTATGCTTGGTACCTTTGCACAGGCCGGTCCATGCCAAACCTATTGCGCTAACAAAATTCAGTTACCAACTGTGTTGCGGATCGCACGCGCGCGTCGTCGCCCGCCAAAACTTTCAAATTTCGAAGCTCTTTTTTTTTCGCGCGGCACTTTCGTTGTGATAAAAAACTTTTCACTGAAAACTTTTGTGTTGTGATTGGATTGTAATGCTTTGTGTTGGATGTAAGTATTCGATTGTTCGTCCGTCATAAATTATCACTGTGATCATGATCACTTTCCTCATTCATTCATTTTCAAATTAGTAATAAGTTTTTTTTTTAATTTTGACTGCTAATATTTTTTTAGTAGCCCTAAATAGCCCCTAAATAGGGTCATCGAAAAAATAACGTAGTTATTTTTTCGTAAGTTCTGGGATAGAAAAATTGTTTTGTTCGTAAAGTATCGAATAATTATAACCCGTATACCAATTATCTATCACGAAACTTTGCAATTTATCAAGGCCTTTAGTTGCATGAGATCTCGTATTGCATACGGTGCGAGCGAGAGAATAGATAAACGACCTTGCGTTAGAGCGAGACGCGAGAAGTTAGGAAACTCTTGGGAAATATTATTTTTCTCTTTTGGCGGTTGAAGGGCTCTTTTTATTTGTTTTGGAGATTTTTTTATTTGTCTTTTTTTGTTTTTATTTGCGATGTAATTAAGGTCGATGATAAAAAGATTATTGAGACATTAACGTGTTTTGTGTATACACGTGCCTAAAACTATGCCTTGCGGCAAAACTTGCAACACTACACAAATAAATATTTTTGCAACTATTGCTTAAATCAAGGTTTAATAAACTTTAATGTACAGCTTAAGCTGTGAATAGGCCACATAAAAACCATTGATAAAAAACTAAACTCTGTCACCACGACATGGCAATTTTTGTATTAGAAAAATTTAAATTTCGAATTCTGATTTTAAAATGTATGTGTGGCAATATTTGAGATTATAAAAAAATAGTATATTGAAAAATTTAAATTTCGAATTCTAATTTTAAAATGTGTGTGTGGCAAAAATCGTATACTTAATTGTACATCTGACTATCCTCATAAACACATCTTTTACCGTCACTTTTGTACCTACTTCGTTCATCAAAAACAGTCTCAGTACTAGCTAGAGTTGCAAGGTATTGTTAAATGCCTATAATAAACACACAAGCCTAGGTTTTTGCGTGACGCAAGGACAGACAGATCAGCACTTATAATTAGTATTTATAATTGTTTTTGCGATATGAATGATCAATTCACTAATGCGTTGTTTGTAGCAATTATCGTAGAGGTATTGTTAATAATGTACTGTGTATCCGAACATGCAAAATACTTGTTACCTATTTTTTTCTTTTTTAAACTTTATAAGTACTTACAAGTTATACTTATACCTACCTAGATGGAGTAATTGAGTAGCATCTTTTGTTATCCGTTTTTATCACCAGATAATAATTTGGTAGCTCTTTTTAAATTTTTTAAAGTAAAATTTTGCCAAAAATTATTTAACACTGGACAAAAATAAAATTTCTTCAATAGTCACTATTGCGTATTTTATTATAAACCATTGTTTATTTTTATAAATATTTTTATTTACATTATATTAAAATTAAAGCTATGTAAGTAATACATTCTTAATGATCAAAACAATGTAAATAAAAAAAAATGAAAATAAAGCTTTATTTTCCTTACCAACTACGTAATGTTATACAAATTTTAAAATACTTTATTACACTATTATGTAATGTAAATACTTAAAAACTATTAATTTCCGGTTCATATCCGGTAAGGACTGCCTATGGCAGTGAAAGCCTCCTCCAAGTTTTTCCATTCTTTTAGGTCTTTTTCTCCTCCTCCTACATTAATTAAAACAATGTATTAGATAATAAAAAAGAAAGTTTTTACCTTTTAATGTACAAGGATACGTCAAAAACCGTCTTATGCGTGCCTTTCATTATACAACTTTCTAAATCTGAGCACTTTCTAGAAAAAAATCTTACAATCTTTATGCAAATAATTTTTGACAACATTTTTTTCATTATGGTAACAAATTTTAGGTTATATTGGAAAACAATTTATTGACAGACGTAGCTGCAAGTGAGTTATTTAATTTTTTTTCATAATAAATGATGCTGGACTTTTCACAACAGCATCATCTAGCCCCAAAGTAAGCAGAGCTTGTGTTATTGCTGATATAATACTTAATTGTAGATACATACATATTATACATAGAAAACACCCAGACCCGAGACAAATACTTGTAGATCATACAAACTTAATACTCTCGAATCCCAGATGAGTCACTACTATCTAAGGATCGTTGAAAACGATCGATTATATAAAAGTAGAAAGTTTGATTTGATTTAATTTACATGTATTTAATGCACTAAACATGTTAAAAAAAAGTTTATTCAGTATAAACTTTTAAGATGAATTTATTTGTTTATTTTAAAACGTGGACTTAGACAATTCAGAATTGGAATTCAGTTTCTCAATTCAGAACATAAAAATAGTTTCCATTGGCATGTTTAAAAGTGAAACATAACCCTTGCTTTGACAATCGGGTAAAAAACGCAATTCAAAATACATATTTTTTTAACACTACATCTTTACAATTAGAGCTACCTATATTTTTACTTTTAAGATTGAATGCTGAAACAAAAAAGTAACACTTTTATGAAATCTTTTAGAAAAAAATTGCAAATCTTTTTTCAAAATCAAAAAACTTTTTTAAAAACCAAAAACTTTTTAATTACCGAAAAACCTGTAAATGTGAAAAATCTAGATTTTAAATCTACATCCGCCTTTTGCTTTTAGCATATATCTTATAATAGGTAATAATAATTATGGCTTCGATCAACCGACTCTCGCCGACTTTCACGTGAGATTTTGGCAGTCTTACTTTCACTTAGGAGATTGGCGTAGTGCACAAGCGGTAGCGATTTTGATTTTCCTCTCACATTTTTATGTTCCGTGAAAAAAACGGGATTAAACCGCTTACTTTAAAATTTAGATTACGTCACATAGACTGCACACATTGAATTCAGGCGACATAAAAAGTACATTTAGGTTTACAAACATAACTATGTAAGAATAACCTACAACTTTAGTTGATATGATAAAAGATGATAATTGATAGAGAGATAAAATCATAATTGATTTATTGATACTGATTATTGAATACACGAGACGGCGGTCGAACTTGTACTGATTGCTTTAGCTTAGGTTAGAATAAATATGCATCGCATGCTAAGACAAAAACGTGCAATTTACATTAATTGTACAAACTAGGTACACTTTAGGTGACGGCACAGTGTTACGCAATCGTCATATCCCCAAGGCACAGTTAATTCTCTAAAATTGTAGCTTATTATATTACCATATGAAAATGTTTATGTTGTGTGGAAAATTTGTTATACAATTTAAGATACTTCGCCGCAAAATAAAGCTTTCTTGTTGTCAAACGTTGACACGCTTATTTGGTACACAAATCACATCTTAAGTATGCAATCCCATCACCGCTTCACATAATATTTATCTCAACTTTTGTCTATTCTTATCTTTTAGGCCAGAAATAGCTCTCAGAAACTGAGATACGTTGCATCACTTTTGATCTGCTCCTAGTTCTAATTCAGTTTCCAAAACAAATTAATCAACGCTATCATTCGCCATTAAGCCTTCTGTACATTTTGTGCTAATATTGTAAATAATACCGTTACCGCTTCAGCTTGTATCTTAGACACAGACCTCCAAAACCAGCTTTCATTTGTGTGCGTGCTTCAATGTGTGCGACGTAACGTAATCTTGCGCAATGCTGTCGCCAGCGCACCGCACGCATTCGATATTTGAATTTTGATTAATTTTCGGAGAACACAGTTTAACGGTTTTCGGATGCAGATGCTTTACTAATTGTTATGACATTTTCAAACGCAGTTCAAGCCAATGGTGGAATAACGACAATTATTTCTATTATAACATTTATCTATCAGATCTGCCTACGTAACGTACACTGCTGAGTATTAGACCTAATTTTTACGCCATTTTACTGATAATTATAGACACAAGATATTTGTTTTGTTGAATTACCATTATAGACACGATAGATCAGAAAAAAATGGAAATACAAAATGTCAAGAGCTTTTGTATTTTTTTATGATCTTTTACAATATTTTTGTAGATTTTAAAATGAAAAAAAAATGTATCAAATGATTTAATCTTGTTAGCATGAGAAAATCTCCTTTGAAATGAGTTGAAATTTAATTGAAAAAACATGTCTTGACATTCCGCAACTTTTCAATGAAAAGCTTTGCTTTGAATTCACTGTAACAGTAAGAACCAGACAATTCTAAAAACCAATGAACAAAATGCAATTTAAATAACATTCCGAAACGGTTCTAATATCTTGAAACCACAAATTCAATGCAACACGTCGACATTATTACAACACTATAACAAAGAGCTTGTACAAAACACCTACAGGAGACATCAAAGTAGATGACATAATAGTGACGTCCCTACATCTATGCTAGTGCACATAGCACGATGAAAACCAGTGTTTTAGGATACCGCCATGAGGGATCGATGACGCACATGCGCAAAGCAAGCCTTCATTTCCGCCCCCACCCCGCACCACTGAAGCTGAAACCAACCATTGCAACTGCACTCAGTGCATGCGAGACCGCTATTTGAAAACACCAAAAAACTACGCTATAAATTATCGATTTACCGGTTTTTTTTATAATGTACGCGAGTGTTGTGCCAAGCGAGTCCTGACCGGCCGACCACTGGGAGCGTATCAGCAATTGATCGAACTATGAAGAGAAAAAAACGTTTTTACGGAACGTTTATTCACATACAATACCAAATTACAAATTATTTCGTAAAATAGCAGAGTGGCAGTAGCAGACCAGAATCACAGTTTAATTAAATTTATATTATACACGTATATAACCACAATAATAGATTTAAAAAACCAATAATCACAAATATAGCGTTTATCACATTTATAATAAATCCCAAGCAAATAAACCCAAACCTTACGAACGAAATTTTAGACTGATATTTAAATCCGAATATAGTAGCATAATATAATAAAAAAAAATACAAAATATAGCGTATTTACATTAGTTGAGAATTTGAGAAAGTTTATATAGCAAATAATATTTATAAATCGCAATATTACTTATAATAAAAATACAAATATAAACCGGGGATCAGTGAATGTAGCCTTAAGAATTTTTTTATGACGGATGAACATGACTTAGTAATTACAGTGTAAAAGGACTAGTGTTCGTGTAAGTGTTATGAATACTCTTGTGTGATATATTGGTCCCTGGAGGGGCCAAAATGCTGAACATGTTCGATATGTGGAACTCTGTGAGCACTAAATTGGAAGCCCAAAGTAATGTGCAGCAAAGTCAACAGCCTCACACTTCAGGTGGGAGCATTAAAGGTAATTTCCAATTAATAACCGGTCAATGCGTATTTGGGGCAAATTTTTATTAGAAAAAGAAAAAAAAATTGTAAAATCTTGTTACCCATTTTTACCTTCTAACGGTAGCTTTAATAACTGAACGGCTTCAATTTACTCTCTTTTAAAAAGGTAAGTACTTAATAAAGTAAAAAGATTTTTTCTAAATTTAAATTTAATTTCAATTTTATAACCATAAACTAGATTTACTCCAGATTTTTTTATTATTGCAGCTTCAAGAGTGTGTTCGTAACTTGATGCTGTCTATTGAACTCATTGGATGAAGCATATCTTTCAATTTTCTTCGTCAATACTTACCTTTATACTTTTTATCTTAGTCAGTTCTCTGCACGACGAAGCTGACCGAGCCACGCCGGTCCGACGATATTTTACAATTTTTATACAAAAAATTAGGTCCCACGAGTTCATGAGTCTGCCGTTTGGTTTCCAAAACGCTCTTGCCTATACTCTCCAAACACCGTTTTGTAAATTGTTTCCTTTTACAAGAGTTAAAAAAAACATGATTTAAAAATAAATGACAACTAAAAAAGTCTGATCTAAAATGTTTGTGTAAAAAAAGTCTGACAAAAATCATTTATAATTTTAAAACGGATGATTATCATGAAAAAAACCTTATTAGACAGTTTGCTCCAAATATGCTTTGTTTAAAGAATAAGAATAGGTAGGTACTATAGCTTTAATTAACATGGGATGCATGAGGTTGCATTTTTTGTAAATAATTAGATTTTTTTGTTGATAAGTATTCCAGAAATCTTGATCTTACCAAGCATTTTGTAAAAAAAAGTGTTCTACTTCGAAAAAATTTCAAGTACTTTTTTAAAGTGTAGACGAATCTTAAACAATATTTTAGTACTTATCGTATATTTTAGTTATTTTTTAAATTTATAGTTCAACAAATATCTAAAAAGTCTAATTTCTAAAACGTGAGAAGACTACAAACATAAAAAGTAACAAAACATCATTACTGTATTCCCAAATCCATCTTTTCACCGAAATAATGATTCTCTGCAACGGCCAAAATTGTTTTTTATTAATTAAGAGTATTAAATTAAAAAGTTATAAAATAAATTCCCACATGACGATTCGCGTGAAAATGGCGAATTCGCGAATAATCGATTCTCAAAATGGCGTGCGTAAAACTGTAAAAATTAGATGTAGAAAGTCAAAAAGCCCAGTATGAACAGGTATTCATAATTGCTTCTCATTCTTATATAACAGAAAGTTAAGTAAGAAAGTGGCCAATTATAATATTCGTCGAGAACTGTCTTGGTATAACCGGACTGAGAATACAAAAAAAAGAATGTTTTTTTAAGTTATCCGATCTAGCTGGAAAGGAAAACACATCGAAACTGTACGAGGGACTCATCTGATAAATACTTTGGCATTGGCAGGGATAGATTATAGCCTATATTAGCACCTAGGCTTCTTTTTATCCCGAAAAAGAGAAGTATTCTCGGGGAACGCGGACATCATGCTACATTTTGGTAAAACATGTTTTACCGCAAAAATACCTAATACCTACAAAATTAGTTCAAAAAGTATTGACGTGACAAGATCTCTGTGCTTCGTAGCATGCGAAACCCCAAGAACTTTATAAAAATAAAAAAACTGTTAGGAAATTGTGTGTGGTCTCGATATAAAACACAAAATAAAACCGCCGAAAATGGAAAACATATTTCGAACATTAAAAAGTTTTTTGAAATTGGAAAACCGGTGATTACCGAAACTTTTTAATTGACATTTCATACGCACTTTCACGGGCTGTTTCTGCCGCGTTTATTGCACAAAATTAAAAGGACATTTTGAATTTCGAGCGTTCGATTTTCGAATTGCGCAAGAGAGCATTGCTCGCCAATGTCACTTTACGCGTTCCAATCAACTGGATCTTTTAGAGGTTTTAGTGAACTAAAAAATGTAAATGATTTTTTTAAATTACATTTAGGAATCACACTAACATTACGCGAAAGTTATTTGGTATGTATAATATTTGTTACTTAGGTACTTCTTCACACGAAAAATACTCAGGAATAAGTTTTTGGGATAAGATGTAATGCTAGGTAGGTAATCTAGGGTAGCCTCCGATAAAATGAGCTCAACATGCCTTATACAAGATGAGCTAGCTACCTTCATAAAAACTTTACCCAAAAAAGAAAGTACCTAGTTTGTAAAACGACAAAATGCCCTGAAATATTTGATCATCAGTGAAATATACACACTTACTTGTAGACTGCATTATATTCTGTGAAAGCACCGCAAAATCTGGTTTCTTTTTAACTTGCGTAACGTAATATCGCGAACTCGTTTTGAGATAAATTAACCGTTTTGTGCGAATTGAAAAGGAACCCGTTTGAAAAAAGAATTGCCGCCATTTTGATTTGCATCTGTCTGTATTGACGGGCTCGTTTGCACGATCCAGTAATTTGGGGATTACTCGCACGTTTTTCGTATGCTATTTTCTTTTGAATTTTTCCGTGAAACAAAATATTTTTGTTCTTTTATGAAACTTGGCTTTTTTTTTGTAGGATTTGTTTTAACGTGTAAGAGAAGTAGGTACATGCACACTCTACAAATATAAGATCTTTGTTGTTTTCATAATCGGAGATCGCCCTACATACGTCGTTTGGACATATTCTGATCGTGATTCGTGATAAATAATGATGTACTACTAAAATGTTTTAATAATTTTCCTTAATATTCTTTCGACAAAATATATTCCCCTACCTGTCACTCCATTTATAATTAAAATAGCTGGATGCAATGCATTCTAATAGTTTACAAATATTGATATTGGACTTCGTTCATAGTTTTGTTATTTCTGCCGTATCATCAATTAAAGCATAATTGCCTACAATGAACTAAAGCTCGTTATACAATGAAATTAAATGTAAACGCTCTACCTTCCTTAGTCGCTCGATAGATCGTCGAATAAGTGACGTTCTTCGCTGTCACAAAGAAATGGGTGACCGCTTTATCAGAGCGCTTCTGTCCTTCGGAGGGCATGAATTAATGAATGAACACTTTATTGTACACCAATGTCGGTCATCTAATAGCCAGATTCGTGAAGAAGCTGTTTCGATGCGCAGTAGACGCTTTTACATACCAAATTGTCTACTGTGCATTGTAACATGGATGCCTAGACCCATTGGCTACTATACCAATGTGTAACTGCCCTACACAAAAACCAACAGTTATATCGAAGCTACATTTTGCTGACACGAACCTACGTCCGGTTGACGTAATTTGAAACTTTCAAAACAAAATTTAAATTTCTTGCTATTGATATTAATTTCAGTATCATACTAGCTGTTCTTAGTGGCTTTGCTCGTGTAAACTTTACACATAAGCTGATCGCAAATACGCCCGCGTTCTACACGCCGCAGTAATTTTTCTAACAGAGTCACGACTGTATCCCCAAGGCGCGGTAGACATTCTCTCAGATCTTTATATTCTAGATCCTTTGAAGATGTCTAAGGGGGTAGTCAGAGGCATGTACAAATACATATTTGATACTTGCCCACATCTTGCAGAAGTTAGTATTCCATACGTGACAGGTTGCAAGCCCATCGCCGCCTATGAGAATACTAACTGGTTTCCTCACGATATTTTCCTTCACCGTTCAGAGCTCGTGTTAAAGCGCATATAAATTTTACGAAACGCAAAATCCATTGATGCACGGCCGGGATTCGATCCCACGACCTTCGGATTAAAAGTCGAGGTACCACCCCATTCGGCCAACACGGCTCTTCTATAGAAAAAATATTGATGACGTCAGATATGTGGTACGTTTCTGACGTCTCAGCATTTCCATTACGAAATTGACAGTTCGGATGGATACTGCGAAGAGCTATACGCAACTATTAGCTTTCAGGATAAGCTTTTCATTTTCAGAGTTCCAAAGCTTATTGCAATCAAATTCAGTTCTTATAATGTGGCTGGTGGAGTAAAATTTTGTGCTTCTGTTGTCCCTCTAATTATTATTGTCGTAATAGTTAATTTATAATGTTTTATATGAAATACATTTACTTATATCTTTACTTTATCTTTATAACGACTATACACATCATATTCAAGCATCACACTACCTAAAACACGACCAACAGAGAGAAACTACTAAGCCGTACCAGAAACAAATATTTGTTGTCTACACTATAATAATATTGTAAAGAGAAAAGATATGTTTGTTTGTTTGAATTGAATAGGCTCCGAAACTACTGGACCGATTTAAATAAATCTTTCACCATTAGAACCCCACATTATCCCTGATGAACATAGGCTATATTTTACCCCGGGGAAGTGAAATTTTCCCGACGGACAGCTAGTAAAAAATAAATCAACTTCAATTTGGAAATATTTCCAGCTGCTTATTGCACTTGTGCTGGCGTTCACGACACGTGCCGTGCACTTCATAAAAGTTGCATTTTAATCTGTTCAGCATTATACACAAGAGATGCCTTAATAAGGCTAACGTTGGTCCAAATGTGTTAAAGGCATGAGTTAACTAAGATAATATATATTTACTTTGAATTATTCAGTCTGTTTATTCAGTCTGACTTTCAAGAAGAAACCTTAACCCTTTATTCTGTTTTTTAGTATTAGTTGTTATAGCGGCAACAGAAATACATCATCTGTGAAAATTTCAACTTTCTAACTATCACAGTTCATTAGATACAGCCTGGTGACAGACAGACAGACACCGGAGTCTTAGTAATAGGGTCCTGTTTTACCCTTTGGATACAGAACCCTAAAAAGCACCGACACACATCACGCGTTTTTGCCACAGTACCTACGTAGAAAGGAGAGAATTTACACTTCTTATAAATGAATAATGCTGGACATTTCACACAGCATCATCTAGCCCCAAACTAAGCAAAGCTTGTACTATGGGAACCAGATAACTGATATACTTACTACTTATTTACTTATGAGCCGTGTTGGCCGAATGGGGTTGTACCTCGACTTTTAATCCGAAGGTCGTGGGATCGAATCCCGGCCGTGCATCAATGGATTTTGCGTTTCGTAAAATTTATATGCGCTTTAACACGAGCTCTGAACGGTGAAGGAAAACATCGTGAGGAAACCAGTTAGTATTCTTACAGGCGGCGATGGGCTTGCAACCTGTCACGTATGGAATACTAACTTCTGCAAGATGTGGGCATGTATCAAATATGTATTTGTACATGCCTCTGACTACCCCCTTAGACATCTTCAAAGGATCTGGAATATAAAGATCTGAGAGAATGTCTACCGCGCCTTGGGGATACAGTCGTGACCCTGTTTTTTTTTTTTTTTTTTTTTTTATTCTGTTATTTACTTTTTTCCCGTAGGGGTAGGCAGAGACAGTCTGATTTCCACTTGCGATCCTGACACACATCTTTCGCCTCATAACTTTCAATAGACTTATTATTTTATCTTCATACAAACGCTGGTTAATATGGACTTGTCTCTGTAAACCATTTATCGCCTCATTGACTCTCATTACATTCTCTGATTATTATTAAAAGCACTCATTGTCCCACTGCTGGGCAAAGGCCTCCCCCGACTATTTCCATTCATCCCTATCCTGTGCTAGTGAGGCCCAGTTCGCGTTGAATTTGGCGTTTTTTTTAATAATTTAATCTTTATTAAAAAAAAAATTATTCAATGGTATGTTTTAAGCCCTCTTCATACATTTTGTATAGATTTAGTTTGAACCTATAGTTCAGGAGCTAATAGATCATATAGGTACGTTAGCAGCAAAGTACGCTAAGAAAAGTTGCCTGGCCAAGACCCATATAGTGCGGTGCGCGCTCACACAGTCTTGGTACTTGCGGAACCTTCGGAGGTTTAATGACATCGGCGGCCATCTTGGTTTTTTGCCACACGCTATGTTTGAGTATTTTTGAGGGCCGACTAGTTATCTATTAGTTGTCTCTTGAATACATTTATTAGGAATTATTTGGTTATAAAATAAACAGGCTCATGAATAATTGTAACTTAACTATTATTTACCACATATTATGTGGTAAATAATAGTTAAAAGACCTAAGAGACCGGAAAAGAGCAGAAGACATTAGATCAATAACAAAGGTAGAAGATATACTACAGAAAGTAAGACAGTTGAATGGGATGGAGAGGACACATGACAAGGTACAGTAAAATGAAATGGACAAAAATTATAACAGAATGGCAACCACGAGATGGAAAAAGAAAAAGAGGCCAACCTAATAGATGGTCAGATGATCTAAAAATATAGGAGGGACAATCTGACTAAGAAAAACCAACAATAGAAAAGAATGGAAGCATCTATGTGTCACAAGACATGCTGATCACGAAAGCAGTACATTCGATGTTCTAGATTTAAGATTATTTCAATAGTTTGTAATTTTGTGTGTATTAGCAATAAATGCTTATTATTATTATATGTGGTAAATCATATATAAGTTACAACGTATAAAAGATGATATCAGATACATATTACACTATAAAGACAATCAATATTGCTTTTCTTTGATTGATGTTGAATAAGTACCTATCAACATGAGTAGGTATGTCATTACTTAAATAATATCCTAATTCATCCAATATTATAATGATAAATATGATATCGTTATTGTTACTATAAACACAGAAATCAATGACATTCAGCATGATGTAGTAACAAACAGCCATACATCCAAACTATAACATTAATAATATTAGGATAGGATTTCTTATTACTGCAATCCTAATAAACTTTATTTGAATTAATAAAACGACTCTTTAAAATTGAGTAATTTTCAGTAATGTCAAGTATCAAACCTCACTGGGCGCGGCACGTGTTTATTTATGCGCATGCGTGGAACACGCTCAGGTACACTGGTAGCACTGATATGATAATATTAGCTTAGGTTGTGTGTGTGCACTTTTGTTCAAAATCTAACTAAAATAAGGCTTTAGTATGAAAAAAACTTAGGTAAGTACATAATTTTATAAAAAAACAGATGGCGTTTGTGTTTCAAAAATAAGTAGGTAGTAAAACAAAATATTATTAAGTAAGTACCTACATTAGAATAGTGCAAAAATTAAGTTTTTTTTTATGATGAATGGGTCGACTCTTGACCACGAAACCCACATAGGCAAGAATGAGGTCTACGATGGAGCGAGCCTACCCAGAAGGTGCCTATTAACTCTCTTTTTAAAAACAACAGGGTCGTAGCTCAACGGAAATACAGACATTTTAATTGATAACAGCATAATAAGACAAAATAACATCATGGAATAAATAGTGAAACGTAGATTGCATTACAATACAATTTACTAACTTGCGAAAACAAATTCAATCAATAGTTACTAGCGCTAGTCGCTTGCTCAATGCAAACGCACTCGGAATATCTATGTGCGTGCATGACGTCAAGATAGAAGGGACTATTTTGTTCTAAGCTTAGGTACCTATAGAGTGATTTTGTACCTAGACCTACTTATGTGCTTGACAAAAATACTTATTGATTTTAATCGCAAATAGAATTTTAAATCAATTTTAAAATCAAATGATTCTGTGGCGCAGTGGCTGAAGGACCTACAACGCAAATTTTTCGGGTTCGATCCCCGCCGCGGGACAAAATTTGTCCCGTCATCATACAAACATTTAATGTTTGTATGATCTTAATTTGTCTATTTTCCTGGCTGGTTAACATTTTGGGATAAAAACTCTTTTTTGTAAATAAATAAAAACTTCCTTGTCTAAATGTTTAATCCTCGCAGTTTAAATACGATCGCCATTTTATTTTCGTTTGACATGAGACAGACATTAAAAAAATCTATGACTTTATTAAAAAAAAACATCCGAGTGGTGTTGAATTAGGTTAATACTTATAATCGACACAAAAATAGGTGCAAGTTTGAATGAATGAATGAACACTTTATTGTACACCAAAACAACAACGAAAACAAAATATTGAAAACAATTACAAGTTAATTAGTACAGTGGAAAGCGATTTCTTCCAGGCAACTTGTCTCTGTCACATAATATTTTAAATATTTAGTTTATCTAGAATTTCTTGCTACGTAGCGCGTCGGTTGTACCTATGGACATAGGGTAGGTACCTAATGTACCTAAATGCTTAGATCATAAAGACGGGAAGAGCCTATACCTTGTATTTGCCCCTCTGCCAAAATGTACACGATTCAAATCATGTACGTAAAATGAGGGTGTATTGTCATTTTTTATGCATGAGTGTGTAAAATGCGTTCGTGTGTCCCGTCCCCCGCAAAAACCGGCAGAAAATGTTGAAAAAGGAATTCTGTCAATAACTCGTCCATTCTATTTTGTCTGAGACCTAATGTATGCCTACACGCGTCGCTTGAAAAGACGGTAATGTATTTTAAGACCTTTTTACCGATAATTTTTCCAGATATTAACTGTAAAATAAAACCTCAAGGACTGACCCGGTTCTGGTTATCAATAGAAAAACCATTGTCACCTCGATATTGCGAAAACAACGTTTCGACAGCGACGGAAGGTTGAGTTTCACTTAATTGTCTAAGTACTGTTATTGTTGGTAGCGCCGAATTGAGATGGCAACCCTGAAACTTTTCCCCGAATCGAACGAGATAATATGTTGCAGAATGCAATTTAAACTTTTTCATGATTCGAAATTTGAACTTGAAGATTGATCTTGGCTGTATGGAGATGCAGACTCTTTACAAGAATCTTTTACATGATTCTAAATTTAAATTTGAAGATTGAACTAAGGATTTGGAGATGCAAACTCTATACAAGAAAATTTTACAAGATTCTAAATTCAAACTTGAGGATTCTTAATAAAGATTTTTGTTTGAAAATAGAATGCGAAAGGAACCGGCTAATATCTATCACACACTTCATTATTTTGAACCGAAAGTTTGAATTCATTGGCACAAGAGAATTGACGAGCCTCAATTCTCTTTGGCTCCCCACTGGAGCTTGACTGTTAGTTTTAAGATGGATCGCCTAAAAGAATGCTAGGCCCCAAACCGTGTTTGTTGCCCTGGCCCTGATTCTTCACGGTCGCGCTAGAACAGGAGTGAAATTAGTTCTAAGACTATTCTAAGTGATCCCAGCGGACCTACTGAATAAACTTTTTGACTTGACTTGACAAAATGAATGTTTTGTTTTTAAATCAATGAATTAAATTCTGCTGATAATTGTGCAACAATTTGAACTGTCCGAATGCAAGATACGATTTGATTGACTGCCTAAACATAGACTTTGACCAGATAACTTACAATCGTTCAGCTATTGTTGTGATTTATTGATCAGAACATACTGCCCTTGATTTGAAATTATGTTTAGAATTGATTATCATTAAGTAATATTAAAAATAATAAAAAATAGTGGCACTCGTGCCGGCAGAAGTGAAAACTCGAACGGTTCTAAACTTGACATATAACCCGGTGTGAGCAGTCACGTGACTCGCACGTGACATTTTCGAGGCGAATCTAAGAATTTTTTCTCATCTCAAACCTGCCAAACGCGCCTAAAATTTTCACTTCAAAAAGATATTAACAATTAAAATTGTTTGTTTGTTTGAATTTAATAGGCTCCGAAACTACTGGACCGATTTGAAAAATTATTTCACCATTAGAATCCTACATTATCCCTGATGATTAGGCTATATTTTATCCCGGGAAAGTGATGTTATCCCGAGGGACCGCGGGTAACACCGTGACGGGCAGCTAGTGACTTATAAACGGCCTTATCGCTTCATAGCGTTAGTTGTCTATTTTCTATCCTACCAGACAACCTCTGGATAGAGAATAGACAACGTTTTTTTTTACATTATATAGGTCAGCATTTGGCCTCGCTCTGCCTGATGTTAAGCAGTAGTGAGGTCTAAGATGGAGCATGCTTACCTAGAAGGAACCTATTTAGTCTTGATTTGAAGACCCCTATATTGTACTTTTCGGGAAATACAAGCCCGGCAATGAGTTCCACAATTTGGCGGTGCGTATGAAAAATTAAGACTCAAAACGCTTCGTACGAACTCTGGGAATGTCGACCATGTACAAGTGGCGTCTTTCCGGGAACCTGTTGGTCCGATATAACTATGAACTTAAAAGGACATATTATTTTGTAGCGCATTGGACCCCTAAATACTTTGGAATGTCTATGGTCGCTCTGACGTAATGTCATTTAATCATTCGTTCAATTTTGATGAATGAGTGCTTAGCCTTAGTCATAGTCTAGACCAGTGGTTTTCAAAGTTAACTAAACCGGTACTTAGAAGATTCGCCTCCGTTTTACCGTTTTTCTATATGAATTAAATTTAGTTTCGATCAGATTTCATTTCAATCAATGAATATTGGTCATGAAATAAGCATAGCTTGTGATATAGGAACCATAATTAACCATCACCATACTCTACATAGCATAAAACAAAGTCGCTTCCCGCCGTCTGTCCCTATGTATGCTCAGATCTTTAAAACTACGCAACGGATTTTGATGCGGTTTTTTTTAATAGATAGAGTGATTCAAGAGGAAGGTTTATATGTATAATACATGCATAATATAGTAGAGGAACACTGATTATGTGCACGCTAGTGTATAATACGCGTGGTACTTATAAAGTTATGACTCAAAAATTTTATGGTTATTTTAGGTTACCTATATCTGTCATAAAATACCACAAGAATTATCAAGAATTTCGAATCTGACGTCAGTGGTTCTGTGGCCGAGCGGTTGAAGGCACTCTAGCTTTAGGATTAGGGTGTTAGCATCGCTTATAACTGATAAAAATAATAGGTACTTACTTTAACCTACTTATAAACATTTACGAAGACAGCACTCTTATGTTATAGGTAGTGATTAAGTGATACTGTTTCAAAACTACTCGCGTAAATTCATTCACAATCATTGATTCACAAACGAATGCCGAACGAAGTTCCAAGATAAAAATTACAGATGACGTATCAACTGTCATAGGATGCACATTCGCCGTTTTGTGCGCGCATTCATAGATAGATCGGCCTTGTGTGTGTTGTTCAACCGGTGACACACTTTTGAGTTGGCTTGACGCCGTCAGTGACGACAATCGAAAAACCACCCTATTCGTTTTGTTTTAAGGTCAATTTTGGCTTGAACGGATCAGTTACAGTTTTAATTGAGACAACGCACCGCGTCCTATCGCGAAAATTTCGAAATTTGAATTTCGAATTTGGCAGTTTTTATGTTATTGTTTGCATGCGATATTCAAACTGAAATCTGAAATTTAATAAAATACTAGATGGGTTCATGAAAACTGTTTTTTTTGTAGTTTATTCAAAACTAGCTGTCCGCCGCGGTGTTACGCGGGATAAATATAGCCTATGTTCATCGGGGATAATGTAGATAGATAGATAGATAGATAGTGTTTATTATTGAAAAAGATTACATTTGTTCTGGTTAGTAGTGTCTTAAATCCTATGTTAGGTTTATCCTGACACTAGAGTTCTCTGATCTTATTTATGAACACGCTTAATTAGTTAGTACCTATCACGCACACAGGCATAGCGGTGTCACCGTTTTGTGTTCTAGCTGTAGCGCGGTATGCAGTTGCAGTTGTAGGACTCTTGGTGAAAGAATTTTTCAAATCGGTCCAGTAGTTTCGGAGCCTATTCATTTCAAACAAACAAATCTTTCCTCTTTATAATATTAAGTATAGAAAACTAAGAGTAGTCCTAAGCAAAAATATTTTTGAAGTGAAAATTTCTGTGTGCATTTCCGAGATGAGAAAAAATTCTTAGATTCACTTCGAAAAGGTCACGTGCGAGTCACGTGCTTGACACCCGGTTATTTATCAACCATAGAACCGTTCAAGTTTTCATTTCTGCCGGCACTCCAGGACTGCCACTGTTTTTCTATTCTTCCTGATGAAATGGCTGAATGTATCAATTCAATAGTCGAAGCGCTCGTGGTCGTGCTTGCTTAGTCGTTCTTGATAGATCGTCGAAGTTAAGCAACGTTCGAAACGGTCTGTAAGTGGATGGATGACCGCCAGTGGCATTTTCATCTAAGCGCTTCCGTGCTTCGGAGGGCACGTTAAATTGTCGGTCCCGGCTATTTAAGTCGTTAAGCCATGACGGAGGCCTTAAGGCGGCCTAAAAACTCCGTCACCAGAGTTGGCCACTGACTCATACGAACTTACTTTAGTCGAGTCTTTACGTAGTGAAGTACGTCGTATCTCAGTGACGTAACTACGAAACGGTGTGAAGTGTTAATGCAAACAAAAAGTAGCTTTGCGCAACGAAGGGCCGCGTCGAAGATAGAGAGTCTAAAGATATATCCTTCGATTCACTAGTACTTATATAACCGGTTGCTTTTTATAACGTTATAAGTGGAATTATAAATATAACTAATCTTTATTGAAACTTACTTTACATCATTACTAGATAATTGGTTTTTAGGGTTACCGTACCCAAAGGGTAGAACGGGAATGAATGAATGAATGAAAATTCTTTATTGCACACCATTAACACAATTAACACAAAGAAAAACCAGATAAAAATGTACAATGGGCGGCCTTATCGCTAAGAAACGATATCTTCCAGGCAATCTTTGGATGGAGAGAAACATCAGTGAAAAGAAGATTGGTCGGAACCCTATTTCTAAGACTCCGCTGTCTGTCTGTCTGTCACCAGGCTGTATCTCATGAACCGTTATAGTTAGACAGTTGAAATTTTCACAGATGATGTAATTCTGTTGCCGCTATAATAACCAATACTAAAAAAACAAAATGACTTGATCTAAGAACTTGCCTTGGGGATACAATAATTTCCATTTTCGTTTTTCAAAAATTTCATACACTTTTAAGAGTTTTAAACACAGAATGAATAAAAGTATGGGTACGTAATCAGGTTATTTTTTCATAAAAAAACAAATAAGTATTTATTTATTAAAATACCGTTGAAGATAGGGCCGTTGGGACGTTTTTATCCCAACTACCCCACCAGTGGGGAGGTTAGTGGAGTCGTTGGGCATATATCCCTACTTTTTTACAGTTGTCAGTCATTGCAAACAAACACCAAACACGCTTTCTTATTACACAATTTGCGCATACATCGCGTCATACATTAGTTTTCCTCGTTGCAACATATTCAAGGGAAAGTCACTGATTCGATAAAATGAAAGAATGAATGAACATTCTTTATTGCACACCTTCTTACACATTCTTTATTAAATACAAAAGCAAAATCAGATAAAAATGTAAAATGGGCGGCCTTATCGCTATGAAGCGATCTCTTCCAGGCAACCTTTGGATGGAGAGGAACATCAGTGAAAAGAAGATTGGTCGGGTGCATAGACACATTATTGAATTTTAAATTATAACTTAGGTACTTACAAAAAAAAACTAAGGATTGTATTGTTAAACTAAGGATAGGCTTTTTAATCTTTCTTTAAGTGAGGGAATTCTTTGGGATATTGTAACTACTTTTTTCTTGAAAAAATGTGAATAATAACCAAACTGTCATCTGATATTGTAAGAAATAGTGATTAATTCCTTATTTATCTACCACCAAGGCTTTGATTAGCTCATTATGTAAAAAAACTTGATTTGTTTTATTTTAGAAGTAAAACAAAAACCAGCATCAATAAATCGCTATAAATATTTTATGAAATACATTCAACAACAATAATATTCGTTCTAAATTCAAATTGATAAAAGAAAACAAGGATTTACTAAGAAAATTCAAACGTCGAACATTTTCGTTCGAAATTCCAAATGGTGAATCGCCAGCCTCGCGCGCAGCCTTGAAGCCCTGCGCAATGAATGCTTGAGTAGACCTATGCTAGGCTTTCAACTTTATTTTTTATCTGTGGTTGATAATCGGCGGGAAATATTATTTGTGATGATGGCAATGTAGCCTCATTATTCATGCGATTTAGATAATTATTGTCGGAAACAAAATGTGCATAAAATAAAAATCTCAATTCAAATTCTAATTCAAAGTATTTATTGCATTCATGTTTGTACAATAGGTCTTAAAATAAAGGTGTACTAAGTTACTAACACATGAGTCCTGGAAGGACATCGCAAAAATAGTGAGTAACATAAAATTGTGTTTGTTACACAAACATTATAGTACATTACGATATTAGTGCGTAAAGATGGTTATAACATGCGAGGCGGAATTTCAGCCCGAGCCGCAGGCGAGGGCGTAATTGAGCCGAGCATGTTATAACCAATACGCACGTATATCGTACGACGTTTTTTAACACATTTGCGAGGAAACAGAAAAAAAAACATTTAAATAAACTCAATCTGTGAATGCACACTGTTGCTTTCCCGCCATTTGAACAGACTGCCTACTGAGTGGCGCCGCGCGGCGATTAGTTCGACATTTGAATAGCAACAGCTCGCTGCTCACTAGCTGGAGGCACGACTCCAGCTCGGCGGCGATCAGTTCCATATTTGAAATGGCAAATAATGCTGTTATGGAATTTGTATGGACTATAACATAACTATTTGCTTTGATAACACACGCGTTTGTTATGACCCGCTTTACATATCTAAAACCGGTGGAATTACATCAGCTTTACGAGCAAGGGTGTTAAAAAAGTTTTTTACGCTATGATGAGATCTGTTATTAAAAATCTTAGAGAAAAAAAAACAATCACGTATATTTTTTTAGAATTAGGTAACTTCTAATTAAATGTATCTAATATAACTATTTTTTAACATATTACATTTTACTATCAAGAGGACTTGTAATAATTTGGAGTGTCACAAACTTATCTGGATCGGTGGCCAAAAGAGGAACTAACCTTAGTGGTTTACTGAATACTATTTATACAAATTGTTTATATAATCCTTTTATTATGATAAATAAATAAATAAATAAATAATAAATAAATAACGAATTTTATTGTGAAATTTTTCTTCCAATACCAAATGCGATAACAGCGCCTCTGTCACCGGTTCAAATACGTTTGTGGCTCTACTTCGAACTAAAATGTCATATAGGACTAGTGAAGTGTAGAGACATTTTGTCTTTGAATATCCCTAGGCTTTAAAATTGTATGAAAAACGTTTTTTAGATTTTTTTGCAAAAACTTATCATTTAATTTGGCAAGTTACTTTGGGAAAAGTGTTGCTAATGGGAAATGGCGTCGATTGAGACCAACTTGTTGTTTTTATGAAAATCATTTCCTAAATGTAAGTACATTTTTCCGAAAATCAAAAAATGCAATTGTTTTTCTATAATATTATAAAGAGGAAAGATTTGTTTGTTTATTTGTTTGTTTGAAATGAATAGGCTCCGAAACTACTGGACCGATTTGAAAAATTATTTCGCCAATAGAATCCTACATTATCCCCGATGAACATAGGCTATATTTTATCCCGGGGAAGTGAAGTTTCCCGAGGGATCGCGGGTAAAAAAGAAATGAACCTTCAAAATGGTATTTATAATTCACTATAAAACATTTATTCCACTGTCTGTCTGACCTGAATTTCAGAAGCTTCCGACTATTCATAGCGTTTCAGGATTTAAATTAAACCTAGCGTTTAATATTTAAACTCTGAATAAATCCTACTCATATAATAAAAAAAAACTCATAAAAAATTCAAAGTGATCCCAGCAGTCCTACTGAATAAATGCTTTTTGACTTTGACAGCTGAAAGTATGTGAGTTGGTTTAGATGTTTGTATGTTTGTGTTTCAATCACGCCTAAACCAGTGAACCGATTTGGATGAAACTTGGAATAGGCGTAGATAAAAGGGTATTCAAAACAACGACCTCTTTGGCGCAGTGGGTGAAAGCTTGAAACGCAGAAGGTTGCGGGTTCGATCCCAGGGATAAATTTTTATATGATCTGCAAATATTTATCTTGGGTCTTGGTGTTTTTATATGTATAGTATATAAGTAGTATATCAGTTATCTGGTTCCCATAGTACAAGCTTTGCTTAGTTTGGGGCTAGATGATGCTGTGTGAAATATCCGGCATTTTTTATTGAAGTGAAAACTTATTTAGGCGTGTTGAGCACTTTGGAGATGAGAATAAATTATTGGATTCGCCTCGAAAAGGTCACTTGCGAGTCACGTGACTGCTCACTGACACCTACCAGTAGCGCCATCTAGTTCTGTACTCGGTAAACGTTAAGCTCAATTTATACCAAACGCGTGCACAAAAATGAAAAAAAAAAAAAAACTCTCGGCACTACCGGGAATGCCACGGTTTTTGTTATTTGTTCCACTAGGCCAACAAAGCTCTCTATTTCTAAAATGTAGTATTCAAGTTTTTAAAATGTCAACGTACTAATACCAAGTCCAACTTATTAGTAGATTGATTGACGAGACCTTGTAGTTAGTGCTTGTTTAAGTGCTAGGTTTTAAAAGAGATCGTAAGGTTAAACGAAGAATAACTTAAAGCCTAAAATGGTTATTCGTTGACAGATGTTGTTTTTCCAAAATATCTTTAACTAACAAATAAACATTGAGAAATTAAGTCTTATCAAAAATTTCGATTACGACGATAAGAGTTCCGTGGCTGAGCGGTAAGGCACTCCGACTATAGTCTGATCGTTGCGGGTTCGAATCCCGTCGGAATCGAAAATGATAAGACTTTTCATTTCTCAATGTGTCTCACACTTAAAAAATTAAAAATTTACAAATAAAAAACCGACTTCAATGTCGGACTCAGGTCGAAAAAAGGGTTTTACAGGGAATTTTTTTTGAGTTTTACAGGGAAACTATCAATTCCTTAGGAATAAATTAATAATTTACATGGGACCACCACGGGAGTATACCCTATCAAACAAAAAAATAATTTTTAAAATCAGTCCACAATTGACGGAGATATCGATTATTATACAAAAATTTATTTATTATACGAAGCGCTCGTGGTCGTGCTTGCTTAGTCGTTCTTGATAGATCGTCGAAGTTAAGCAACGCTCGAAACGGTCTGTAAGTGGATGGGTGACCGCCAGTGACATTTTCATCTGAGCGCTTCCGTGCTTCGGAGGGCACGTTAAATTGTCGGTCCCGGCTATTTAAGTCGTTAAGCCATGACGGAGGCCTTAAGGCGGCCTAAAAACTCCGTCACCAGAGTTGGCCACTGACTCATACGAACTTACTTACTATACAAAAATAAATTTTATATCATACTTGCTCAGTAACTAGGGATTACTATGGTGGAAAGTCTCCTTGTAAATTGGTGTTTGCAATTCAAGGCAACATTACGTCGCACTATGCTTGAATTGTAATGTTCACATTACAGTTCAAGCTATGCAAAACTCCTTGGTAAACAATCTCTTTTCTTATAAAATGGTAAGAAAAGTTTTTACTGAAAAAAAAAAACACTGAATATGGCGGCATTTAATTTCCAATAATTAATTATAATAAGTAACCATTTTTTTCTATTTTTTCTCTAAATTTGCTAATTATTCTAATTAAAATTTCATTTTGCATTACCAATGTTTTATTTACCTCGCAAGAATGATATAAAGTAGAATGCTTACCTCGGTTGCAAGTAGCTATTACACCCTCGAACTATATTCACCCTCGCTCGCTGCGCTCGCTCGTGTGACTAAATATCTCGGGTGCACGCGATCCATTAGCGCCCTATGCGAGCTGCGCTCGCACTGGCGCCAAATTGGATCTTGTTCTGTAATAGCTTACTTACGTCCCTTGTGTAACAATCTACTATTACAGTACAATTCGTTAGTTCCTCTTTTGGCCACCGGTTTAGATAAGCTTGTAGCACTGTAGCTTAGTGACTCCCGTCCTGATATTTGACAGATAAACGTCAAAAGTAAGTAAGTTCGTATGAGTCAGTGGCAAACTCTGGTGACGGAGTTATTGGGCCGCCTAAAGGCCTCCGTCATGGCTTAACGACTTAAATAGCCGGGACCGACAATTTAACGTGCCCTCCGAAGCACGGAAGCGCTCAGATGAAAATGCCACTGGCGGTCACCCATCCACTTACAGACCGTTTTGAACGTTGTTTAACTATAAGATAAGATAAACGTCAAAACAAAATTACCTACACAAATTATCCACATCAACATATTAACAATACGAGATAAAATCTCAATAATTGAGTACAACGAGTACCTATGGTTAATTAAATTTTGCCTGCAACCTTCATATTTAATTAGATAAACACGCAATTGTAAATTTTAATATAATTCTGTTTATGCTTATACTGTGAGCCGTGTTGTTGGGTGCAGGCTGCACAAGATCGATCGCTGTGGAAATCTATGGGGGAGGTTCAGCAGTGGACGCTGGATGGCTGAGATAATAAATAATAAATAATGCTGGACTTTTCACACAGCATCATCTAGCCCCAAAGTAAGCAAAGCTTGTATTATGGGTACTAATATGACTGATATATACTTATATACTTTTTTTTTGTAAATACATACATATTATACATAGAAACACCCAGACCCGAGACAAATATTTGTAGATCATACAAACATTGGTCCCGCCGCGGGGATCGAACCCGCAACCTTTTGCGTCGCAGGCGGGCCTTTGCGAGATGATGATGATGATGATGAGCCGTGTTGGCCAAATGGAGTTGAGCCTCGACTCTCAATCTGAAGGTCGTTGGTTCGAATCCTGCCCTAGCCATGTCACAAATCGCAATAGAATAGAAATCGAATCGACAAATAACGATGAGACTCCAAGTCAAATGGCATCGATCGCGGCACGTGAGCTCCTGGCATTATGTCAAACTGACGATTTACATAGAGCCAGATACTCACGTGCCGCGATACTTGACTTAATGTATGAATGTTTGGAAAGCCGTAAGACGCAGAAGTCTCAGCGTTATCTGTCGATTTCTATTCTATTGTGATTTGTGACGTGGCTAGCGGGGTGGTGCATTAATGCATTTTCTTTCCATTTTGGAAAATTGAGCACAATAACACGAGCTCTATCTCTAGTGGTGAAGGAAAACATTATAAGGAACAGCTTAGTAAGCTCCATTTCCCTGCCCTTATCCCACTTTTATGTGGGGTCAGCACAACAGGTTTTCCTCATCCAATCCACTCTATCAGCCGTCATCTCAACACTCACTCCTCTCTTACCCATAGCATCCTTCACACAGTCCATCCATCTTTTCTTTGGTCTGCCTCTTCTGCTACATCCCTCCACATTCAAACCTAACATTCTTCTCGTTACATGACTCTCTTCCCTCCTCATAACATGCCCATACCACGACAACCTATTTCCTCAACTTATCCGTAACTGGCGCAACTTTCAAACCTCCTCTAAGAAGCTTGATGTGTTTAGATAGGACAACGAAATCTTGAAGATTTGTTTTTGGTAAATGTATCATGTTTTGTAAAAAGTCATAGAACAAAAAATGTTGTTTATGATGATAGTAATACAGTCCTGAGAGGTTACCGGTGTTTGGTATATCAGATACTAGTACAGTAGCACGGTTTTTCTCACGTTTCTGCGCAGGCTTGATGTTTAACTCCAAGGTCGGTTGCGCACGCGACGATTCCTACGCGTCACGCCATTTCTTCGCACCCAGGTTGGCCGCTGTAGATTTAATATGAGCAGGGGGTTCAGAACCAACCCTTACAGCGTCCGACTGCGGTGAACCCAGCCAGACGATGAGTCACCTTCTAGAATGCCCTCTGTGCCTGAACAACTGCACAAGAGAAGACCAGAGGCCTTATTGTCTAACTTGAACTAACTTGTCTAACTATAATACTACTATAATTGAGCAGGTGAATTCTTTCAAATTAAGTATTTTTCTTGACAAAAACATTGACTGGAAACTACAGATCGAAAAAGTATGTATTCTAATTAGTAGATATTCATATGTGCTTAAGAGACTGCGCGAGATAGCCTCTTTAAAAGTGGCTCTTAATGCCTACCATGGCTACGTCGGCTCAGCTATTCAGTACGGCCTTTTATTGTGGGGGAATAGTGTGGATATAGACAAAGCGTTAAGAGCTCAAAAAAGATGTGTCCGTTCACTATGTGGCGCTCATTTTCTAGAGCCATGTAGACCACTATTTAGGAAATTTCTTATTTTGACTCTACCCTGTCTATATATAAAACAAGCAGCTGAGTTCGTTAAACAACAAACTAATTACTTTAAAACTAATCAAAATTTTCGAGAACGAATCCTAAGAAACGCGTCCAATAACAAACTGTACATTCCTAATTTAAAACTTACACAACGTCAAGCCCTGTTACATGTGCATTATGGTTTATAATAAGTTACCTACTGACCTTAAAGAATTAAAGGGACATTTGTTCAACAAAAAATAAAAAAATGGCTTATCGATAAATGTTTTTACTCCGTAACTGAATATTTAAATGGTTAGGGACATTCAATTACATATTTCTCTTTTACTTATTATTATATCGACATTAACTAAATTTAGAAAACTATTATTATATAATGACATTAACATAAGTACCTACTAAATTTAATTACTTACAATTAATTAGATAACTATGTACATATTGTAGTAGCTTAGTTTCTGTAAATAAATGTATTCACATATACTATAATACTATAATATAAATGTATACTAAAATTTTCATGCCTAAAATTTTGTCAGGGCATAGAATGGACAAATAGACTAATTTTAAGACTTTACTCTATCACATGTGTTCGTGCAAATAGGAGAATGGGCATCCCCGCCCAAATCAAAAAACTATCGCCCGCAGAGTGGGCGTATGGTGGAATGGGTAGACCTTCAAAAACACTCCATTTCATTGTATGACAGCTAAAAAATCCATCCTGCAGAAATCGAGATATTTGCAGTTAAATTTGGTGACTCTTACCATCATGTTTTTTGACTTACAGGCTTCCCGCAGATAAGCCACTATGAGCATTCGATAGAACTTTAGAAGCACTACATTTCATTGTATGACAGCAAAAAAATCCATCCTGCAGAAATCGAGATATTTGCTGTTAAAGGTGGTGACCATCATGTTTTTTGACTTACAGGCTTCCCGCAGATAAGCCACTGTGGGCATTCGATAGAACTTTAGAAGCACTACATTTCATTGTACGACAGCTAAAAAATCCATCCTGCAGAAATCGAGATATTTGGAGTTAAGGGTGGTGACTTTAACCATCATACGAGTATTTTTTGACTTACAGGCTTCCCACAGACAAGCCACTATGGGCATTCGATAGAACTTTAGAAGCACTACATTTCATTGTATGACAGCTAAAAAATCCATCCTGCAGAAATCGAGATATTTGCAGTTAAAGGTGGTGACTCTTACCATCATGTTTTTTGACTTACAGGCTTCCCGCAGATAAGCCACTATGAGCATTCGATAGAACTTTAGAAGCACTACATTTCATTGTATGACAGCAAAAAAATCCATCCTGCAGAAATCGAGATATTTGCTGTTAAAGTCGGTGACCATCATGTTTTTTGACTTACAGGCTTCCCGCAGATAAGCCACTGTGGGCATTCGATAGAACTTTAGAAGCACTACATTTCATTGTACGACAGCTAAAAAATCCATCCTGCAGAAATCGAGATATTTGCAGTTAAATTTGGTGACTCTTACCATCATGTTTTTTGACTTACAGGCTTCCCGCAGATAAGCCACTATGAGCATTCGATAGAACTTTAGAAGCACTACATTTCATTGTATGACAGCAAAAAAATCCATCCTGCAGAAATCGAGATATTTGCTGTTAAAGGTGGTGACCATCATGTTTTTTGACTTACAGGCTTCCCGCAGATAAGCCACTGTGGGCATTCGATAGAACTTTAGAAGCACTACATTTCATTGTACGACAGCTAAAAAATCCATCCTGCAGAAATCGAGATATTTGGAGTTAAGGGTGGTGACTTTAACCATCATACGAGTATTTTTTGACTTACAGGCTTCCCACAGACAAGCCACTATGGGCATTCGATAGAACTTTAGAAGCACTACATTTCATTGTATGACAGCTAAAAAATCCATCCTGCAGAAATCGAGATATTTGCAGTTAAAGGTGGTGACTCTTACCATCATGTTTTTTGACTTACAGGCTTCCCGCAGATAAGCCACTATAAGCATTCGATAGAACTTTAGAAGCACTACATTTCATTGTATGACAGCAAAAAAATCCATCCTGCAGAAATCGAGATATTTGCTGTTAAAGTCGGTGACCATCATGTTTTTTGACTTACAGGCTTCCCGCAGATAAGCCACTGTGGGCATTCGATAGAACTTTAGAAGCACTACATTTCATTGTACGACAGCTAAAAAATCCATCCTGCAGAAATCGAGATATTTGGAGTTAAAGGTGGTGACTTTAACCATCATACGAGTATTTTTTGACTTACAGGCTTCCCACAGACAAGCCACTATGGGCATTCGATAGAACTTTAGAAGCACTACATTTCATTGTATGACAGCAAAAAAATCCATCCTGCAGAAATCGAGATATTTGCTGTTAAAGGTGGTGACCATCATGTTTTTTGACTTACAGGCTTCCCGCAGATAAGCCACTGTGGGCATTCGATAGAACTTTAGAAGCACTACATTTCATTGTACGACAGCTAAAAAATCCATCCTGCAGAAATCGAGATATTTGGAGTTAAGGGTGGTGACTTTAACCATCATACGAGTATTTTTTGACTTACAGGCTTCCCACAGACAAGCCACTATGGGCATTCGATAGAACTTTAGAAGCACTACATTTCATTGTATGACAGCTAAAAAATCCATCCTGCAGAAATCGAGATATTTGCAGTTAAAGGTGGTGACTCTTACCATCATGTTTTTTGACTTACAGGCTTCCCGCAGATAAGCCACTATGAGCATTCGATAGAACTTTAGAAGCACTACATTTCATTGTATGACAGCAAAAAAATCCATCCTGCAGAAATCGAGATATTTGCTGTTAAAGTCGGTGACCATCATGTTTTTTGACTTACAGGCTTCCCGCAGATAAGCCACTGTGGGCATTCGATAGAACTTTAGAAGCACTACATTTCATTGTACGACAGCTAAAAAATCCATCCTGCAGAAATCGAGATATTTGGAGTTAAAGGTGGTGACTTTAACCATCATACGAGTATTTTTTGACTTACAGGCTTCCCACAGACAAGCCACTATGGGCATTCGATAGAACTTTAGAAGCACTACATTTCATTGTATGACAGCTAAAAAATCCATCCTGCAGAAGTCGAGATATTTGCAGTTAAAGGTGGTGACCATCATGTTTTTTGACTTACAGGCTTCCCGCAGATAAGCCATTGTGGGCATTCGATAGAACTTTAGAAGCACTACATTTCATTGTACGACAGCTAAAAAATCCATCCTGCAGAAATCGAGATATTTGGAGTTAAAGGTGGTGACTTTAACCATCATACGAGTATTTTTTGACTTACAGGCTTCCCACAGACAAGCCACTATGGGCATTCGATAGAACTTTAGAAGCACTACATTTCATTGTATGACAGCTAAAAAATCCATCCTGCAGAAGTTGAGATATTTGCAGTTAAAGGTGGTGACCATCATGTTTTTGGACTTACAGGCTTCCCGCAGATAAGCCACTATAGGCATTTGATAGAACTTTAGAAGCACTACATTTCATTGTATGACAGCTAAAAAATCCATTCTGCAGAAATCGAGATATCTTACAATAAAATGTAGTGCTTCTAAAGTTCTATCGAATGCCCATAATAGCTTGTCTGCGGGAAGCCTGTAAGTCGAAAAATACTCGTATGGTGGTAAAAGTCACCACCTTTAACTGCAAATATCTAAACTTCTGCAGGATGGATTTTTTAGCTGTTATACAATGAAATGTAGTGCTTCTAAAGTTCTATCGAATGCTTATAGTGGCTTGTCTGCGGGAAGCCTGTAAGTTAAAAAAGATGATGGTTAAAGTCACCACCTTTAACTGCAAATATCTTGATTTCTGCAGGATGGATTATTTAGCTGTCATAAAATCAAATGTAGTGCTTTTAAAGTTCTATCGAATGCCCATAGTGGCTTGTCTGCGGGAAGGCTGTAAGTCGAAAAACATGATGGTAAAAGTCACCACATTTAACTGCAAATATCTTGATTTCTGCAGGATGGATTATTTAGCTGTCATACAATCAAATGTAGTGCTTTTAAAGTTCTATCGAATGCCCATAGTGGCTTATCTGCGGGAAGCCTGTAAGTCAAAAAATACTCGTATGGTGGTAAAAGTCACCACCTTTAACTGCAAATATCTCAACTTCTGCAGGATGGATTTTTTAGCTGTCATACAATGAAATGTAGTGCTTCTAAAGTTCTATCGAATGCCTATAGTGGCTTGTCTGCAGGAAGCCTGTAAGTCAATAAATATGATTGTAAAAGTCACCACCTTTAACTGCAGAACTTAGAGACATACTTAGAGACATACTTGTATGTAACTTGTATGTAAATATCTCGACTTCAGCAGGATGGATTTTTTAGCTGTCATACAATCAAATGTAGTGCTTTTAAAGTTCTATCGAATGCCCATAGTGGCTTATCTGCGGGAAGCCTGTAAGTTAAAAAAGATGATGGTAAAAGTCACCACCTTTAACTGCAAATATCTCGACTTCAGCAGGATGGATTTTTTAGCTGTCATACAATCAAATGTAGTGCTTTTAAAGTTCTATCGAATGCTCATAGTGGCTTATCTGCGGGAAGCCTGTAAGTTAAAAAAGATGATGGTAAAAGTCACCACCTTTAACAGCAAATATCTCGACTTCTGCAGGATGGATTTTTTAGCTGTCATACAATGAAATGTAGTACTTCTAAAGTTCTTTCGAATGCCCATAGTGGCTTGTCTGCGGGAAGCCTGTAAGTCCATAAATATGATTGTAAAAGTCACCACCTTTAACTGCAAATATCTCGACTTCTGCAGGATGGATTTTTTAGCTGTCATACAATCAAATGTAGTGCTTTTAAAGTTCTTTCGAATGCCCATAGTGGCTTGTCTGCGGGAAGCCTGTAAGTCAATAAATATGATTGTAAAAGTCACCACCTTTAACTGCAAATATCTCGATTTCTGTAGGATGGATTTTTTTGCTGTCATACAATCAAATGTAGTGTTTTAGAAGGTCTACCCATTCCACTATACGTCCACTCTGCGGGCGATCGTTTTTTGACTTGGGCGGCGCTTCATACATGCCTGCCCGTTCTCCTTTCATTTATCATTTATGAAATCCATTCCCATTTCCCATTCCAACCAATCACACACTACGAAAATGACGTATTTTGTCATGATACGTCATTTTCGTATTGTGTGAATGGGAAATGGGAATGCACATTAGACAATAAGGCATCTGAATGCAGACACGTATAATGCCATAGCCGTGACTGAGTTTTTTGCGGATAAAGTTTGATTTTTGAAGAGCTGTTGACTCGAAAAGAAGAAGTCGCTAACTCTGGTGACGTTTTAGGCCGCCTTAAGGCCTCCGTCATGGCTCAAGCTCGTCAAGGTCATTTTTCTATTGTATGTTGTAAATTTAATAATTAGTATTTAACGTTGTATGGACCCAATATTGTTGTCTGAAAATAAATAAATTTAATTTAATTAAATTTTTTAACCGACAATTGAACGTGCCCTCCGAAGCACGGAAGCGCTCAGATGAAAATGCCACTGGCGGTCACCCATTTACAGACCGTTTAGAACGTTGCTTAACTTCGACGATCTATCAAGAACGACTAAGCACGACCACGAGCATTTCATTTTTAGTAGGATTAAAATACAGTTTAAGATAGATGGAATTTTATTTTACAACACACAGACACAGGTACATTACATCAACAGAGAACAGGTACATACAAAAAAAAAGTAGGTATGAGGTAAGTAGGTGAAAGAGTTATGTAGGAACCTCTGTGCCTACATACAATCTACAAAGAAAACAAAAAAGACTTGAACAGTAAAATATAATTAAGTACAAAAAAATTGACAGTATTATAGTACGGTCTGTACTGGTGTTAGCCAAAAAGAAGTAGTCTCATCTTTATATTGCTCTGTATGTATAATTAAGTGGGTAGTCAGTGGGAAGCGTCCTTTCAAACCGGTTCGTTATCTAAGCGGAGAAAGTGCGCAAGAGTTTTCGGCTACTCTCGAATTGTACTAGGGCTGTCAACTATATGGCGCGGTGCCTTCGGGGTTCTCGGAAAAGAACTACATTGTCCATCACAATTATATTTCAGTTCCACATTCATAAAATTACAATTGGATTTCACTTGGGTAAATTCATCCAATTTTCAATTATTGGATAAACTTCTTTAGGTGCGTTGGGCATTTTTGAGATAGGGAAAAATCATTGAACTCACGAGTGACCTGGGTTAGTATTCGCGTTCCATTTTTCGTTCGTTTGATGAATGCCCCCACGATTTACTGCTTACTTTGGGGCTAGATGATGCTGTGTGAAAAGTCCAGCATTATTTATTTATTTCTGACTTCAAGGGCAATTTTTCAAACGTCAAAACATGGTCGTACCATAGGACCAAATATTCCAAACCGAAAATTGGCCCTTGAAGTCAGAAATCGTTGTGGGAAGCATCCGAATATGCATCAAACGAACGAAAAATTGAACGCAAAGACGGCCCTTGTTACCGACACCGTTCGGCAAACTTCGCGAATAGTCGGGGTCTGTTGGCGATCCCGCCGCACCCTAGGTACAGCGTCAGCATTTTTAACCTCAATTTTTGCTGTTAATTTGAATAATGAACAGTTTCAAGTTTTTATATCAGAAATGAAAAATAGAAGTGAAAACTTGAACGAGTTGACGGTTCTAAACTTAAAAAAAATGCAAAAAGTATATTGCCTCTGTGGTATACAATCCGCATGCCGCACCGCAAGCCGAATTATGAACCGAAAGGCCACCGCCGCTTATGGCGATGAGGTGAAAATAGCAGATACATACTTATATACAGAGGAACAGTGTCGGTAACAGTGTCGCGAGTTAAATGGTTTTTCCCTATCTCAAAAATGCTTTCACTTCAAAAACTCGTTATCAAGTAACAACCCTATACATTTTTTTCTTCGTGAGAATACGTCATAGAATAAACGCACAGATAATCTTATAAGCCGAGCTCCACAATTATATCTACAATAATTTGTTATGTTTGGTTACGCCTTTTAATTTAATAATTATGTTGTAACAAGATAGTGCTTATAACAATTGTGTTTAAAAACTCGTTTTACATAACATTTATGTATTTCTCTTCAGTGTATGTAGGCTCATTCCAACTTATGTATAAGGACGTGCGTCTGACTACCCTCAGTCATACATTATTTAATGGGTGTTGAGTGTTTGATCTGAGAAAATACCTATCATGCGTAGGTTTTTGAAATTTAAGAATAAAAAATCGGCCATTCTTTTAAAAAACTTTAAATATTCGTAATCAATCAAACACGTTGAAAATTTCATCAAAATCGATCTTGCAGTTTGAGTTGTTTGAAAAACACAAGAACACAATCATTATGTTTTGCACATAATTTAAAAGAATTTGTCAATTATCCATGTACAAACACTCACTAAGTTCGTAGGAGTCAGTGGCCAACTCTGGTGACGGAGTTTTTAGGCCGCCTTAAGGCCTCAATAGCTTAACGACTTAAATAGCCGGGACCGACAATTTAACGTGATCTCCAAAGCACGGAATCACTCAGATGAAAATGCCACTGGCGGTCACCCATCATTACAGACTTCGAACGTTGCTTAACTTCGACGATCTATCAAGAACGACTAAGCAAGCACGACCACGAGCGCTACGCAAAATTCACTAAAATTCGATAATAATGTATGTAGAAGAAAACTCGTAGCACTTCGTAGGCACTTCGTAGACCCTGCGTAGCACTTTTTACTATTTTGGGGTATTCTCAATAGGTCAAACTTCGGATGTAATTGACGTTGTCTTTCCTGTGGCTGATTAAGCTGAGAGGATGGTTCAGCTACAGGCCTCCATCTCAAACAATGTCGCAGGCACTAGCGTCCGAGTGTACGCATAGGTTGCCTCCTGACGCTCTATAAATCGTCTAGTATAGATGTAAATGCCTAAGTTTTTTTTTATACATTAAAAGGTTTTCGAGATAATGGTCTACAACGATTTTAAATAGTAAATTGTTCAGTGTTTTTTTGTATAAAAATATCACAATCTTTTAGCAAATTGAAGTGAAAATTTTTATGTGCTTTGGGCAGTTTTGAGATGAGAATAGATTCTTGGATTTGCCTCGAAAAGGGCACGTGCGAGTCACGTGATTGCTCACCGACCTACCAGTAGCGCCATCTAGTTCTGTACTCGGTAAACTTTCGCGGCATTATTTTTACATGTCTAAAAGCTCATTTTATAACTAAACGGGTGAAGTGATTATCTTTCGATATTTTTCGATTTCCTGACGATTCAAGAAATACACTAGGCACCTAATTGTTCTAGTTTTCACTTCTCTCGGCACTCCGGGAGTGCCACGTTTTTTTTAATATAATTATTTTTAATATCCTATTATAATTTGAATTTCACACGCACATAACATCCACCTTAACACTAACTTTCCAAGTGAAAGTTGCCGAAAATACGAATGTGTGTGTGCGTCAAGCGAGTGCAAACTTTTAAAGATTGGGTTCTGTAGATTTGCAAAAAAACTATTGTGTGAAAATAGAACACAAGAGTAGGTAAAATATAAAGGCCGGCTACATACATCCTGAATGTCTTGCTGAAATCAGAATCTGAATGAATGAATGAATTAACACTTTATTGTACACCAAGAAATTAACAAAAACAAAACAATTACAAGTTCTTAGTACAATGGGCGGCCTTATCGCTGAAATTCATATTGTTCATGTTCATACATTCATAATCGGGAAAAAACAGAATGTGTGTAGAGAAACACGTTAATGTTTAAAATTGCGGGCTTCCTGAATGAATAAAAGAAATTTCAGATTCTGATTTTTCACTAGGTATGTGGGAGTACTTTATGAAAAATTATAAAGAAAGAAGCTGCGAATAAACGTATGTCTATGCCTAAAGAATGAATGAATGAATGAACAGATAGCAAAAAAAAACTGTTAGTATTTTGGAGGATGGGCTTGCTAGTCACGTATTTGATAAATGAGTTGTAAATTAAAAAATATTAAATTCAAATTGATACACATGGCTTTATCGCTGAGAGCAATTTCATCCAGTCAACCTATGGATGGAAAACTAAAGTACTTAACGAGAAATAGACGGTAGATATACTTTTGCGAGGGACGAAGTATCACACGAACGCATTGCATACTCTTGCAAACTTATAAAATAATAAAGTGACGTACGTATAAGACGCACATGATTTGGTATCGTGTACATTTTGCAAGAGGGATATCAAGGTAAGGCGCATCCCGTATACATTATCCAAGGCGTAGTATGGTTTTTTTTTCTATCATCCGATCTTCAATCTTCAAGACGGAAGTCAATGTCGGAAAAATTCCACAGACTATCTATCTATGAAATATTTATAACATTACGCAATAACTATTAACTTTTAAATAATTGATCGGATAGGTTGGATTGCGTAATGCACTTTCAACTTTTTTATTGCAGTGTTATTGTTGGATGTTAATAAATTACTTGTTTAAATGTTACCAGTATTTTATATGGCAATTTTATCTGTCAGTTAAGTGGTTTGAGATAGCAAGTGTGAAGTAGGTAAGTATAGATTGTTATAAATAAATAAATATAAATAAATAATGCTGGACTTTTCACACAGCAACATCTAGCCCCAAAGTAAGCAGAGCTTGTGTTATGGGTACTAAGATGACTGATGTACTACTTATATACTTTTTGTTTGTAAACACATACAGATTGTACATAGAAACACCCAGACCCAAGACAAATATTTGTAGATCCCGCTGCGGGGATCGAACCCGCAACCTTTTGCGTCGCAGGCGGGCCTTCGCCCACTGCGCTTCAGAGGTCGTCATATAGTATAATTTACTGAACGCCCGTGCCTTTGTCCACGTGGTAGGAACCTATTACATTATAAACCTTCCTCTTGAATCACTCTATCTATTGCTGAAAACTGCATCAAAATCCGTTGAGTAGTTTAAAAGATTAAGCGAACAGACAGCGGAACTGACTTGATTTTATACTATGTAGAGATTTTATGTAGATGTGTAGGTATCATCAAAAAATCATACTTCAACAGATATTTATTTATTTATTAATTGAAAATAATTAGAACGGTTTACAACCAATTACATTAATTATAAGTAATGTTAAATTAAAATATTAGAAACAAAATACCTAAATAAATAACATTTACATTAAATTAGACACTCCACCTTTTTACAATTTTTTTATTATTTTTATTATTATTATCAGCCATGAGAGTCCCACTGCTGGGCAAAGGCCTCCCCCCACTCCCTCCAGACATCTCGGTCCCCAGCTACATCTCTCCAGTCTGTTAGAAATTTTACAAAATTACTAAATTATATTTTAATAAGCTAAACTTGCTAAAAAAAAAGATTTAAAATATATTATGTGATAAAAACAGTACTTATTTTGACTACTCCTATTTTTATTTTGGCAAAATATTCAACTTTCACGAAATACGGGACCCTAAAAACGTGAAAGGACAAAAATTATAAAATAACTAACTATAAATATCTTTTAAACTAATAAAATAATTGAAATAGAATCGGAAGTCAAGTACCTGCCGTTATCATTATACAATTGAAAATGAAAACAAAACGACATGACAACAACTTTACGTAACACCTTCACCAAATCATCCTGACCTATCCTACCTTCTAAAACTCCTAAGACTTGTACTAAACTGACGGGTCATTGTATAATGGTCGCGAGGCAAGATGGCGAGACATGTGTTCGGGCGACGGAAACGCCCGAGCCCGCCCGAGCGACGTTCGTAAGTAGGTCAACACAGTACGCACACACACGCGCGGTATCCTCATGATAGCGAACTTTTTTTCGGTTCGTGACACACTGGTTTTTCTGTTTACGTTTTGCACTTTCTTACTTTTATGAAGTGCTCGTGGTCGTGCTTGCTTAGTCTTGATAGATCGTCGAAGTTAAGCAACGTTTGAAACGGTCTGTAAGTGGATGGGTGACCGCCAGTGGCATTATCATCTGAGCGCTTCCGTGCTTCGGAGGGCACGTTGGATTGTCGGTCCCGGCTATTAAAGTCGTTAAGCTATGATGGAGGCCTTAAGGCGGCCTTAAAACTCCGTCACCAGATTTAGTCACTGACTCATACGCACTTACCTACTTACTTTACTTTTATGATTTGTTTTGAAGTGTTTTTTTTAACTTGATTCGCGAATTATTTTAAACTGTTTAGATATTAGTAATTAAATTGAAAAAAAAATGGACATGTACATGGTTTATTATTTAATGAGATACTTCTTACATAAAAAAATATTATTTATGTTGAATTCGAAATCGCAAAAACATAATATATGAACAATAATGCAAATAAGTAATACTTATATAATATTATTTAGGTATATAATAACACAAGTAAATAGTAAATACATAAAATAATGTAAAGAGCCAATAAAATAAGTAATTTAACAAACGTACAATCCTTCATCTAAAACTAAATAATATTATATCATTGGCTACATAACACTAAAAATACGGCATTGACCAAATTCAACTAATCATTAGTACCTAGGCCTAGTACCTAGTACTTACAGAATACCTAAGTGATGCACAGAATACTAGCAGTTAGTATGTTGACTCATAGATAAAGTTAGTTAGTAATATAAAATTCACGAAGTTTAGATGTTTGTTTGAAATTGTGCGGTCACTGTTTTAGATAGGTAGGTACATTTTTTTAATATCCAATGGAAAACTTTATATTTAGCTAATTTAAATCATTATCAATGATTGAGAAATGAAAAGTCTTATTAATATTTCGATTCCGAAGGGATTCGAACCCGCAACGATCAGACGATCCACCTAAAGCCGGCCACAGAACCCTATTCGTCACAACCGAAATTCTTGATAAGCTCATATTTATCGGGTAAGCACCTGTAAATTTTGATAATACTTTTCATTTCTCAATGACTTAAATACCTTTACAATATTATCAATGATATTTGAAAAATATGCCTTTGTTATGCCTTCGACTACCCCCTTTCTTATCTATCTCTGTAGATCGCAGCAAATGTCCACCAACCAATAATGGCACTCTGAAAGGTTTATTAAAAATTTTGAAAAAGTTCTTCGCCTTCTTGAATCTTCTTACTTTTGCAGTTAGTTGAGCCATCATGAACTTAAACTTAGGCATATTGCATGCATACGTAGACCACAAATCGTCTTATAACGGAATAAATAAAGTCATACAGCCTATATTAAAAATTAGGCGTGATATAGCTGATTTCCTTTATATGCTAAAAATTATGAATAATGATGTTGACTGCCCTGACCTCCTAAACAAGTTGAAATTCAATATTCCAAGCAGAATTCTTCGGTTCATGCCTCTTTTAAGTGTGCCTACGTCCTCTACTAACTATAGGCAGAATTCATATATGTTGCGAGCGAGTAGAACTGTCAATGACTTTACCCGGCTATTGAACATTGATATGTTTAATACCAGTGTTCCCAAGGCAAGGCGATGCCTAGCATTACATTTTTTTAATCCGGAAGTTTAATTGTTTAATTTCATTATATATTTTTATTCTAAGTATCTATAATAAGATAGATAAGTATGTATACAAGTATTAGTGTTCACATTTTTTCTAGCTATACTACTACTATTAGCGAAGACCTGTAATTGGCTCACTATTTCTATTGTAGTTACTAAGGACACCATGTAATAGCTGTTGGTTTTCCAATAAATAAATAAAATAAATAAATATTGCCCCACTGCAAAGGCCTCCCACCCGTTTCTCCAGTTTTTCCTCTAGCAAAGCTAAATTACCTTCATAATTCTTAAAACCGGAGGCATGCAAAGCCACAGGCGTCTGCCAGTATCACCACAAATGGTTATAGCATTGAGTACCGAATAGATATAGACAAATACCTACTGGTTTGGCTAGTTACACGTAACTCAGGGACGACCGCTCGCTTCGCTTGTGTGGATGCTTAGCTACCTTTGGGTTTTACCGTGTTTATGCCCTTTAAGTTTCACGTGAAATAAAGTATTATACAACTTAAATGACATTAGAATTTATTAAATTACTCAGAATTGCCGATAGGTTTTGGATAGGGCGTTAGGCTTCGAGTCTCGCATGGGTGCAATTTTAGGGATGCATTCTATTAGGTGGGTATAAAAATCACTTATTTTATGCCTTTAACTCCGGTCCTGTGTCTCGCACGCATCTTAATAGAAAGAAAGAAAGAAAATACATTTATTCAGCACGAACGAAACGACACAAAGATAAAACAGAGTAGGTACTCAATGACTTAAATACCTTAATACAAAATTATCAATGATATTTGAAAAATATGCCTTTGTTATGCATTTGACTACCCCCCTTTGTTATCTAAACTGTAGATCGCAGCAAATGTCCACCAACCAATAATGGCACTCTGAAAGGTTTATTAAAAATTTTGAAAAAGTTCTTCGCCTTCTTGAATCTTCTTACTTTTGCAGTTAGTTGAGCCATCATGAACTTAAACTTAGGCATATTGCATGCATACGTAGACCACAAATCGTCTTATAACGGAATAAATAAAGTCATACAGTCTATATTGCCCCACTGCAAAGGCCTCCCACCCGTTTCTCCAGTTTTTCCTCTAGCAAAGCAAAATTACCTTCGTAATTCTTAAAATCAGAGGCAGACAAAGCCACAGGCGTCTGCCAGTATCACCACAAATGGTTATAGCATTGAGTACCGAATAGATATAGACAAATACCTACTGGTTTGGCTAGTTACACGTAACTCAGGGACGACCGCTCGCTTCGCTTGTGTGGATGCTTAGCTACCTTTGGGTTTTACCGTGTTTATGCCCTTTAAGTTTCACGTGAAATAAAGTATTATACAACTCAAATGACATTAGAATTTATTAAATTACTCCGAATTGCCGATAGGTTTTGGATAGGGCGTTAGGCTTCGAGTCTCGCATGGGTGCAATTTTAGGGATGCATACTATTAGGTGGGTATAAAAATCACTTATTTTATGCCTTTAACTCCGGTCCTGTGTCTCGCACGCATCTTAATAGCAAGAAGAATCCATCCATACTATATTATTATCCATACTAATATTATAAATGTGAAAGTAACTCTGTCTGTTTGTTGCCGACTACAGTTGCTTGAAAACAGTGTATTATTCTCTCGCTCAGTCAATCATTAACTATTGCATAACGGCATGGGGTGGCTCTACTGTGACTCAGATGATAAAAGTAGAACGCGCCCAAAGGGCTGTCTTAAAAGTAATGTTGTCTAAGCCAAGGCGGTTCTCTACTTCCATGTTGTATACTATTAGTGAGGTACCCACGGTTCGACAGCTGTTTATTTTAGCTACGGTATTACGTAAGCATTCGCATCTTTACTTTAACGCTGACCATGTTGCCAATAAGCGCCGATCTGATATTGTTTGCAAAATTGAACCGCATAGGACAACATTAGCAAGCCTTCACTACCATTATTTGAGCCCTATGCTGTACAATAAAGTTAACAAAATTCTCAACATATATCCTCTTCCCCTCTCTAAATGTAAATCAAAATGTCTCACTTGGCTCCTTTCTCTATCGTATGAGAGAACTGAAAGTCTCTTAAAAATTACCAAATAGTATAGCGTTGGTAGTGTCACTACCGCAACTGGTACACCTGTTTTATCTTATACACCCACCTACACACGCCTCACACACACACACATTCACACACACACACACACACACACACACACACACACACACACACACACACACACACACACACACACACACACACACACACACACACACACACACACCTCACATACACACACACACCACACACACACACACACATTCACACACAAAAGCAAACACACATTTACCTACCTAGATATTATGCTTACCTACTCACTAATTTATGATTAAGTACAATTTCCCTCTTTTTTTTATTATTCTTTTCTTCTAAACTTATTAAGTAACACATTTCTTGTATAATAAGTAATTAATTAATTGATAAGTACCTTCATTATGTATCAAAAAACAAATTATGTTTGTTGTAAAACCAGAACTTTTGAGATTGGTTAAGGAGTCGGGCGCTGAGGCTGCTACACAGTTTCATAACTTTTGCAGTCTCTTCGTTATATTTTTGTAAACACACTGTAATAAGTTCTGAATAAATATATTTTTATCTATCTTATCTTATCTTTATCTACCTTTTCACGCCCAAACCACTGAACAGATTAGACTGAAAATTGGCATGGCTACTTTTATCCCGAAAAACTCGCGAAGGACTGCGGGTTTCACCATGAGAGCGCAGCTATTACTTCATAAAATCACGCCTTTTACTCTTAGACGTTGATAGAACCAAAAGATTTCAACTTGCTACGAGCTTGTTAAAACAGGAGAGACTCTATGCCTAATTTGCAAGATATAACCAGAAGCAAAACATAAAATAATCTACCTACATGAAATTTAAAATACCTACTACTAAATATCAAGGTAGTTTTATATTTTCCTATTTGAGAATGCAAACTAAAAATTGGATATGGTAATATGCAAGAAAACACATTAGATTCATTCAAATGGTGGGTATATTGAGTTTTTCAGGTACAAAGACAAAATCAAAGTAGAAAAGCATTTATTTTGTATGACTGCTGGGATCACATAGAATAGTCTTAAAACTAAGTTTACTCCTGTTCTTTCGCGACCAATACCGTGAAGAATCAGGGCAACAAACACGGTTTGGGGCCTAGCATTATTTTAGGTGATCCATCATAAAACAAAGTTATCAAGCTTTAGTGGGAAGCCAGAGAAATAACATTGAGGCTCATAAATTTAGATGCTCCTTATGTACAAAGAATTAACACCTCGACAAAGAAATAATTATACGTACATAATCATGAAGATAAACAATGTGTACCACAACACTACTAAAGAATACACAGCATGAATAAAATACAGAACACAGAAATTATAAAAGTACTTACATGAAACATAATATCACATATATACATACATAGTCACAATTGAGTAGAAGCATTTTATAGGTAAAGTTACAAAGTGGGTACTTAGCTTTTGTATCGATCTGCTGCTGCACACTGATTCCCATAATCATAATCATATTCCTTTTTATACCCGACAAGATTGTAAAATGTCTGCCATGGATTTGTCCAATCAGAGACCACCAAACTTTGAGATTGAATATCTTTGTATAACAGTTGAATTATCAACACCTGATATAGCTACATTGTTTTAAAAATCTAAACAATGATTATTACAACGTTTATGATTAGTAGATTGTGTTCCTTTTTCCGATATTTACATAAATTCGGAACGACCAATCACAAAGCCTTGGAAATTATCTTACTACTCAGGATATTATATCAATACATATATTAGCGAGAGTATTTTAAAAGGTGATAGAGGAATTACACAATTTTTGTTATTAACTAATCTTATCCCTAGTACCTAATATCCTTAATTAATTCGTTAACAAAACACAACATTTCATTCAATTGTCTGCCTCTTATAGTAAAACTATAAAGTAACTATGATTAAAGCTTAATGATTACAATAACAAATCATGTTCTGATTAATATACTACTATAATAACTTTGTATATGTACTATTTAACTTATAACGATAAACTATACCACATTATCAAACATTTTATTGATACAAGTTTCGTTCAGAAACTGATTGACAAGATTTCGTTTACTTCGTATTATTGTTTGACTTTGACATCTTCAATCAATGTGTCGTTTCGAAATTAATATCTGTCACGGCCGTTCTGACATGTACTTCGTCCTCGAAGTACTTAGGTTATTTTAGACACGTAGGTATACTTAAGAGCCCTATTCTCATCCCTATCCACAGGCCTATCCACAGCCTTATCCACAGAACTATCCACAGGCCTGTTCATAGCCTTATCCACAGAGACCAAGTCACAGTCACATCCCTGTCCACATCCCTATCCACATCCCTATCCACATCCCTACCCACATCCCTATCCACATCCCTATCCACATCCCTATCCACATCCCTATCCACATCCCTATCCACATCCCTATCCACATCCCTATCCACATCCCTATCCACATCCCTATCCACATCCCTATCCACATCATTATTGTTTTTTAGATTTTCAGTTCATTTGAGAAAATACATCATGAGGAAAAACACAAGCACCTCTGGCTTAATACCGCCTTTGTTGAAAATGTTTTACTTATATAATTTGTGTATATGGATCTCATATGTCTGCAATAAACGATTTATTTATTATTTGGTCTTTATTTATACACACAGCATTTTAGTTTTCAAACCTTTAGTGTTATGTTTTATTAGTGAAAACGATTTTACGTTTCAAATTCATTTGCCTGAACACGTAAACGATGTTTACTTATTTTAAGATTCTGATTCTTCATTATTATTGTGTTTATAAACATCTACCTCGTAGATAAGTAATTCTATACGAGGTATATTTGCATTGCAGCACGTGTGAAATCTGTTATATTTTTGTAAGGTAGTATTAAATAATTGTTTGTTTATTTACACCGCTCGACCAGCCTGACATATTATTATAAGTGGAAACTAGTATCTTCACGCTCTACTCACTTGATCTGAACAAGTTTGTTAACCTATTAGTCATTATCGAAGGAGTAAGAAATACGTAATATTAATAGGGATTAAATGTAAAAGTAAAAGTTCTCGACTTTTAAATTACAAACCTATTAATAATATATAGGTATATAATATAAAAATACATTTATATAAATATATATAGAGGTATGAAATAGTTTAAAGTTCTAGCTATTGGATGTAGTTTACCATGATGAAATATTTCTTTCTAATGGTTTCTAGCATAACTCTCTATGGATGCGAAACATGGATTATGATACAACAAGATAGATAGAAGTTGGATAAATAATTAGCTGGATATACAAGGTAACAAAAGAGGAAGTTCCGAGAAGAGTTATGGAGAAAATAATTCTAATGACTACCATTCAAAGCAGAAGAGGAAGATAGACGAGTAAGGAGAAGACCAACACACACGATTGCTGTCATACTATTTATGGAAGTTAAAAAAAAAACGCATTAGTAAAGAAATAAATGGAGGTCCTCATTTCAAAAAAATAAGTTATAAGATAAGTTGATTGATTGATATTCATCAAGGTCACCAGGAAATGTGTTTTAAGTCAATTTTAATCTTAAATTGACAACTATCTGGATCATTATGGCCCTATTAGTCCAATCTACACTCAAGTTCTAGTTTTTAGGGTAATTTATAGTTTTAGTACTTGCAACATTTAACTCTTTTGTGTTCACATATTTTGATTACAAAATCTAGAACTGATCAAATTGCTACCTTATTGTATGAACTTTATACGATTGTAATCTGTTTTGTGATCTTTATAAATAAAATACAAATAAAAATAAATAAAAATGGAGTGGGTAGGATGGGTGATCAGCAAGGTAGTTCAAGTGAGTGAGACACTGATTCAGTAGATAGAAGCGTTACAATTAACGTATTCTGTACTATTGGGGTCTGATAAAAATACAATGGTTAGGTACTTGGCGACATTTATCACCTGGCGTTTTCGTTAGTGCAATCTAGCAAGTGGTTTTAGTCGCACCATCTTGTTATGAATTTAGGTACTAAATACTAAAAAAGACTTTTCAACATTTAAGTACATCCTAGTATAAAAAAAAAACAAGTAAAAGCCATTTTAGAAAATGTATAAAAAAGAAAATAATTATTGAAGTTTGCCTCTCAAACGGTCTGTATAATATTCACCAAAAGGACTAAAAGCAATTCACTGAATATAAGTCAAAACAACTTAAGAAAAGAAAAACAAGACAAACATAAACCGTGTTATTATTATTATTATTTTGAATAGCAAATCCTGCAACGGTCAACGGTTAAGTTTTTTTTTTTTTTTTTTGTGATGTAAACCTTGTTTTGTGGTTTATATTTAAATATCATGGGATATTGTCTTATATTTAAGGATGTTGTCAAAAGAAATAATTTTTGTAAGCATATTTTAGAAAGAGGTAAATTTGATGGTGAAGAGATCTTTAGAATAACTGCATAGGAAGTATTAAAACTGCATCGAATCTTTTTATTTTCGAAATATTCATATCTGCATCGACTAATAATACTATTTACAAAACTTTAAACTGGATCGACACCGAGTTTTGAAATATTTCTATCTACATAATAATAATAAATAATGCTGGACTTTTCACATCATTATCATCATGTAGCCCCAAAGCAAGCAGAGCTTGTGTTATGGGTACTACCGATACACTTCTTGTATACTTTTTGCTCGTTAATAATAAACACATACATACACAGATATTATTTATTTTAGAAATATTATGATTTTCATCGACTTAATGTACCAACTATTATTAAAAATAATCAATAATGCTGGAATTTTCCCCCATCATCATCTAGCCTTTTTGTTCGTTTATAATAAATACATCTATATAAATACATATATATTTCAAAAACATTAATAACTGGGTCGAATTAGGTATTCAGAGTTTCGAAATATTAATATCTTTGTTCGTTAATGATAAATACATACATATTTAACGCACATTTTAGAAACATTAATAACTGCATCAAATTATTATTTTTGAAACCGGGTATTTATCACGTACCTATTTTTATTATTTCTTTTTTTTTTCGACGTTTCGGACGCATTGCAGCGCCCGTGGTCACGGATGAACAAACTACATCAAACTGCATCAAATTATTCCGAGTTTTGAGGTAATAATATCCTCATTGACTTTATTCGTTAATAATAAATAGATACATATTATAATTACAAATAATATAGTTTAAGAAATATCTATAACTGTATTGACTTATTGTACTAAGTACTATCGAAATATTATTTTCGGATCGACTTATTATACTACTCTCGAAATAATATTTTCTGGATACATTTATACGTTCGAAATATTATTATCTGAATCGACTTATGTATTGTATACTACTTTCGAAATAAGTATTAATAACTGCATCTACAAAACACTCGTTTACAATACGGCTTAAAATAAGACTTACTTATAGTATTTCAGGGGTTTCTAGTAGTTGCTTCTTTTGTTGGCTTTTGCTGCCGTTGTGATGCAGCTCTATTTGAAATTTAGAGCAGACGCCTCGATGATGTTACCATTCTTGTCAGGATCGAAGAAGCCAAGCAGCACGGAATCGTCCTTCAAATGAAGAGATGACATGTCATCGCAGATTGCCACAAAAAGTTTGCTGATTCCATTCTGAAATTTGAAAAGGAATTTAATTGATTTTGTCTTAATCGTATCCCATCTTCTGATGTTAAAACAGGAGAGACTCTATGCCTAATTTGCAAGATATAACCAGAAGCAAAACATAAAATAATCTACCTACATGAAATTTAAAATACCTACTACTAAATATCAAGGTAGTTTTATATTTTCCTATTTGAGAATGCAAACTAAAAATTGGATATGGTAATATGCAAGAAAACACATTAGATTCATTCAAATGGTGGGTATATTGAGTTTTTCAGGTACAAAGACAAAATCAAAGTAGAAAAGCATTTATTTTGTATGACTGCTGGGATCACATAGAATAGTCTTAAAACTAAGTTTACTCCTGTTCTTTCGCGACCAATACCGTGAAGAATCAGGGCAACAAACACGGTTTGGGGCCTAGCATTATTTTAGGTGATCCATCATAAAACAAAGTTATCAAGCTTTAGTGGGAAGCCAGAGAAATAACATTGAGGCTCATAAATTTAGATGCTCCTTATGTACAAAGAATTAACACCTCGACAAAGAAATAATTATACGTACATAATCATGAAGATAAACAATGTGTACCACAACACTACTAAAGAATACACAGCATGAATAAAATACAGAACACAGAAATTATAAAAGTACTTACATGAAACATAATATCACATATATACATACATAGTCACAATTGAGTAGAAGCATTTTATAGGTAAAGTTACAAAGTGGGTACTTAGCTTTTGTATCGATCTGCTGCTGCACACTGATTCCCATAATCATAATCATATTCCTTTTTATACCCGACAAGATTGTAAAATGTCTGCCATGGATTTGTCCAATCAGAGACCACCAAACTTTGAGATTGAATATCTTTGTATAACAGTTGAATTATCAACACCTGATATAGCTACATTGTTTTAAAAATCTAAACAATGATTATTACAACGTTTATGATTAGTAGATTGTGTTCCTTTTTCCGATATTTACATAAATTCGGAACGACCAATCACAAAGCCTTGGAAATTATCTTACTACTCAGGATATTATATCAATACATATATTAGCGAGAGTATTTTAAAAGGTGATAGAGGAATTACACAATTTTTGTTATTAACTAATCTTATCCCTAGTACCTAATATCCTTAATTAATTCGTTAACAAAACACAACATTTCATTCAATTGTCTGCCTCTTATAGTAAAACTATAAAGTAACTATGATTAAAGCTTAATGATTACAATAACAAATCATGTTCTGATTAATATACTACTATAATAACTTTGTATATGTACTATTTAACTTATAACGATAAACTATACCACATTATCAAACATTTTATTGATACAAGTTTCGTTCAGAAACTGATTGACAAGATTTCGTTTACTTCGTATTATTGTTTGACTTTGACATCTTCAATCAATGTGTCGTTTCGAAATTAATATCTGTCAAGCTCAACACAATCTTTTAACTCATTCACTTCTTAAATTTTCTTTTAAATCCAATAATGCCATAGCTTAATATACGTTAGTACTTTAAGAAAAAGAAAGGCAATACATTAAATACTTGCTTCATACAATGAATTGGGTCGAACCCATCATTTGATTCAGGCGGTGATTGACTCTTTGATGTACAAAACAGTTGATCTATTTATCCAAGAAACAACTGTTTATATCATTACATTAATTCGTTACTAAACAATTTATTAAATACTTAGAATAATAACTTATTTTGGTAAAAAAATTTATTAATATCTGCGTGTTTTTCTAAAGAAAAAACAGTGGTAGACTTGCAGTCCAACCTCACGTAAAATTATCCAGCAATCCATAAAGATCTGAGTGTGGGCCTGCAATGGAAGTCGCGATACTTATGAATTCTGATCACAGGACAAAGACCCATCGCCGTCGTTTTTAAGAAAGCAAAAACAAACAATGGCACTCCAGGAGTGCCGACAGAAGTGAAACCTGAATAAGGTTTCAGGTTCCGAACTTAAAAAAGTACAAATATAGTGCAAAAAGTTACTGTTCTACTTGAACTCGCGGTTTATACACTCAGAAGTAGCTCTACACACTCACCGCCATCCATGATATGCCGAAGAGAACTGTCAGAGATGGTGTCTAACGAGTTCGATGGTTTTTGCCCATCTCAAAAACGCCCAACGCGCAAGAAATTTTCACTTCAATAAGTAAGTAAGTTCGTATGAGTCAGTGGCCAACTCTGGTGACGGAGTTTTTAGGCCGCCTTAAGGCCTCCGTCATGGCTTAGTGACTTAAATAGCCAGGACTGACAATTTAACGTGCCCTCTGAAGCACGGAAGCAGATGAAAATGCCACAACGTTGCTAAGCAAGCACGACCACGAGCGCTTCAATAATAAAATTATTATAACAAACGTTATAATAAGGGTCTTATTAACCAAATTGTAATGTAATACTGTAATATTACGCTCCTGCGTAGCTAAAGTTAATCAAAGCTTACAATGCAATGGATGCACCGATGATGTCAGAATAGGACAATGGGTCAGTAGACTCATAAGTATTCTAGATTGTCTATGAACTCGTTGGAATGCCAACGTTTTGCTTCAAAACTATACAGCAGTTTTTTTTTATAAATAATGCTGGACATTTCACACAGCATCATCTAGCCTCAAACTAAGCAAAGTTTGTACTATGAAAACCAGATAACTGATAACCTACATAAATGTATACTTTTTCTTTGTAAATACATACATATTATAAATAGAAACACCCAGACCCGAGATAAATATTTGCAGATCATACAAACATTTTATCCCGCGGCGGGGATCGAACCCGCTACCTTCTGCGTCCCAAGCGGGCTTTCACCAACTGCGCCACAGAGGTCGTCAAATGAATGCATTTTTAATATAAATGTCGAAGCGACGCGTAATTCGAGAGCTGGCAATTTTTTTGCACAGAGAATCAGCATTGCAATTCAGCGTGGGAATGCCGCCAGTATTTTGGGCACGCTTCCGACTGACAGTGACCTGGATCAGTTGAGCTATCTATAGATCGTTTTTTCCTTTCGTTGTTGAGCTATCTATGGATCCTTAGATATCTTGACTGATTCTATTGTATTTATTAAGTACTTACATAATAGTAGTAGCTTAATTTATTAAATAAATATTTTCACACAGCATCTTCTAGCCCTAATATAAGCAGAGCTTGTGTTATGGGTACTACATGACTGATATACCTTTATGAATAAATGAATGAAAAACTCTTTATTGTACACAATATTACAAAACATACACAATCAATAAAACCCAACGAGACAATGTACAATGGGCGGTCTTATCGCTTAGAAGTGATTTCTTCCAGACAACCTTTGGATGGAAAGAAACGAACATATTGAAGGTATGGCAGGGGGTGTACAAATATTTATAGGAATACTTATATACATTTTTTTCGTACTTACTTAATATTATACATAGAAATCACCCAGACCTGAGACAAATATCAATCTATACCTACAATTATTTTAATATTCATCCAATCTACGGAATAAACATGATTTTTGGGTTTTTCTATCAAGGCGTATGCTACTGCGTTGATTACTTGGAAAAAGAAAAAATTCTAAAGTCATTGTTATTTTTTATATCCTAAGGATCCCACTAATATAATAAAGCTGACAGTTTGTGAGTTTGTTTAGATGTTTGTATTTCAATCACGCCTAAGCCAGTGAACCGATTTAGATGAAACTTGGAATAGGCGGAGACAGTGACTGCGGTCCCTCGGGATTTCTTCATTTTTTATAAATAAAATAAAATTTTATAGATAAAAAGTAGCCTAAGTCCTTCCCTGGGATACAACCAGTATCCTTGTAAATTTTCAGCATATTCTGTTCAGCTGTTGGGCATGAAAAGGTAACAAACAGACAGACAGAGTTATAATATGGATGAACCAGTGTGGTGCATGGTTATAACTTGCAATTACAACACAAAACGTATATAAAACAATATTATCCTTTACAACTTTGATCACGAATGTAATAAACTCGTTATTTTGCTTCCTTTGTCCATATCTGAGTCATTTCCGTTAGAATATAGGTATATAAGACAAGTATATAGGTAAGTATATAATCAGTTCCCACGTAATAGCGTTAGGTATACAGATATAGGTAATGTATTGTTGTAGGTCAGGTTTTCGCAACAGGTATTGCATTTTTTTACGTGTTATGGCATTTGTTATGTAAATTGTATTGAATGACATAATTTTGTGTGGACATTCTTTACGCATAATGGTGTAATTAAATGAATTTGTATTTTCAACCAACTGGTGCTTTGTTGGTCTGTCTGTTCTCACGTTTAATTTATAAAAGCTTTTTTTTTGTTAACCCATGCAATCCCACTGCTGGGCAAAGGTCTCCCCCATATCCCTCCAACCATTTCTCAGAAATCTCCCACCACTCTCTCTCGAAGGGAAAAATAAAAGCTTAAAACATGAAAATGATTTTCTTTTATTCGGAACGTGTTTTCAAAGATACCTATTGCCTTGCATTATTTTCGAATTATGCTAAGAGTCATTTATAAAACAAGGAATGTACTAATTCTATAGTATAACCTATAAAAGAGCTTAAGTATATTAAAAAAAAAATGTTTAAGCAAAATATTTCAGCGTAATGCCTTCTGTATTATAGGCACGCTTCCGACTGCCAGTGAGCTGGATCAGTTGAGCTATCTATAGATAGTTTTTACGACGATCCTCAGATAGTTTGACTGATTTTATTATTGTAGTAGCTTAGTTTCTATAAATAAATATAAGTTAAAATATATAAAAAACTAAAAATCTTTTTAACACACATCAAAGCAAATCCATCTCATTTGCAAATTAAAAAAAAACCTGAAAGAAAATTCTTTTCAGCTTTAAAAAGTACTCATTAGAGGTATGAAGCCCGCATTCCACAAAAGATTAGGCCTCACACACACATACAGCGCTGAACGTGTGTGTGCACTCACACAAGCGTAGAGTAACAGTCCAGTGATGTAACGTTGACGACTCGCAGACATTTTTTATGGTCTGTGACGCAACTTTTTTATAACCGTAGCGGTGTAAGGCCGTTTACAGGTTCGCTTTGTGTTATCTTGGGTTACGTATAATTATTTTATAATAAATCAACAGTTGTTATTACAATAGTCTGGGATTTTTTTTAAATCTGCTGGTTCTTCCCAGCAGATTCTTCCCAGTGAAGTAAAATTTTATAAAATAAAGTCGTCTTAGGGTCGATTCACATCTGACCGAAGATCCATCGCGTATTATCGGTCGCGGAACGCCAGAACGGACAAATGTATAGAAAAACACTCGACCATTCACACTCAACCGATGATACGTTAGTCCGTCAAGTGTGAACGGTCGAGTGTTTTTCTATACCTACATTTGTCAGTTCTGGCGTTCCGCGACCGATAATACGCGACGGATCTTCGGTCAGATGTGAATCGACCCTTAACTGAACCGAGCCTTGAACTTTTTGAATACTTTCAAAATTGAACAACAATCAAATTCGTTTCATTTTAAAGACTCAATAAAATATTGATTGATATAAAAATAAATAATAACTTTGATACTTAACTAACTTCATTCGTTAAAAAAAAACACTTGTAATGATTATACCCACTAAATTATATTTTTTTTTTCAGGTAAGCATCACACAGGAACACACTAAACATCTACAATGACACATTGGAAAGCTACTGGTTTGTATATTACCATAAACACAATATTTAATATTTTTACAGCCAATGAACCATAAAAAATATACTACATCAATAAAAATAAGTAACCCAGTGTACACCGTACCTTATGATGCATGTACACACATATAAACATCGTATAACTGTAAAGCAAGGCTGCACACATACGTAACAAGGACAGGTCAATGCACTCCGTTGCCTTGCACGAACACAGTGAATATATACGCGGTTGTGTGCGTGCGAGCGAGACGGGTATACGTGCACGCTTTCGCGCAAGCAGCGGGGATCCCACTGTGTATGACAAGGATGACGCCATAGGGCCGTAAGAGATAGCTATATAAATATTATGACTGTTATTTCACTTCCTCCGATGTGATGCAACAGCAATTTTAGCAGTAAACTATCTATTTTGTTTTGAGACAAAATTTATATAAATTATATTATTTACATACATAACAAGGTGTACACTTAATTAAAGCTTACTTTACGAGTAAAAAAAAATGTTAATACCATAATTTATCTGCAAATTTAGAAGCTACTGTTGGTATTGTTTAAGTACCTACCTACTTTGTTTCGTAATAAGTTGATAAATAACAAAATATATTAAGAAAATGTAAGTTTATATAATATTGTTTTTTACATTTAGATAAGCTACAAATGCTATATTAGATATGAGAAGGAACTCTTCTGTATTTAATAATAATTGATAACACTGCCATCTATTGCCGGGTAGCAACACTAATAAATTATGATTTATGATCATAATGACCTAATTTTCGGTCAATCTCGCAACATCCTTTTGAACAACAAAATAAACGAATCGCTCGCAGTTTTTTGTCGAGGAAAACGATTGAAAAATGCAGGGCATATTTGCCCCACTTTCAGTTCCCTGAAAATGTCCTCTTTTGTCTTCTTTTCGAAGGAAAAAAATCGGTAGGCCGAAGAAGCGTGCCAAACATTGTGTCATTGAACCTTTCAAAAAGCTGCCAAGTCCACTTCATGCCATTCAGAAATAGACTCAAACGCTTGCATCGAGCGTTGAAAATTGAGCACCACAGCTGTCCATAAAAGTCCCATTTTGAAAAACCGCCTATTGACATAGGCTCTTTCGTTCGAAATACAAAAAATGTAAAGACCCACACTCACTAGCGCAGCGCCTACAGCATAAAGAAAGTATGTGAGCTTTCGCTGTGTGGCATTACACAACCTTTCACATCTCTTTCTTTCGTACTGTAAAATCGCTCTGTCTCTTTCCCGCGGACTGTTATGTAATAACGGTAGTTGTGATTTAGCGGCGTAACATTTTTCTAAGATCCGCTATGTCGATGCATTTTGTATCCATTATTCCTGATGCATTTTCCACTTAGATACAAAAAAAAAATCTTATAGGATTCTTGTTAGTAGAGTTTGAGTCCCGAAAATTACGTATGTAGAAAATGCATCGTCATACACGCATAGGTCTATTAATAAACTTCACATGTCAAAACGCATACACAGCTTACGCACGTGTAAGGGAGGAGGTGGCTGTGTGTGTGCCCGCGCCTGTGTGAGCCAACGCGGCTCATTTCCTAGTTGTTCCCCCGATGGCCCGCTTGCAACTACACGGTGTGAGCGGGTCCTAATTTTTTAAATTCGGCGCGCATTTCGAATTTAGAATTGTTTTTGTGTTGTGAATTCTGAGTGGCCAGTGTTTGTGCGTTTTGGATTTTTTTATGGAATGTACAGAGGTTTGTCTAGGTTGCGGCACAACTCTTTTGTCTATTTCTAATTTTATTTTTTATGGCAAGTTCAAAGATGCGATGCATTTACACCGCATTTTGTTATCACGTAACTGAATTGTTTTTAATTTAATTAGGCACCCTATATGCTACAACAGAGTATCCTGAAAAGAAGCATCATCATAAAATATTAATAAAATATAACTACAGACTATAAAAAAAAAACAATTTGCACAAAACACTAAACTAAATTTTTATAAGTAATAAAAGCGAAAACCAAAATATTATTTAATTCCGGTAATAATTATAAGATAGAAACGTTATTATTTGTTAATACCTAGTAATAATGAAATAATAATATCAATATTTTTCACATTTTCCTATAGATGTTGAGTATTGCACTCAGTACGGTATTGTTAACTGTCCAAGTAACGGAAAGAGCTATGGAGTAGTTAAAGTAGGTATAGATAATGAGTATTCCTTCCTCGATAGAATTTTATTTATTCCTTATGTACTATATAGGAACACAAGCATTTAGTTTGTTTTCAATATCACGTAATCTTCCTCATTTCAATCTTTAACAAAAATACATAATATAATGTTTCGAACAACGTTTCCTGAACAAAATGTTAAGTTTACTATATTATGTAGACATAACTATAGTTCAATAATATAATAATATAACCAGAAGTAATGTTTATGATTTTAGATGGGACAAAACTTTGATTTTTTTTTCGTATTTTGCCTAATTATAAAAATGATACCATTTTCGCAGCCACTCTAGCAAAACATAAATAAATAAGTTTTGTTTTCTAACGTTGCTCAAGTATAATTTCAATCTGGAGGCAGTTGGTTTGAATGTCAACCGAGAATCAATCATTTTTGTAAAGAAAATTATTTAGTACTTATTTTAATAGGTTTCGATGGGCTTGCAACCTGTCACATCATGTAGGTACCTACTTAATGTCTTTAGATAGTGCCTCTAACAAACCTAAATATCTTTAAATAATCTTGCTTTCCTAGAAAATTAATTTGTCTACCGTGCCATGATAAAATCGTGAATCGGTTTAAAATATTTTCAATTTTACTGGTAACTTCATTTCATTGTAATTCTGAAAAACCACAACTGTTTATTCATAACTAGATAGGGATATCTTGGTTTCCATGTATTGATAAGACGGTACCATTTTTCATTGGGAAACTAGCTGTTTGCATCTTGCATGATATTTACCAAATTAGCTTGAAGTGGCCATAATACCTATCTTTTTTTTATTTTGCTGGACATTTCACACAGCGTCATCTAGCCCCAAACTAAGCAAAGCTTGTACTATGGGAACTAGGTATCTGATGTACGACTTCAACGATTCTGAGTTTTTTCGTCGTTGTGAAAAAGCTATTTTTGCCTCAACTCAGTTTTAGTCTCAGAATAAAACTATGTTTTTAGCATCACTTAAGGTATCTTTAATTTGAAATTTTTAGTTTTACCTTATTGAGGACAAAAATAAAAAAAAGAAAACTTGAATCATATGGCATACAACCATCCTAGCAACAAAGTAGGTACAGCTGGCAACAATGCATTACAAACTATTTGGAAAGCATTGCAAGGGGACTTGACACCCGTCCCCCTCACTCCCATTGTACACTGAAAGAGGGAGCGAGACAGGAAGCCGATAAAAGATGACCCATTTTCAGCCACGTGGTCTTTGAAAAGCCTTTAGTTTTCCCGCCTCGGTTCTATGGAGGGTTATGCTTTCAAAAGCAATAATAGTACGGTGTATGGTTTCCGAGGGGCGATTTCTTGGGTCAAAATTGGGGCCAGTATTGTATAACTATTGTATTTAATTCTTAGGGAACTCTGTTTTGACAAAGGTGAGATAAGGTACTTTGATTCAGTTCAAACTTGTTGAACGGGGAGAAAATTACAATTATGGTGGGTACCGTGTTCAGGTCAATGTTTTATGATGTAAGTTTGTACTATTCCTGACGGAAGATACATATTTATCAGATGATTATTCAATATACCAAGTAAATACTTATTCTTATTTAAAATCCATTTGTCAATTAAAACTAACATCAGCTTTAGAAGGGTTTGTAATAAATTGTTACCAAAAGCACAGCCAAAAGCGTTCGATGTTTAAATCAAAAAATAAAATCATCACACATTCGATTTTCAAATCATTAACCGGCTAATTTGCATTCGAAATACAAAATCAAAACTACAATTCGTTCGATGTTCAAATAAACGGTTATTGCGTTCGATTTTCAAATCAGACGTTTGGAATGCTGCACGCTTCCACACCACGCACTCTGCAGACAGAAGGTATTACACAATCGCACAATGTAACTCAGTTCGTATGCTAGCTGCGTGCAACGAGATATCTTTTACCCACGAACGCGTACGATTGGGGATAGAAGTGCATACTACGGCCGATGGATAGGCATTCGTTTTGCTGATGCGCAAAAGGCAATTTAATTTAAAAGCGCGTTGCTTCGATCGATCTGTCGTGTTTTCTAAGTTTAGAATTCAATAGTTTTATAGCAACTTAAGCATGTTCCTACCTAGGTAAAGTCAGGCAAAATAAGGGACGCAAATGCCGATTTAGATCTAGGTTTAAACAAACATTGTCTGGTCTTATCATTATCAGGAAGTGCAGTCGATGTAGATATAGATAAAATACCTCTAGCTTATTTGTGAGAACATGATTTCCTTTCTTAGCTAAGAATTTGCGTGCGTGCTCTAGTTATGAACTTTTATTAAAGAATCTAGCCATGGTTTCTCTAGCATCTAGCATTGGTTTAAACGAAGAACTTCATTGGCACACTTGTAAATTCCATCATCTCAATTATTTCAGAAGAACTTGTGGCTAAAAATGTATAGAAAGTTTTCAATAAATTTGGTTGGTAACTTTCTTGCGATACTGAAAAACCCTCATCCTCGCTTGTAATTTTCTACCTAGAGCGCCATCGAAGTCTTTTTTGTTGTTTAAATTTTTTTGAAGCATTATTGTAACTCAAAGGCACAGTAAATTGATAAAGAATGTGGATATCACATCTTTAACACAAACGTCAACATCTTAACGTAATAACAAAAGAAGTACAGCTAGAAATACCGAACTAGGGCACTACCGGCGAATCTTTGACCTCTGCGAACCTGAGGTCCAAGGTCGAAGGTCACAGGTCAGATTAGGGCGTTCGAGAGCTAGCCAAAACGTGTCAGCTTTGTGACCTACATGTGAATCAAGTTTGAGGTCGATCTGCGAGCCGAGTTTTGAAAATTTTTGAGATTGATATCAGGGAATGCGCCTACTACGTTTATAAACTACAAATAACAATTGCGAATAAAAAAAACTTATAAATAAGTATTTTTACAGAAAATAAAATAATAAGTACCTTATATCAAATATTTTTATTTTTGATTTTAAAACATTAACAATTTTACAAACAAACACTATTATGAATGAAAATTATTGTAAAAAATTTAAATCAGCATAAATAAAAATAGAATTGGTATTTTCAATAACGCTACAGTGTGACCGCAGTCACTATTGCGCAAAAATAATTACCGAAATTTTAGTGGGAAGGGTCCTTTAGATATGAATGACTACGAAGTAGGTACTTACTCTATTTGAATTTCGAACGGGGACGTTTGAAATTCAAATTACAAAGAGCCAAAATGGGGGACGGACCCGTGCTCTACCTTGGTGGAGTAGGTACGAGACCATGTACCTACGGGCCCCGCGCTCCAACAAAGAAAATAATCACGTAGAAAAATGCAGACCAACATTTTTTTCAGATTTTCAGACTTATCGCCTCATTCTGTCTGATTATCTACAGTCTTCATACAAAATCGCCGGTTTAGGTAATTTTAATTTAGCTTCAGGTAGGTTTTTACCTTTGCCCGATCTCCTCTAATATGAACCTAATTATAAGTACTATAAAGCAATTCAAAAGAAATAAAATATTTGGTAGAGACGTAGAAAACTATAGAATTTGTTACGAAATACATATAGAACATTGGAAGGGCTTGCAAAAGTGTGGTTCACCACTTTTAAAAAGTGGTAAAACCGCGCTAACTTGTATGACATGCCCACATATTACGTACAAACTCATACATTAGATAACAATCAAGTATGTTACCACATGCTTGCGTAAGTGCAAGCTTTGCTTGTTAGCAAACTCAATTAGAACGTTTTGGGAATTTTAGGGTAGCTCCATCTAGCGGTGAGTGGCAAAACTAATGGACACTAAAAAAAATATCTTTTTTGTTTTTTTTTATTGAAATTTATTTGTCAGAAATTAACAAAAATAAAATACAAGTACCTATATTCATTTAAAACTGCTGGCAAAGTGAAACTTTTTATCTTTGTAAAGAGTTTTCTTATATTTTAAATAGATGGCGCCATATTTTTATCAGAGCAGTGAACTGTTCGAGTAGGTAATTTTTTATCAGTCCACAATTATGTGGTTTTTATTAGCATTGTAATTAAGCGTTCACTGGCTTATTTATTTATAATTATGTACTTAGGACTGAAGTAAATCAATACAACAAAATATACAATTTCATAATTTTTATGATATTTATTGTCACAATAAAACTGCGGGTTACATTGTGTTTACATACTATACATTCTTTTATTTCAATCGATTTGTAGTATAAAGTACTTACATATTAAATTAAAATTACATAACCTACCCGAATGAATTTGTCAACAGCCTTTTGTACCTACCTATTATTACGTATTGAGATGTCAAAATAACTATCATTTTATATTATTATGTTAATTACACATTTATCTACTTTAAGATATTTACGTAAAATACTATTTCAGTTTATCAGTCATCATCACGCAACATTTTTCGTATCCAACACGTCATTTGACGATAAGGTCCACGGGGTGAACGTACGCATTTGGCAGTTTCTTGAACCTTAGTACCGCCGCTCGTTGATAGATGGCGGTAGAGAGCAATTATGATAGATATTTTTAGAATATTTGGTGCTCATGTAATTTTGTGTTGCTGCCAAAAATAAACTGCCTGGTGTGTTTAAATAGCTATTTATCAGAGGAGTAAGTAGAAATGATACACACAGATTAAATTCGTAGGTTTACCTATGTGTTTTACTAAAAATACCAAGTGTGGATTAGCACTATAAAAATTAAATACATCATAAAAAATACCTACCTAAACCACGGCCAACAGAATTTTTGCACAATTTTTATTATTTACATCAAAATGGCTTCGCGAATGCCTAGATCCATCGATTTGTGTTCGATCAATCGCTTCAAATAAACCTGAATTTTTGATTTTTGCATGAGGATTCATACAAAAGCTTAGCCTAAACCGTATATTTTTTAATAAAAGGTTTTGTTTGTTGTCTTGGATCTTCACGGTATTGGTTGCGTTGGAGAAGAATCATCCCAGCTCATGAGGAGTAGACTCTCTACTCTAGAGTCCTACCACAACCGTCAAGTCCCATAACTGTTTGCTCTTCTAAAATGTATCTATTTATTGAGGTACCTAACTCAGACAAACTAGAAGTGGACGAAAACCTACTACTACTACTACTGGAAAATAGAAAGAATAACAATAGGTACGTGATAAATACCCGGTTTAAAATAATAATTAAATGACCCGGTGTCGGTGAGCAGTCACGTGACTCGCACGTGATCTTTTCAAGGCGAATCCAAGATTTTTTTCTCATTTCAAAACTGCCAAACGCGCCTAATTCTACGCACACTCTCGCAAACGTATAAATAACGTATTAAAGAGACGCACATGATTTGGAATCGTGTACATTTTGGCAGAGGGGATATACAGGGTCATTCGACTCCCATCTTTATGATCTAAGGTACCTAGCCTACCTACCTTAGTGTATAGAAGTCCTCTTTGATTGTATTTAGTTATGTCTACCATGTGTTGCAACGTAGGTACCTAACATAATAGAGGTTTTCTATCTTTTCTAATTCTATAATAATCTCTGTCTACTTCCTGTTCGGTAAAGTTATATATAAGCCATTAATACCTACACGTTCTATATTACATGTACATACATAAAATGCTATAATTGATGCCTCAATAAATACATAAGCACCAAAAATAGGAAGATCTTAAATCTGTCACAGTTCGTTGCCCTTTGATACTATAAATTGACCTTTAGTTCCGCTACTTGATACTAGGTGGCACCACCCGGAAGTGTGTTTACAAAATGATTTATTATGCAACAATTTGAATTTTATTTAACCTATTTGCTAATTATTTGTAGATAAAATGCGTGATTGCAAAGAAAATATGTTTTTTCTTAATTATTGATGAGTTTTCTTCGTCTCAAGGTTGAAACGAAGGATTTTCTTTGAAATTCTAGTTCCGGTTTCCACCACCAGAGTGGTTGGTGGCGCTTATTGTGGTCTTGAGTACATTGATCTTTTGCAGGTTATTGGTCCCTAACGTATACTGTTTTGATAAAAACGATGAAAGTGTTTTTTTCTGTATTGAAACTCGCTTGAGATTCCAGCAATCAATTATATTACGTATAAAAAAAAACTAAAAGAATAAAAGCCAGAAATATGATTAATTAAAATCAGACATTATTAATCTTTTCGTAAAACAAACATACTCATAAACGACCCAAAATTTACATGATATTTATGAGTAACAAACATATTTTAATCTAAAATATAAACTAATTTATCAATACATAAACTATTATAAAAAGGAGATGACGAGTTTTGTTTGTCTGTCTCTAGGTGGAATTTGACGTCATGACCAGTAAAAAAAATGCTTATTTAAACGATTTACAAAAAAAGGTGGAGGTTCTATGTTCAATGTACCTACCCTACCTATGTTTTCTTTCTACTCACCGTCACTACATAAGCCAATACGTAGATTCCTTACGATGTTTTCCTTCACCGTCTATAGTCCGTGTTTAAGGTAAAAATCTGATTCCATTGTCCATCTCATAATTAAATCGCTGACCCAGAAAAATATTATGAATATATTTAGCTTGAATTATTGTGCGCAAAGTAGGAAATTTGAAGGAAAATCCCCTTTTGCTTTGTCCCGTTGAGTGTAGGCATGTTTCCTGACGTTGCCTATCTATATAGACTTTGACGTTATTTAAGACTCAGTCGGGACCGACAATCGTGCTCTACGTTAAATTATCGGCCCCGACTAAGTCGGTAAGTCATGACTGAGACCAATACCTTAGCACGGAAGCCTCTGACTGGGGGTAATCAGAGGCATGTCCAGTCCAATAGTCTGAGAGTGTTTACAGATCCCTTTTTCCCCAAATTAGATAGATAGATAAACACTTTATTGTACACTAGCTGTCCGTCGCGGTGTTACCCGCGTTCCTTCGGGAAAACTTCACTTTCCCGGGATAAAATATAGCCTATGTTCATCAGGGATAATGTCGGATTCTAATGGTGAAAGAATTTTTCAAATCGATCCAGTAGTTTCGGAGCCTATTCATTTCAAACAAACAAACAAACAAATCTTTCCTCTTTTTATAATTAGTACCTATAGACAAAAGAAACACATTATAGTAACACATAATAACATAGGTACAATGGGTGGCCTTACTGCTAAAATCGATCTCTTCCAGACAACCTTTGGATGGGCTGGAACAGATATAACAGAAAAACGTTGTAAAAAAACTTAAACAGAAAAAATAGATGATAAAAAACATAGAATGATATAGGATATATAAACCCTACATTTTAGGTGACTAGACCGCGTTATAAACCTAGACTAGACTGACACAGACCTAGTGAATAGGTACTTTGGAACAGTCTAGTAACTCTATTGAGGGGACGTTGATCCTAGAGTGTTGACCCCCAAATTGTTGAATGAGTATACATTTTTACTAGCAATAATGTTAGGGAAATTATTTAGCTGCCCGAAACTTTACATGGTATTATGGGCCATTTACACGATACTGGCATCTTGGTTTCAAACTCAATGGAGCAAGAGCTAATGTTCTGTGGCAAGCCACGAATGGTATGCCAGAATAGCATCGTGTAATGGTGTTTAAGGATTTGTCTGATTTTGTACCGTAAGCACCGTGCATGAAACTAATGTACATAAAATTACAAAATACAATAGAATCAGTCAAGCTATCTAAGGATCGTCGTAAAAACGATCTATAGATAGCTCAACTAATTAAAAAGATATAATAATAATATTGGGCAGGCCACGTCTGCCGCATGTCGGATGAGTTGTGGGCTCGAATCACCACAGAGTGGATCCCCAGGGACAGGAAACGACCACGCGGCAATGAATTTTAAGGTCACAAGGCCTTAATTTGTACTGTAAGATATAGATAAATGTAAGAGAATATACGTTTGTGTATGGGACAGCTGGAAGGGGAAGGCCTAGGCGAACCTTCTTGGATCAAATGGGCGACATTTTGGAGAAGGGCCAGGTCAAAAGTACCCTTAATCTGCGAGCATGTATGAAGAATATGAGAATGAATGAGGCGAAGGTTGTGTGTCAGGATCGTAGCGAGTGGAGATCCGTGGTCTCTGCCTACCCCTTCAGGAAAGAGGCGTGATTTTATGTATCATGTAATCGTTTTCATGATCCATAACTCGGCTCGACTGACTCTAGTATGTTTTAGTTATGTAAATGCTTTATGTATTACTATACGAATAGAAAAAGGTCAAGACTGTATCCCCAAGGCGCGGTAGACATTCTCTCAGTACAAAATCTATATTTTTTAAATCAATATAATTTTTTATTTAAACTTATATTAAACCTAGTTACAATTTCCTAGGTAAGCAAAATAAAAAAGTCAAAAATCTGCGAACGAAACACGCTCGGTCGTTGAGCCCCGAAATTTGGCCGGTCATCAACCGGTCGACGAACTAGAGCGAGATAGAGGATGTCACGTGACTTTTTGCGTGGTTACAGTAAGAAAACATTGTTCCAACTTTTACTTACGAAGCGAATAGATGGGTGCCCGTGGATTTGGCTCCCCACTGAGCATATTTAAGATATATAAAACCTAAGAATATGTAAAATATTATTGTTTTTAAGTTTAAATTATATGAATCGTTTTATTTATATTAACCTAGCCAATAAACCTTGAGAGATACAACTTGTTTAAAACAAAACATGTAATTTTGAAAATTGGACTATCTACAGAGATATCGGTTAACATACATTTTTGTAGACTCATTCAATTTATTTTAATTATTTTACTAATTTATTTTAATATTTTCTTTGATGACGTTTAAATTATAATAAAATTCAGTGTTAAGCTAAATATACTTTAAAGTTACTTAATTAATTTTTATTAAAACTTGCACGCCTTAACGACGAGGCAGAATGTATAGGATCCATCACAACCGACTTCAAAATATAATATAACATAATCATTTATTATTTGAATACTGTAAATAATAATTGCATGTGTATATTCTTATTTTTCTCTTTTTAGTGTAGGCACATAGAAGGTTCTTAGTGTCTGTTTGTGTTATGTGAAGTCGGTTCAATATTTTTTTCAAAAATTTTTATGTTTTTGATATCGGTTAAAAATCTCACAGCAACATTGTGTGATTTTTTATCTATATTTCGTATTTTTATCAAAATACTAAACAAGTACTTTTGATATCATTTGATAAGGATTCTAGAGTCAATGCACTAACATTTTGCAAACTGGTGTCTTGTTGGTCATTGTAATTCATATTTTTTTTTCTGTGCGTATAAATAAATAAATAATGCTTGACTTTTTCACACAGCATCATCTAGTCCCAAAATAAGCAGAGCTTGTGTTATGGGTACTAAGATGACTGATATACTACTTTATATACTTTGTTTTTGTTTGTAAATACATACATATTATACATAGAAACACCCAGACCCGAGACTTATTATATAGAGAGAAATATTTGTAGATCATACAAACATTGCTCCCGCCGCGGGGATCGAACCCGCAACCTTTTGCGTCGCAGGCGGGCCTTCGCCCACTGCGCTACAAAGGTAGTCGGCTACTTATTTTTGTTCTTTATTATTGTTTGTTTTATGTTTTATGTTTTACAATAAAGATATATTGTATTGTATTGTATTGTATCACATATATAAAAATACCATTATTTACTTACTATCCGTTGCTTAGCCAGCTCCACACGTACTGAGGTTGTCTTTCCTGTGGCCTTTAGGATGGTTTAGCTGCAAGCCTCCATCTCAAACAATGTCCCAGCAGTGGCATAGCTAGGTAACCAAGGGCCCTGCTGCAAAACTGGGGCCCTAACTGAACGGTTTAGGTTTTATCAAGTCAAAATGAATGAGTATAAAGTCAAAGTGAATGAGGCGAAAGTTGTGTGTCAGGACCGTAGCTAGCGGAGATCCGTGGTCTCTGCCTACCCCTTTGGGAAAGAGGCGTGATTTTATGTATGTATGTATGTATGTAAAGTCAAAATTTAAATTGCAGTGAGTGGCAAAACTTTACAACATTGATGGCAGCTACTTTTCTTTTGTAGTTAGAAGATTTTGTTCTTAAAAAACGTATTTTGAAAATAAAATCAAATAGTTTTTGGCGTTTTGAAAAAAAAAAAAAATATTCAGTCATATTCAGTGTAGGAAAGAGAACCATATTACAATACACAATGGGCGGCCTTATCGCTTAGAAACGATCTCTTCCAGGCTTCCTATTATCCAGGATTAAAGGATGATGATGATGATGAAATCCTTACAATCGCTTGAAACGAGGATCGTCAGTTTCCGTAACGTTACACTAACGGAATTACATTTATCGCTTGCGTGACGGGGTCAAAGACCTATCAAGGCCGTGCCTAGATAACTTTTAACCGACTTTTTAAAAAGAGGATCTATGTTCGGCTGTATTTTATCTACCTACTAGCCCACCCCGGCTTCGCACGGGTGTAATGCTGATGCTAAATATTAGGGTTTAGCCAGCGTTTGCAATGTAAGCGCAAAAAATGTAGTTCACGACATCACATTAGATACCTCTAAAATTATCAGTGTTCCTCTACTATATTATACATGTATTATACATATAAACCTTCATCTTGAATTACTCTATCTATGAAAAAAAACCGCATCAAAATCCGTTGCGTAGTTTTAAAGATTTAAGCATACATAGGGATATAGGGACAGAGAAAGCGACTTTGTTTTATACAATGTAGTGATGATATAAGAAAAATTATACTACGTTTATAAGTATACTGTAAGGTCAATAACCAATATGCCTAACAATGTATATTACTCATATTCTAATAGTAGTTTTATATTCATTTTTGTTTACATACTAAGGTCATTCACCTGTTTATTTTTTATTTATTATGATTTTTTTTCCTGCTTTAAAAAAATAATATCAGGATCTCGATTAAACTTATATTTCACATTTTTATATGTATAATAAAAGTAAATAAAAATATATAAGTAGTATATTAGTCATGTGGTTCTCATAACACAAGCACTGCTTACTTTGGGGCTAGATGATGCTGTGTGAATTGTTAAATTTATTGACGACCTCTGTGGCGCAATGGGTGAAAGCCCGCCTGAGACGCAGAAGGTAGCGGGTTCGATCCCCGCCGCGGGATAAATGTTTGTATGATCTGCAAATATTTATCTCGGGTCTGGGTGTTTCTATGTAGGTATAATAAGTATATTGTATTTACAAACAAAAAGTATATAAGTAGTATTTCAGTTATATGGTTCCCATAGTACAAGCTTTGCTTAGTTTGGGGCTAGATGATGCTGTGTGAAATGTCCAGCATTATTTATTATTTATTTATAGGTTACACGAATACCAGTAAAATGAATGAATGAATGAAAATTCTTTATTGCACACCATTAAATACAATTAAAACTAACAAAAACAAAAGAAAAACCAGATAAAAATGTACAAAAATATGGCCACCCTTATTGCTAAGCTAACTCTTCCAGACAACCTTTGGATGGAGAGGTAAAATGCCAGTAGGAGAAAAATTGCATTTGCAATAACATGGCGACTTATCACAGATAACCTTTAGCTCTGGGAAAAGACTAACGGATATTTCCCCATAAAAGTGTTGTATTTCTTGTCAGTGTCACTAGAGGTCATGACTCGTACGTTACCGCCCTAGGTCATTCCCTTAGGGGTAGAAGACCTCTGACAATAACATGGGCCGATAGATTTAATGTTACTTAGTTCCGGTTTACCCGCCTTTCCCAAACTGGCAATAGAAAGCTTACAGAAAAACAAAAGACAAATATTTTCTGTTGATTCTAATTCCAAATTCAAAAGTGAATGTATTTTTGTGCGAAGGTATTTACGTTTGAATTTCGAATGAATTGGAAGAAAGTTTTGTTAACTTTATTCAAAATGGTTTTAAGAAAATGATTGAAATTAAAAATGGCGGACAAAAACAATAAAATTTCGAGGATTTTATTTTTGGTATCTTTTTTAATCTGTGCAGTCATTTTAGCGTGAAGGAATTACAAACACCCATACAGCCATCCAAAGTTAATAATATTAATAATTTTTTTTGGGTCTTAATAATAAAGCTTGACATAAAGTATCATGCATAAACTAAAAATTTGTATGGTTATTCATAGGTTCAAGTTTATTAGTAGGGCCATAATGCTTTTCAGATAGCAACAAATCGTTGTAGGTAAAAAATATCTCTAGACATTTCATGATGTCATTATGATCATAAAGTCATACAATATGACTCATATTTTTTTGCAACATGTAATGAATGTATTAGAAATCATCTCTCTTTATAAGTAACCGATCAATTTTGAATTTGGACATCAACAAAAAATAAATTAAGATTTTCATGAAACGATTTATTCTTGTCGTGTCTAGTTCTTTTGAAGATTGAAAGACACCTAAAAGTCATAGCAACCGCTTTTCGAATATGGACCTAGAGATGACTTAAAATGACCATAAAACGGTTATATTGATCCTTTTCAACTCAGACAACACTAATTTTAACGACAATCCTTTTTTAAATAGGGAACTTCTTGTATGGAGCGCATTCCAAAGCGCTCAAACTCATTTCTCAGAACACGATTTCGATATTCAAAATTTGTTCGAAATTTGAATTCCACAGGCAGAACAAGAAAGCTTTGTAATTTCAGTCAACCACTGGTTATGACTGGACTCTCTTAAGAGAACAAGATATTTTCACACATTATTTTATTAAAAGAAAAATTGATACAGCTTTTCTGCTGTTTTCTGCAAACATTCATGTCGAATACTTTGTACGTAATCTTATGTTAAGAAAGAAGTCTTGACTACGAAGATATGAACAAAACTCGATAGCCCCCGAATTCGAAAACCGAAAAGTGGCACACTAATCGTTATTCCGTGTCTTTGGAACATCACAAGAGTTTTTGTAAAGGAAATTTGTGTTGTAAACCTTAATTTAACCCAGTGTAAACACACACGGCCCAGTTTCCGTCGTGTTTACTGGCCGTATACAGTCTGGGCCTAAACTTATTGTATTCGCGAGTCTTGTTACAGTTTTATGACAGTCAGCGCCATTTTGATTATTTTGAAAAAAGAATCTTTAACTACAAATATTTGCAGATATTTGGCTTTGTAGATAGATAGATAGATAAGTAGTGTTTATTATTGAAAAAGATTACATTTTGTTCTGGTTAGTAGTGTCTTAAATCCTATGTTAGGTTTATCCTGACACTAGAGTTCTCTGATCTTATTTATGAACACGCTTAATTAGTTAGTACCTATCACGCACACAGGCACAGCGGTGTCACCGTTTTGTTGTAGCAACTGATTATCTCTAGCAAGAAATGTACCCAAAAATTACATAAATTTTTGATATGTTATCGTAGAGACCTTAAAACACCAAAACTATGGCCGTAAAAACCATTTATTTTAATTAAAATACTCTAAAACAAAACAGAATTCCAAATTTAAATAAATTGTATTCCAAATTCAAAAGCATTTACAATCGCAAGGAATCCCGCGTAATTTTCAAACTTAGAACAGCGAGCATATTTTTCAAACCGGGAAGCTGTCGTATTCTGCAGCCCACGTGGTGGGTCAACGCCTGCCCCACTGCGCACGAGGGTTCGCTGAACTGATGTGAACGCACAAACACGTTACACGCACTAGTGTGGGTACCGAGAATGCCTCACACACATACATGTATGTGCAGGTGACTAATTGTATAACAAGGTTGTAAATGAGTTATGGATGTGCAAAAATAGGAATTGCCGATTCCTTATTCAAATTTGAGTTACGATGTGACGTCTGACTTGTCAAACTGAAAAAAGACTGTTCTATGTTCAAATTTTGATGGCGTAGTCGATTTTAGAACTCGCTATCGAGACCCAAAATATTCATCCAAATTGAATGTCAAGAATGGCCAAAATCGGTTAAACTTGCGTACGACAATACAAAAGGTTAGTGGAGTTTGGCTGTTTATTATACTAATATTATAAAAGTAACTCTGTCTATCTGTCTGTCTATCTGTCTGTCTGTCTGTCTGTCTGTCTGTCTGTTTGTTACCTTTTCACGCCCAAACCACTGAATAGATTAGGCTGAAAATTGGCATGGATAAAGGTTGTATCCCAGGGACGGACATAGGCTACTTTTTATCCCGAAAAAATCCAGAGGAACCGCGGGTTACACCGCGGGAGCGCAGCTAGTCAATAATAAAAGTTCATGAGGTCATTACTCATACACAGCATAACATGTAACAACGTAAACAGGGTAACAACTGTATCCCCAAGGCGCGGTAGACATTCTCTCCGGTCTTGTATCAGTGGTGTCAATATTGGTTGAAATTTTTTATTGGTTGTCCGTGATGTGATAAAAAAAATTATTGATATTTTTTTTGGTTGAAAATATTACTTGATATTTTTATTGAAGTACAAGTTTTGCTGAAGTTGAATATTCTATATCAATATTAGTATGAAAATTATTAAAGTAAAATTATATTCAATGATATTTCCTTCATACTTGAACAGGCTTTGGACTGTCTAGCTGTTATTTTAGTTAGTATGTAAGTATTGTATGTTGAAAATTTTCTACATGAAAAATAAAAACAGCTACTTTCTTACTTTAAAAATTTAAAAGATTCTATTTACATCGATGGTTTTTTTATTGATTTTAATACTTTTTGTTCTGTTTTTTTGTTCTTTTTTTTTGTTTGGTTTTTATTTTTATACATTTTTTTACACTTTCATTACATAACATTTACACTTTCATTTCACTGACCATTATACGTAAATAAGACCATTCAAAAGTGTCACAGCTTTCTAACTATCGCGAACATTTTCAAAATTTCCGATATTTTCTACCCTTCTTGGATAGTTGTTCTATCAAATGATAATGGCCATTTGCGTGTCAAAGAAACAGTTATTTAATTAGATCAAGGTTAAGTAGGTAAATTCTGATTTGATGATTTTATCTGACTGACCTGTAACCTGGCGTTATGAATAAACGATTGTATTGTATTGTATTGTATTGTATAGCACTTGGTATTTCCAACTTTTAATGCAAAGATTATTCCTGTTAAGATGAGTATTGGCCATTTTGTTTAGTTACTAAGCACGTAAAATAAATATCCATTATTAGGAATTGTGCGCTACAAGTGGATTAGGTTTACTGGGGAATTGATTTAGGGATCAGAAGACAAATACTCCAAGGAACGGAAAAAAAATGCGCCACTTTACCTACTTTTTCAAATGACTTTGCCTACCTACAGAAGTGACAGCTCCGGAGTGTGATAAATACCTAAATTAATGTTATGCTAATCTCATTGTAAAAAAACTATTAATTGTTTGTATGAGAAATAAATGTCTTTAAACCTTATTAGGCCGAAATGCATGTTGCGGCGCCCGTACGCCAAAACTATTGATTGTACAAAAAAATTGTTATCTCATAATTTGTAGGAAATGTTCTCAAATAACATTTTATCATACATTTTTTTGTCGTAAAATGAGTAGAAAAGGAGATATTGCCGAAAAACTTATTTTGGGCGCTATTTTTCCAAAATGGCGGCGCGAGCGGCAAAGACACGAGGTGGCAAAGTTGAAATTCGGAAAGAGCACCCCAAAATCTATAAAAATACCAATTTGCACAACTCCCGGAAAACTTTCCAGGTAAAACTACGAAATGACGACTAATTAAGCAAACTCCAATACTATTGATAGAACTTTTCATTCTATACTTAGTACTTACGTAAAATCATAGATGGCGTTAATAGGCATTATACACAAAAATGTCTGAATTAAAGAATTTTATTTTTATCTATTATTCCGTTAAACTTTTTTTTTATTATTGTAGCTGTTTGAGCCGCGATGAATCGCAGAACTGATGCTCTACATCGCCTTAGATAGTAGATTACGTATCTGTAATGTTAGCCTAAGTTTTTTAATAAATAAATGATTGATAAATACCTGATACCTACAGTTCACGATTTTTACCTGAGTTACCCATGGCTAGTTACGAAAACAAAAAAACAACAAAAACGGTACCCTACTCAGCCAGAATATCAGACGCACTCGACCGCTAGATGCATTGTTCAAATTATCTTTAGCTTCGTATGAATATCAATATCATTAATAAAACTGCATTAAAATCATAATTAGGGTTTAAATTGAGTGCAATAGAACTTATAATTCACTGTGAGTGACTGTTTTATGAAGTTGAATGAGTGAACGAACCTGTGCGCGCACTGTGACGTCACGTCACGTCAGTCAATCCGGAGGACTCCGGCCGGCTGGAGTCATAACGTAGTAAGCGACGCACGAATCGAGTAGAAAAATATTTCTTATAGCTTACAAGATAGAGTTGCAATCTAAATGCAGTACTTAGTGTTAAAAATATCACATCGTCTTGATCTTTGATATTTGTTCTAGAAAATATTGAGTTGTTAATTTTATTCAATTTTGTTAATCTTGGTTATCTAATATGATGGTTTAATTTACGTATTAGGTAAATTTATTGGTTGGTCAATATATTTGTCATCTATATCTTGTATCCCAGATCCTTTGCGTCTTAGGGTGGTCAGAGGCATGTCCAAATACATATTTGATACGCCCATCTTGCAGAAGTTAGTATTCCATACGTGACAGGTTGCAAGCCCATCGCCTATAAGACTAACTGGTTTCCTCGCGATGTTTTCCATAACATGTCATAAAGCTAATTAACATGTAATATAGAGGCATGTGATCAGAAGGATGTTGAAGCGCTTGGTTGGAAGCAACGCTCGGTACGGTCACAAAGCGGATGGGTGACCGCTAATAACATTATCAACTGAGCACTTCATCACAGTTGGACACTCGTACGAGCTAACGTTTTTGTAAAAACTTTGTTTAACGTTTTTGTCAAAACTTGTTCGGGTTTCCGTGACACAGGCAAGACCCAGTGCAGAGCCCATTGCCATACTTGTGTATAAGATCACTAGCATCCCTTTCCCGGGATAAAATATAGCCTATGTTCATCAGGGATAATGGTAGGATTCTAATGGTGAAAGAATTTTTCAAATCGGTCCAGTAGTTTCGGAGCCTATTCATTTCAAACAAACAAACAAACATAAGGACTTACAAAAAAAACAAATCTTTCCTCTTTATATTATTAAATATACAAAATATTAAATATACAAACTATATCGAAAAGGTCACGTGCGAGTCACGTTACAGCTCACCGAAAAATTGTTTTTACAATGGCACGGTAATCTAATCCTGATTTTCCAACAAATAAAATGACATAAAAAAATAACAATAAACTCACTGGCCAGTGGGCACTAACTAAAATAATTCTTTCAAAATGGCTGTCTCTGAAAAAGAACAAAGATTCCAATTTCAAAACATTTCAATTTCAGATCAAGGAAACATTCGAATTTCAAATCGGAATTCGCACTGCACTATAGCCGTCATAGACAAGGCATTGAACTTTTTCGGCGGTTCGACGAACGGCCGACGAACCTAGGCATTTGATAACGCCGATATTGATCTGCGATTCTGTAGATTTGCCGATTTATTACAGTGACGATATTATGATGACATGTGACACATGTGTTATTGATTTAAAACCGTAAGTGATAATTTTGGCAATTAATTGTAATAATGTTTTCCTCACTGAGATAAAATATGATTTTGTTTGAAGGTAAAAAAATAATGTAAAATTATGATGAACTTGTAGTTTGCTGGAGTAGGCAGACTATATTAGCCAACAACTTACGTAAACATTTGTTTTAGATAATAAGTATTATACATATTATAATACAATAAAGATATTAATAATTTTCTTGTAATAAAACGAAGTTAAATCGATGAGATAAGCGTAAAAAATAGATAGTGTACTGACCTTAATCACACACCTAAGTGACATAAGTGTTCGAATTCGCAACCGTTGAAAAGGGTCATTCTAAGTTCAAACTCTAGTTCATAGTTCGATGGACGACCGCGTTCAAGCGCCAAATTTGAAATTCGATTTCTGTGACGGCAACACCCAAATACTGAATTAACGTCTTCCGTTCCAAATTCAAAAAATATGTTTTGTTTTTTGTCGCCAGTTATCACAATCGTCCTACTATGATGCTTTATGTCAAGTCTTGATTATTTAATGCAACGATTCCCAAATATTGAAACTAAATTAATGTTCTAATTCCTAGAAAATATGTAGGTACTTAGTACCTTATCCTATTTGAATAAAGACTGCTATACAGCGAGAGGAATTATTTTAATGCTTATAGAGATACAGGGTCTATTTCTTCTTCCGATAAAAGTGAGAGAATTTCTCTATCTGGCGTAGAATGGTCTTACTATGCGCATTTTGTAGTTTGCGCAGATTATACGTGACTTAGCGTTGTCAGTGATAATGACAGGAGTGAAATGTCAGTTCACGCTCATAAAGCTTGTGTCTGAACTGTGCATGACAATTTGCACGTACACAATACAGTTTATAATGTTAGTCCCGCTATATATCGGTGAGTACTGTTTGAATCGGCATCATGTAAAAAACAGGCGATTGTTTTAAATTATATAGGATTTTTTGTTTTTAGAATAAAAATCAAGAAAAATACACACTCATCAAGTCTTCCCCAAGCCACGGTAGATATAGGTAGACGGTCTCTCAGATCTATAGGGAAAATACAAAAGTTTAAAAAGGATTTAATAAATATTAGGAGTAGGTACTTAATATTTATTAAATACTAAAATTAATGCATATTATAATAATAATAAATAAAATTAAATAATGCTGGACATTTCACACAGCATCATCTAGCCCCAAACTAAGCATAGCTTGTACTATGGGAACCAGATAACTGATATACTACTTATATACTTTTTGTTTGTAAATATATACTTATAATACATAGAAACACCCAGACCCGAGATAAATATTTGCAGATCATACAAACATTTATCCCGCGGCGGGGATCAAATCCGCAACTTTCACCCACTGCGCCACAGAGGTCGTCAAACTATTCCACAAATAACGGCAAAAATTTGTAATGAGATAGTTCCTATCATTAGTATGATCACATTAAAATGAATCATCAACCAAACCAAGCAAGTCAAAGATTGTTTTCTGAACGAAATGTCAATGAACGTCCTTTTTGGGTGTGCTATTGTGCAACACACGACTAATGCAATGAGTTCAACAACTTTTATGTTGCCATTGTAAAAAACTGCTCACTCACCAGGATTTATTTAGTTGCTGATTCGAAATTTGAAATCGCTTGTCCGAATTCAAATTAAGAACACGACGATGAAAAGATTAATCATACAGCGTTTTCATTCTAATTTTAAATGATGGTTCTAATTTTGAAAATTTTTTTATTTAAAATACTTTTGCAAGTAACTTAAAGAGGTTTAATTACAATTAATGCGACTTTAGTGCGTCACATTTTATTGCCTGTCAAGAAAAAATAATGAATCCAACTAACACGCAGCCGTAATCATAAAGTGTCGTTTTTGACACCTCGTTATGTCAAAACGCCATTTTTGTCACCGCGTTGCATGCACCTAATAGCGTGTGGGCTGGGCTACTTTATTCCAAATTTGAATACTCAATTGAAGTTCTGAATGATTTTGGGTGTGACAGTGACAGTTTAAAGAGTGATTTGCGGCAAAGGATAGGCCCTCGCGCTAAACTTGGGTTCAAAAACCCTGTAATTATAGTTATTCGTCATTCTTTTGAGTAGATAGAAAAAAGAATGTTGGGTGGCATTGACAGGTGTCATAATTGATTGCGTTGTAATTTGAAATGGTAAAAAATATCGATTATGTACTACTGGGCTTTTGTTGTTGGTCGTTGAACCATTTATTATTATAATTGGCGGAGAGCAGTTGATTCATCTTGTATCTGTGACGTATTGTATTAATTTTTTAACTACGGTTTTTTTGACATCAGCGACTAAAACATTTTGAAATTTTGTAAAATCCTAAACATCGCGTAATTTAATAATTTAGTTTTTACTCTTGACTATTTCCATAAGACGTTACCAACAGCTCTACAGTTTTTTTTATTTAACCTGTACTGTCCCACTGCTGGGCAAAGGTCTCCCCCATATTTTTCCACGACTAGAGTTTATATAATATTATTAAATTATAGATAATAATCTTATTTTAGAACAATCTAAAATATTTAACGCCTCGTGCCCATTTTATCAGTCATTTTAATTGCCAAATAATTAATTCTCTAATAAAATGAAAAGTACTTTGAACACGTGGTCCAAAATCAATAGGTCGTTAGCCATGGAGTGAGGGGGAGGGTGGAGTGACGTCACATCGTCTGTCTCCCTCACTCGCAAGGTCGGCGGCTTCTTCCGTAGGTTATTGCTTTTCCAGTTTTCCACTTTCAGGATTGTCACAGGACTTTTCTTAAACACTGAGGTCAATCACTTGTAGCTTAGGTGTGATGGCAATGGATTGCTTCCCTTCTGCTTTGTGGGGTAAAATTGCTTAGTGAATAAAGGTGGAATATTTCTGTGAATCAAGATTATTGATTTTTTATGACTAAAGAGGTTAATATCTTGGTTGGTTTAAGAAATATCGTGAGTTTTATTCCTTCTTAACACACTTACTTACCTAATTCTAGACGAATCTGTCACAAGAAACTATTATGAAGTTAGTTTCCAGGATATACCATGTTTTATATGGATAATTTATTAAAATTCAGGTTTTTAAACATGACAACAGTGTAACAGTGACGATTTCATTTGACATAAATCACATTTTGAAATCTGTCAAAAAAATTTAGTGCTAAGAGTGTCTCTACCTTAAAAGTGGTTTAATATTTTGAAAAAAGTACTATTATAATAAATTATTTATATTATGATATGCTTAGGTACATTATATTATTATTATTTTTCCGCTATTTTACTGTTTATTTTTAAGTAAATAAAAATATAACTAAGATTCAGAGTGATAGATTAATTTTAAAACATCTTCAAAGGATATATAAAAATATTTTCTAAACAAATAAAATGGAAATAAATAAAATTACCGCCTTTATTTGCGGTTGACAACACAATTTTCCGGGGTCAATGCCCGGTTAACATCGACTCTACTCGCTAACGCATTTGTTTAATTCTATTGGACTAAGTTATTTACAAAGAATGTAATTAGTAATTTTAACCCAAAACATATAAAAAAAGGTTGGAAATTAAAAAAAAATAAGCTGGCTGGTTGTAAAAACAAAATAAAAAAGTTATTGCGTATCAAGTTTGAATTTAGAATGTAATATTTGAACTTTTATTCAATTATCGAATCGTTGCCAAAAATTTGCAGCCAGGAACAACGTAACATCGCTCAAAGATTCCACATTCAAAACTAGAGTTCAACAGCATTTCACCGAAATCTACTTTGTTTGGGTCCCCGGGTCAACGACCCGCTGTGACGCCGGCACGTCTGTGTGCGCGCGCCGCTGTGTCCGTACACGCCTTCGACGCACGCACACACCCTCAACCGAACCAAGCAGTCACCAGCACAATTTTGTTTCTTAATTACTCAGGAATTACTTATATTTCTCTACTTTTAATTGGAGATTTGGGAGGTTAGGAGGTGCCTTTTTGAATTAGCGGAGGAATTTTTCCTTAAATATTAAGGGGGGGGGGGGGGCATAGATTTTTTCATAGGTCCGCAACGCGCGCCGGGGCGACTGAACTACCACTATGAGCTAAGTTGATTATTCGGTCGGAATGAAAAAATATATAATTTTTCGTGAGCCTGGCCGAAGATTCGTCAATGCGTCAGTCACGATCGGACCGCCCTGGCGTCAACATCTTTGAACTTGCCAGTTGCCGTCTTTATACCGAGTTGTGCACAACCTATAGTACAAAGAATAAAGTACAAATTTTTTCAGCAGTGAGGTGAACGTTTTTTGTTTTTTTTTTCTACAAGTGACAGTGCCTTTGTGAAGTGACCGGATCTACAAATTTTGAAAATGGAACGTGATGGCGAATAACAACTTTAAAAATCGAATTAAAATTTTGTGCTCGACGTAATTCAAAAGGATTTTGGATAACTGAGCGTACGTTCGGTTAGCTAAAATCGTTGACTTTCAAAATTCTAATTGGCATTTTAAATTATTGTTTCCTTTGAAAAAACTATTTTTCGTTTTCAAATACATTCTTCTTTCTGCTCTGATTTTCTCTTTACAGATTTTTGTTTCACAAATTTTGATAAAGAGCTAAGTTAGCGCCGCAACGGGAACAAGTGAAATAAACAATAATAAACAGTGCCTTATAATGTTTTAAAACGGAAGGAAGACAACAAAAAATAATCACGGAGACAAAATGCCAAAAAACTTGCTTCTCTTCAAAAAGTTAATACCCGAAATAAACTTCGCAAAAAGAAATCTCACATCGCCGCTCGGCTTAAACCTTTATATCAGTTAAAACAAACTGGTGCTCCATCAACAAAGTTGAAACAGAACACAATCCGGGAAGTGCCATAGTTCAAAATATATGGTGATTCGAAAAACTGCCTTACCGACATAGTCGAATTCAAAAACAGAACACCAAATCAGTGATACTAGTTAAGCCGCAATGCGAATAGGATTCGCGCGGCAGAATTGGCAAGTAACATAAAAAAGTTAATATGAACAACAGTCAATTTCAAGAGCTGTTTGGGTCGCAATGGCCCCCCGACCAGCATGGAGGCCACTCGTCTGCGTCGACGCTCCTGCATCAAAATCTGCAGCAGGTGAAGCAGGAGCCTCATTCAGAGGTGCAGAGGATGATGCATGGGCAGATGGGAATGGATATATCTGGGTCTGTGGCGGACAGCACGTCGCCTCCTCCGGGGAGTAGTGACGGGATGTTTGGACCTGGGATCAGCGGGATGTTCATGGACAAGAAAGCTGCGAATTCCATCAGAGGTAAACTAGATTATTTTAGGTTATTTTCTCTTACAATTGGGTTAGAGACTTCAACTAAAATGTAGATTGACTTACATTAGGTATCTTTCGCTGATACACTGAATAGTTTACTCTACATTCTACATTTAAACCGTTTTCTCATAAGAATATGCTAGGATGATTGGTTGCTTCTTAATATTCCTGTTCACTTATCGTATTTATATAATTAACAGATCAGTGCAAAATAAGTAACGGTTACTAAAATAGCACACCACTAATAAAGTTCTCACAGTCATCAATTCGTTTTCGCAGTGCGTTACGTAGCACAAGGTCAATGACTTCCTTGAACTTCGATTTTCAAATATTCGGTTGAAATAGGTTATGGTGCGTTTGTAAATGGTTTTAGATAGCAGAATCTAACCTTAACAAAAAATTTGGGATTCTGAATTTGAATTCAGCTGATAATATTTTTTGAATTTGGAATGGCATAATTTAAAATAGGCTGACTGTGACTACAATATTTTTAAAGTTGAATTTCGAATGCGAACATACATTTTTCTTGGCGGTTGATTCGATAATTTGAAAATAGAACCTCTCAGCGGATGTTTTAGGTCAATGACATTTATCTAGCGTGCCAAAAACTACACCCAAAATCCCATAACAGGCTTAATAGAGATCTTTAAATATTGATATTACGCAGAGAGAGTAGCCTAACGATAGAGTAGTCACTAGTCAGAGACAAATCCAAAAAACTTATTCCTTACTTTTTAATGAAATGATGAGAATTGAAAGTTGGAACCAATTGTAGATTTGCATTATTTATTTCGTTGATTAGATTTTTTAGAAATTCGCCATTTTGAAAAATTCTGAGATTAATGAATGAGTTTTAATTAATGTGTGACAAAAATTGTAGTCTTATTGATACTTTTCGTTAGTTTAAATAATGATAAACAAAATAAACAATTATATCAATGTTTTAGAATGTAGAGTCAAAAACACAATTTACATTCAAAGTCCACTAATTTCAATGTATAATTAAGTTTTTATCGGCTCCGCTAATTAATTCTATTCTATTTTATTACAATACAAGTACAGAGATGTGTTGGCCTAGTGATTAGCTTTCAATCTGATGGTTGCAAGTTCGAATCCTGGTCAAGTATAAATTTTTCGAAATCAACACATTCTCTAATCGTTGAAGAAAAACATCGTAAGGAAACCAGTTGTCGATGTCGTGGCCTCAATTTGTATGTATGATTAAACAGTGTCCAAACTAGTTTCCTCACGATGTTTTCCTTCACCGTTAGCTGGTTACCAGCGGTTTGTTCACTTTTCAGGACAAAAAGTCTATGATCTCACTTTCTACATACATACATACATAAAGTCACGCCTCTTTCCCAAAGGGGTAGGCAGAGACCACGGATCTCCAGTCGCTAGGATCCTGACACACAACTTTTGCCTCATTCACTCTCATTACATTCTTCATACATGCTCGTCGGTTTAGTGTACTTTTGACTTGGCCCTTCTCCAAAATGTCGCCAATTTGATCCAAGAAGGTTCGCCTAGGCCTTCTCCTTCCAGCTGTCCCATGCACACTCGCTTCATACACTTGCTTTGTCAAACGACTGTCATCCATCCTCTCTACATGCCCAAACCATCTTAACATGCCTTTTTCGATCCTCAACACTACATCTTCTTTCACTCCACACTGTTCCCTTATCACACTATTTCTCACTCTATCATTCAACGTTACCCCACACATACTACGCAACGCTCTCAATTTCTATCTATATCTATCTATCAGTAGCTTTTTGCACTTAAGTTTAGAACGTTACCGAATACTCGTTCAAGTTTTTACTTCTGTTGGCACTCCCGGAGTGTCAAGGTTTTTTATTCATTCATGTTTTTGCGTGAAAGGCTAATAATCTTTTGCAGTTCAAATATTGGAAGGAAGAGTAGGAAGTAAGATACCTTCCAGTCAATTTATAACTAAGAAGGCTTGATCTAGACTTCTAGGCTATATTACTATATCTTAGGTACTAAAAACAAGGGTGGGGTAGCGCCCGCCACCCTAGCCCCGCCTTTTTATAGATTAGTACCAAACTCAAGGTCATGCAGTATTCTAGATAACTAGACTAGTCTAGATTAGTCTTAACACTAGAATCTAGTGCTTGTCTGTGCGTGTAGTACTGATTTAAATACGTTTGTCTAAGTAGTTGACGACCTCTGTGGCGCAGTGGGTGAAAGCCCGCTTGGGACGCAGAAGGTTGCGGGTTCGATCCCCGCCGCTGGATAAATATTTGTATGATCTGCAAATATTTATCTCGGGTCTGGGTGTTTCTATGTATAATATGTATGTATTTACAAAAAAAAGTGTATAAGTAGTATATCAGTTATCTGGTTCCCATAGTACAAGCTTTGCTTAGTTTGGGGCTAGATGATGCTGTGTGAAATGTCCAGCATCATTATTTTTTAGTTTTTTGGCGACCTCTGTGGCGTTGTGAAACCCACGAAGTGCGGGTTCGATTCTCGCCCCGGGATGATCTGTAAATATTTTAGAGTTCGGATGTTTTTGTGTATATGAATTCACAATGAAAAGTAGTATAAGAGTCAAATTTCGAAAATGCTATTTTAGAGCTAGATGATGCTGTGTGAAATCTCCAGCATTATTTATTTTAAAAAGTAAGTTTGCCCTAAATGTCAGTCTTTAATTTATTTATTTATTTATAGTAGCTCTTAGCGGCCTATTCTGAAGATTTTAGGCCACCGTAAGCCCTCTTAAAGGATAAGGACAAAATGAAATTCCAACGATTTGTTGCGTCAAGTTCATAATATGTCATTTTTCCCTTGACGTATTTGACATAGTTTTGGTTTTCTCTGAAATACGCTACTCTGTACAATCGTTTGACCCAGAAACGGATAGACTACACATCTTCCTTGTTTTGTAACATCAAAATATTGAATACTAGTTATTTACTGTGACTTCTATCATTGAATGCTGTTATCGTTTCCCCATACTTTCATCATTTATAATGAAAAGTATTTAGCTTCATAAATTGATAAACAATAAATGTCTGCATAAGTTTCTGAGCAATTCACTTTTTCACTTGACTTTTTAAGCCGTGTATCCAAAGATCGTAACTTCGAATCCAAGCAGCACATCATTGAGTTTTGCGTAGGTATAAAAAAAATTAAAAGTAATAATTAGATAATAAGTTTTGGATAATAGTACTAATAATAGTACTCGACTTATAATAGGGGTTGTAAAAAGATTTTGCACGTCTATCTATAATATTGTTGATCGAAGATTTCTCTACTTGTCTATAAAAATGTCATAGACAAAAATGTACCTTGAGATGAGTTACTGTTGAGTGGAGGATGAGTCGAGATTTAGAAAACGACTAAAGATATGGGTGTTGGTATACGAATTTCAAAGAAATAGTAAGTATTTAACGTTCCAATTAGGTCATGTTATCTCCGTTCCAAATTACATTTAAATGTTTGTGTCCCACATTATTTTTCCGCCATTAACTTAGTTTTTCTTTGTTCTTAATTATACAAAAATTTGGGTTAGAACGACATGTTGCGAATGATAAGCGAATTTATACCTAACTTACACAAGCTTAGGGTAAATAATTGCGAAACGAAATTTGAAATTGTTCGAATTTCGATATTCAAATTTTTCGTTCGATTTTTTTTATCAGAAATATAAGTCATATGACAACGTGATAAAGTCTATTTTGGTTTGTATCTCGCGGTTTATTCGACGTTTTGATGATAAGGGGATCGAGCACGTGTAACATTAAGGGGTGAATGCACTTTCCTTTGCATTATGACAGAGTGTTTTTGAACAATTTTGATGACAAAGTATTTTCGTAACTTTTTCACTTTCCAAGTTATTTAAGTTATACCGGTTTTAATTTATTTTGATTAAGTGTAATCATTGCGAAAATTTTTAACTTAAAATATTAAAGCACCTTCACACTATTGCTTTATTATTTGTCATTAGTAGGTAAACTGAATAAAATATGTGAAATTATAAGTAGTTAAATCTACTTATAATTTAATTCTGTTGTGTCAAAAAAAAAATACAACCAAGGATGTGGTTTATCCACCACAGAATTATCTAGGACCACCTCGAAAATTCATCTCAATATCTTATAGTGCGCGGCGCTTTCTGAGGAAAAAGTTTTTTGAGTTTTACGTGAAAACTATCAATCCCTCAGGAATAAAATTTATATGGGACTACCTTGAGAGTATACCGTATCAAATAAAAAAATAATTTTGGAAATCGGTCCATAATTGACGGAGATATCGGCGAACTAAAAAAAACATACATCCGAACATAAAACCTCCTCCTTTTTTGAAGTCCGTTAAAAAAATAAAATACACTCAGAAAATATAGTCTAGGTACAGTCGTGAGCCTTTTAAGTACAATTATGCAGGAGTCATTCAGTGTAACATTACAGTAAATTGGTACAAGTTGAGTTCAAGGTTGTACCAATTCGTCGTTTCATTCACCTTTGACTAAGCGGTCCACAGCTAGTTCAGTTGGAGTGAACTAGCTGGAACCGTTCACACCAAGATGTGAAGCAGAGCTTGTTATGGATACTACATCACTTATACCTTATATACTTTTGTTTGTAAATACATAGTATACATAGAAAACACCCAGACCCGAGTTATATATTTGCAGTTCATACATTTTATTATCTACAATAGCAGGTAAGTACAGAAGGATTATAAAGTACCTACCTAAAATTCTAGAATTTTCTGCGTCACAGAGGTCGTTGACCCATGACATCACTGTGACGTCACCATGTCACTTTTATTTTAGTTAGACTTATAAAGTGACGAGTGACATGTCACATTATTTGACGGTTTTTGGAGCTAATTAGTGTTCTAATGACATCATAAGATACTGTTTGCTTTGGGATAGTGATTTGAATACTGTACGTGGGTTCGATTACCAGTAATCAGGTAAAGAAAACTGTAATACTCTCTGCACTTGCACGATGCTGAGTGGTAACCTTTTTTGCTAATAACATGAATGTAACTTGTACCTTGTAACTTGTACCTACCACAAATTTAGCAAAATAAACTTTTACTTTACTTTACTAATACGTATACAGGGTGGATTTTTGAGATGGGCCATAGAGGGCAGGTACCATAACCGTTGTAGCTACAGGAAAACGCAGGAGATTTTCCCTAACTTTTTGAGATTTTGAACTGCATTCACAGATTTCGGAAAAAATGTAGCCAGCGACAGAAATGCTGAATGTAAAAATTTTTTTATGCCAATCGATTCAGATTCATGTCAGGATCAAAAGACTATAGGATAGCACCATTTAAAGTTTGAGAACAAAAGTCAGAAACTGACAAAAACTTTTCCCATACATTTCTGTAATTCTGAAATTCTTTATTGTACACAAGAGAACTCTGACAAAATACAATATGTTAAAAAGTACATGTACAAAGGCGAGCTTAACCCTAAGGCTGGTTTTCCTGTCACGCGTACCGTCGGCGCTGATAGAAGCATAATCTTAATTACAATGACGTAAGGTTACTAATGTCTCAGCAGAATTGGCATCGCTGATTTCTCTCCGCGCTGCTGTACAATCAGTATCCTTACTACACTGTAATAAAGCCTATGCTTCTATCAGCGCTGACGGTCAGCGTGACAGGAAAACCGGCCTAAAAGAGTTTTCTACCAGCAAACCTTTGGGTCTATGGAGAAGCCATAAACAAATACCTACCAATAGAAAAGAAAATTATAAAATACGGTTAATAATTATATACCTACTAACGAATTTACTAATTAAATACCTATTTTGTACTTACTATTTTTTTTTTTATGATTAATGGGTCGGCTCTTGACCGCGAAACTAACATGAGCAAGAATGAGGTCTACGATGGAGCGAGCCTACCCAGAAGGTGCCTATTAACTCTCTTCTTGAAAACAACAGGGTCATAGCTCAGCGGAAATACAGACGCGGGAAGCTGATTCCAAATTTTTGCAGTGCGCATAATAAAAGAACATTGAAAGCGCTTAGTTCTAATAAGTGGAATATCAACCAGGTGTGGATGATAGTCAGTTGTGCGTCTGAAGTCCCTGTAAAAGAACTAAAAATTAATATAAATGAATGAACTTAAAACTTTTGTTTCATCGATCTTATTTCTTACTGTGTATACCCAAGTATACCTATTTAATTTATATATTACATTGACTTGGTCCAATCTTATGTTTTCAACACACCTCTCTTATTTCTGCCCATTATAAAACTTAAGTGTGAAAGAAAATTCGATTACTTAAATGAGTGATGGCTTAAGTGGCTTTCAAAAATTATAAATAACTCTGACTCAAGCCACTACTTATTTTAATAAGTTATTTAATTTACCACCTTGTTTGAAAAACAAATGGGAAACAAATTTTGATAAAAATTTGCTGCGGGATTTGAACCCACGTCCACTAAGCTAACGTAACAGACGTAATGGTTGAAATCTCCTAGGAGTACGTCACACTATGCACATTATGATATTATTTTGAAAATTAAAAAAGACAATTATCAAAAAATAAGTTACCCACCGAATTTAAAAAGAAAATGTCTATCATTTTTGATATGTCAATCAATTAATAAACTTCACAATAAATGCATGCGCATTAGGTTTTGAATTTAATGAATCATTTCTTTAAGAATTTGATTACTCATACATAATTGTTTGAACTTATTTTGTATGTCATTGACCTCTGTTAAAGGAAAATACATATATACAGTGAACTGTGTTGCAATAGTGATTTTGAAGTTTTAACCGACTAAAGAAAGGAGGAGGTTCTATTTACGGCTATGTTTGGTATTTAAAGCCGTTTATATAATATGAGCCGAAGCAGAGACCCTTGTGTCTAAACACAAGTTTTAAACTTAGTTAGAGCAAGGTTCAACGTTTTGAATTGTATAATACAGACCCAGGTTAGCTAATTATAGGAATATTGGATATAATTATAGCAACTAATCAACAACTTAGCTTATAACCTACTGTATGTCATTTCTTTTGCAAATAAATACTTTTGAATTTGAATATATGTTCACCGATATATCCGTCAATTATGTCCGTCAAAGTATTTTAAAGAGATCTCAGCGGTCCTACTGAATAAATGCTTTTTGACTTTGACTTCGACTATAGGGTACCGGATAGGCTACTCGGTAGCCTATCCGGTACCCTATAATCCAATATAATTACTAAAAAATTCAAAACTATAAAACTAAAAAAAAAAAACTCATTGTCACTACACAACATGAGTCACAATCTGAATCAAACATTGAATAGTTTGAAAGGGGTATACTCTTTATGTGGTCCCATATAATATCCCATTTTTATTCATGAGAAATTGATAGTTAGATAGATAGAAAATACTTTATTGCACACCACATAATAAAAATAAACAAAAATGGAAAACTAAACAAAAAACACAATGACATACAATCGGCGGTCTTATCGCTAAATAGCGATCTCTAGGTGGTCCTATATAATTTTTATGCCTAAGGGATTGATAGTATTCCCGTAAAACTCGAAAAATCTCTTCCTCACTACACACCCTGAGTAACGCCGCGCCCTAAGTCAAACATTGAAGTCATTTTCTTTTTAAATACCTACGTAATTATTTTCGTAACATTTTTATTATATTTTATCATCAACCTACGCTACTTCTGAACCGTACATTTATCATCAAAACAATATCATCATCAATTTCAAAATAACTGTTTTCTCAAGGTAGGTACTTAGTAAATAAGTATACCTACTTTTTTACAAGATACTTATCACAAACAAACTTTAAAAAAAAAATGTCTCTACCTTTTTGTTTGTCCGAGCTCATCTCTAAAACGGCTGAACCAATATTATTGGGATTTTCATCTAAGATAGAGGTCGCGTAGGGTAACATAATTTTCATCCAGGAATTCTCATGGAATCGGGATTAACGCAAAAAACCCCGGGAACACTAATGAATACCGCCCATATGAACAAAGTCACGGGCACATCTGGTTTTTGAAATCAATTTGCAAATTATTACATAAAAAAAATAAGATTATTACTTGATAAATATAAAACACTGATAATGTTATCGGTCATATCCCAGGCTTATGTCGTCAGAGGTCATTGACACCGATCTCTTTTATCACGACCTATAACGATGACGAATTTGACATAATTCTCATTGAGATTTTCAATGTCAAATTATGTATGTCAAGTTTATTCGGTAATGTCAACGCTTTCCGAAATTGTGTCAAACTTATTAAAAGTTATTTATGATACCTTATTAACCCATAAAGCTGTATATCAATCTTATTAGATATTTGGTAATTTCTTAAATTTATCTTTCTTTACATACATACATACATAAAGTCACGCCTCTTTCCCAAAGGGGTAGGCAGAGACCACGGATCTCCAGTCGCTACGATCCTTTAATGGTGTATTTTCCATCTTTAGTCTCATTTACTTATTTCTAAATGATTATTATGTAGATACTAGATATATTGTACCTACTCAGTATGAAATTTATGTTGATGTTAATTTAAAAATGTGAATTATATGTACATTTTTACAAATAACATTTTGTAAAATGTTTTTAAAAATTCATTTTGTTAAATTAAATTACAACATAAAATTAAATAACATTTTGTAAAATGTTTTGAAAAAACATTTTGTTAAATTAAATCAAAAAATAAAATATTCTACTTATCTTTGGAGCTCGTAGATTTTTTTAGCTTTTATTAAAAATAAAACGCTTTTCACTCTTAGATAGATAAATAGATAGATAATTCTTTATTGTTACACCTTAATATAAATTACAAAATTAAAAAGCTTAAGTCTAAATTCAGTGGCACAATGGGCGGCCTTATCACTCAGAGTGATCTCTTCCAGGCAACCTTTGGATGGGCTGGATAGAAGAGAGCGAGAGAGCAGGCGGTGTTACAATTATAAACTAAAACTTAATTATAATAATAATAATTCATAATTTTTATGTTGGTATTACGAAAATGTTAATACATTAAGCGTTTATTAACCCCGTTGCGTATCTACAGGATCCCAGCCAAATCTAATTGTGATCTTATTCAGTAAACAAACGTAATGCTGAGCTATTCTTGATAGAATTACGTGTTTGCTATTTACGCATTCGAAATTCAAAAACTTAAAAACAGATAATATTATAAAACTATTATTAAAGTTAGGCCCTTACTTTAAAGACGACCTCTGTAGCGCAGTGGGCGAAGGCCCGCTTGCGACGCAAAAGGTTGTAGGTTCGATCCCCGCGGCGGGACCAATGTTTGTATGATCTACAAAGTTTCTATGTAAAATATGTATGTATTTATAAACAAAAAGTATATAAGTAGTATATCAGTCATCTAGTACCCATAACACAAGCTAGTTTGGAGCTAGATGATGCTCTGTGAAAAGTCCAGCATTATTTATTTATTATATTACTGATAAACTTGACATAAAGTTATGTCATACAAATTTTTAGTTTAATGGCATAAGTATTGGATAAGTTTTGAACATGTGTTTTTTCTGTTACATACATGTTTCAAACGTTTCTTCAGCCAACAATAAAACTATTCTCAGGATCATTCAAATTCGTAATTCGAACTCTTATACGAATTAATTGGCACGCAATAACCAACTCTATGCCATTGTAATAGAACTTGTGTTGTTACTGTTGTCGGACAACGTCGGTTATTCAACTCTGATGTAGAGCCGTTAGATTAAAATTCGAATTTGGAAGGCCTGTTCCGAAGCTTACGAAGGCTCGTGCGGTTGTTGACCTGTGACGTAGGTGGGTGTGTTACTAGCAAAAAAAATTGACTTTTCTAATAAAAACTTTTCCATGACATTTAAACTTTTTTAATATAAAAATTCTGTAAAAATTTTGTCACCTTTTCATAGGAAAAACTAAAGCTGTTTTTGCATTCTTTTAAAAATAAGATGGGATAGAAGATATCTATCGGAATTTTTGTATCCATTACTATTCGTTTGTCTATTAAAATACCATGGTAGAAGAATAAGGGGAATAGTACAAAAGTATTTTAAATGAAATCGTTTGTATTTAACAAGGATAAAATCTTATAAAAGTTATTATTTTTTTAGTATTAATACACAATAATCTTATTATGTATCTTACAAAACTAATTAACAGACTGGACTGAATTGTAAAAAAAAAACACAAATGATTTTCAAAATATTTTGAAATTATCTAAGTAGAGTCCTATTTTCACTAGGATTAAGATCAAAAGAATTCTACGATTCACTTACAGAGAAATACATAACTAAAGTACATATAATTTTTATGCTGTGTAGCTTAAGTACTTTAGTAGGTAATACAGTAATGAATTAAGTAGGTAAGTAGTTGCCGAACATAGATCAGTATTTAGGTATCTAAGAATTAAAAAAATCCCTGAATCGTAGGTATAAGTAAGACTCTACAAGTACAAATTTGGTACAGTCACGGACAATAAGATGTACACACTCCATACTCTTAAAATTAATATCACACTAAAACTAATAGATGTAGGTTAAAAACAAAAAGCGGAAATTGATTTCACATTGAACTAGTGGCGAAATCAATTAAAATACTAGAACATTGTTGGACATGTTGACCTGTACATGGGTTGAAACATTATGGAGTGTATACATATTATTGTCCGTGACTGTACCACAGAACTAAGACCCGGAACAAATCTGAAAATGCAAACTCCCGCTACCGAGTTCGTTTTAAGATATCTATGGGGTAGTCTGAGGCTCCATATTTATCCACGTATACGCATCTATACTCATGTAGCGTAAACAGAAAGTAAAAATAGAAAACCGTATAGGGTCGAACCCTAAATAAATTACCTACCCATCTTTGCGTAAAATTACGGTACAAAGCATTCCAAGTTCCTACAGATCTGTGACGTCACCCAACGTGATACAATTCTAAGTGCAACGCAGAATACCAAACAGTTAGTATCCGCTACAGAGCACAGGCAAACAGCAGTTAGTATGCCGGGGTCGGTGAACCGTGACGTCACGATCAGCTGGTGCAACGTGTGCCAGGTTCTTGTAAGATTCCTGTTCGGTTTTTAAAATTGGAATTGGTTTTGTCTCTTTAATTTTGTAACGAACAGAACGTTCGAATTTTGAGAATGGTTTCTGATAGTTTTCTTTTATTTGATTTTGGAATAGCGAGAATTCGAATTTCAAATAAGTTATCTCATCTTCAAAGTCAAATCAAAGTGTTGATGTTTATGAATGATGAAAATTATTGATGTATTGCATTTTATCCAAAATTTTATCTCATATGTAACATTTTTGATGAGCAAACCCATTATTTTCCAATAAAAAATAAATTTTATAAATTCTTACTAATCTCTGGGGCTTTGAGTACTTATGAGTCAAAAAATCTTTAGGTAATTCGACGAATTTGGATAAATGCTATCTGAATAAGCTGATTGAGGCTAAACTAATGATCGTGGTTTGTAGGTTAAATTTACAATAACCTACTAGGTATCTAACCTACCTACCTCTACCTACATAGGGACCTTAATGATTACTTATTATATTTTAGCCTACATCCTTCCTTTTTCCCTTTTCTTTACACCTCCCGAACTTGAGCCAAACTCTCGAGATCGTACCAAAAAGTCGTGACTCCAAAGACTTAAATAATTTTGGCTACGGGATAAGACCAGAGTGTGGAGTAGTAACTATTCAAGCATCTTACACACACACAAAGACCACACCTACGCACGCACACAAGCGTGGTTGGCCGCGCCGCGACCTTGCCGGGTTGAATGCCCTGCGACCAAAAATGGCGTCCCGTATAAATGACAATTACGTAATTTAGCCCTTACGGAGTCAAGATGGCGTTTTTATTTTTTGTGCAAAAAAGATTACAAAATATTCGAAAAATGATTTTGTAGGTATGTCACCAAAAGGGGTCCAAAGTAAAAGTTCACAAAGAACCACTAGGATCACCTAAAATTGTCTTTATTTAGCGCAAGTCTATCGTATGAGACTGAGACTGAGAATGATAAAGTATTCGTCTTTACGAGTTAGACTAACTTTATAAATCTTAGTCTAATTATTTTTAAGTTTAGTTTTCAAAAAACATTAAACTTTTAAACTGCAAATTAGATATTTATTACAAAACAATTATTTTTTTATTATTATTATTTTAGGGTAACCTACCCAAGCCATGCTGCAGCTAGTAAACAAAAGAAAAAATACATTTAAAAAGCTGGCTAATAAAAGCTTTCGACTTCCTACATGTTACATTTTCCAAGTCATTTGTTCCCACTAGCCGCTATCAGCTAAAGGACTTTCCTTGTCCTACACAAACTACAATTTACTGGGAAAGCCTTCTTCATGTCGCTTCTAATGATTATATTGTAGTTCCCCTTCAACTTTACTTATACTGTTTGTATGTGTTTTATATTTTAGAGAAACAAGAACATTAATATTCACGACTATATTTTATGTCCGAGTCACGGTAAATATTCTCCAAAACCTATATTAATTCAAAAAAATTCTCAGAATCTTCTCGTTTTATTTTTTGAGATCAACTGACGTTTTGAAGTCCCAAGGTGTAATACTTATTTGTTGATATGAAAGTGACACGTGATCCACCTTACACATACTGTACTTTTGTCGTTCATCCATTGAAAATTTATATTTAGAGCATTAGAGAGTATGTACGGCTACTCCTCGCGTTTGTGCTGCATAACCTAGGTGGAAAAAAATCCGTTATTCGCCACCAGTAGGGATAGATTAGTAGGGATATGTGGAACTGGCGACCAGGTCTTGGTATAGATTGTCCTTTTGACTGAATCGAAGATTACCAACCCTTTTTATGTATGCGAAGATCGTATCTGACAATTATTTTTCTCTTGTTACAGCCCAAATCGAGATAATACCATGCAAAGTATGCGGAGACAAATCATCAGGCGTCCACTACGGCGTCATCACCTGCGAAGGGTGCAAGGGTTTCTTCAGGCGATCACAGAGCACAGGTCGGCATCATTCACCTTCTATTTTCAAATCTATTTTCTAACTCACAGTAGCACAGTCGGAACCGTCCTGCTTTGCATTCCAGAGATACAAGTTCAAATCTTTGTAAGGGTGGGTTTTTGCAAAAAAAAATATTGTGTTGATTATTCATGGCATGCTGATTGGAAATAATCATTAAATAGATGAAAACAGAATTTAAACAGGATCTGCTTTTAGTTCATTTATGTGTTTAATGTCTTGTCATGATCTTTTCTAGAAAAAAACATATTAAAGCAATGATCATTTCGATAAAAAAAACTTGTAAACGTCTCACTTACTCAGGGTCTTCACTAGCAGAACTGGGTACAAATTATTTGATTTAATTCATTTCACCATCAAAGAATCTATGGCAAATCTTCAATCACAAGCATAACCATCATTTTATAGCGCAGTTGAGTAATCACCGCACATCACGTAACGGTGTTGTCAAAAGAACAATGGTGCGTATTTATTGCATAATGATTCAAGCTTTTTATTTATCCTACTAGTTTCAAGCTTCTAAGTTTATTCATCTTGCTTATGATCCTAGTATCTTGATTGGATTGGATGTCTCCTGTCTGTTTCATTATGATACTTCCTTCTCTTTCTCACATTAAATACCTTTATGATTTCCTCTCACCAGGTACAAACTACTAAGCTGGGACTATTATAAATTATTAACACTTTACTTTATTCCAGTGGTGAACTACCAATGTCCACGGAACAAAGGCTGCGTGGTAGACCGCGTCAACAGGAACAGGTGCCAGTACTGCAGACTCCAGAAATGCTTGAAGCTTGGGATGAGTCGTGATGGTAAGTTCTTGTTGCTTATGATCGTCTTACATATTTAAAAAATTAGACCTTTACATCTATACTAGATGATGAGGCAACCTATACTAACACTCGGACGCTGTAGTGCCTGGGACATTGTTTGAGATAGAATTGGCTTGCCCAGCACCTAAACCATCCTCTCAGCTTTCGGCCATGCCCACAGGAAAGACATCGTTGTACAGTATGGTGATATCGAGTGAATCTGAATGTCATTTGGATTGAATATTGCTCTTACCCCTGAAAGTCATAAGTGCCCAGGTAGTTTGATGATTTGACAGCTTGAGGAAAATCTCAGACAGTTGATATAAAAGTAACCCGTTTAGTATTAAAAGATCATCTTACTGTTGTTGTCAAAATACCACTATTAGGAGTTTTATTAGGCGTCTTTTTTGGTTTGGAAAATTGTTTCAGTACATATTAATGATACGATAGATGACTTTACTTCTTAAATAGTTATGAACGCCTAGTACTATCGTCTTTGAACTAGAATTTTGTTAGAGTATAAACGCAACCTTTTTGTAATCATTGTATGTGGTCAAACTGATATAAGCTAGCAAGGGGGGGACCCCTTGCTAGCTGTCAAAAGTGTAATACGGAATTAAACTTTCTAATTTTCTAAACTCTTTATTATTTAGTAATCAGCAATACACATAGTTTAAAATTGCACCATAATAATTAAATTTTTAAGTGCAAATAATACTAATACTAAATAATAAAATAGCCAACGGCAAGATTAATAAAATAAAACTTTTCCTCACCAATGAATAAATAAAAATAAGGATAAACCAACTAGAATCAATAATTAATTTCTCATACAACAAAAGGTAAAAACACGTGGTCTATGAGGAAGCAGAGAGGTCAACGGTCTCTTATCAGCACTGATAACGGCTATGTTTATACAATAAAGCTGTTGTGGCAACAAGCTGAGCGATAAGCGAAGCGGTTACACAATTTATTTTATTGATTTACAATTCATCGATATTACATTACTAAACAATTGCATAATGATGTTTAAACATTCATTAAAAATTATTATATTTTCATTCACATAAATTCAATTCACGAATATTGAAGTGAAAACTTTTTTAGGCGCGTTGAGCATTTTTGAGATGGGGAAAAAACTATCAAACTCAATCACGAGACTGTCACGACCTTTTCTTACTAATAGGTAAACCTACCTTAATTTCGGCACAAGTTGTCGAGACAGCTCCGGGTTCAAATCAAGACAGTAACTTTTTGTACTTTTATTGTTTTAAGTTTAGAACCTCATTCAAGTTTTCACTTCTGCCGGCACTCCTGGAATGCCACTGTTTTTTTTAACAAAAAGTAATATTTTTAGTACGTTCTCTCTTTAGTTGCTTAAACATTGCCGGTTGTGGTCAATGTGGTTTTAATTTGACTGTCCTGTCTCCGTTGATTCTGGTGAATTGATAACAGTTCCTCACTACCATTCATTTTCATCACCACTGCCTACTGCCGTGCTTCGGAGGCACGTTCAATAGTCGGTCCTGGCTAATAAGTCGTTAAGCCATGACTGTGGCCATGACGGATGCCTAAAAGCTCCGTTACTAATAGGACATACTTACCACTGTATAGTATTAGTATATATTATTATGGCCTAGAACAAGTCGAGGTCGTCCAATTGCGCGATGGGTAGACGACATCAAGAGGCAGCATAGATTTTGGATGCGTGAGGCACAGGACCGGAAGGATTGGCGTAAAAAGAGGGAGGCCTATACCCAGCAGTGGGATATTCTTGGCTGTGGATGATGATGATGATAGTATTAGTACCAGACATAAACAAAGAATAATTCTTGAAAAAGAGACAGTAATTAATAATTATACCCGTTATTCGCACTTACGCTGCGACTATGCGCAGACGCATGCGAGCAGTGACGAGAATTACGCAACGCTATAACGCTACGTAACAAGAGTTTTTGTTGTTTACACATACTTACTTATAAGTGTATGTGCATCACTCAGAGTTCAGTTATAAAGTGATATTGCTAATCATTTTATTTACAGTACCTAACTAATCTATATTATGTACCTACCTACTAGGTACATAAAATTCTTTACAAAATCAGATAGGTACATCAGTTATTAAGGGATCGTTATTTAAAACAAAAAGTAAGGACTCTACGTAAGACGCAGGTTTAGTCGTTCTCGATACCGAAAGACATACAAAAGAAAATGTCTACCCACATTATTTGTATTATTGCAATCACTTACGTAATTTTTTTTATTACATATATTATTTAATTACAAGTTACCTACCTAAGTACGTAAATTGTTTATGTTACAAGTGTAGCTATAAGACCACAGGATTCTTCTAACACAGGTTGTAAAACTTAAAAGAAGAATCCCAACCCAACAAGTTATTATAATGTTACTAAATAAACAGATTTTTGATTTAGATTTTTCGATAGGTAGTCAAAATTAAGAATTAAGATGACGGAGGCCTTAAGGCGGCCTAAAAGCTCCCTCACCAGAATTGGCCACAACTCATGCGAGTTTACGTAACAGTGCTAGTTACTTTGTAAAATGTCCGTTGTTCTAACTTTATCCGCGACAAAGTGCATAGACGCGCTTGATGCGTACGGTGACGCAAATTGCGCAACACCACGTAAACTAGTGCTGGGAATGTGTTATGTAAGGATCTTATCGATATGCACACGTTTTTGTGTCGATAAATCGATAAATGAAGTGTTTGAATAAGACATACTTACAAGTTTATTGTTTGTTTTAGTGGATGGAAAGATAAAGTAATAAAGATGGCAATAAATGTGCAGTTCAAGTTTATTTTATATCATAAATACATACATACCGTTAATTTGCTGAATGTGCCGTTTTATAATTCCAAAAAAAGTTTACTCAAATGAAAAAGGAAAATGTCAGTGGCTAATTTTGATGTGGTAGGGAAATCGTAAGCACTATAAATAAAATATGAATACTAACGCTAAATGATTTTATCCTAACTTTGTCAGCTTCAATATTTCTTAACAAAACAAATTACGTACTGTTTGCGTGACCCAAATCCGAGCAATTAATTATCAAAACAAAATGTCCTCAACTAATTGCAGTCATTATTATTTGTCACTGTAATTAACAGGTTGAGAAGTTTGCCTTCACGCAAATGCCTGTAATAATAACTGGTTGACATTTAAGTACAGTTATTTAATGGTGTTTTTTATTTTGAATATAAATTGTGAGCATGATATCCCATAATGTAGAGTTCGTAATTTGATTGTGTTAACCTATAATTTATGAGGAGTCGATTTTACATACACACTCACTAAGTACCAATTTATCTATTTCTCCAAGATTTAAATAATTTTACGGAAAATACCTCATCCCTAATAATTATGTAATATTAAAGTTGAATGTTTAAATTAGAATTGGCGATATCAAGATTATCGATACGTTCCCATCCCTACATTGTGCAATTCAGAGGTGCGGAGCGTAACATAGTTGCAGTTTTTATGCACACGTAATATTATCGAACGATCCGATCTAGACTTTATCTCAATGCAATTAAGTTCAAAATGATAACGAATATAGGAATATATTGTATTAAGTTATTCTTATAGCACTTATGAGTGAAATGTCCAGCATTATTTATTTAGTTTAATTAATTAATTAATTTATATTCATGATTTTATTAAATAAATATCGATTATCTACCTACTAATAATAATAAAATTGTACTAATGAATACAGGGTTGGTTAAAATTTTATTCTCTTGTAGTTAGAAGCTTTTGTTATTATGAAACCTGACTTATTTTGTAGATAGAAATTCTATGAAAAAATTTAATAGGTTTTTTACTACTCAACTGAGAACAAGACGTCTATTTATATTCTAACAAAAATAAATCCTACTCTCAATAAAGCTGAAAGTTTGTGAGTTTGTTTTGATGTTTGTGTTTCAATCACGCCTAAACCAGTGAACCGATTTGGATGAAACTTGGAATAGGCGTAGATAGTGACCTGGAATAGCATCTCAGCTATTTATAATGTTGGTACCACGCAGGCGAAGCCGCCTGCAGTAGCTAGTTAAATATAACACAAATATCGGTCAAAGACTTATTGTGCGACACAGTAAACTATTGTTCCAACTTCTAGTTGTTTAACAAAAACCTCTTTGTTTAACTTTTAAAAACGAACCAGAGTAATTTGAACTCTACAAAAAACATTTAGGAACATTCATTTATAACGTGACAACACGTAGATCCTTCTAGAAAAATGCTATTTTTAGACAGCGACGAAACGCAATCTTTTGATGCACGACCGGGATTCGAACTCATTTTCGGATTGGAAGTCGATAATCTGTCTGTAGGTAAGATACTATGCCAAAATGACGTCATAAAATCGACAATCGATATCGCCACAGCGCTATAGCAGTAACTAACCACAGTATCATCAATAGTTACTATGCGCGTCACAGATAAACAACAGTTGATATCACAGCATCATCAATAGTTACTATACGCGTCACAGATAAACAGCAGTTGGTATCACGGTTCGCGGGTTCGTTGTGCCAGTAGGCAGTGTGCCAATAGCCTTACACACACGCACAGCGATATTGTTGTGTGCGTGTCATTGAGATTATGTTGGTATTAGCTGTGGCATTAGAAATACGTTAGCTTAGACAACTAAGTAGATTTTTCTTTATTTTTTTTACGATTTACAGAATTTTTGAATCTCTTTTTACATAAAGAGTTAATGAATCTAGAGTAAGAGGGCAGTAATACTTAGGTAAATTAAAAAAAAAAACATGTTCGTCTCCTTACTTATTTTTTAAACAGACTATTATTCGTTTTCTACTGTAATATTTTATTCAATTGTTTTCAAGTTAACTCTGATCTATTAGTTATGAACTGTCATCAATAGATGGCGCTGCTTATTTTCCTTTCTTAAAGGTCGTTGCCAAAAATAAGTGATTATTTCAGAATAGATAAATAACGCAACATTAAAAAAAACTGAAAGCTCTGACGCACCATTACTTGTATCGAATGGAGAGACTCACCGAAACCAAATATTTCTGAAATCTGCAACATTATGTCCAAAATTTAGTCAAAAATTTGAAAAGTATAGTTAGAATTTCCCAGAAGTTTTTTATTTTTTATTGAGAAATCGAAAAGTTTTTTTTAGAAAATAAAACTGTTTCGACTTTTGTGGCTGACTGTAGGTAGGTAGGTAGGTATTTTTTTTTAACTAACTTGCTTCAAACATAACAATGGATCGTAGTAGGCCACATAGCAAAAACTGCATTACATGCCACTGTTATGTAGCACATTATGTAAGGTAATATGTATCGTGGTAGTGATAGTTTTTGTGTGCTTGGGAACCTTGGAAATCTGTTATGTCATTCAGCGCGCGTAGCGGCGAGTAGCGGTACTAATCACATTGTATGAAGAATTCCGTTTGATTGTTTTTGAACTAAGGCTGGTTTTCCTGTCACGCGTACCGTCGGCGCTGATAGAAGCATAGTCTTTAATACAATGACTTAAGGATAATAATGTCTCAGCAGAATTGGCATCGCTGATTTCTCTCGGCGCTGCTGTACAATCAGTATCCTTACTACGTTGTAATAAAGATTATGCTTTCTATCAGCGCTGACAGTCAGCGTGACAAGAAAACCAGCCTAATCTTTCAATTTATAAAACGATATACTTATTCAAAAAATGTATTTTAAGGTTGAATGATCGTAAATAAAAATGTAAAATATGGAACAGAATGCAACTGGTGCTTCCATCTTTTGAACTCTAATAGTATGGTGATTTCACAGATTAAAAAACACTCCTTTCTTTTTCGGGCAAAAAAAATTACGGTCAAACTCTAGGGCACTTATGAACAACAATTTTTGTGTATTTTATTATGCCTAAACATAGACATTTTAATAATAAATTTTAATTTTCTTTTCCAGCCGTGAAATTCGGTCGCATGTCGAAAAAGCAGCGTGAAAAAGTGGAATCCGAGGTTCGTTACCACCAAGCGCAGATGCGCGCACAGACAGACGCCGCCGCGCCAGACTCGGTGTACGAACAACAGCAAACGCCCAGCTCGAGCGACCAATACGGACACTATAATGGGTGAGCGCCATCTATTGTCGAGTAGAAACAGGGTAGCGACATCTATCGACGGCAGGCGCACGTCCTGTCAAATTTAATGTATTGATCAAAAATTTAAAAACTGTTACAGATACAGTAAAAATTTGATTTTAAAGGATAGAGCGGTGTTAAAAAGTAGTGTTTTTGTGCTTTCAAAAATGTTGTTTTTGACAAGGGACGTGCGGTGTCACTGCCAATGCTTTTAGCTTTGTGTTGTCAAATGTGAATGAAAAATTTGTAGTATTTGAACGGTCTCGATTTGAAATTGGAACGTGAATTCACTGACGACGCGTCGACAAAGTAAGTAGCGCCATCTATACTTCCTCTATGATACATGTCACTACTATTCGACAACAGATGTCGTTGCAGCCGTATTTTTCAACTTAAATTTTGGTGATGCTCAACATCTAACTTTAAGCTTGGAGATGTGAGTAGCACTTTAAGTTTATATTGAAGATAGTCCGTAAAATAGGAAATATGGTGATGCTTTGAATCCAGTACTAGAGATAAATAATAGGTATAAATAAATAGATTTAAAATGTCAGGGAAATGCTTTGGGCTACGTTTATCCTGTAATTCCTACAATGTAACCTTTAACTATGGTTAATAACACAGTAATCTCAAACTTAACACAAGAAAACTTACTCCATAAATAAATTAGGTAAACTTTTAAACCAAAAACTCACAAACTAACAAGGTCCACATAAATGGTTTTAACCCCAGACCATACTCTAGAGCAGGTTAATTTTAAATGGATTCTCAGCAAAGCCATCTTCCAAACAGTAAGTAACGCATCTGACGTCTAATACTTAGTAGTGACATCTATTATTGCATTTAGAAACCAAAAGATCGCCTCATGTCACTATAGTTCCGTGTTCGACAACAGATGTCGTTACTTATAAAAGTTATCTTTATCGGCCAAGATTTTTGTAAAAATATGGAAAAATAACTTGGTAAAGATATTGATAGTTTTTCGAACTGGTCGTTCGAACGTCTGCTGGATGTTCATGAGTTTCGAAAGTAAATGAACAGTGTTCATGTGTCAACCGAGTTTCGGTGCGGCGCGGCGGCGTCAGAGTCTGTTTCCATGATAAGGATTTTCACTAGTAGAACTATTGCTGAAGCTCCAATTCAAAGTTAAAACCTTGTTTGAATACCACCAAAAAGTGCTAAGTTCGCTTAAAAAAATATATTTCTGAGCAGTAGAATGATCTATTCCCACAATCTCATGAGTATTTCGGCTACAGCACCATCTCTTAGCAAACTTCAGCAGCTTTTGCTAAAAAATAAATCTTATCATGGTTACGATTCCCAAAATAGGCTGAACAAATTCTGATGTACCGTCGGCATATGCAGTCTCAGGATAATGCGACGCCCGACTCTATGACTTATGACGATCAGCAGACACCGAGCTCAAGTGACCAGTTCCCAGGACATTATAATGGGTGAGTAACGCCATCTATTGTCGAGTAGATGAAGCATATTTAAATGTTCGCGAAAATGGCGCCAGTAATAGCCGAAAAAATCTGTAAGATGACATAAAAATCCATGAAGATCTTATAAAATTAGCTAAAGAGAAGGAATTTTATATTATTGCTCAAATTCAGACCTATACAGGTAAAATTCTATTTGAGGTTATCTAGTGGGTAGTCAGAGTCAAAACTACGTTTGGCATACGCATATTATCTTGCAATCATTTCAGATTCAAAGTTTAAAATAAACTAATCGATTCATCTTGTGTAGGTAAAATCTACAAATCTATCGACCTAAAACACCAGCAAATACCTACCTACTATGCAATAATTTATACACAAAAAAACACTTTTGTCGTTTCCAAGTAATTACCTACAATCGTGTCAAGTGCACGACACCGGTGCTAACGGTAACAACGCCACCTAGTAACGGATAGCGGTACTAAACGCTTCCTATTAGCGGTGATAGATGGCGGTGTTTTTCTTCGTTGAAAATTATGATTGAAATACCGTCTGGGCGAACGGTAAACCTACCGTGTCGTGTCTTGTTACCCGTAGATTAAAGCGTTGACACTGATTTAACCAGTTTATGGTCTGTGTCTCTATGTCTTAATATTTCCTAATGAATATAATTTACTCAGTTGTTTATAATCCAAAATTACTTGAAACAAATCAAGTAATTAGGGGAAGGCCTAGGCGAACCTTCTTGGATCAAATTGGCGACATTTTGGAGAAGGGCCAGGTCAAAAGTACCCTAAACCGACGAGCATGTATGAACTTTATGTATGTATGTACAAATCAAGTGTTACAATCATAAATATCTGTAAATCGTAGACATGGTAAAATGAGAACACTGTTTTTAAAAACAACCCAAGTGCAGTTGCCATAACACAATTACTTTGGGACCAAAAATGATACTAATGAACTGGCAATATTATCACAAAGTTATCAATACATAGTATAAAACAAAGTCGCTTTCTCTGTCCCTATATCCCTATAAGTAAGTTCGTATGAGTCAGTGGCCAACTCTGGTGACGGAGTTTTTAGGTCGCTTTAAGGCCTCCGTCATGGCTTAACGACTTAAATAGCCGGGACCGACAATTTAACGTGCCCTCCGAAGCACGGAAGCGCTCAGATGAAAATGCCACTGGCGGTCACCCATCCACTTACAGACCGTTTCGAACGTTGCTTAACTTCGACGATCTATCAAGAACGACTAAGCAAGCACGACCACGAGCGCTTCATATATCCCTATATTCCTATGTACCTATGCTTAATTCTTTAAAACTGCGCAACGGATTTTGATGCGGTTTTTTTAATAGATAGAGTGATTCAAGAGGACGGTTTATATGTATAATACATGCATAATATAGTAGAAGAACACTGATAATTTTAGCGGTATCTAATGTGATGTCGTAAATTACCGATACATTTTTTGCGCTTACATAGCAAACGCTAGCTGAACCCTAATATTTAGCATCAGCATTACACCCGTGCGAAGCCGGGGCGGGTCCCTAGTATGTTATAAAGCTACTTGCACACGAGAGCAGAACAGTGAGACAGAACAGTGGGCGCACCAATAGACCAGCAGCAAACAGCAAGCTGTCTGATAAAGCATGATGTTTGCTACTGGTGCTGCCTCACTGTTCTGCCCTCGTGTCCAGGCACCATAAACGATAGCAACAGTGCTGCCTTCACGAGAATCAAAGCTATTACAGGCAAGAAGTTTAAAACCTTTCACACTATCCAGTTCCAGTGATTGCTACGAGTATATCGTGGTCTAACAATCAACGAACGATCAGCAAACAATCAGCAATCTTTTTTTCTTTCGTTTCAATGTTAAACCATTTTTTGCCAGTATGAGGCCACCCCAACTGCTCTCTCTCCAGCGTTGAGCAGGTTCTCTTGGGTGCAGGTTGTAGGGCACAGAGGACATGCGAGCAGGTGTTCCATATGAACGGGAGCCTCACAATCGCACTGGATAAGTGCAGGGTCTCGGAATCCCCACCTGGCTAGATTTTCTCTGCAGGTCCGGAGTCGGTTAAGAGCTTTCCTCACTTTACATTCACAGCAAACATCACTTTACATTAAGTTCAGATAAATAAGCCGGTATTCACAAACATTACTTTGACGTTTCAAAGTGCGCGCGGACGCACACGGTCCCAAAATCAGAATTTTGGGACCCTGTGCGTCCGCGCGCACTGTGAGACCTCATAGTAATGTTTGTGAATACCGGTGTAAGTTCTCTAAGTCTAATTTCAACCTTTTTTCAGCTACCCGTCCTACAACTCCCCGCTTTCCCCGTACGGGTACAATAATGCGGGTCCCGCTCTCACATCAAACATAATGCCGCCGCAGCAGCCTCAACAAGCGCCATACGACGTGCCCAGCGACTTCGTGGACTCCACCACGACGTACGAGCCTAAAGCTACTGGTAGTTTCTTGGACACAGACTTTATACATGCCCAAGGTAAGTCACTTAGACAACATTATACTATTGGTGTGTTTAATGACAAGTACCTAAGAGGAAACGTAAAGTCACTTTTTTGTACTGTATGAACAAGTCACGCGCTCAACTTGGCGGAGGCTGAGTAGCGCGATATGCGCGGTCAAGTCAAAGTCAAAAAAAAATTATAATTGTTATAAAACTAAATAGTTCTACTCCTGTTCGTGACAAATAATACTCTAACTTATTACAAAACACACCATATAATTATTATTAAGGATTCACCATTAACTAGCAATTACATAAACAGACAAACTGTTTTATGCTCAAGAATTGATAGAGTTCGTGCCAAAAACAAAATTCTTTGTGAGACCAACTCGACTTTGAAAATCAATAACAAATAATTCTGTCATAACTTAAGGCTCAAGAAACATTGAATTGGCAAGCGACGCGTCAATTAGTTTTAAAGCAAGCCATTCTTATGAACAATGGTACAAGATATAGAAGCGCTTGTAGAATGAACGAGGTCTGGCGAAGCCATCTAGCGGGCCGCGCTGCCTCGAGCACTTTCGTGCGGTTCTTCTACAAGCGTTTCTATATCTTGTTCATAAGGTTTATAATGGCTTGCTATAAACTAATTGACGCGTCGCTTGCCAATTCAATGTGCATTGAGCCTAAAATTTCTTTCGTGGTACTCTCAAGGCATTAATGAAGTTAGCTGTGTCAATGCGCACATTCTTTTAGTCTACTGGTAACTGCGCATTGAAACTAACATCACAAATGCCTGCCGAGCACTTGTTATTTTTAGTTTAAATAAAATATGTAAAATAAATTGTTATAATATTTACTAACTAGAAGAGCAACAAAAAACGACGACAATCGTCCGACCATCAACATCAACAGCTACAACAAGACAGTCCACAATCAGCGAGCTGCCGCGACGAGTTCAAGAATTCGATCGCTACGACACAGATCGCATACAATCCCCTGCAACAATAACCAGTGGAGTTTTAAACATAAAACAAGAAATAAAACCAGAAACATCAATCGGAGTTGACAATCTTGTCGCGAGCTATGTAGACTCCACCACCTTCCTCCACAGTCCATCAGCACTTCAACACAGTCCGATGGATATACAAAACTCTGTGCTTGTCAGTGGTCAGAGTACCGTATCATTGACAAGTGAGGATCTGAGTGATGATATGACGTCCAGCAGTGGGCATGCGAGGCTGATTGATCCGATGATGAATATAAGTGGGATGGGTATGGTCAATCCTAATGCAGTGACGAATAGACGACACCAAGCCAGTCATAGCTCGGCGAGTGATGATCTGCCGAGTAAGTTGGTAGAATTTTATCAACGATTTTGGTTATGCTATGCTAGATTTATATTATTGACGTCTTTTTTATTAGTTTTGCTTTGTATTTAAGAAGTTTTTGTTATGTATTTCAAATCAAAACCGTTTTTAGTTGACGTTATATGTTGTTATCGTTAGTTTTGTAGACTTTTTGTTATTCTAGCTACTTAGATAACTTATGTGTTTCTTTTATTAGTTATGCTTTTTAATTTTAAGTTAAATTATTGTCTGTGTCTACTTTGATTATTTTGCAGTATTATGATTACGAATGTATTTTTATTTAGATGAATTATTTAAGATTTGAGTGGATAAATTCTTCTTCTTCCTGCCCTTATCCCACTAAGTGGGGTCGGCACAACATGTTTCTTTCTTCCATTTCCCTCTATCACATCATAAATCAATACAGTTTAGGCGCTGGCCAGATCTAAATGGCGTGTTCGTCGGCCGTCTTCCTATTCCATTTAAATGTAATACTAAATGATTGGAAATAAAGCACAAATTAGGATACACGGCATTTCGTTGATAGGTCCGATCAACAATTTATAGGAAGACGCCCGACGCCAAACGCCAGTTAGATCTGGCCAGCGCCTAAACTGTATTGATTTATGATATTTAATTTATCCGCTCAAATCTTAAATAATTCATCTAAATAAAATGCTTGCTCCTTAGTCAGCTCCACACGTATTGGCGTGGTGTTCCTGTGGCTAAGGCCGATTAAGCTGAGAGGATGGTTTAGGTGCTGCAAGCCTCAAACAATATCTATGAAGTGATATAAAAAAATATTAAATACTAGCTGTCCGCCGCGGTGTTACCCGCGATCCCTCGGGAAAACTTCACTTCCCCAGGATAAATAGCCTATGTTCATCGGGGATAATGTAGGATTCTATTGGTGAACGAATTTTTCAAATCGGTCCTGTAGTTTCGGAGCCTATTCATTTCAAACAAACAAATCTTTCCTCTTTATTATTAGTATAGATAATTTCACTTTTAGAGGTAGACCTAAGAAAAGATAGAGGGACTGTGTGAAAGAAGATATGGGTAAGAAAGGAGTGGATATGGAGATGACGAGTGATAGAGGAGAGTGGAGAAAGAGAACATGTTGAACACCCCGCATGAGCGGAATAAGGGCAGGCCAATGATGAGATAATTTCTCTTTTAAACTTACGCTGATTCCAAAATAACAAAAAGACAATCATTTTTAGTTTATTATTTTGAAAATGTGCTGTATGCTGGCTGTCTCTTCAGTACGATACCACTTTTAGTAAAATACATATTAAAGTGCGCAAAAGTTTTTGTCTGAAACAAAAAAAAAAGACTTCAGAACACTGAACTTCGACGATCTATGTATAATAATGTATGTATACAAACAAAAAGTATATTAGTTTATAGAGTATCAGATATTAGGATCTCATAGTACAAGCTTTGCTTAGTTTGGGGCTAGATAGATAGATAAAAAATTTATTTGGAATAGATGATGCTGTGTGAAATGTCCAGCATTATTATTATCTAAGATCCTATGTATGATGGTAGAAAATCAATTATAGTGACACCAGGCGGAAAAAGTGCAACAGTGGAATGAGAAAGGCTGATGAGAAGGTTGCGGGTTCGATCCCCGCCGCGGGATAAAGGTTTGTATGATCTGCAAATATTTATCTCTGGTCTGGGTGTTTCTATGTATAATATGTATGTATTTAGAAACAAAAAGTATATAAGTAGTTTATCAGTCTGGTTCCCATAGTACAAGCTTTGCTTAGTTTGGGGCTAGAGGATGCTGTGTGAAATGTCCAGCATTATTTATTTATTTATAAATCAAAATGAAGGGTTGTAAGGGTTGCTGGGAGCCGTTGGGTGCAGGCTGCACAAGATCGATCGCTGTAGAAATCTATGGGGGAGGCCTATGTTCAGCAGTGGACGTAAAAAAGGCTGAGATGATGATGATGATGATGAAATCAAAATGAAAATAAGTAAAAATCACTCACGGGATATTGATTAAAATGTTCATTGTTAGTTCTATCTTGTATAATTACATACGGGAAGGGCAGAAAAGGCATTGCTAGGCAACATGGTATCACACAGGCTGCAAAAAAAGTGGCACTCCGGGAGTGCCAACAGAAAGTGAAAACTTGAACGAAATAGTTCTGGCGTCTTACCATAAAACGTGACATAAAGTTATTCCGGAGTGTAAACTGTCAAAATGTATGGTTATTCTTAATTTATTCGGTGGAATAACTTTATGTCACGTTTTATGGTAAGCCGCCTAAACTTCAAAATGCATAATTGCCTCTGAGGGATACGATCCAGCCGTAAGCCGCATCGTACGAGTAAAACAGGCGACAGTCGCTTATGGCGTTGAGGTCAAAATATGAAATAGCTGTCCGTCGCGTAACCCGCGATCCCTCGGGAAAACTTCACTTTCCCGGGATAAAATATAGCCTATGTTCATCAGGGATAATGTAGGATTCTAATGGTGAAATGGAAGCGCTCGTGGTCGTGCTTGCTTAGTCGTTCTTGATAGATCGTCGAAGTTAAGCAACGTTCGAAACGGTCTGTAAGTGGATGGGTGACCGCCAGTGGCATTTTCATCTGAGCGCTTCCGTGCTCCAACCTCAAAACCAGTGTTTTTGAAGTTGTATGAGATGCAGCTTGATAGCACCTAAACCATCCTTTCAGCTTAAATCAGCCAAATCACTGTGATTTTTGAATCGACTTCTAAAAAGGAGTTTTTATCGCTATGTTTTTTCATTTTGTAATGTTCACTGATATCTCAATTGTGAACCGATTTCCAAAATGTTTATTTTGTTTGAAAGGATATACTCCTATATAAATTGCATTCCTGAGGGATTGCTACTTTTTCCGTAATACTCAAAAAAACCTCATCATTGTTACTTCGTCCCGAGTCCAATTGAAGTCGATTTTCTTTATATTTTTTTATTAAAACGTGTTATTGATTGGTTCTGTTGGGGCTTAATAGTGATTTTACTTACGCCAACATGTTATTAAACAGGAACCTAATAAAAAAGCAGTTATTGGTTCCATTGTCTTGTATATTTTTAATTTATTTTATGATAAACATTTCTGAAACGTTTACGAAGCTGTCATAATTGTCATGTCATTCATGTTTTTTTTTTGGCATACCACTATTGTAATATTCTACTGTGCATCTATTTTTTTATATTGGTACAGTAAACTTTAAGGTTAATAAAAGTGGTGTAAAGTTACGCCAAACTAAACTCCAAACATTGTATGGTTACTCCTAAGTTACACCCGGCGTAACTTTAGTTTAACATTATTTTTTGTATTTTCAGTACTTTTTTGTATTTAATTGTTTGCTTGTATTTTTTTTTGTTTTAGTTACTGTTGCCCTTTCAATTTTGTATATAAGTTATTTTTAATTACCTATAGGGTATTTTAGTATAAGAAATACAATCTATTTCAGAGTGACCTATTTTAAAATCGAACGTTTCATTGTCCCTATTCCAAATTTAAAAAAAAATCTTTAAGATTTTCATTTACATGTGCTGCCATCGATGTTTACCTAGTGTAACTCTTTCAGGCGAGGGTGACATCAGCAAGGTACTCGTGAAGAGTCTAGCAGAGGCACACGCCAACACAAACCCAAAACTGGAGTACATACACGAGATGTTCAGAAAGCCCCAAGATGTCTCAAAGTAAGTTTCGATAGATGGCGTTGTTTTCAACTTTACTAGTATTTTTACTATGCTCATATGTGGAAGCTTCTGATAGAATGTCAGCATTTTGGTTAACTGCTAAGGAAAATAGTTGGGATTATTATTCCCTGTTAAAAAAGTAAGTAAGTTCGTATGAGTCAGTGGCCAACTCTGGTGACGGAGTTTTAGGCCGCCTTAAGGCTTCTGTCATGGCTTAACGACTTAAATAACCGGACCGACAATTTTACGTGCCCCTCGAAGCATTAAGTTTTAATGATGATTTGTGAACAGAATTTTCTGATAGAATGTCAGCATTTTGGTTTGTGAATATGGACGTTGTGTGAGAGGAATTTATTTTTCACTCTTCTCATGTCAATGTACCATTGAGTTTAAATATTTTGATAAATAATTACTTCAACCAAGAAGTTCTTATTGCCGTAATCACAAGTCTCTAGTATCTCAATTTCAAGGTTGTTATGATAACTTTAAAGTTTTTCTAAATAATAATTAAAAAAAAAGAAAAAAATGTTGTAGACACTTTGCTTATAATTTTCATCTTTTATTCCAGACTTTTGTTATACAACTCAATGACTTACGAAGAAACGTGGCTGGACTGTGCTGACAAGCTGACAGGCATGATACAAAACATCATAGAGTTCGCGAAACTCATTCCCGGGTTCATGAAGCTATCACAAGACGATCAAATACTGCTTTTGAAGTCTGGTACGTATTCAGTTGAAGATAAGGTTTATTTCAGTAATTGATAAAATGTCAGCAATTATTTGGTTTAGAGTCAGCAGTTTTATTTCAAAAGATGTTTGATGATAGATGTTTTTGAAGTTTAGCGTATTGTATGAAGATAGGACTTTAAATTAAACTGTTCGAGTGTCAGCATTGAGAAGATAAACTGCATTTAGCATTGAAAATAAAAAAAAACATGGTAGAAGACCACGATTGTAATGCTCCACACGTATTGACATCTTTCCTGTAGACTAGGCTAACTAAGCTGAGGTTTAAGTGCTACAAGCCTCCATCTCAAACAATGTCTCAGGCACTAGCGTCCGAGTGTACGCATAGATTGACTGCTGACACTGTATCAATCTAGTGTATAAATGCCTAAGTTTTATAATGGTTTTTTATAGGTTCATTTGAGCTCGCAATAGTCCGTCTCTCGCGACTGATAGACGTGAATCGTGACCAAGTGCTGTACGGTGACGTGGTGCTGCCCATACGAGACTGCGTACATGCACGGTGAGTATATCCCCTTGTATATTATGTGGGTTTGATTCTATTCACACAGAACCCACGTGATTCCACAAGGATTGCCCGTATAGTGTAAGATGTGTCGTATCTGATATCTAGCAGTTAAAATCTCTAAGTAAGTTCGTATGAGTCAGTGGCCAACTCTGGTGACGGAGTTTTTAGGCCGCCTAAAGGCCTCCGTCATGGCTTAACGACTTAAATAGCCGGGACCGACAATTTAACGTGCCCACCAAAGCACGGAAGCGCTCAGATGAAAATGCCACTGGCGGTCACCCATCCACTTACAGACCGTTTCGAACGTTGCTTAACTTCGACGATCTATCAAGAACGACTAAGCAAGCATGACCACGAGCGCTTTTTACTTTTACTTACTACTGGATTCTGTCGACCCCATTCATCATAAAATAAAAACTTATACAAGAAATTGTTTATAATATATTACTCTAGATTATGCTAGAAGCCGAGGCAGCCAGGTGGGTGGACGATATAGAGGCCATTGAGGGAAAGACATGGATGAGAAGTGCACAGGGCCGATTAGAGTGGCGTTTGAGGTCCAGCAGTGGGCTATCATTTGATCTGCCAATGATAATGATGATGATATTATTCTGATTTTTCTATTGAATGTTATAAATGAATCAATTGTTTTGTTTCCAGTGATCCCCGAGACATGGCGCTAGTGGTTGGTATATTCGACGCGGCGAAGTCTATCGCACGTCTCAAACTGACTGAAACAGAATTAGCATTGTACCAGAGTCTCGTCTTACTTTGGCCAGGTATGTTCATTTTATTGTATCACAACTTGGGCTCTCGCCTTATAAAATAAGTGTGGTTTAAAGTTATTTTAGGATTAGACTTACCATAAAACGTGACATAAATTATTTCTCGGAATAAACCAAGAATAAACGACCTCTGTGGCGCAGTGGGTGAAAATCCGCTTGAGACGGAAAAAGTTGCGGGTTCGATTCCTGCGGCGGGATAAATGTTTGTATGATCTGCAAATATTTATCTCGGGTCTGGGTGTTTCTATGTATATGTATGTATTTACAAACAAAAAGTATATCAGTTATCTGGTTCCCATGGTACAAGCTTTGCTTAGTTTGGGGCTAGATGATGCTGTGTGAAATTGTCCAGCATTATTTATTTATCAGTCAGAGACAAATATCTGCAGATCATACTAACATCTGTCCCACGGGGATCGAACCCGCTACCATAATCAAAAAATGAAGTTAACCGATTTGGATGTAACTTGGAATACTACATGGATCGTTGCCTGTAATAGTAGGAGGCTAATTTTATTAGAATTTTGCTTCCTCGCGAGCGAAACTGCGGGTTAAAGCTAGTTAATATACATTTTGTATTTATCATCGAAAAAGTACAAATAATATTTACAGAAACTAAGCTTTTTTACACTGTACAAAATACAATAGAATCAGCTGAGCCATCTAAGGATCGCTAATCCGATCTATAGATAGCTCAACCGATCACTTTCTAGACTAGACTACCTCACTATTTCAGGCACAATCCTGAAACCCGAAAATCCGAAGACCACACCGTCCCAAGGTACTAGCCGCAGGTTCAAATCCCAGCGACCGATGTTTGACTTTTTGCACTATTTTTTTATTTTTTTTTCAGAACGTCATGGAGTACGTGGAAATCCTGAGATCCTGGTGCTCTTCAATATGTCGATGGCTGCGATGAGGCATGAGATTGAGACGAACCATGCGCCACTGAAGGGTGACGTCACAGTATTGGATACTCTGCTTACTAAGATACCTACCTTCAGGTAAGTTCATTTTTTTAATGATGAATGGGTCTTGACCTCGAAACTTACATAGGCAAGAAATTATTCATAAAAGGTTGTCTAGAAATGTTTTTAAACTCCGTCCGTTGCGGAGTTACTCTCGGTCCCTCGGGAAAACATCAATTTCCCGGGATAAAATATAGCCTATGTTCATCAGGGATAATGTAGGATTCTAATGGTATTTTTTCGGTCCAGTAGTTTCGGAGCCTATTCAATTCAAACAAACAAATCTTTCCTCTTTATAATATTAGTATAGATTAGTATAGAAGTATAGACAAACACTCCGGCTTTAGGATCGTCTAATCGTCGCGGGTTCGAATGCCGTCGGAATCGAAAATGATAAGAGCTTTTTCTTAATGAAATACAAAGTGTATAGAAATTACAAAAAAAAAGTCACGACTGTATCCCCAAGGCACGGTAGACATTCAGATCCTTTATTTTCCAGATCCTTTGAAGATGTTTTTAATGTACAATGAGAAAGCATTTGTGAGAACATGTTGAAATCGTTTTAAAAAGGTTAAAATTTAAGTTAAAGACTATTTTTCTAACTATTGTCTAAGGTCTAAGGCTTATTTTTCCTTTGGGTACGGAACCCGAAAAAAAGTTTATCTATTCGCCCTGTAAAAGTTTGGTAAACGCCTACGACTGTGCTACGGCGTAGCAGCTACGAGACCTCTACGACTTTCAATTCGATTAATAAAATGGGGTTTCTTTCAACTGCTTACGAAGTTGATTGAAGAGGAATTTTATTTTAGGTGAACACAGTCGTATTACAAGGAGTTAAAGTTAATTTTACCTTTGCAGAGAACTATCGCTGCTACACTTAGAGGCATTGTGCCGCTTCAAGGCAGCGCACCCACACCACGTTTTCCCGGCTCTATACAAAGAACTATTCTCTTTAGATAGCGTTCTGGACTACACACATGGATAAAAAATTATTCCATTATTTCTGTAGTCCGATCTCAACGGACATTTTTTGAAGACTTGACAGCTAACTTGTATTTTTTTCGTATTTTTTATATAAAAATAAACTCACTTGTACCTTGTTATATTTATAATTGTATGTATGTACTCTGAGACTGTTATTTACGTTGTACGTACGTACAATATATTAATTACATATTTAAAAAATGTTTATTTAATTCGAATAAGACGTGCAAGTGGGTTTAGTTTTATGAATCGTAATTTAGAAGTATGGTTTTATTTTATTTTCATTAATTAAGTTGTATATTAAATTGCGATTTTTTGTATATTTACTTTGATTTTTGAAAACATTATGAAACCTGACTTGTGACCTGCGTATATATACATAATGACACATTATAATATGTTTTGTTATGTAGTATATTAGGGTTTAATCTTAATATAATTATAAATGTATCTAACTTTGATGAATGAAATAATTATTATAAAAAAGTATAATAATAGTAATAGAGTTTTTATTAAGAAATAAATAAAGAATTATAAAGTTGTAGTGAAGTAAAAATCACATAAGTTTCGTTTACAAATGAAACTCTTTTATAGGTATCTTTTAATTATTTTTAACAGTTTTTTTTAACTTGTTATTTATTTCAAATGAATATAATTGATGTTTTTCCCTTCTCTGTAGATTCAATAAGTTGTAATATAGGAAATAAATGATACTGCCCGTTTTTATATGTTTAGTTGTTTTTTTTTTTACTTATGACGCATCGTTGGAAAATCTTAAAATATATATTATTTATTATAAGCTGAAGAACTTGGGTGCAAGAACAATTTTATGGATTAACGAACATTAAAATATGCGGACAAAAAATTTTGACTAAAGCAGGCAATTTTTTTTTAAATAGTTGTTGATCTCATTTTTGTTTTCGCACGTTGCTTAAATCACATTAATGCATAATATAAAAATCAAAATATACAAATTAAATGCATAATATATTTTTTTTACTTTTTGTTATTGCTTTCCGCTCAACAAATTGCCTGCTATGATGAAATTTAATATAATGTTTATCAGTTTTCTAACACTTAATCTAAGTTTAATAGCCTTTACTATAGACTGGATTATATTAAAGTTTAAAGTACTTTATAAAGAAGAAAATCTTAACTCGTATTTTGTAAATAGTAATTAATCATTATGTATTTTATATTAAATGTCATTTAAGGTTCGATGGGTTATAATTAATTTTACATTCTATTATAAAAAAAACACTTTTTTCACGGCCTTCGGGACTTTGTCTTGAGGGTATTATGGAAAATTTAGTTTTTTCCTTTCTATATATTATATATTTTTTGTTAAATAAAGCAATCTGTTATTGTCTATTTCTTTTGTTTTATTTTTTGTTCCTTTTTTTATTAATTTAAATTTTTATGCGTTTTTTTATTGGTTTGATAGTGAGATCATAATAATACGGGTGGTTTAATATAAATTTAATTTATACATACTTCATTTCATTTACAGTTTAAATATATATAAATTAAATAATGATTAAAATATTTACATAGTAAACGCACATAATTAGTATATTTCTAATTGTGCGTGGTATGGATCCTGTCCAAAAATACATTTTATTTGGACATACTGCCTGAATAAACTTCCTTTATTTTAATTGTTATTGGGCATGTCAATACGAGGCAAAATAATTAAAAAAGTATTCGAAAATTTGAAGATTAAGACTGAGAAATTCGGCTGAGTGGAGATACTATGCCTAAAATTGAATGGTCCATACATTGTTACCTGACTGCGTCAGTAGGAGGGTGATGCTTTTGTTAGTGTTCTCCAAAATTGGCACGATCTGATGACGTATCTGAAGTTTTATATAAAAAAGTAAACAAAAAAAACATACCAATATGCGCCAGGCCATCTTTAACATCCTACGATATTCCATTTAAAAATAATATTATAAATCGATATTAACTTCTGGGATGTCATAAGCGACCAATATTATATTAATTTAAAGTATATTTTGCTTATATTTTCATTCAAATCGATTATAGTGCTTGACAACAAACCTATTATATTATTTAATATTTAAATGTTGCAGCGTATGTATAATATTAGTAATATTATATAATATTCAAGACGTTTGATGGCAATAAAGTATTTTTAATATCTACTTGTACCTAAAATTATATATAATTTTCTTTAGATATTTTCATAGTATTTATAACCGAATGCGATTGTAAGGGCTATGTTTTTCAAGTGTAATGTATGTTTGTCTATTTGTTTGGCTCAGTAGGTACCTAGACGACTTGTCTTGATTTAATGTTAATTATGATATATTTTTTATTATATCAGTCGGGGTTTATTATATTAACATTTCTTAAATTAATTTTGTTATATCAATGATATATAAACTCTATATTACGTACACAGTACCTGACGTTTAAGATCTAGTCGCGATGTGCCATCACTGGCTAATGTATCCAGCGGACTGAAGAAAAAAGGATTTCAAGTTTTCACGTCGCGCCATAATTTTAATATCATTGTTTTATTGTGTAGAGCTTACGTCAAAGTCAAAAAGCATTTATTCAGTAGGACCGCTGGGATCACTTAGAATAGACTTAAAACTAATTTTTCTCCTGTTCTTTCGCAATCAACCATGAAGAATCAGGGCAACAAACACGGTTTGGGGCCTAGCATTCTTTTAGTCTTGTGTTTCTCATCCATCATTAATTTCTAATTATTGAAGTCGCTTATGATGTTGCCTGTTTAATTCAACTTTTTGACGCCTTAACAGCCGTCTACTCACGAATTTATTTTAACTATCCAGTCTTTTCTATATTGGTCTACGGTTCTGAGTGAACGCATGCCGTCTCACTCGCACACTTCAGCTGGTTTATTAGTGCGATAGTGATAGGTATAGGGTAAATTTTAATTGCTGGGTAGTTTTAGTGGTATTTCTTAAATTTTGTACTATGTTTTGCAAAATTTTCACTAATTAATATAGTTGGACACGTAAAGTTTAGAGTTAAAAGTGTTTTGAAAATCAAGATATGTGGGAATATATGATAAAGTATATGTATGTTTTACAGTAGGTACGTTTGTGGTGATTTTTTTTAATTTGACATAGAAATTTCTATTTTGTACAAAGGTACCTTATAATTACGGGTATCGTTATGTAGTAAAACTTTTGTAAAACTTTGTTTTCTATGAGATTATTTATTAAAAATAATTTGTTGATATACTTAAGTATTTTTACACATTACCTGATCATTGAGAGTAACAAATATAAATCATATATCTATGTAATAACAGAATATATAAAACATATTTTGTATATACATGTTGATTGATAATTGCTGAATATATACAAAATTACATTATATATTTTCGGTTTATATATAACCGATTACAATTTACAATCAACACGTATATCCGCTTTGTTGATTTATAAAAAAATACAAAACATTGTACCTAAAGTAGCATATAATGGAGTTTGAGAACCAATAGAAAATAAATGTTATTGTTTCATTATTATTCTCGAATCACTTGCAAGATTGTGTTTCATTTTTAACCTATTTATCTTAGAATCAATGTTGGGAATCTCTCGCTAACAAGAGACCGGAGTGCAGAGAAGCGTCTACGAGTTCGAAGATGAAAGAAGGCGCGAACTAGATAGAAAACGCGACCAGCTTAAAGCTAAGCCGCCTTCAAACATAATAGTACATTACGATATTAGTGCGTAAAGATGGTTATAACATGCGAGGCGGAATTTCAGCCCGAGCCGCAGGCGAGGGCGTAATTGAGCCGAGCATGTTATAACCAATACGCACGTATATCGTACGACGTTTTTTAACACATTTGCGAGGAAACAGAAAAAAAAAACATTTAAATAAACTCAATCTGTACAATCTGCACACTGTTACTTTCCCGCCATTTTAACAGCGCGCTAGCGCTGCCTACTGACTGGCGCCGCGCGGCGATTAGTTCTCCTTTGAATAGCAACAGCGCGCTGCTCACTAGCTGGAGGCACGACTCCAGCTCGGCGGCGATCAGTTCCATATTTGAAATGGCAAATAATGCTGTTATGGAATTTGTATGGACTATAACATAACTATTTGCTTTGATAACACACGCGTTTGTTATGACCCGCTTTACATATCTAAAACCGGTGGAATTACATCAGCTTTACGAGCAAGGGTGTTAAAAAATTTATTATAATTGTACTCATTAGACTAAGCAGAAAAGATGTCGCCGTAGCCGAAATCGGCCAGGATGAGCATCATCATCATCATCATATATTTAATTTAATTCGCAATTTTTTTATAATTTGGTGCATTTTGTCAAAGAGACCGTTACAATAATATTAGAAGTAGTAGTAAAGCCGTGTTGGCCGAATGGGGTTGTACCTCGACTTTCAATCCGAAGGTCGTGGGATCGAATCCCGGCCGTGCATCATCTCTGAACAGTCAAGAAAAACATCGTGAGGAAACCAGTTAGTATTCTTATAGGCAGCAATGGGCTTGCAACCTGTCACGTATGGAATACTAATTTCTGCAAGATGTGGGCATGTATCAAATATGTATTTGTACATGCCTTTGAAGCCATCTTCAAAGGATCTGGAGTACATAAAAATATCAGAGAGAATGTCTACCGCGCCTTGGGGATACAGTCGTGACCCTGTTTATGTTTTAGGTACTTAATTTATACATTCTTCTTCTTCTTTTAGTGCCTCTCCGACTAGCGAAGGTTGGCAGTCAATATGGCGTATTGTTCCCGGTCCTTAGCGAGTCTAAACAGTTCCGCAGCACTCGCTATCTCCGTCCATTCTCTGATGTTCCGCAACCATGACTTCTTCCTCCGACCAACATGCCTCTTGCCGGCGACTTTTCCCATAATCAGTTGAAGAAGGTCATATCTCTCGTGTCTTATGACATGTCCTAAGTACCTGACTTTTCTTAGCTTGATGGTATGCAAAAGTTCCCGTTTCTGCTGTGCTCTTCGGAGGACTTCCTCGTTTGTAACCTTTTGAGTCCAGCTGAATTTATACATAAAATATAAATATCCCTTGTTACTCGTACATAACCAGCAATGTACAAAGAAATTATGTAATTTCGGCATTTTACTAAAGAAGCCTTGGAATCGTAACAGGAGATCTGGCAAATAGAATCCCCGTATTGAAGAAGATTTCTCATGTGACGACAAATTTCCGAGAAACAAGCCGCCGTGTTTTGTTTAAACCAAACTGACAGGACTGACTGACTGAATGATTGATAAATAATAATCCTACTTGACATTGGCAGAAATACTGATTATAATAAAAGAAGAAGAAGAAAATTATCTAACAACAATAGAGAAGGTGTACCACACACCAATTTTTTTTTTTTATTAAATAGTTCTGCATTTGACCTTACTCTGCCTGATGTTAAGCAGTAGTGAGGTCTAAGATGGAGCATGCTTACCTAGAAGGGACCTATTTACTCTTGATTTGAAGACCCCTATATTGTACTTTTCGGGAAATACAGAGCCCGGCAATGAGTTCCACAATTTGGCGGTGCGTATGAAAAATGTAGACTCAAAACGCTTTGTACGAACTCTGGGAATGTCGATCATGTACAAGTGGCGTCTTTCCGGAAACCTGTTGGCTCGATAGAAGAATGGAGATGGTGGAACTAAATTGTGGAGTTCTTGTGCACACTCTCCGAAATGGAGTTGATAAAATACCGACAAACACGCGACTACGGCGATGCTCAAGGCTTTGAAGCCGAGACTCAACCAGAGTGTCATCACCTATTAGCCTCTTGGCTCGCCTCTCAATCGACTTATGCCTGGAGATGGTGCATGACTTCATCGGGACTCTTCACGGAAATCTGTTCAGTTCTGTTTATTTTTAGCCTGCATCGTCCCACTGCAGGGTAAAGGCCTTCTCTTTCTCCACACCTCTCGATCTTGAGCCAAACTATGTATAATATGTATGTATTTACTAACAAAAAGTATATAAGTAGTGTATCAGTTATCTGGTTCCCATAGTACAAGCTATGCTTAGTTTGGGGCTAGATGATGCTGTGTGAAATTGTCCAGCATTTTTTTTTTTTTATTTTTTTTTAAACTGTGCCAGTCATCTGTCGAGATCGTCCATCTTCTTCGGGGTCTGCCGCGACGCCGCCTGGTGTTTGGGGCCCAATCAGTTGTTATTAATTGTCCGGCATCTGAACCACATGTCCCGCCCAGTCCCAGTTTTGCAGCTTTGTGGATGACGTCTGCTATTTTTGTTTTTGAGGGTAGTATCGAGTTGCGGATGTGGTCTATGAGTCGGACTAAGATACTACTGTTGGATTCTTAACTTTTTTAAATAAATAAATAAATAATGCTGGACATTTCACACAGCATCATCTAGCCCCAAACTAAGCAAAGCTTGTACTATGGGAACCAGATAACTGATATACTACTTATATACTTTTTTTGTTTGTAAATACATACATATTATACATAGAAACACCCAGACCCGAGATAAATATTTGCAGATCATACAAACATTTATCCCGCGGCGGGGATCGAACCCGCAACCTTCTGCGTCACAAGCGGGCTTTCACCCACTACGCCACAGAGGTCGTACACCTACTCTGCAAAAGCATCACACGGGATAATACATTGAAAGTGATTTATTCAATTAATCCATGTTTTATTCATTTTAACGTAAGAAACAAAACATCAATAAGTACCTAATTATCTAAAAGATTTGTTTATCTTGGAAAAAAACCATGATACAATTTTATTTTTTTTTAAAAGTGGCGTAACACGGAAATACCTTACTGACAATTTACATTTAACTTATAATTACATAATGATTAGGTGTAAAAGCCCACTCTCCAAAACTTACAACGTCGCAGACTTCAGAAGGTCATTTTATGGTTAACGTGCCGGTTTAAGTTTTCGAGAGTGCTTCTCTTACACCTTTTATTTTATCATAATCATAATTTCATATTAATCTTATATAAATCACAGTATTACCTATAATCTATTTATTTTTACTAGTTTTCTTATCTTGTCCCCATATCATAGTATATAATGGCCACTGTACATAATAAAATGCCACAGACAGACAAAATAAGGCGGTTTGTATACAATAATGGTATATAGTGCCGTAGACCATGTACATAATTGGATAGGGCCACAGTCCGCGCTCGAAGTAGGTGAGGTGGATGCTGAAAAAAAAAATATGAGTAAATCTACTATATAATAAAAAAATTTGAAAAAAAAAATTGAACCGACTTCACATAACACAAATAGACACTAAGAACCTTCTATGTACCTACACTAAAAAGAGAAAAATAAGAATATACACATGCAATTATTACTTACAGTATTCAAATAATAAATTATTATGTCATATTATATTTTGAAGTCGGTGCCAACTACCTATGCATTTACATCTAAGAAGAAATTACGAGTACAATAGAACTTGGGTGCAAAATTGTATGGAGTAGTTAGAGTAGAATAGTTGGCACCGACTTCAAATATAATATAACATAATAATTTATTATTTGAATACTGTAAGTAATAATTGCATGTGTATATTCTTATTTTTCTCTTTTTAGTGTAGGTACATAGAAGGTTCTTAGTGTCTATTTGTGTTATGTGAAGTCGGTTCAATTTTTTTTTTCAAATTTTTATTTTTCAATTTTAAGTGTAAATAATGTAGTAGGTTAGGTTAGATATTGGAATAGTCAAGATCAAAGAAGTTAGAGTGAGAATCCCTCAGGAATAAAATTATATGGGATCACCTCGAGCGTATTTAAACATGTCAAACTATTCAATGTTTGACTCAGATTTTGTAGTGAGAATGAGGTTTTTTGAGATTTACAGGAAAACTATCAATCCCTCAGGAAAAAAAAGTATGAGGACCACCTAGATATGTATACCCTTTCAAGCAAAAAAAATAATTTTGGAAATCGGTCCACATTTTTCGAAAAGATCGGTGATTTTTTGAGTATTACGGGAAAACTATCAATCCCTCAGGAGTAAAATTTTTATGGGACCACTATGGTAGCATACCCTTTCAAACAAAAAAAAAATTTTGGAAATCGGTTTACAACTGACGGAGAAATCGATGAACATACATCCAAAACAAAAAAAAAAAACATACATACACCCGAACATAGAACCTCCTCCTTTTTTTGAAGTCGGTTAAAAATAAGTCGGGTTTTCCTTCCTGACGCTATAACTCCAGAACGCACGAACCGATTTCCACGGTTTTGCATTCGTTGGAAAGGTCTCGGGCTCCGTGAGGTTTATAGCAAAGAAAATTCAGGAAAAATCTGGTGGCATCTGGTGGCGAAACGGAGTTCGCTGGGTTTGCTAGTAAATATATAAATAAATAAAGTGATCGACTTCAATTTTACACAATGTAGAAAATTAAATTGAGTGTTTTTAAGTTTAAGATGACGTATGTCGCAAAGCTCACGTTTTGACTGTACGTCAAGTCATTTTTAACCGACTTCAAAAAAAGGAGGAGGTTCTATGTTCGGGTGTATGTATGTTTTTAAGGCATAAAAACACCGTTTTTTTTATATTTTTTTGATGACAATAAATAGTTTAGGTTATTAGTTTATTAGTTATGCGAGTCGAAGCACGATTGACTTAATTTGACTCGATAGAAAAAAATCACAAAGTTACCTCTAAATCTTCATCATAAAGCAGTTTCATTTGCTGGTTGTTTAAATTTTTTTAATGAAATTTCGTCTACGTGTTCCCTAATAAAAACGGTAGAGGATTACGGAATTATTTTATTGCAAAAAATACATTTATAAATAACGTTCAGTTTATTAGGGCGCGGGCCGGCCAGCACACCTCACGCAGACCTCACGCCAGAGCGTACTTCACCTTAAGGTGCTGCAGCGCTGATTTCCTAATTATCTATATGTATCTATTATTTTTTAATACACTACTTTTAGATACTTAGGTAAATATACTTACTGTATCACATAAAGATAGAAATACGCAGTCAAAATCGCCACATTGATCCTATGTGACTTTGGCTTCGTCCTCGGCTGGAACGCCAGCTCCCATAGCAGGAAAAACAAAATGGCGAGATGCATAACACAGTTCGATTTAAAACTGAACACCTTGTCGATGAACTCTGGGAAGATGAGGCTTCGGTCGAGGATGAAGATTGGCCAGAATACTGTAAATACCAGCTGAAAAAAAAACCAGAAAATAGGGTAGTCGTTTAAAGTTGAACTGTCTAGTCTAGGTCTAATAGTGCATTGACACGTTGCGATTTTTCGTGCGATTTGCTAAGATGCCGTGCGATAAGATATCGTATGCAATTTGCCATCGTTCAATTCGGCACGTCCAATGGGCGGGGCTTAACCTGATCGTCACATGACCACAATCATCGCGCCGTACGCGCCGCAGTCATTTTCTACAGGGTGTAAAAAGACAACTATCGAAAACTGAGGGGTTGCAATCAGACCATGATTCTAAAGATATTTAGCGAAAAAAAAAACGCAAAATTTTTTTTTACTAAGCTTAGTCATTTTATGTTATTTTCGGTTATTTACTACTAGTGCAACATAATAAGACTACACCTACCCAATAATTTCATTTATAAGAGAAAAAAATTGTTAAAACTGAAAATCCAGCAATATACGTAAAACAATGCGCCCAGAACATACGCAAATCTCAAATCTCTTCAAATGCTGTTTTCTCCGGATATAATGATTATTTCGGAAAATCCTTTTGGATTTGGTTGTGTGTGGGGATGCTGTACCTACCCCTTTCGGCTTCGGTAGACGTCTTTTTACACCCTGTATACAAAAAGTGCTGATGACGTCTGAAATGCGGCTCGCTTCTGATGTCAACAGCATTTTGAGTTGACAGTTTGGCGTTCAGCTCGGCTGGACTGTGCGATCACCCTTAGCAAATCGTACCGCTGTACCAGTAGCTGAAACCAAAGCTGCCAAGAAGGCATCTCAGCGTAAACGTAAGATGGAAACGGCCGCGGCTATCCGACCCGCCGATGACAAGAAGAGTCGTCCGTAGTATCTTGGGATATAGGCCGAGTAGCGTGTGCGCAGTGTGCGCCGTCGCCGCGCGCGCTTGTGTGCGTGATTGTCACTGCTAAAAATTAGCAGCGCAGGCGATTCCATTGTTCCTGCTGTTTGCTAGCTTCTAAGTTTTATTGAAGTGTACCCGCCTTTGCGATTCTTCTAGTACTTGTTACTAATAATTATAATTACGGCTCCTAGCCATCTGTTTATAATAATGTACGTATTGTTTTTAAATGTAATGCTCCACTAAAGCTTGCATACCTATTTGTAAAACTTTTTATGCATGAGAGTTATTCCTGACTTATTGTACTATTAATTAACCTACTAACTAAATTATTATTTTTAAAAGTTTTGAGAAGCACCTAACGTAGCTTAATAAACGGTCCTAGCAATTAATAGTTGTACATTCTAGGATAAAACTCACACTGGAAATTGTACTAGTTCATAAAATAAAAATAAAATAAAGAAATTTTGAAATTGAAATTGAATTGATGACAAGAAAAAGGATCCGCAGAGATGCGACGATAAAGTCAAATCTTTCCACTACAAGAACGTTAATTATAAGAAGTTTTACAGCGACAAAAATGAAATTTAAGAAACTGTAGTTTCATTATTATTAAGCGCAACTATGCATATTATACACGTACGAAAAATGCATCTTAAGTAAAATAATCTTACCATTGTTCCTGGGAATACGACGGCTGAAAAGAAAACATCCCTGAACTTCTTTATTGTCTTTGGCAGCAAGTGATCCTTGTTCAACACCGTCAGTACATCACAGGTGAGGGCTAGACCAGCATAAGTCATCTGGAATGCCTAAAACAAAACAAATATAACCTATTATACAAGATTCTAGATTTTTTGTAATTTTTATAGTGCTAATCCACACTTGGTATTTCATTAAAAAATGAAAAGTCTTATCAAAATTTTGGATTCCGACGGGATTCGAACCCGCATCGATCAGACGATCCTCCTAAAGCCGGAGTGCCTTACCACTCGGCCACAAGAAGAAAGAACTAAGATTAAGATTCTAGATAATATAAACAGACTCATGAGGAATAGAACCTCCTCCTTTTTTTGTAGTCGGTTAAAAACATAATTACGTTTTAAAACTAAAAGAAAAACCGACTTCAATGTTCGGCTCTACACGCGGCGTGACTCAGGGAATCAATAAGCCAACCATAAAAATAGTAATAAGATTCAAAAGTTTTTTTGAAAATTTCAACAAGTACAAGCTTTTAATAGGTTACCGTGAGCTGATTGAACTCACCGATGTAAGTACAAAAATTCATTTCAATCAACCTATTTACTGAGGAGTTCCGTTCTCCATCATCGGATCAGCTCGCAGTCATCATATTTCAAAATAGTAGATGAAACTTGACCGATGTAGTGAGTTTCAACTCAATCAACCTATTACTTGAGGAGTTCCATTCTCCATCATCAGATCAGCTCGCTGTCACTATATTTTAAAATGTTAGATGATACTTAATCTACAAACCGAGTTTCAACTCAATCGGTCGATTATTTGAGGAGTTCCCTCCATCATCAGATCAGCTCGCTGTCATCATTTTTGAAAATTTTAGATGGTACTGTTTGTAAATACATACATATTATAAATAGAAACACCCAGACCCGAGACAAACATTTGAAGATCATACAAACATTGGTCCCGCTGCGGGGATCGAACCCGCAATCTTTCGCTTCGCCCACTGCGCTCGTCATAGGTCGTCAAAAAAGAAGAGAAGATTCAAAGTAGTTGAAATACTGGTAAGTATTAACTATTTGTAATTCATAAACATTCATATATGGTTTAAAATTTAATTAATTAAAATTTAATTTTTTGGGCACGCTTCCGACTGGCAGTGACCTGGATCAGTTGAGCTATCTATAGATCGTTTTTACGACGATCCTTAGATAGCTTGACTGATTCTATTGTATTTTGTAATTTTATGTACATATTGTAGTAGCTTAGTTTCTGTAAATAAATATATTTTAAAATTTACATTCCAATGTCAGGTCATTACAACTTATTATGCGGAACCACGCATGATTACGTAATTCTATGAGGCACGCTAATATTTCAGCTTGTTCCGTGTTCTATAATTGACCTAGTGACTAGGCTTCAATTGCTGAGTGAAGCCACGGGCGGACCGCTAGCTAAATATAAAATTCATCTTAAAAATATTAAAAAATGCTTCCATGCGGGTCTTAAACCTACACCCCTACCCTTAAAATGAGAAGAATGCTCCTAGATCAAATGTTATTATTTAATATCTGTCACCATAAAGGAGAACGGGCAGGCATGTATGAAGCGCCGCCCAAGTCAAAAAACGATCGCCCGCAGAGTGGACGTATAGTGGAATGGGTAGACCTTCTAAAACACTACATTTGATTGTATGACAGCAAAAAAATCCATCCTACAGAAATCGAGATATTTGCAGTTAAAGGTGGTGACTTTTACAATCATATTTATTGACTTACAGGCTTCCCGCAGACAAGCCACTATGGGCATTCGATAGTACTTTAAAAGCACTACATTTCATTTTATGACAGCTAAAAAATCCATCCTGCAGAAGTCGAGATATTTGCAGTTAAAGGTGGTGACCATCATGTTTTTTGACTTACAGGCTTCCCGCAGATAAGGCCACTATGGGCATTCGATAGAACTTTAAAAGCACTACATTCGATTGTATGACAGCTAAAAAATCCATCCTGCAGAAGTCGAGATATTTGCAGTTAAAGGTGGTGACTTTTACCATCATCTTTTTTAACTTACAGGCTTCCCGCAGATAAGCCATTATGGGCATTCGATAGAACTTTAAAAGCACTACATTCGATTGTATGACAGCTAAAAAATCCATCCTGCAGAGGTCGAGATATTTGCAGTTAAAGGTGGTGACTTTTACAATCATATTTATTGACTTACAGGCTTCCCGCAGACAAGCCACTATGGGCATTCGATAGAACTTTAGAAGCACTACATTTCATTGTATGACAGCTAAAAAATCCATCCTGCAGAAGTCGAGATATTTGCAGTTAAAGGTGGTCACCATCATGTTTTTTGACTTACAGGCTTCCCGCAGACAAGCCACTATGAGCATTCGATAGAACTTTAGAAGCACTACATTCGATTGTATGACAGCTAAAAAATCCATCCTGCAGAGGTCGAGATATTTGCAGTTAAAGGTGGTGACTTTTACAATCATATTTATTGACTTACAGGCTTCCCGCAGACAAGCCACTATGGGCATTCGATAGAACTTTAGAAGCACTACATTTCATTGTATGACAGCTAAAAAATCCATCCTGCAGAAGTCGAGATATTTGCAGTTAAAGGTGGTCACCATCATGTTTTTTGACTTACAGGCTTCCCGCAGACAAGCCACTATGAGCATTCGATAGAACTTTAGAAGCACTACATTTCATTGTATTACAGCTAAAGAATCCACCCTGCAGAGGTCGAGATATTTGCAGTTAAAGGTGGTGACTTTTACAATCATATTTATTGACTTACAGGCTTCCCGCAGACAAGCCACTATGGGCATTCGATAGAACTTTAGAAGCACTACATTTCATTGTATGACAGCTAAAAAATCCATCCTGCAGAAGTCGAGATATTTGCAGTTAAAGGTGGTCACCATCATGTTTTTTGACTTACAGGCTTCCCGCAGACAAGCCACTATGAGCATTCGATAGAACTTTAGAAGCACTACATTTCATTGTATTACAGCTAAAAAATCCATCCTGCAGAAATCGAGATATTTGCAGTTAAATGTGGTGACTTTTACCATAATTTTTTTTGACTTACAGCCTTCTCGCAGATAAGCCACTATGGGCATTCGATAGAACTTTAGAAGCACTACATTTCATTGTATAACAGCTAAAAAAAATCCATCCTGCAGAAGTCGAGATATTTGCAGTCAAAGATGGTGACTTTTACCATCATACGAGTATTTTTTGACTTACAGGCTTCCCGCAGACAAGCTACTATGGGCATTCGATAGAACTTTAGAAGCACTACATTTGATTGTAAGATATCTAGATTTCGGCAGGATGGATTTTTTAGCTGTGATACAATGAAATGTAGTGCTTCTAAAGTTCTATCGAATGCCCATAGTGGCTTATCTGCGGGAAGCCTGTAAGTCAAAAAACATGATGGTCACCACCTTTAACTGCAAATAACTCGATTTCTGCAGGATGGATTTTTTAGCTGTCATACAATGAAATGTAGTGCTTCTAAAGTTCTATCGAATGCCCATAGTGGCTTATCTGCAGGAAGCCTGTTAGTCAAAAAACATGATGGTCACCACCTTTAGCTGCAAATAACTCGATTTCTGCTGGATGGATTTTTTAGCTGTCATACAATGAAATGTAGTGCTTTTAAAGTTCTATCGAATGCCCATAGTGGCTTATCTGCGGGAAGCCTGTAAGTTAAAGAAGATGATGGTAAAAGTCACCACCTTTAACTGCAAATATCTCGATTTCTGCAGGATGGATTTCTTAGCTGTCATACAATTGAATGTAGTGCTTTTAAAGTTTTATCGAATGCCCATAGTGGCTTATCTGCGGGAAGCCTGTTAGTTAAAAAAGATGATGGTAAAAGTCACCACCTTTAACTGCAAATATCTCGACTTCTGCAGGATGGATTTTTTAGCTGTCATACAATGAAATGTAGTGCTTCTAAAGTTCTATCGAATGCCTATAGTGGCCTTATCTGCGGGAAGCCTGTAAGGCAAAAAACATGATGGTCACCACCTTTAACTGCAAATAACTCGATTTCTGCAGGATGGATTTTTTAGCTGTCATACAATGAAATGTAGTGCTTCTAAAGTTCTATCGAATGCCCATAGTGGCTTATCTGCGGGAAGCCTGTAAGTCAAAAAACATGATGGTCACCACCTTTAACTGCAAATAACTCGATTTCTGCAGGATGGATTTTTTAGCTGTCATACAATGAAATGTAGTGCTTCTAAAGTTCTATCGAATGCCCATAGTGGCCTTATCTGCGGGAAGCCTGTAAGTCAAAAAACATGATGGTCACCACCTTTAACTGCAAATATCTCGACTTCTGCAGGATGGATTTTTTAGCTGTCATACAATGAAATGTAGTGCTTCTAAAGTTCTATCGAATGCCCATAGTGGCCTTATCTGCGGGAAGCCTGTAAGTCAAAAAACATGATGGTCACCACCTTTAACTGCAAATATCTCGACTTCTGCAGGATGGATTTTTTAGCTGTCATACAATGAAATGTAGTGCTTCTAAAGTTCTATCGAATGCCCATAGTGGCTTATCTGCGGGAAGCCTGTAAGTCAAAAAACATGATGGTCACCACCTTTAACTGCAAATAACTCGATTTCTGCAGGATGGATTTTTTAGCTGTCATACAATGAAATGTAGTGCTTCTAAAGTTCTATCGAATGCCCATAGTGGCTTATCTGCGGGAAGCCTGTAAGTCAAAAAACATGATGGTCACCACCTTTAACTGCAAATAACTCGATTTCTGCAGGATGGATTTTTTAGCTGTCATACAATGAAATGTAGTGCTTCTAAAGTTCTATCGAATGCCCATAGTGGCTTATCTGCGGGAAGCCTGTAAGTCAAAAAACATGATGGTAAGAGTCACCACATTTAACTGCAAATATCTCGATTTCTGTAGGATGGATTTTTTAGCTGTCATACAATGAAATGGAGTGTTTCTGAAGGTCTACCCATTCCACCATACGCCCACTCTGCGGGCGATAGTTTTTTGATTTGGGCGGGGATGCCCATTCTCCTTTGATTGCACTAAACTTGTAAACCAAATATACATACATGTACCCTTTCACTCTTATCAACGAGACACTCGAAAACGTAATCTGTTTGCACCCGCACCTTGTAAAACGAATGCTGGTGAGCGCGCGCCTTTGCGGCGAATTATGAGTTCATATAATGACCACTTCTCGAATATTGAATTATTTTCAACCTCACCCGCATCGTTTAAAAAGGAGGTGCATGGCCTAACTATGTTGAATCTTCGGCATGATTAGGATATGTACCTACCTATCTCCTTTTCTGCACAAACTCAGTTGTTTTTTTATTGTTGTTTTTTTTTTAAGAACCTACTTAGCTAAGTTATTTGTTACCCGGGACTTTCTGTATAATACCTACATACGCTACTGATACTTCCTAGATATACTTATAACATATTTACTTAGATCCTTTGCTTTAAGGTTTGCCCTTTCAATTTGTTATCTACTTAATCTGTGGATAACGGGGCTGGTTACATTCATAGAACCTAAGTACTAGCTATAAAATATTGTTAATATGCGAATGTAATTGTTTGTTATCCTCAATAAATAGAAATAAAATAAAATAAATAATAACCTTTACCTTTCCGTGGTAACGCTCTAAGCCAATGAGCAGTCGACGCAATCATCTATTCCCATATTTTGTTGAGTTGTTCTAATCTGTCGACAGAACTAATGTGAAAAAAAATTTATCTCAATTTTGTTTGACTGGCTCCCCACTGGAGCTTGACTTTTAGTTTTAAGATGGATCACCTAAAAGAATGATAGGCCCCAAAACGTGTTTGTTGCCCTGATTCTTTACGGTATTGGTCGCGCGGACAGGAGTAAAATTAGTTCTAAGACTATTCTCAGTGATCCCAGCAGTCCTACTGAATAAATGCTTTTTGACTTTGACATGGAGACTAATAACAAACATGACAATATACATACGCTATAAATAATTGCTCTTTTTAATCCCGGAAAAGAAATATTCCAGATAGAACGTTTGTGATAACGTGATAACTAAGTTAATCATCTGTAATCGATGCATAAGGCTAATGATGATGATGATAAAGCAAACAAAAAAATTAATCAAGATATAATTTAAAATAGAATAAATTAATGACTACATAATACTTGATATTTTGAATAACATATCTTGTTTTGAATTAACGATAAAACTTGTTTAGATTTTCGTCGTGGAAAATTTGAATAATACAATTGAATTATTGCTTTAGTCACCTTCTCGCTCATCGTCGTCGTCTCATCCTACCAGGGGCCCTACTACGAGCTCTTATAGCGATCCAGTTTAGGTCCTAAATTGAACTGCTTCGCTATGTACCATGACGTATCATAATAAAAGATACTAATAATAAAATCTACTAGACTTGTGACCCTGTACGCCCCTTAAACTTAAGGGGAAAATCTACAAGACGGTCATTAGATCTTAAATTATTAGATTAAATTAGATCTGTCGTGCTGTATGGATCTGAGTGCTGGGCTACGAAAGCGATGGATGAAAGAAGAGTGCATGCGACAGAGATACGAATGTTGAGATGGATGTGCGGAGTGACGTGAATGGATAAGGTGAGGAATGAATATATTAGGGGAAGTCTGAAAGTAGCGCCAGTGACTGAAAAGTTGAGGAGCAATAGGTTAGCGTGGCATGTAATGCGGAGGGATGAAAGTCACGTAACTAAAAGGGTAATGGAACTGAATGTGGATGGATATGTGAGTAGAGGTAGCCCAAAGAAAAGATGGATGGATTGTGTACAGAAGATATGGGTAAGAAGGGAGTGGGAAGTGGATACGAGGATGACGAGTGATAGGGGAGAGTGGAAGAAGAGAACATGCTGTGCCGACCCCGCATAAGCGGGATAAGGGCAGGCCAATGATGATAAATAAAATCTACTAAGACTTGTCACCGTCAGTCAGTACCCGTGGTCAGTACTCAATACAATCCAATCCTTACTATCCATACTATCCATACTTACTTAATATTATAAATGTGAAAGTAACTCTGTCTGTCTGTCTGTCTGTTTGTTACCTTTTCACGCCCAAACCGCTGAACCGATTAAGCTGAAATTTGGCATGGATAAAGAGTATACCCCAGGGATGGACATAGGCTACTTTTTTTGTCAATTACCATAAGGGGGCGGGAAAATAAGGGTTGGAAGTTTGTATGGGGAAAAAAGTTAAGCAACCTTGGGCGCGGTCATAAAAAGGATGGGTGACCGCCGAAGCCACTTTTTGCACTCTAGATTTTTTTACTTTTTTTTGTATTTTGTATAATAAATTATTTTAAAATTAATGATAAACATGTAACATGTGTATTCCCACCCATCAATATATCCCAACTCCGAAGTTATGATTTTTTGATATTAAAATATTTTTTCCTTGGCTATAGTTAGAACGCCATCTATCGGTCTAGAGGTCAAAACTACTTTACACTTTTTCTCCTAGGTGGCGCTTCTAAAAACGTTTTTCGAAATACGATCGAGTATAATTTTCTTCGATTTTGAGTTTTGAAAAGTTAATGGAGATTTTTGCTTAGAGTTTTCGATATTTTTATATTGCTGACGAAGTCGCGGGTAGGTAATATTAGTTAATCGTTTTATTTCGAAATTCAACACCATACAGTACTTGCTAAGTATTCAAAAAAAAATATGTTTCGAGTCAATTTCTTAAAAAAAATTGCCGCTCGCTTCAGGGATTCTATACCAATTACCGTATTCGTTTTGTTCTTAGCATTGCAACATCTGGGTAAGATTTTCCCTACCTCTATCTATTAAGGGATTCTTGAGAGAAACATAAATATAAAAAAAATATTATTATTATATCAAGCGACGGAGTTTTATATTTTGTATATACCTACTCTCGATTCACTCAAAACTCCTCTACTTTGTTCCTAATAATGCGCAGACGAAGTTGCGCGGGTCAGCTAGTAATATTATAAATGTGAAAGAAACTTGGTCTGTCTGTCTGTCTGTTTGTTTCACGCCCAAACCACTGAACATATTATGCTGGAAATTGGCATGGATAAAGGTTGTATCCCAGGGAAGGACATAGACTTCTTTTTATCCCAAAAAAATCCCGAGGGTCACACCGCGGGAGGGCAGGTAGTACAATATACAATACTAGCTGTCCGCCGCGGTGTTACCCGCGATCCCTCGGGAAAACTTCACTTCCCCGGGATATAATATAGCCTATGTTCATCGGAGATAGTGTGGGATTCTATGGGTGAAAGAATTTTTCAAATCGGTCCAGTAGTTTCGGAGTCTATTCATTTCAAACAAACAAACAAATCTGTCCTCTTTATAATATTAGTATAGACAATATCTTTATTGATAACAGCACGTTATAGGTCAAGTACCAGGGGAGGTATATATTTCTTAAATAACATTGATTTATACTATACTATAGTTATCTACTTATAATAAATTCAGGTTATATAAAGCTATATTGATAACAATAATTAATTCTCTCTCTCTCTCTCTCGGTCCTCGCCCTTATAATAGAGTTAAGGACTCACGGTACAGACGACCTCTGTGGTGCAGTGGGTGAAAGCCCGCTTGGGACGCAAAAGGTTGCGGGTTCGAACTAACTTAATTCAGGAATTGGGTTCAACAAATAAATTAAAAAATATTTATGTAATGAAAATCCCGAGAAAATCGATAATGACTACCTATCCTTTCCTTGTTGTTTCCTGTATAACTTAGTCCATGCGAGAATAAAACTTATATATTGACGGTTAAACGTCTATTTTCCTACTAACCAAATTTGAAGCCCTGTGTTGTTTATGTACAGCGTCAGGAGACAACCTATGCCTACACTCAACGGGACGCTAGTGCCTGGGACATTGTTTGAGATGGAATAGGCTTGAGTAACAAGCTCACTATTAAAAATATTAAGTTTGTATTAAAAAAATACTTCTTGACTGAATACCTAGACAGTGGGTAGGTGTTTTCTTGCGGCATTTGCCTGTCTTCCAAAGCGAAAACATAGGTAAATGTTGTAGTTTCCTGCCTATCTACTACGTTAAATTATATACCTACCAGTTAGCTAACTATTAGATGTTAAATTAGGTGTAAATTACCTACTTTTTTTACTTATATAATAGCGTAAACTTGCAATAGTGTCAGGACAAACCTTAGTGGTTTTTAGATACTATATAATTTAATTTTAAGGCTTATTATTGTGTAAACGGTAAATAAATGAAAAAAAATACTTACAACATTCCATATTGTGAAAAAGCGGCTCTGCATGGACGCTAACCTATTAATATCAGGGTCCTTCAGTATAATTTCATCCTGTAGTGCTGATAGCATTATGATAGAGTTCACGGAGTGAGTGGCGAGTGACGCTGCACTGCCCGCAATCCGGTAGTAGATTAACTTCGGCATGACTGAAAAGAAGACGTTGTCTATGAAATACATAAAAAGCTTAGGGCTAGTTTCACCAATCTAACCTCTATGGCACAGTGGGTGAAAGCCCGCTTGGGACGCAGAAGGTTGCGGGTTTGATCCCCGCCGCGGGATAAATGTATGATCTGCAAATATTTGTCTCGGGTCTGGGTGTTTCTATGTATAATATGTATGTATTTACAAACAAAAAGTACATAAGTAATATATCAGTTATCTGGTTCCCTTAGTACAAGCTTTGCTTAGTTTGGGGCTAGATGATGCTGTGTGAAATGTCCAGCATTATTTATTTTCTTCGTTGATATGTCTGTTGCTATGGTTACGGCTCCTCAACTTGTCAGTTATTGGCGCTATTGTTTTACTATCAACATAATAAAAAAAATCACTTATGATTATAAACTGAGATAGATCAAAGTCTTAATAACTCTCAATTATCCCCGAAAAGTGAAATATTCCCGAGGGACAGCGAGTAACACCGCGGAGCGCAGCTAGTTATAATAACTTTATCGTGTTTCTATACAACGTATCGGTCCGTCGCATAAACTTGTAACTGGTTATTGAGCACTTATAGGAAGGCAATCATTGTTCTTGTGCAAGGTTACTGGACTTCCCGTCTGACTAGCCTTTTTAGTCAAGAGTTCATTGAACTTTCACTTTGTAATCGCACTTGCGTCGGTCATTTAAAGTTATTTTAGTGATTTAAGTAGCAACCTATTAGTACCTATTAACCAAATAATGTATCTACATAAACTAGTTCATAGTCTATAAGTACAGAAACCACCTACCTAAATTGTGATTCAATCACACCCACTATGTAATACTTATTATGTCCCTAACAATTTTATTTAGTTTTTCTTTTGATCTCATTGTTTTTTATGCTATTTTTAATACTTGTTTTTTGATTATATTTCTTTGTAACTCATTAATGTATAATGTTAGAAATGCCTATATTAGTTTAGTTGAGTCCTTAATATAGTGCATGGTGTGGCGTCCTTTATCTGGGAAAACACTAGATATAAGTAGCTTAGTTAAGAAATTGGTAATACTTTTGTGATTTTTCCGTTGGATGTCCATAAATAAATAAGTTAAAGTCAAAAATGTTTTCACATTTCAGTAAAGACGGGTCCGAAGCCCCATTTTTTTAACAAAACATATTCAAAACAAAAACAATAAGTAACAGAGTTGTTATTGTTTTTGTGTATTTTCTCAATGTTTTTGTTTCATTTGAATTAATTTTGACGAAGAATGAATGAATGAATGAATGAACACTTTATTGTACACCAAAACAACAACGAAAACAATACATTAGAGACATTTACAAGTTCATTAGTACAATGGGCGGCCTTATCGCTGAAAGCGATTTCTTCCAGGCAACCGAAGAAGACGTGGAAACTGTTTAAGCAATACCTAATACATTTAGTTTGTTTTAGTCCACTCCATTTCCAGTCTAAATTCTCTAATAAAAATACTGCTTATTACAGTGACACAAACTTTTAGTCCACTCCATTTCCAGTCTAAATTCTCTAATAAAAATACTGCTTATTACAGTGACACAAACTTATCTGAACCGCTGAGAGAGGCGCTGGTATCGAAAAATAAAAACATTAAAATTCGTTAGTTCCTCTTTTGGCCACCGGTCCAGATAAGTGGCACTGTAGATCGCGCCGTACCTTGGATGACAGTTGAGTGGAGTTTGAGTCGAGATCGAGATTACGACTAAAGATATTTATTATATTTTTTCCCATTATTACCATTTCCCATTGCAGCTAGCTCATCTAATAATAGCTGTAATTTTACTGTTTGCGTGTTTTATAAGTACTTTAAGTCATCATTATCATTGCTAGCTTGTTGTCGCCCACTGCGCATAAACGTGACTTCACAGTGCCTTCCACGTTTTCTATTGCACGGTCACAATACCATCCATCCACCTGGCCGATGGTCTGCTCCTAGTGTCTTGGCCACCATTCTGAAGACCTTACTCATCATCATCATCTACAGCCTGGCTTCACCCACTGCTGGGTATAGGCCTTGTGCAATCCACCACAATCCTGCGCTTATCTGATCCATTGACGGCCCGCGACGTGAACAATATCGTCCCATCAGACGGCTGGACGACCTACGTTTCTGTAACCTCGGCCACCATTCATTCATTCTACTCCGCCCACCATCACCAAACCTTGCGTGTCCTGATCAACCATTTAATAGTAATAGGGTCACTAATATCAAATATCCGTGTAGAACGAAGCTACACGGATTTCCGTATTACGTACTCGGTCTATTAAAGAGATGCCAAGCATGGACCGCTCCAAATCCCTTTGTTGCCTTTGTGCTACATTTTTGTGCAATAATAATAATATAATGTTTATTTCATGCCGGCTGTACACACTCAACACTAAGCCTCCTCGCAGACTGCAGACTTTCTATCGGCCGATAGTTGAGACGGAACATAGGTACTTCGGCTCGTAATGAGTATGGAGAAGTATAGCCCGTCTCAACTATCGGCGGATAGAAAGTCTGCAGTCTGCGAGGGGTCTAAAATCCCACATAACATAACAGACAACAATAAATCCCATCCCACTCATACAATAAAGCTGAAAGTTAGTGAGTTTGTTTAGACGTTTGGATATTTGGATGTTTGTGTATCAATCACGCCTAAACCAGTGAACCGATTTAGATAAAGTAAGTAAGCTCGTATGAGTCAGTGGCCAACTCTGGTGACGGAGTTTTTAGGCCGCCTTAAGGCCTCCGTCGTGGCTTAACGACTTCAATAGCCGGGACCGACAAATTAACGTGCCCTCCGAAGCACGGATTTAGATGAAACTTGGTATAGGCGTAGATAGTAACCTGGAATAGCATATAGGCTATTCAAAATGTTGGTACCACGCGGGCGAAGCCGCGCGCAGAAGCTAGTAAATAAATAATGCTGGACTTTTCACACAGCATCTCTAGCCCCAAACTAAGCAAAGCTTGTTTGGGGCTATAGGAACCAGATAACTGATATATGTTATGGACGGCATTGTGACCGTGCAAGGGAAAACGAGGAAGGCGCAGGATTGAGTGGAGTAAGTTGTAGCGGGAAGGTTTATGCGCAGTGGGCGACAACAAGCTATCGATGATAATGATGATACTTAAAGTACTTATGAGGTTAAAGAATTTTATTTCTCATAAGAACTACAAAATGTTCACTTAAAATGAGATACAGAAATATGAAATATACTTAACTTAGTTTAGGTAGGTAACTGTATACTTACATAACTAAGGGCCGATTGTTCAATCATCGAATAATAACTGAACAAATAACTATCTAGCGAATTCGTTTATTTGACTGATAAAAGGACAAATAAAGTTGTTGCATTTTTCAATGGCCACATAGCAAGCGAATAGTTGTCTGTGGATTTTAGTTGCCAACTTCACTGTTATATTGTGGGAGCGAGAAACACGCATACAGTGTAATGTGTGTTAGAAGAGGATAGCAAATGTTTTGACATTTGTTTATTTGACGTTTAAATAACCTCTTTATTTTAAAATGTATGGTATGCAAAATTGAGTTACTTTACCTAATTATTTTTTAAGAATTATTTTATGTATATTTAAAGAAATGTATGTTTTAGGTTACGTTTGTACCTACAAAAATTCCACATCGAATTTGGCTGAAGTATACCTAGATCACTATTAATTATTGTAAAAACTAGCTGGAACTTACCTTTGTGTTTCGTGCTCAATTTTATCACTTATCGGGGGAAGCAAATATAGTACAGATTCTTTTATAAGTCTGAAACGGCAATGAAATTCTTTTGAATCCCACATAGCAAACTGGTCGAGCCTTGGTCTGATTACTCTTTGTTTCCTTTCAGTATTTAGATATTCATACATTATAGCCTCTTCTTCAATTGCCTGATCGTCAACAGTATCGAAAATTTCCATAATTTTGATATTACTTTGGAAAAGAAGAAATAACCTCAAACTAAACGTCTAGTTGTAACCTTTGAATAGACGTTTATCTGGCCCTCAAAGAGGCAGATAGATTTATTCGTCAAATAGGGCAGATAATGACCAGATAGAGCCTATCTGACGATTGAAAAATGCAATATTTTGGTATCTGTCTAATAGTACTATCTAACTGTTTATCTAAGGATTGAAAAATCGGCCCTAAGAAGCTTACGTTTATATTACAATTTATTGCTTTTTTAGCCTCTGGGCCCTATTTTATTGGTAGGTTATAAAACACGCAAACAGTAAAATTACAGCTATTATTAGATGAGCTAGCACAATGAGAAAAATATAACAATGATTACTAAAGCAATTAAACCGCGGGAGCGCAGCTAGTGATAGTATAAAGAGGAATTGGGATATAGACTTCGGTGAAGGTCGCGGGTTTAAGTCCCGCATGGGTACAAATCTCAGCCTCACTTTTGTTAGAGCTTGACTATTTACCTACATAGTTTTAAGATGGATCACCTAAAAAAAAGTTCTTGTGTGGTTCTTCACGGTACTCGTGACGGAAGAGGAGTAAAATCACCTAGTTTTAAGACTAAGTGATCCCAGCGGTCCTACTGAATAAATGCTTCTTGTGTTGACGACCTCTGTAGCGCAGTGGGCGAAGGCCCGCCTGCGACGCAAAAGGTTGCGGGTTCGATCCCCGCGGCGGGACCAATGTTTGTGTGATCTACAAATATTTGTGTCGGGTCTGGGTGTTTCTATGTATAAAATGTATGTATTTACAAACAAAAAGTATATAAGTAGTATAGATACCCTTGCGCTTTCACATCTACCGGGGACATCCGTTAGGCCTGGCGCGGCGGCAGATTCGGCTGAGGATCTCAAAAGACGCAAATATATAAATCTTGATCGGGTTTATATATTTGAACCATTTGGGGTCGAGACCCTGGGTCCGTGGGGTTCCGGGGCCCATCGCGTCTTCAAAAATCTCTCAGGGCGTCGAAGCGTTGCGTGATTCGAGAGCTGGCGCCTTTTTGGCACAAAGAATCAGCATTGCCATGCAGCGTGGCAATGCCACCAGTGTTTTGGGCACGCTTCCGACTGGCAGTGACCTGGATCAGTTGAGCTATCTATAGATCGTTTTTACGACGATCCTTAGATAGCTTGACTGATTCTATTGTATTTTTTAATTTTATGTACATATAAATTGTAGTAGCTTAGTTTCTGTAAATAAAACTATTTATATAAGTAGTATATCAGTCATCTTAGTACCCATAACACAAGCTCTGCTTACTTTGGGGCTAGATGATGCTGTGTTTGAATCGTTTTGAATGTTAAGATGGTTTGGGCAAGTAGAGATAGATGACAGTCGTTTGACAAAGCAAGTGTATAGCGAGTGTGTATGGGACAGCTGGAAAGGGGCCTAGGTGAACCTTCTTGGATCAAATTGGCGACATTTTGGAGAAGGGCCAGGTCAAAAGTACCCTAAACCGACGAGCGTATAAAGAATGTAATGAGAGTGAATGAGGCGAAAGTTGTGTGTCAGGATCGTAGCGAGTGGAGATCCGTGGTCTCTGCCTACTTTGGGAAAGAGGTGTGATTTTATGTATGTATGTCTTTGACTTATTGACCTTGGATGCATTTAAAAAACAAGTTTTGGTATTAGTTTTTCCTATTAGTTTTTGTGAAGATCAAGTTTAAAACAATCATTTTTATTCATTTTTAATGGTTATTACACCAACAAATTGCGGGTTTTGTTTTTATCTCACAAAAACGTATAAAGACCTAGTAAATATAATAAAAATGTTAATAATTAATACATAGGTGTGGATTTTGTACTGTAATGAAGACAATAATAGTTAAAAATAATAAATAATGCTGGACTTTTCACACAGCATCATATACTATAATAATATACTTTTTGTTTGTAAATACATACATAATAGAAAACACCCAGACCCGAGACAAATATCTGTAGATACCAACATTTCTCCCGCGGCGGGGATCGAACCCGCAACCTTCTGCGTCGCAAGCGGACTTTTGCCCCCTGGACTTCAAAAAATTCATCAACTACTTATAAATTTTTATGAGATCAACCGATGGTACCCAATGGTCTATCAAACAGGTTTTAAGTACCAACTGGTATCTAAGTTATCAAGATTCAAGTTTCCTGGTAACTGGAACAAGCAAGCACGACCACGAGCACTGTTGGTTGCAAAGGTTGCCTGGAAGAAATCGATAAGGCTGTCCATTGTACTCAGAACTTGTTATTGTTTTAAATGTTTGTGTTTTTATATATTTCTTGGTGTACAGTAAAGTGTTCATTCATTCATTCATACTGTTGACCCGTTATTTCATCCCGCTGTTCCTCGGGAATACTTAGACCCCTCGCAGACTACAGACTTTCTATCGGCCGATAGTTGAGACGGAATATAAGTACCTATAAGATAGAGAAGTAAGAATATAAGATAGAGTCAGAAACAGAGACATAAGAGAGATAACAAAAGTCATAGACGCTCTAGAACATTGCCAAAAACTCAAATGGAGATGGGCCGGCCATATAGCGCGAATGGACAATGATAAATGGACCAAAAGAGTAACCACATGGCAAGGCCCACTACATTATAAAAGAAACAGGGGCAGACCGAAAGAAAGATGGTTGGACGAAATAAAGAAAACAGCAGGCGAGAACTGGACAAACAAAGCAACGGACAGAGAAACTTGGAGTAAAATGGAGGAGGCCTTTACTCATTGAGAGGTCCTTAACACTACATTTTAGTTAAACGCCTATTATTACTTATTACATTTAAATGCATGAATTTATTACTAAGTATTATATTATCTGAATTTGTTTTTTGCTTTGAATCTATTAATGTATTTTTATTTAAGTAAATTAATGTAATTATTATATTTTTTGTGTAAGATATGTTAAGGAAATAATAAAGGTTATAATAATAATAAGTACCTACTTCGGCTCGTAATGAGTATGGAGAAGTTTAGCCCGTCTCAACTATCGGCCGATAGAAAGTCTGTAGTCTGCGAGGGATCTTAATTTTTCCGAGATAAAGAGTAGCTTATACTATTCCCGGATACGATGTCACATCTGTTCTGAGTGAAGTGAAGGCGGTTTTCTTCATAGTATTTAAAACAATTACGTAAAAAAACGTAAACAGGGTCACGACTGTATCCCCAAGCGGTAGACATTCTCTCAGATCTTTTATATTCCAGATCCTTTGAAGATGTCTAAGCGTAGTCAGAGGCATGTCGAAACATATTTGATACATGCCCACTTGCAGAAGCTATTCCATACGTGACAGGTTGCAAGCCCATCGCTGCCTATAACTGGTTTCCTCACGATGTTTTCCTTCACCGTTCAAAGCTTGTTATAGCGCATATAAATTTTATATTGATGCACGGACGGGATTCGATCCCATTTCCGATTGAAAGTCGAGGTACAACCCCATTCGGCCAACAAATTACTCGGTCATTTTAAGTTGGTTAATAAAAGAAATAGGTACCTTATTTCACTTATAACACTACACATTCGCCCTATGCGGCGCACACCACGCTACTGAGTGAAGTAGCATCTATCGATAAACGATTAAAAAAAACCGGTATTAGGTACTAACTATGTGAGCAACTGTGACTGTTTTCAAGGACAACGTAGACTTTGGGTAGTAATAATAATGCTGGACATTTCACACAGCATCATCTAGCACCAAACTAAGCATAGGTACTATGGTAACCAGATAACTGATACTTCTTAATCTACTTATACAGGGTTATTTGTAAAACACCGGTAACCTCTCAGGACTGTCTTACTATCATCATAAACAACAACTTTTGTTCTATGACTTTTTACAAAACATTTACTAAAAATTCAAGATTTCGTTTTCCTATTTTTTTTATTTTTTTTTATTTTTTATTTCTTAGGAAAACAAACAGTCCTTAGAAATTATGTACGTAACTAAAACTATAACTATTGACCATTAACATGTTCTCACATATTGAAACTAAGTGACAGCTTGCTTGAATAATCTTGCTATCTAAAACATTGTCCTATCTAGCACATTTCGGCCCCCGCCGCCCTAACCCCGCTGCCTTCGCTTTGTACTATCGCTTTTTATGTTTCGCATAGACTTCGTAACATTAGAGCGTTCAATTTACATAAATATTTTTATTTTTGTATGAAAAAAATTATGATGAATTTTTAAAAGTCATAGAACAAAAGTTGTTCCTTATGATGACCGGTGTTTTACAAATAACCCTGTATACTTTTTGTAAATACATACATATTATACAAAGAAACACCCAGACCCGTGATAAATATTTGCAGATCATACAAACATTTATCCCGCCGCGGCGATCGAACCCGCAACCTTCTGCGTCTCAAGCGGGCTTTCACCCACTGTGCCACAGAGGTCATCGAATCGGTTGTCTTGGGAACGATGTAAGATTCTTTTTAATGAAACTGACTAAACTAGACTTAAGTTTTTTTTTTCATATGACTACCTATATACGCGTATTGGTACCTAATTACCTATGTACATATAATAATAGTGAATAGTTAAGTAGGAAATACCAGTGAATTGGGATACTACTTACAGGGGAATACAAAATTATACAAAAAGTTAAATAAAATTAAAAATACAGAACTCTGTGTTTGTTTACAATATTAAATAATAATAATATTTAATAATATGCGCAAAATGTCTGTGGGCGAGGGGATACTCTTTGGTTCCCAAAGAGCTCTTTACCAAGTAGAGTGACTGGCCACTCACACTGGCGAAGTGTCACGTGGATGGAAGCGAGCAGCCTCCTGCGGGTCGTGACACATTACGACCCTGGACGGCAGCAGCGCACCATACGTCCGCGACAAATCGCTATTCATCATGTAGATCCAACTGAATAATCGTTGGATCAGTGATCAGTGCTTAGTAGTGCGTTAAAAGTTATGTAATGTATGCCTACGTTCTGTGATTGTAATATTGTATGAAGAATTATACTAAGATTGTAACCAAGGCAACGACTGGTTTTACTGTTGAGCCTCATCATCTGCAATGAATAAAGAAGAAGGCACTCTTTAGGCCCTCCCGCCCCTCCTGCGCCTACATGTCTGTCTACTTTTTAAAATTTTCAATTTCAAAGTATTTATTTGCAAAAGAAATGACATACAGTAGGGTCAGTAGGTTATTTATGCTAAGTTGTTAATTAGTTGCCATAATTATGGTAATTAGCTAACCTGAGTCTGTATTATACAATGGTTATATTATTTTTCTACATTAAACCAACGTCAAATAAGAGGAGGTTCTATTTTCGGCTGTATGTACCTTTATATTTTTTAATTTAGATAAAGTTTAGTAAGTAAGTTTGTAAGACACAGTGACCAATTCTGGTGACGGAGTTTTTAGGCCGCCTTAAGGCCTCCGTCATGGTTTAACGACTTAAATAGCCGGGACCGACAATTTAACGTGCCCTACGAAAATGCCACTGGCGGTCACCCATCCACTTACAGACCGTTTCGAACGTTGCTTAACTTCGACGATCTACCAAGAACGACCACGAGCGCTTCAGTATAATAAAATCAATAAGTATCATTAAAGCAAAACACTTATGAGTTTGCTAATACTTTTAGGATAGGAATAGGAAAAGTAATTATTTTAACCTCAGGCTAACTATTTAGTGCTTGTTACTGTTTCGTTTTTAGTATCTTTATATAAATAAATAAATAAAATAAATAACGCTGGACTTTTCACACAGCATCATCTAGCCCCAAAGTAAGCAGAGTTTGTGTTATACCTATGTGTTTCTATTTCTATAGTCTTTTTCACGCCGGAACGTATGCCACGCATGACACATTGAACTTGTTTCGTTTCACGTTGTGTAGTTCACATCAATTTTGAAATAAAAAAATCAAGAAAAAGAATTAAACGATAAAACATACGAAAAAAAAATGTTTTTGTCTATTTCCTGTTTCATCCTATAAATATTATAAAGGCGAAAGTTTGTAAGTATGGATGTATGGATGTATGGATGTTTGTTACTCTTTCACGCAAAAACGGCTGGACCGATTTGGTTGAAATTTGGTATGTAGATAGGTGATACCCTGGATTAACACATAGGCTACTTTTTATCCCGATATTCCCGCGGGAACGGGACTTACGCGGGTGAAACCGCGGGGCGCAGCTAGTTATTTCATAAATTATTATAAACGAGCCATAAAATATAAATAAATAAACAATAAACATTTTCTAAAAAACTCCGCCAATTGTCAGTACTATGAGTAAAATGGAACGTAACTTATTAGAGAGTGCGAAAATGAAAATCGAAACAATCGATGAATCGATAAGTAAAACAATAATCTGGTTTAGTAATTTTGTCTATGAATGAACCTTATAATCGAATGAGATGAATTGATAGTAGTGAAACAAAAATCGATGTTAATAATCTCGATTAAACTTTAGGACATTACTATTAGACTGATTTTGACATCATCTCGAAGTGTCATGCATACGTTCCGCCGTGAAAAAGGCTATAATTTCTAAGTAAGTGTTAGATGATAGATGCTATAAATAAACGCTTTTTCTTTATCTCTTCTTCTTCTTTTATTAAATGGCAACTGACTGTAGTATCATTATAATTCTGTCAAAGTCAAGTAGGAATAATTGTATAAATTCATTCGTCAGTCAGTCCTGTCACTGGTTTGGAACAAAACATGGCGGCTTGTTTCTTCAAAACTCCAACGGAAATCTTTCGTCAAATGAGAAATCTTCTTGAATACTCCCCCATTCCATTTGCCAAATCTCCTGCCAAGTGTCCAAGGCTTCATTAGTAAAATGCCACCGAAATTACATAATAAAACCAAGTAAAACACGAGAAAAATAAAATAAATTAAAGCAACAAGCTTTTCCAGAAATGACGAAAGAAAAAAAATGCATTATGTCAAAAATGTCATATTATGTCAAATGTCTCATTGTGTACTACGCCCATGTCGTGCATAAGCAATTAACACATACATGCTATTAAGACGGAGTATCTAATAGTAATTGTAAATACTATGATATAAATTCATTACATTGTTTTACATGTCTCTACATTTATATAAAGGGTTATTTGTAAAACTCCGGTAACCTCTCAGGACTGTATCACTATCATCATAGACAACAACTTTTGTTCTATGACGTTTAAAAATTCATCATTTTATATTTTCATCAGATTTTCATAGAAAAATAAAAATATTTAAATTGAACGCTCTAAATGTTACGAAGTCTATGCTAAGCAAGAAAAAGCGACGTTAGCGCTTGAAATTGACCTATTTAATCACCATCATCATCATAAAAAGTCTTAAAGAACAAAAGTTGTTGTTTATGATGATAGTAATACAGTCCTGAGAGGTTACCGGTGTTTTATATAGGCTTGAAGCACTCGTGGTCGTGCTTGCTCGCTCTTGATAGATCGTTGAAGGTGGATGGGTGACTGCCAGTGGCATTTCCATCTGAGCGCTTCCGTGCTTCGGGTACGTTCAATTGTCGGTCCCGGCTACTTGAGGCCTAAGGCGGCCTTAAAACTCCGTCACTAGAGTTGGCCACCTGAGTCCTACGAACTTACTTTGGTAACAAAAGCATGATCATCTCCCTGCCCTTGTCCCAATTTTATGTGGGGTCAGCACAACAGGTTTTCCTCTTCCACTCCGCTCTATCAGCCGTCATCTCAACACTCACTCCTTTCTTACCCATAGCATCCTTCACACAGTCCATCCATCTTTTCTTTGGTCTGCCTTTTCCACTACATCCACGTTCCCAGCATTCTTCTCGTCAAATACCTATCACTCTTCTCTCCTCATGATGTCCCACTCGTAAAATAAAGCGAAAAGTTTTTGAGTTTGTTTAGATGTTTGTATTTCAATCACGCCTAAACCAGTGAACCGATTTGGATGAAACTTGGTATCGACGTAGATAGTGACCTGAAATAGCATATAGGCTATTCAAAATGTTGGTACCACGCAGGTGAAGCCGCGCGCAGTAGCGATTTCATACATCCATCCTCACAATTTGCATTCATAGTATTAGTAAGATGCCTATGTTATGACCGAGTCTTGACTTATGTCACTCAGGGTCGTTAGCTGTTTAATCAACTAAAGGTGCATTTAAACGATACGATTTTAACGGCCTGTATTCCAGAAGAGGCCGCGCTTTTGTGATTTTTAAAGTCACCTAAGACATGGAATATACGAGTTTACAAGTCTGTAAAAAATATATATACTACTTAAGGATATAATCTAGTCAAAGTCGCAGTCAGTTACAAGATTTAATGAGCTTTACTTGCTAAAAAGAAGTCCTAAAGTTACCCCTTTTTTTACGTTTTATTCAATGTTGTGACTGAACTACTGATATTTTACATTTGTTTTTGTACTAAACTAAAGAATAGAATTATTTCTAAACAAATTCGCAGAGTTTGGCTTGATAAAGTTATTTACATAATCGCTATGTTTAAAAATCTAAACGCACGAGCGCGGCGGCGGACAGCGCTAAGAGTCTACTGCTGCAGGAATACCTGGCCTTAACCCATATGATATCGGATTTTAAGGCAATTTTTCACGCTCATCGTATGCGATTTGTTAGCGCGACGCTTGTCGCCACGATGAACGGGCCAGGCTTAGCAAATCGTAAGAAAGATCGCACCGTGTAAATGCGCTTAAGGAACGGATAGCCGTTAGTGACTCTGAGTGCGGGCATAAATAGTGTTAACTTTGCATGTAAATAATTAGTGAGACTTGCATGTCATTGCGCAGTTAATAAACTTAAAAGTATTAACCTAAATATCAAGTCAGGCAAGGAGAAACCTTTTTTATTTTGGCAACATTTTGAAATATTTAAATGAAATCGTTTGAATAAATTATTTTTAAATACAGCTTATTATACTCTGAAAGAATATCTTGACGTCCGTAATATTATTTAGTTGTACCTACTAATAGTTTAATTTAATTATAATACTAATAATAACTTGACCATAATGCTAATTACTACTTGTCCATACATCCATACACTACTTGTGACTTCCCTTGTGTTGTTAGACAAAATTATATATTATTTACCTAATTATATATAATTATGTATGCACGTATTTATTATATTTATAATTATGTAATTATTAGTATGTAAGTTTATAAGTCGTTGTTAGTAAGTGTATATAAATATATATATATCTTTTATATCTCAACCTATTCTTTATCTAGTCACACCCCTATATATATTTCAATTTGTCCATTTATCCATCCACAGGTTGTCTGGTAGAGATCGCTATTTAGCGATAAGACCGCCGATTGTATGTCATTGTGTTTTTTGTTTAGTTTTCCATTTTTGTTTATTTTTATTATGTGGTGTGCAATAAAGTATTTTCTATCTTCTATCTATCTATCTAATTTAATTTTTCTAATCATTTATAATTTGACATATTTTTGCTTAGTAGGTAAGTAATGAATGTTTGTATGCTAATCAGCTGGATCTAGAGATTCCTAGTTTTAAGCATTAACATCAGCTTCTCTGTAACCTAGGTCCAAAAGCAATAAATAAAAAAAAAAATGAAAAAAAAAATATTTTAAAGGAATTCCAAATTCTAATCCTGTCTTTTATACCAGATCACGGGGTTGGACCAAATGCATTACTTGGTTGGTTCAACATACCTTATTTAAAGGGTGTGGCATTTTACAACATTCAGGGCAAACCTTTTCTTTTATAGTTAGAAGGTTTTGTTCTTAGTAAACTATAGGTTTATTTTAAAGAAAAAAACAACTGCATTTTTTGATTTTTGAAAAAATTTACGGTCAGCCTAAAAAAATTCATTTCTTAATAAAAAACAAGTAGGTCTCAATCGACACTATTTCCCATTAGAAACACTTTTCCCAACTAACTTAGCAAATCAAATCGTAATTTTTTGAAAAACTGGAGATTTTTGTGATTATTTTAATTTTATTCAAGCTGTCAGTACTAAAATCACGCACGGAATCCTAATTATGTTAAATTTGTATGAAATAATGATCTACTTATTTACCTACTTACCCAATCCTATTGTTATAATTTGTATTACTCTCTCTTGACCACAATAACACTGGCCATAGTACTCCAAATACCATTACTGTTATGAAAAAAAGTGCTTTCATAAAAAGAATTGAAGAAATGACCACTTTAAATAGACCTCTATCTTACTCTGTTTCGTATTAGTGCGTGGGTCTAGTTATAAATGCATAGAACTGTACAATGACGATGGAGCTGTTGGTTTCTTAGTTTTGTTTCTTATGTGTATGAAAATAAGGTTGAAAATAGAAGAGATTGATGTCGAGTATGTGCATGGGTACTGGTTAAATGCAGCTTTCCACTTCACGGTCAAGAACGATAGGAGTTGCCAACTAAGCTAATTTATCTTAGTTTTGTGGTATTATTGAGTTCATACATCTCTTATCTAATGTTGTTGGTAATGTCATCTCTTTTAAATTGATCTTTTAAAGATAAGAAGGTATTAGGCAAGTATTAAACAAGTCTTGCTGAAATAAACGTTTTTAAGGATCTATTTCTAAGGCTCTAGTGGGTGATAGGTGATTGAATACTTCATATTGAATGAATGAATGAATGATTTAACACTTTATTGTACACCAAGAAATTAACAAAAACATAACATTTTAAACAATTACAAGTTCTTTGTATAATGAGCGGCCTTATCGCTGAAAGCGATTTCTTCCAGGCAACCTTAAAATAAAATTGATCGTCAAAGAAATAGGTCAAAGTCTTTATACTTTTTTTTACTTATATTTTTTTTGTTTATTTACAGAAACTAAGCTACTACAGTCAATACCTATTATAATAGTTTTGCAAAACCCATTACGTCAATCAATACATAATGATAAAGCTATTGTAAGTACATACAAATACCTACTATACTAAACCTACTTGCCTGTCACTATTGAATATTCATATATTTTTCAGTCAAAATACCTGACAGACAAATAAATATGAAACCAGCTTGACCATTTACAAAAATGGTACAAATACAAAAAAATACAAAATCATTTTTGTTTTAATAACGGGACGAGATCGCGTATAGGTTTTGGATAATATTTGAAATCTTACCTCGACATTTCGATCGGGTTGCACCGATCGTGGTCACGGGAACCTATACGCGATCCCATCCCGTTATTAAAACAAAAATGAGTTTAAATCGTGTGAGTTTAAAAAATGAAATACAAATCGTTTATTACTTAATAAAATGTGCGTGGGTAAACACTTCAATGACCTTGAATTATTATCCTAACTACTTAGCACCTACTGGCAACACCGTCATTAGAATCTAACCATTTCACCCGCAGAGCGATCGCGGCCGGCCGTAGCCCATTTCAAAAAAAGAATGCTAGCTTCCCGCGTAATAAGGCGCGCGTCGCCGTTCTTTTTTCAAAAAAGATTCGAATCGACAGTGGCCAGTTTGACAAAGGACGAGATTCTCATTCTGCTACGACCTCCTTTTACGAATTGGAGCGGGATTATTCGTGATGCTGAGAAGGTGGTGGGTTATCCGACCTCTTTTATGAATCTGAGGTGTCTTTTGAGCGATGAGTTTGCGAATATGGCGTTATATTTGAGGAAATTGGTGAGTTTTTTGTTATTAAAAACAATTTCTTAACTTACATTACATGTCTGTAACGTGCTATAGCGACAAGTCATACCTACGTACAGTAATACTGTATTACTGTGTGCACCCATTTTCTATACGTGGGGGTGGGTAGTAAGTGTTACCGTGTTACCGTCTGTGGGGGCAGTCGGTAATAATTCATAAAAAAATATAGGTATTAATTTGCCCCATTTTCCAAACGTGAGGGTAGATAGTCATAAGCACTACCGTCTGCTACCGCGTGGGGGCAGTTGGTAATAATTCATAAAAAAATATATGTACTATTTTGAAATATCCATAAAGAGCGGTAGAAAATCTCTCTTTTGTGTGGTATTATATCTTTTGATGTCTAAAATAATGGGGTAGAAGTGCAGGGTAGAGAAGAGAGGCCATAGCGCCTTCACTCTTACGATTACAAAACTGAAATCCTATTTTAAAAACAGACAAATGACATGCTGTGAAAGTGATACACAGACCAATGACATATTATGAAAGTCTTATTCGTAATTAGCATAAATTAAACTTGTTAGTTTTATCCTTCATTTCAGTTTCCTTGTGAGTAGCGGTGAGTGACAAGAATAATATTTTAGTTATTCTTAGGAAGAGTCTTAGAAGTCTGTCACCAGAGTATGACATACAAACTTACTTTTACTTAAAAGTCAAAGTCAAAAAGCATTTATTCTAATTAAATAATTATTTTGCTTAGTTTGGGACTAGATGTGATGCTGTGTGAAAATGTCCAGCGTTATTTATTACCGCTGGAAGCACTTAGAATAGTCTTAGAACTAATTTTACTCCTGTTCTTGCGCGACCAATACCGTGAAGAATCAGGGCAACAAACACGGTTTGTTATTTAGTTTGTTGCATCGTGCTATCTCACTTACTCTAAAAAACCTGCGCAATACTTAGGTTTAATATTTTAGTCTTAAGCTTTTGCTTCAAAAATCCTTTTGTCAAAAATTTGTTTAGATAGGTAAGTCAAAATATGTACTCGAAAGCCGAAAACCTACACAAACCTACCTACTTACTAGCCGAAGCAGCGATCACTCGTTTCTATATACAAGTACCTACTTAGTTAGAACGAGATGCTCAAATCAGAACCTAGAACTAGGTCTCTCCACCTGTGTTATATGTATTGTATGGGAACAACGAACTACAAACAGCAATTCTTTGCTGTAAGTTCTTCCCCTTGCATTTCTTTGTCTCAAAATTGTATACATAAGTTAAGACCTTTCTGAATAAATTCATTTCATTTCAATCGTTTAGTGCACCTAACTTCAGAGAGACAAAAAGTTGCGCATACTGTACTTTAAACTAACCTATACTTTCTGCTGGGCAAAGGTCTCCCCCAGTTGTTTCCATCTGTCTCGATCCCCAGCCACGTCCCACCAGCCTTCTTGGAAGGCATCAAGGTCGTCACGCCAACGTTTTCTCGGCCCGCCCCGGCTTCGTCGCCCATCTGCAGGCACCCACGGCGTGACAATCCCTGCCCACCTTTCGCTATCCATACGACTCACGTGTCCTCCCAGCTCCACTTTAACTTTGCAGTCTTTTCACCAACATCTGCATTCCAGGTCTTTGCCCGAAGAGTGGAATTTCTGACTCAGTCGATCCTTTTCACCCCTAGCACGCCCCCCCCAATTATGGATAGAGCATACTGTACTACTGTTGAAAATCTGTCCACCAATGATACTTTTTTTTAAATCCACCATTTTTTTTTAGGTTGGCAGTAACCATTTGGTGATGCAGACAGCTAAGAACGTCCTCTACGGGGACTCCAAAAACCTTCAACCCTGGGGCCTGATCATCCTACTGCTTTCCAAATCTGTGAAGACTACCACACAGGTATAAGACTTTTTTTTTATGATGAATGGGTCGACTCTTGACCTCGAAACTTACATAGGCAAGAATGAGGTCTACGATGGAGCGAGCCTACCCAGAAGGTGCCTAATAACTCTCTTCTTAAAACAGCAGGGTCGTAGCTCAGCGGAAATACAGACGCTGGAAGCTGATTCCACAGTTTTGCAGTAGATAATTCTTTATAATGCTAGATAGATAATTATTTATTATACACCATAATATAAATTACAAAATTAAAAAACTTAAGTCTAAATTCAGTGACACAATGGGCGGCCTTATCACAGAGTGATCTCTTCCAGGCAACCTTTGGATGGGCTGGATAGAAGAGAACGAGAGAGGACAATAGCTACAAACAAAAACTTAATTATAAATTATAATAATATAATTAATATCTACAACAATTAAAAACAGTAGCTAGATATCTAAATACTTACATTACTACATAGTATAAAACAAAGTCGCTTTCTCTGTCCCTATATCCCTATGTATGCTTAAATCTTTATAACTACGCAACGGATTTTGATGCGGTTTTTTTATAGATAGAGTGATTCAAGAGGAAGGTTTATATGTATAATACATGCATAATATAGTAGAGGAACACTGATAATTTTAGAGGTTTCTAATGTGATGTCGTAAATAAACATTTTTTTTGCGCTTACATTGCAAACGCTGGTTGAACCCTAATATTTAGTAGTTACATAATAAAATACTTATATATTTAAACAATGAACAATTACCTAAAGCTCACCCCACATTACCTCTGCCTTTCATAAGTTTTCCCGTCACTAGATTTGACGTAACTTATACGAACTATGTATTTTAAAGGTAGAGTCGAAATAGAGTCAATTTACCCACGAAATACCGAAAGAAACGGAGAAGTAGTATGCGTTTGGGGTGAGAGCTTTTGTAATGGAAAGTCTTATCAAAATTTTCGATTCCGACGGGATTCGAACCCGCGATGATAAAGCGACATCTCTTCGTCATTTGATTCTGAATGTGACTTCGGACAATGAGCATGAGTTCACTAGTGAAACGTGTAGATGGCGCTAATCGGTGCTCAACCGATAAATATGAGCGTATGATGAATTTCGAATTCGACTCATGTGGTTCTGTGGCCGAGCGGCAAGGCACTCCAGCTTTAGGAGGATCGTCTGATCATCGCGGGTTCGAATTCCGTCGGAATCGAAAATGATAAGACTTTTCATTTCTTAATGCAATACCAACTGTGGATTAGCACTATAAAAATTACAAAAATTAGGGAGTTTGTGTGTTTGTCAGTTTGTGGGTGCACTTCTTTACTCCCATATATCTCCATAATGTACCGTAATTATGACATGTTATGTCTGATCTTAGTTCATAGTAGACATGCGTTTTATTTTAGACTCACTGTCCGTCGCAGTGTTACCCGCGGTCCTTCGGGAAAACATCACTTTCCCGGGTTAAATTATAGCCTATGTTCATCAGGGATAAGTAGGATTCTATTGGTGAAAGAATTTTTCAAATCGGTCCAGTAGTTTCGGAGCCTATTCAATTCAAACAAACAAACAAACAAATCTTTCCTCTTTATAATATTAGTATAGGTATTGTTAATTTTATCAAAAGATATTTAAACAATTAGTAGCAGCTATGACCCTGGAAATAATTATGAATAAGTATTATTTTATTCACAGATAAAAAAATCCGAAGAAGAAACACGAGCGCTTGCGGAACTAACCGAAATGATCCGAACCGGCCATCTCATCCACAAAGGAATCGTCAACGTTCCATTTTCAAAACGCGGCAAAGACACCGAGTCGGCTATCTTCGGCAACAAAATTGCTATCCTCCTTGGTGACTACCTTCTTGTAACAGCCAATGGGATGCTAGCTGGCTTACGTAATTCAGATGTGTCTTACATAATTTCTTCTGCGCTAAAAGATTTATCTGAAGGACAGTTTTTCGGGGAGAGAGATGAACAAAACATGCCTCTACCAGGCAAACCAAAAACAACCACAGACAAAGAAATCACATTCGATATGAATTCGATAACAGTTGATGATGTGCTGGGTAAACCTTTGAAGGAATGGACAGCTAGGACTGTGTACAACGGGGTTAGTTTACTCGGTAGAGGCTGTCAATCTGCAATGGTGTTGAAGAAACAGAATAATATTACACAAAACTATGCATATCATTTCGGCTGCCATGTTGGATTAGCTTGGCAAGCGGCAACTGAATTACAAAAGCTTACAAGCGATAGTAAAGATAGCTTTTGCCTTGCTAGTGCACCTGTTCTGTTTGCCCTAGAAAATAACCCAGATCTATATAAAGTGATTGATCAAGCTAAAAACGATGTCAAAGATGTGGACTATGAAGATCTGAAGTTCAATATATTGAAGACGGATGCTGTTGATAAAACAAAGATGCTGTATGAAGATCATGCGAAGAAAGCTACTGCTTGTATAGATAAGATAGGGGATAATGAATCTGTTGATATGATCAAGAAATTGATTAATACTTTTTGAATAAATTTATACGTTTGCAAGACTAAAATGAATATAGACTTTAATAGACATGTAGAAAAGGATGAGATAGAAGTTTTTCAGGAAAGTACCAATGCCTCATGAATAAAATTACAGGACTAACACGAAATAATCATTTGTTTAATAGCCTTTTAACGTAAAAGTCATTTTGAAAATAATGTTTCCTCCATTGACGGACAAAACAAAAGAACTTCTATTTTGAAGTGGGTTAAAAATTAAGATTAAGTAAGATTGTACTCGTATGACGCCAGTAGGTAAACTAGCACAGAAACCAAAACCGACAATGTTGATTGTTATGCAATCAGTCAAATCATGAATAAATTGGATTGAAATAATGCTAATAATGTTAATGTATGTTAAACTTACATTATTTTTATCTATTTATAAAGCTGAGTACGAAATTACTATGTATTTCATGATGTAGAGAGATAGATATCATAACCAACGTAGAAACGACGTCGAACCAAGGTCGAAGACGCATGCGCATCGCAAGTCTTAAGTGGAGATGGACAGGACACCTGGCTAGACGGAAAGACGGAAGATGGACTAGTGATTACGAAATGGTGGCCCAGAGATGCACAAAGACCACGAGGCAGACCACCCGCCCGATGGTCGGATGACATCGTTAATGTAGCTGGGAAAGGAACAGGACCGAAAAGAGTGGAGATATAGGTACAATGCACATTGAATTGGGAAGCGACGCGTCAATTAGTTTTATAGCAAGCCATTATAAACCTTATGAACAATGGTACAAGATATAGAAACACTTGTAGAATTAACGAGATCTGGCGAAGCCATCTAGCGGGATGCGCCGGCGCGAGCGGTTTTTTCTACAAGCTTGTACCATTGTTACATTGTTCATAAGGTTTATAATGGCTTGCTATTAAACTAATTGACGCGTCGCTTGCCAATTCAATGTGCATTGAGCCATAGAGAGGAGGCCTGTACTCGCAGTGGATGCAACCGGGCTGAATAGATAAATGATGTAGAGTGCCAGAAACTTATCTGAACCGTTGAGGGGGGCGCTGTTATCGCATTTGGTGTTGGCAGAAATTTTTTTGGAGTAAAATTCGTTAGTTCCTCTTTTAGCCACCGGTTCAAGTAAGTTTGTGGCACTCTACTTGTAAAATTACATAATATGGTGAAATAAGATAATTTTTATTTATGTTTTTTAAAACCTTTGAAAGGTATTTAGATTAAACTGATACAGACAATATTATAATTTAAAAATAATTAGCTATTTCCTAATTCATTATTATATGTAATTTTATAGAGATCTTACATTAGATAAGTTTTAATTACTGTTATGTACTTATTTTGGTAAATAAATTATGATTATTATTGTATATTTGTTTTATTAGTAAGTTTATATGAGTCAGTGGCCAACTCTGGTGACGGAGTTTTTAGGCCGCCTTAAGGCCTCCGTCATGGCTTTGTTTTATTACAAATAACTTTGAAATAGACAGGCACACGACTGTATCTCCAGAGCACGGTAGACAAATTATAAAACCTTACATTTTCGAGATTCATAAGTCGAAGGGTAGTTCAAGACAAAGACAAGAAAAAAAATACAAAAATGATCGCGACTGTATTCCCAAGGTGCGGTAGACATTCTCTTAGATCTTTTTGTGTAAGTAAGTATTATTCCAGATTAAGTGTCCAATCTACTATGATAGAAACCTGATTATTCTATGTTTTGAAGTACAGTTTAAGGAGACTATATGTACATATTAGAAGAAAAAATCCTGAAAATAACCAACCATTTTTTTTACATTCTAGCCAACAAAAATCTTTTTATACAAAAAACTGTCCCGTGGCGGAACTTCCGAAACATTCTGACCGGGAGCCTATTGTGTACTCAACTGGCAATGGACATCGGCTTCATTTTGACATTTTTTTAACCGACTTCAAAAGGAGGAGGTTCTCAATTCGCCTGAATGTTTTTTTTTTGTATCTTGTTACGCGATAACTCCGCCAATTGTGGACCGCATTTCAAAATTATTCTTTTGTTTGAAAGGGTATGCTCCAGAGGTGGTCCCATATAAATTTTATTCCTGAGGGTTTGATAGTTTTCGTAAAACTCTAAAAACCTTCCCTCCTAGCCATTGTAAATCGAATCGACAGATAAGTCTAAGACTCTCTATGCATTATGTCTAACTGACGTTATAGACACGCCGCGTGTAGAGTCGAACATTGAAGTCGGTTTTTATTTTAGTTTTAAAACGTAATTATTTTCGAGTTAAGTGTGTGATTGGTTGAGCTCTACTGGGATGACAACTGAAAATAGATTTCAAGTTAGACAATAATGCTGCGGGCTTTCACTGCGGATAACGTCAAAAGTGCTTAGTTTAGTTAGAGTATGCTTTCTTTTAGTAATTAATTTAAAAACTCTTTTACAAATCTGAGCCAAACGTAGTGGGCTATTTTGCATTGATGTAACTCCTAGTATTTATTTTTGTAATGTAGCTGTTTGATATATTCCCAACGACCCCACTAACCTCCCCACTAGTGGGGTGGTTGGGAATAAAAAGTCCCAACGACCCCACTGCTCATGTCAGTGGGGCAGTTGGGAATAAAAATTCCCAACGACCACCTAGCCTCCCCATCAGTGTGGTCGTTGGGAATAAAAAATCCTTTTTTTTTTGTCAATTACCATAAGGGGGCGGGAATATAAGGGTTGGAAGTTTGAATGGGGAAAAAAGTTAAGCAACCCTGGGCGCGGTCATAAAAAGGATGGGTGACCGCCGCCAGCCACTTTTTGCACTCTAGATTTTTTTACTTTTTTTTTTAATTTGCATAATAAATTATTTTAAAATTAATGATAAACATGTAACATGTGTATTCCCACCCATCAATACCTATATCCGAACTCCGAAGTTATGATTTTTTGATATTAAAATATTTTTTCCTTGGCCATAGTTAGAACGCCATCTATCGGTCTAGAGGTCAAAACTACTTTACACTTTTTCTCCTAGGTGGCGTTTCTAGCGGAGATCGAAATACGAGTATAATTTTCTTTGATTTTGAGTTTTGAAAAGTTAATGGAGATTTTTGCTTAGAGTTTTCGATATTTTTATATTGCTGACGAAGTCGCGGGTAGGTAATATTAGTTAATCGTTTTATTTCGAAATTCAACACCATACAGTACTTGCTAAGTATTAAAAAAAAAATATGTTTCGAGTCAATTTCTTCAAAAAAATTGCCGCTCGCTTCAGGGATTCTATACCAATTACCGTATTCGTTTTGTTCTTAGCATTGCAACATCTGGGTAAGATTTTCCCTACCTCTATCTATTATGGGATTCTTGAGAGAAACATAAATATAAAAAAAATATTATTATTATATCAAGCGACGGAGTTTTATATTTTGTATATACCTACTCTCGATTCACTCAAAACTCCTCTACTTTGTTCCTAATAATGCGCAGACGAAGTTGCGCGGGTCAGCTAGTAAATAAATAAAAAAAAGTGCCTAGAAACACCTTTATTTCATATCCATTAACATAATTTATTTCATCGTTGCACATAACCATTATAATGACATGGCTAGTTGACTTGCCTTGACCGCGTGACGGTTAGCGAGCATAATTGTCAACACCTGACATACCTACTGTCAGCCATAGTTGTAGGCTTAGACAATAATAATTTCGTTTTAAAACTAAAAGAAAAACCGACTTCAATGTTCGACTCTACACGCGGCGTGTCTATAACGTCAGTTTGACATAATGCATAGAGAGCCTTAGACTTATCTGTCGATTCGATTTACAATGGCTAGGAGTTTTTAGAGTTTTACGGGAAAACTATCAAACCCTCAATAATAAAATTTATGAGACCACCTCTCATACCCTTTCAAAAAAAAAATATTTTGAAAATCGGTCCACAATTGGCGAAGTAATCACGTAACAAGATACAAAAAAATAAAAAAAAACAACATACAGGCGAATTGACAACCTCCTCCTTTTTTTGAAGTCGGTTAAAAAGTAAAGACTGGCCCCTTGATAACGGATCTCGCGACAGGCTAATCTCGCAGTCACCGCTGTCAAACTTGTGCTAAACGGACGTAGTTATGCGTAAAGGAACCAAATTACACTCATGACGAAATTGAGTTAAATATAATTCAAACTCGACATGAGTGTGGATTGCTCCTTAACGCTTATCTACGTCCATTTAACACAAGTTCGACAGCAGTGACTGCGAGATTAGCCTGTCGCCAGATCCGTAATCAAGGGGTGGATATTGCCGGAATTCCTCCTACCAAACTATCTGCCAATGACGAGTCAATGTCAAAGTCAAAAAGCATTTATTCAGTAGGACCGCTGGGAACCCTTAGAATAGTCTTAGAACTAATTTTACTCCTGTTCTTTCGCAACCAATACCGTGCCGAGGTAGCACATGATCGCATTTTACACATACTCATGCATAAAAACTGTCAATACACCATAATTAAGATGCATATTGATTCGGAATCATGTACATTTTGGCAGAGGGGAAATTACAAGGTAAGACTCATCCCGTCTAAATGATCTTAGGTTGTAGGGTGTACCAAAGAGGTACCATGCTGAATCTATGCTGTCAGTCAGCTATTTATTTGTAAAAAAAAAACAAAAAACCGGCCAAGTCCGAGTCGGACTCGCGCACGAAGGATTCCGTACCCATAACTATAAAAACGGTAAAAAATCACGTTTGTTGTATGGGAGCCCCCGTAAATATTTATTTTATTCTGTTGTTTATTATTTTGTTATAGCGATAACAGAAATAAATTATCTGTAAAAACAACTGTTTAACTATCATGGTTCATGAGATACAGCCTGGTGATAGATGGACAGATATACAGACCTACAGACGGACGAATAGGGTCCTGTTTTACCTACACTTTGGGTACGGAACCCTAAAAAGTATAAACATTTTTCGCCCTCTAAAGTCTTGGATTTTGGGCTCAGCTTTCTGATCTATATTTGATGATCAGAAAGACCCAGACCTCTGTGGCGCAGTGGGTGAAAGCCCGCATGGGACGCAGAAGGTTGCGGGCTCGATCCCCGACACGGGACGTTTGTATGATCTGCAAATATTCATCTCGGGTCTGGGTGTTTTTTAGGAACAAAAAGTATATCTATCTAATCAGCCTACATCTCCCACTGCTGAGTATAGGCCTCCTCATTTTCACGCCACTCCGATCCTGCGCCAGTAGAATCCATTGCCTTCCTGCTACCGCCACAATATCATCAGACCATCTGGCTGGTGGTTTGCCTGGTCTATGACCCTCGCGTGGCCACCATTCGGTAATCGCCTTTCTCACACTTATTCTATGTAGTATATAATAATTATTTTACCTCCGCAAATATCTATAATGAATTATTGTGAATCTAAAGATCTCTACAGTTAGCCTTTTTTATTATAATTGAATTGATCTCTGATCTCGTTATTATTGATAAATAAATACAGTAAGAAGTAGAATCATACCAATGACCATGATAGATGACTTGACTCTAGGGTTAAACTAAAAGTAGGCTTAGGTAAGGCATCGTTATTTTTTATTTTTTATAGGTACGAAGGACTGCTCGTTTGTAGTGGGATGCGACTTGAATGCACCCAGAACGTTCGGCGAAGCTCCTCAGTGAGTGCTCGAAGACAGTGCTCGAAGTCGAAGACGACGCGGCAGACCCAGGAGGAGGTGGCGCGACGATCTGGATGCTTCAAGCTAGACCGGGAAACCGTGGCCTTGGAGTGCAAGGAGTGGAAGCTAAAGGGGGAGACCTATGTCAGCAGTGGGACATGATAGGTGATGCAAAAAAACTTTAGTTTTGTTTTCTGTGACTTAGAGCGAACTCCCCTGCCCAACAGGGGATTTTTCGGGCGGTCGGAGTGAGGGCTCTGGCTGCTCATCATGCAGATCCCGGGAGGGCGGCGACCCTGTTAGGCGCACGTCGTTTAACAGCCACGTGTGTGAGTGCCGGGCGTGGCTGTGGGTGCCATTACCAGGATTGTGCTCAAGGCAAAATGTGAGAGGGGCAGCGGTGTGTTGCGTACCGGATCCCCTCGTTATGCATAGAGGCTGGCCATCGGGTAGTTTTTAGTCGACAACTCCTCACACCCCGATTATGTTCCCTAGACGTAATTGGAAGTCTGGGAGCAGATTTTCTATCCGAAAAAAGATGTCGACTCGAAATTGCTAGAAACAGACCAAGGCTAATCTGTCTATCATGCGAGAAACATCAAAGATAGTTAATTATATTTAAGTATTTACAATTTTACTTCCATCACTAATGAACATAATACTTTCTAAACTAGACAAGTAAGTATAGGAAGAGAGGAATCAAACTAGTTGGGCAAAGAAAGTTCCTTGGTAGAGATCCGACAAATAATACTAAAATTGCAATCAGCGCCATCTCTTAGATTATTTGAGAACTACGTTCGATGATAGTAAATTTTATTCTCATTATGTTTCGTTGGTAGCACAATTCGTCTGTGGTTGGTAGAGATCTCGTAGAGATGGTTCATTTGTCATTTCTTTTTACCCGAGTAGTTTTTAGAATGATGACGGTGGAAAGCACCTACTACATATAACTTAATCAAAGTTAAATAGGTTACAAAACAGCTTCAAATTACCTCAAATTAAAGAACTGAGATTTGTACCTAAGTACATAGACACAAAAAATAGGTCTCTAAATAAAATTACAATTTAAATAATGACATTTAGTGCAAATCACTTTCAATTACTAGGTTCTTTTGGAGTAAAAATATACGATAAGTAACGCCGAATGAGCTTGGTAAGTATGAACAAGAATTTTACAGAAAAAGTATTAATTTAGTTTACGCGATGTTAGATAATTTATACCTAAAGTTATATTATGCAAACCGCCTTCCATTTATGCCTATAATGCTTTTCCCCCGTAAATGGTTGCCTGGAAGAGATCGCTTTCAGCGATAAGCCCGCCAGTTGTCTACCTAAAGTAAAGTGTATTTTTCTTATATATCTTCTTCGCTGTGTGTTTGTGAATTAAATAAAGAATTAATATTATTATACATATACAGGGTGTAAAAAGACAACTACCGAAAACTGAGGGGTTGCAATCAGACCATGATTCTAAACATATTTAGCGGAAAAAAACCTTTTACGACTACGTTTTAAGGCGATTTTTTTTTGACTAAGCTTAGTAATTTTTTTGTTATTTTCGGTTATTTACTACTATTACAACATAATAAGATCATACCTACCTAATAATTTCATCTGTAAAAGAAAGAAACAGTTAAAACTCAAAATCCAGCAATCTACGTAAAACAACGCGCCCAGAACACACGCAAACAGCACTCTTCAAACGGATATAAATGATTTTTTCGGAAAATCCTTTTGGATTTGGTTGTGTGTTGGAATGCTGTACCCCTTTCGGCTTCGGTAGACGTCTTTTTACACTCTGTATATATCTCATTTATGTAAGTAGGAATATACACTCATCATTCATCATCATTTCCCTGTCCTTATCCCACTTTTATGTGTTGGCACAACAGGTTTTTCTCTTCCACTCCGCTAAATCAGCCGTCATCTCAACACTCACTCTTTTCTTACTCATATCATCCTTCACACAGTCCATCCATTCTTTAGTCTCTCTTCTGCTACATCCCTCCAGTAGTATACACTTTCAAACAAAAAAGATATCGAAAATCGGTCAACAATTGATGGAGACATCAGTGAATGCATGTATCGGTCAGTGTCACCAATTGGTAACTGTCTTGCACAGCACAAGGTGAAAAAATATATATAATAATAGGTGTCATATCCTTAGAATTTTTCTAAAAATTTTGGTTTTTGACCTTTGGTGTGTTTTTCTGTTGATAGAAATTAGGGTCCAGTAATTAAATCATCACTCTAATCTCGACAATTTATCTCAAACAGATTGAAAATGATGTCATTTTATTACCTTAGTTTTAGTTACTAAGTAAATCAGTTAATTATCTTCTCGCTTGATCAGTTATCACGAGGAAGTCGGAACTTACCTAAATACCTACTTACTTACCTCAAAAAATAATTTGTTTAAAGAATACTTTTCAAAACAAACTTATGAGTATAACCGTGAACTGATTTAAATGCAAAAACACGATATGCCCTAATTCCCAAGATGACTCAGAACTCCCTCGCTTAGGTTAACCCTTAACTCCCTTGCTACTCTCAAAAGTTGCCTCTGGAACCTTCCATCATCATTGGTCTGCCCTTATTCCGCTCATGCGGGGTCGGCATCTTTCTTACCCATATCTTCTTTTACATAATCATAATAGAGGATAACCTGTTGTGCCGACCCCACATAAAAGTGGGATAAGGGCGGGGAAATGATGATGATGATCTTCTTTCACATAATCCATCCATCTTTTCTTAGGTCTACCTCTACTAACACATCCAGCCACATTCGTCACCCTTTTAACTAAAAGGGTGATAGAGTAATCAATACGTGGCAGGTTGCAAGACCATCACCGCCCATCCTCACGATGTTTTCCTTCTCCAAAAAGTTTAATGGTTAATAACGGAGTTCACGGCCACTCTACACATTCGCCGAACTATTATTTAGGGTCGATTCACATCTGACGGAAGATCCGTCGCGGATTATCGGTCGCGGAACGCCAGAACTGACAAATGTATAGAAAAACACTCGACCGTTCACACTCGACGGACTAACGTATCATCCGTCGAGTGTTTTTCTATACATTTGTCAGTTCTGGCGTTCCGCGACCGATAATCCGCGACGGATCTTCCGTCAGATGTGAATCGACCCTTAGAAAGACAATGACACGCGATGAGGCCTTCTACACGTTCGTGAGCGTCGTTCGTCTATTATCAGCGAATATGTAGCGGGCCCAAGCTTTCCACCAGGTAATTATAATTGTCAATTACTTATTAGTTTTTCCATTCAGAAGATGACCTTAAAAGATTAATGTAATGTTTACGAACTATTTTTGGATTTACTATAAATTACGACGGTATTAATTCTGTCATTCATTGATATCCTGTCCATTTTTTTTGGGCCGTTTATAACAACTTTTAATAGATCTAATACCTGTAAGTCACAGATAATTCAATTATAATAATAAATTCAATTTTAATTAATATTAAAATTGAATTTATTATCATAATTACCATCTGGCACAAGTACTTCGTACTTAAAAGAAGGTTCCAACCCTGGTTGAAGTTGCAACCCTTGGTTAATGAAATAAACTATTTTTGTTATTTTTTTGATTATATTATATATTTCAATTTTTCCATTTATCCATCCACAGGTTGTCTAGTAGAGATTGCAATTTAGCGATAAGACCGCCGTTTTTTTGTTTAGTTTTTCATTTTTGTTTATTTTTATTATGTGGTGGTGGAGTATTTTCTATCTATCTATCTATAATTTTAGTATAAATACCTTGTTTAGTTTGCTTGCTCTGTTACGCATTAATTTATTCATCATCATCATCATTCACAGTCTGATTTAGCCCACTGCTGGGCATAGGCCTCCCTTTGCTTGTGCCATCCAACACGATCTCGCGCCAATCTCCATCTACGGCCTACGGCCTTGGTATGTCATCTGCCCATCTCGCAGCCATAATCCTGCCAGTCTATCAACCTACATGGATGCAGCATTTTGGCCGAAGGGTGTTGTGTTCCGACGGTTCCGTGGGCGCCTGCGAGACACCCCGTTTGTACGTACAGTTCGTACGTACGTAGTGATCATTTTAGTTTATTATTATCTTTATATATATATTTTATATGTATCTTAAGGTATTTATTATAAATATGTTTATTTAATAATTACACTCGAACTGCCGCGATACAGGCCTAGCCTAGTGCGGAGTTCGATGTAAATTATTTATAATAATTGTAATTTTATGTAATTTTAAGTTTTATGAATAAATTGAAATTGAAAAAAAAAAACCTATAAGTAAGTAATTTATTAGTAACTATAAATTCTGTAAACATAGTCTTTAAAAACTCTCCGGAGCACTCACTCGGGAGTGCCGAGAGATGTGAAAACTTCAACAATTTCGTTTCGTCAAAGTTTTGACGACCTCTATGGCGCAGTGGGTGAAAGCCCGCTTGTAACGCCGAAGGTGGCGGGTTCGATCCCCGCCGCGGGATAAATTTTTGTATGATCTGCAAATATTTATCTCGGGTCTGGTTTTTATGTAATATGTATGTATTGACAAACAAAAGTATGTAAGTAGTATATCAGTTCCCATAGTACAAGCTTTGCTTAGTTTGGGGCTAGATTTCGCTGTGTGAAATCTCCAGCATTATTTATTATTATTTATTATATATAAATACTAATATATCTATACTAATATGTATTATAAAGAGGAAAGATTTGTATATATAGTGTAGATATAAAATAATGCTGGACTTTTCACACAGCATCATCTAGCCCCAAAGTAAGCAGAGCTTGTTACTACATGTTTGTAATACATACATTACTATTTATATTTACAGAAACTAAGCTACTACAATATGTACATAAAATTACAAAATACAATAGAATCAGTCAAGTTATCTAAGGATCGTCGTAAAAACGATCTATAGATAACATTACTTAAATAAAAAACACCCAGACCCGAGACAAATACCTGTAGATTTGTTCCCCGGTGGGGATCGAACCCGCAAATCTTTTGCGTCGCAAGCGGGACTTCGCCCACTGCGCTACAGAGGTAGTCGTATAATCATTAACTTAAGAATAAGCAAGTCTTTATTCATAGTTAAAATAGCTAAACATACAACTGCAAGGAACAGATATAAGCAATAAAAATAAAAATAGATAAATATAGCAGATAAAATTCAAAGTCTACCGGAAAAACTATTAAAAGTATAGGCAAATATTTTCATCTGTCCCCAAGCGTTTTAATATGCATAGTGCATAAGCGATAGCGATTAACGCGCAAGCATTTTTAATCTTTTCAAATTATATTAGCTGATCGCACATTTATGTCCGCGTACGTTCCGCAGTCATATTTCTAAAAAATACTGATAGTAAAGTAAAGTAAGGTAAGGTAAGGTAAGGTAAGGTAAGGTAAGGTAAGGTAAGGTAAGGTAAGGTAAGGTAAGGTAAGGTAAGGTAAGGTAAGGTAAGGTAAGGTAAGGTAAGGTAAGGTAAGGTAAGGTAAGGTAAGGTAAGGTAAGGTAAGGTAAGGTAAGGTAAGGTAAGGTAAGGTAAGGTAAGGTAAGGTAAGGTAAAGTAAAGTAAAGTAAAGTAAAGTAAAGGAAAGTAAAGTAAAGTAAAGTAAAGGAAAGTAAAGTAAAAAACTGATTTATTGACATAATTTTTTTTGTTACATATTGTTTTGAATCCATAGGCTCCCGAACTAGTTAAAAACTGTGTTTCAGGAGTCAGAAGTGATGACGTCAGAAAATGAGATTCGCTTCTGACGTCTCAGCATTTCCTCTATTGAATTGACAGTTGGGCGCGTTTGGCGCATGGATGAGCTTTTCTCTCTAAAGGTTCCTCTACAACAAAGTGCCTAATACCTACAGTTGACGATATTTACATGTTGCAATTCTGGCATAACATTTTTGCCTCTTGCGATAGAATATCTTGCTCCGTTGAGCTTGAGAAAGCATGCGGAAAAAATGATATGCCAGAATAACATCGTGTAAACAGCGTCTTCTTTACTCACTTGAACGTTATGTACGATTAGTAGATACGATTTTTGTGAAAAATTTTAAGATATCCATCGACTCGTACTCGACGAATAAAAATCAATACAGAAATCTGCATTTTCAATTAAAAAAACTTGATCTTCGTACTCAGATGTTTAGCGGTTCTAATTTACATACTGCACTCGCTTAGGTCATGGATAGGTAGTATTTTATGTAAAAAACTTTTTTTTTCTATGTATTTCCCTATCTAACAAAATAGCGACCGAATTTATAAAATAAAGAAAACGAGCCCATAAACGCATGATTAAAAACGATTTTCTTAGAGTCGAACACTTCTGACGTCACTACCCGCCCCGCTACCCGCTCCGCTCATGCTCTAACCCGCTTCCTCTCTAGCAACTCCGACGATCTATCGTTACCACCCCCTATATAAGCCTCACAGTAGGACAGCGGCAACAGTGTAACTTCAACATCCTGTATATAAAGTTGTTCGGGAAATCAAGTTCAGTTTATTGCAGTTTTTTAATTGTAAGTATTTATTTAATCGATTATAAACTAATAAATATGAATCAATTATTGCAATTGGTATCTTGATGGTGACGATTTAATGCTATGAGTAATCGTATTGAATTAAAAAAACTTTTTGAAAAAGTACATTGAAAGGTAAATTAAAATTGTGTTAATTTCTTGAAAAAAAAACAGAACACGTTTTTAAAGAATCAGACAGACTGAAAAATACTCATCATCTCCCTGCCCTTTTCCCACATTATGTGGGGTCGGCACAACATGTGTTCTTCTTCCATTCTCCTCTATCAGCCGTCATCACTCACTCCTTTCGTGAAAAATACTAACCCATTTTTATCCCAATATTTTTTTTAAGAACTTATTTTCTCGTTGAAGCCTATGCTGTATGGATTGCTGTCAAACCATCGTTTTTAACCATTAGTTAGTTATTTGACGATTAAAGTATCGACTCCAAAACTTATTTAAAAGAAATTGAGTTTTAAAGTTTGCATCTGGATTGTAGATTATAAAATTTCAAAATCGATTGTCTACAAAAATCATGTAATGTTAAAAACAAATATTATTATTTTATTTGGATGAATTTACCCATTCGCATTATTATTATATTCTTAGGTGTATTTTAATAGTGGGACAGCGATAAAAAAAATATTATTTCTGAAGAATCCAATACACTCATGTATGGTTAGTCAAAGTTAAAAAGCATTTATTCAGTAGGACCGCTGGGATCACTTTGAAACGTCTTAAAACTAGATGATTAACGTCTTAAAACTAGGTTAGCTCGATAGGAACATTTTTTATGGGTGTAAGTTTTGAGTAAGTAAGTGGTACTTAAATAATAAATAAATAGGGATCTAATACGAGAACTGCGCATCTGAAATACAAGTAGGGGTTTTTTGAACCAGTAAAAAAAAAAACCATAGATTTATTTATTTATTTACACAAAACACAGATGGACTTACAGATATATCCAAGTCGTCCAAATGTTATAATATAAATAGTAGTCGAGTTAAAATATGTAGAACTAGAACAGAAGCTGTATTGCAAATTAATTAAGTCAGCCAAAATATCTAAGTGCATAGTTTAGTACGTAATAATAAGTCCCAGAGGCTAGATAAGAATTACTTTAAGATTAAGCTATTATGTATGTGTATCTCATTTTATGAAAACCATTGTGTTTTTATGAGAATAAAGTTCTTTAAACCTAAGCTGTAGACGTTTGACTAACAAAGTCAAAGTCAAAAAGCATTTTAGTAGGACCGCTGGGATCACTTAGAGTAGTCATAAAACTAGGTGATTTTACTCCTGTTCCTTCGCGACCAACACCGTGAAAGGCAACAAACACGGTTTGGGGCCTAGCCTAGGTGAATTTTCACACCACCCGCTTGAAAGGCTTACTATTTGCGTCTTACAATCTCATATGTCAGTGATTCAATTCCCATCCAAAAAAAAAATAGCGGGCGGGAATAAAGTAGTATGACAATTCATTACTCCCTGTGAAGAGATAAGTAATCAGGTTTGAAATTTGAACTTCAACATTTCTATGATTTTTTTTAAATAGTCAAACTCCAGTGGGGATTCAGTAGATACCTCGGTCACCACCGCCTTATCAGCTAAGGTCCTAATTTCGTTTCCTTATTGTTTTTATTCACTGTCCCTTTCTTATCTGATCTTTCGTTTCACTGTATTCAATAAATTAATTCAATGATAAGTCAAAAATTTAAAATTTTAAACAGATAACCGACTTACAAGAACTTTTGATTTGAGCATGTTTGATTAATTACGGGAAAAGTAGTCTACACTAATATTATAAAGAGGAAAGATTTGTTTGTTTGTTTGATTTGAATAGGCTCCGAAACTTCTGGACAAATTTAAAAAATTCTTTTACCATTAGAATTCTACATTATCACTAATGAATACAGGCTGTATTTTATCCCGGGAACTGAAGTTTTCCCGAGGGATCGCGGATAACACTGCGACAGACAGCTAGTAATAAATAATCCGTCAGAAATAAGAATGTCTACCGCGCCTTGGGGATACAATCGTGATCCTGTTTACGTTTCGCATTTTTAAATATGATAGAGCATTATAAGAGTAGAATTTTGAAAATCAGTCCATAATAAATAAATAAATTTTTTTTTTTTTTTTTTACTCAACCTATCGTGTCCCACTGCTGGGCAAAGGTCTCCCCCATAAATAAATAAATATATCAAATAATTTATTCATAATCTTTCCTATCAAATCGTAAGAGGTAGGTAAAAATAAACTTTTTTATAGGTAGGTATTATAAACTTAAATACTAAAATTTACAGAAATATCTGTGAAAAAAAAAAATACAGCCGAGAATAGAACCTCATCCTTTCTGTCCGAGTCATATTTATTTATTTATTTATGGACATCCAGCGGAAAAATCACAAAAGTATTATCAATTTCTTAACTAAGCTACTTATATCTAGTGTTTTCCCAGATATACGCCACAGCATGCACTATAATATGGACTCGACTAAACTAAAATAGACATTTCTAACATTATACATTAATGAGTTACAAAGAGATAAAATCAAAAAACAAGTATTAAAATTAGCATAATAAAACAATGAGATCAAAAGAAATATTGAACTTCTGGTGATGACGTGAACCTATTTATATTCTATGGGCCCTCTCATATTCACCGATGATAGACGAATGCCGACTGTCACGAACGTGTAGAGGGCCTCATCGCCTGTATTCGCCTGTCATCTTCTATCCAAATAGTCGGCGAATAGTTCGGCAAATAGTTCGGCGAATGTGTAGAGAGGCCGTTACTAAAGTCTATTTTCAACTAAAAGAAAGGTTAAACTAACACTACGGTTAACTGTTAGCAAACATATACATCATAATCTGTCAGCTTTCAATTTTTACAAGCCATTTTATTTAGTTTGAGATTTTCTTTGTACCCAGTAGAAATTATTTTTGTAGAGCCTTGTCTTTAAATACTTAGATGGTTCATACGCCGTCAGGAAACCTATGGTTACAACAACGGGACGCTGTAGTGCCTGGGCAATTGCTTAATACCAAGTACCGTATTGTTTCTTAGCTCGAAAAAAGCCTATGGAAGGCTTGCCCAGCTTTAAACAGCGTCAGGAGGCAACCTATGCCTACACTCGGACGCTAGTGCCTGGGACATTGTTTGAGATGGAGGCTTGTAGCACCTAAACCATCCTCTCATAGGAAAGTCAACGTCAATACATGTGGAGCTGATTAAACTGCGGGTTTCCTCACGATTTCCTTCACCGTTAAGAACTCGTGTCGATAGTTGAGACGGGTTATACTTCTCCATACTCATTACAGGCTAGCATGGTATGGGCATGTAATGAGAAGGGAAGAATGTCATGTAACTAGAAGAGTACTTGGTATGAATGTTGATGGATTTACGAGTAGAGGTAGGCCAAAGAAAAGATGGATGGATTGTGTAAAGGATGACATGAGTAAGAAAGGAGTGAGTGTTGAGATGACGGCTGAAAGAGGAGAATGGAAGAAGAACACATGTTGTGCCGACCCCACATAATGTGGGAAAAGGGCAGGGAGATGATGATGACTCATTACGAGCCGAAGTATATTCCGTCTCAACTATCGGCCGATAGAAAGTCTGTAGTCTGCGAGGGGTCTAAAGTGCATAAAATTTTACGAAACGAAAAATCTATTGATAAACCGGGATACGAATCCACGACCTTCGGGTTGAAAGTCGAGGTGCAACCCATTCGGCTAATACCTAAAACACTTAATTAATATTAATAATAGCCCTTATTCAGACAAGTGTACATTACATAATATTTCACTGTTAAAGTTATTTGTCTGTGTGCCTTTTATAGGCAAAGGCCTCCTCCAACTCCCTCCATTTCTGTCTGTCCCTTGCTACGGCTGTCCATCCTCTAACTGTTGCAGTTTTGATATCATCAGCCCATCTTTTATGTGGCCTGCCTCGTTTTCTCTTTCTGTGTCCATTAAACCAGTACATAATTCTTTTTGACCATTTATCCTCTCCCCTGATCTGCCCCCCGGATTTGAAGTTTCTGATTGAAAACACTTATAAAATCTTTATAAAATGGGTTTTCTATCACTTTATAGGGAACCCTATAAAAACGATTATCGAGTCAAAGGTTACGCCGCCATCGACTCAACTTGTACAGCTTCGTTCAATGTCTTTGGTATTAGCGCGTGTGACACCAAAAATCTTTATGAAATGAAACTAGATCAGATAATTAGCAAGCTGAAGTGGCATTGAGCTGGCAAATCTGTCGAAGAACCGATAACCGCTGGGGTAAACGATTTCTATAGTGGAGACCGCGACTCGGCAAACGTAGTGTAGGACGCCCTCCGGCCTAGGTGCGAAAGGCTGCTGGCAGAAGCTGGATGCGTCGAGCTGAGGAGAGGGCGCAATGGCGTTCATTACGGGAGGCCTATGTCCAGCAGTGGACTGCTAGCTAATGATGATGATGATGAAACTAGATCACGCTTTAGCACACTAGTTTAAAGAACTATTGATACGACAAGAAGAAGTCTTAGCATGGTATACGCTGGATGACGCTGTTTATGGGTGATCGCACAGTCCAGCAAAGCCGAACGCGGTGAACTGTCAATTCAATATAGAAAATGCTGCTGACGTCAGAAGCGAGCCGCATTTTCTGACGTCATCAGCATTTTTTGTATTGAAAAATGTCTGCGGTGCGCGGTGCGGATTGTGTGCGATCAGGTAAAATGTATTTTTTAATAAAAAAAGGTACACCCAAACCAGCTCGCTGGACAACTTACTGTTCCTGAAAGCTTACGTCGATTAAAAAAGCGGCAAGACCTCTTCGACTAGAACAGTGAGAAGGTCCATGCGCCAATACAAAGAAAGGGCTGGCTCCGCTGGGAGTAGCGCCCTCCACGCTAAGAAGCACACACCACATCTGCTTATAGTCGGCACGACTGATCGCATGATGAAAATCCAAAACAAAAAAAATATATATATAAAAGTTATATCTTTTGTTTCAGATCACGTAATGGAGCACACTGAGTTTCGAGTAAAAGGTGAATTTGAATAGAATAGACAATTTTAGCCGCTTAAGATTCTACCCGCGCTTTTTTACTATAAAATGTTTTATTTTTGTTACTATTATATAGTTTTTTTAACTATTATTTATTCGAACTGCTTACATTTTTATGGTTCAAGAAAAATACTCGTTTCTACCACACCACCAGTGCTCACAATAAACACGCTACATTTTTGCAAACAGGGTTATTTGTAAAACACCAGTAACCTCTCAGGACTGTATTACTATCATCACAAACACCAACTTTTGTTCTATGCCTTTTTTCATCAGATTTTCATATAAAAATAAAATATTAAAATTGAACGCTCTAAATGTTACGAAGTCTATGCGAAGCAAAAGAAAGCGATATTACAATGAGGGTAGCGGAGTTAGGGCGGTGGGGGCTGAAATTTATTAGATTACAATGTGTTAGATAGGACAACGAAATCTTGAAGGTTTGTTTTTAGTAAATGTATTTCATACGCCTGTAAGGGCCAGCTGGGAAAATAGTTTTAAGATCTTTTTTATGTACAGTCACGGACAATAAGATGTATACACTCCGTACTTTTAAAATTAATATCACACTAAAACTAATAGAGTGGAGATCCGTGGTCTCTGCCTACCCCTTTGGGAAAGAGGCGTGATTTTATGTATGTATGTATGTACTAATAGATGTAGGTTAAAAACTAAAAGCGGAAATTGATTTCACATTGAACTAGTGGCGAAATCAATAAAAATACCAGAACATTGTTGGACATGTTGACCTGTACATGGGTTGAAACGTTGTGGAGTGTATACATCTTATTGAACGTGACTGTACCTGGAATTATGAATAAATGATTGTGATTATGTTTTGTAAAAAGTCATAGAACAAAAGTTGTTGTTTATGATGATAGTGATACAGTCCTGAGATTGTTTTGTTTTGCTTTTAAAAGATCTTTATTAGACATAAAAATATATAAACAAAAATACATAATCAAAACACAGCTTTGACAGACTTAAACATAAAAACACTGACTCGACAGGCTATTGCACCTTTTAAAGTCTTTAAACAAGATGGGTAGCACTTTATAAATCGGAGATGCAAAGCAATTTATGTAGAAAATTACGACGAACGAAGTTTAGGTACACTCACTTTGTATAGTTTATGTTTTTAACAATATGCATATTTACTTACTAACCTAATTGTCTACAGTCCTGAGAGGTTACCGGTGTTTTACAAATAACCCTGTATTTATACTCTTTTTTCGAACTAGGAAGGACTGGCTTCCACTACACCACCAGTTGAGTCAATAAACACCCAATACACGGTATCAAGTAAACGATAACAATAAAATCAAATCACATTGAATTTATACCGGTTTTATCCGTTCCGACAAATCCCTTTTATGGTGGCCCGACTGATATTGTTTTCAATAAGAGAGAGATAGTAGTATCCTTCTCACTACCGTAGTTGATAAAAGTTTATTGTACACAGCTTTAAATTCTACATACATACATACATAAAATCACGCCTCTTTCCCAAAGGGGTAGGCAGAGACCACGGATCTCCACTCGCTACGTTCCTGACACACAACTTTCGCCTCATTCACTCTCATTACATTCTTCATACATGCTCGTCGGTTTAGGGTACTTTTGACCTGGCCCTTCTCCAAAATGTCGTCTTTAAATTCTCTTTGGTACATATAGCTGACAGGTCAATGGGGCAAGTTGAACGCGTTTGAATTATTTGCATTTGACTACCCAAGCTGATTGCTTGCAATTGCAAGACCAGTGCTTGAACAATTTCTAGTTAATTATAGACACACTAGCTGTGTTACCCGCGTTCCCTCGGGAAAACTTCACTTTCCCGGGTAAAATGCCTATGTTCATCAGGAATAATGCAGGATTCTAATGGTGAAAGAATTTTTCAAATCGGTCCAGTAGTTTCGGAGCCTATTCAATTACAAACAAACAAATATTTCCTCTTTATAATATTTATTAACTAACCTATACTTTCCCACTGCTGGGCAAAGGTCTCCCCTATAATATTAGTACTAGATAAATTTTAGAATTTATAAGTAAAGCTATCAACATCATGGAATTCTGACTAAGCTGAGCTAAGCAAAATCCATTAATGCACATCCGAAAGACGCCATACATGGTTGACATTCCCAGAGTTCGTACAAAGCGTTTCGAGTCTACATTTTTCATATGCACCGTCAAATTGTGGAACTCATTGCCGGGCTCTGTATTTCCCGAAAAGTAAAGGGGTCTTCAAATCAAGAGTAAATAGATTTCTTCTAGGTAAGCATGCTCCACCTTAGACCTCACTACTGCTTAACACACACACAGAGTGAGGTCCAATGCTGACTTATTAAATAAAAATAAAAAGAATTAGAAATTCGGATTGTCGCAATGTACATTGTACAATTTGTACACCCCCACATAAACAATTTTTTTTTCTTTTAAAACTAGTTCCTAGTCCCGGTTGTGCTTTAACACACAATTTTATCGATCTATCGGATGGTTGCCATCAAGGAGCGTCTGTAAACGAATGAACATTGAACATCTTGAAATCGTACAAAGCTTTGGAGTGCGAATGTCGATGGACAAAGAACTCTATGATCAATGTGTGTTTCAATTTAGATGTAAATCATGTGGAAGTACAGTTAGCCCCATTTTAACCCCACAAGTTCATAGTACTTAACAAACATGAACACAACTGTATCCCCAAGGCGCGGTAGACATTCTCACAAATCTTTATGCTCAGATATTCTGAAGTTGTCTAAGTGGTCAGTTGGAGGCATGTCCAAATACAGATCTGGCACAAGCCCTGGTCACAAAGTGGATGGGTGACCGCTAGTCGCAAATAAGTGCTATTAAGTTGTGAAGCAATGAAGCTTCCATACGTGACATGTTTGACACATGGAATCCTAACTTCTGCAAAATGTGGTATCAAATGTGGACATAGAATGCCTCTGACCACCCTTACAAAGTCAAAGTTAAAAATCATTTATTCAGTAGGACCGCTGGGTTCACTTAGAATAGTCTTAAAACTAGATGATTCTACTCCTGTTTCTTCCCGACCAATACCATGAACAACCAGAGCATCTTAAAATTAAAAAGTCTAGGTAGTTACGTGATAACGGGATGACAGCTACTACACTAGTACACTTATCAATTTCCCCCACAGCCAAAGAGATGGTGGACTACATAGCAGATTACCTGGAGAACATCCGTGATCGGAAGGTGTACCCTAGCGTCCAGCCTGGCTACCTCCACAAACGTCTTCCGAAGGTGGCCCCAGAGACTCCTGAGAACTGGGATGACATCTTCAAGGATGTGGATGAGCATATCATGCCTGGGGTGAGCAATCTCCATTTTTAGCTCTTTTTCCGTAAAATTTAAGAAAGCAAGAGGCAAGAATGGAATACCGGATCGGTATCGTGTAAATGACGTTTTAGGGTTCTTGCTAAGCCTTCTTCAGTTCTTCAATCATAACATTAGGTCTATTGTCTTTAGCTGGTGCATTGGCAGAGTCCGCATATGCACGCGTACTTCCCCGCGCTGACGTCATACCCCTCCATCATGGGAGACATGCTGTCCAGCGCTCTCAACGTGCTGTGCTTCACTTGGGTAAGGATACAGCATCTTAAAATTCTTCAGCATCTTCAGGCCTTATCCCACTTTTATGAAGCCAATTCGTTAGTGGCCAACTCTGGTGACGGAGTTTTATGGCAGTCTTAAGGCATCCGTCATGGCTTAACGACTTAATAGCCAGGACTGTTCGAAGAACGGTCTCAGTTGATAATGCCACAAGCCAATCAAATTGATGTACTCCTGGATATCATCAGCCTTTGTCCACAGGCGTCATCACCAGCTGGCACTGAGCTGGAGACCATCGCAATGAACTGGCTTGGCAAGCTGCTGGGTCTACCGGACTGCTTCCTCAACGAGAAAGATGATAGTCCAGGTGGCGGGGTCATACAAGTATGTTTAAACTTCTTGGAGTGTCTTACACCCTTTTTAGGCTTGCGACCAGACACGTATGGAATATTAACTTTTGCTTAGACACTATCAGTGTCCTAATTCCCTTCGGAGACCACCGCAGTGATGGACAGGAGATGTGTTATCTCGACTAGCTCGTTATTCGTTTTGGCAATAGGACGTCCTTTGAAAGCAAAGGATATCCTTCCGTTCTACCTGTATCCTCAATCAAGATACAGATTTAATCTCAGAGAATCTGGTACCTAAAAATCTTCCACCACTTTCCGCACTTTAAACCTTCATGAGACATCCAAGACTGTACAGTACCCTGCTGATATCATAGAATAGCATAGGAAAGATCTAGTCAAGTTATGTTTTTTTTCCTAGACGACTGCGAGCGAGGCAACCCTGGTGAGTCTTCTAGCAGCTCGCACCAGGGCTCTAATGGAGCTAGCGACCCTGAACCCTGATCTCCAGTCTTCAGAACTGCTGGGTCACCTCATCTGCTACTGCTCCGACCAGGCTCACTCCTCGGTGGAGAAAGCTGGACTTATTGGTAAGATTTTGCCTCCCAAAAGTCAAGTAAGTACTGACTCTGCCCTGCTTTGCCCATATAAAAATCCTGAGGGATTGATACTTTTAACCAAAACTTAAAATTAATTTTCAACGTAATTGAAAACTGAAATCGTTTTCTTTTTAGTTTTTAAAACATAATCTTTTTTTTATGATGAATGGGTCGACTCTTGACCTCGAAACTTACATAGGCAAGAATGAGGACTACGATGGAGCGAGCCTACCCAGAAGGTGCCTAATAACTCTCTTCTTAAAAACAACAGGTCAAGCTTAATCAAGTATATAATTTGAATCCCAGTTAAACTTTGGTATCCAGATTTAATTATTTACTTAATATTTGATCACTGAAACGAAAGCTAGAATCAAAGCCAGATAGAGCTAGATTATTCACGGTATAAGCCCCTTTACATACTAGCGGTTCAAAAGTACAATTTTGTGGCGGTTATTTGCGTACAAGCGGTTGCATACTTAAACTGGAAAAGCAGCCCGCCACGTGGCTAGCCGCCCCGTGGTTCAACCGCTAGTGCGTAAGAGCGCTTAATCACGAAATAACAGGCGTAGGAACACCTTCTTTTTAGACGACCTGTGTTCAAACTAGTTCATCAACTAGTTGTGTATTTCTTTGAATTCGACATCGATTTGAAAAAGTCTTATTTGCAAGTGGAATTTGAATTGCACAAAGGATGCCTGGAAGAAATCGCTTTCAGCGATAAGGCCGCCCATTATACTAAGAACTGAACTTGTAATTGTTTTAAATGTTTTGTTTTTGTTAATTTCTTGGTGTACAATAAAGTGTTCATTCATTCAAAGAATGAAGCTAGGATGTTTTTAAAACATGCTGGATTCCGATACGATCTCGAAGCTCCAAATGTATTCCAGGGCTAGTCAGGATGCGGTACATAGAGACGGATGAACATCAGAGCATGCGCGGAGACCAGCTCGAGGCTGCCATCGCTAGCGACAAGGAGAAGGGCCTGGTGCCGTTTTGGGTAAGTCGCAGTTCGACTGATTTCTTCTTCATAGTTCTGCAATATTATTTTTAATGGTAAACGTTGTCAAGTTCAAAATAGCAGGAAGATTTAGACCCCTCGCAGACTGCAGACTTTCTATCGGCCGATAGTTGAGGCGGAATATACTTCGGCTCGTAATGAGTATGGAGAAGTATAGCCTGTCTCAACTATCGGCCGATAGAAAGTCTGCAGTCTGCGAGGAGGTTTAAACTTGGGATATTTTTATCATGTTAGTTGTTTTTATTGTTTTCGGAGTTTTCCAAATACTCAAATTAATCACGAAGAACGCATTCTCTGTTCTTCCGAGATCATGATGTATGCAAGTGCAGCAAAATCTCAGGAACCTCCAAAATTATTAAATGGTGATAATGAAATGGTACTTTTTAAAAGTTAAATCAGTAGGAGGCTGTATTTTTGACCAACTTCAAAAAAAACGAGGACCTTCTCAATTCGACTGTATGTTTTTTATATGATAATTCCGACAATTGTAGACAGATTTTCAAAATCTTTTTTTTGTTTGAAAAACTCCCATGGCCCCTTATAAACTTTAACCGTAATTAACCTATTACTACAAAACTCGTACTTATGTACTTATTATAATCCCTTGCCCATCCCACGCTAAGTGGGGTCGGCACAGCATGTTTTCTTCCTCCATTCACTCCTATCACTCAACCTTTCATCCACTCCTTCCCTCGCAGACTACAGGCTTTCTATCGGCTGATAGTTGAGACGGGCTTCTCCATACTCATTACGAGCCGAAGTATATTCCGTCTCAACTATCGGCCGATAGAAAGTCTATAGTCTGCGAGGGATTATAATCCCTTGCACTTCTCCCGCGCTAAGTGGGGTCGGCACAGCATGTATTCTTCCTCCATTCACTCCTATCACTCGTCAACTGTTCATCCACTTCTTTATCTCATTTTTTATTTTTCTTTCTATTTCATATTTGAATGAATGAATGAATGAAAATACTTTATTGTACAATGCACACCTTATAACTACAAAATACAGTGGAAAAGAGAACCATAATACAATGCACAATGCATATTTATCTCAGGTCTGGGTGTTTCTATGTATAATTTGTATGAATTTACAAAAAAAAAATGTATATAAGTAGTATATCAGTTATCTGGTTCCCATAGTACAACTTTGCTTAGTTTGGGGCTAGATGATGCTGTGTGAAATGTCCAGCATTTTTTTTTTTTTTACTTTCATCTCTCTCACACAATCCAACGATATCTTCTCCGGCCTTCCTCTACTTGCATACGTAGGTTCAATTTCAATTTCAAAAGCCTTTAACCAACTTCTTATAGTAGTTTACATTTTAATTTTTTTTAAGTTTTGACATCGGTAATGTATCACTCGATTATTTTGCTTCTAGCATAGGCCTCCCCTAGACTCTTCCAAACGCGGTCATTGGTTTGTCTCCTCTACGTTGAGCCAGCTATTGCTTTAAAATCATCTTCCCATCTCCTGAATGGTCTGCCTGTCGGTCTTTTACCTTCTTTAGGGTACCATTCAGTAACATTTTTATTATAATATCTGAACTATTTAGACATTTTATACTGTGTACTTCCCGTCTAGCAATTTACTATACTTGTTCGTGATCCCGTCATTATTATTCAACAAAGACTCCCAATAACTCACCTATCGCTTGTGTCTATCCAATTTAAAACTGTGCTAAGAAGCGATTAACGCCATAGATTGATTTACCCATGGAGGTGTAGAATGCTGGAAGTGGCATATTTTATAAGCATAACCTCCCTAAATCCTTGTACGGACTACGCGCTCCAAGCTACTCGTTCACGCGTTCCGGCTTGCGCGAATCGTCAATTTCGTATATATTCATATACTATTTCATCTACTATTTCTAGCCATCCATAGAAATTCTGGATCTTTGCCCACTTTTTAAATCTTGTACTTTTTATTAGTTCATCGCCCACTTGCGTACTTGCGCGAGCCTTGGAACGCGTGGACACGTACCCTGGAACGCGTAGTTCGTACTAATATTATAAAGAGGAAAGATTTGTTTGTTTGATTGTTTGAAATGAATAGGCTCCGAAACTACTGGACCGATTTGTAAAATTCTTTCACCAATAGAATTCCACATTATCCCCGATGAACATAGGCTATATTTTATCCCGGGGAAGTGAAGTTTTTCCGAGGTATCACGGGTAACACTGCGGCGGACAGCTAGTTCCTAATACGAGTATTACGTTCGGGTAGACCTCAGATAACGTTTCGGTCCCTCATGTCTCTGTTTATTTATTTATTTTCGTATGTTTAGTGTTTTTTCATTACAATTCATTTATTAAATTCAGATTATCTATTGTTATATGGATTGAATGTCTGAAGAGTTAAAAAAACTAAGATTTTAAATCATGTAGCATGGTATGAGCGAGCATATTGTCATGTCTCAAGGAGAGTGTTCGATGAATGTGGAAGGATGCATGTGGAGGACGGTGAAAGATGAATTAAATACGAAATATAAGTTATTATTCATGTACGTATGCCTCATCCATTCTATTCAAATCCATGACAATGAACACGATCTGTCTACTCGTATTATGATACCTTGTAAAACATTAAGCTTTCTAAAGAAAATATTAAAATATTAACAAAAAATCTAAATAAATCAACAATTTTGTACTATTCATGGTAACAAACTAAAATATACAATGTACAGGATAACCAACGGGATACTATACTAAAATAGAAATATATAAATACCTAAATAATGCTGGACATTTCACACAGCATCATCTAGCCCCAAACTAAGCAAAGCTTAGTTATTGCTTAGCTATGGGAACCAGATAACGATATACTACTTACATACTTTTTGTCTGTAAATACATACAAATTAACACCCAGACCCCGAGATAAATATTTGCGGATCATACAAACATTTATCCCGCGGCGGGGATCGAATCCGCAACCTTCTGCGTCACAAGCAGGCTTTCACCCACTGCGCCACAGAAGTCGTCAATATATTCAAAACTCAAAAACCAACTAATTATCCCGTTGATAAAAGTTTAATTTATCAAAATCAATTCATCTTGCCGTTATTTATAAAACATCTGATCCACTCTCATTAAAATGTGCTCTGTTTTAAAATAATAAGCTGTTGTCCCTCAGGGACCAATTTGTTCGAAGATTACAAGTCGGCAAGACTTAAGACGATGTCTGGGGAGTATTCCCTTTTTAAATGACATATTTCTAGTTTAAAAGTGATATTGTTTCGAATATTTTTAATGAAGGAAACTACTATTTTGTTTTGGACTTATTAGGGTCGGTTCATATCTAACGGAATATCGGTCGCGTATTATCGGTCGCGGAACGCCAGAACTGACAAATGTATAGAAAAACACTCGACCGTTCACACTCAACCGATGATACGTTAGTGCGTATATACGCGACCGATATTCCGTTAGATATGAACCGACCCTTAGTGTTTTTTGAAATGAAAACTGCTGGCGCGTACAACCCCGTGCTCAAATCCCAGTAATAGGACAGTAACTTTTTGCACTCTTTTTAGGCCTTATTTTTTTAAGTTTTTATTTTTTTAACCGTTACCGATATCTCGTTCAAGTTTTCGCTTCTGTCGGCACTCCTGGAATGCCTCTGTTTTTTTTTGTACTATAAGTAAGTAAGTAAGTTCGTATGAGTCAGTGGCCAACTCTGGTGACGGAGTTTTTAGGCCGCCTTAAGGCCTCCGTCATGGCTTAACGACTTAAATAGCCGGGACCGACAATTTAACGTGCCCTCCGAAGCACGGAAGCGCTCAGATGAAAATGCCACTGGTGGTCACCCATCCACTTACAGACCGTTTCGAACGTTTCTTAACTTCGACGATCTATCAAGAACGACTTAGCAAGCACGACCACGAGCGCTTTTGTACTATAAATAATAATAATAACTTCGATGATTTTGATCAAGGTATTATACATAACTTTACACCCATCTAAATAACCCTTCCTTTGGCTTTGCCATAGTTGGGTAAAAAGGGGGGATCCACAATTTGACATAAAACTATGAATACGAAACAAGACCCCAAGGCATGGTTGACATTCTTTTACATTTAAGGTATTCAATGTCCTCCGTAGATATCCAAGGGGGTAGTCAGAAGCACGTCCGAATTTTTGGTTTGTATTTATGTAAATTCAATTCAAAAGCCATGTTGTCCGACTGATTGATACTATCGGAATTTTTTAAAACCATGTAAAGTTTAGTTTTTAAATGTTTTCTTTACAAAATTAAAAAATATATTTCGATGGGTTGTGACGAGCTTCCAAACTTTCGAATTGAAAGAACATTGATAAAAAAAAAGTATTTACTTATTCACAAAATACTACTACCTCATACCTACTTTTTGTGTTTTTTTTTCTGTATGTACCTGTTCTCTGTTGATGTAATGTGCCTGTGTCTGTGTGTTGTCAAATAAAGTTAAATCTATCTATCTACTAGATTAACACGGCCCCTATGAGCGGTTTACATTGGCCAAGAACAGTAACGAGTACCTAAAGTAGTGTAAACCAATCAGTGGCGAATCAGCATTTTATATAGGTTCTCGCCATTGTATCTTTAACTAGCTTCTGCGCGCGGCTTCACCCGCGTGGTACCAACAATTTGAATAGCCTATTTGCTTTTCCAGGCCTATACGCCTATACTAAGTTTCATCCAAATCGGTTCACTGGTTTAGGCGTGATTGATACACAAATACACAAACATCTAAACAAACTCACAAACTTTCAGCTTTATTATAAGAATGGGATTTACGTACTTGTTTCTTGCCAGTGTCCTTGATCGTACTGCTCTTTATCCTAAATCCATCTTCATAGTTTTATGCTTAATATGTATGTATTTACAAAACAAAAAGTATATAAGTAGTAGCGTCCGACCGAAGTTTCGGTTTCGGTTTCGGCTAGTTTCGGCCAAAAAAACGGGTTTCGGCCATAGTTTCGGTTTCGGCCAAAAACCGGCCGAACCTTCGGCCGTGCTGAAACTCAGTGTTAGTGGAGTATCGCGTTATTTTCAAATAACTTTTAGTGAGTTTGTGGCTAGTGTTTATCGCCAGTTGAGTCCGCGTGCTGGCGCTGGGGGTAGTTGTGTTGAGATTGGATGTATTTTCTGTTCTCTCGCAAATAGAAAATGATTTTGTTATCTAATATTATTTGTTATCTTAGCATTTATTAGGTACTACGTAAGATACGAAGTGAAGTTCTTCTTACTGTGCCGTTTCACCACCGTTTCGATCTTGCGACGTGTCGGTTTCATAATAGTAGAAGAGAGGTAGGTATGTAGAATACCTACTAAAAGACTGCCCTGCTCAGTAAACTTGTCAGCCACTTAGATATATCTTGTTAAACTACTATAGCCAAAAGTGTTATATACCGTTTGCCAATGCGTGGGGGTGGTTTGTGGAGGGCAGACGCTAATAATTTCTTGTTCCTTGTCTCTTGTTGTCCAAGTTTGACATTGTTTGCCTCAACTTTCAATGGAAAGGCTGGTCTGAAGCGTGCGAATTCAGGAAGTGAAATGGACTTTCGGATTATGAACACACACATTTTAACACGAGTTCAAAACGGTGATGGGAACCTCTCACGTATGGAATGTTAAGTTTTGCTAAATATTTGAACATGTCACTGACTACCCCCATTTGACATATTTAAAGGATCTTGACTTTGACCAACTAGATCTAAGAGAATGTCAACTATGTCTTGGGAATTCAGTCGTTATCCAGTTTATCTTATTCGGTAAGTACTAATTTAATAACTCGTCTGCCACTGATAATATGATACCTACATAATGTTTTTAAAATAGTCTTTTCACTAGCATTTGATGCCCATGATATTGTAAGAAACCCCCCCCCCCCCCCCCCCTTTTTGCATTTGTGCATCGCATTGGCGCCATTTTCAAAATTTATATAGCCTAATCACTACCACAATTCTGTCAAATTCAACGACACCTTATATGTCAAAATCCTTCCAGCCTTTTGGGTTGTAGGGTGTGCCAAAGAATTCGCATTCGCTCGAAAAACAACTCTCCTTTTGATGCAGTCGGGTAAAAACACTTATATTCTGGCTTCAACAAAAAAATTGTATTACGTGTATGTAAGTTTCGGTTTCGGCCGAAACTGGGGTCAAGGCCGAAGGTTCGGTTACGGTTTCGGTTTCGGCTGAAAACCTTGTTTCGGCCGGACACTAATAAGTAGTATATCAGTCATCTTAGTACCCATAACACAAGCTCTGCTTTCTTTGGGGCTAGATGATGCTGTGTGAAAAAGTCCAGCTTTATTATTATTATTTTATTATTATATCCAGGTGTGTGCAACCCTTGGCACAACGGGTTCAGTAGCATTCGACAACTTGATAGAGATAGGAGAGGTATGCCGAAAGCACTCCGCCTGGCTGCATGTGGACGCGGCCTATGCCGGCAGCGCGTTTATATGCCCTGAGTACAGGTTAGTTCTTGAGTCATTAGTATGGTTCATGTTGCATGAGTACAGAATAGTGTGGTTCATTAGTCACTATTGAGTGTGGTTCATGAGTCATGAGTGAGTATGAAATATACATAAATTTATTTATTTATGCTAGAACTATGTTAGTGTTAAGGAGGTGAACATAGAAGCTGCTACACAGTTAACTGACTTCTACAGTTTCATCGTACTTTTGTAACCTTTGTTCCTCTGATTGTTCTGAATAAACTATTTCTATTTTTCTATTTTAATTATCATTAATGAATATTCAAGATTCATTCATTTTATACTGTTCGTGCATATCAAAACATAATTACAATATTTACATGAGTATGTAGATTGTGGTTGGTGAGTCTTTAGTATGTTTCGTGTAGTGAGTCCTGTACTCTAAGTGTGGATCATGAGTCATGCTCATGAGTCTCTCTGGGCAGAACTAAAAAAATGCCAGTCAACTGATGAAACGCTACAAGAAAAATTTCACGTACAAAGAGACCACACTGCAAAACATATGAGTCACTAGTAAAGGTTTGTAGCTTTGTGAACGGTGGGTTATGTGGGTATGGTTCATGTGGTATTTAGTATAGGTGAGTATGGTTCATGAGTCATGAATATGGGTTGGTTCATATTTTAATATTTGAGAGAATGTGTGACGCACCTTGGTGTTTTAGTTGTAGTCCTGCTTTTTCTAATATTCCTTTATTTTTAGGCATTGGCTGAATGGTGTAGAGAGTGCAGATTCGTTTGCTTTCAACCCTTCAAAATGGCTAATGGTGAACTTTGATTGCACTGCTATGTGGTAAGTCATAGAATAAACTAGCCAAGTGTATATCTTTCTTAATATTACTTTTTGTGTTGTGCCATGCTTCTGACATTGTTAATTTTATTTTTATTTTTTTTATCGTAAGTACCTACTTAATTTTGTAAATAGTGTGTCTAATTTAATCAGCATTTCTTATATATAATTTATTACTTACTTACTTATATATTGACATTAACTAAGTACTTATAATTAGTGTAATTGGTTATTCGTAAACCGTTATAATTATTACCAATCAATAAATAAATAAATAAATTTATAACGCCACATACAGGGTTAGTTCAGTACCTAACTTTTAGAAACGACTTCAATAAGTTTTATTATCCTGACATTAGACTGTATGCATATTGTTATGGAAAATCCTTCAATTGTGGACATTTTTTTATTGCTTTTCGACCAGAGTCATTGAAGTCAGTTTTTTATTCAAGTATAAAACATGAAACCTCCTCTTTTTTGTAGTCGGTTAAAAAGTTGTTCTGTTACAGGGTCAGAGACAGTACTGCTCTACATAGAACGTTCAATGTGAATCCAATCTACCTAAGGCATGAAAATTCGGGTAAGATGATGCTTTTAAGGCCCTGATTTCACCAGCACAAAATGGATGACAGTCTGTCCGATGCGGTTGATGGTGTACATGCGGACGGGGTGTCCACTTTCAATATTCCAGATCTGAATCCTTTAGGATTTTGTGAATATTCTAAAAGTTTTGTGAAATTGATATGGGATTTTGTGACAATCTAATAGTCGAGATATGGGCGAAAGAGTCGGTCACCCCGACCGCATATTGCCGTTGGGGTGTCATCCTGTATCTAAAAAACTAGGCACATTACAGAAGAACTACCGATGTCACAAAATAATATAGCATCAAACAAAAATTGTGGAGCTATTATTTAATCTTAAATCACTCTCCTGTGTCGTAAATCTTACTCCAAAAATGACACCCAGACCGCTACCATGCGGTCCGGGTGACCACATGAAAACGTAATTTTAAGTGATATCTGTTACTTGCAGGACCTTTGTGCTTCACCAATAATTGTGAAAAAATATGTGCAAATTTGTGATACAAGAAGCTTGCCTCTACTCTTTGTAGTTTTAATTTTATAGACTTGAGAACATTTAGGTCACCCAGGCTGTCATTTTTTTCAGTTTTTGTTGAAATGCGCACAAAGTACCAAACGTACGACAGATCTAAAGATACTAATAATTGTGAAAAAAAATGTGAAACATGTTGATACCAAGATTTAATTAAATAAACTCGTAAATTATCTAGAAAATGTAAATTACGTTTTATAACCTAAATGTATGAAATAGGGTGACCACAATATTTTCATTAAAGAGAAGATTGTGGATAGATAGATCTTGTACCTATATCGATCAATTGCTTCATTCACCTGTGGTTCCATTTTACTCAGTACTGTTATTTGACGGTTTTTTGAAGAAAATGTTTATTATTTTTTAATTTAAATTTTATGGCTCGTCTATACTGAAATTACTATAAAACTAAAAAAAATTATGATACTAAAATTTATGAATAATTAAACAAGAAATAGACAAAGATATTTTTTTTTGTATATTTTATTGTTCAATTTTTTAAGTACTTGATTATTTTTGTTTCAAAATTGCTCTGAACTACACAAGGTGAAACGAAACAAGTTCAATGTGTCAGGCAGGCATACGTTCCGGCATGAATGTACATTGTACCACAAGAGAGGAAAATTAGTTTTTGTTGCGAAATCCCGAACAAGCGAAGGATTCTCTAATTGACTCACGAGCGCAACGAAGTGATTCTAAGTTAGAATCCTGAGTGCAGTGCGGGATTCAACAGCACAAGCAACAAATTATTTTGCTCTCGTGTGATACATATAACTTTTCACCTTACTAGCGAAAAAATACAAGATGTAAAGGAAAACCAATTCCCGCTATTTTGTTTTTTTTTGCCCTTCAAGTGGCAGGCTCCAACAACTAGACCGCCTTGGCCGCCGCCGCCTCGCCGGGTGCATGCTGCGGCCTGTAATATTCGATTGTCATTGCTTGCTTACAGCATTCTAAATTCAAATCACTTTTCCTCATAGTGTGAGCAAAGTAGAGTTTTGCTCACTGTTTTTACGCGGCAAAAGCGCCCTTTTTGAGCTAGTATGGTGAAATAGTACATTGTACCACAAGAGAGCAAAATTCGTTTTTGTTGCGAGTGCTGAGTTTGAATCCCGAACGAGCGAAGGATTCTATAATTGAATCACGAGCGTAGCGAGTGATTCTAAGTTAGAATCCTTCTTCTTCACTTTCGTGCCCCCAGTTATTGTAGGTTGCTCCTGGTTAGGTTCACTTAATAAAATAATCTCGTATAACTAGTTTTCAAGAACCTAGGTAGTGTAGAAGTAGGAATGTCAATACCTATTTATTCTAAAAGACGCTTTGTTGTTTGAAAAACGAAAACTTTATTTTATTCCTTCTGTATAAAGAGGCCAAGCAGCCAGTTACATAAACGAGGTTCAATTATTATCTCTAAATAGGTTGAACACAATAAATACTTTTTGTTAACATTTCTAACACCCCTTAGATGGAGAAAAGGTTAAAATTAAGTAAATAGGTAATTAGGTATGAATGTATTTAATTATTGATTCCACTCCACAGGTAGGCAGGCAGATACATAAAAGCGTCTATTATTAACCCAATAACTCAATACAAAGTTCTGTGGCCATCTTCTTCATCTTCATAGAAGCTGCCAGGCTTCAAACTTCTGGATACCTACAAAAGTGCGTGCCAAATACAAATAAAATGAAATGAAAACCAAACAACAACAAATAAAAACAAATCATGACAATAAAGTCAGCTTTCATAGACAAAATTATACATTTTTAGAGGTTTACCTTCTATTTTGTCTGAGTCTCAGAGGTCTGAGTATGTTACATATGTCAACAGTGTGTGAACGAATGACATTATCATTCAAAATATTGTCTCTCTCTGTTATAAATAATAAGAATGACAGAGATAGACAATAATTTGTATTTGTCAGTTTTTTTTATCAGTTTTAAGACTAAACCTATTGGTTCAAGACTCAGAGTAACTAGGAAGGGTTCTAGTAATTTTTGAAGTGAAAACTTCTGCACGTTAGGCATTTTTGAGATGGGAAAAAACCATTGAATTCGCGACACAGTAACCGTAACCATTCGGTAAAGAAATCTTCATTCTCCATTCACTGTTTGTTTGTAGTCGGTTCTGATTTTTTACCTTATTAGCGACTATTACCTATTTCTGGCTTACGGGACTGGACACCTAGCGATAAATCTTGTTTATACAAGATAATACCTTTATTTAGTACCTATGGTTAAACAAGATCTATCCATAATCTTCTCTTTAATGAAAATATTGTGGTCACCCTATTTCATACATTTAGGTTATAAAACGTAATTTACATTTTCTAGATAATTTACGAGTTTATTTAATTAAATCTTGGTATCAACATGTTTCACATTTTTTTTCACAATTATTAGTATCTTTAGATCTGTCGTACGTTTGGTACTTTGAGCGCATTTCAACAAAAACTGAAAAAAATGACAGCCTGGGTGACCTAAATGTTCTCAAGGCTATAAAATTAAAACTACAAAGAGTAGAGGCAAGCTTCTTGTATCACAAATTTGCACATATTTTTTCACAATTATTGGTGAAGCACAAAGGTCCTGCAAGTAACAGATATCACTTAAAATTACGTTTTCATGTGGTCACCCGGACCGCATGGTAGCGGTCTGGGTGTCATTTTTGGAGTAAGATTTACGACACAGGAGAGTGATTTAAGATTAAATACTAGCTCCACAATTTTTGTTTGATGCTATATTATTTTGTGACATCGGTAGTTCTTCTGTAATGTGCCTAGTTTTTTAGATACAGGTGACACCCCGACGGCAATATGCGGTCGGGGTGACCGACTCTTTCGCCCATATCTCGACTATTAGATTGTCACAAAATCCCATATTAATTTCACAAATCTTTTAGAATAGGCACTAAATTCTGAAGGAATCAAATCTGGAATCTGGGAGAAAGTCACCCCATCCGCATGCACACGGTTGATGCTGTTCCTTCTGACACTCTGTCACTCTGTCTGACACTCTGTCTGACAGATGCAAATAATGTCACGATAGTTTCATGGCGGGACCAATGTTTGTATGATCTACAAATATTTGTCTCGGGTCTGGGTGTTTCTATGTATAAATGTATGTATTTACAAAAAAAAACTATATATGTAGTATATCAGTGTAGTAGTACCCATAACACAAGCTCTGCTTACTTTGGGGCTAGATGATGCTGTGTGGAAAAGTCCAGCATTATTTATCATTATTATGATAGTAACGACAGAGTTTTATCCGAAGTCGAACAAAGGTCAAAGACGTAATCGTATCGCGGAACTAAAATGGAGTTGGGCAGGACACCTGGCCAGGCTAGGTGACGACAGGTGGAGTCAAGCGATAACTGAATGGCGTCCAAGAACCGGTTATAGAAACGTTGGTCGTCCGGCAGCGAGATGGGCAGACGATTTGGTATCCGTTGCGGGCCGCACCTGGATGAGGTTAGCACGAGACCGTAAAAAGTGGCATATAGAAAGAGAGGCCTATACCCAGCAGTGGGCAAAGTCAGGTTGTGGATGATGATGATGATGAACGACAGAGTTGACACTTTGTCAGCTGATTTCGGACAGACTGTCGGATATTTTTCGCGGAAGTATTCTTGTAGAGGAAACGTGGGCTTCTAAAACAGTAGGTAGTAGGACGAGATGGAATGGAAGGGATTGATGATGATGCTAAAAGAGTATAGTTGTAGGTATAACTCTGGTCTCTGGTGTCTCACATAATAACAGCGCTTGTGCAGGGGAGGTATCCTTCTCTGCACTTGCACGATGCTGAGTGGTAACCTTTTTTGCTAATAACATGAATGTAACTTGTACCTTGTAACTTGTACCTACCACAAATTTAGCAAAATAAACTTTTACTTTACTTTACTTTACTTTACAATAACATTGTTTTCTTATTACAGGAAAAGCTATTGATTACATGGTAAGAATTTTAATAATCACTTATTTTGTAGTATTTTTGTTGCTAAAAAGGTAAGAAAAAGGTATGTTAAGATGGTTTGGGCATGTAGAGAGAATGGATGACAGTCGTTTGACAAAGCAAGTGTATGAGGCGAGTGTGCATGGGACAGCTGGAAGGGGAAGGCCTAGGCGAACCTTCTTGGATCAAATTGGCGACATTTTGGAGAAGGGCCAGGTCAAAAGTACCCTAAACCGACGAGCATGTATGAATAATGTAATGAGAGTGAATGAGGCGAAAGTTGTGTGTCAGGATCGTAGCGACTGGAGATCCGTGGTCTCTGCCTACCCCTTTGGGAAAGAGGCGTGACTTTATGTATGTATGTATGTTTTGTTGCTAAATTGTTTTTTTATTATTTTTTGTTAAATAGGTTGGATCGCAAAAATCAAACACCAAAAACAGAATACGCAATATCAAAACCAAAGATTCTTTAAACGATGAAATAATCGTTAAAACTGATGTGAAAATCACCAATGAATATGATAAAATAGTCAATGGTGACAAAGATCATATCGAAATACATACAAATGGTAACAATAATGATGTTAATGATACTACAAATGACGTTAATGGCGTAATAAATGAACTCAAACCAAAAACCGCTACGGAAGACATCAATGGTAACTTTGCAAACGATAATGAACTCTATGAAGATGAAGATAAGAGTCTCCACGGATACATCAAAATGTCTGGAGGTTGTGGAAATAAGATACAGTTGGAAGATCCTTCTAAAAAAGAATTGCTCGTAAGAACTTTATTCGGTGATGGGGATACTAACAAAATTAAAACAACTAAAACTGTGTATCACAAATAAACGATTTGAATTTGAATTTGAATAAATAATGCTTTATCAACTAACAAAAACACAGATACCTTTTCTAGACTTTCTCAAAATTTTGTACTTTCCAACTCACTCATATATTTTTTATCATTTACTATCATACGTTCATTTCTTTAGTAATATCGTCTATTTTAACGCAATAAAGTTCATTTTTGTCTCCAGCATTGGCAAATCCCTCTGAGCCGTCGGTTCAGAGCCTTGAAGCTCTGGTTTGTGCTGAGGAACTACGGAGTGGCTGGTCTACAGAAGCATATACGAGAGGTATTCATTCATTATTTCATTTTCATTTTTGACGTGACAACGTCTTATAATTCGATAGAGCCGGCAGCACGCCCGAAAAAATGCGGCGTTACCTCGCTCTGAGGCGTTCCATGTAAGGCTTGAAGTGCAAGCGAGAGCGCGGAACGATAAAGAAGCACAAACGTTGTCACGTTCAACTATCGTCAGTAAACCGACTTTACAGACAACCAATTTTTTCATTATATTACTCCCTCGTTTCACTCTGCAGTTATCCTCATGGTTTAATTAGGACATCTTTAAAAAACGAATTTTCACATCTTTGTCTCTTAAGTTGGTTTCCTTTAGAAAACTTGTTATTAAATTTTGTAATTTTTGTTCTCAGGGAGTTCGTCTCGCTCAAAAGTTTGAAGCGCTTGTGCTCGCAGATCAGCGTTTTGAAATTCCCCAGCCAAGGAACTTAGGTACATTCTATCAACATAATTGGCCGTTTTATGGGCCCTTTACATATTCGCCGATGATAAACGAATGCCAACGGTCACGAACGTATAGAAGGTCTCATCGCCTGTCATCTTCTATCCAAATTAAAGTCAAAGTCAAAAATCATTTATTCAGTAGGACCGCTGGGATCACTTAGAATAGTCTTAAAAGTAATTTTACTCCTGTTCTTGCGCGACCAATACCGTGAAGAATCAGGGCAACAAACACGTTTTGGGGCCTAGCATTCTTTTAGGTGATCCATCTTAAAACTAAAAGTCAAGCTCCAGTGGGGAGCCAGTCAAACAAAATTGAGGCTCGTTAAATAAGTTTAGCTCATAAATCGTTGCTCATAAATCGTTCAAATCCAAATTAAGTTCAGCGAATAGTTCGGCAAATAGTTCGGCGAATGTGTAGGAGTGGCCGTTAGAGTCGTATTTTAATAATAGCCAGCTTATTACCAGCATAATTATTATTTTTAAACCGGGTATTTATCACGTACATACCTATTGTTATTATTTCTTTTTTCCGACGTTAATAATAATTATGTCACCAAATCACGAAAGTTTAAAATAGTACATTACGATATTAGTGCGTAAAGATGGTTATAACATGCGAGGCGGAATTTCAGCCCGAGCCGCAGGCGAGGGCGTAATTGAGCCGAGCATGTTATAACCAATACGCACGTATATCGTACGACGTTTTTTAACACATTTGCGAGGAAACAGAAAAGAAAAACATTTATATAAACTCAATCTGTGAATGCACACTGTTGCTTTTTCCGCCATTTGAACAGACTGGCTACTGGCGCCGCGCGGCGATTAGTTCGAAATTTGAATAGCAACAGCGCGCTGGACGCACGACTCCAGCTCGGCGGCGATCAGTTCCATATTTGAAATGGCAAATAATGCTGTTATGGAATTTGTATGGACTATAACATAACTATTTGCTTTGATAACACACGCGTTTGTTATGACCCGCTTTACATATTTAAAATCGGTGGAATTACATCAGCTTTACGAGCAAGGGTGTTAAAATAGTACATTACGATATTAGTGCGTAAAGATGGTTATAACATGCGAGGCGGAATTTCAGCCCGAGCCGCAGGCGAGGGCGTAATTGAGCCGAGCATGTTATAATCAATACGCACGTATATCGTACGACGTTTTTTAACACATTTGCGAGGAAACAGAAAAAAAAAACATTTAAATAAACTCAATCTGTGAATGCACACTGTTGCTTTCCCGCCATTTTAACAGCGCGCCAGCGCTGCCTACTGACTGACGCCGCGCGGCGATTAGTTCGAAATTTGAATAGCAACAGCGCGCTGCTCACTAGCTGGAGGCACGACTCCAGCTCGGCGGCGATCAGTTCCATATTTGAAATGGCAAATAATGCTGTTATGGAATTTGTATGGACTATAACATAACTATTTGCTTTGATAACACACGCGTTTGTTATGACCCGCTTTACATATCTAAAACCGGTGGAATTACATCAGCTTTACGAGCAAGGGTGTTAAAAAGTTTATTACCAGCACATAAAATTTACATGCTGTGCCGACCTTGCTTTCTTCGCTACCAAAACCGTGAAGAATCAGGGCAACAAACACGGTTTAGAGCCTAGCCTTTAGGTGATCCATCCTAAAACTAAATAGGCAAGCTCCAGTGGGGAACCACTCAAACAAAAGTATAGAAGTAAATATGTCTTGGAACTGTCCATTCAGGTATGGTAGCCTTCCGCCTCCGTGGAGACAACACCCTGACGGAATGCTTGCTGAAGCGACTGAATGGCAGGGGCTACATCCACGCTGTTCCTGCCTGCTTCAAGGGCATCTACGTCATCCGTTTCACTGTCACTTCGCAGAGGACCACCAACCAGGATATACTGGGTGAGATTATCGTAAACTACTCTTAGATTATCCTAGACTAGCTTACGCACGTTGATTCGTGTGTTACATCGACAAAGGTAAATTAACTTTTGATGTTTTAGAATCTTCTATATGTTTAGTGCTTGTATGAATGTAGCCATTATTTTTGGCAATTTAAGATGATTCGCCTCGATCCATTTGTTAATAAAAACGATATTTCCAATAAATGAAAATTGAAAGTTTCCAATAATTGTTCAAGAGCTTGTCGCATTTAAATATGTTCCACTATAGCGTCTAAACTAGGTACTAATCTCTATAAGGATCTGAAAGAATGTACCGTACCCTGTAGCTACAGTCGTGATTTTGTTTTACTTAATTTTTTTTTATGTGAATTTCAGAGGACTGGAACGAGATAAAGAACGTAGCTTCAGAAATATTGGTTGATGTGTTCGGCTCTGAAAATGGAAACATCGTTGTGCCAAAGAAACCTAGGATCTCTCTCAAAGGTAAATTATATTTGTATTCTAATCAAAATTAGTCTAAGTGAAGGAATCATCTGATGTGTCTGCATGCTTCGGAAATATCCTTTTTATAGTTCCCCAACTAACATAAATATTAAAAGCGCTCGCGGTCGTGCTTGCTTAGTCGTTCTTGATAGATCGTCGAAGTTTTGCAACGTTTGAAACGTTCTGTAAGTGGGTGACCGCCAATGGCATTTTCATCTGAGCGCTTCCGTGCTTCGGAGGGCACGTAAAATTGTCCATCCCGGCTATTTAAAGCAGTTAAGCCATGATGGAGGCCATGAGACGCTCAAAAACTCCGACACCAGAGTTGGCCATTGACTCATATGAACTTTGGGATGCTATAAATTTGCCACCTCATACCTCCCAAAGCCGAACTACCGCATCTTCATATTCGAGGATCATTCATACCCATTCTGGGGCTATACACAGACAAACTCTCAGCCTTTATAAAATAAGGAAGGTCTGCCAGTACCTGGCTCTTAGGCTAACAGAAGTTACAAACAATATAAATTGGCAACAGAATTGAAGTTAGCTTCAACAGCATTATCTGGTAGAAACTAGTAATGTAAGGATTCCATCTTCCAGAAACCCGAGAGCTGAATGCTACATTTGGAACGAGCCTCCTCCTGGCCAACAGTCCGATGTCCCCGAAGATAGTGAATGGGACGCATGCTGCGATCTGCGACTACGAGCAGGTGCTGACCAGCTGTGCCCAGACCTTCGCGCAGCTGAAGATGGAGCATAAGGATAGTCCTGGTAGGAACTTAAAACGAATGCATATCTCATCATAGATTGACACTGGTGCATATATGCATTACTTACGATAGAACTACAGTCACTTGTATGGCAGCATAAACCCAGAAATCGAGTTTATACCAACAAAAGGATATTCATACATCTCTCTTATGATACTCGAAACTTCAAACAAAACTAGAAAAAAGAAAATGGCTAATTTATCTTTGAATAAGACCCCTCGCAGACTACAGACTTTCTATCGGCCTATAGTTGAGACGGAATATACTTCGGCTCGTAATGAGTATGGAGAAGTATAGCCCGTGTCAACTATCGGCCGATAGAAAGTCTGTAGTCTGCGAAGGGTCAAAATCTAAAACGATTTTGTAGAATGGTTCTTTAGCTGTCATACAAGAGGTTTGGTAGTGTAATAGGGCTTTAAGCCTCCTGTCCTATAAAAGCTTTTAAATGTCTGCTTACGGGATTTTCTTTTTACTTATAAGCCCTGCTAGTCAATTTCCTTACCACAAATTGTACCCATACTCGATTTAGAGACTTTGAAAATATATGCTATGCACAGAAATGCGCCGTCGGATCCGTGGTATCAAGATGTGTGGCAAGATGTTTTCTCTGGACTCCTGCATGGACATGGTCCAGGGTCTGGTTGCGGAGCAGCCTCTGCCACTCTGTTCTGAGGATGTTGAAGATGTTTCTAATGGTTGGTGGTGGGGTTTTGTGTTCTGCAGGTCTTCAGAACCAATGATTGAAAATTTTCGTGATTTGGTGATTGGATAATGATTAAAAATATATATTATGAATGAATCTGCAAAACACAGTGCCAGTAGAGTTACTAACTTACTTAAGTTACTAATTAAAGAAATATTGATAAAGGTGTAGTAATTGTAATTAATAGTTTTGATTTATTTTAGGAATGAACATTGAACCAATTGGCGCCCAAATGTTGTAAGGTAAAAAATTTTTGCAAAAGGTGATGGGCAAGTTAGAATAAGGACAAAAAATACCTGAAGGAACAACAAAATGTTAACAGCATGAATGAATCATTTTCTTTCAACAAAGCTACCAAAGATTTTTTTTTCATTCACAACCATTCTTACTTTTCATTCAGGATCAAGCCCCTGCGAAAGATCATCTTTGACCCCTTCCCCAGTGACATCTATCGGCGCGAACAAAGAAACAAACGCAGACTCAAACCAACTCGTAGTACCAGCAACGCCATCTAGACAATACCGCTCGAAGTCCGTAGATGTATCACTCTCTGGATTGAATCTTGAAGACGCTAAAATCACTATCGACGTCCAAAACTCCGAAATTATCATAACTCCAACTGGATCCAAGAACTTTATGGAACCAGAAAAAGCTGTTCTCAGTGAAATAGAAGACAAACTCAATATCGGAGATAAGATTACTCAAGCGTTCGAGAACTTCCAAGATGGACTGCAGATGCTGAGCGAATATAGGTCTAATACTGTTGATGATAAGGTTGAGGATGATGCTGATACTAAGCTTACTATTAGAGGACCTGGAAGTTATATCAAGAAGCTGATTCAACAGTTTAGTGAAGGTCCGTTTGAAGCAGAAGATCCGAAGCCGGAATCAGAAAGGGCTATGTCATCTCAAACTATAAAAGATAAAGCTGGTGCTATATGCAAAAAATGTTTGCATTACAAATGAAATGTCAAAAGGATAAAATGCGTTACAGTTGTTCTATCTCTTGAAGGCGGATTGATCTTAGTTGTGTGTGTAGCACATGCACGTTGTGTCTGTGTGCGTAAGGGAACGCGAATAGACGAATGAGCGCTCAGTATCGATTTCACACAGGAACAAATCTACGCATACAATTAAGATCAACACGCCTTTAGGGTGGTCACAGTCCAGCCGAGCCGGCCGAAGTTTCAGTTCAGTGTAGAAAATGCTGTGACGTCAGAAGCGAGACGCATTTTCTGACGTCATCAGCATTTTTTGTATAGAAAAATGACTGCGGCGCGTACGGCTTGGACAGTGTGCAATCAGGTTTATGAGATAGAACAAACAATTATACGTAAGTACAAAACTGCTGCTGTTAAAAATGAGAAAAAAAATATTGTGCTATACGTTCAAATAGTATTGTAGACTATAGTGAGTTTAAATGTAGATTTAAATTAAGTATTGTAGTAATTGTTGCACAACTATTTGTTCTAGTGGCTTATATTATATAAAATAAAATAAATATCTATAGCCTGAATTATCCACTTTCCAGTTAATATTATATACTAAACCATTTTGCGCTTCGAAGTATTTAATCTGATGTATTTTAGTTATATAATATTTAAGAAATTGCATATAATCATGTTAAAAAACTTGTATGATAAAGATGAAAACTGCTGTGCTCTCAATAAAATACATAAAATAAAATGCATAAATTTAAATAATAAAATAGAGGAATATGAAAAAATTATATTTATGTCTATGTTAGATGATAGTTTAGGTAGCAAAAAAAAACAAAAAAATATATTGTTAAAATAAACGTTACTATGTAGTTGGCATATTATGCAATAAATAATATAATGCAAGTTAAAACAGTGTTTTATTTATTCCGTAAAAAATAAGTTTGAAGGGGATCTTAAGAAAAACATTATGTACCTACTTAAATTGTTTTAATAAATGCATAAAATTGATTATTTTTAACAGTGAGCTACTTACACTAATATAGTTTTGAGCATTTAATAACATTTAGTGGTTAACATTAAATAGTGCTATAGAATTATTAACATTTTGCTCAATTTACTAAATAAATATTATTAAATAACAATTACATTTCAGTCTTAAAACTAATTTTAAATAACAATAAATATAAATGCATCTCATTTTTTACAAGCTACAATTAACATAACTATACATTAATTTATTATCTACATTTTAAATAATAGTGACGCTCAATTTAACAGTTTTCTGTGTGGAAATAGAGAGCTTGGTTTTAAATATAATCAACATTATGTAGATCATTTTAACATGGTTAAACACTTTAGCGTTATTACAATATAAGAAAGAATGAAACAAAAAATGAGAACATAAAGTTGGTAAATTACTAAATAGATTTCTTTTGTGAAGAAAAGTAGTTTATTCTAGAAGCATCTATTGTTATCAAAAAATAACAAACAGAAAGAACACGAATTTTTTCCAAACGATAAAGTATTCCTTCATTTTAAGACACTCCAAGTTCAACAGTAAGTTCCAAATTCAAAAATGTCTTCTAACATAAATAAACACTTCAATGGACACCAGTTATTGACTTCAACCAAGGCTTGTAATACGTGGTCCTCATGTAAACACCAGGGAGGAACGGTGCTGCGCACTTGATACCGTGAGATACAGTACCGACCAGTTGCCATTTTCCATCGTCTCTTTGAAGAACCAAAGGCCCACCGCTGTCACCCTAGAAATTTACAAATTTGTGTTGAATTTATAAAATGGAGTTACTCAGGGATCGAAGATTGGTCCATTAATGTTTACGCTTTTTTCCAATTAGTTCGTACCACTTACATATGTTTCAATCATTTCAATCTTGATTTTGCTAAAACCTAGTCAGCCTTACTTTTCACTTTTGTGCACGATTCAACTTGTGACTGAAGAAAACATGTTCCGATGTGACCTTGATCGAGAACTTAGTAAAATGATTCAAGAAAACCTGCTTAGCCATTTTAGGGTTCCAATTTAAATGTTAAGTTTAAACTTATTTCTATACTCACCTCACAAGAATCCTTCTGACCATTTGCGTACCCGGCGCAGATGAAAGAGTTGAGGATCTTCTTCGAATGCCCCGCAGTCTGGAACATCTCCTGGCATGCACTGTTCTCTATCACTGGCACCTGGAAACAGATGAGGATCATCATCAGTAGCTGATGGCTCATGGCTGGACAAAAGTCTCTTCTCATAAAAATCCTTCTCAGTCAGTCACTCTAGAAATAGCTTATCATCATTTAATGAAAAATTGATAAATACACGTATATCAAACTGAGTCTTTGTTGGACTGTTCTATTTCTCTTTTACTGCCAGCACTCCGCCTCGAGTGGAAAAGTGAGACTTTGTTGTAGTAGTCAAAAACACTCGGCAATATTTTGACGAGTCTCACTTTTTTGATTGGCTCCCCACTGGAGCTTGACTATTTAGATTTAAAGAGGACTTTTCTACCTGAACTTCCTGCAGTACAGCCGGCACTCCGCCTCCGTACTTGAGTCGTCCCCATCCCGTCACAGTGGCCACACGTCCCGTGTAATCTCCTTCGTCAGGTGGCATACAGATTGGCACTGAAATCATACAATATCAAAATTAAATGCTTGTTCCTCGATCATGTCTCCAGTTGATTCTCCTATCTCCAAATAATTGAATTGAACCCACGAACTTAACTGATCCGTGGTTGATAGGTACAAATCTCGCATGGGTCATCATTTTGAAATCTCACTTATAGTAAGTGAGATATACAAACTTAATATATACATTAAACGCGAAGGTTTGGATGTATATATTAAGTTTGGATATTTGTAACTCAATCACGCTGATACGGCTCAATATATCTTGATGGAAATTGGAATAGATGTAGATTATATTCTGGCACAACACAGGTTTCTTTTTATCCCTTGTAAGTTAAGTACTCCCGAAGGTACACGAGTAACATCAGAGAGTGCATCTAGTAATAAAACTTGATAGATTTAGCATCTACTCAACAAAGAACTCTCTCACCAATATGCGCATCGAATTTGATGGGCGACTCCAGCTCCAGCAAAGCCAGGTCATTCTCGAAGGTAGCAGCATCATATTCGCGATGGACGATCACTCGACGTACGTTCCTGGAGACTGGGCTCTTTGGCTCCTTCTCTCCTGAGATGTCGTTCTCCCCAAAGACCGCTACCAGGGAAGCGAGGAAGCTGAAACGATATAACAAATTGAAATTAATATCCAAGTTCCTTTTAGTTTTTTAGAAAAGCATTTGAAACGTATTCACCACACTTTAGGTCGATTAAACTGATGACAAGAAGGGAAAATTTTAAAATCTAGAATATTTGTCGAAAGTTGATAAAAATAAAACTAGAAACGTGTGTATTCTTGTAAAGGCTAAGTTGGATTAGTGGGATACTTTCGACCCGTAGGTCGTAGGTTTGAATCCTTGCAATTTCATTTAGTAACTAGACGTGCCTCTTATCTCTCTAGAATCATGATGTCCCAAATTAAAAACTAATATGGCTTGAGGATGCAGCATTGAACTCCTAGATGGACTTGAAAATATGAAAGACCGTCTTCTTACTCGGGTTACATTCTTGATACTTTTTGGTTAAGACAACTTACCCAGGCTGACAATGTGCAGCGGTGGTGACAAATCTGTTGGTAATGAGCACCCCTCCACACTTGTTCTTGGTGAAAAGTCCTAGCCAGGTGGACTCCCTCACCAGGACCTGCCAGGGCCACTCTCCGAAGCGAGCATTCTTACCACCGACGATACGGCCTGATTTTGATAGGGGTTTTACTCCGCATACTGGAATTAGAATAATATTAATTAGAAAATTATTCAGCGAATATTCCACAAGCTTCTCTATCTACCGGGACGTGTTACGGTGACAGTGCCGTACCCGTGCTGATGATTTATACAACACAAGCCCAAAGTCAGGATGCAACCTATGCCTACTTTTTACGGGGACAATGTAGTGCCTGGGACATTGTTTGATATGGAATAGAGAGCTCTTATTTACTGACGATCTGATTAGTAGGTCATTTACAGTAATTTCAAAAGTACATAGGACCCAGTTTAGCATTTATTCTTCTCTACGGTGGATAATGGTGCTCTCCAAAGCAAATCCAAATCAATATTAGATTCTTACAGTTTTTATCATCGTAATTGACGGTCTGATCAGCGTAGTTCTCCGTGGTCACTTCATCCAACTCAGTGGTGGAGGTGGCAGCTTGTGTGGTGGTTGTTGCCCGTCTGGTTGGCTTAGTCCGTTTTGTCGTGGTTACCTGAAACCGGAAAGATGCATGAAAATAAATAAAAATACTTATTTAATTATTATTTTTTGACTAAGCTACTACTTAGTGTAGACACTGGAACTATGTAGACGAGCCATCAAAGGATACTATAATTTGTTTACAACTTTGAATACTGCTTACTGGTTTTTTAGTCGTTGTTGTAGGTGGAGCAGTTGTGGTCGTCCTTCTCGCCGACGTTGTCAATCTCGTTGGTTTCTTGGTCGTCCTCACCGTTGGCTTCCGCGTCGTCGGTGGCGTCAGCCTTATTGGCTTTTTCGTCGTCACGGTCGGTCTTCTTGTTGTTGCTGGCGTCTTCTTTGGCTTAGCTGTGGTCGTCCTTGTCGCTGTAGCGTTCTGTTTCTTGTCCAAAATAACGATATCGTGAAGCTCTTGGAACGTGCCTTGGAGGCTGCCAACGATTTTGCTGACAAAGAGGCTCATTTTGTCGTTAAGTTGTGCGTCTTCTTGCCAAGTTGGTGTTGTGAACTCCATCTCGTGAATTAAATCTAGGTCGCTTAGCTCGTTGTCCGATAGGGATATGCTGGTGTTGTACAACGATGGGTTAGACCCTGAAGCATTAAGCATGGGGTTCCTTACTGGTGGGAAGTTTATTAAATCATCCGGCGATGTTTGGAACTCTGGCTTGAAGGTTGTTGGGGAGTATTCTATATCTAGAGGAGTTGTTGATAAAACTGGTCTTGTCGACACAGGTCTTGAAGAAACCGTTTGAGGTCTTGTAGAAATGAATTGAGGTCTTGTTGGAGTTGATTGAGGTCTAGAAGTTACTGACGGTCTTGTGGACACTTTGATAGGGTAAGGTGTCGTAACAGGAGCTGGTTTTGGAGTGATAACAACAGTAGGGGATGATGGCTGTTCGTAAGGTGGTTTGTTCATGTAGATATTGTTAGTTGACGCAATGTGGTTGTTCACGGTTATTTGATTCACTGGTTTCTTAAATGGTTCCTGAGAAATCTCGACGAATTGAGTCTCTTCTGTAGGTTTTTGAGTTTGGAACCCATTGAGAACTATAACAGTTGGAGTGACACTTGAGAATGTATCTGGAGAATCATAATTTGATACTGAATCATAACTGGATACAGATCCTGATGGAGTTACTGGTCTTCTGGTGAACTGAGCTCCTGTGACATAACTGGTTGAAGGAGGTTTCCTAGTCGTGAGCGGTTTTTGGGTGGTACTTGAACTGACGTAGCTGAAGGTGGTGACAGCGTCTCCGAAATAACTTGGATCCGTGGGATAGTTATTGAAAGCTTCGATAGCTTGACTAGTTGATTGACTAGGAGTTGGCGAAGAGCTTGTTATGCTATTTGCAGACGTATGCACATAGTCGTAAGATGGTTTTTGCGTTGGCCTTACGAACTCGTATGGTGGTTTTGTGGTTTGTCTTGTTGATAACGAAGATGGTTTGAGAGTGACATAATGGCCTGTTGATGCTGTGTAGTGGCTAGTTTGGGTAACATAATGATTTGAAGGATAACTAGAGCTGTACGATGGGCTGTAAGGAGATGGTGAGGACTTGGTTTCCATTACATCATATCCAGGAGATGTCACATCTTCTTTCATACTCGGAGTACTATTCAGCATTTGGATGATAGAATGTATGGAAGATACTTCAGGTCTATCTTTAGTCACTGTAGAAACCATCACATAGTTTTCCGTTGTAGTTGTAGGTTTTGGTCTGAATACTGGTTTCACTGGTTGATGAGTTGATACAGACTTTTGGGTTGTGGAAACCGTGCTAGGAGGTACAGTCGGCTTCGTTTGCATTGAAGATATTTGTACATTGAAATCTGAAGGTCTTACAACAGTGTCTACTATCGTTCCATTAGGATTGACTAGTATTGTATCAGGGCTTCCATGGTTGATTGTGCTGAACGTATACTCTGGTTTAGGCTTGATATACACAGAATTATCCTGCTTAGGTGGTGAGCTTAGTAACGTATTTGTGATCTGATTAACCCCTTCATTGATAATTTCAGCTTCGGTACTCAGATCTTCAGGTTTATTCGTTGATGCTGATGCTGATGCAGGTTTGTATCCAGGAGTGACGACTGGTTTGAAGCTGTTGTGCCATTCGTTGAGCTGGTCTCCATCGTAATCAGCTGCTTCGAGCTCCTCATCAGTGGGGTAGTCGAGGTAGCTGGTCATGACGACTCCAGGGCCTTTGGGGATGTGGGACTGGCTGGCTGATTTTAGCTGACAGCAGGCTCCAAAGAGGAAGCCATCCATACATGTTCCCACCACCTGAAATTTAACAAAAAGTGTTTTGGATACATTTTGAAAATATTCTATATCGAGTGAGATGACGGGGATGACGACTGATAGAAAATGGACGAAGCAAACATATTGACCTCACATGATATGTTTCTATGTATAATATGTATGTATTTACAAACAAAAAGTATATAAGTAGTATATCAGTTATCTGGTTCCCATAGTACAAGCTTTGCTTAGTTTGGGGCTAGATGATGCTGTGTGAAATGTCCAGCATTATTTATTTATTTATGATGTGGGGCAAGAAGAAGATGGTGATGATTATGATTTATATTCATTATTAAATCACTCGTTAGGGTAGGCAGAAACTACAGATTTCCACTTGCTCACAAATCTTTTGCTTCATTCTATTTCATACAAGTTCGCCGATAGTTTTGTCTAAATATATTGTTCATTCGTTTTTACATCATCATCTACATCTCAATTTAGCCCACTGATGGGCATATACCTCCCTTTGTCCATCCAACACGCTTCAGTCCTATTGAACCCGACCTTGGTTATGTCATCTACCCTCGCTGCCGACGTTCCGACAGCCTTCTCTTGGTCACCACTCTGTTATTCTTCGTCCAACGGTCATCACCTTGTCTCACAAAGTCTCCCAACTACATTTTAGTACCATAATAGTCGCACATTTGTCCGCGCCGTACCGCAGTAATTTTTCTATACAAAAAATGCTGTTGACGTCAGAAAATGCGGCACGCTTCTGACGTCAGCAGCATTTTCCCTATTGAATTGACGGCGCGTTCGGCTCGGCTGGACTGTGCGACCCCAATGCGGATCCCAACGTCTTGAACTTTAGTACGTTTTGGACTTCGACATTATGACATTCGATTTACATCAAGGAGAAACAAACATACAGACAAACTTTTGCATTATAATTAGTGATTTACCTCGCCTCCTCTCTGCGCGCATTCATGATTGAACATACATATCGTGTTCCCCCGGTTGTACTTGGCAGCCCGTGACGCTTTGCAATGTGATGGAGTGATCCTATAGCCTCCGAACAGCTTTCTTGCATCTGTAAATATAGAAAAAATCCATTTTAACATTGATACGGATTCGGTATATTTTTTTAAGGTTAAGCTGATCGCATATTAACTAAAAATATTCGTGGCCGAGCGGTAAGGCACTCCGGCTTTAGGATCTAGATCTAGGCTTTCTGATCGATGCGGGTTCGAATCCCGTCGGAATCCAAAATTTTGATAAGACTTTTTATTTCTTAATGAAATACCAAGTGTGGATTAGCACTATAAAATTACAAAATTAAAAATATACGGTTTTCCGATTTTCCCTGTACTTGTAGTCTAGCTAGACGATACTTCTTGCCAAATTTCATAGTTCTAGGTCAATGGGAACCCTATGAATTTTGATTTATTGAGTGTAGAAATATACGTTTTGTGCGGCATAAACGGCCGTATCTTTTTTTTGCGTTAGGATTTAAATTTTTTTAAAGCTTCCGAGAACCGTAGACTTGAGTACACGGTTTTAAATTCAACTCGATAACTCCACGCATTCCTGAGATAAAGGGCAGACGGACAGACAGACAACAAAGAGTATTATTTACTATGAATTTTTATTTATTGAGTGTAGAAATATACGTTTTGTGCAGCATAAGCGGCCGTATCTTTTTTTTTGCGTTACCTTAGGATTTAAATTTTTTTAAAGCTTATAGGAACCGTAGACTTGAGTACACGGTTTTAAATTCAACTCGATAACTCCACGCATTCCTGAGATAAAGGGCAGACGGACAGACAGACAACAAAGTGGTCCTATAAGGGTTCGTTTTTTTCCTTTTGAGGTGCGGAGCCCTAAAAACAGTATCTCCAAGAAACTGTTGATTTTCTCTCAGGTCAAATTAGGTACTTGGGATCCTTTGAAGAGTTTGAAGATACGAAAGGGGTTAGCCAGATGCACGACACACGTCTGATACATTTTTGAGACATGAATACTTTGACAATAAATAAAAAATAATGCACATACAAAATCAAAACTTTAGCTCATCGCAGTATCCATCCAACTGTCAATTCAATAGAGGCTATGCTAAGCGTCTTACCATAAAACGTGACATAAAGTTATTCCTGAGTCTAAACTGTCAAAATGTATGGTTATTCTTGATTTATTCGGTGGAATAACTTTATGTCACGTTTTATGGTAAGACGCTAAGACGACAGCGAGCCGCTTTTTCTGACGTCATCAGTATTTTTTCTATAGAAAAATGACTGCGGCGCATACGGCGCGGACATACATTGATCTGCTTTGATGCTGACTAACTAGATAAAAGATACTTTCTCGGAATGGCAAGTATTTTTCGAACAATGCCTTGAAAAACGAGCGAAAGTGACCAATCACATACGACAGCCGTATTTAATCATTAAGCCCACTTTAGTGTCGAAGCTAGTAATAAACTTTGTTGTCCACAATTATTTTAAGTTTTCACAAGAGAAACTGATTTTCTCCGCAAATTATAACTCGGTGTGAAACCAGGACGCAATATCACAAGTCACGAGAAAATGCTGACGTATTCTGATAGTCATTCCCCGTGCGTAAAACACGCGTTGCTTGTCGTTGCACTATAAAAAAACTAGTATTAAGAATATAATACCTCACAAAAAATGGTTTCATGATAATTATAGAAATTCAAAAAATATAGAAATATCTAAGAAGTGAGTATGTTTTCATTTGCCCTGTATCAAGTTCATCTGAATTCGTTCAGTCATTTTAGAGAGAAGAAAAACAAGTACCTACCTACAAACTTTTCATATATAGCAATAAATACTTTGAATTTGAATTTTAATTAGTGTGTTTTAGCGTATTAGAGAGATTCAATCATACTATTGGCAGCCCAGTCATTGACATGAGAATAAATAATCATAATAAATAATGCTGGACTTTTCACACAGCATCATCTAGCTCCAAGTAAGCAGAGCTTGTACTATGGGTACTAGACTGATATACTACTTGTATACTTTTTGTTTGTGTACATACATATACATAGACCCGAGACAAATACTTGTAGATCATGCCCTGCCATGCAGGCGAAGATCGAACACTGCGCTACAGAAGTCGTCCAAAAGTAAGAGCTGTCTTCTATTATTAGCTTTTATGTTGGTATAAATTTTAGCGCAGCAGCTAATTTAATAGATAAATAAAACATGACGTGCTATTAAAAGATATAATGTAAATAAATGTCATAATTTTCTCAACCCACATTTATGCATTAAAGTAATTGATTTACTTCAAAGAAAGTGTAGTCCGTAAAACGCGCAACTCGTGACTAGATCACGTGCCAAAGTTAATTGGGAAATCACTTTGATGACTTGAATATTTTATGAATTAAGTACTTTAATTTAGTATAATATGTAAAACGATATAATGTAAATAAAATGTCATCATTTTCTCAACCCACATGCATTAAAGTCTTTGATTTACTTCACAGAAAGTGTAGACCGTACAACACGCAACTCGTGATTAGATCACGTGCCAAAGTTAAAGAAATTTTGATGACTTGAATGTTTTACGAATTACTTTAATTTATTATAAACAAGGAAAAGGTACGAAAAAAAAGGTAGGTACACGTGGCTGAGATGCGAATGCTGAGGTGGATGTGTGGAGTGACGCGAATGGACAGAGTAAGGAATGAGTACTTATGAGGAAGTGTGAAAGTGGCGCCAGTGAATGAAAAGATGTGGAGCAACAGGCTAGCATGGTGAGGCATGTAATGAGAAGGGAAGAATGTTATGTAACTTGGAGAGTGCTTGGTATGAATGTTGATGGATTCACGAGTAGAGGTAGGCCAAAGAAAAGATGGATGGATTGTGTGAAGGATGACATGAGTAAGAAAGGAGTGAGTGTTGAGATGACGGCTGATAGAGGAGAATGGAAGAACACATGTTGTGCCGACCCCACGTAATGTGGGAAAAAGGCAGGGAGATGATGACTTTAATTTATTATAAACTAGCTACAGTGCGTGGCTTTGCCCGGCGCGTTCGGTGCGGATGGGTCGTGCGACCATCTAAAGGTGATCGCACAGTCCAGCAGAGCCGAACGCGGCGAACTGTCAATTCAATAGAGGAAATGCTGAGACGTCAGAAGCGAGACGCATTTTCTGACGTCATCAGCATTTTTTGTATAGAAAAATGACTGCGGCGCGTACGGCGCAGATGAGTGTGCGATCAGGTTAATATCAACAGAATTGGTGAATTCATGTTACTTTGTTTAGCATTCATTAGTGTATGCTAATTTCTGCTAATTTTGTATCCGTAATACGAAATGGGACCACCATACTGTGACAATAAACTTGTTTGAACTCTACCCGGAATTCTTCTGCAAAATGCACCGGATAAAAAAACGGTGGCACTCCAGGAGTGCCAATCGAAGTGAAAACTTGAACGAGGTTTCGGTAACGGTTCTAAACTTAAAAAACCGGACAAGTGTGAGTCGGGCTAGCCCACCGAGTTCCGTACAAAGGCCTAAGGTACATATAACAGTGCAAACTGTTAGGTTAATATACATACAGGATGTAAAAAGACAACTACCGAAAACTGAGGGGTTGCAATCAGACCATGATTCTAAACATATTTAGCGAAAAAAAACGTAAAAAAATATTTTGACTTCGTTTAGTCATTTTATGTTATTTTCGGTTATTTACTACTATTATAACATAATAAGACCAAACCTTCCTAATAATTTCATTTATAAAAGAAAAAAACAGTTAAAACTCAAAATCCAGCAATCTACGCAAAAAAACGCGCCCAGAACATAAGGTGCATTTACACGGTGCGATATGATTTAGCATCGCACGCCAATTTTTCCCGTGTGAACGCTCATCGTATGCGATGTGTCTTAGTATGCGATGTGCCGTCGGGACTTACTTAGTGTTTTGCGATGCGGCATCGGTAGCTCCGACGCGCCGTCGGAGAACAGAGTAGGGTTACCATACTAAAAATTGGAAACCCGGACAAATGCCAGACAAAATATACGATTTAAATGGAAACGCACGTGGCTTACAACATATTATGTTGGGACCACGTGAGTGAAGTCACGGTGCGTTCCGCAAGCTCACATACCTAAATGTAGACATTGATATTTTAATGTTCAATATAATAGTCTTAATAACGAGAATTTCATTATTTTTCTACATAAAAAAAATCTTGTAAGTACTTATTTTGTATCATAATATCTTAGAAAAATCTAAATAAAACGACAGGTCTGGAGAAATCTTAACGTATGGTTACTGTAAAATGGGCGGATTATAGGGGCGTATGCCACAGAATAAGTTTCATAGTTACCTAGACTTTTACTAACTGCGGAAGAGCGTACAATATTTGGTAGATTGTAGCGTTGTTAAATTTCAACAATGTTCTCAAGGGATCGTTAGTGGAGTGGTCTAGCGTGCGGTTTCCAAGAAGAGACATGCTGGTTCCATTCCTTGCACAAAAAATTTTTTTGCATTTTTTTTTATTTTTGCTTCTCTAGAATTTTTTTTTATGTTAATGGTGAACATCTCAGTTTCATAAACTTTTTAATAAAAACTAAAGAAAATAAAATTAAAATTCAATGTCCGAACAGAGTACTTACTTAGATGGTAATTTTACCTAATACTATTTTACCTAATACTAGCTGTCCGCCGCGGTGTTACCCGCGATCCCTCGGGAAAACTTCACTTCCCCGGGATAAAATATGTATAGCCTATGTTCATCGGGGATAATGTAGGATTCTATTGATGAAAGAATTTTTAAATCGGTCCAGTAGTTTTGGAGCCTATTCATTTCAAACAAACAAATCTTTCCTCTTTATAATATTAGTATAGATAAGCTGGCTATTTATTATTATAATAATAGGTAATAACATTAGGGACACAAAAATGTCTGAAATAAAGATTTTTTATTTTAAGGATAATGTAGCTACTCAAATCCTTCAATCCAAAGGTCGTGGGATCGAATCCCGGCCGTGCATCAATGGATTTTGCGTTTCGTAAAATTTATATGCGCTTTAACACGAGCTCTGAACGGTGAAGGAAAACATCGTGAGGAAACCAGTTAGTATTCTAATAGGCGGCGATGGGCTTGCAACCTGTCACGTATGGAATACTAACTTCTGCAAGATGTGGGCATGTATCAAATATGTATTTGTACATGCCTCTGACTACCCCCTTAGACATCTTCAAAGGATCTGGAATATAAAAGATCTGAGAGAATGTCTACCGCGCCTTGAGGATACAGTCGTGACCCTGTTTTTTGTAGCTACTACCTACGAACCTACCTACCTGTGGTACCTAATGGTACCGAGATATGTAGGTACATAGGTATGTATAATAACATGAAAATATAAAGCAAAAACTCAAAACTAGGTAAACCTACCTACTTACATATGTGTGTATAATGTAGATATAGGTATCTAAGTAAGTTCGTATGATGGCCGTATATGGCCTCCGAAGCCGACAATTAACCTTACCCTCCCAAGCATGGAAGCTTTCAAATACCACTAGCGGTCACCCATCCATTTACGACGACCATGAGCGTTTCTACAAAGTGACAATGACGCAGTTGCGAGTCTTTCTGTTGGAACTACCTACTATCTACCGTTGACCTAAATAGGTAAGTAAGTAAGTACCTACATTGTGACATAGGTAGGTAAGTACAAATCGCCTCTTTATTGTATTGGAAACATTTCGAAAAACTGGACCTACCTAGTAGGTAGGTCCAGTTTTTCGATTTAGGTAGGTAGGTAACTAGGTAGGTAGTACCTACCTACCTAGTTACCTACCTACCTAGTCTGCTAGGTTATCTAGCCAACTTTACATCCACAACCTACCTGTTTAAACTTTAGTTAGGTACTACCTACAGTTTTTTGAAATGTTTCCAACACTGCGTTGGAACATTGAGCTAAGTAGGTAGGTATATTATTGTCCCCCCCGAAGGATTCCAATCGGGATAAAATATAGCCTATGTTTATCGGGGATAATGAAGGATTCTATTGGTGAAAGAATTTTTAAATCGGTCCAGTAGTTTTGGAGCCTATTCAATTCAAACAAACAAATCTTTCCTCATTATAATATTAGTATGGACCCAGTATGGATAAGCTGGCCATTTATTAAAATTATGGCGAGTGCACGAAAGAGATGGAGAGTTCTTAGTTTGCAATGCAACTACCTTGGGAGAAAAAGAGATGACACAATTTTCTCGGTAAGCGCGTTGTGCATTGTGCAGTACGCAACCTCACGGTCGGTAGCGTCAGCAGATTCAATAGATCATGTTATTGAATATGGAAGTCGAAATAGATAATTTCATTTATAAATTTTAATATTTTAGTTGGTAGGTAGGTGTAATATATTAATATATATTTGGATAAGTAAGTCTTATCTATTTAAAACTAAACTGTATAATGTACAGAGTATATTCATAAACCTTTAATATAATATTTAGGTACGTTACTTATAGCTACCACTTAAATTATTCAACATTAATTTGTATCTCACATTCACACCACCATACAAATTCAAAAACACAATACAAAAATACTTAGGCTCATAATATTCACAAAAAGGATCGTCACGGAGAAGTCGTAGCGCACTTGTTTTTAATGCAGAGAACTGCATTAACAAAAAGTTTTTATATTTTTTGAGATCCTATCTCAAATTATTGATTTTTTTTTTGCGTATTTGGAGGCTCTATCTGTTTACAAACAAATACTTCATATAACTATGGTCTTAATTTTATTGGAACACTTAAAAATACTAAATTTTAGTTTTCATGCAAAATGTAATGAGAATAAGTTTTATTGAAAAATGGTTTTTCAATAGGGACAAGTATGGATATTATACTATTATTCAGGAGGAGTTCCATTGAACCGCTCCTAGTTCTAGTCCTACTGCCATCATATTTTAAAGTTTAAAACCACCAGATTTAGTGGAAAATCCACTAAGTTGGCAACACTGCTGAAACGTGAACAGAACACTGACTGAACAGTGAACAACAATGCGCTGCGTAGCGTTGGCACAGAATTCAGAGAGGCGTTGCGTTGGTAGCGTAGTGCGTGCGATGCGATGCGAGGCAAGTAGGTAGGTAGGTAGTAGGTACCTACCTACCTATTCCTCCAAGTTACATACATCACAGGTATCGCTCGCAGTACCTAGTAGCACAGTAGTAGGTAGGTACCTTTTCGCAATAGTGTACCTACTTTTAGGTATGCTAGCCAACTAGCTAGGTAGGTAGATTCAGTTTTTCGAAATGTTTCCAATACAATAAAGATAATCTCAACACCTACCTAGTAGGTAGGTACGTTACACTATTGCGAGAAGGTACCTACCTACTACAGCTGTGCTACCTACTAAAAGTAAGTAAGTTCGTATGAGTCAGTGGCCAACTCTGGTGACGGAGTTTTTAGGCCGCCTTAAGGCCTCCGTCACGGCTTAACGACTTAAATAGCCGGGACCGACAATTTAACGTGCCCTCCGAAGCACGGAAGCGCTCAGATGAAAATGCCACTGGCGGTCACCCATCCACTTACAGACCGTTTCGAACGTTGGTTAACTTCGACGATCTATCAAGAACGACTAAGCAAGCACGACCACGAGCGCTACCTTACCTACTACCTATCCGCAATACGCAATAAAAAAAGGTAACCTAGACAACTTCACATACCTACTAGGTACCTAACCTACCTAGTAGATAGTAGGTAGTTCCAACAGAAAGACTCGCAACTGCGTCATTGTCACTTTGTAGCTTCCATGCTTGGGAGGGTAAGTTTAATTGTCGGCTTCGGAGGCCATATACGGCCATCATACGAACTTACTTAGATACCTATATCTACATTCTACACAACTATGTAAGTAGGTAGGTTTACCTACTTTGAGTTTTTTCTATATATTTTTGTTATTATACATACCTATGTACCTAACCTACCTACCTAGGTACCATTAGGTAAACCTACCATAGGTAGGCAGTACCTATCATAGGAACCTACCAACCCAGATGAATATATAACGACACCATCCTCTTACTATACCTACCTTAATTTCGTCATATTGGTAGAGTTGTTTGAGTGACCTCTGGTGGGATAGCCCCGAGTTCGAATCCCAGTGGTACAGTAACTTTTTGCTGTTTAGAACCGTTACCGAAGCCTTCACTTTTGTCGGCACACCTGGGGGTGCCACTCAAAGTCAAAGTCAAAAATCATTTATTCAGTAGGACAGCAGGGATCACTTAGAATAGTCTTAAAACTAATCCATACTATACTATACTATACTATACTATATACTTACTATAATATTATAAATGTGAAAGTAACTCTGTCTGTCTGTCTGTCTGTCTGTTTGTTACCTTTTCACGCCCAAACCGCTGAACCGATTAAGCTGAAATTTGGCATGGATAAAGAGTATACCCCAGGGATGGACATAGGCTACTTTTTTTTGTCAATTACCATAAGGGAGCGGGAAAATAAGGGTTGGAAGTTTGTATGGGGGAAAAAAGTTAAGCAACCCTGGGCGCGGTCATAAAAAGGATGGGTGACCGCCGCCAGCCACTTTTTGCACTCTAGATTTTTTTACTTTTTTTTTGTATTTTGCATAATAAATTATTTTAAAATTAATGATAAACATGTAACATGTGTATTCCCACCCATCAATATATCCGAACTCCGAAGTTATGATTTTTTGATATTAAAATATTTTTTCCTTGGCCATAGTTAGAACGCCATCTATCGGTCTAGAGGTCAAAACTACTTTACACTTTTTCTCCTAGGTGGCGTTTCTAGCGGAGATCGAAATACGAAGGAATATAATTTTCTTTGATTTTGAGTTTTGAAAAGTTAATGGAGATTTTTGCTTAGAGTTTTTGATATTTTTATATTGCTGACGAAGTCGCGGGTAGGTAATATTAGTTAATCGTTTTATTTCGAAATTCAACACCATACAGTACTTGCTAAGTATTAAAAAAAATATATGTTTCGAGGCAATTTCTTCAAAAAAATTGCCGCTCGCTTCAGGTATTCTATACCAATTACCGTATTCGTTTTGTTCTTAGCATTGCAACATCTGGGTAAGATTTTCCCTACCTCTATCTTGGGATTCTTGAGAGAAACATAAATATAAAAAAAATATTATTATTATATCAAGCGACGGAGTTTTATATTTTGTATATACCTACTCTCGATTCACTCAAAACTCCTCTACTTTGTTCCTAATAATGCGCAGACGAAGTTGCGCGGGTCAGCTAGTTTTACTATACATTTAGCTTCTTTTGATGTATAACAGCTAGGACAAAACAAAGTGGAAATAAAATTAAACACTAAATACCCTTGTTCCCCAGACAATTTTAATGTGTGTCACCCAATTAAATAAATTATTTTTATTTGACACCCTTTTTTTATTTACTGACAAACAAAATAACAAATAATAATGAAACAAACAAAACAAGAATAAAGAGGTTACTTCATTTATTTGCGAAACTCAAATTTGTTACTCTACCTACTAAGCAATGTTTGATCATAATAAAATGCATTTTTAAAGTCAAATAAAATCACCCTGCTGCTTATTTCCACTATGTCGCTGGCGATGTCATGCGAGTTCACTGCCACTGCGGCGACGCGAAGTATTTTGCGCGCGGCCTGAAACAGTGCTAAATGTCTACTGCTGCAGTCCAACCGGCCCTTAAAAAATATATATAACAAAAAAATATATAACCAGTAGTCGGCCGTCTCGTAAAATATAGAAAAATAATATAAAAACACATTTTTTTTTGTAAAAAAGACGTAAAAATTCATAATAAAGTACCTAGACGGCAAGTTGTTTCAAATAACTTGAGATAAAAAGATAAACTTACCTGTTTTCCAGACGCCGGTAGTTAGTAAAAAATTAGCGCGCAACGCACTTGACGTCTCTCTTGAAGACACCGGCGGAATGAACTGAAATTACTGCCAATCCTACCAACCTAATGACAAGGAAACGTCTTGCATCGACCAATCAGAAATCATAGTAGCAATCAAAATTAATTTGGCGCGGAAATCTGGATTACTTTGCTATTTATTCAAACTAAAAGCCAGTAATGGCCGACTACTGGAGAGGGGCCGACTACTGGGGCCTTTACCCTAATACTTGTACAAATAGTGTTAGGTAAATAATTTGTATTTGCCTCTAGTGGCACTTTTTATATAAACTCTCTTTGTCTAGATAATGTTGTGGGCTACAATATTATATTACCTGTCATGTATATTTTACCTTCTAAGTACTTAATGGTAATTTCTTACTATTAAGTTCAAATACGCTGTATATTGTAGCTGTTTGTTGTCCCTAATAAATAAAATAAAATAAAATAAAAATGTAATTCATATTGTTTTGGTTTTACTCACCCAAGCCAGTACGTACATAATTAATCTGATGAGTTTGCTGACCGTACCTCACAGATTGCACATTTTTAGACTTGTACATTATTTTCCATTTCAGGGCATAATATGACCTTTGTTTTTTACAAAAGTCTGTGCAATATGGTTGCACAATAAATGATAATAATTTCAATTAAGGTTATTGGCAATAACACTATTTATATGTTATACGTACTCATTAGCTAAGTTGCGTGCGTAGGTATTTTGAGCCACACATACAGAATTTTTCAATTTCATACATATATTTTTTCACGAAAGTTCGTGCAATATTATTGCACAATAAATGGTGAAATAAAAGTTTAGTTTATTGGCAAATCCACTAATTTTTAACTAATCATTAGTGTGTGTGCGTACGTTGGCATTTTGATAACAATGTAAAGACAACGCCATAGTTTTTGGCGTCCGGGCACATCTAACGATTTAAATCTTTGACATAGGCTATATTTTATCCCGGGGAAGTGAAGTTTACCCGAGGGATCGCGGGTAACACCGCGGCGGACAGCTAGTATTAGGTAAAATTGCCATCTAAGTAAGTACTCTGTTCGGACCTTGAATTTTAATTTTATTTTCTTTAGTTTTTATTAAAAAGTTTATGAAACTGAGATGTTCACCATTAACATAAAAAAAAAATTCTAGAGAAGCAAAAATAAAAAAAAATTAAAAAAAATTTTTTGTGCAAGGAATTGAACCAGCATGTCTCTTCTTGGAAACCGCACGCTAGACCACTCCACTAACGATCCCTTGAGAACATTGTTGAAATTTAACAACGCTACAATCTACCAAATATTGTACGCTCTTCCGCAGTTAGTAAAAGTCTAGGTAACTATGAAACTTATTCTGTGGCATACGCCCCTATAATCCGCCCATTTTACAGTAACCATACGTTAAGATTTCTCCAGACCTGTCGTTTTATTTAGATTTTTCTAAGATATTATGATACAAAATAAGTACTTACAAGATTTTTTTTATGTAGAAAAATAATGAAATTCTCGTTATTAAGACTATTATATTGAACATTAAAATATCAATGTCTACATTTAGGTATGTGAGCTTGCGGAACGCACCGTGGCTTCACTCACGTGGTACCAACATAATATGTTGTAAGCCACGTGCGTTTCCATTTAAATCGTATATTTTGTCTGGCATTTGTCCGGGTTTCCAATTTTTAGTATGGTAACCCTACTCGCCGCGATGCGATGGCGAGTTGGATCTCCGATATCGCATCGTAGTGACGACGCGACATCGCATCGCAAGCGCAGTTTGTCGTGTGAATGCGCTAAGTCTAACTCAAGTTGGCACACCGAATGGGCGCGGCCTAGCAAATCCGACGACAAATCGCACCGTGTAAATGCACCTTTAGGCAAACAGTACTCTTCAAACGCTGTTATCTCCGGATATAATGAATTTCGGAAAATCCTTTTGGATTTGGTTGTGTGTTGGGATGCTGTACCTACCCCTTTCGGCTTCGCTACACGTCTTTTTACACCCTATATCAAAGTTGTAAGGTACTCGTACAAGAGAAGGGAAAACATTTTTCGTCATATATCGAAAACAAGCAATGGAAACTCGACAGTAATTGTTCACCCGCATGAGCAATAAATTCAGTTTTTCAATGAAACTTGAAGTTTTTATCTATTAATTAGATTAAATTAAATTATAATCAAGAAACGCGTTTGAGTGATTAATTAGAAAGAAAGAAAGAAAGAAACTTTTATTTTGTGCCACAGACAGAAGAATATTATAATGCAGGTACATTGTAATATTATTGAATTAAAATAAGTTAGACATAATCTGATTAGTACCTACACTCTTAACTTAAATAACTATAAGTGACCGCAAAATAGGTCGTCACTCAGCAAAATGTTACGGCAGCCGAAGCTACTGTAACGCTGGTCTTCCGTGACGCCAGTGTGCGTAGGCAGCAGCGACTGTGATACCTACACAGCGAAAATTAAAATAAACATTCTATTGAACTGCTAAATAGTAAAAAGTGTATAGAGGTATTAAGTTTTAAGTATGTATAGAGGTATTAAGTTTTAAGTATGTATAGAGGTATTTAAGTTTTAAGTTAACAAGTTTATAAAATAAATTAATATTAAACAAATATAACTACTTCTAAATTAAGACCCAGAACGGCTGCCTGATTGTGAACTAGTTTGAGAGAGTAACAGGTATTTTTTTAGGGAAAATTAAATTAATCCATTGAACTAAGTTAATAGGTAGCTCATCATCATCAAGCTCTTGTCGGTGCAATGATGCAACTTCCTCCACCTCTCCCTTTCCAATGCGGATTCCTTTACTTCCTTATACGACATGACAGCGATCTTCTCCTTTATCTGACTCTTGAAATTGATTCTAGGCCTGCCTCTTCTTCGTCTTCCTTCCACTTTTCCTTCTATGTGTAATAAAGCTGTCATGTCGTATAAGATGTCCAATCATTTGACAAACAGGTAGCTATAGCCAGTATAATTATTTGTTGTTCAATCAAAAAAATATTGAACTGATGATCTTACGGTCACTCTACACATTCGCTGAACTATTCGCCGAACTATTATTTGGATAGAAGATCACAGGCGAATACAGGCGATGAAGCCCTCGCTACACGTTCGTGACCTTCGGCATTCGTCTATCATCGGCGAATATGTAGAGGGCCCATTAGAAAATCAAGTGCAAAAAATAAATAGTAAGCGTCTTACCATAGAACGTGACATAAAGTTATTCCGGAGTGTAAACTGTCAAAATGTATGGTTATTCTTGATTTATTCGGTGGAATAACTTTATGTCACGTTCTATGGTAAGACGCTAAAAATATAACAGACTAGCTGTCCGCCGCGGCGTTACCCGCGATCCCTCGGGAAAACTTCACTTACCCGTGATAAAATATAGCCTACTAGCTGACCCGCGCAACTTCGTCTGCGCATTATTAGAACAAAGTAGAGGAGTTTTGAGTGAATCGAGAGTAGGTATATACAAAATATAAAACTCCGTCGCTTGATATAATAATAATATTTTTTTTTATATTTATGTTTCTCTCAAGAATACCATAATAGATAGAGGTAGGGAAAATCTTACCCAGATCTTGCAATGCTAAGAACAAAACGAATACGGTAATTGGTATAGAATCGCTGAAGCGAGCGGCAATTTTTTTGAAGAAATTGACTCGAAACGTAATTTATTTTGAATAGCAAGTACTGTATGGTGTTGAATTTCGAAATAAAACGATTTACTAATATTACCTACCCGCGACTTCGTCAGCAATATAAAATATCGAAAACTTTTTTGAAGAAATTGACTCGAAACGTAATTTTTTTTTAATAGCAAGTATTGTATGGTTTTTAATTTCGAAATAAAACGATTAACTAATATTACCTACCCGCGACTTCGTCAGCAATATAAAAATATCGAAATCTCTAAGCAAAAATCACCATTAACTTTTCAAAACTCAAAATCAAAGAAAATTATACTCGATCGATCTCTGCTATAGTAGAAACGCCACCTAGGAGAAAAAGTATAAAGTAAGTTTTGACTTCGGTGATATAGATGGCGTTCTAACTATAGCCAAGGAAAAAATGTTTTAATATCAAAAAATCATAACTTCGGAGTTCGGATATTTTGATGGGTGGGAATACACATGTTGCATGTTTATCATTAATTTTAAAATAATTTATTATGCAAAATACAAAAATAAAATAAAAAAATCTAGAGTGCAAAAAGTGGCTCCGGCGGTCACCCAACCTTTTTATGACCGCGCCCAGGGTTGCTTAACTTTTTTCCCCATACAAACTTCCAACCCTTATTTTCACGCCCCCTTATGGTAATTGACAAAAAAAGTAGCCTATGTCCATCCCTGGGGTATACTCTTTATCCATGCCAAATTTCAGCTTAATCGGTTCAGCGGTTTGGGCGTAAAAAGGTAACAAACAGACAGACAGACAGACAGACAGACAGAGTTACTTTCACATTTATAATATTAGTATGGATGTTCATCGGGGATAATGAAGGATTCTATTGGTGAAAGAATTTTTCAAATCGGTCCAGTAGTTTCGGAGCCTATTCATTTCAAACAAACAAATCTTTCCTCTGTATAATATTATAGAATGATGCTTTTTGTCCCGTCGCGAGAATCAAAGTCGCAAGCACTCGCTTCATAGCCATTAATACTATAAAAGTGAAACACCTTTTAAACCATGACAACATGACTAACGCCTATTATGTCATGACATCTCTCGGAAAGTGAAAGCAACTTTTGTTTTCCGTAAATTCAATTTGACGCCATTTTGTTATTTCGGCGATATCATAACAATTTAACGGTACATTTCAAGCGATTTGATTTACTTTCACCTGTTTTACGTAATTGTAATAATATTGCTTATTGTTTTTACACACGGATGTCTGTGTTGGCTTAGTGGGGTGAACCTGTCTTTCAATCCAAAGTTTGCGACTTGTGAGTTCAAATTCCGGCTGTGCATCAATGGATTTCGTATAGTGCAAGCTCTTAGTGGTGAAGGAAAACATCGCGAGGAATCCAGTCTTTCACCAATAAGTTTGGCAGTACTTACTCTCAAGTGGAGGAAAACATAGCAAGGAAATCGGCGTACCGGTTAGAACTAGTGGCACGACATGAAGAAGACTAAACACCGTTTACAGGACGCCATTCTGGCATAACATTCTTGCCTCATGCTTTCTCAAACGGAACAAGAGCTAATGCTTTTCTGAAAACCAGCAAGTCCTCATCATCATCTGGTTTGGGAGTAGCATTAAGCTGAGATTGTCCTTTTTGGGCACACGCTTTGGCACGCGGGAGGGGCTAATTTTGTATGGAACTCTGTATTTCCGCTGAGCTATGACCCTGTTGTTTTCAAGAAGAGAGTTAATAGGCACCTTTCTGGGTAGGCTCGCTCCATCGTAGACCTCATTCTTGCCTATGTTAGTTTCGAGGTCAAGAGCCGACCGATTCATCATAAAAATGGTGCCTATTACCACTTTAAGTAGTGGAAACATGGGTAACCTTTAGTTTTTATTAACCTATCTAACTAATTTCTTTTTCTAATTAATAATTCTTCTTTTTCTAATATTTTGTGACAAGAGACCCAGAATGGCATTGTGTAAAAGGCGTCTAAGCATTTCTGATTGCAATCAGAATGAGTGGAAAGTTGTATCCCAATTCCAATTGGTCAATGAAGTCCATTTCTATTCGGCTCGCGTTCGGCCTCCATTCGTATCCTTTCGGCCTTCCGTCGAAGAAAGTGTTTTGTGTCCTACTACAACTACTGAATTTCTTTGAGCAGTAGATTTTTGTATCGGAAATCTTTCCGTTTTCAGGGCACTCCAGGAGTGCCAACAGAAGTGAAATTTGAAAAAGGTTTCAGTAACGGTTCTAAACTTAAATCGAATCACGCATTTCAGTCTAGATTTAAGATAACTTAAAATTTTTTGGGAGCTCTGCTAAATTCCGCTATAGTAATTTCGTGGATTGAACATAGTATTTTCATTCATTCATTCGTTAATTTATTGTTGAATGAAAGTTTTTCGTTTGACCTTACAAATAGACCGCGAATTGTGCATTTATTTACCTACAGGGTAGATCCATACTAATATTATAAATGTGAAAGTAACTCTGTCTGTCTATCTGTCTGTCTGTTTGTTACCTTTTCACGCCCAAAGCACTGAACAGATTAGGCTGAAAATTGGCATGGATAAAGGTTGTATCCCAGGGACGGACATAGGCTTTTTATCCCGAAAAAATCCCGAGGGACCGCGGGTTACACCGCGGGAGCGCAGCTAGTTAGTTATAATTTATTTTTAATATTTTTCCGTGTACAATAAACAATTGTCATTCATTAATTTAATAGAGTTACTCTTTCGTCACACTTGAAATGAAAAGTCTTATCAAAATTTTGGATTCCGACGAGATTTAAACCCGCAAGGATGAGACGATCCTAAAGCCGGAGTGCCTTACCACTCGGCCACAGAACCCTAATCGTCAGAATCAAAGATTTGAATCTTTGATAAGCTCATTATCGGTTAAGTACCGGTAAGCGCCATCTACACGTTACACTAGTGAACTCATGCTCATTGTCGGAAGTTACATTCAGAATCAAATGACTAAGAGATGCCGCTTTTATCCTGTATTTGAAAGGGTACTCGATAAGTTAATGGAATGCGGGAAGGATTGCGTTGTTCTAGGTGACGTTAATATTGACTATTTATGCCCAATTAACAGCGATCAAAAAAGATTAAATGACATACTACATGCTCGTAATTTCTGTAACTATATTGATTTTCCTACTAGGGTAACATCTACGACAAGCACGTGCATAGATCACGCGTACGTTAGCAGTCAGCGGGTGCTAGATGGAACTGTGAGCGCGACTGCAGTACAGACTGCCATAAGTGACCACTATGCAGTGCGAGTGGAATTACTGTGTGAGCCGCCCGCCCGCCCCTCTCCACAATTTTCCAGATCTCATACAACTGCCAATATGAACAACTTCATCGCGTCCATTGGAAGCGTTGACTGGCTAGAGGTGAGTAGTAGGAACTGGTCTGCGGATAACTTGGCGGAATGTTTGGTTAATGTATTTAAAAATAAATTCGACGCATGTTTCCCCCTTAAACGGGTTACATCTGGAAAACGCGTAAACTCTTGGGTTACGGAGGAAATTGTAAGCCTAGACTTTATAATTAGAGAGATAAAATCACTTATAACAAAATTTCCTTTAAATTCATCTTTGTTAACCAAACTAAATGAATTTCAGGATAGATTTAATGAGACCTCAAAAAGCGAGCGTAGAAATTTCTACTGCAATATTATCTCGAGTGCTACAAATACCACAAAATCAATGTGGGACATTGTAAAACTCGAGACTGGACAATGTAGAAGGAAGGTTGACGTCATAGGGTTGATTCGGAAAGTTGACGGCTCCAATTTCACGAGCAGAGTTGAAGCCATTGATGCAATCAATTCGCATTTTGTAAACGCTGCGCTAACCTGTGGCGCGCCCTCTGCTGATGTGCCCGCATCACTGGTTGCGTTAGCTCGCGCGCGCGCCCCAGCCGACCGATCTATTAGGTTGCTTCAATTTACGCCTCTTGAGGTATATAAAATTATAACAAGTGGAGTGGCGCGTAAACCAACTAAGGACATCTACGAGATGTCGACATCCATGATTAACGCAGCCGCCGAACATTTGTCGCCTATCCTCGCACTACTTTTTAATATTTGTCTGAGGGAAGGCCGATATCCACAAATACTAAAAAATGTCCGAGTGTCGCCTCTGTACAAGGGGAAGGGGAAGAAAGAAGACATAAACAGCTATCGGCCTGTTTCGATTATTCCCTGTATTGCCAAGATTTTTGAACATGGCCTTAGCTCACGAATTACTGAGTATCTTTCGTCAACGAACTCCCTCTCAGATAGACAATATGCCTACCGGGCCGGTAGGTCAACGACGGACGTGGCGCGGGAGCTGGCACGACGAGTGATGGAGGCTCGGGAGCGGCGACAGCAGGTAGCGGTGATCATGTGCGATTTATCTAAGGCCTTTGACATTGCTGACCACAATGTTCTCGTAGCGAAGCTGAGACATTATGGGTTGGATGGGTCACCATTAAAGCTGCTGACTGATTTCATGGCGGACCGTTATCAGAAAATCATTGCTGACAAAGGAGAGACAGCATCGAAGCCGGCCAAGGCGAGTATTGGTGTAGCCCAGGGATCTTCGCTCTCTAACATCATGTTCTCTATCCTTCTCAATGACTTGCCCGACTGCATAGACAACGCGCACACGTTGATGTACGCAGATGACGTCGCAGCTATTGTCACTGCACCCAATTTGGGACTCTTGGAGAGGAGATTAAACATGGTGGCAAAGAGCTTGCATGAGTGGTTTCGCCATAATGGTTTTTTGTTAAATGTAAAAAAAACTCACTTCATGCATTTCAATCTAGCTGGCCATTATTGTGAACCTCTGTGCGTATCCCTGGGTGGCTTGGTAATAAACCAAGTCAGAGATACACCCTTTCTAGGCTTCCAACTGGACGAGGGGCTCACATGGGAACAACACATACACAAGCTATGCGAGCGGATGGGTCGCGCCTGTTTCGCGTTGTGGCGCCTATCAGCAACACTGGAAACCAGCATGACAAGAAGCTGCTATTTTGCTTCGGTTCACTCGCTACTCCAATACGGCGTTGAGCTTTGGGGCAGAGCCGCTGACTGGGAGCGAGTGTTCCGAATGCAGAAAAAGGCAGTACGTGCCATAGTGAGAGTTGCTTGGGACACACCAGCGCGCTCAATTTTTCGCTCCCTGAAGATAATGACAGTCCCATCTCTTGTAATTTTCCAGGCAGCCATCTACGCGCGTAATCATATGAGCGAGTACCCGAGACTTGGTGACTGCCATAGATACCCAACGCGGAACGCTCTTAAGCTGAGAGAAGTGCCGCGGCGCCTCGCAAAAACGTCGAATTTGGTGCATGTGTTGGGGCCGTCAGTATACAACCGCTTACCAGAGGCTATTACTAACTCACAGACAACGCAATCTTTCAAGCACAAGCTAAAAGAACTACTAGTTCAAAAATCTTATTATAAGGTTGATGAATTTTTTGACTGACCAATTTCTAATTATTTTAAATGTTAACTTTACTAGAAATTTTATCATTATTGTATTTTATTTATTTTCCGTTGTAGTAGTATAAACTTATACTTACCTACCTTTTTAAAATGAAATGAGCTACTTAATAGGTACCTATACCTACCATTTATAGAAATGTGATAATTTATATGAAATGTAATAATTGGACCTGTAACTTATCTGTTATTAATAAATAAACTAAACTAAACTAAACTTTAGCTAAATCTATATTTTTGTAATTTTACAGTGTCCCCGAATCCCGTCGGAATCCATCGTTCCTACCATGTTTTTATTAGAAGAGCCGGTATTTGCGAAAAAATATAATATAAACGGTTAAATATATGTATTAAGAAACATAAAAAAATATTATTTTTTAAACATTCATAACTTTTCACTGAGTTAGTATTTTTCGGGTGATAGTGATATTTGTTTGGTATTGGACTTTAAGCCTACATAGGTCTCAGGACCACTTTTTCCCATTCTCCTTTTGAATGAATGAATGAATGAAAATACTTTATTGCACAATGCACACCTTATAACTACAAAATACAGTGGAAAAGAGAACCATAATACAATGCACAATGGGCGGCCTTATCGCTGAGAAGCGATCTCTTCCAGGCAATCCTTCCAATTCCTTTTGATGACTTTTCATTTCTTAGTTATCATTCATTCAATCATTCTGTAGCTGAATGAATCCGTGTGTGATTCTAGTCATGTCGACAATGTTTCTGATCGTATCTCTACTGGTATGCCTTTCCTTTACGCTCTATTTAACAATTGGCGCGGGTTTCCGTATCTATTCTAGTCTCGGGTTCTATAGATCCCACAAGGACTTTGCACTTCTGCTATCAAACGGTGATGGAAAACATCGAGGCTGCACGTAGAACACAAAAAAATGAAAGGTCTAATTCACTTTATTCGTGAAATTTGGAATTTAACCACGCCTATTTTTTATTTACCAAAAAAATGTATCACATTTATGTAGTTAAAACTCAAAAAAAGACCTCAAAAGGAGACGAGACGAGTCAGACATGGATTTATGATAGCTACTGCGGTTTTACTGACTGGGGATGATACAAGAACATAGTTCGAATGAGAAGAATTTGTACAGTTTTCATAAAATTTTGTTCGGTTTTGGTTGACAATCCTCGATAACTTTGTGATAGTTAAATATAAAAAAGTTCTGGCCATGCCATTATCATTTTCTGCATCTGCTGCAACTGTCCTTAAAATTTTTTTGGTAGTCATAAAATAGCAATGTATAATGCTTTCACACAGCGTCTAGCCCCAAAGTAAGCAAAGCTATGGGAACCAGATAACTGATATACTTTTATAAGTACTTTTTGTTTGGAAATACGAGTACGTACATATTATACATAGAAACACCCAGACCCGAGATAAATATCCGTAACCTTCTGCGTCCCAAGCGTGCTTTCACTCACTCCGCCACAGAGGTCGTCATAAAACTGTCGTTGAATAACTGACAGTGCAAGCAAAGCCAGGTGGAAGTCATAATAGTATCATATCAAATAATCTGCATGTACAGGTTGACACTCACACCGGTATTCACAAACATTACTTTGACGTTACCAGTGCGCGCGGACGCACAGGGTCCCAAAATCAGTAGGTTTTTGGGACCCTGTGCGTCCGCGCGCACTGTGAGACCTCATAGTAATGTTTGTGAATACCGATGTTAGGCTCAATGATTTGGCAGCGAAGCGACGCGACGAGAATTAACAAGACATTTTAAACCTTATGAATAATGATACAAGATATAGAAACGCTTGATGGAATGAACGAAGCGCGACCGCGCGAGACTTTGCGAACCGGCGGAAGGCTTCGCCACACCTCTTTCATTTTATATCTTGTTTTATTGCTCATAAGGTTTATAATGTCTTGTTACGTCTCCTCGCGTCGCGTCGCAATTTAGTCTACATTGAGCCTTAGAGCAAAGTATGAATGATAATGAATATAATAATGAATATACATATTAGGGGAAGTCTGAAAGTAGCGCCAGTGACTGAAAAGTTGAGGAGCAATAGGTTAGCGTGGTATGGGCACGTAATGCGGAGGGATGAAACTCATTTAACTAAAAGGGTGATGGAAATGAATGTGGATGGATATGTGAGTAGAGGTAGACCTAAGAAAAGATGGATGGATTGTGTGAAAGAAGATATGGGTAAGAAAGGAGTGGAGATGACGAGTGATAGAGGAGAGTGGAGAAAGAGAACATGTTGTGCCTACCCCGCATGAGCGGGATAAGGGCAGGCCAATGATGAATGATGAGCCTTAGAGCAAAGTGGTTCAAATTCGCTCTCTGCGTCCAATTTGTCGTATTGTTCCACTTTCGTGAATCTATGATGGTTCACTGTTCTGTAATTTGCGGTTCAACTTAAGCTTTGAAATTTTAAAATTCATCTATGCTCTTAGGCTCAATGCACATTGAATTGGCAAGCGACACGTCAAGTTTTATAGCAAGCCATTATAAACCTAATGAACAAATAGACAAGATATAGAAACGCTTGTAGAATTAACGAGATCTGGCGAAGCCATCTAGCGGGCCGCGCTGGCTCGAGCACTTTCGTGCGGTTCATTCTACAAGCGTTTCTATATCTTATACCATTGTTCATAAGGTTTATAATGTCTTGCTATAAAACTAATTGACGCATCGCTTACCAATTCAATGTGCATTGAGCCTTAGGCATTGACGACCTCTGTAGCGCAGTGGGCAACAGCCACCTGGCCGCCTGCGAAGCAGAAGGTTGCGTATTCCCGACGCGGGACAGATGTTTGTATGATCGAATCAAAGTCAAAAATAATCTCTCATATAACATATACCTAATCAAGCTGAAAGTTTGTGAGTTTTTTTGTATGTTTGTGTTTTAATCACGCCTAAAGCAGTCTACCGATTTGGATGAAACCATGTAATAGGCATTGATAATGACCTAGAATTACATTCTTCTTCCTGGTCGTGTTCTTCATTGCTGAAGGTGGGGTCCTTGAAAGGCTTTCGTAGCCTTGTGGATAAGCTGCTTCCACTTAGTCCGGTTTTCGGCTTCTCTTAGAGCGGTTACAACAGGGAGACCAGTAAGGGCGGTAACGTCACACCAACGACTTGGTGATCGAATAGCGAATGGTGAAATAGCATCTATCTATCTATACAGCCAGTAACACCCACTGCTGGGTATAGGCCTCTTCTCTTTCACGCCACTCCTGGCGGTTTTGTGCTAGTCGGATCCATTGTTCTCCCACCGCCCCCACAATGTCGTCTGACCATCGGGCAGGTGGTCTGCCTCGAGGCCGCCGCATATCTCTTGGCCACCATTCGGTTACCGCCTTGGTCCATCGGTTGTCGTCCCGTCTGGCCAAGTGTCCCGCCCATCTCCACTTAAGCCTCGCAATCCGTATACCTACATCCTCGACCTTTGTGCGGCGTCGAATCTCGACGTTTGGTATACGGTCCACGAGGTGGATACCTAGCATGGCCCGCTCCATGGCTCTTTGAGCAAACCTTATAGCGTGCATGTGCTCATTTGTGAGAGGCCATGTTTCGGATCCATAAGTAAGGATGGGAAGAACATAGGCATAGGCTATTCAAAATGCTCGTACCACGCATGCAAAGCCGCCCGCAGTAGCTAGTAAATACGCGCACACATCATAACCCTTCTTGGCAATCGGATAACAAAGCAACGACAAACAATGATAAGTGCACAGGTACTGTAGCTATCTCGTCAGTTTCACTATCTATGACCCTAAATATCTCACTTTCTTTCGTTCCTCAGACGTAACCAGTTTGAAACGAAGATTAACGATAGTGTTGTGTTACTTTGTTGTTCTTGTTCGAAGTTAGGTATATGTGCGGTCATAGATGGGTGACCAGTGGTATTGTCCAGTTTTTTTTATGGAGGGGACAAACGAGTAAGTGGCACACTTAGACCCCTCGCAGACTACAGACTTTCGGCCGATAGTTGAGACGGAATATACTTTAGCTCGTAAGTATGGAGACGTATAGCCCGTCTCAAATATCGGACAATAGGAAGTCTGTAGTCTGCGAGGGGTCTTAATGGTAAGTGATTGCCACCGCCCACACGCAACTGCAGCATCAAGAGGCACTGCAGATGCGTTGCCGGCCTTTGAGGTAGGAATAGGCTCTTTACTTAAAGGCGCCTAAGTCGTATCGGTCTGGAAAACCTCTGTTGTCTCAGTTTGTGGATGGGTGACCGCTAGTTAGGTCCGCACAGCTAGCATTAATAAGCGGCGATAGGTTTGCCATCTATCACGTTTGAAATTCATTCGAAACTATTTAAGGCGATCATGCGATCGCCGCGCTCGCCACCCTCCTAGCCCCCTAGGTCGTCTGATGGTGAGCTGGTCGGCCCGCGCATAATTACACTGAACGTTATTTATAAATGTATTTTTTGCTACAAAATAATACTCCTTAGCAATAAAATAAATACGTAATCCTCTACCGTATTTATTAGGGAACACGTAGACGAAATTTTCATTATTTTTTTTTAAATAACCAGCAAATGAAACTTTATGATGAAGATTTAGAGGTAACTTTGTGAACTTTTTTTCTATCGAGTCAAATTAAGTCAATTGTGTTTCGACTCCCATAACTCATAAACTAATCATTGTCATCAAAAAAAATATAAAAAAATCGGTATTTTTATGCCTTAAAAATGACTTGACGTACAATCAAAACGTGAGTATTGCGACATGCATCGTCTTAAGGGGGGTAGTCAGAGGCACATCCATAGCTAGGCTCACAATTTGCAGAGGTTAGCATTACATATTCAACAATAGAAGTTAGAATTGTTGAATTTTTGTCATATTGTCTATGGTACAAAGAAATTCTTCTGTTATCTGGCATAATTAACTCGTTAGAAGATAACATATTTTAAACATGATAGAGTTTTTCATGTGTCATGTCTCGCCTACATTACTATCAATACTTATTTAATTTAAAATAACGAGATATGAATCCTATAATATCATTCATTCATTCATTCATGAGACACATCCGCGACTTACGTCCGATAGTTTGCACAGCTCAATGTACAATCATTTTAGAATAGAATAGAATGTTTTATTTGCAACAATAAGAAAGTACATAATTCAACAGACACGAGAAAAACTTAATAAAAAGTTTCTGCAAAATGGAGCCTAACTCAGCAATAAGCGGATTGTTGAACACAAAAGTTACAAATGAGAAAACAAAACAAAAAATTAACATAAGAGGTAACAAAATTATACTAAGCTTACACTTGTATAGCACTTGTATGCAACAAAAGGCTTTTTGCGGTTGTCTGCAAGAAATCGCTTCTAAGCGATAAGACCGCCCTTTGTACATTGTCTCGTTGGGTTTTATTGATTTATAAGTGTATGTTGTGTAATTATTGTGTACAATAAAAAGTTTTTCATTCATTCACTCATTTCATGCATTCATTCTGCCTGACAAAGAAATAAACTTTTAATTTTTTTCTATAACAAGTTAACACCCTCCAGGTTCCTAATCTCCATTATTATCCAGATCGCTGCTGTCAGTGGCGTCCGTAAGCCGCGTATATTATGTTTCTAGCTTAACGCATGTTTTAAGTGCATGACATAACTGTCTACTATGCTAAGATAGCCATTTCCGTTTTAAGAATGAATCACCGCTTGCCAAAACCGGTGAGAAATTCGATTAATCACGTAGAAACTTGTAACCCCGTTTGAAGACCGGTGTTGCCAAAATACAAGTTTATTCAGGAAATGACCTGAATAAAACAAGTTCAATATTGATCTGTTTAATGTTGCCATTAAATGGAACTGTTATAATTTTGCAGTAATTGGGTATGTTCGTATGAGTGACCAACTGACGGAGTTTTTAGGCCGCCTTAAGGCCTCCGTCATAGCTCAAAGACTTAAATTGCCGGGACTGACAATTTAACGCGCCCAAAATGAAAATGCCACAGTGCGGTCACCCTCACCATCGCAAAAGCACTGAATTTAAAATCGGCTTGTGTAGTACTTTTTGATTCATCGACCCATCCGCGCCGAACGCACCGAACTATCAATTCACTAGAGGAAATGCTGCGTCAGAAGCTAGCCGCATTTTCTGACGTCATTAGTATTTTTTCTATAGAAAAATGACTGCGGCGCGGACTAATGTAATGTGCGATCACCTTTACAGTACGTTTTGTTCGTTGCATAACGATCTAACAAGAACAACTAAGCAAGCACGACCACGAGCGTTTCAAGCGTAGGTGTTTAACAACGATTATCTACACTAATATTATAAAGAGGAAAAAGTTTGTTTGTATGTTTGTTTGTTTGAATTGAATAGGCCCCGAAACTACTGGACCTATTTGAAAAATTCTTTCACCATTAGAATCCTACATTATCCCTGATGAACATAGGCTATATTTTATCCCGGGAAAGTGAAGTTTTCTCGAGGGACCGCGGGTAACACCGCGACGGACAGCTTGTCGCACATAAATAATTAATTAATGGCCATAAATAATCTAAAATAAAGTCACTTGCCGCTGTCGGTCGTTGATCTTATAAACTACGAAAATTATAGTCCGGAGAGAATTAATATTATAGTCCGGTTAAATTAGACATTCAAACTTGCAATTAATTGCAAGTTGGTACCTACGAACGTTGGGAACCATTATAAAATAAGCTGATCGCATATTACAATACAATACAATCATTTATTCATAACGCCAGGTTATAGGTCAGTAATTTAATGATGTCATGTTTTTCTATTGAAAAAATACTGATGCTTCTGACCTCTCAATTTCTATGACGTAACAGTCCTATAGAAGAAAATGGGAGTTACTGTATTAATAGTAATATTTATTTATTTCTCTCTCACAAAAAATATTTAAATACAAATAACAAGAAAATACGGATATTCGTAGAAGGACAAAAGTAGCAGATATCAGAGACCGTATTGCGAGACAAGTGGCGCTGGGCAGGACACTTGGCCAGATTTGGTGATGGCAGGTGGTGTAAGGCTCTGACCGAATGGTACCCAAGGGGAAGTGCTAGAAGCCGAGGCAGACCAGCAGCCAGGTGGGTGGATGATATAGAGGCCATTGAGGGAAAGACATGGATGAGAACCGCACAGGGCCGATTAGAGTGGCGTTTGAGGGAGGAGGCTTATGTCCAGCAGTGGGCTATCATTTGAGCTGCCAATGATGATAATGATGAACAAGAAAATAATAAACATAATTGACAGTTTGACGCGTTAGGCGCGGATCCTTTCAATGTCGACAATTTTTCCACCTCAGCAAGAAGCAAGAATGGTATGCCAGGTATCGTGTAAACGTTTTAGTCTTTACTTTTTATTACCTTTGAATATTTATTTAAGATCATTCAAAACCAATAAACATCCTAACCTGATTTGCAACGGTCAGCATTTGAATACTCCAATCGGTCACTTTCCCCGACCTTGGTCCGGTATCGTAATCAGCCCCTCTAGTCCATTACAGCTGTTCTATTTGATGAAGGCGGGTTGGTCATACTTGTGTGTAGTATTATGTCGCTATATGTCGCAGGTTTAATCAGCCATTCTATTAAACGGCTAGCCATTTCATTAAACGGCGCCGTTCAATTAACGGCTTTAATGATATTCAGCCGTCTGGTTAAATACAAACATTTAATGAACTGGCTGAGTGGATCGTTGGGCGTTTTAAATAGTTTTAATAGATTTCTGGCGCAACGGCGGCCGCTGCCGCGGCACGCTCGCTACGCTCGCTCCCCTCGCGCGTAGTTTTTCACTTTCCTAACATAACCTAACCAACTGACTTTGACCTAAGATATTAAGTAACTTCCACACCAAATCAGTTTGTTAGGTTATGTTAGGTTAATAAAAAATAACGCGCGAGGCAAATGAGCGTACACAGTGGCCGCCGATGCGCCAGAAATTGACTAAAATCAGAACCTTGTGGCCGAGCACGTAGTGACCTGGAGGAATAATGTCTTCTTATTTTTTAAGGTGATGTAGGTCGCACAACTCACGTTTTGACTGTACGTCAAGTCATTTTTAAGGCATAAAAATACCGATTTTTTTATATTTTTCTGATGACAATAAATAGTTTGTATGACAATAAATACCTGTCACGTATGGAATACTAACTTCTGCAAGATGTGGGCATGTATCAAATATGTATTTGTACATGCCTCTGACTACCCCCTTAGACATCTTCAAAGGATCTGAAATATAAAGATCTGAGAGAATGTCTACCGCGCCTTGGGGATACAGTCGTGACCCTGTTTACGTTTTTTTACAATAAATAGTTTAGGATATTAGTTTATTAGTTATGGGAGTTGAAACACGATTGACTTAATTTGACTCGATAGAAAAAAAACACAAAGTTACCTCTAAATCTTCATCATAAAGCAGTTTCAATTTAAGCTGGTTATTTAAATTTTTTTAATGAAATTTCGTCTACGTTTTCCCTAAATGAATACGGTAGAGGATAATGGAATGATTTTATTGCCAAGGAGTATTATTTTGTAGCAAAAAATACATTTATAAATAACGTTCAGTGTAATAGCGCGCGGGCCGGCCAGCACACCTTCAGACGGCCTAGGGGGCTAGGAGGGTGGCGAGCGCGGCGGAAGCCAGAGCGCACTTCACCTTAAGAAATGACTTGGCTAGGGAAGTAGTGAAACGTAATAGCTCCAAGCCTTTTGCCTACTATCATTCAGGCTGCTAGTTGAACGGTGCCATTGAATGAAATGGCTAGGCATTTAGTTGAATGGCCGATTAAACCAGTTGCCTGCGACATATGCATGCCCGTTGTTTCTATGTGCGTAGCGAGCACTCCATGGACGAATGAGCTTATGCAAAAACATACACACACAAATAAAACAAATCCGCCTTCGAGAAGAACTGTAAACGTATATCAGGGAACATTGAAAAACCACATAATAAGATTTAGAAGAGTTCGTTAGTGATTGTGTGGTTAACCGCAGCACTTTTACTCATATATAATGTATTACAAGTATATAATAAGTACATAAACTTACTTTGACGAGCCTCACTTTATTCGATTGACTCATCACTCCGACCTTTGTGGCGCAGTGGGTGAAAGCCCGCTTGGGACGCAGAAGGTTGCGGGTTCGATTCCCGCCGCGGGATAAGTGTTTGTATGATCTGCAAATATTTATCTCGGGTCTGGGTGTTTCTATGTTAATATGTATGTATTTACAAAGAAAAAGTATATAAGTCGTATATCAGTTATCTGGTTCCTATACAAGCTTTGCTTAGTTCGGGGCTAGATGCTGTGTGAAATGTCCAGCATTATTTACTTATTTATTATTTGTGAGCTAGTTAGTATTGTTTTTTGTATCGTGTTAAAAATATCCATATTAACTTTTGCGATCAATGCTGTTTTGCGGTTCGCGTAAAGCAAACGTAACGGTTATATTGATCGATAGAAAGTAGATTACACATTAGCAATTAAAATTGACTATAGTCTGTATTTGCTTTAAATTTCACTTTTAAGTGACAGCTTGGTTTCGTTTTGTATGTGTACAACTGGTTTTAACTTTTTTGTAGGCTGCGTAAATGCATACTGTCCTACTGTTGGGCCTCGCCTAGTGCAGTTTCTCAATGGAGAATGCGAATTGAATGAATGAATGAACACATTATTGTACACCAAGAAATTAATAAAAACAAAACATTTTAAAAATTACAATGGGTGGCCTTATCGCTGAAAGCGATTTTTTCCAGGCAACCTTCGAATTGAGTCATAATTAAGGCTATACAAAATTTACTAAAATGTATCAATTTTCGACTAGAAATAATCGTATCAAATTAATTTTGTTTGCTTCAGGGGTCAATTTTATTTATCTATAAATAAATAAATAAAATAATAAAATTAAAGTTTCTACAATCTGACATCTTCAAGGAACTTAAACTCCCTAATTTTAATAGGCCACATTTGACATTACATCAAAATTTAACAACGTAACTTTGTACCGGCGGGCATAAAATACTACTATTTTATCGAAGTTAGTACTGCACAATTGCTTAACTTTTTTAATTGCGGTTAAATAATTTATTTGTCTTAACGACAAAAGAAGGTAATTTTATGATTTATTTCCTTATTACACCATCCAAACATATTATGTTTCAGAACAATTTCTTTTTTCGAGAGAACTGAACGTTGTTACAATGTTGCGTCAGTAAACCCTTGTTCTCTTTTGACACTAGGTATGCTACCCAAAATAATCGAAATTTGAGATTAAGAATCGAATGAAATGATTTCTCGTAAGGGAATATTTCACCTTTAATGATGATGATGGCGCATTAAATTCTTATTGTTTTTTTTAATAAACTTATTTATCCCGAAAAACGTTACTAAATACCAAAAAGTACTTTTGTAAAAGGACAACGGGAATATCGCATAAAAACTTTTTTTCTCTGTTTGACATGACAACCATAAACTTTTGAACAATTTTTATCAAAATAAATAAGTAATGGGGTTGGGACGCAGTCTTGATCGTTGTGCAAAGTGACTTTGCGTTCTTGGTGTGCTGTTTTTTTCAGACCCGGTTTTTTTTTACTGATCTTACCTACTCTTAGTTTACGGTTTACCTGGCGATAAATTTTAATTCATGTGAATGAATCGATACGGACTTCGAACATAATCGAAGTTTTTAAGAAGGTCACCTCACTAGAAAGCTCAAACTGACAAACGTCAAATGTGGCCTATTAAGTTGGACCGACTATAATAGATCCGATAGAATGTCTACCGTGCCTTGGGGATAGTAATGATTCTGTTAGATATAAAGCGGCCGTTACACAAGGAGAGTTTCACGCATGAGAGCGGCGATTTCTTCTAGGCAATATGTTCGCCTAGTATAGACAAATGCTTCGAGCCTCGCCTCTCGCATTCGAGAATCGCTTGAATAATACGAGTTTCTGTCAAAATGTAAACAACCGCAGACGAGACTCGAATGGCGAGTTTTGCCGAGGGATAATCGCATACGAGTTTTCACCGCTTGCATGCGTGAAACACTTCTTGTTTAACAGCCGCTTTAGTGACAGGCTGTAAGCCCATCGCAGTTTATAGTTAGGTATGTGAATACTTTCAAAGGCTTTACTCTCGTTGGATAAATCCGTTTTTTTTTCCTACGAGCTATTATCTAATAGCTTATAGTTAGCACAGTAGTAGCTCAATAATGTATTGAATTTTAACATAACAACTATTATAAAAAATCACTAGACTCCCGCGATACAGGCTTGTCCTAGTCCATAGTATTTTATTTTTCCTATATTGTTTTTCATCCTATTATTTTCTTTTCAATGTTTATATGAAATAAATTTATCTTATCTTATTATATTCGGCTGACAAGATCAACCTTTGAACTCGGTCGTGTATTCCGAACCAAAAAATTGGTAAAAATCGCAACTTCGTATTTTGGTCTCACTAACAGAAGCACTCGTGGTCGTGCTTGCTTAGTCGTTCTTGATAGATCGTCGAAGTTAAGCAACGTTCGAAACGGTCTGTAAGAGGATGGGTGAGCGCCAGTGGCATTTCCATCTGAGCGCTTCCGTGCTTCGGAGGGCACGATAATTGTCGGTCAAATTGTCGGCCATGACGGAGGCCTTAAGGCGGCCTAAAAACTCCGTCACCAGAGTTGGCCACTGACTCATACGAACTTACTTACTAACAAAAGACATCAACGCGCTCCTGTAGCAATTTTAAACAATAACAATTATTTTGTGATAAAACACAAAAACCTTGTATGATTTTTTTCCTAACCTATGCTGTCCCACGCCTGGGCAAAGGTCTCCCCCATCATTTCCCAAGACTTGCGGTCGCCAGCTTCGTCCCACCAGTCAGCCCGGAATGCATCGAGATCACGCCAGCGTCTTCGCGGCCTGCTCGGCGTCGCCGCCCATCGTCAGGCACCCACTGCGTCCCGATCTTAGCCCATCAGGATGCATTCAGCTCACGTGGCCCGCCCAATCCCACTTCAGCCTGACTTATCCCCTACATCGGTGATTCCAGTTGCTGAACGCAGCGTGGTGTTACGGACTCTGTCAGTCCTCTACTCCAAGCACGCTGCGCTCCATCACTTTTATGAATTTATTTAATTTTTTATTTATGTAGGCACACAGGTTGGTAGATATATATTATATTCCCAAAGACCCCAATCACCCCTATTAGTGGGGCAGTTGGGAATTGAAAATCCACTGTTCAAGGTACAATGTGTACAATGTGTGTGACCTTGGGAAGAATTTAGTATGACTATAAATAAAGGCTGGTTTGAAGGATCCGGCTCGAAGGAACACATCGAAGGGGGTTAATTCGATTTATTAGAAAGTGAATTTGTATGAAAGTTATTTATTTTAATAGAGAAAGTTAAAATTCGGGTCACTTTTTATTTTATTGTGTTGAATTTGCATAGATTTAAGATAACCATTTAGTTTAGAATAGGTATATTTATATTAAAAATCTTTGCAATGCGTTTGTGTAATCATAAGGATATATTTCAGATTAAAACCTCTCTTAAAAAACCTTGACACTCTGACATGAAAAAAGTCAGTCAATATTTTTAAGTTTAATCATATCTTCATCTATTTCCACAATATTCAAAATGTATTTATGCAATAAAACATATATTATAATTTATTAATATTAGGAATACCTACGTTAAATAGGTACATATTTATAAAATAAACTCACCTCTATCACTATATTCGCCACTACACACAAGTGGCACGTCCAATATCGATAAAATCACAAAAAAACAAAACAATTTCACATCACTAATGTACATGAATTTTCGAAATTCGAACCACTTTCGAACTGTCATCTTGACGTTCAGTTTCCCGCGCAAATTTAATTCTCAATGTCACGCGCGCTATCTTGTCATACTTGATTTTTTCATCGACACCTAAAAGGTTTTCTCGTCATTTTAAATTATTTATTTCGCCGATTTTTTTTTATTTCTAGAGACGTGCACTCGCTACGACAGACAAGAACCTACTAGCCGACTGACCAACTTAACAGTGTAAAATAAGAAACATACATATTACTGAAGCGAGCTTACTTTGAGAAAGTCCCTTCTGCTTTCTCCGGTGAAAGAAAAACTCACCGTATCTGTTTCAAATAAGGTTGGAAATGAATAAGCGTTGATTGCAGATAGAACTCGGTCACAGTTAGTGGTTACTCGCTAAACAAGTGAACGGTGAAATGAGAAATTGAGAGACAACACGCATGCTAGAAAGAGACAGGTGGCATTTCTTTTATATTTTCACTACTGGAATCATGAACCTCTGCTAATATTGTTTAACTAAAGATTAGGACTCTTTATCTTTTGCAAATATTTGAGTAAGTACATAGATTTTTGATAGTGTTTTACCAAAAAAAAGTAACTTTCTAAATAGGATGTTCTATTCAATAATAAGTAGGCGCCGTAAAATAATAGTTTTAATTATACTTAAAATGAATGAATAAATGAATGCAAAACCAATAAATTACACAACAACTTAAGAACTTATAAAACCTAATGAGATAATGTACAATGGGCGGTCTTATCGATAAGAAGAGATTTCTTCCAGACAACCTTAGAAGTATTTTAAATTATTATAACGATATTTTTAAAATTAGCTTAGTTACCAAATTAGGGGAACCTGGAGAGGCTCCTTTACATTTTACGAAATAAATCAAAGTGTATGTGGTTTTAAAATTTTTTTCGATTGATATTATTAAGAATCTAATGGGTAAACATGAGATAATGTCAATTATCGATTTAACACTAGTAATTAATTTTATATAAAATTGTTGTTTTTGTAAAACTCAAAGGGGAGAGAGAGAGGATCTTCCTATAAGGGAAGAGCTCAGCTATTTTTATAGTACTTTAACACAACGAATGATAAAGTTTACTCTAACCCTAACTAGATGGCGCCAGTAGAAAAGTTAGAACGCGCTATCGTTGCGTTTTGGCCCGACCGCTATAAAGCTCGGGAATATTTTGTTTTGTATCGAGCCTCAGGGAACGTAGTCGGTGCGGAGCCGGATTATTACCGGACCAGCTGACTACGAATATACGGACAAAGCCCTGCCTTGGTATAGCGGTGCGGATTATCCGAGCCATAACTAAGCAGAGTGGCGGCCTACCTCGCTCACCGGAGCTGTTGTAACTCGCGACGCGCGCGATATTACGCTGTTCAACGTCAATAAATTGACTTGCTGATCATCCCCCGTGTTGATTACTTACCGTCTAAACAACCCCTATTACAGTACATAAAATAAATACATTAAAATCACCAAGTTCTAAGTCTCAGTGGTTATAAAATCAAAGAACGCACGAGCTTTGCTTTTTCCGTACAAATTCTTGGAATGACATAATTATAAAAAAAACTTGAACAAACTGTCAAAAATGTGAACTGTTGTCTCAACTCTAATAGACGGAGAGCTAACGGTGACTAAGCAATCTTAACTAGTACAAGTAGTAATGTTATAATAAATTATTGAAATGATTTTAATGAATTTAGCACACCAATTATTAAGTAGAAAAATACATAATTTATTAATTTCAGATTATTTAAAAATCGAATTTAATAAAATCAAATGAGATTTTTTGGCACAAAGAATTAGCATTGCAACTCAGCGTGGCAATGCCGCCAGTGTTTGGGCACGCTTCCGACTGGCAGTGACCTGGATCAGTTGAGCTATCTATAGATCGTTTTTACGACGATCCTTAGATAGCTTGACTGATTCTATTGTATTTTGTAATTTTATGTACATATTGTAGTAGCTTAGTTTCTATAAATAAATATATTAGTTTTTTTAATACAAAAAATCTAATTTACGCCTATGTCGCCAAATATGCCTATTAATAAAAATAACCGATACTATTGGGCACAGTGATGTTCTTTGCTAGAAAAAAAAAATACCCTAATATCTTTATTAGTTTTTTCTATAACATAAAGGGACAGGAGTTTCGTGTTTTCGTGAGAACAAATTTTTTTAATAACCGAAACTATTTTATTAAAGCTTGTTTTTTTCTAACCTGCTGGGCAAAGGTCTCCCCATTATTTTCCAAGACTTGCGGTCGCCAGCTTTTATTGAATATTATTATCGAAATCAACGGTTATACTTAAATCAAATAAGAATTGTGATCAGCCAGGCAACACTATCTTTTTACAGTTTTCTAAGAAGCACGCATTTACTTTTTCATCGAAGATCCCGTAAATGGTTAAGCACGTGCTCACGCAGTTATTCTTAGCAAGTTGTACATAGTCAGCCATATATAACTAGTTGCCCGTGACATATAACGTAATGTAAAGCAAGGTATTCCATATATGATCATTTTATCTCTGTATATATAAATAATACAATACGTTTCATCCAGCCCCAAAAATGCAAATTTAGTGTAAGTACTATGGGAACCAGATCATCATCATTGGCCTGCCCTTATCCCGCTTATGCGGGGTCGGCACAACATGTTCTCCTTCTCCACTCTCCTCTATCACTCGTCATCTCCATATCCACTCCCTTCTTACCCATATCTTCTTTCACACAATCCATCCACTACCTATACTCCTATGGGTCTACCTATACTCACATGTCCATCCACATTCATTTCCATCACCCTTTTAGTTACATGAGTTTCATCCCTCCGCATTACGTGCCCATACCACGCTAACCTATTTTTTATCTGGTTACCAGATAAAAAACGTAATAGATACTTTTTTGAAGTGAAAAACTTTTTTGGGCGCATTGGGCAGTTTTAAGATGAGTATAAATTCTTGGATTGGCTTCGAAAAGGTCACGTGACTGCCCACCGACACCTACCAGTAGCGCCATCTAGTTATGTACTCGGTAAACTTTTACGAAAATATTTTTACATTTCTAAAAGCTCTCTTTATAACTAAACGGTGAATTCATTATCTTTCGATATTTTTTGATTTCCTGACGATTAAAAAAATACACAAGGCACCTAATTGTTCAAGTTTTGATTTCTCTCGGTACTCCTGGGAGTACCACGTTTTTTATTGTACCTAAATTCTTCATATTATACCTACATGGAAACACTGGAGATAAAATATTTGCAGAAAAACTCTATTAGAAACCAAGTATTACAGGTTATGTCTAAATTGAGAGAACAATGTACTGCGTAGAAAGCCTACTCCGTCTATATATAGCTTGAAAGTTCCAACTTAATGCTTAAGCATAGTCATTCTGACATTTAAATTATCTAGAGTCAAGTTTAATACATTTTAATAATAACATTTCATAGGAATTGCGCGTGGAATTGCTAATTCTGTTAGAGTTGATATATTTATGACTAGCTGTCCGTAGCGGTGTTACCCGTGGTCCCTCGGGAAAACTTCTCTTTCCCGGAATAAAGTATAGGCTATATTTAACCCGGGAAGGTAAAGTTTTCCCGAGAGACCGCGGGTAACACCGTGACGGACAGCTAGTAAATCATAATAATCTACTTAATTAGGTATTTACGTAGTGTTACGAACTATCAGTCTCGTATCATGATCGTTGCTAATAAATAATTATACAGGGTATAAAAAGACGTCTACCGAAGCCGAAAGGGGTAGGTACAGCATCCCCACACACAACCAAATCCAAAAGGATTTTCCGAAAAAATCATTATATCCGGAGAAAACAGTGTTTAAAGAGTACTGTTTGCGTACCTATGTTCTGGGCGCGTTGTTTTACGTAGATTGCTGGATTTTCAGTTTTAACTATTTTTTTTCGCTAAATATCATGGTCTGATTGCAACCCCTCAGAATGAATGAATGAATGAATGAACACTTTATTGTACACCAAAACAACAACGAAAACAATACATTAGAGACATTTACAAGTCAAGTTTAGTAGTCTCAGATTTCGGTAGTTGTCTTTTTACACCCTGTATATATATATATTTTTTTTTTTTTTTAATTAGCCTAAACTGTCCCACTGCTGGGCAAAGGCCTCCCCCGTCACCTTCCACACCTCGCGATCTTCTGCGATTTTCGTATATATATTTTTTTTTTTCCTGTATATTTAGTTCATAATAATAAAACAATCTTACCACTTACTCCTACACTATAATCAAGAACATTTTTTTCAAATATCGAACGCGCGTTTTCGCATACTCAGAAGTAAAAGTACAAAACTATAATTTCTACATTTATTGTAAGTTCCCACAGTCATACAAAATTAGATATCTTAAGAGTCTATTGTTCTTCTTCGGATAACACCTGCCATTTTACGTAGAAATGTAATTAGGATTCCGTGGTGAACCTCACAGAGCTTATTTACTAGAGCAGATTGATATTATGTTGATTATGATGATGTAGTAAATAAATAAAATATTCCCAATAAGAGTTTTGATTTCTTTTTGAAGTGTAAGCTTCGTAGGCGTTGGGCATTTTTGAGATGGGAAAAATCTATTGAACTCAGACTGACAGTGTTACCGACACCACCGTCGGCGTGTTGAATTCCGTAACTACAGTTTCCCGCCGCGCACCCGGTGACGAATAGAATAGAATAGACGATTCCAAAATATTTCCTGATTTCTGCAAGATATGGGCATGTATCAAATATGTATTTGTACATGCCTCTGACTCATGCCCTTAGACATCGTCAAAGGATCTGGAATATAAAAGATCTGAGAGAATGTCTACCGCGCCTTGGGGATACAGTCGTGACCCTGTTTTTTTTTTGTTTTTTAAAAAAAAGCACGTAATTGTTCGTTTTCACTTCTGTCACACTACAAATCCCACAGATTTTTTGCAATTCTTTAAACTAGTGACATGTGAAAAAGAAATTATACTGAACACCAGTCTTACAGGTTTAACACACTTGGCAGCGATAACCGTGTCATTGGTGACTAAAACTTTCAATTTCTCACAATAACTGTGCCAGCGGGTGGTTGACCTTTTGACACATTTAGTGATTCCACGTGTCCTAAAGATTTTTATCGATAGTAATTATTTTATCGATAGTTTAATGGGTATCGTTAATCTTTCTTTTTGTTCAGAGTAAACTCGTAAGCGTGAGTTGAAGATCGTAGCTTCGAATCTTGTTTAATATCACGATTTTCAATCTTGCAATGCTTCTTAGTATTCCTATTCCTATTGAGCTAATTGCTCCCTCAAAGGCCGGCAACGCATCTGCAGTGCCTCTTGATGCTGCAGTTTTCTGTGGACGGTGGCAATCACTTACCATCAGGTGTGGCACTTGCTCGTTTGCCCCCTCTTCCATAAAAAAAAGTAGTAAATAAAGTATGTGTCGTGAAATGAATGACATAAATACATTTTATTTTATTGATGAATCAAGTTGCTAATTTTAACTTTTTGAAATATTAATATTGTTACGTGCTGGGGTTCGTCGATTCTGAAGATAAACACTAGGTATAACTTTCGAAACTTTATTACACACTAATTTACTCAAAACACACTTTAAAGTTACGAACAGTCGCACTGAATATCACTGGTCACTATTCACTCAAGTTAACACTCTCGTAATTCACAAAGAACTCAACGTGACGCGCAAACTGCCCGTTTATATACCCAACCGAACGCCTAGAACGTTCACCGTGGGAACTCTCTACAAATAAACAGGAAGCTTCTATAAATAAACAACAACACGTGACCAGCGACCTTGAACCTTATACACTTGTAATAAGGTCGCTTGTCAGTAGCGCCCAACAAATATGAACCTTAAGTCCTGGTATTACGATCCAATTGTTAATTCGGTATGTCTAAGCGAGAATGTTCGTAGAATCTATCCTGCGCGCGAGTCTTCCAGAACGTTCGAGTGCTTGTTCGTTACACTGCCCCCTCCTTAGACATGCTCGTCCCGAGCATCACCGTTGCTACCACCGGGCGATGTGTACCACCTTGGATGAGGCACATATCCAGTCCGCAATTTCGGAGATCTTCCTCTTCGACAACCTGGAGTTTTTAACCAGTCCGACGCACCTTCCTTGAAACCACTTGTGTCCAAACCTCGGTCGCATCTGACTCCTATGTTCCTGCCAGACTGCAACCAGCTTTCCTTCTGAGCCTTCTTCATTGCATCATCCCTACAGGACTCCAAAGGTTTCGCATACTTCCACGTCGTATCCCTCGACTCCTGCTTGACGAAGTGTCCATCAGCCTCATAGCGAGGTCTCCACGAGATTGCGCCTGCATTGCCGTAGGCCTTCGCGCTACGGTGTGGTTTGAAGTGGTAGTTCTTGAATTGCTCGTTTCCCTTGTCTTGAGCATCCGTCCAAGCCTCGTACTCCTTGGTCAGCTGCTTCAGACGTTCCGCCAATTTCTCAAGTCTAGCCATGTGCGAGTCTTTCTGCGGACAATTAAGTTGCAGGTGGCCTTTTTCCCCACAGGAGTAACATCTGGGGCCATATCCTCGTCCGCGCAATGGTGGTACTACGACCTCTCTAAGTCGATGAACGCGATGGTCCTGTCTCACTGCCTCTACTTCCAATGCATGGGCTAAGGCGTCCTTGAGTGTTTCATGGTGCCCAAGTCTCACAGCAGCCCTGACTTCAAGGTCATGAATCCCGTCGATAAATGTTTGCACTAGGTTCCCATTAATGAGCGCAGGTACAGACCGATATGCTTTTCGGACCAGCTTTTCGACTTCCAGGGCCCATTGTTGTAGGTTTTCACCATTGCGTTGTACACGATCCTTAAGTTGTGCACGAAACACGTGCTCCAGGTGGGCGTCACCATATCTAGCTTCCAATGCCTCTAGTAGTTGTTCATAAGTCACTTCTTGCCCTAGAGCTTCTAGAATAGTCAAAGCCTGATCTCGAAGGCCTAAGGTGAGTGCAGTCATAGCTTGAGCTTTATTCCATCCGTTCGCCTTCATCACGGCCTCAAACTGTATCTTGTAGGCCGACCACGAAGATGTCCCGTCGAATGGTGGCACCTTGAATCCACGTATTGAAGGTGCGGCAGCTGTAGAAATTACAGTCCCATCTCCATCTTTGAGATTACCTAAAGCCTTCTTCACATCAGCAACCTGAGTTTTTACCTCATCAATCCGAGTTTTAGCTTCAGTGAGGCGTTGTCCATGCTGATGAACTTGATCCTTCATCATCTTGAGCTCCTTGTTGAACGTCGCATGAAGATCTTTCATGAGGATCATTTGTTCCTCCTGTCGGCTGGCCTGCTCCTTTTTGTCGCGCTGTAATTGTTCTTCTAAGCGACGGGCCTGTTCTTCCTGCCGGCGGGCCTGTTCCTCCTGCCGACGGGCCTGTTCCTCCTGCCGGCTGGCCTGCTCCTCTTTGTCGCGCTGTAGTTGTTCTTCTAAGCGACGGGCCTGTTCCTCCTGCCGACGGGCCTGTTCCTCCTGTCGGCGGGCCTGCTCCTCTTTGTCGCGCTGTAGTTGTTCTTTTAAGCAACGGGCCTGTTCCTCCTGCCGGCGCGACTGCTCTTGAAGCATCGCCATCAAGGCTGCAAAGTCGGGAGCTGCAGGCACTGAAGTCGCGGTGGAAGGGCCGGCTTCCATTGCTATCAGCTGACCACTCGATAATTGCTGCGAAGTATCTCCAAATCGTCTCTGATCCGTCTCTTGCTGACGCTGACTCCTAGTACGGATACCTTCCGTGTCCTCCTTTGGTAGAATCGGCATGATTTATCGCACTTCTGACACCAATTGTTACGTGCTGGGGTTCGTCGATTCTGAAGATAAGCACTAGGTATAACTTTCGAAACTTTATTACACACTAATTTACTCAAAACACACTTTAAAGTTACGAACAGTCGCACTGAATATCACTGGTCACTATTCACTCAAGTTAACACTCTCGTAATTCACAAAGAACTCAACGTGACGCGCAAACTGCCCGTTTATATACCCAACCGAACGCCTAGAACGTTCACCGTGGGAACTCTCTACAAATAAACAGGAAGCTTCTATAAATAAACAACAACACGTGACCAGCGACCTTGAACCTTATACACTTGTAATAAGGTCGCTTGTCAGTAGCGCCCAACAAATATGAACCTTAAGTCCTGGTATTACGATCCAATTGTTAATTCGGTATGTCTAAGCGAGAATGTTCGTAGAATCTAACCTGCGCGCGAGTCTTCCAGAACGTTCGAGTGCTTGTTCGTTACAATATGTAAAACTTATTTTCCTCAAAATACTTATTAAACATTCAAGCCCCAACGATGCACGGTACTAAAAACAAAATCTATAAAATAAATACAATTTATCGGTCGTTTAACTTGATGTGCTAAGGAATAGAGCTGACTTTCACTGAGGTCACTCCCAAGGCAGCAATTTATCGATGGTTTATTCATGACAAGCACATCTCTAGCTTTGATAAGGATAGGGTTGCGGCTTTCACTAAGGTCATTGTGTTGTAGTTATATCGATGTTGTTACAAGGATAAGTATTACGGAACATCACTAACATATTTTTTGAGATTCAAACGAATGACGTATAATACGTACCTACATTGTTATGACGTCATAATGTTTTCCTTCAACGGTTAGTATATTACCAACTTGTGCAAATGTTGCGTGGGATTTCTGTACCAACCTCATATTATGATTAAAAAGCCAAACGTACGCCATTTTTTTATTTAAAAAGAATGTAATAATAATATATTAATTACTTTCCTACTTTCACGCGGACCTACGATCTTTGGACCTCGGATCAAAAGGTACGAACGCTATTATTTACCTAAAGGGATGGTAATGTTAGCATTGTGCTTTCACTGAAGGTCAATGTCATAGGTAGAGATGTGCTTTCTATCGATAGTTTATTTATCGATAAGTTGCTTTTTTACAACAAATTTGACATTATCACAGCATTTTATATAAGTAAACAAATTGTAATTGGGTTACAAAATAATTTTTAGCAAGAAACTGTAAAATAGGTACCTACTTACAAATTATTTTTGTTCCATAAAAAACCAACACCGTATTTACTCATAGGTCAATCAATTCAATCAATTTCAATTCAATTTATTCATAAAACAACTGCCGTTATAAACATGGATCTTGCCCGTATTCATGCGTGGAGTATAGCCTACGGACTGAAAGTTAACCCCAGCAAAACCCAAGTTATTATTGTGGGAAGCTCTCGAACTATGGATAAAATCGACTGGTCGAGCATCCCGACCATCGTTTTTGATGGAGTGACAGTTCCTTTCAGCAAGCAAGTCAAAAACTTGGGTTTGCTCTTGGACCAACATCTGTCTTGGGGTCCACAGCTGGAAGCTGTGAGTCGCAAGCTCTTCGCATCCTCAGCCTCTCTTAGAAGACTTCGTAATTTTCTACCCACTGCTACTAAAATTTCGCTTGCTCAGTCACTTCTGCTTCCTATACTTGACTATGCCAACACCAGCTATCTCGACCTTACCGAAGAACAGCTAAATAAGCTGGAACGCTTACAGAATCTGTGTATTAGATTTATTTTCGGTCTACGCAAATTTGATCATGTCACCGAATTTCGTGTCAAACTTAAGTGGCTCCCTATTCGTCTTCGTCGGAATACTCATATCCTTTCCCTTCTTTTCAATATACTCCATAATCCTTTGACTCCTTCTTATTTAAAAGACTTCTTTGAATATCTTCACGATGCCAACCCCCGTTCTCTTAGATCCTCTGAAAACCTTCTCTTAAAAACTCCTGTCCATAGAACTAGTTTTTTCCACGACTCTTTCTCTATACAAGCTGTATGTCTGTGGAATGCATTACCTGTACATATCAGAAAATCTCCATCCCTAGCTGTGTTTAAGACTCGAGTGAAACAATTGTATCTATCAGAAATGAAGTAGGTATGTTCCATCATTACTTTATCTATATATATATATTTATGTATACATTATATATTATTTATGTAGGTGTATTTAGGTACTTATGTAAGTATTTATAGTGTAAGTATTATTTTTATGTATTTTATGTAAGTAGGTATATTTACTTTTAATACTGTTACATTATTTTTTATTTTATTGTATTAGTTAAATTATTTTTATTCCTATAAATATTTGTACACCCCCTGCCATACCTTTAATATGTTCGTTTCTTTCCATCCAAAGGTTGTCTGGAAGAAATCGCTTCTAAGCGATAAGACCGCCCATTGTACATTGTCTCGTTGGGTTTTATTGATTGTGTATGTTTTGTAATATTGTGTACAATAAAGAGTTTTTCATTCATTCATTCATTCATTCATTCAAAACTTAATCCCCAAGGTGCCTATTATTTAATCCACTTTTCACAATATATAACTGCTAGATTTTATTTTGTATATCTATGAACCAATCTATTAGATATCAAGTCACTAAAATTTATTCTGCTCTCAACTTTAGGTAAGTATAGGATTTTAAAGCACTAAAATTTTGTGAAACTTATCGATACATCAACAGGCATCGACCCTATTCCAACACTATCCATTATCGATATCCAACACAAAAGAAAGTTTATTTGTAAAGCACCGTTTGCAGAAAATGTAAATAGTTTCTTTTTGTGTTGACTTGCTATATTTTTGAGGATTTTGATGACTCAATGATAGACTCATACACAAAAATTATGCAGCATTTTTACAAGAGAATGAAACGCGTATTTTCTTACAAAATTTAACTCAATTGATCAAAATAGAGCATTTTTGAGTCGAACTTATCCTATCACCACACTGGTTTGAAAGAACTAGTCACACGACATGCAGAAGATATTGGATATGTATAAGTATCATAGGTAGGTTCTTATTTATAATAGAATGAATAAAAAAAGTATATTTTTTTATTGTAAACTGTTAAATAAAAACAAAGAAGATAGGTTTGTTAACAAATAAAATTTAAAAACAGTTTGCTCTTTTCGGACGTACAATAAAGGCTATTAAGGGCTAACCACCCCTCAGGGGGGCAGACAGTAATAATTCGGTTTAGGTGGTACAAGCCTCCGTCTCAAACAATGTCGCAGGCACTAGCGTCCGAGTGTAGGCATAGGTTGCCTCCTGACTATGTATCAATCATCTAGTATACAGGGTCTTTCATTTTAATCTACACAAACTGACAGAGCTTCATTTTTGGGTTGTAAATAGACGTTTGACCGTATCAATTTAATTCCTAAGCCGATTTTAGCTTTACTTCAAAAAGTATCTTTTCAGTTCATCCGTGACCACGGGCGCTGCAATGCGTCCGAAACGTCGGAACAAAGAAATAATAAAAATAGGTACGTGATAAATACCGGTTTAAAAATAATAATTATGTCACCAAATCACGAAAGTTTAAAAAGTTTAAGTATCTTTTATTGAGTTTTTATGACATGTTGCATAACATTTTCAAGGAGAACAGACTTTGACCAATCACAGCGCAGCAACATCACGTCACACGCTCGAATGGACTAAGTTATACAAGAAGCAACAATCAATTAAAAGGCTAGTCTTTATCGATTTTCTCGAGATTTTCATAAATATATTTTAATTTATTTGTTGAACCCAATTCCTGAATATAGTTAGTTTAAAATGAAAGACCCTATAGATGTAAAGGTTTTGTCGTGAATATCATTTACGAAGACACCTTCTATGGACATGTCTTCTTCATAGAAGATTCAATGAAGATTTCCAACGAGGTCAAAGTGCACCAAACGCATAACCAGAGGTTATTAAAATGGTATAGATGCAACCTTAGCAGCGCCTTTCATTTGGACAAGGTCAATTTAAGCTGAGAGGATGACTATGTACTTCCAAGTAGTTAGAATAGAATTAGAATTGGCCGAAGGGTGTTGTGTTCCGACGGTTCCGTGGGCGCCTGCGAGACACCCCGTTTGTGCGTACAGTTCGTACGTACGTAGTGATCATTTTAGTTTATTATAATCTATATATATTTTATATGTATCTTAAGATATTTATTATAAATATGTTTATTTAATAATTTAATAATTACACTCGAACAGCCGCGATACAGGCCTAGCCTAGTGCGGGGTTCGATGTAAATTATTTATAATAATTGTAATTTTATGTATTAAGTTTTATGAATAAATTGAATTGAAATTGTATTTCTTTGGCCAAGAGTAAAAGCTACCATAAAATACCCTGTCTCCTGAAAAGCGTGAGCTGTGGCCCAGGAAACAGTTCTCTCCCAAATGAAGCTACTAGTTTACAAGATACGAGATGGAGTTCCAAGCCTATTCCACCTCAAAAACTGTCCCAGGCACTACAGCGTCCCGTTGAGTGTACCTTGGTATTTCTAGGTTGTCTCTGACGCTGTATATCTATTAAAGAAAATGGCACTGTATAAAAATTAGAAAAAAAAGGTTGTCTGTAAAGTCGGTTTACTGATGATAGTTGAACGTGATAACGTTTGTTCTTTTTTTTTTGACTTTGACTTTGGCTTTGGCTTCGGCTTCGGCTTCGACTTTGACTTTGACTTTGACTTTGACTTTGACTTTGACTTTGACTTTGACTTTGACTTTGACTTTGACTTTGACTTTTGATCGGTTTACTGACGATAGTTGAACGTGACGACGTTTGTGCTTCTTTGTCGCTCGTTCCGCGCTCTCGCTTGCACTTCAAGCCTTACATGGAACGCCTCAGAGCGAGGTAACGACGCATGACGTCATGTTTTTTCGTGCGTGCAGCCGGCTCCATCGAATTATAAGACGTTAACACGTCAAAAACAGTGGCACTCCAAGAGTGCCGACAGAAGTGAAAACTTAAACGGCTCTAAACTTCAAAAAAAGCAAAAAAAAAATAAAGTGCAAAAAGTTACTGTCCTACTGGGATTTGAACTCGCGAATGTCTCATTCAGAAACAGAGTTCTAATCGTTTTGTCCATTCTGACGATGCAATGTGTGAAATTAAGGTATAGTGAGAGATGGTGTCGGTAACAGTCACGTGACTCGAGTTTGATGTTTTTTTCCCATCTCAAAAATGCCCAACGCGCCTAAAGAAGTTTTCACTTTAAAAGTAAGTTTATATGCAGCGAACTCTGATGCTGGAGTTATTGGTCCTGAAAGTTTTCGTCATGGCTTAACGACTTTGTAGCCAAGTGTGAGATGTAATCAGCTAAAGGAGTTGGTTCACTTTGGGCCTTGACATTGTAGATACAATTTATAGCTAACCTAGCTAAAAAGACAATGTCAAGTGAAAACACTCGCGTGACCGGGCTGCTGATGTGAGGACGGTGATATACGTACCGCTTAGTTAACGCGTTCGCTGCCACCGATACCCAGGAGCGACCTCTTTACTAATAGGTATGATGTAGGTACAGCGTCAGGAGACAACCGGGGCGTGTGCATGGGATATAGTTTGAGATTAAATACCTAAAGGTGCATACCTAAATGATGCGATTTCAAGCCATATGATATCGTATCGAACGGCAATTATTCACGTGTAAACGCTCATTGTATGCGATTTAGGTATCATAGTTAGCGCAACACTCGTCGGCACTTTCAATGGGCGGGGCTAGCGAATCGTACGAAAAAGCGCATCGTGTAAATGCACCTTTAACCATCCTCTCAGGTAATTTGCCTTATCCACACCACAGGAGAGACAACGTATTTTATTTTATTGTTGTAATTTTTTTGTCGAACGTAATATCTAGAAGTAAGTAAGTTCGTATGAGTCAGTGGCCAACTCTGGTGACGGAGTTTTTAGGCCGCCTTAAGGCCTCCGTCATGGCTTAACGACTTAAATAGCCGGGACCGACAATTTAACGTGCCCTCCGAAGCACGGAAGCGCTCAGATGAAAATGCCACTGGCGGTCACCCATCCACTTACAGACCGTTTCGAGCGTTGCTTAACTTCGACGATCTATCAAGAACGACTAAGCAAGCACGACCACGAGCGCTTAATATCTAGAAAAATACAGGGACAAATAACATTGTCCCTGTATTTTTCTAGATATTACGAATTAGAATAATTAATTCTGTAATGTATTATCTATGTGTGTGTAAATAAATAAATAACGTAAATACCTAGCGTCTTACCATAGAACGTGACATAAAGTTATTCCGGAGTGTAAACTGTCAAAATGTATGGTTATTCTTGATTTATTCGGTGGAATAACTTTATGTCACGTTCTATGGTAAGACGCCTAACGTGTGGAGCTGACTAAGCTGCGGGTTAAGTTGGTTGTTGGAAAAGTTACTTATTGATGTTTCTCAAAGTGGAACGTGTTTCGTAGTCCCCGGGTGCGCCGCACGCATTGTAGGCTACGCGGATACGAGCTTGCAATTCTTGTGATGTTCGTCTGTTCGCAAATCTTGAGAAAGTGTGCTTTATTTTTGACCATCTTATACAGGGTTATTTGTAAAACACCGGTAGCCTCTCAGGACTGTATTAATATCATCTTATGGAACAATTTCTGTTCTATGACTTTTGACTTGAGATGATAGTAATATAGTAAAAGATGGATGAATGTTAGTGAAAGGAGTGAGTCCTGACATGACGAGTGATAGAGGGAAATGGAAAAAAGAAACATGTTGTGCCGACCCCACTTAGTGGGATAAGGGCAGGAAGAAGAAGAAGATGATGTAATACAGTCCTGAGAGGTTACCGGTGTTTTACAAATAACCCTTTATAAGTGGATTTTTGAGGGGACCTTAGCTGTTATAGTTACAGGAAAACTTTCTTTGGAGTCCATCCTTATCTTTTTGAGATAAGAACTGCATTCATAGATTTTTATACCTACCTTCTGCCCGCTGAGAAGGTGCCTACCCTTACTGCCCCGTCTCAATGATCTGTATAGAATGGTCAAAAACAGGTAGCACATGCAGCTTCATGTAATTTAAACATGTTTTGTGAAATAAATAAATTTTTGTTTTTAGTCCACTCAAATAGCCAAATTGATGTTAGGATTGATTTGACGACCTCTGTGGCGCAGTGGGTGAAGCCCGCTTCAGACGCAGAAGGTTGCGGGTTCGATCCCCGCCGCGGGATAAATGTTTGTATGATCTGCAAATATTTATCTCGGGTCTGGGTGTTTCTATGTATAATATGTATGTATTTACAAAAAAAAGTATATAAGTAGTATATCAGTTATCTGGTTCCCATAGTACAAGCTATGCTAAGTTTGGGGCTAGATGATGCTGTGTGAAATGTCCAGCATTATTTATTTATTTATTTTATTTACTTTTTTTCCACCAAGACTTGTCATACAATAAGCTCTGAATAAAATCTCAAGAACACAAGACATTAACATTCATGAATTCGCGAAAAGAAAGTGATATGCAGCTCGCATGCAAATACAGTCATTTCACTTTGAAAGCGGGTGTCCCTCGGGTGGCACGGAGTCACGATTGGGTTCGCTTAGCAATTCCCCCAGTTGAGAAATGAAAAGTCTTATCAATACCGGTGCTTAACCGATAAATAAATAAATAATGCTGGACATTTCACACAGTAATAATTTATGAAACTATAGAGTTGTGTTGCTTTTTCGGGTAGAACGTAGTGCAACGTCTGCGGGGTCCGCTAGTAGTTAAATAAATAATGCTGGACATTTCACACAGCATCATCTAGCCCCAAACTAAGCAAAGCTTGTACTATGGGAACCAGATAACTGATATACTACTTATATATACTTTTTGTTTGTAAATATGAGCTGATCAAAAATTTAGATTTTGACGTCAGTGGATTCCGTGGCCGAGCGGGTGAAAGCACTCCGGCTTTAGGAGGATCGTCTGACCGTCGCGGGTTTGAAACCCGTCGAAATACCACTTACCTACGTAAAAAAATAAATAATGCTGGACATTTCACACAGTATCATCTAGCCCCAAACTAAGCATAGCTTAAACGAAATAACTGATATACTTTTTGTTAGTAAATACATACACTTATAAATAGAAACACCCCGACCCGAGATCAATATTTGTATATCATACAAATTTATCCCGCGGCGGAGATCGAATCTGCAACCTTCTGCGTCCCAAGCGGGCTTTCACCCACCGCGCCACAGAGGTCGTAAGTGGTAGTAGATATGTAATAAATTGTTTACGTAACAATACAAAACTCTATACAACTTGGGTACTTTTAGGTAATAAAGTTACAATCGTGACAAAATGTAATCGCTGTTAATACGCAACATACTTTCACTGACCACATAATGCGACCATAATTTTTGTCAATATTCTCTGTAAACGTGGAAATTCTACTTAAAGACCAATGTTTACTTAACGATAACGGATGGTTAACTTGCATGTTCAGAAAAACTATTTTTATAGGCAAGACTAGGGTGCATTAACACTGTAAGTCCTAGGTTGAGCAACATTGTGCAAAATTACCCAAAGTACGGTAACTTTTGTTAACATTAGGTAACTTTTGTTAACGCAATATAACCCGAATTTATAATTAACTCTTTGTCTGTTGTGTCTGTATGCACGGTTATCTCAGAAACAGTTTATCAGATTTGTATGCGGTTTTCATTGTTGTATTGTGTTTAACTTTTTCTTTAATTAAATAGGTCAGCATTTGACCTCACTCGGCCTGATGGTCTAAGATGGATCATGCTTACCTAGAAGGAACCTATTTATTCTTGATTTACTTAAATAAACATTAAATTTTGCTTAATAAAAACCTCTATCGAAATCCGTTCACAAATAAAAATATGCGAATGTTGAGATGGATGTGATGAATGACGTGAAACAACAAGGTAAGGAATAAGTAGGTACCTATTATTTAAGAGAACTCTGAAAATAGCGCCGGTAAAACAAAAAACTTTGCGTAACCTACATTCTGTTTTTGTAATAGTGTTATAAAATAAATAAATAAATAAAATAAACTTAGTGGCTCAAAACATCAAGGACACTTTGATTAGCAATTATAATCCTTTACCCAAAATGATTCTAGATATAACTAGTAACACAACAGATTGTTAACCAGCCGTTACGTTAGTGAACTTAGAAAAAAAAACTTAAGAAGTTGTAAACAGTTTTATTATCAACTTTCATTGGTCAATTTTGGTAACTCTCCTTGTAAATATCATATTTTCTTTATTACATAGCGTTTTTTGCCATTAGCATTTTTCGCCTTCCTTTAATCCAGTTCATCCTAAGGTTGTCTGGAAGAAATCGCTCACAGATATAAGACCGCCCATTGTACTTTCCTTTAAATGTTTTCTTGTATCTTTGTTTGTATTTTGTAATGTCCATGTGGTGTACAATAAAGTATTTTCTATCTATCTATCTATCTAGCGTGTGCCCGTGCGGAACAAATCACTGAACAAAACAAATTCAGCTCAATTGTTTTTTCAAATGATTGGGCGGTTTTTTATTGAATAAACCAATAATTATTGTAGTCGTAGTATAAAACCTATTCATTACTTTTTATTTTCTGGGTGTCATTAGTCATTATTTTTCTCGCAGTATGTGTAAAAGTAGAGTAGGTATTCACCTCGGGGTTAAACCTGTCTTGGGCGCTCTTGAATCCCTCGCTGTTTCAGAATTCCAGTCATTAACTCCCTTGTTTCACTCTAGAGTTAACTATAAACACCCTCGCTCTCTCTCGGGAGTTACATAACTCACGAATCATTCAATGCGCTTGGGATTAAATACTCCTTGGTTAATAATCTACTATTGAATTCTATAGCGGTTGTAGAAATCTACATCTCAAAGCTAATTTTCTCTATTTTCGTAGAGATGAGGTCACGGTAAGCAGATTTGAACCTGCACCATAATAAATGTCAATGTCATCAGGTGTCAAATGTCAAGCATCGATTCGCAAATCACTTTTACTCAGTAGTGAAAGTTACTTTCTACGGTAGGAGTGATTCGATGTGGACCAGTGGATCCGAGCGGGTTTCGTATCAATCTGAGATCGGGTTACGTGATCCGTGATTTCAAACGATGGTATAATTTTCCACGGAAAGTAGGTAGTTCAAATGATGATTGAACTGACTGAGATATTCTATAGGTTCTCAAAAGAACCAGAACAAGCAAAACCGCATTATATTTACGTATAGGTAAGTACAGAGAATATCCAAACCAGATTTTATTTGAAGATTAAACAATCATATTTTGGAAGAGATCACTCTGAGTGATAAGGCCGCCCATTGTGCCACCGCAATTTCACTTACTTGTTTTGTAATTTATAAGGTGTAAGTAACAATAAAGAAATATAGATAGATAGATAGATAGATAGATAGATAATTCTTTATTGCATTACCACACAGCGAACAAGATATACAAGAAAAATACACTTAACTATAGGTAGACAACTATATCTATCTATCTAGTTTGTGCTCAGGCAGAAATCGTTGCGGGTTAGTTTTCAGCCTGAGGACCATCGCTGAGGACAAATTATTATGTGTTACATTACAAGCAGGCCTTCCTACGCCCACATTTAGTCGTTAAAAATACATTAGAATTAGGTAAGTACCAACTTACCTAATTCTCTCGGTAAAGCTTATAAAAATCTTAAATAAAATACTTTATTTTCATATTGCTATTTATTTAATAAAAACATTACATAAACATACAAATAAAAAGAGTATACTCGTAAATATCACTTAAAATAATGTCTAAGATATGTATGCACACAAGTACGGTAACCAGAATTATATCACTTTTTAAAGTAAAGTAAAGTAAAGTAAAAGTTTATTTTGCTAAATTTGTGGTAGGTACAAGTTACAAGGTACAAGTTACATTCATGTTATTAGCAAAAAAGGTAACCACTCAGCATCGTGCAAGTGCAGAGAAGGATACCTCCCCTGCACAAGCGCTGGTATTATGTGGCACCAGATGCGAGCGCGCGACAGACGCTGCGATTACATGCGTTTAAACTAAGTAAGCTAAAGATACAGTTGTGTATTTAGAGAAATTAAAATTTAAACAAATAAAATAAAATAAAATTTACCCATAAAAGCAACAAAAATTATATAAAACTTTTTTTTTGAACACAATCAAGAACTATACAGAGATAAGTGAGTACTTAATATTAAGTAACAGTTTTTAAAGGTAACATTTTTAGAGTAAAATTATTTGTGAAATCTATACCTACCTAAATTTTTTTAATAAGTACCCGACGAAAAAGTTTGATAATCTGAATACACTGAATTGTTTAAGGCTACAGAGTCTTTCGTTTTAAACTACAGTCTTTTTCACGCCGGAACGTATGCAAGACACTTCGAGATAATGTCAAAATCAGTCTAATAGTAATGTCCTAAAGTTTAATCGAGATTATCAAAATCGATTTTTGTTTCAATTGGGTTCAACAAATAAATTATGTTATGTTTTTTTTTTGTTATGAAAATCCCGAGAAAATCGATAAAAACTATGCTATCAATTGATTGTTGCTTCTTGTATAACTTAGTCCATTCGAGCGTGGAACGTGATGTAGCTGCACTGCGATTGGCGAACCTTGAAAATCATTATGCAACATGTCCTAAAAAAACAATAAAAGAGACATTTTGAAGTGAAAACTTAAATGGGCTTTGGAATTAAATTGTTGGTCGTAGTTTTACTGTGTATGAATATAATTATTATACATTTTAATATTATTTTCATATTATTCTAAGTTTGCATCGTCAGGTCAACTAAAAAACTGTTTTAGTTGAACTGACAAGTCGTTAAAAGCACTTATTGTACAACTTAATTTTATTTACTTAAATAATTTTAAATAACTTTTTGTGATTATATAAATTAAATATACTTCAAGCAGAATTAATACAATGTAGTTCTGAAGTTCGTTAAATAATATAAATAGTTTTTATTTCAAGTTTTGTAAGACCTGAATCAGTTGCCTATCTAGCCTATCTATAGATAGTTTGCAACGATCATTAGATAATTCTAGTATATTTTGACATGTAAAAGTAATTGTTTTGTTGATATTCTATAAAAAAAAACTACTTTACATCATACCAAATCGCAAAATCTCTTACAAAGATTTCCCTGTACTATTCTTACTTCTGTCTCTCTCTAACAGCCTCCGTCTCACTTCCTCAGGATTATATCTCTTTCTATACACTCTCTTTACTCTTCTAACTGGATTTGTATTTCTCGTTCTAATAACTTTCTTCTTTCCGAAGTTATTATTATTGATAACAGATGGCGTTGTGTTCTCACTGCGTCTTAAGTTTTTAGGTTTTCTTGTGTTATTTGAAAATAAATCTCTTGTATCTTTTAGCGTTGCATCATAGAATATTTTTCCGTTGACAACAGCTTTTCGTATGTTATCTGTGGTTGATAGAACTCTTGGTGGTCGAACGAATGTCGTCTCGCTTACTTCTAAGCTTTTATCATTTCTGTCTCTTTCTATTTCATCTTTGCTTATCCTTTTTATAACTCCTCTGCGTTCAGGGAATCTATTACCGAAGTTGTAATCTAGATCTTTGTCGATAGCTATGCTTTTAGTATCAAGATCTTTCTGAGATCTCTTTTCTAGAACTAACTGGCTGCCTCTGCGGTTTGCTAAAAGTCTACCTATAGCTTCGATTTGTCTTTCTTCCGCTTCTAAAGTTTTAAGATCAGATAGTTTTTCAACTTTAGCTTCTTCTATGTCTAGAACTTCAATGGATTTGGAGAAGTCATCTAGTTTATCATCTATGCCTTTTAAAGAGTCTTTTGTTTTGAAATCCACTGTTTTTACTAACTCTACGTCTGATTTGTTTTCCTTCACAATAGGAGTTTCTGTAGTAGTTATTTTTTTAGTAGGTTTGTCTACATTTGAGTTGACACTATCATCGCTACCATCGTCTATTTTCTTGTCATCCCTAGCGGTTTCCTCATCACGTTTACCGTTCTTAGGTCTGTCATTTCTACTATCATTAGAATCATTGTTACGTCTAGAACTATCACTGTTTCTTGAATTATCTCTATAATCATCGTCTTCTCTAGAATCATTTCCATTTCTTTCATCACGTCCATAATTATCATCGTCATTACGCCTAGGATTATCATTATTACGTCTAAAATCATCATTACCTCTAGAATTATTATTACGTCTAGAACCGTTATCGCGTCTAGAGCTATCATAATTACGTCTAGACTCATCGTTATTTCTATTATCATTATTTGAATCATCATTTCGTCTAGCATCATTATTACGTCTAACATCATCATTACCTCTAGAATTGTATCTAGAATCATCGTTGTTACGTCTATAATCATTATCATAATTCGTATCATTATGTCTTCTAGCATCATTACGTGTATAATCATCATCATTGTCTCTAGAATCGTATCGCCTGGAATCATGGTTATTACGTCTATAATCATCATTATTACTATCACCGTTTGAATGACCGTTACTTCTGGACCTGTCATCTTCAAGATTTATGCCATCATCATCATTTCTGCCTTCAGCGCGATCTTTTGGTGGGTTTGTGGCAGTGTCGTGTTCTGTGGTGGGTTTCCGTTCGTTGTAGCGGAAGTATGTGATATTGGGTGGGGGACCTCTATGTAGATAGGCGACTGGCCAGTACCTGTAAATTTAATTATGAAGTACATTTTGATGTAGATTTCTTAGTCGTTCTTGATATTATCGTCTAAGCGACGTTATGTACGGTTACAAAGTGGATGGTTGACGGTGGTGTTATCAACTGTGTGCTTTCATACTTCGTTAAATTGACAATCTTGGCATGACCGATAGCCTTAGGCTCAATGAATATTATATTGGCAAGCGACGCGTCAATTCGTTTTATAGCAAGCCATTATAAACCTTATGAACAATGGTACAATATATAGAAACGCTTGTAGAATGAACCGCACGAAAGTGTTCGATCCAGCGCGGCCCGCTAGATGGCTTCGCCAGACCTCGTTCACTCTACAAGCGTTTCTATATCTTGTACCATTGTTCATAATGTTTATAATGGTGCGCTATAAAACTAATTGTCGCGTCGCTTGCCAATTCAATGTGCATTGAGCCTTAAGGCGCTCTAACAACTACATCACCAGAGTTGACCACTTACTAATATGAACTCAACATAATTTTCTCAGGCTTCTTCATTTTAACAAGTCAAGTAGAAATGTGGCCTTACTAATAATAATAGTATAAAGTTTTTCTGTCGTGATTTTAGTTACTACGTAAACGTGAAATATAAATTAAGGTCGTAAAAATATAGGTACATATATTATTTATTGTGACTGTACCTTGGGGCTCCCAACCCTGGGACAGGTGGACCGTCAGCTACCGGTACCCAGTGTCCCGAAGCGGGCGGGCCGTTGTTATGTTTGTACCGAATGTAGGGACGGTCCTCTGTCGGGACTCTGGAGTAACCTAGGGGAGATAATTTTTTAGAAGCTTGTTTAGCTCAGCACAAACTTTTAGGTTAGTAAAGTAAGCACAACTAATCTTTAGCTAGAATAGGTGCGACGATTGCGCAGGTTTGGTAGAGTAGGCGAGATAGGACGATGCAACAAGCTACGCGAGTGAGCGAGGCAGCTATACAACGCTGTCTACATCTTTTAGGCGTCATCAAAATAGGTTTTGCGCTACTTCAGAAGACCTTTTCTACTCAAAACATCTTACACAATTTGTAACTAGCATCCAACCGTGACGTAGGTCAATTAGATAATTAACTTGAATTTTTTATTTAGTTATTATTTATTTGTTTTCCTAAGAAAACTGTTGCGGCGTTAAATCGCGAAGAGTGGAAGAAGGGAAGGGAGGCCTTTGCCCTGCAGTGGGACGGAAACGGCTGATTAATAATAATAATTTCCTAAGAAAAAAAAAAAAAAAAAATCTCTAAGGTGCTATGCCAGGCGAAGTACTTTGTTCTTTATGAGCATCTTAACTTATCTAACGAGCCTCAATTTTGTTTGACTGGCTCCCCACTGGAACTTGACTTTTTAGTTTAAGATGGATCACCTAAAAGAATGCTAGGCCCCAAACCGTGTTGTTGCCCTGATTCACGGTATTGGTCGCGAAAGAACAGGAGTACCTAAAATTAGTTTTAAGACTATTCTATCCCAGCGGATCCCAGCGGTCCTACTGAATAAATGCTTTTTGACTTTGTAGAATAAAGTGATATTTTTGTTCAGGCAACAGCATCTTTACAAAACTTTTATAAATCACTAGCTGTCCGCCGCGGTGTTACCCGCGATCCCTCGGGAAAACTTCACTTCCCCGGGATAAAATATAGCCTATGTTCATCGGGGATAATGTAGCATTCTATTGGTGAAATAATTTCTTCTAATCGGTCCAGTAGTTTAGGAGCCTATTCATTTCAAACAAACAAACATACAAAAAAACAAATCTTTCTTCCTTATAATATTAGTATAGAAGAAAGGCTGAACCGACTTGTTGAAATGATTAGTATGATTTGTTGAATTTGTCTCAGAGCAATAAAAACGAGGGAAAAAAATATGAAACAATATATTTATGAAAATATTATTCTGAGGAGGTACCTACGAACTTTGCAGGGTCAGTCAGTTAGTGCCGTTTTTCTATCTCACGAAGGCGGATTGGTCATAATTGTGTGTGTGTGTAGATTTGTTTCTGTGTGCGTAAGTGATACTGAGCTCTCATTCCATGTAGCGTTCCCTTACGCACACAGACACAACGTGCATGTACACATGCACTCTAATAAGACCAACCAATGAATACTAGTTGGCAAGCCTCTCTTACCTGGTAAAGGATTCCCATGCTTATCATAATACGCTTTAGGTCCATCTTCATACAATCTATCCCAGTACATCTTGTCTGCTTCAGATAGATACGGTCCGGGGGGTTTATCCCAATGAGGGGTGTAATGGGGTGGAGGGGTGGCTTTGACTGGCCAGGGGGAGTTGGGGATGTTTGGGGTATTTGGGGTGTCTCGCCATGGTCTTGGTCTTGGGTGGTCTGGAAAAAAGACGACTGGTATTTCTTGGTAGTAAAAAAAATTGAGTGCAAAAAGTTACTGTCCTGGGATTTGAACTCGCGGTTGTCTGAGCAGAGCTCTTTTGTTACGGCCATTCTGACGATACGTTTGACGAAATTAAGGTATAGTGAGAGATGGTGTCGGTAACAGTCACGTGACTCGCGACTCGAGTTTGATGGTTTTTTCCCATCTCAAAAATGCCCAACGCGCCTAAAGAAGTTTTCACTTCCAAGACTTATGATGGATTTACGTACTGAAACTACCTACTAAAAACCAACTGTATTCTCAGAGCACGGTAGACAATTCTAAAATTTTTACATTCTGCAAGATGTCTAAGGATTTCTAGTTTTACAATAAAAAAACTTTTTATTTTCGATGATTTTTTATGACGACCTCTGTAGCGCAGAGGGCGAAGGCCCGCCTGCGACGCAAAAGGTTGCGGGTTCGATCCCCGCGGCGGGACCAATGTTTGTATGATCTACAAATATTTGTCTCGGGTCTGGGTGTTTCTATGTATAATATATAAAAAAGTATATAAGTAGTATATCAGTCATCTTTAGTAGGTACCCATAACACAAGCTCTGCTTACTTTGGGGCTAGATGATGCTGTGTGAAAATTCCAGCATTATTTATTTATTTATTTTCAAAATAATTGGTTACCAACTTGTTTTTTAAACAAAATTTATCTACAGGAACTTAGCCACATTCACATTTTACAAAATACACTAGGATTGTTAAAACGATCTAAAGATCACTGATGTCACTGCCAACTTACCCCTAATACCCTGAGAGGGGTGCGGTGTCTTATGGTGATGATAGGGGTAATATTTCTCACTGCATGGCCGCCATTGATCCTGTTTTTGTCCTACATAGCACCTGAAAAAGGGATTATTAGATTATTCTACCATCTTAGGCCTTTACATCTATACTAGATGATTGATACAGCGTCAGGAGGCAACCTATGCGTACACTCGGACGCTAGTGCCTGCGACATTGTTTGAGATGGAGGCCTGTAGCTGAACCATCCTCTCAGCTTAATCAGCCTTCACAGGAAAGACAACGTCAATACGAGTGGAGCTGACTAAGCTGCGGATTTTCTCACTATGGTCGTCATCATTAACATCTATTCATTTTTATTTTAATAACGGGACGAGATCACGTATAGGTTTTGCAGGTTGCGCCGATCGTGGTCACGATGGAACCCCTCGTGACCCCGATCGGTGCAACCCGATCGAAACGTCGAGGTAAGATAATAGTTCGAATATTATCCAAAACCTATACGCGATCTCATTCCGTTATTAAAATAAAAATGAGTTTAAATCGTGTGAGTTTAAAAAGTGAATCAACATCTATTTCTCGTGGACTCGTGAAACTGAAATAAATGATTTGAATTGAATTGAATTTCAGACAATTTAAAATACCATCGGTTTGTGTCAATGGTGGCCAAGAGATATGCGGCCTCGAGGCAGACCACCTGCCCGATGGTCAGACGACCTTGTGGGGGCGGTGAGAGAGCAGTGGATCTCGCACAAAACCGCCAGGAGTGGCGTGAAAGAGAAGAGGCCTATACCCAACAGTGGGTGTTACTTGCTATCTATCCAGCAAGTAACACAGATAGATTGTGTCAATGTAGTTTTTCAAAAAGATGTTTGATGCCGGACCCGGATTCATACTTTCCTTTTAACCCCATTTTTACAGAAATACAGGGCACTACTCCACGCGGCCAATAAAAATACAAGGGGTAAAAATTCTCAAACTAAAAAAATAATCAATTCTGACCCTAAGTTAATTTCGTTTCAATAAAATGCATAGTAAAATACTTACTTAAAATACTTAGGGTAAAAAGTACCCTAAACCGACGAGCATGTATGAAGAATGTAATGAGAGTGAATGAGGCGAAAGTTGTGTGTCAGGATCGTAGCGACTGGAGATCCGTGGTCTCTGCCTACCCCTTTGGGAAAGAGGCGTGATTTTATGTATGTATGTATGTAAAATACTTACCAAGGTTTATGAAAACCTTCGCTGTACCCACATCTATGAGTTGGAGCACAACAATAGTCCCACGATCCTGAAAAACAATATATGTGAAAAGACTAGGAAATATATCTATCTTTCTGATTTGTTTGGTATTTATTTATTGGGTTCGATCCCCGCCGCGGGATAAATGTTTGTATGATCTGCAAATATTTATCTCAGGTCTGGGTATAATAAATAAAATAAATAATGCTGGACATTTCACACAGCATTATCTAGCCCCAAACTAAGCAAAGCTTGTACTATGGGAACCAGATAACTGATATACTACTTATATACTTTTTGTTTGTAAATACATACATATTATACATAGAAACACCCAGACCCGAGATAAATTATTGCAGATTATACAAACATTTATCCTGCGGCGGGGATCGAACCCGCAACCTTCTGCATCTCAAGCGGGCTTTCACCCACTGCGCCACAGAGGTCGTCAATAATGTATGTATTTACAAACAAAAAGTATATAAGAAGTATATCAGTTATCTGGTATAGCTTTGCTTAGTTTGGGGCTAGATGATGCTGTGTGAAAATGTCCAGCATTATTTATTTTATTTTATATTTTATGAAGGCACCTAATATGAGATAAAAACATAGATAAATTAGCTATAATACAGCTTAGATCTGGCTTGTATAGGTAATTACTTTAAAGCTCAATTCACATTGATTCGGTAAGCGACGCGTCAATTTGTTTTATAGCGCACCATTATAAACCTTATGAACAATGGTACAAGATATAGAAACGCTTGTAGAATTTGACCCAACTTACTGGGTCAAATTCGGAACAAATACCAGTTTTCACCCCTTCTAGCTTGCAAGCCCAATGACCGACAATTTGGTTTAAGCAGATATAATCTCTTTACCACACTACTTACACAGTAACAATTCGCTTAACATCCTTTCACCACACTAGTTCAACACAATAAGAAATAATACCTATTTCTCCCCCTTCTGGCTCGCAAGCCCAATGGCCGACAATTAGGTTCTGAGCGCATTTGGTGCCGGCGCGACACGGGAACCCAGAAACTGTGTAATGCCGCCATGACGCTTCCACTAAAAACATGTAAAATTATTAATAATAAAAAAAAGAAAAAAGTCGAGAAAAAGATTTTGATAAAAACCATTTTTCATTCAGAACAGATTAAGAAGATATTTTAAATTTTTTAACGGGACTTAATCGCGTAGGTATAACATTTGTCTTCTCGTGACCACGGTAGCTGTAACGCTACTGAAACGTCGAGGTAAATAAACAAATGTTATACCTACGCGATTAAGTCCCGTTAAAAAATTTAAAATGTCTTCGAGTCGCGAAAGTTTAAAATGAAGATTAAGAAGATGATTAGAATAGTCAGAGGCTACAAATATTTTGAACTTAAACTTAAAAAAGTCTTCATGGCGAAGGATTAAATATATAAAATGAATTAAGAAATATACATAATTACATATTCATCAAATGTAAGTAAGGTTAATATTTTGGTTAAAAACCTACGGGTTTTGATTCAAAAACATCAAATTTTAATGAAGTTTTAAGAACGATGAAAATTATTTATGTATGAAAATGTGCGTGTATGTTTAATGTAGTGTATGTTAGTTACAAAGTGAAACAAAAGATTTAATTAGTATTACAATCTATCTACGAACGCTACTAATATTATTACTAAACCAAATCACTATTTCAATTAGACCTGTAAAAAAACAATTAAGTCTTATTAGTATTATAAACTATATACACTACAATTATTTTTAAACTGTTAAATTATTATCTTCTGGAATAGTTAAAAAATATATTTAACTTTTAATTTATACTCGTATAGCACTCTATGTTAACCTACATAGATGCAGAATTATATATTTTTTAAAATCTTCTAAAATATCTATAAAAACAAGGAAAAGCGAAACAGGATCACGATGTATGTATCTCCAAAGCACGGTAGACATTCTCAGGATATCTAAAGGCGTAGTCATAGACATTATAAATATTTAGATAGCTTAAATATAAAAAAAACTCACTTGGTCCATTCTCTATATCACCCTGATAAACTGGCCGCTGAGGTTGTTGACCCGGCAGATACCCAGGCACGGCAGGTTTCAAACCGGGTTTAAAACCCAAGTCTGGTTTAGGATAAACCACAGTCGGTCTAAACGGTCTTTCTGGCCTGGGACCTGAGAGTTCTGGTCTAAAGCTCTCTGGTCTAAAACCCGTTTCTGGTCTAAAACCTTCTGGCCTGAATGGTCTCGATTCTGGGTAAGGTTCTGGGTCTGGGTATTCAGGTTTGTATGGTATTACGATTTCTGGGGGTTGAAAATTGGGATTTTTGGACTCAGGGGGTCTAAAACCGGGTCTGTAGATTTCCGGTTCGGGTCTAAAATTAGGTCTTTCAGGTCGGGATGGTTTGAATGGTTCTATGGGGTAGGTTTTGTCGGGTTGGTCGATTTCGTAGGTGGGCCCATATGGTCCAATTGGTCCTGTTGGTCCACTTGGGCCACTTGGTCCAGATTCTGGGATGTATGGCAGCTCTGAAAATATAATATAATTATCCTCAATATGAAGATTGAATGTCGTTTAATGAAAAAAAATCATACAATTAAAACAAACACATACGAAATGCTAAATCCATTGATGCATAGCCAGGAATCAAACCCACAATCTTCGGATTTAAAGTCAAGCGCAACCCCATTTGGCCAGCCCGCTCTTATTAGTTTAGAATTTAACTAAAATTTTTGGATATCTACTTTGAAAAATAACCTTGCATTCTACTTAGTAGGTAAAAAAACTATGAATCATAATAAAATGACACCATACCTGGTTGTGGATCAGGATATCCAGGTCCTGAGGGTCCGGAAGGTACGTGGAAGTGTTCGTGGTCTACTGGTAGGATCGGATGGGGCAGTTCCGATGTATGGTCTCTGTAATATCACACATAAGCGCTTAGTCGCTTAACTTCAAAGATCTGTCAACATAACTTTGAAGATAAGCAACGTTATGATCGTTCAGGAAGTGGATGTGTTGAAACACAACGCCATCTGTGTTTCAACGGCTGCATTTGATATCTAGCTCTCATAACTCATACTAACTTTAAGTATTAATTAACCGATACCTTTCCAAATTAGTTCGGATAGTCGCCACAGTGGCGCTGTCCAGTTACTATAAAAAGGTGTCGCGGTCTGAAGCTGAGTCTCTTTTTTTTCCACACCAAACCTGACCTATTATGACCAATTTATAACAAAATTATAATTTATAAATTTGTTATTGACTTCTGTTATAGCTGGCTTTCCATTCCCTGCATTTTACAGGATGGTGACCACTTGTGGCATTTAATAGCGCTCCGTACTTCGGAGGGCACGTTAAATTGTCAGGCCCGGCTATTATGTCGTTAAGCCATGACGGAGGCCTTAAGGCGGCCTAAAAACTCCATCACCAGAGTTGGCCACTGAATTTATCGTGATTGTAGAAAATATGCTTTTGCCTTAACGCCCTTATCAACATGGTGGTTAAACATGGTGTTAAGTTATGCCAGGTCTAAACTCCAAAAATTTTATGGTTACTCCTAAGTTACACCCAGCGTAATTTTACACCACGTTTATTAAGACGGGCCTGGAGGTGTAACATGGTATATTTATTTAAATACTTTATTGCACATTTACAAAAAAAATTGCACAATTGGCGAGCATAATGCCGAAGGCATTTTCTACCTGCTTACCAACGTGTTGTTGGAAAGGTATAAATTGCGTGGTAACAAATAAAGTAACAATTTAAATTAATATAACAAAAAAAAAATTTACAATATAACAGAAAAATTAATAAAGTGACACATTAACAAAAACAAAAGGTACCCATCTAAAAAATAAAATATATAATAGTAAATATAATAATAATACTTGTAATATAATCGAATAACACTCATACACTCTTTAATTATTTTATTACTTACTCGCTATGAAGCTTCCTCCAACATTTAGAGTTGAATAGATCGAATGCAAAAAGCCAGTCATCTTCAGAATGCACGTAGTCCAACCCACGCTGCAGATCGAATAGACGTATCTCGGATAGCAGACAGTTATCGCTGGATGGGGATGCGTTGTTGCTGCAATCAAATTATTAGTTACTAGCTGTACTCGGTGTTATCCGCGTTCCCTCGGAAAAACTTCACTTTCCCGGGATAAAATATAGCCTATGTTCATCAGGGATAATGTAGGATTCTAATGGTGAAAGAATTTTTCAAATCGGTCCTGCAGTTTCGGAGCCTATTCAATTCAAACAAACAAACAAATCTTTCCTCTTTATAATATTACTCATTCATTTTCCTGCCCTTATCCCACTTTCATGTGGGGTCGGTACAACAGGTTTTCCTCTTCCACTCCGCTCTATCAGCCGTCATCTCAACACTCACTCCTTTCTTACTCATATCATCCTTCACACAGTCCATCCATCCTTTCTTTGGTCTGCCTCTTCTGCTACATCCTACATTCAAACCTAACATTCTTCTCGTTACATGACTGTCTTCCCTCCTCATAACATGCCCATACCACGACAACCTATTACTCCTCAACTTATCCGTCCCTTTTTTTTTTTGTCGCTGGGTAAAATGCGTTACGCATCCCCTCCGCCGGGGGGCGAGAGGGGTATGTGGGACTCCCGGGGACTCCCGGTATACCCACTAAACATCCCAGCGCCTTTCCGGCGTCGCCTGGAATGGAGGGGGCCCGGGCAACCGGCAGAGCCTCTACATCCAGTCCCCCTCCGGCGATCCCCGCCCTTACGGCGGGCCCCGCGTCGTGGTGAGCAGTGCAAGGCGGACGAAGGTGCCCCCGCACCTAGCGTCCGCTACTCACCACTAGAGCTCTCCGCTACCTTCGTCCACTGCGCGCTCTAATTAAAGAGCTGCGCGTGGAGAAGCCTCCAAACGGCCGCAGAGGACAGGGAGAGCGGCAACGTAACACCGACACTCCTCTTCCACTGCGGCCCCACCGCCAACGCAACAACGGTGCGCCACCGTTTGGTCGCGGAAGATAGGGCGAACGGCAACGAAACACCGACACGCCTCTTCTCCCGCGACCCCTCCTGACTGCGGGGGACAGAAATTACTCCGTCCTCCGCACCCGCCTCAGACGCATCCAGAGTGGGCCCAACCGCAAGCCCACTCGGAGCGTCCCCGCTTGGGATTCCTGTTAGCTTCACCGTGGGCGTTCAAACCACGGCTAATGAGCCCCCCCATCGCGACAAGATCGGAATCCACGGGGGGGAACTTATCCGTCCCTGGCGCAACTTTCAAACTTCCTCTAATATACTCATTCCTGATTTTGTCCATATTACATACATACATAAAATCACGCCTCTTTCCCAAAGTGGTAGGCAGAGACCACGGATCTCCACTCGCTACGATCCTGACACACAACTTTCGCCTGTGTCTTTGTCTATATTAGTAGATTAAATATGTCAGCATTTAACCTATTTAATTTATTACGTAAACAGGGTCACGACTGTATCCCCAAGGCGCGGTAGACATTCTCTCAGATCTTTTCTATTCCAGATCCTTTGAAGATGTCTAAGGGGGTAGTCAGAGGCATGTACAAATACATATTTGATACATGCCCACATCTTGCAGAAGTTAGTATTCCATACGTGAAAGGTTGCAAGCCCATCGCCGCCTATAAGAACACTATTATTTATTATTAGAATTTATTATTCTTTTATTATACAGGGTGTAAAAAGACAAGTACCGAAAACTGAGGGGTTGCATATTTAGCGAAAAAAAAAACGCAAAAAAAAATTTGACTTAGCTCAGTTATTTTATGTTATTTTCGGTTATTTACTACTAGTACAACATAATAAGACCATACCTGCCTAATAATTTCATTTATAAAAGAAAAAAACAGTTTAAACTCAAAATCCAGCAACCTACGTAAAAAAACGCGCCCAGAACATACGCAAATAGTAATCTTCAAACGCTGTTTTCTCTGGATATAATGATTATTTCGGAGAATCCTTTTGGATTTGGTTGTGTGTTGGGATGCTGTACCCTTTCGGTTTCGGTAGACGTCTTTTTACACCCTGTACTCTACTCACTTGTAAGAGAAGCTGAGGCATCTAAACGGTGCCTCGGTACATGCAATGCCACACGTTTGTTCGTCTTTAACTCGCGCTTGCCCGCGGATTGCGGCGCCGGTGAGTCTCGCCGCTTTGTCGTACTGTAGGTAGCACTCTGCAAGTAAGTTCGTATGAGTCAGAGGCCAACTCTGGTGACGGAGTTTTTATGCCGCTTTAAGGCCTCCGCCATGGCTTAACGACTTAACAGACAATAGGCATGATGACAATTTTTCAAAATCTGTTCTATGTTGTTCAGAATGATGTGATATGTGAAAAAAAATATCATATTTTAGTAGAAAATAAACGTTTTAAAACATAAAAATCAAATTTGAGATTCACGCCAAAACGCTCGTCGGTGTCATGGCGGCTGTTATGACGTCACAGCTCACCACTGCAACAGCAAAAACTACGTGCATTATGCTAATGACTAAACTCAAAGGAAACAAAAGGCGCAGTTTTGGTCTAATATATTGAGTAATGACGTCACGCGCTCAGATTGTTGTACAGCTATCATTGCGGATTGATGTATTTTGTAGATTTATTTTATTGATTAATTTAATAATCTCGACATTATATCCATCCATACTAATATTATAAATGTGAAAGTAACTCTGTCTGTCTGTCTGTCTGTCTGTTTGTTACCTTTTCACGCCCAAACCACTGAACAGATTAGTCTGAAAATTGGCATGGATAAAGGTTGTATCCCAGGGAAGGACATAGGCTACTTTTTATCCCGAGGGAACGCGGGTTACACCGCGGGAGCGCAGCTAGCATAAATACATTTTTCTCAATCCGTTAATCCTATTTTATTAGATCAGTTAAATATTTTGGCGAAACTTGATTACTGTCATCATGCCTATTTAACGTGCCCTCCGAAGCACGATTTATGTCGGTTTTTTTTGCTAAATTTTCTTTTGCTGATAGATTTTGTTATAGTAGCTCTAAGAAGCTTTAATTGGTGTCTTTTTAAAAAAAGGAAAAACAAATGGTACAGATTTTTTTTAAATCAGGGTTAGAAAAATTGTGGGTATTTCTCAAAGAACACTTTTTACAAAGTAGCAAACAATTCGTAGGATTGAAAAAAAATAGGTAGGTACTAGGTACATGCAAGAAGACGAGAAAATCCTACAATAATTTTTGTAATTTTATAGTGCTAATCCACACTTGGTATTTCATTAAGAAATGAAAAGTCTTATCAAAATTTTGGATTCCGACGGGATTCGAACCCGCATCGATCAGACGATCCTCCTAAGTAAGCTAATCGGTGCTTAACCGAAAAATATGAGCTTATCGAAAATTTGGACTCCGGCAAGTAGGATTTCGTGGCCGAACGGTAAGGCACTCCGGCTTTAGGAGGATCGTCTGATCGATGCGGGTTCGAATCCCGTCGGAATCCAAAAGTTTGATAAGACTTTTCATTTCTTAATCCTACAATAATCAATCTGACAGGAATCTGACAGTATCTCACCTCCATTGTGTGTATCATCATAAACAGCCGGTTCACACCCTCGTCCGTAATTACCCCTCGCGTACAATTCGTGGCCCGAAGTGTCGCTTCGGGACAGTTTTGTTGTAGGGGACGATGTCAGGATGCAGTTGTGGATGTCCTCATCGCCTATGGTAGGGGAGTCGAAACTGAAAAATAAAAAAGTTCTCATGAGTCAGTGGTCAACTCTAATGACAGTTTTAAGGATTGAAAGCCGAAAAAGTGCATCTGCTCGAAAAAGTAACATTATACATCATGAAAATAAATAAATAATGCTGGACATTTCACACAGCATCATCTAGCCCCAAACTAAGCAAAGCTTGTACTATGGGAACCACATAACTGATATACTACTTATATACTTTTTGTTAATACATACATATTATACATAGAAACACCCAGACCCGAGATAAATATTTGCAGATCATACAAACATTTATCCCGCCGCGGGGATCGAACCCGCAATCATCTGCGTCACAACCGAAAATAAGTCAAAATAAATCTAATCGAAAATAAGTCATTACCGCATTAAAGGCCGGAGGGAGAAAGTACAATAGAATTTCATTACTCTCCGTAGGGCAGTAAAAATGAGATTTTAATTTGGAGCTTCGACATTTCTATAAAAAAAACCATTAAGTCCTGCGCCAAAACTTATACAAAAAGAGTTGAATTATGATATTTCTATGAAAATATTTACCAGAGGCTTGCACCAAGTAAAATTTATTCAAAAAGAAGAAAATGAATGAATGAATGAATGAATGAACACTTTATTGTACACCAAAACAACAACGAAAACAATACATTAGAGACATTTACAAGTTCATTAGTACAATGGGCGGCCTTATCGCTGAAAGCGAAAAAAATTTAGTATATTGCGTCAAGTTTAGTACCCCTCGCAGACTACAGACTTTCTATCGGCCGATATGAGATGGGCTATACGTCTCCATACTCATTACGAGCCGAAGTATATTCCGATAGAAAGTCTGTAGTCTGCGAGGGGTCTTAGTAGGCTCTAAAATGCTCTATACCTTTAAAATAGATTTACTCATATATCTACATATTACAGATATCGTTAAGTTACAGTATTACTATTGTATAATAGATTAAACAAGTTTTTTTACCGAAAACTAAACCCTCTGCAGAAGAATCCATGTGCTCGTATACATTCAGCCTCGCACGCTCCCAAACCGGCAACTGTCAATGTCGCTTTGACAGCTGTCCCGCTGACAGATGTGTCAGAACGCACGTGCCAAAAGCACTCTGAAAACGAAAAATATTTTTCACCTTACTAGCTCAAAAAGGGCGCTTTTGCTGCGTAAAAACAGTGAGCAAAACTCTACTTTGCTCACACTATGAGGAAAAGTGATTGGAATTTAGAATGCTGCAAGCAACCAATGAGAATCGAATATTACAGGCCGCAGAGTGCGCCCGGCCAGGCGGCGGCGGCCAGGGGGGGCTGGTGGCAGGTCTTTAGCCTGCCACTTGAGGGGCAAAAAAATAATAATAGCGGGAATCGGGTTTCCTTTACATTTTGTATTTTTTCGCTAGTAAGGTGAAAAGTTGTATGTATCACACGAGAGCAATAGTACATTGTACCACAAGAGAGCAAAATTCGTTTTTGTTGCGAGTGCTGAGTTTGAATCTCGAACAAACGAAGGATTCTATATTTGAATCACGAGCGTAGCGAGTGATTCTATGTTAGAATCCTGAGTGTAGTGAGAGATTCAAAAGCATAAGCAACAAAATATTTTGCTCTCGTGTGATACATACAACTTTTCACCTTACTAGCGAAAAAATACAAGATGTAAAGGAAAACCAATTGTACTTGTATTTAATAATATAATGCTGTAAGCAGAGCCTGTGTTATGGGTACTAAGATGACTGATATACTACTTATATACTTTTTGTTTGTAAATACATACATATTATACATAGAAACACCCAGACCCGTGACAAATATTTGTAGAAACATTGGTCCCGCCGCGGGGATCGAACCCGCAACCTTTTGCGTCGCAGGCGGGCCATCGCCCACTGCGCTACAGAGGACGTCAATAATTCCCGCTATTATTTTTTGCCGCTCATGTGGCAGGCTAAAGTCCAACAACCAGACCCCCTGGCCGCCGCCACTTGGCCAGTGCGCACGCTGCGGCCTTTAATATTCGATTCTCATTGGTTGCTTGCCGCATTCTAAATTCAAATCACTTTTCCTCATAGTGTGAGCAAAGTAGAGTTTTGCTCACTGTTTTTACGCGGCAAAAGCGCCCTTTTTGAGCTAGTAAGGTGAAAAATAATTTGTTGCTTGTGCTTTTGAATCCCTCACTACACTCAGGATTCTAACTTAGAATCACTCGCTACGCTCGTGATTCAATTATAGAATCCTTCGCTCGTTCGGGATTCAAACTCAGCACTCGCAGCAAAAACTAATTTTGCTCTCTTGTGGTACAATGTACTATTAACTTCTTGTCCAAGGAAAAAATATCAAAAAACATAAGATGGCGGCAAGAATAACGGCTGTTTTTTCTTGTACCCTAGAAAATCATAAATTTTGTCTAAAATACGCAATAGGTTAGGTACAATATGCACAACCAATCGTTGTCTCTCTGACGTAGCTACGCAGAACCCATTTTTGATGACGTCCAAAAGACGAAGACAGCGTTTTATAGCTGCCTCGCTCACTCGCTTTGTTGCATTGTGCTATCTCGCCTACTCTACCAAACCTGCGCAATCGTTTAGTGCACCTAACTTCAGACAGACAAAGATCGGTGCGTACTATACATGATTTTGATCTCAATAATAATAACAATGAAATTGAAATCACATTCTAATAAGTTTTATGTAAAATGTTATTTTATATCATACTTGCTCAGTAACTAGGGATTACTATGGTGGAAAGTCTCCTTGTAAATTGGTGTTTGCAATTCAAGGCAACATTACGTCGCACTATGCTTGAATTGTAATGTTCACATTACAGTTCAAGCTATGCAAAACTCCTTGGTAAACAATCTCTTTTCTTATAAAATGGTAAGAAAAGTTTTTACTGAAAAAAAAACACTGAACATGGCGGCATTTAATTTCCATACATTTCAAACTATGCAAAACTCCTTGGAACTCAGAGCCGTAAAAAAAAATGGAAAACTATTTACGAAAAAAAAAGGAAATGGCGGCATTTCATTTGATCTGAAAGTTTGTGAAGTTTGTTCGTAAAGTGATTTTTCTATTTTTTCTCTAAATTTGCTAATTATTCTAATTAAAATTTCATTTTGCATTACCAATATTTTATTTACCTCGCAAGAATGATATAAAGTAGAATGCTTACCTCGGTTGCAAGTAGCTATTACACCCTCGAACTATATTCACCCTCGCTCGCTGCGCTCGCTCGTGTGACTAAATATCTCGGGTGCACGCGATCCATTAGCGCCCTATGCGAGCTGCGCTCGCACTGGCGCCAAATTGGATCTTGTTCTGTAATAGCTTACTTACGTCCCTTGTGTAACAATCTACTATTCTATTCGCTTCTTATGACTATGCTGTAGCTATAGTAAAATGAACTTTACTGCTCTCAACCCAAGGTTGACTATAGTTACTCGCTACCACCTATCTAGCGGACATATCGAAGGAAGTATTCGCTGACGTTTTTGTAAATTAGGCTTCAACGGTTATGCTTATGCTATAGGAAAATGAACCTTATTACCCTCAACCCAAGGTCGACTACTGACTGCGCACATTATTTGTATTTCGTATCACATGACTTTGCCTTTGCTATAGGAAAATGAACCTTACCACTATCAACCCAAGGTCGACTACTCGCTACCACCTATCTAGCGGATATATTCGCTGACATTTTTGTATGAGTATGCTTTTGCTATAGCAAAATTAACCTTACCACTCTCAACCCAAGATCGACTGCTCGCTGCGCACTTTATTTTTATTTCGTCTCATATGACTATGCTCTTGCTATAGTAAAATGAACCTTACCACTCTCGACCCAAGGTCGACTGCTCGTTGCGCACTTATCTTGAGGCATAGCGTACACATCAGAGGCAGTATCCGCTGACATCTCCAAGCCTCGGTAGGGACGTTCGCTGAGGAAACAGTTATCTGTGCCCCTTGATGTGGAATACCTGAAATATCCTAGGTTATAAATCTATACAGGACGTTCTTCTATCTTTCATACAGGATGTTACAGAGTGCTTAGTATGACTTTTATTCACCATTCGGTATCGACGCCGTAAACGTGGATTTGTACTGGTTTTCATTAGTAAAGAGCGAGTACCAAAAGATGGCGCTGCTATTTTCCCATACAAATCTGCGTTTACGGCATCGATACCGAACGCGTAAAAAACTAATACCTACTAGGTACCTAGAAGTCAACGTCGAGACGGTAACCGGTAATAATCATAAAAGTTATCAAAAAATAAAAACTAAGTTATGAAGAAAGGAAGGGAGGCCTTTGCCCTGCAGTGGGACATCACGGGCTCATAATAATAATAATAAGTTATGCCCGGTTTACATTATCCCATGGCCATGTTGGCCGAATGGAGTTGTAACTCGACTTTCAATCCGAAGGTCGTGGGATCGAATCCCGGCCGTGCATCAATGGATTTTGCGTTTCGTAAAATTTATGCGCTTTAACACGAGCTCTGAACGGTGAAGGAAAACATCGTGAGGAAACCAGTTAGTATTCTTATAGGCGGCGATGGGCTTGCAACCTGTCACGTATGGAATACTAACTTCTGCAAGACGTGGGCATGTATCAAATATGTATTTGTACATGCCTCTGACTACCCCCTTAGACATCTTCAAAGGATCTGGAATATAAAGATCTGAGAGAGTGTCTACCGCGCCTTGGGGATACAGTCGTGACCCTGTTTTTTGTTACATTATCCCAGTCCAGCGATCGAATCCAGCTGGATTGAAAGTAGACCGTCAATACAGTTACCGCACTGGAATACTCCTGTGCGTTCCAGAGCATTGCAGTACCGGTTTACATTACAGTAGCAATACAGCACTGCCGTAAAAAGTGCACGACCGTAAAAAGTGGCATATAGAAAGAGAGGCCTATACCCACCAGTGGGCAAAGTCAGGTTGTGGATGATGATGATGATGAATACAGCACTGCTGGACTGGAATAATGTAAACCGGGCATTATGTATTTAAAGAGAATGCATTTGAAAAAATCTTTCTGTAATATTTTTTTAGTAATATTTTTGTTCCACAGCTGGGACCATTGTCCACATAATTATTAAAAAATTATTTTTATGTAAGCTCAACTGCTTTCACTTGGAAAGAAATTACACAGGGTTTAGATTATTATGACTTGGGCCTATCATTTTTAAACAAATTATTACTAATATACGTCCATACAAGGGGAAGGGTCAGGTCAAAAGTACCCTAAACCGACGAGCATGTATGAAGAATGTAATGAGAGTGAATGAGGCGAAAGTTGTGTGTCAGGATCGTAGCGACTGGAGATCCGTGGTCTCTGCCTACCCCTTTGGGAAAGAGGCGTGATTTTATGTATGTATGTATGTATGTACGTCCATACAATAATCTCTATTAAAACTCAAGATAATATAACGAATTGTAAGACCCCTCGCAGACTAGACTTTCTATCGGCCGATGGTTGAGACGGAACATACTTCGGCTCGTAGCTTAGCCTTGGTGTTGACGTCGACTTTTAGGACACCCTGTATTTAATAAAAATTAATACCTAAACCTACTTAATAAATTTTGTTACACATACAGGGTGTAAAAAGACGTCTACCGAAGCCGAAAGGGGTAGGTACAGCATCCCAACACACAACCAAATCCAAAAGGTTTTCCGAAAAAATCATTATATTCTGAGAAAACAGCGTTTGAAGATTACTGTTTGCGTGTGTACTGGGTGCGTTGTTTTACGTAGATTGCTGGATTTTGAGTTTTAACTGTTTCTTTCTTTTATAAATCAAATTATTAGGTAGGCATGGTCTTATTATGCCGTATGCCGTACTAGTAGTAAATAACCGAAAATAACATAACATGACGAAGCTAAGTCAAGATTTTTTTTTGCGTTTTTTTTGCTAAATATGTTTAGAATCATGGTCTGATTGCAACTCCTCAGTTTTCGGTAGCAGTCTTTTTACACCCTGTATAATTTTTTTCTCTTATAATTTTAATTATAGAAAGAAAGAAAATACATTTATTCAACAAATCAACTAAGTAGGTAAGAAAATAAAACAATAATAAAACTTACACAAATGAAAAATGACTGTTGAAAGGGCAACTACTCAGCAACTTGCCTAGATCCAGGGATCAGGCGCTGTTTTTCAGTGTCGCCTTAGAGGGAGGGGAGAGGGGAAGGGGGACGGTGTATAATGTGCTGTAACTGTAATGTCCCAGTAACAAAAGTCTCTTGAGAGCCGGGGTTACACAGGGCAGCGCTAGTGTGAGCCAAAGTGTGAGCTTTTTAAACTTACTGTTCCATAGCGGAACAGAGTTAAAATGTTTTCGTTAAAATTTCTTGTTTCATTTTCTAATGTGGGTGGCATAATACAGAAAACACAATCTTGAGGGTAGGTCAAACCTATCTTTTTCTAATTCTATTGGCTGCTGTAGAGTGACGCCTAGTTTTTGATTTCGAACGGCGACAAGTAGCCAGTCTGGTTCGACGTCTTACGGGCTACACGCGCGCGCAATTATTCGTGTCTCCACACAAGTGCCGTGTTATAGTCTTTTTCACGGCGGAACGTATGCAAGACACTTCGAGATAATGTCAAAATCAGTCTAATAGTAATGTCCTAAAGTTTAATCGAGATTATCAAAATCGATTTTTGTTTCACTACTATCAATTCATCTCAATCGATAACAAGGTTCATTCATAGACCAAATTACTAAACCAACGATTATTTCTTTACTTATCGATTCATCAATTGTTTCGATTTTCAGTTTTGCACTCTCTAATAGATTACGTTCCATTTTACTCAGTACTGTTAATTGGCGGAGTTTTTTAGAAAATGTTTATTGTTTATTTATTTATATTTTATGGCTCGTTTATAATAATTTATGCAATAATTAAACAGGAAATAGACAAAAAAAATTTTTTTTTGTATGTTTTATCGTAAAAAATTTTTTCTTGACTTTTTTGTTTCAAAATTGTTGTGAGCCACACAACGTGAAACGAAACAAGTTCAACGTGTCTTGCATACGTTCCGGCGTGAAAAAGACTATAGTGCTCCCATACACATAAGATCTCCTTTTGAACCTTCATCCAAAGACACACAATCTCAGAACCTGCAGTGACAGCACCCTATGGACCTGAGTGCGGTGATTTCTCAGTGCAATCAGGAGGCAACGCTTGGACCCGCCAGATTGATGAGACCAAGGTTAGTTGCTCCATACAGCCGACTGAAACTCCCGTACACTTACTAAGTAATTACTAATGAGCAAAACTAACTTACCTAAAACTATAGGAAACACATTTGAACTCTCGTTCAGTGAAGCAAGCAGTTTCACACTCCACTACATTCTGTGCTATAAGCGATCTTCTAATAGCACCCGATTTTAAAGACATCCCTGGTCTTCGTCTCGCATAACATTCTGGAATAGGAATGTAGTATGATAAACACAATCAGAAGCAAAATTCAAGAAATCACAAAAAAATTAGAAAGAACGAAGTATGTACGAAGTTTTAGCTAAAGTATAATAAAAATTGTTGTGTTGTTTCCATATTTTATGTTAAGGTGTACTCTATGTTTACCTCTGTGGCGCAGTGGGTGAAAGCCCGCTTGAGACGCAGAAGGTTGCGGGTTCGATCCCCGCCGCGGGATAAATGTTTGTATGATCTGCAAATATTTATCTCGGGTCTGGGTGTTTCTATGTATAATATGTATGTATTTACGAACAAAAAGTATACAAGTAGTATATCAGTTATCTGGTTCCCATAGTACAAGCTATGCTTAGTTTAGGGTTAGATGATGCTGTGTGAAATTGTCCAGCATTATTTATGTTGGTAAACTAATAAATAAATAAAAATAATTCTGGACTTTCCACACAGCATCATCTAGCCCCAAAGTAAGCAGAGCTTGTGCTATGGGTACTAAGATGACTGATATACTACTTACATACTTTTTGTTTGTAAATACATACTATTATACATAGAAACACCTAGACCCGAGAAAAATGTATGTAGATCATACAAACATTTGTCCCGCGGCGGGGATCGAACCTACTGCGTCGCAAGCGGACCTTCGCCCACTGCGCTAGAGGTCGTCATAAGACACACACACTTTGACATAATATCACATACAAATTTTATTTCTGAAAGATTGATACGTGCCCCATAAAACTCTATAGGTAATGTTATACTCGTAGTAAATATTAATTAATATTAAAAAAATAACATTTATGTCAGCATACCATTATGCCCCTGGTTCTCATCACTCCCCTCTCTCCCCTCGATCCCATTGAACCCTGAAGGTAAACCTGAAGAGTTCCACCTTCCTCTCTTCCATGATCCGTAGCCGTATCCAGAACCCTTGTCTATCCTTATGTTATGGAAGTCGTTTCTTGTTAGACCTATGTCTAAGTTCTTTCCTGAAATTTTCATAAACACAGGTAAGTCTAATTAGTAATTAGACAATGTAATTAGTACATTACATTTTAATTTAAGTAGTTCGTCAAGTCGGCATCTTTATAGACCGAGTTCCAAATGTCGAAATTCGAAGACAGACCAAAGTCATGGCCGTATTCGCGTTCCATTTTTCGTTCGTTCGATGAATATCCTCGGATGCTTCCCACCACGATTTCTTACTGGAATTTGTAGCTTTGTTTACTTCAAGCGTGTGCAGGGGATAAATAATAAATAAATAAAATAAAATGAGTTTTCATTCCACACTTAAGTAAAAGTAAATAAAATAGATAAAAAAATGTGCATATTAATTTAAATATAGGCCGCCTGTGGCGGTGAAAGCCACATGCCAAGAAACATGGCCAAGAATGGCAAGAGATAGAGATATCTCTTGCCATTCTTGGCCATGTTTTCCCGGCAATCTGTATAATATCATCATACCATCTTTTTAGTGGTCTTCACGTGCAGGGGATAAGAATTGTTATTTATTTAGCAAAAAAAAAACCTTTTAACACACAAGTGTAACCATTGTAGTGAAAACACGATTACTAACTATTTTCTCGGTAGAAAATAATCACAAACTTCCCTCTGAATTTTACTTAAAAACAAAAGTACTCAATAAATACTTTAGCTAGACTAGTAAAACTTTGTATCTAAACTCAGTTTAGTACACTACGTGGTCCCGTTGTTCCGAATTTTGATCTTTTTTTGTTTTTGTACTTTTAATTAGCTAAAAAGTGTTTTAGCGCCGTAAATAACGTTGCGCATCCATAGCTCTGTACTCCTCACACGCCGAACAAATCACACTCGCTGTCCCGCTTACAAAATGGCGGCGTATTATAGGCTCTTAAACGCTGACTAGCAGAATATTAGAAGGGTGAGGCGCGGGGAAAGGGGCTGACGAGGCTTTGCCGGCCGCTCGGCCGCCGGCGATCGTTCTTTTCTGCGTTGCACTCCAGCCGAGCGGTCGTGTTCCTGCACATTAGCAGAGAACACGACCCGCTCCAAAGCGATATTCTAACTTATTATATTTTAGTTTCTAACAATCGATTCTCCACAACTTACCCAAAGAATGATAATCAAATTCATGGCTCTTTCTGTCCGAATGTCTACTCAGTCCCCAATGCGTCATAGACTTGTGGTAGTCATTCCTATCTTTATAATACTGTCCTCCATAACTACCGCCATATTGTCCCCAACTGTTGTCGTCATCTGATCTTGCTTGACCTGAAATATATCGGACAATAACCTATTTACAAAGAGCTTCACTTTTGTTCGACTGGCTACCGCTCAGCCACGTCGCTCTTATCGGTTAAGCACCGGTTAGCGCCATCTACACGTTTCACTCAGTAACCGACCGGTGCATAAGAGCTTCGAAAATTTCGATTGTGACGACTATGGGTTCCGTGGCCGAGCGGTAAGGCACTCCGACTTAGAGCGTCTGATCGTTGCGGGTTTGAATCCCGTCGGAATCAAAAGAGAAGACTTTTCATTTCCACAGAACACATCCTGAGGAAAACGACATGTCGTAGGACCTAGAAAAGTTCGCAAGTGCACGAAATGAGCCTCTTTGATTCGCACTGTTCCTTTCACCACACTGGTTTGAAAGAACTAGTGACAGCCCCTTAGCATGACCACGCTAGAACAGAGAAAATTTCATTTTCGTTCAGACGATTTTGAGTTTTATTGCGGTCGTAGAAAAGATGCTTTTGCCTAAACTCATGTGTCATTTCACTCTTCGACCGTGGAGATACCGTGCTCATACTAAGGGGACTGATCAACATCTAGCAGTAGACAAATAAACTGATAATACTTACCAATCTGGTACGGCACAAAATGCTCCTCATATCTTCGGTTTCCCTGTCTCCTGTCTTCGTAAAACCTTCTATCATCATACGAGACCCTGTACCCTCCTGCCCAGTCATGTCTATCTCTCCATCCACTCTGGTCTATTCGATTCGGCCGTTGGTCTACTCGATTTGGCCTTAGGTCTACTCGTTGGTCTATCCTACGGTCTAAGTCCGGTTTTGAGGATAAAAAACCAGAGTGAAGAGACCCCGGGCCATGAAGAGTTTCTGGGCAGTTTGGTTCCAAGCTGTTCCGGTCTACTTCGTAGAAATCGTAGTTCTTATCGTCAACGAAGTCACGTTGTTGGTCGAAGGCTTCTATTGGTTTCGTCATCAGCTCGCAGAGACCCTTGCCGCGGAAGGATTGGTCTAATCTGTAATGAGAAGTGCGGACAAGTCCATTATCACGACTGTATCTTCGAGCGGTAGACATTCTCTCAGATCGTTTGTGTATTCCAGACCCCAGGATTTGGAGTACACTAAAGGGGTAGTCAGATGCATGTCCAAATTCATAGCATGTTAGCATGAAAAATTGGAGCTCACATTTTTTATACAATTTCATTCTTATCTCTGTGTCAGGCTACTAATAAATAAATACCCTGTAGCGCAGTGGGCGAATGCCCGCCTGCGACGCAAAAGGTTGCGGGTTCGATCCCCGTGGCGGGACCAGTGTTTGTATGATCTACAAATATTTGTCTCGGGTCTGGGTGTTTCTATGTATAATATGTAAGTATTTACAAACAAAAAGTAATATTATGTAGTATATCAGTCATCTTTGTACCCATAACACAAGCTCTGCTTACTTTGGGGCTAGATGATGCTGTGTGAAAAAGTCCAGCATTATTTATTTATTTAAAGAAATGTAGCCTACAAAATTCAAAATACAAAATTCTCGTCTATTATCGGTATAAAATAAACCTAAGTCTATACAGCTATAGGACAAAGTACCATCGAAAAAGGGACGCACAGCCTCGCGCCTATCTACTACCATCAGCATTGTTCAATCACCTTGCTTTCAGCGCCCAGGGACGGATCCGGCGGAAACATGTATTACATAGTGTTGGAATTCATTATCAGATTAGGAATTTCTCACGATGGTCAAAGTTTTGTTAAAATGTCAACAATAATTCGGCAAGTGTGAACATCTTGAGGATAAACGTGAAATTTTATTTCTAGGCACTTAATTTGAATGAATGAATGAATGAACACTTTATTGTACACTAGCTGTCTGTCGCGGTGTTACCCGCGTTCCCTCGGTAAAACTTCACTTTTCCGGGATAATATATAGCCTATGTTTATCAGGGATAATTTAAGATTCTATTGGTGAAAGAATTTTTCAAATCGATCCAGTAGTTTTGGAGCCTATTCAATTCAAACAAACAAACAAATCTTTCCTCTCTATACTATTAGTATAGATATAGACAAAGAAATTAATAAAAAACAAAACATTTAAAACAATAAACGCGTTCTTAGTACAATGGGCGGCCTTATCACTGAAAGCGATTTCTTCCAGGTAACTTTTCCTTAAATTTCTGTTGATTCAAGTTCTGTTGCTCACAGATTTATAATTAAACTAAAATGCGACGTAGCTCAAAAAGCCGGGAAACTCAAGTGGTACTGGGCAAGGCACGTCTGCCGCATGCCGGAGGAACTGTGCCAAAATAACCACTTAGAGCCCTGAGACAATGAGACGGCGCGGCAGACCACGCAAGCGATGGCGCGACGAGCTGGACACGACAGTGACTATCAGTGGCAGGCAATGTCGTTCGATCGGAATGCCTGGAAAACTCGAGGGGAGGCCTTTGCCCAGCAGTGGGACAGTACAGGCTAAAAACGACAACAAGAAACTAAAGTGCAACTTATTTGAAAATGTGTGGAAAATGACTTAGGTATACTATCTTACGACTATTTTTTGACGAGCCTCAATTCTCTTTGACTTTTAGTTTTAAGATGTATCACCTAAAATAATGCTAGGCCCCAAACCGTGTTTGTTTGCCCTGATTCTTCACGGTATTGGTCGCAAAAGAACAGGAGTAAATTTAGTTCTAAGACTATTCTAAATGATCCCAGCGGTCCTACTGAATAAATGCTTTTTGACTTTGTATTTTTTGATCTACGAGCCCTTATTCCCTCCCTGGTATAAACCATACAAATTTGCATAAAAGATGATGAGAATCTAACAACTATGGCCTAAATATTGCCTGACATAATTGGATCAGCAAGGTTATGCGATCACGTATCATAAAGGGCTTGGATTAGGCCTTTGTCAATTGGCATTAATTGTCAAAACTGCACATGTTATGTCAAGTCGCGACATGTTTCTATTTGTAACATGGCTAGAGGAGCAAGGCGAAAAAAAATTTAAAGGTGATCGCAGACTGGTCCTCGCTGTACGTGCCGAACTGTCAATTCAATGGAGGAAATGCTGCTGACGTCAGAAGCGAGCCGCATTTTCTGACGTCATCAGTATTTTTTGTATAGAATAAAAACCGGATAAGTGCGAGTCGGACTCGCCCGAGGGTTCCGTATAAAGGACTTAAGTATAACAGTGCAAACCTACCTACATACACCAAAGTTACATATGAGAAGGGGATTATATTTTTAAAATTTTCGTCAGAAATCGAAAAATTATTAAAAATTTGCTTAAGCTGGTGCTAATGAAGCCCTTTCATACGATACCCCACATGACACGGTTTACTCACTTCAAAATTTCGACGCCCATTCCTTGCATTGGGCCCTGTTTATTTGTGGTTTCACTAAAAATATACGGTTTTCAGATTTTTCCCTGTAATTGTAGTCTAAGCGTCTTACCATAGAACGTGACATAAAGTTATTCCACCGAATAAATCAAGAATAACCTACCCATACATTTTGACAGTTTACACTCCGGAATAACTTTATGTCACGTTCTATGGTAAGACGCTAAGAATATTATTTGCCAAATTTCATAGTTCTAGGTTGACTGGAAGTACCCTATGAATTTTGATTTTCATGGGAGTCGAAATACAATTTTTATGTCATAAACGGTGCCGTATCTTTTTTTGCGTTAACGTATAAGTTTGATTTTTTCATAGCTTAAAGGGACCGTAGATCTGAGTATACGGTTTTAATTTCAACTTGATACCTCTACGCGTTCCCGAGATAAAGGGTCTTGACAGACAGACAGACAACAAAGTGATCCTATAAGGGTTCCTTTTTTTGCTTTTGAGGTACGGAACCCTAAAAATTACTGCGGCGCGTACGGCGCGGACAAATGTGCGATCAGCCTACTAGCCTTTTAAGTGATCCATCTAAGCCCTTTTTTTATTTGTATCAAATACCTCGACACAAGACAAATTAAGGCCAACGATCAGGAACTGACACAATGGTGGGAAACACCGTGAGATCGCAGGTTCAGTAGTACTACGAACTATTAAATATGTTTTATTTTATTGCATAGTAAAGATAACATACATATTGCGTTGTAAGACTTGTAAGTGAATGGCTTGCTATATGGAAGTTGAGTAGCGTTAAGACTACAGACAAAAATACATATAGATAACCTAATAACTATAGATTACCGGATATAATTTTGTCATGTTTAACCTTATCGCACACTCGTCCGCGCCGTACGCGCCGCAGTCATTTTTCAATACTAAATGCTGATGACGTCAGAAAATGCGGCTCGCTTCTGACATGATTCAACGACTTTAAAAGCCGGGACTGGCAATTTAACGTGCCCTCGGAAGCGCTCGGAGGTACGTTTAGCTGGGTATATTTCCAACGGCCCCACTAACCTCCCCACTAGTGGGGTAGTTGGGAATAAAATACCCGACCCCACTGCTCAACTGCATTTATTTCTATAAGTATGTTCACTGATATCTACGTAAATGTGTATCGTTTTTTAAAACTATTTTTTGTTTCAAACACCGTATAAATCTTAAAAGCTTGATAATTTTTCTTAAAACTTAATAAATCTAGTCTAACATAGAAGCGAATTTGTTTTACGTTTTTTTAAATGGTTTCCTGAGTCATACTCATCATTATTCCCTTGCCCTTATCCCACGCTAAGTGGGGTCGGCACAGCATGTATTCTTCGTCCATCCACTCCTATCACTCGTCAACTGTTCATCCACTCATTTAATTTTCATATCCTCTCTCACACAATCCACCCATACCTTCAATCATCAATTCATTATCTTCTCCAAAATCAATGAAGTTTTCTAGCTACAGTTTAGGTACTCACCGATAGTTGAAACTCTCACAGTGGAACCTCTTCTCCAACGCGCATTCCCTCCGACAGTCTTCGAGTCGTTCACACGGCACCACCTTTCTGACGAAGCTGCGGAGAGCTCTTCTACCGGCCAGCACGCGGCGGAAACAGGCTGGAATATGAACCTCATTACTGTGAGATACGAGTCGTAGCTAAAAAAGCTTAGTTAATAAATAAAATACATTTATTTTGAGAAAAAACTCATGGGTACAGCATACAACAAGAAAATATACACAGAAGTAGAAACAATGTAAACAGGTTTAGCAAGTTGAAGTGGCAGTTGGCGGGGCACATAGCTCGTAGAACTGACGGCCGTTGGGGCAGAAAAGTTCTCGAATGGAGGCCACGCACCGGAAATCGCAGCAGAGGACGGCCCCCCACGAGATGGAAAGACGATCTTGTAAAGGTTGCTGGGAGCCAAGATCGATCGCTGTGGAAATCTATGGGGGAGGCCTATGTTCAGCAGTGGACGCTAAGCATGGCTGACATGATGATGATAAATAAAATAAATAATAAATAACTGGACATTTCACACAGCATCATCTAGCCCCAACCTAAGCAAAGCTTGTACTATGGGAACCAGACAACTGAATATACTACATAATATACTTTTTGTTTGTAAATACATACATATTATACATAGAAAAACCCAGACCCGAGATAAATATTTGCAGATCATACAAACATTTATCCCGCGGCGGGGATCGAACCCGCAACCTTCTGCGTCCCAAGCGGGCTTTCACTCACTGCGCCACAGAGGTCGTCAAAATGATGATGAGAAACAATGTATAAAAACTAACAGGGTGGCTAGACAGTGGACAATTCGACATGTGTCGTGTGAACCCTTGAATAAAAACCCTATAATCCCTTGTACCACCTATAATCCACTAAATGCTGAGATGGACGTGTGGAGTGACGCGAATGGACAAAGGAATGAGTACATAGATAGATAGATAGATAGATAGATACTTTATTGGCACAGATTCACAGACACACTTATTAATGAAACAAACAAAAACATAGACAGGTACTTAAACTAACACAAGATAAAAACAGCTTAACTAACCTAAAGCATAAAAAAAGAAAAACACAAAACAGTTAAAGGTAGGTGCAAGGTCTGTGATATGGTGTGCCAAATAGGACCAGTCTCAGCTTTTTTGTTACTCTGTACCTATCGCTAGGTGCAGAGCAACGCTGGTTTTCAGACTGGGCCTGGGAAGAGGTGACTACATAAGAGGAAGTGTGAAAGTGGCGCCAGTGAATAAAAAGATGAGGAGCAAGCTAGCATGGTATGGGTTACATGACATTCTTCCCTTCTCATTACATGTTATGAAAAGGGAAGAATGTCATGTAACTAGAAGAGTACTTGGTATGAATGTTGATGGATTTACGAGTAGAGGTAGGCCAAAGAAAAGATGGATGGATTGTGTAAAGGATGACATGAGTAAGAAAGGAGCGAGTGTTGAGATGACGGCTGATAGAGGAGGTGCCGACCCCACATAATGTGGGAAAGGGGCAGGAAGATGATGATGAGCCAAGCTCCGAACAAAAATGAGGCTCGACAAAGTAAGATTAGGCTAATAAGACATTTATGCCTCGGTTTCGTGAACGAATTCAACGAAATCCCCAAGTTCAGATTGTAAACATACCTATTACCTAGTTTTTATCCACATTTCGTACAATACAGCAATAATTCACTGACAAACAGACATACAGTACAAAAAACAACCTTGGCAGGTGAATCCGCTAAGGATATGAATAGATATGACCTAGTAACTCGGATAATTTGATTCTGCGTACTGTCATGTCGTGCGAATATTATCAAATGACAGAAATTGAATTTTTTTTATGATTAATGGGTCGGCTCTTGACCTCGAAACTTACACAGGCAAGAGTGAGGTTTACGATGGAGCGAGCCTACCCAGAAAAAAAACCTTAGGCCTATACATCTATATTAGATGATTTATACAGCGTCAGGAGGCGATCCATGCCTACACTCAACGGGACGCTGTAGTGCCTGGGACATTGTTTGAGATGGAATAGGCTTGCCCAGCACCTAAACCATCCTCTCAGCTTAATCAGCCTGGTCCACAGGAAAGACAACGTCAATACGTGTGGAGCTGACTAAGCTGCGGGTTTCCTCACGATGTTTTCCTTCACCGTTAAGAGCTCGTGTTAAAGTGCATATAAATTTTTCGAAACTAAAAATAAATAAACGGCCAGGATTTGAACCCACGACCTTCGGATTGAAAGTCGAGGCACAACCCCATTCGACAAACACGACCAACCCAGAAGGTGCCTAATACCTCTCTTCTCAAAAACAACAGGGTCGTAGCTCAGCGGAAATACAGACACGGGAAGCTGATTCCAATTTTTTTCAGTGCGCATAACGAAAGAACTCAGGTAGTTCTGATAGATGGAACATCAATCAAATGAGGCTGATATCTTTTTCACTTAAGATATTGACTTGGCTAGGCTGGTAGTTTGATTGGACCAATATGCAGCGGAGATACACTTCGAAGTTCCCTCAGGCTCAAGCCACATTGAATTGGCAAGCGACGCGTCAATTATTTTATTGCAAGCCATTATAAACCTTATGAACAATGGTATAAGATATAGAAACGCTTGTAGAATGAACCGCTCGAGCCAGCGCGGCCCGCTAGACGGCTTCGCCAGATCTCGTTAATTCTACAAGTGTTTCTATATTTTGTACCATTGTTGTTGTAAGGTTTATAATGGCTTGCTATAAAACTAATTGACGCGTCGCTTCCCAATTCAATGTGCATTGAGCCTTATCGAGATCATCTCCCTTATTAAAACGTCACATAGATCGTTTTGAATTGAAGGAAGACTTTAAAGTCTACCATTCTGAATTTTTTTGATGGTAATCAACAAGGAACACTCTTTGATTGAATGGCTGAATATAATTCAGGCCGTTAGTTGAGTGGCGCCGTTTAAAGAAGCCAGACGTTTAATTGACGTTTGACGGCTCATTAAGCTAGTTGGCTACGGAATATACATCACAAGCATAGAAAACACTTACAGGCTTACCATAGAACGTGACATAAAGTTATTCCACCGAATAAATCAAGAATAACCATACATTTTGACAGTTTACACTCCGGAATAACTTTATGTCACGTTCTATGGTAAGCCTGTTAGGCTAAAGAAAAATGTGTATGCTGGCAGATTATACAATTTGTTCAGACGCTAGAATCAAACTAGCATCTCTTGCGTCACAGGCGGGCCTTTGCATCACATGGGTCGTAAAAAATATCGATTTCTCTATCTATTATAGATAGATAGATAGAAAGCTTTATTTGCCAACACACAGACACAGGTACATTACAGAGAACAGGTACAAAAAAGAAAAATACAAAAGTAGGTATGAGGTAAGTAGGTGACAGAGCTATGAAGTTAGGAACCTCTGTGCCTATCCCAACTCACCTACATGCAATCTACAAGCAATAGACAAAACAAGAAAAGACCTAAACAGCAAAATGAAATAAAATTAAGTACAAATAAAAAGAAAAAAAAGTTATCAGTAAAAAAAAAAGTAAGTAAGTTCGGTATGAATCAGTGGCCTACTCTGGTGACGGAGTTTTTAGGCCGCCTAAAGGCCTCCGTCATGGCTTAACGACTTAAATAGCCGGGACCGACAATTTAACGTGCCCTCCGAAGCACGGAAGCGCTCAGATGAAAATGCCACTGGCGGTCACCCATCCACTTACAGACCGTTTCGAACGTTGCTTAACTTCGACGATCTATCAAGAACGACTAAGCAAGCACGACCACGAGCGCTTCGAAGTAAGAAGTACGGTCTGCGCTGGTGTTAGTCAAAAAGGAGTAGTCTCAGCTTTATGTTGCTCTGCACCGGGGTACCGGGCAACGGGTGTTTATTATATCTATTCAACCCGGTTGCTCCCACTGCTGAGTATAGGCCTCCACTCTATATCGCCACTCTTTTCGGTCCTGTGCAGTCCTTAACCACGCTTTCCCAGATACATTAACGATGTCATCCGACAATCGGGCGGGTGGTCTGCCTCGTGGTTTTGGTTTCTCTATGCCCTAAATAAATTGGATAAATTTTAAGATGGATACGTACTGGGTGCATTTTCCACCAATATCACTCGAGTTCCAATTACAAATGGCACACACATAAACACCAGTAACCCGCACACATGCATTTTCACTGTTCAAACATCACTGTTATTAATTATCACTTTTTTCATTTAATTATGTGAACATTTGAGTAACCGTTTTGTTATTCATACTACGCCTATCGTAACAACAATGGCAGAATCGTATCGTGGTTTATAGCCATCTTTAAAAAACACTATTTTGAATTAAGAACGCACAATTTTTCAGTCTGTTAATTTTCATTTCACGCGCGAAATTCAATATTCAAATCACACACTTTTTAATCCTCACAACCGCAATCGACCAGAAACAATTTTTACTTTTTCGTTGATGGATTTCAAAAATGGAATACTACAAACTTTTTACAACATCGATTTCTCACCAAATCGATATTTTTATGGCGATTTATGATATTTTTGTATTATTTTCATAGTAAAATGTTAATTTATAGGTCAACGAGGTCGCGCGTCATAGTGAGACTGAACAGTAGCATTGTCCAACATAAACTTATATGTGAATGGAAAACTGTGTTTGGATAATGTGGATAAGACAAAAAAATCATACCCAAATATTAGCTGAAGTAGATAGATAGAAAATACTTTATTGCACACCACGTAAAAAGTTAAACAAGAATATAAAACTAAACAAAAAAAACTTAACTACGATTTACAATCGGCGGTCTTATCGCTAAAAAGCGATCTTTACCAGACAATCTGTGAATGGATAAATGGACAAATCGAAAAATAAATAGGAGCATGACTAGAGAAGGAATAGATAAGCTTATGAATTAGCAAGATACAATTAGTAAGTACATGAGTTAGTGGCACACTCATGTACCGAAGTTTTTAGGTCGCCTTACAACCTCCGTCATGACTTAGTTGCCGGGGCCGACAATAAACGTGCGGCCAAGCAAGGAATCTGTCACTAACAATCACCCATCCACCTTTATGTCAAAGAACATTGCCTTAGGCGATCTATCAAGAATGACTAAGCAAGCTTCAGAGGGCACGTCAAAATGTCAGAAGCCCTGCTTTTAAATCGTTTATCTATGACGTAGGCCTTAGGGGGCTGAGGCCTCTTACTTTACTTAATGCATTTTTGCATGAAATCCAACATGTTGACCTTTTTAATGATAGTATTTCCACTATTTTTAACTCCTTGAGGGTGTAATTGACTTTTAGTCTTAGAAAGTTAGCGTTTTGGTTTTAACTGTAAGCTTTCTATCATAACTGTATAAATAAATAAATAAGGCGCCCTAAACGCTCCGCCACCAGTTGGCCATTTGCTTTTTTGAATATAAAGTCTTCTACATAAATAAAACAATAATGCACGGTCGTATCCACAAGTTTCTAACGCTCAGTTGATTGCACCTGATAAGTTTGGCAGTCGTTCTATTGTCTCTCGAAAAAGGATTTATTTAACGCAAAAACCTAATATATCCGACCATTGTGGATTGCATGTGAACGCACCTTTAGCCATTTTTTAATTATAATAAACACGTTTTAAAACAGGATTACGATTGTTGTTTTTAAGAAGAGAGTTAATAGGCACCTTCTGGGTAGGCTCGCTCCATCGTAGACCTCATTCTTGCCTATGTAAGTTTCGAGGTCAAGAGTCGACCCATTCATCATAAAAAAAGATTGTAACCCTCAGACAAACTAGAACTGGACGAGTTATTGACAGCAGTATGTGTGAAAAGGAAGAGCATTCACTTTCATATAGGGTTAAAGCTGTCTTAGTCTTGGGCTAGACTTAGTTTAAGCTTGCCTAGTGTGAAAACCGAACTGAATAATAAATTTTTACACTCACCGTATGTGAACCTCTGTACAGTACCTAGTACCTACGCACAACCAATCTGTAGCACTCTGAAGTTAGGTTGCAACGATTGCGCAGCTTGGTAGAGTAGGTGAGGACGATGCAACAAACTACGCGAGTGAGCGAGGCAGCTATACAACGCTGTCTTCGTCTTAAGCGTCATCAAAAATGGGTTCTGCGCAGCTACTTCAGAGAGCTAAAGTGAACCTTATGTGTACATTAATCACAGTGACCAATAAAGAACCAGTGTGCCTTATCTAATAGCTCGGATGCAGCAAGGCCGAATAACTTAGATTACAAAGTTATAGTCTTTTGTTTTTTTCATACGAAGTAGTTTGAGTATTACAAGAGTGAAAATGGTTTTGCACATACCAAAACTGAAGTGATCTATGTTCAAGGGTGGCCGCACAGTCCAGAAAATGCTGCTGACGTCAGAAGCGAGCCGCATTTTCTGACGTCATCAGCATTTTTTGTATAGAAAAATGACTGCGGCGCGTACGGATCATGTTAAATTGCTTTTGAAGCGACTTTCTGCGCGATCACAAGATGGGTGACGGCTAGTGCTGAGAGAGCGCAAAAACAGAGCGCTTCTGTGCTTCGGAAGGCACGTTTTATCGGTTTCATACATACATACATAAAATCACGCCTCTTTCCCAAAGGGGTAGGCAGAGACCACGGATCTCCAGTCGCTACGATCCTGACACACAACTTTCGCCTCATTCACTCTCATTACATTCTTCATACATGCTCGTCGGTTTAGGGTACTTTTGACCTGGCCGTTTTCCAAAATGCCGCCAATTTGATCCAAGAAGGTTCGCCTAGGCCTTCCCCTTCCAGGCCATCGGTTTCGGTTATTAATAAAGATTTTAAAGTGCATGCCAAAATAAAAAAGCATATAAAATATGCGGCTTAAAACGTAACATAAAGTTATTCCACCGAATAAATCAAGAATAACCATACATTTTGACAGTTTACACTCCGGAATAACTTTATGTCACGTTATATGGTAAGACGCTGTAAGTTTAAGATAAGTAGACGTATGAGTCAGTGGCCAACTCTGGTGACGGAGTTTTTAGGCTCCTTAAGGCCTCCGATGGCTTAAAGATTTTAATAGCCGGGGCCGACAATTTAACGTGCCCTCCGAAGCACGGAAGCGCTCAGTTGAAAAGGACACTGGCGGTCGCCCATCCAGTTACGTACCGTTGAGAACGTTGCTTAACTTCGACGATTTATCAATAACGAATAAGCAAGCACGACCACGAGCGCTTCTTGATGGTCTTAATCTTTTAAATTAATTTATGTCGTAGGACACCTTACTTGGCACTTCGGCTGTCTATGATGCGCACCCCGGAAGGGCGGCGGCGCTCTGTGGCGAGCGCCCCCGTAAGCACCGCGAGGGTGCTGGGCGTGCCTGTGGGTGCCATTCCCGGGACATTGCTTAGGCAAAATGCGAGAACGGAACGCACCAGTGCCCCACTGGTGTGTTCCGTAAGAGATCCCGGAGCCCCTTGACATGCTTGGAGGCCGGTCACGCGTCGGTTTTTAGTCGGTGAGAGTCCGACATAACCCTTCCGCTGTCCCCACGGCGGTCGGGTATCCATATTAGATTTTCTGACGTAATAAAAAAAGGGCACCTTACTAATAATTTTCAGCCACGGATTTTAAAACTCACTACAGAACCCTAATAAGACTCAAACAAGCACAGCATCACCGGAAAATCGTAATCTGCTAAATTATCCGGAAGAATTTAAGGTGCTTTGTTTTTGCAAACTATTTTGGAATTAAGACGACATAATATCCATGGAGATTAAGCCATGACGGTAACCTTCAAGATTATCCGAGCAAAGCGAGGTAACCTACCCATGTCATCATTCTAACAAATAATTGCAATTTAAGAACTAAAAAAATAAAAGATCTGAGAGAACGTCTACCGCGCCTCGGGGATACAGTCGTGACCCTGTTTTTTTTAACTAAAAGAAAAACCGACTTCAATGTTCGACTCTACACGCGGCGTCGATTCGATTTATAATGGCCAGGAGGGAAGGTTTTTAGAGTTTTACGAGAAAACTATCAATCCCTCAGGAATACAGTTTATATGGGACCACCTCTGGACTATACCCTTTCAAACAAAAAAATAATTTTGAAAATCGGTCCACAATTAGCGGAGTAATCGCGTAACAAGATACAAAAAAAACACAGACGAATTGAGAACCTCCTTTTTTTGAAGTCAGTTAAAAAGACAGCGGCACTCCAGGAGTGCCTACAGAGGTGAAAACTTGAACGAAGTTTCGGTAACGGTTCTAAACTTCAAAAAAAAAGTTACTGTCCTACTGGGACTTGAACCCGCGGTTGGCTCACTCAGAAGTAGAGCTCTATACTCACCGCCATGCTGATACAGTTTGACGAAATTAAGAACAAATTTGTCGATCTTTGCCGAAGACTGTCAAAGATGGTGTCGGTAACGAGTTCGATGGTTTTTTCCTATCTCAAAAATTCGCAATGCGCCTTTTCACTTCAAAAACTTAACCAAAATCGGTTTATCCGTTTCAGAGCTACGATACCCATCCTATCCTAGTATCCCACTAGGAGTATTATCCTATCCTGCTTCTTCTTCTTCCTATCCTAAGCGCTCGTGGTCGTGCTTGCTTAGTCGTTTTTGATAGGTCGTCGAAGTTAAGCAACGCTCCGTAATAGGTGACCGGACCGCCAGCCAGTGGCAATTTTCATCTGAGCGCTTCGTGCTTCGGGCATGTTAAATTGTCGGTCCTGGCTATTTAAGTCGTAAGCCATGACGGAGGCCTTAAGGCAGCCTAACTCCGTCACCAGAGTTGGCCACTGACTCATACGAACTTATAAGCCTCTCATAAAATAGTTCAAATTAATCAGAAGTTTTACTAAAAATACATTTATTAAGCCATGACGGAGGCCTTAAGGCGGCCTAAAAACTTCAGCGTTGGCCACTGACTCATACGAACTTATAGGCCTCTCATAAAATAGTTTAAATGAATCAGAAGTTTTTCCTAAAATTCGTTATTACCTATGTTAATAATTAACAGCAAAAACTTCGCCACTCAATGCTAAAATCAAGGATGTTAGACAATGGCTAAATTAACTATTACGTCATTTATTTTGTTAATATCTATATGTGATTCATCAACATCAATTAGGTAAAGTGCACCAAACTTATCTGAACCAGTGGCCAAAAGAGGAACTATAGTCGGTCCATTTTAATAAGCCACATTTGACATTTCATCAAAATTTAACAACGTAACTTTGTACCGGCGGGCATAAAATACTACTATTATATCGAAGTTAGTACTGCACAATTGCTTAACTTTTTTTCAATTCCGGTTAAATAATTTATTTGTCTTAACGACAAAAGAAGGTAATTTTATGATTTATTTCCTTATTACACCATGCAAACATATTATGTTTCAGAACAATTTCTGTTTTCGAGAGAACTGAACGTTGTTACAATGTTGCGTCAGTAAACCCTTGTTCTCTTTTGACACTAGGTATGTTACCCAAAATAATCGAAATTTGAGAGTTGGAATCGAATGAAATGATTTCTCGTAAGGGAATATTTCACCTTTAATGATGATGATGGCGCATTAAATACTTATTGTTTTTTTTTTTAATAAACTTAGGTATTTATCCCGAAAAACGTTACTAAATACCAAAAAGTACTTTTGGACAAAAAGGACAACGGGAATATCGCATAAAAACTTTTTTTCTCTGTTTGACATGACAACCATAAACTTTTGAACAATTTTTATCAAAATAAATAAGTAATGGGGTTGTGACGCAGTCTTGATCGTTGTGCAAAGTGACTTTGCGTTCTTGGTGTGCAATTTTTTTCAGTCCCGGTTTTTTTTAACTGATCTTACCTACTCTTAGTTTACGGTTTACCTGGCGATAAATTTTATTTCATGTGAATGAATCGATACGGACTTCGAACATAATCGAAGTTTTTAAGAAGGTCACCTCACTAGAAAGCTCAAACTGACAAACGTCAAATGTGGCCTATTAACGAATTTTACTTTAAAATTTATTTTTCTGCCAATAAAAGTTTGTAGCACTTTACAGTTGATATATGTCACGAAGGCGGATTGGGTTCGTGTGTGTAGATTTGATTGTGTGTGAAACTGAGCATTCATTCGTCCATGTAGCACACATAAACAACCTCTTTAGCGCAGTGGGCGAAGGCCCGCCTGCGACGCAAAAGGTTGCGGGTTCGCCGCGGCGGGACCAATGTTTGTATGATCTATAGATATTTGTCTCGATGGTGCTTCTACGTATAACATGTATGCATTTACAAACAAAAAGTATATAAGTAGATCGTTTTTACGACGATCCTTAGATAGCTTGACTGATTCTATTGTATTTTGTAATTTTATGTTCATATTGTAGTAGCTTAGTTTCTGTAAATAAACTTAAAAATAAGTTGGTAGGATTATAAGTAGTATATCAGTCATGTAGTACCCATAACACAAGCTCTGCTTACTTTGGGGTTAGATGATGCTGTGTGAAAAGTCCAGCATTATTTATAAATTTTTTATTTATTACGTCCTTCTTTAAGCTTTCCGTTGCTACCAAAGTAACGAAAAAATATTTGTGTAAAAATGTTTAATATTCATTTCATTGTTCCGTCTAGAGAAACAAACTAGTATGGGAGATGATGATGATCACCCATTTTGGGGGTAGGTGTTATTCCCCCAATCTATGGCAAAGAGGTAGTACTACCTGTACTAAGGTCGACTCCAGCTGGTCCACATACCTTAGGGCTTTTCAGCCGATAGTTAATGTCGGATAGTTCTATATAAGTTCATTTGCCAAGATAATGTTGCTTGCGCGATGTAGAACTTGGTACACTTTTTGTAGGTATCACCCCCTAACCCATCCAGGGGCCGTATTCACGTACCTTTGATGAATCTTCGTATGCTTCCCACCACGATTTCTGACTTCAAGAGCCAATTCTTCGGTGTGGAATATTTGGTTATAGGTTAGGCCCGTGTGTTAACGTTTGAAAAATTGGCCCTTGAAGTCAGAAATCGTGGTGAGAACGATCAACGATAACATTACTTATTTTAATATTTTTTTCAACATATTATTATGCGATATATAGTGAAAGCTAATTGTTATATATATCAGAAATGTGTATTTACTATAATTATATTTGGAAATGTTTTAATATACAGGGTGTAAAAAGACAACTACCGAAAAATTAGGGGTTGCAATCAGATCATGATTCTAAACATATTTAGCGAAAAACAAACGCAAAATTTTTTTTTGACGTATCTAAGTCATTTTATGTTATTTTCAGTTATTTACTACTAGTACAACATAATAAGACCAAACCTGCCTAATAATTTCATTTATAAAAGAAAAAAACAGTTTAAACTCAAAATCCAGCAACCTACGTAAAAAAACGCGCCCAGAACATACGCAAATAGTAATCTTCAAACGCTGTTTTCTCTGGATATAATGATTATTTCGGAAAATCCTTTTGGATTTGGTTGTGTGTTGGGATTCTGTACCTACCCCTTTCGGCTTCAGTAGACGTCTTTTTACACCCTGTATATGATGTGGTATACTAATAAATAAATAATCGATAGAAGGAACGGGAATACGGGCCCAGGTCGTTAAAATTTCATTTCTCTTCCAAACAAAAGACAAACAGTTTAATGAAGAGAAGCTGAAGACAGCCCAATGAGGTACTTCCTCAATAAAGGATAATAAATCTTCAAAATAATAGACAATAGGAATACTGTTTAACAATAAATTTCGTAACTTGATAGTCATATAGATCGCTATCTACAATCAGTGCAAGAGACAAGCGGAAGCGTTTTAAAGTTTTACAAACGGTTGGTTCACTATTTTTGAGAAAGGCACCAAGTCAATCACAACCTTTTAATCGGACTACAAATAATTGCGTTTTAAAAACTAAAAAGAAAACTGAGTTTAAAAAAAACAATGAAAAAAATTGCAATATTTTTGAATCGTCAGGAAATGTTTTTGAATCGTCACCGGGCGAGCGGCGGGAAATGCCGTGATAAAGGTTCTTTACCTTTATGTTCAGTTACGGAGTTCAAAACTAGATGGCGCTGACGGTGGTGTCAGCAACACTGTCAGTCTGAGTTCAATAGATTTTTCCTAAATCAAAAATTCCCAACGCACCTCATCATCATCTTCCTGCCCTTTTATATAGCACAACATGTATTGTGTTCTTCTTTCATTCTCCTCTATCAGCCGTCATCTCAAAACTCACTCTTTTCTTACATGCCCAACGGACCTGAAGAAGGTATCAATTAAAAAAAATATATATATTCTCCTCAGTAAATAACAGTAGATATACTTGTTGGGCTTATACCTGCCTGGAAGTCTAGAAAAATATTTTATGATCAAAAACTTATTGATTTCCCGTTTCTATTTTGGTTCAAATTAATATAAAAGTCTCTAACTTGCACCACAAAGAACATAAACGCAAATTAGTTGGTACTAACTGTTAGTACTCATACAACTAAATTGTTGGGACCTTTGTGCCTTGGTGATGGTGTAACCTTCGGAGATCTTGGGTCCAAGGTTCCAATCTTTACGAAACCTAAACAGGGTCACGACTGAAGCCCAAAACATGGTAGATATTCTCAGATCTATAAGTATTTAAGCTGAGAGGATTGTTTAGGGCAAAAAAAACTGGGGCCCTAACTAAACGGTTTAGGTTTTATCAAGTCAAAATATAAATTACTAGCTGTCCGCGGTGTTACCCGCGATCCCTCGGACAAACTTCACTTTACCGGGATAAAATATAGCCTATGTTCATCGGGGATAGTGAAGGATTCTATTGGTGAAAGAATTTTACAAATCGGTCCAGTAGTTTCGGAGCCAAGTCATTTCAAACAAACAAATCTTTCCTCTTTATAATATTAGTATCTATAGAAGTATAGATACAGGGGTGGCAAAATTTCACAACATTGAGGGCATTACCTTGTCTTTTGTAATACGAAGGTTTCGTTCATAGAAAACTGTAGGTTTATTTTGAAAATAAAAACAATTGTATTTTGGGACTTTTGAAAAAAATCTGACCAGTATTGACTTTACTGGTCAGATTTTTTACGTTTACGAATTACGTTTTAAAACTAAAAGAAAAACCGACTTCAATGTTCGACTCTACACGCGGCGTGACTCAGGGAATCAATAAGCCATCCATAAAAATCGAAATAAGAAAAAGAAATCAAATCGGCAGATAATGCTTAGGCTCCACCGGCGTCTAAGGGCATTAATTACCACAACTTCATACATTTTATGTCAAGTTTCGCGGCACGTGAGTTCCTGGCATTAGTAAATCGTCAATTTGACATAATGCATAAAGAGTCAGACTTATCTGTTGATTCGATTTACAATGGCTAGGAGTTTTACGGGAAAACTAGCAAACCCTCAGGAATAAAATTTATATGGTGGTCCCATATAAATTCCTCTGGAGTTTATATGGGACCTCTGGAGTATACCCTTTCAAACAAAAAAATAATTTTGAAAATCGGTCCACAATTGGCGGAGTAATCGCGTAACATGATACAAAAAAAAACATACAGGCGAATTGAGACCCTCCTCCTTTTTTTGAAGTCGGTTAAAAAAACAAGTTGGTCCTAATCGACGCTATTCCCATCAGGAACTCTTTTCCCAAAGTAACATACCAAATCAAATCGTAAGAGATTTGCAAAAAAATCAAAAAACGTTTTTCATACAATTTCGTAAGGTTTCTAGAGGGTTGAGCTTGGGGGCCCCAGTGCACAGCACCGCCTAGCCCTCCAGTAGCTACGCCACTAGTTCAGGTGCTACAAGCCTCCATCTCAAACAATGCCCCAGGCACTACAGCGTCCCGTTCAGTGTAGGCATCCCACTCATGTTTGGATATTTTAGACATAGACATAGACATACGTTTATTCGCAGCTGTACACAACAACAATTTTTACAAAAAAAGGTACCAACAGTGAACACAGAAGAAAGAGAAAAGTACAAAAGCCAGCTGGCAATTAGGTACAATATAATTGAACAGACTAACAGACAAATAACAAAATATAATTAAAAAAAGTGTGCACATGCAAGGCGTGTACAGCTAAGCGAAAAGTCTTGAGCTCAGCATGTGCTGTGAACAAGTTCACCGCGCTGATTTTCAGCTCAAGGCTTTGGTGACGCACTTTTGATTTTGATGTTTGTGTTTCAATTACGCCAAAACCAGTGAACCGATTTGGATGAAAATTGGTATAAGCGTAGATAGTAAATAATAATAAATAAAATAAATAATGCTGGACTTTTTTCACACAGCATCATCTAGCCCCAAACTAAGCAAAGCTTGTAACTATGGGAACCAGATAACTGATATACTACTTATATACTTTTTGTTTGTAAATACATACATATTATACATAGAAACACCCAGACCCGAGATATATATTTGCAGATCATACAAACATTTATCGAACCCGCAACCTTCTGCGTCCCAAGCGGGCTTTCACCCACTGCGCCACAGAGGTCGCAATAGTGACCTGGAATAGCATAAAAGCTATAAGGAAATGGTTGATTATCAAATGTTATTATTCAATTGAACAATTTATTATTTATTTATTTTAATTATAGGGACATTGATTTATGATTTTAAATATTTTATGACTAGAAATTAATTATTCAAATTATCTTTCTTAACTAGTAATTTTTAGTATTTGCATGCCTTTTATAGGTGGTAAGTAAGTAAGTTCGTATGAGTCAGTGGCCAACTCTGGTGACGGAGTTTTTAGGCCGCCTTAAGGCCTCCGTCATGGCTTAACGACTTAAATAGCCGGGACCGACAATTTAACGTGCCCTCCGAAGCACGGAAGCGCTCAGATGAAAATGCCACTGGCGGTCACCCATCCACTTACAGACCGTTTCGAACGTTGCTTAACTTCGACGATCTATCAAGAACGACTAAGCAAGCACGACCACGAGCGCTTATAGGTGGTAATATATCTGGACTAACCTTAGTATCATAATACCTAATTGTTACTTTATATTATCAAAATGTTGGTACCTTACCTACCACGCAGGCGAAGCCGCGCGCAGAAGCTAGTACATAATAAACCCTAGATGGTTTTTAGATGTGAACGTATTTGGAAGCTAAGACATCTTCAAAGAATCTTAAACGCCATATTAACGTACCTGAATGGATTTCTACCATACATTGGGGATACAGATTACAGACCTATTTATATAATATAGAGACCTTCAACGGATCCATCATTAATTCAAAAAGTTAAAACAATCGCGCGACCTCACGCGTCGGTCAAAACTCATCCACGCTATTGTCACCGATCGAGATAAACAGATCTACCGACAGATAGCGATTAATCCACGGATCGACGAGTTATTCATACTCTAGGGTACTGGCCTTGCATTTGAAATGAAAAATTGGCTCCCCACTGGAGCTTGACTTTTCATTTTAAGATGGACCTAAACTACTACAGTTCACCCGCAAAGGAACCCAGGATGTTTATTACAGGCGTACTAATTTTCACCATTCTTTTCGTCCAAAATACCTCAGTGCCTTAAGTCGAAGGTTTTCGATCAGTGTGTGTTACCAGTGATGACATATGTAACTGAGACGTGGTCCCTCACTATGGGCCTCATAAGAAGGCTCAAGGTCGCTCAACGAGCTATGGAAAGGGCTATGCTTGGTGTCTCTCTACGAGATCGAATCAGGAATGAAGAGATCCGTAGACGCACTAAAGTCACCGACATAGCCCACAGGATTAGCAAGTTGAAGTGGCAGTGGGCGGGGCACATAGCTCGTAGAACTGACGGCCGTTGGGGCAGAAAAGTTCTCAAGTGGAGGCCACGCACCGGAAATCGCAGCAGAGGACGACCCCCCAACGAGATGGAAAGACGATCTTGTAAGGGTTGCTGGGAGCCGTTGGGTGCAGGCTGCACAAGATCGATCGTTGTGGAAATCTATGGGGGGGGGACTATGTTCAGCAGTGGACGCTAGATGGCTGAGATGATGATGATGATGAATTTTCACCATAGGTCATTGACTTTTTTCGTGACCAAGAAAGCACCAGTGCCAAAATATATTCCTACTAAAGTACCAGGCGAACATAATCAATAAGGCGTAAAACTTACCCGCATAGGAGCTCCCAGGTTGTTTATATACAGGACGTTCGTAATCCCCAATGACGACAGGACGTGACGTCACAATCTCACCGCCAGGCCTGGCGATGTATGCGGGTACGTTTGTCGGTTTGTCCAATTCGTATTCGTACACTGGTTTCACGTTTTGTCCTGGAACGTAGCCTGTTAAAAAATATATAGTTTTCAGTTCTAAAAAAGCTTTGAAGCGCTCGTGGTCGTGCTAAGTCGTTCTTGATAGATCGTCGAAGCAACTTTTGAAATGGTCTGTAAGTGGGTGACCGCCAGTGGCATTTTTATCTGAGCGCTTCCGTGCTTCGGGGGGCACTTTAAATTGTCGGTCCGGCTATTAAAGTTGGCCTTAAGGCGGCCTAAAAACTCCGTCACCAGAGTTGGCCACTGACTCATTACTTACAGGTTATCTTAGCTTGTTTGAATAATAAAGGGCAAAGTCTAATTTACCAAGTAACGCTTTTTGATCATTTCAATATCTATTCTTGGAAAGGTAGAAAAAATAAAAGTGTAATCATACCTATATCATCTGGCTTATCATTCCCATACCCTGGTTTCTGGTTACCAGGTCTTTCATAATCTGGATCAGGTCTTTCGTTCCCATATCCAGGTTTCGGACTATGACCAGGTTTTTCACTGCCATACCCAGGAGCTGGATTATCAGGTTTGGAGCTTCCATACCCAGGTTTTGGACCATACTCAGGTTCTGAGGTGCCATATCCTGGTTTTGGGGTGTTATAATCAGGATTTTGACCATATCCAGGTCGAGCACTGTCATATTCAGGTTTTTGACCATACCCAGGTCTAGCGCTGTCATATCCAGGTTTAGGACTGTCATATCCAGGCTTTTGCTTATCATATCCAGAACTTGAGCTATCATATCCAGGTTTTGGAGTATCATATTCAGGTTTTTGACCATATCCAGGTCTAGGGCTGTCATATTCAGGTTTTTGATTATCATATCCAGAACTTGAACTACCATATCCAGGTTTTGGAGTATCATATTCAGGTTTTTGACCATATCCAGGTCTAGGACTGTCATATTCAGGTTTTTGGCCATACCCAGGTCTTGGGTTATCGTATCCAGGTCTTTGGCTATCATATTCAGGTGTTTGACCATATCCAGGTCTAGCGCTGTCATATCCAGGCTTAGGACTATCATAGTCTGGGCTTTGACCATATCCAGGTCTTGAACTGTCGTATCCAGGCTTAGGACTATCATATTCTGGTTTTTGACCATAACCAGGTCTAGGACTATCATTTCCAGGTCTTGAGCTATCATATCCAGGTCTAGCGCTATCATATCCCGGACTTGGGCTATCATATCCTGGTTTTTGTCCATACCCAGGCCTTAAGCTATCATATCCAGGTCTTGGGCTGTCATATCCAGGCTTAGTACTATCAGATTCAGGTTTCTGCCCATACCCAGGTCTTGGGCTATCAAAATCAGGTTTCGAGCTCCCATAGCTTGGTTTCTCATGATTATAAGCAGGGTTATCATTACCATATCCAGGTTTATGGGTTTCGTAATCAAATACAGGTCGATTTCCATATCCACTGCTACTGTAGCTGCCATGGGCACCATACCCGTAAGAACCATGGTTCCCTCCGTAAGAACCATGGTTCCCTCCGTAAGATGCTTGGTTGCCCCCGTATGTGGCTTGGTTGCCACCATGACCTCCGTAACCTTGTGAACCGTAATCTTGGTTGCCGTAACCTTGAGAGTTATAACTTTGACCTTGAGAATATGAACCCTGGCCTTGAAAACTGTTGTAGTTACTTTGAGAACCATAATTCTGACCAGAACCGTAGGAACCTTGGTTGCTATAATCACCTTTATAGTCATTATAAGAAGGTTTGTTATAGCTTGGTTTTTGAGGTCTCTCGTAAGGACGATTTTCTCCATAAGAACTTTGGCTTTGACTTTGAGAACCATAAGATTCTTGGTACTGTTGGTTGCTGTTGTAAGAGTTTTGGGTGCCGTAAGAATTCTGGTTGCCTTGAGGTTTGTATTTATCATTAGGCCGATTTGGGCGTTGGTTGTAACCGTCTTGGTCGTTTTGACCATATTGGTTTGGTCTATTTGGTTTATCATATGGTTTCTGTGGTTTATCATAGATTTCTGTTATAGACCCTGTATATGAACTTTGAGCATTTTGATTGTGTGTGTAAGAATTTTGGCTAGAATATGTTCCATAGCCCAAAAATCCTTGATCATAATCATGTTGGATTGGCCTATCCTTGATAGGAACGTATGGCCTAGGCGGGTCATATATTTCAACGTAAATAGAATTATCGTTTTGATTTTGGCCATAGTTACTAGCATACTGAGAATTATAACTATAAGTTGGTTTCCCTGGCTTATAGGATAAAGAATATGCATCATTAGGTTTCATATAATCGTCGCTAGGCCTAGGTTTTCTATTAGGTCTAATAATATAGTTATAGTTAGGACGTTCCGGCCTATATGGATCAGGTTTATCAATTGGTTTTTCGTAACCAAAATGCAACACGTCATTTGACTCTGGTTTTGGCTTTTGGTATTGATCGCTTTGTGGCCTATTTGAATCAAGTGGTCTATTTGGCTTATATGAGTCTTGGGGCCTATTCGGCCTATATGAATCATAGTTTGGCCTATATGGGTCTTTTTCTGGCCTGTATGAATCATTGGGCCTATATGGATCGGGCCTAGGTCTTTCCGGATACGACATATCTTGAGGTTTATGGTCTCCATAGCTTGGGCCGAAAGCTGGTCTTTGGGAGATATCATCAGGCCTGTAAGATTGAGGCTTACTGCCTAGATTATACGGGTCAATGTCGCTTGATACTAAATAGTCGCCTGTGAGTGGGCGGTCATCGACGTCTGGACGGAAGACTGGTCTGTGCTGTGGTCGGTCGTTGCTGAAACAAATATTAGGAATTGTTAATAAAACTTAAACATCCAATTCCATTCAGTACTTTGTTCGTGAAAGCATATGAAACATCCATACATCCATCCTCCTGTGTGTGTGTTTGTGCGTGTGTGTGTGTGTGTGTGTGTGCGTGTGTGCGTGTGTGTGTGTATGTATGTGCGTGTGTGTGCGTGTGTATGTGCGTGGAAGTGTGTGTAGGTATGTTTATGTTTGAACTTACTTACTTAGAGGCTGTGTGTGGGGTATGTGTGGGTGTGTATGGGGGTATGTGTGGGGTATGTGTGGGTGTGTGTGGGAGGGTATCTCTGCGTGTTTGTGTGTATACCTAGCTGGTCCTTCAACGTCGTCAGCCAGTATAGGGCGCGGTGGAGCCTGTTCACACTGCAGCCTACGCGCGAACACATCGTAGTCGGGGTGACGGGAGAGTAGACTGCCCTCTTTGACTTCCTTTTCAGAGTGCGTGCTGAGCTCGCATGTGGCGTTGCCTTTGGCTCCGACACTGGAATTAAAAAAGATCCTTTGAAGATGGTAGGTAGTCGGAGAGTCACATATTTGGATATTTATTTACACACATTGCAAAAGACATGAAAACGTGAAAGAGAATTGATTGCTATAATAAAAAAATTATGGGACTTTATTAAAATAATTATTAAAACCAACGCGCCTTCTTGAAATAGAAAGCGCAATATCCACTGAGCCCCCCGGGCCGCCGACATATGTCGGCAACATTTTGTCGGCGACATATGTTGGCGGCTTCACATAATACATGTCGGAAAATTTTGTCGGCGGCTTGAGATGAGTTGTGTGGTTGTGTCATATAATTTATGCCGCCGGGCAACTGAGCGCAGGCAACACAAGCCGTCAACATGTCGGCGGGTAACACGCGCCGTCACATGTTGCCGACATGATTCTTTTCATACAGGCCGCCGGGTTGTGTCGCCGGGCTGTGTCGGCGGCCCGCCGGGCTCAGTGTGTATTGCGCTGAACAACTGTAGAGTGCCTCTGTTAACTTATCTGAACGGGTGGCCAAAAGAGGAACTAGCGAATTTTACTGTAAAATTTATTTTTCTGCCAACACCAAATGCGATAACAGCGCCTCTTTCACCGGTTTAGATAAGTTTGTGGTAAACCTATGTAGAATTGTCTATCTCACTCTGACTCACCCATAGTCGTAAGTCTGGCATTGTTTGTCCTGCTTGCATATCTGCTCGCACTCTGTTGTAGTTAGTTCTGTCACGTTGCGATAGATGGCGTCACTCGGCAATTGTTCACCAATCGAGATGCGTTCGAAGCAGTCTGTAAATTGAATTATGTGCTATAAAAACCATCCAACGACGAAAAACTATTCCCTGTTAAGCGATCCGGAACATTAAGTTGGATTCTCTTTAAGTTGAATTCCCATTAGGTTGAGTCCCATTATGTTGGATTCCCATAATGTTGAATTTTCATTATGTTGAATCCTTATTATGTTGAATCCCATTAAGTACCCCCAACGCGTCGACTGGTCATTTCCTTGTTAAAGTCTATTATAAAAAGCATTGAAGTTCCCTATTTAGTAGAACTTAATAGTCTCATAGTGGTAGTGGATTCTCTTCCTGTTTTTTCGCGGACAAAACTATGAAAAACTGGGGCAATAAACACGATTTCATCAAGGTGATCCATCTTAATGGATTTTTCTTTTTTTGCAGATACTTAACAGTATAGTAGGGCGGTGTTGGGGCTGCCTCGTTACTGCAGCGCATCGGGGATGTTTGCGGCGGTGCGAGTTGATTGCTTCCATGCCACCATGCGCAAACGAGCCGCATCCCTGGTGCGCAGGTTGCGGGCCAGCTCCAACACCGTCCTGGCAATGATAGCTGCCAGGGTGGACTGTCCCTACATTAGGCATTGCTGTGGGCGTCACCTAACTATGAACCCTGGTAGTTTTTAAGCTTTGTGTGTATTTGTCTTCTGTCTGTGTGTCAAAAACTCATTTGCCAAAAACTCGTTTGTGTACCTATGAGTGTTTTCTCGAAATAAATGTATTTTATTTTTATAAGTATTAAGTGTTACCCCTTTGCTCACGTGCTACACGTTAATAATAAATAGAATTAATAAATAATAATACAATTCAACCTTTAGGCTGCCCAACAATGCGGAAAAATCAACCAATCGAATCGGTACGAACAGAGATTTACTTGCAATCCTAAGAACTTCGGTGACTTAATTATACCGGTAACTTAGAAATTATGCTGGTAAGTACTTATGTAAAATCATCATCATCATCTCAGCCTGGTGTCACCCACTGCTGGGTATAGGTCTCCTTTCGCTTTTGCTAGACTTTTCGGTCCTGTGCGTCCCTGATCCAAGTTTTGCCCTCGACTTTTTCAATGTCATCGACCCAACGCGCTTATTTTTACTTATGTAAAATAAATAAAAAAAAACATAAATTACTAAAATATTTTTATGCTTTTTACATTAAAACAGACAAACATTCGTATATTTTAAGATATTACAGTTATTTAAGTAATATATACGAGTATATTTTAAGTTACAATACAGTTCCGCCTGCGGCTTCGCTAGCATGGCAGGTACTAACATTTAAATGCCTGTATCTGTACAAGACAAACCTTGTATGGTTTAGTGTGTCGTGTATGTAAAATTATAAATAAGTTTTTGATAAATAAAGAAAAAATACAATACAATACCTAACTATGCTTTTTAACCCCGATCTAAGCCTATTCAATCGAATCAGTCCACTGGTTAAGGCGTGATTGAAACATCTTAACATATTTACAAACCTACAATTTTTTTATGGTACCTAACTACGTCTTGGCAGCCCGATGGGAGAAGTGGTCGCGGTCGGCCGAGGAAGCGTTGGCGGGACGACCTCGACTCCTTCGAGAGAGAGTGGTGGGAGATTTCGAAGGAGAGAGATGGTTGGAGGGATATGGGGGGACCTTTGCCTAGCACTGGGATTGTATAGGTTGAAAAAAAAAAGTACTTGTCATAAGTCGATGACATTGAAAAAGTCGAGGGAAAAACCTGGATCAGGGACGCACAGGCTCGAAAAGTCTGACAAAAGCGAAAGGAGGCTTTTATCCAGCAGAGGGTGACAGGCTGAGATGATGATGATGATAAAGTACTTATAAGTATACTTAGGTAGTACTTTTATGATTACGTAGCTATTTATTCATGAGATTTAATTACAACAATCATCCAGACGTACGATTTTGTAACGATCGTTACCCAACTTCCTATGTCAAAACTGAAATTACAATATTTGAAGGTGAAATTGTCTATTTTACAAGATTTTTTTAATATTTAAGAATTTGTGTGTGTTTCTAGTCGAATCTTTCAACCCGAATTTTTTTTAGCGCTCGTGGTCGTGCTTGCTTAGTCATTTTTGATAGATCTTCAAAGTTAAGCAACGTTCAAAACGGTCTGTAAGTGGATGGGTGACCGCCAGTGGCATTTTCATCTGAGCGCTTCCGTGCTTCGGAGGGCACGTTAAATTGTCGGTCGCGGCTATTTAAGTCGTTAAATCATGACAGAGGCCTCAAGGCGGCATAAAAACTCCGTCACCAGAGTTGGCCACTGACTCATACGAACTTACTTACCCGAATTTAACCTACTTCCCGATGTCCGATTGAGCTGAATTTTGGCACACTTATTCTGGCATTACATAAATATGTTGACATCGAGTTAATCTGATGATAGAATCACAAGATATAATAGTCAGTAAATAGGCTGATTGAGCTGAAACTCCGCAGTCAAATTCGGTCAGTTGAAAATATGGTGATAGCTGTTCTGATGATGGAGGTAGGAGCTGTTCAATGGAACTCTTCGAAATAAAAAACTCACCTGCACTCACCACACTTGTCTTCATTTTAATTTAATGCATTTGTTCCAAACTTCATCGAAAGGTGACGTTTTAAGATAAAATTTATGACTGAAAATAGAATAAAAGTTTTTGAAAACTCACCTTCAATAGAAGTTCCAAGCTGTGAGTCGATACTCAGAGTCTGCACGCCACCGATGAGTAAAACCGGGCACAATACTAGTATGTGAAGCATTTTGACCAACACACATGACATCACTTCAAAAATATCCCCATCCAATCACATTACATCGCAAAAAATACCAGTGTTAAAAAATCGATTTGATAAATTGATTTTCAAATTAACGTTCATTAGCCACTTTAAATTTAAAAAGAAAACAGCCGCTGTCATCGACAATTCGATTTTCAAGTGCTAAACGTCACATAATGGCCGTCAATTCGATTTTCAAATGTAGACGGGACGCGCCATTTTCGTTCGTAAATTCAAAACTATTGCGAACTTTTTTGTAACAAAGAGGTTTTAAAGACGTGCACACATCAGATTCGCAAATAAATTGTGGTGTAAATCTTGGGTGTGTCCGTCCGTTATGGTCCGATGGCACTTCCTTTGGCTCATGTGAACCTTAGCTTGTTAATCGGTACCTCGGGGTACATCATTTTGGCGAGAAAATTATCATTATTGATGATGAAAAACCCAACATTGTTACTGCGAAATGTACATAAACTTAACGTAATTTTTACACGTAGTATACAAATAATTTACCATTACAATGATTGCTCCTTGAAGAACACAGATTGGTGATTGACACATATTTTCGAACTTTTTAGTTTCTACATGCCTAAATGCCTATGCCGGTTTCCTAACGATGTTTGAGAATTTTTTTTGTATCATGCGCCAGTAGTGTAAGTAAATATTTGTTTTTCGAAAACTTATTGTTGCCCGACATTCCCTATGACCTTTGCCTAAGACTAACCTAAGATTAACCTAAGACTTCTTCTTTTCGAGTCAATAGCTCTAGGTAAGTACAAAAAATTCAAATTTTAACCGCCAAAAACTTAGCCACGGCATTGAACGTGTTCCCTTCGTGCACAGAGGGCAATCTAGGCGACTCATCGTCTGTTCTACAAAATACCCAAGACCACACTGGAAGGTTAGTGGGATCAAATCCAAATTCCCAACGACCCCATTGACTAGAATAGTGGAGTCGCTGGGATTTTTTATTCCCCTACCCCACCAGTGGGGAGGTTAGTAGGGTCATGGAAATATACCGAACCTGCAACCTCAAGTTTTTTTATTTATTTAAGTACTTAAATTACAATCATTAAGAACAAACCAAAAACCACGAAGATTTGTCCAGAATACAGATATATCGAGTTTGTAATACTCTAAACATAGTGGGGTCGCTGAGATTTTATATTCCCAACTACCCCAGTGAGGTTAGTGGGGCCGTTGGGAATAAACCGAACCTGCAACTTCAAGAGAGGGTATGGCAACACCACTAGACCACCAGTGCTGTTTAAAAAGGTTAACAATTCGCTCGTCAAAACCCACAATTTTCAGTGCGTATCATTTTTTGTAGAACTTACTAATAGATTTTATCGCTGTAATTATACTAGTTGAATGTAACCGAAAGAGTTTTTGTAATAATTATAATAGTTTTATTAATGTGAGACTTTAATGAAACCTAGTAGCGAGTGAGAAATATGAATGAAATTATAATCTTAAACAGATTGCGGTCTCTATAAACCAAATCATAGCTCAGAGAATTAGCAAGCTGAAGTGGCAGTGGGCTGGCCATATCTGCCGAAGAACCGATAACCGCTGGGGTACACGAGTTCTTGAGTGGAGACCGCGACTCGGCAAACGTAGTGTAGGACGCCCTCCGGCCAGGTGGCGGTGGAGTGACGATCTGCGAAAGGCTACTGGCAGAAGCTGGATGCGTCGAGCGGAGGACAGGGCGCAATAGCGCTCATTAGGGGAGGCCTATGTCCAGCAGTGGACTATAGGCTGATGATGATAATGAAACAAAACCAAACAGGATCATTGTATCCCCAAGGCGCGGTAGACATTATCTAAAAACCAGTATTCCAGATCCTTTGAACTGTCTAAAGGGTTAGTTAGAGGCATGTCCATATCTCGGATTAACAGCCGATCGACGGCCTCTGTAGCGCAGTGGGAGAAGGTCCGCTTGCGACGCAGAAGGTTGCGGGTTTGATCCCCGCCGCGGGACAAATGTTTGTATGATCTACAAGTATTTGTCTCGGGTCTGGGTATTTTCTATATATAATACTAGCTGACCCGCGCAACTTCGTCTGCGCATTATTAGGAACAAAGTGGAGGAGTTTTGAGTGAATCGAGAGTACAAAATATAAAACTCCGTCGCATGATATAATATTTTTTTTTATATATGTTTCTCTCAAGAATCATTTAATAGATAAAGGTAGGAAAAATCTTACCCAGATCTTGCAATGCAATGAACAAAACGAATACGGTAATTGGTACAGAATCGCTGAAGCGAGCGCAGCGAGTTTTTGAAGAGAGAGAGAGTTTTTGAAGAAATTGACTCGAAACGTATTTTTTTATAGCAAGAACTGTGTGGTTTAAAATTTCGAAATAAAATTATTAACTAATATTGCGTTATGTTTCTCTCAAGAATCCCTTAATAGATAGAGGTAGGGAAAATCTTACCCAGATCTTGCAATGTTAAGAACAACACGATAGCGGCAACTGGTGTCAGATTTGCCGAAGCGAGCGGCAATACCTACCCGCGACTTCGTCAGCAATATAAAAATATCGAAAACTCTTAGCAAAAATCTCCATTAACTTTTCAAAACTCAAAATCAAAGAAAATTATACTCGATCTCCGCCATAGTAAAAACGCCACCTAGGAAAAAAGTGTAAAGTAGTTTTGACCTCTAGACCGATAGATGGCGTTCTAACTATAGCCAAGGAAAAATATTTTAATATCAAAAAATCATAACTTCGGAGTTCGGATATATTGATGGGTGGGAACACACATGTTACATGTTTATCATTAATTTTAAAATAATTTATTATGCAAAATACAAAAAAAAAACGAAAAAATTTAGAGTGCAAAAAGTGGCTTCGGGCGGTCACCCATCCTTATTATGACCGCGCCTAGGGTTGCTTAACTTTTTTCCCCATACAAACTTCCAACCCTTATTTTCCCGCCCCCTTATGGTAATTGACAAAAAAAAGTAGCCTATGTCCATCCCTGGGGTATACTCTTTATCCATGCCAAATTTCAGCTTAATCGGTTCAGCGGTTTGGGCGTGAAAAGGTAACAAACAGACAGACAGACAGACAGACAGACAGACAGACAGACAGAGTTACTTTCACATTTATAATATTAGTATGGATGTACCTATTTATTTACAAACAGTTATCTGATTCCCATAATACAAGCTATGCTTCGTTTGGGGCTAGAGATGATGCTGTGTGAAAATGTCCAGCATTATTTATTTATTTATCTAACAGCCTAGATGGTGTTAGCTAGTATATTAGATGTCTTCAACTTTCATAATAGAAATCTAAGCAGGTCTAGACGGATTGCAGGATAACGCAATAATTCCCACGTTTTCTGAAGATCGTTAAATAAAACGGACCATTTTATTACGAGATAATTAGAAATTGGGCAGGTTAATGAACGAAATAGAATTGTATGGATAAGACTCGCACAGCACATTTCCCCTCTACCAAAATGCACATGATTCCGAATCATGTGCGTCTTTTAATATTTCGTGCGTCCTAAACGAAATTTAAGAGCCAAGAGGACATATAGTATGTATTTAACATACATATTATACATAGAAACACAATGGTATTATTTGGCAATGGTTTTGGTTCGTTAAGACTCACTGCTTTCCCTCAGATGATCTTTCCGACCGCGACTTAAATAAATTTGCTGTATTTTACGTAAATAGGGTCACGACTAAAGTATATAAGTAGTATATCATTCATCTTAGTACCCATAACACAAGCTTTGCTTACTTTGGGGCTAGATGATGCTGTGTGAAAAAGTCCAGCATTATTTATTTATTTATACCTACGAGCTCTCCGAACGTCAACTGCAATATTGTTACCTCAACTCAACCTTATCCATACTAAGCTTACCATCACATCGCTAAACAAAGACCACAATAAGACAATTATCTGAAATACCTCCGATTCTACTCACTAGATTCGGCTGACAAGCAACTGTAATTTTGACTAATTTTCAACTTTTTTTCTCATATTATAAGTAAGATCATGTATGAGATTATTTTAGGCTTATGAATGACTACCTTGTCTTGTTTTTATATTCAGTCGAATCGATCGGTTCAGGATCAGTCACTATCTCCATCAGCACGCCTTCTGGTGGCGAAAATTTATTATGATTTTTCATAATTGGTTTAGTGATGGGACAATATCGATAAAGTTTGTAGATAATTATCGAATACCATCCTAGAGCTAAATATATTTTAATTACTGACAGGAGAATATTATACAGGGTGTAAAAAGACGTCTACCGAAGCCGAAAGGGGTAGGTACAGCATCCCAACACAACCAAATCCAAAAGGATTTTCCGAAATATTCATTATATCCGGAGACAACAGCGTTTGAAGAGTACTGTTTGCGTATGTTTTGGGTGCGTTTTTTTACGTAGATTACTGGATTTTGAGTGTTAAATGCTTTTTTCTTTTATAATGAAATTATTAGGTAGGTATGGGCTTATTATGTTGTGACAGTAGTAAATAACCGAAAATAACATAAAATGACTAAGTTAAGTAAAAAAAATTTAACATTTTTTTTCGCTAAATATGTTTAGTTGGTCTGATTGCAACCCCTCAGTTTTCGGTAGTTGTCTTTTTACACCCTGTATATATATTTATATATATCGCTTTTAGCGATATGGCCGCCCATTGTCAATGTCTTTATTTTTATGTTTTCCGTGTATTATGTTGTTGTGTACAATAAAGTGTTAATCTATCTATCTATAAAATATATTGTTATAAGATTTAAAGAAATCTATTTTTGACAACGTTGTTTTTAACTTTTACCCCATTCACTCTAAAAATTCGTCATACAAGCTCGCAAATTAGCCAAAATCTTCATTCAATTATATTTTATAGTTTCTAAACAACGAAATCTATCTGTATTCGAAAATAACATCATCATCATTCTCAAAGTGCGCTCTAATTTATCGATCTTGCATTCAAGATCCTAGATTGCAGTCTATGGTTTTAGTAATACCTTTTCTATCGATAAAAATCAGCCACCTCCCATCACTACTCACCAGAATCAAGATAACTTATAAACACTGTTTTAAGCGAATACAAACCAACTGTTATATAAACTGTGTTATAGCGAATAAAACCTCCTTGTTAGAGAGTTCAACGACCTATTTTAATTACTGTTTCTTTGTGATTTAAAATTATACAGGATACATTAGTGTTGAGATGGCTTCTTATCGATAACGCGTAAAAAATTGAATAGGCTGGTGCTGAGAATGGTGGAATAAGTTTTTTTTTTGTAATTTTCATAGTGGTAATCCACACTTGGTATTTCATTGATTAATCGAAATTTTTGATAAGACTTTTCATTTCATAATGACATTCCAAGTGTACAATACAACACTATAAAAATTACAAAAAATATAGATTTAGCTAAAGCGACATCTCTTAGTCATTTGATTCTGAATGTAACTTCGGACAATGAGCATGAGTTCACTAGTGAAACGTGTAGATGGCGCTAACCGGTGCTTAACCGATAAATATGAGCTTATCAAGGATTTCGAATCCGACGTCAGGGGTTCCGTGACCGAGCGGTTGAAGGCACTCCGGCTTCAGGAGGATCGTCTGATCGTCGCGGGTTCGAATCCCGTCGGAATCGAAGATAAGACTGATAAGACTTCTGACTGATTATTAAAGTCAAAAAGCATTTAGCAGTAGGACCGCTGGGATCACATAGAATAGTCTTAAAACTATAGTCTTTTTCACGGCGGAACGTATGCAAGACACTTCGAGATGATGTCAAAATCAGTCTAATAGTAATGTCCTAAAGTTTAATCGAGATCATCAAAATCGATTTTTGTTTCACTACTATCAATTCATCTCAATCGATTACAAGGTTCATTCATAGACAAAATTACTAAACCAACGATTATATTTTTACTTATCGATTCATCGATTGTTTCGATTTTCATTTTCGCACTCTCTAACCCTGTTATTAATAAACACGAACTTGGATGGGATTAGAGCTAATCCAAAGCATAAGGCAGTAGTAGGTCAAATCTGTATTAATAAAAAGTAAGTAAGTTCGTATGAGTCAGTGGCCAACTCTGGCGACGGAGTTTTTAGGCCGCCTTAAGGCCTCCGTCATGGCTTAACGACTTAAATAGCCGGGACCGACAATTTAACGTGCCCTCCGAAGCACGGAAGCGCTCAGATGAAAATGCCACTGGCGGTTACCCATCCGCTTACCGCTTGCTCGAAACAAAGACCAAGGAAGAAATAAGCTAATCCGACTCTGCTCACGGAGCAAGAGTTACGCCTAGGTGCAACCTAGTATAGAGATGGAGTAAGCATACTCTATCATGAATTTTGACATTTTACTTCATAATATTAATATCATAACCAAAAAAAAGGTTGTGCAAATCTAGATGATCAAACGCGGCCGCTCCGCTAGTGCAAATAGGATGGATATGTTGATGGTTTGAGGAAAAATTTAATAAGGTTGGATGGATACCAATTACGATAAATGGGGCGAGTGAAAATTTACAATATTCGTAAAATTTTATTGTATGATCTCGAAGAAACTGAATTTAAAATCCAAGTAATTATAGATTTTGATGTGAAAAATCATTTAGCATTAGCAAGAAACAAAAACACAGTTAAAAATGACTAAACACAGTAAATACTTTTTTTATGACTAAAAACTTTTTGGTCAATATTTTCTTGACCAAAAATGTTGAGAAGAATAAAACCTCTAACCTCATTGAATAAAACAGATTGTCAAATACATATTATTGTCTATCTCTGTCATTCATATAATTAGTGACAGAGACAGACAATATTTTGAATGATATTATTATTCGTTCCTTCACTCGTTTTTATTTTAAATTTTATGGGTTGCCATAACGCACGCGCTAGTCCCGATGCAAGAAATGTATTACTGATTCGAGTTAACTACCGATTTATTAATAACCTTAAACTCATCATGTTACTCCAAGAAGTAACAGTTCTGAGAGCAGTCTCGGATTTAGCTAGAATTAGGGTTTTCTCATTAATAAGGCGGTAATAGATTACGTTCCATTTTACTCAGTACTGTTATTTGGCGGAGTTTTTTAGAAAATGTTTATTGTTTATTTATTTATATTTTATGGCTCGTTTATAATAATTTATGAAATAATTAAACAGGAAATAGACAAAATCATTTTTTTGTATGTTTTATTGTTTAATCTTTTTCTTGATTTTTTTGTTTAAAAATTGTTGTGAGCTACACAACGTGAAACGAAACAAGTTCAATGTGTCTTGCATACGTTCCGCCGTGAAAAAGAGTATAGGTGTATCTACTCCTGTTCCTTCGCGACCAATACCGTGAACTAGCAACAAACACGGTTTGTTTTACCTACTCTAGAAGGTCTGAAATGAAATAAAACAAATAGAAAACTTACATACTTTATTATCACTTTTTCCTCTCTTTCTTACTCGCTCGTCCCTTCTCCCTCTTGCGTTGATTGAGTGGATTCCGTGGGTCGTATATATCAAACCAATCGTCACCTTTTGTTGACGCGTCTTTAGCTAAGACAGGCCGTTGGTCCTCGAAATGCAACTTGTGGCTTAACCTAAAAATTAAATCAAAAAAAATTGATTGTCTGTAAAGTCGGTTTACTGACGATAGTTGAACGTGACAACGTTTGTGCTTCTTTGTCGCTCGTTCCGCGCTCTCGCTTGCACTTCAAGCCTTACATGGAACGCCTCAGAGCGAGGTAACGCCGCATTTTTTCGTGCGTGCAGCCGGCTCTATCGAATTATAAGACGTTGTCACGTCAATAATTTATTCAGGATGAGCCTTAATTTTGTTTGACTGGCTCCCCACTGGAGCTTGACTATACAGGGTTATTTGTAAAACACCGGTAACCTCTCAGGACTGTATTACTATCATCATAAACAACAACTTTTGTTCCATGACTTTTTACAAAACATAATACATTTACCAAAAACAAACATTCAAGATTTCGTTTTCTTATCCAAAACATTGTCCTATCGAACACATTTCGGCCCCCGCCACCCTAACCCAACTCACTTCGCTTTATACTATCGCATTCTTTTGTTTCGCATAGATTTCGTAACATTTAGAGCTTTCAATTTAAATATTTTTATTGTTGTATGATAATCTAATGAAAAAACATGATGAATTTTTAAAAGTCATAGAACAAAAGTTGTTCCTTATGATGATAGTAATACAGTCCTGAGAGGTAACCGGTGTTTTACAAATAACGCTGTATAGTTTTAAGATGGATCGCCTAAAATAATGCTAGGCCCGTGTTTGTTGCCCTGATTCACGGTAGAAAATGACAAGCTGATGTTAATGGTTGTGGATAAGATTTTTTTAGCTTTACGGGAAAATTGATAATTTTACATCAAGGAAAATCTTAAAAATTGGTCTACAATTCACGAAGATATCACAGTGAAATCTAATTAACCAATCAAAAAGCTGGACCTGAAAAATCAAAATCCGCTCGGGCTTTGTGATTGGTCAATTCAAAAGCGCGTAATCACGTGACTCAATGTCCTGCGTGCACCTATCAAACTGTAGGACTTACCAATCATCACTATTCAGATCATCATCTTCTGTCCCACTCTTCTCCGTACTCTGGCTTGCCTCCGGCTCGTCTGCACTCTTCTCTTTGATGCCTTTCAACTTATTCTTGAATTTTGCCAGTAGTTGTAGAGTGAAATCTTCTCTGTAAGTAAAATACTTTGTTACATAAATATTGAATTTTAAATATTTATATGAGAAAGAATGGTGGGAGATCTCGAAAGAGAGAGATGGTTGGAGGGATTTGGGGGAGACCTTTGCCCAGCAGTGGGACGAAATAGGTTGATAAAAAAAAAATTATAATAATGCTGGACTTTTCACACAGCATCATCTAGCCCCAAAGTACCTAAGCAGAGCTTGTGGCGTCGATTCTGTTGTTCACTGACTAAAGTTAACTAAACTAAAATGCTACGTTATTAACTTTACGATAAGGTCCAAAATAGAATTACTATTACAGTGGCATTCCTAAAATTACTTATTTTTTAGTAAAAATGAAGCATTTGTGGGTAGATTTAGTCAAGACCATTTTACTTGCTGTGTAACAGCTGCTACAGAAGCTCAGAAACGCCATTTTGGTTATACTTTTAGTAATGTCACTTTCAATGACGTGCCATTTTGGTCTTTAGCGATAACGAAATAAGAACGTTCCAGTTTTAGTTTAATTAAGTTTAGTCAGTGAATCGCAGAATTGACGCCTGTGTTATGGTAAACAGTTCACCCTGGCACCTATCATTGCCAGGACGGTGTTGAAGCTGGCCCGCAACCTGCGCACCAGGAAATCCAGGAAATTATCCCGGGTAAGTGAAGTTTTCCCGAGGGACCGCGGGTAACACCGCGACGGACAGCTAGTTTGTAATAATTTTGGAAATCGGTTTACAACTGACGGAGAATCGGTGAACATACATAAAAAAAACATACATACAGCCGAACATAGAACCTCCTCTTTTTTTGAAGTCGGATAACAAGAGTAGGTTTTATATAAAAAAAAAGGCGAAGTATTTAATATTATCTGCATCCTAACAAGCTCAGTTTGGGGCTAGATTTTGACCTCGGGATTCAAACCTGCAATAACCATTATACTATAACAGTACATCTAACAGTATCAAACTTAATAGCCATCCTTAAATTTAATCTCATCTCCGTTACAGAATCTGTTTTTCTCACGTTTTTACAGATTAATTGTTTTAAAGATTTCACTTTGAAACTGTACATTAATTAGATCTTCAAGTGGTGGGATGAGTATCCGGGTTCGAATCCCCGTTGTGACAACAAGTTTCCAACTACAGTTTTGGTTGAAAAAAATATTTTCAAAACATAAAACACCAAAAAATTATGAATAACTAGCTTCTGCGCGCGGCTTCGCCCGCGTGGTACCAACATTTAGAATAGCCTATATGCTATTCCAGGTCACTATCTACGCCTATACCAAGTTTCATCCAAATCGGTTCACTGGTATAGGCGTGATTGAAACACAAACATACAAACATCCAAACATACTCACAAACTTTCAGATTTATTATATTATTAGGAAGGATATTAGGATTTAAGTGTGGCAAAAGGTATTTCAGTTAATTACTTGATTATTTTTAATTTCCTACTTATAATCCTCTTTTTAAGTACCAAAGAGTTTCTGAGTACTTAAGTATCAGACAAAATGTTTTATCATCATCATCACTCGCAGCTCAAATGATAGCCCACTGCTGGACATAAGCCTCCTCCCTCAGACGCCACTCCAATCGGCCCTGTGCTGATCTTATCCAAGAGTCTTTCCCTCTATGGCCTCATTGTCGTTATTATTATTTAAATGTTTTAATGAATCGCTCGTGGTCGTGCTTGCTTAGTCGTTCTTGATAGATCGTCGAAGTTAAGCAACGTTCGAAACGGTCTGTAAGTGGATGGGTGACCGCCAGTGGCATTTTCATCTGAGCGCTTCCGTGCTTCGGAGGGCACGTTAAATTGTCGGTCTCGGCTATTTAAGTCGTTAAGCCATGACGGAGGCCTTTAGGCGGCCTAAAAACTCCGTCGCCAGAGTTGGCCACTGACTCATACGAACTTACTTACATTTAAATGTTTTATGTCAAAATAAAATACAGTTAAGTAGAAATACTTTATTAATTTTCACACCCGGTACCTCGAAAACCATAAATTTTTTCGTCTCACATTCTTAACAGAAAGTAAACTATTACTCCCTCCTAAAAAAACAAAATTAACTCCCTCGTTGCACTCGGGAGTTAACTATAAACACCCTCGCTGTCGCTCGGGAGTTAACTAAAGAATCCTTCGATGCGCTTGGGATTCAATATGGCGCCCGTGACATAATACACTGCTTTATCCCCTTGGTGAATAATCTACTATAACACATGCCTATTTTATAGAAACGTAAAAAACTAGACTATAATTACTTTGGTATTCAATTTCATTACAGTTATTTGACAAGAATATTAATATTTATCATTACATTAAAATCAAACTCGCACTTTTGCGTATGCCGAGCTATCAAAATTCCCGGAACAATATCTATTTGCTTAAATATCTCAAGAATGTAGGTACAGTCCGCAACAAAAGTCGGTTAACAGTTTCATTTATTCAAACGCCATTTCAATTCGCCATGTTTGAGATTTATAAAAAAGAAACTTTTACAGGTAATTTATCATGGGCTGACACTTCTTAATCTTCAAATATATCCTTCCGTAATATAGTTAAATCTAGCTCGGGGGCTAACACCTTTCCTGTAAAATAATAATTAAACAACCTACATAGAAAAACTTTAAAAACATATGCACAGTTAGCATTAAGATAATTTGGTTAGTTTTAAAATTTTGTTATTTTTATGTTACAAAGATACTGTACTCTTTAACAGAAAAATAAAAACATATTTATCTTTATCTTTAATATTGTCATAATTTTACGGATTTCGGATATATTCAGATTTGGGAAACGTCAAATTTTAATCGACTTTCGTGGCACACTGTACTATTCACAGCCTTGGTACTATAGAATGCATAAAAAACTTAAAACTGAGGCAAGGTCAACTTGTTTAAATCACAATTATTTATTTATCAACAAAATCCACAGCTCTTATTATCTATGCTTAAACTTATTTATATTCCATACAGCCAATTACGGATTTACATTTTATAGGTAACACATGCAAGGCGACCGTTTTAAAGGTACATTTACGTACACTTATTTTAACACACAAAATCACACAAGTTTATACAAGTTTGTTCAATCTCAGGAAGGCGGATTGGTTTTAACTGTGGGTACATTTGTTTCAGTGGAAGCGCTCGTGGTCGTGCTTGCTTAGTCGTTCTTGATAGATCGTCGAAGTTAAGCAACGTTCGAAACTGTCTGTAAGTGGATGGGTGACCGCCAGTGGCATTTCCATCTGAGCGCTTCCGTGCTTCGGAAGGCACGTTAAATTGTCGGTCCCGGCTATTTAAGTCGTTAAGCCATGACGGAGGGCTTAAGGCGGCCTAAAAACTCCGTCACCAGAGTTGGCCACTGACTCATACGAACTTACTACCTAGTGTAAGCTATACTGAGCGCTCATTGGTCCATGGAGCGTTCCCCACACACAGATCAATCCGCCTCACAATATCGTATAGGTTGAAATCCAGTCCTGGATTTATAAATAGGCCGTATAGGCCGCGGCCTAGGGGCGGCAGCGTCCTAGGGGCGGCAGATTTTAGAGGACGGTCACTTGATTTCAGAGGATAAAAGTCAAACACGTCCACTGGTTTTCTAATGGTTTTTTATACTTTCAATAAATCCCTATAGAAAGAAACTTATTCCTATCGAAACCTATTTGTTGTAAAGGAGGCCCCTACAAATGGAAAATTATTATTTTAGAAAAGTATGTAGGTACATGGGGCGGTCGAAATAAAGTGGCCTACACACATAAAAAATATAAATCCGGCACTGTTGAAATCGCATCGTGTAAATGCACCTTTAGGCGTGATGGAAACACAAACATACGTACAGACTTTCGGCTTTATTATATTGGTAGGATCAGCACATTGCCTTAAAGTTGGTAATAAAAAGTAAGTAAGTTCGTATGAGTCAGGCCAACTCTGGTGACGGAGTTTTTATGCCGCCTAAAGGCCTCCGTCATGGCTTAACGACTTAAATAGCCGGCACCGACAATTTAACGTGCCCTCCGAACCACGGAAGCGCTCAGATGAAAATGCCACTGGCCCACCACTTACAGACCGTTTCGAACGTTGCTTAACTTCGACGATTTATCAAGAACGACTAAGCACGACCACGAGGTAAATGCAATTAATCTATGCCCAAACACTCATCCAAATCATCAGAATCATTGATGACAGCCTCATCCCACGGTCCATACTTATTATCTTTAAAACTCTGCCATCTAACAAACATAACTGGACAATACCCACTCACAACCAACACCAACAAAACAAAATACACTAACAAAGTCTTAGATACTGTATACAAACTTACAAACGTCAAAATTAACGTAACTATATACACGATTATGAATATATTTGTGTGTAAATACACTTGAATAAACTGCGGGGATAGGACGAAGAATATGACAGATACTGTCAATAGAACAAAAGCGTCAAATGGTGATGATAAACGCGATACTAAGCACACAGAAGCGAATATCGCGGCGTTTATGGACAGCGATTTTGAAACAATCGCCGCTGGTACGTCATAATCAAAGAAAATCAAATGTATTATAATCATTAGTACGGACCATGCGTATATAGTATCCGTACTGACCGTATCCGTCAATGTATGTAATATAGGAGACAGTAAATAACCTAAAACTAAATAAACAAGCACAGTTTTAAAATGATGCAAAACAGCGCTCCCTTTTATATACACATAAAGTATATAACTAACAAATGTTGTAACAATACTTATGTATATAACTGTATATGTGTTTATTAATTCGTTGTACATATACACGAATAGGATAGCGTAGAGTACGCAAAGACATATTCTGAGTACAACGCGAAATGAGCCTACGACGGCTTGTGATAAGGTCACTTTTTCCGCGTAGATATTCTTCTGTAGGTCTTCAAGGAACTTCGGATGGGTATAGTTGTCCGGATAATCTCGATTTTCGTACAAATTCTTGATCCATGGTTTCTTTTTGTATTGCTTTCTTGTTTTCTGACGGCGTGCTCTGTAATGAGGGGTTTTCTTCAAAAATAGTTCAATGTTGACCGCTAGATGGCGTGACCACTCAATTCTTAATCCACGTAATATAAATAACTCGACATAAATAACGTTCAGTGTTATTGTGCGCGGGCCGGCCAGCACACCATCAAGCGGCCTAGGGGGCTAGGAGGGTGGCTAGCGCGGCATGAGCGCACTTCGCCTTAAGCAACCTTCTGAGCGGTCAGTAAGCATTATCTAATGAGCTTCTGTGCGAGGGAAGATAAATTGTCGGTCCCGGCTATTGAGTCGTTAAGCCATGACGAAGGCCATAAGGTGCCATCTGGTGTCATATTGAACTCTGTTATAAATCACTGCACTTTTATGAACACATCACTTGAATGGAAATCACAATCACGTTGTAACAAAAAGGTATTCGGTAAAGTTATATCATTTCATTTTTATTCATAAGGCTCTTACTTAATGCACATTGAATTGGCAAGCGACGCGGCAATTAGTTTTATAGCAAACCATTATAATCCTTATGAACAATGGTACAAGATATGGAAACGCTTGTAGAATTAACGAGATCTGGCGAAGACATCTAGCGGGCCGCGACTCGAGGCCTTCCGTGCGGTTCATTCTACAAGCGTTTCTATATCTTATACTATTGTTCATAAGATTTATAATGGCTTGCAATATAATTACGTTTTAAAACTAAAAGAAAAACCGACTTCAATGTTCGACTCTACACGCGGCGTGTCTATAACGTCAGTTTGACATAATGCATAGAGAGTCTTAGACTTATCTGTCGATTCGATTTACAATGGCTAGGAGGGAAGGTTTTTAGAGTTTTACGGGAAAACTATCAAACTCTCGAATAAAATTTATATGGGACCACCTCTGGAGTATACCCTTTCAAACAAAAAAATAATTTTGAAAATCGGTCCACAATTGGCGGAGTAATCGCGTAACAAGATACAAAAAAAAAAAGTCGGTTAACACTTTCAACGCCAAGAGAAAAACTAAGAAGTTCCGTTCGGGCCGTGACGCCCACTGGTGTCCGTCAACTTAATTTTCCCGCCGGTCACAATGACCCGCGCGTCAGCGCTGTTTTCGATCTTCTCTAGGAAGCCGACGGACTTAGATATCATGCAAATTCATATGAAAGGGGACCCGCGTGGCCCTCTAGACTACCCATTCCCTTTGGTTCTGAGTTTGCATTAAAAGTCTTAGAAAAATTGAACTTTAAATATTTTTAATACTTTTTTAAGTAAATGAGTGTGTAAATGACTATTTTTGTTAGAGCACATCTTCGTAGCCGCTTATTGAACCAGGAATACACATTGCTTATGACTTAAAAAAACATAATTAGCTTTTTTTTTAATTCATAGGTACCTCGCAAATGGTACCTAGAGGTGACCGGCGGGGTGACCGCATGGCCTCCTGGAACGGAATTTCGGTTTTCTGGCCGCGGAGGCCGTGTCGGTCACTGCTGTCCGGCGCACTATAACTCGGTTTATTGCAATAAAACCGGGTCGGTGTTGAATAAAACATATGGTTTTTTAATCATATCTATTCATTAACCTAAAAAAAACCATCGATGAAATTTGGCAAAATCGATGATTTTCATCTGGCTCCGGGGTGAATTACCCGCGCGGTCACCGTTGACCGGCATGGCGCTTAACGTGTTAAAAATAATTGACGCGTCGCTTGTCAATTCAATGTGGCTTGAGCCTAGTTTTGTATGATCCGCATATCAAAATAAATACGTTTTACAAACTAATAACCAAACTGATAACAACTGTATCCCCGGTAACATTATCTTTGATATTTCTTTGCTGTATTTCAAATCCTTTAAAATGTCTAAGGCCATTCAAACTCGCAACCTTTGGAAAGTGCCACTCTCACTAAGCCAACATAGCTCGACGACAAATAAATAAAATAATGTTGGACATTTCACACAGCATCATCACCCAAACTAAGCAAAGCTTGTACGGGAACCAGATATATATACTACTTAAATACTTTTCGTTTGTAAATACATACATATTATACATAGAAACACCCAGACCCGAGATAAATATTTGCAGATCATACAAACATTTATCCAACACACAACAACATCTATCTCGGAACATTTATCTCGGTTTTTTTTTAAGATAAGGAATGAGTACATCAGGGGAAGTTTGAAAGTAGCGCCAGTGACTGACAAATTGAGAAGTGGAAGGTTGGCGTGGTATGGGCATGTCATGAGGAGGGATGAAAGTCATATAACACGACGAGTGATGAGTATGGAGGTGGATGGATATACCGGTAGGGGTAGGCCTAAGAAAAGATGGATGAACTGTGTGAATGCGGATATGTTAGTGAAAGGAGTGAGTTCTGATATGACGAGTGATAGAGGGAAATGGAAGAAAGAAACATGTTGTGCCGACCCCACTTAGTAGGATAAGGGCAGGAAGAAGAAGAAGAAGACAAACATTTATCCCGCGGCGGGGATCGAACCCGCAACATTCTGCGTCCCAAGCGGGCTTTAACCCACTGCGCCACAGAGCCAAAAAAAAGTATATAATACATTGACTCACCTCGCAGCACCCTTTTTAGGTATCTTATCCTTCATCTTCTTATATTTCTCCTGCTCTTCTACGTAGTTCTTCATCAGCTCATTTCCCTCTTCTATCTTCTGTTCTTCTATCATCTCTTCTTGTGGCTCTTCCTTCTTTCCTTTCATCTCTTTCTTCAGCTGCTTGATTTCGTTTCTTATTCTTTCTCTGTGAATAATAAAAAATTAAACTTTTTTTACAATTCTTAAATGATTTACATAGCGACGTTCTTGTCAGTGACAGTCGTACGTTCCAAGCCCGGATTTCAAACATCGATAAATATAAATAAATAAATAATAAATAATGCTGGACATTTCACACAGCATCATCTAGCCCCAAAGTAAGCAATTTTTTTTATGATGAATGGGTCGGCTCTTGACCTCGAAACTAACCTAGGCAAGAATGAGGTCTACGATGGTACGAGCCTACCCAGAAGGTGCCTATTAACTCTCTTCTTGAAAACAACAGGGTCGTAGCTCAGCGGAAATACAGACGCGGGAAGCTGATTCCAAATTTTTGCAGTGCGCATGATAAAAGAACTTTGAAAGCGCTTAGTTCTAATAAGTGGAATATCAACCAGGTGTGGATGATAATCAGCTGTGCGTCTGAAGTCCCTGTAAAAGAATGGTGAAGGCGGAATAAGGTCGTAAGGAATAAAATCTTGTACTATGGGAACCAGATAACTGATATACATATTATACATAGAAACACCCAGACCCGAGACAAATATTTGCAGATCATACAAACATTTATTCCGCCGCGGGGATCGAACCCGCAACCTTCTGCGTCCCAAGCGGGCTTTCACCCACTGCGCCACGTCATGTCAACGTCAACTATGAACATAACGTATCTATTGTTATGATGATCAATCGTATCCAGTATTAAACAAATTGTTCTGACTACCCCTTAGACATCTTCAACGGATCTGAAATATATAAAAAGACTGGGGATGATGCAGTCATGTTCAAAGTAAACCTTTTTTGCAGTAGGTAGGTAGTGACCTATCTATTTACAGCAAAAAATGTACCTGCTTTCTACCTACCTAAATTACATAATGTAGCCTTTGCCCGTTTTTGTTCTATGTACTGAGTGTTGTCTAAATAAATGTGTTTCTTTCTTTCTTTTTTTCTTTGTTTGATGTAATTAAACTCATATACTTAATAAATCGAAAAGTTTGCGAGTTTGTTTAGATGTTTGTATATCAATCACGCCTAAACCAGTGAACCGATTTGGATGAAACTTGGAATAGGCGTAGAGAATGACCTGGAACAGCATATAGGCTATTCAAAATGTTGGTACCAAGCGGGCGAAGCCGCGCGCAGAAGCTAGTGTTTAATACATTTAAAAAAAGCTTGACTATCAGATTTTAACTCTTATTAACTTACTTCTCTTTCTTTATCTCCTTGTCTCTGTCCATTCCCAAATAGTACTCCTCTTCGGAACTCTCATCGCCACTCTCTCTATCTGTACTGCCGTCTCTTTTCTTCCCTTTGCTATCCTTTTCTAAAACAAAATGAATTTATTTACAATAGGCATGATGACAGTAATCAAGTTTTGCCAAAATATTTAATTGTTCTAATTAAATAGGATTCAAGGATTGAGAAAAATGCATTTATTGTCTGCGCATTTTGTTTCCTTTGAGGTGTCTATGCACGTAGTTTTTGCTTTGCAGTGGTGAGCTGTGACGTCATAACAGCCGCCATGACACCGACGAGCGTTTTGGCGTGAATTCCAAATTTTAATTTGGTTTTTATGTTTGAAAACGTTTATTTTCTACTAAAATATGATATTTTTTTCACATAACAAATCATTCTGAACAACATAGAACAGATTTTGAAAAATTGACATCATGCCTATTGTAGGACATGGTACGGCACCAGTTCTAGTTTGTCTGAGAATCACATTCATAATTTAATAGTATTTACCTTTCTTCCCTTTCCCATCACTCTCCTTACTGCCTTTTATCCTCTTGCTATCTCTCTCTGTGCTGCTCTCTCTCTTCTTCGAAGTCAACTTATCCCTTATGCTAGTAACAGCTGCTTCTGTTTGCTTCTTTTTCTGTTCCATCTCTTCTGTAGATGGCTCTGTTTCTTGTACTTTTTCTAACTCTGAAAAAATATTTATTATTTATTCATTATTTACTTCTTTCAAACTGCAGGATGTGGACCGCAAATGCACCTCAAGTAGCCCGTAGACCCCGCTACGAAAAAACCTCCGCCACGTCTAGAAAAATTAGACTGAATTTAATGAATGTGACTGAAAAGTTGAGGAGCAATAGGTTAGCGTGGTATGGGCATGTAATGCGGAGGGATGAAACTCATGTAACTAAAAGGGTGATGGAAATGAATGTGAATGGATATGTGAGTAGAGGTAGACCTAAGAAAAGATGGATGGATTTTGTGAAAGAAGATATGGAAAAGAAGGGAGTTGATACAGAGATGACGAGTGATAGGGGAGAGTGGAAGAGGAGAACATGTTGTGCCGACCCCGCATGAGCGGGATAAGGGCAGGCCAATGATGACTTCTAGAAAAATTAGACATAAGGAAGTCAGTCAGATCCCCTCATCAACTAGAAAAGAGCTGATGATTGGCTGAACAGATTTTCATGAAACATGGCTAAGATCACTCGGGATAAAATTATCTATGACACAAAAAAAAACAGTAGATTCATCCGTTTGGGAGCTACGATACCACAGACAGATACACAGACACGTTAAACTTATAACACCCCTCTTTTGGCGTCGGGGGTTCTCCGTGGGAGGTTTCCCATACTGACCGATCTAAATGTTACACCCTGTATTAATAAAATAATAATAATGCTGGACTTTTTCACACAGCATCATCTAGCCCCAAAGTAAGCAGAGCTTGTGTTATGGGTACTAAGATGACTGATATACTACTTATATATTGACGACCTCTGTGGCGCAGTGGGTGAAAGCCCGCTTGAGACGCAGCAGGTTGCGGGTTCGATCCCCGCCGCGGGATAAATGTTTGTATGATCTGCAAATATTTATCTCGGGTCTGGGTGTTACTATGTATAATATGTATGTATTTACAAACAAAAAAGTATATAAGTAGTGTATCAGTTATCTGGTTCCCATAATACAAGCTATGCTTAGTTTGGGGCTAGATGATGCTGTGTGAAATTGTCCAGCATTATTATTATTATTATTATATACTTTTTGTTTGTAAATACATACATATTATACATAGAAACACCCAGACCCGAGACAAATATTTGTAGACCATACAAACATTGGTCCCGCCAAAAAAAAGCTAGTGTTTGTACCTTCAGCAGTCATCTTGCTTAGTTTAGGGTCCTCCAGTACATCATGAGTGGACTTAGGCTTGCCTCTGTATATCTGTACTTCCGTTTCCTCTTCTTCTGCCTCGTCACCGAATGAGAGTAGACCGAAATTCCTGATAAAGAATTAATTGATAGGAAAAATATCAGCATTGTACTTTGAGACCTCTTTATTAATTCAATAGATAGATAAATAAATAATAAATAATGCTGGACATCACACAGCACACAGCATAATCTAGCCCCAAACTAAGCAAAGCTTGTACTATGGGAACCAGATAACTGATATACTACTTATAATACTATTTGTTTGATAATAAAGTTATAATCTATCTTGACGACCTCTGTGGCGCAGAAGGTAAAAGCCAGCTTGGGACGCAGAAGGTTGCGGGTTCGATCCCGCTGGATAAATGTTTGTATGATCTACAAATATTTATCTCGGTTCTGGGTGTTTCTATGTATAATATGTATGTTTTTACAAACAAAACGCATATAAGTAGTATATCAGTTATCTGGTTCCCATAGTACAAGCTTTGCTTAGTTTGGGGCTAGACGATGCTGTGTGAAATGTCCAGCATTATTAAAAACATAAAGAAATGTTATACTCACTTAACCCCTTGCCGTTCACGTTTCTTCTTCGGGGCTTCTTCGACCGGGGTCTCTTGTACCCTTGGCTCGATGTCCGTGAACGGGTTAATAAGCACAGTTGTTGATACAATCTTGTGTGGATGTTCAGGTTTATCGTCCGGGCCTATCAGACCCTCGGAGAGTTTGAGGACATTGTATATTGTCTCACCTGGAATAAAGTATGAGTTATTCGGCTGTTACATAAGAGTTTCTCACACGCGAGCAGCGAAAAATCGTATGAATAGAATAGAATAGAATTTATTTTGCCAGAATATAGGTAGGTACTTTTACAAGTTTGGTTGCCAATTTACATCTGTTGTGTCTTATATATTCTACCATCCACCTGGTGTGCAAAATACGATTGTATGCGATTATCCCTCGGCAAAACTCGCCATTCGAGTCTCGTCTGCGGTTTCATTTTGACAGAAACTCGTAAAAAAGACTACTTTTAGTAGAAAGCTTAGATAGCGAGAATCGTATTCGAGAGGAGAGCCTCGAAGCATTTGTTTACACTAGACGAGCATATTATTACATACATACATACATACATAAAATCACGCCTCTTTCCCAAAGGGCAGAAACCACGGATCTCCACTCGCTACGATCCTGACACACAACTTTCGCCTCATTCACTCTCATTACATTCTTCATACAGGGTACTTTTTACTTGGCCCTTCTCCAAAATGTTGCCAATTTGATCCAAGAAGGTTCGCCTAGGCCTTCCCCTTCCAGCTGTCCCATGCACACTCGCCTCATACACTTGCTTTGTCAAACGACTGTCATCCATCCTCTCTACATGCCCAAACCATCTTAACATACCTTTTTCGATCCTCAACACTACATCTTCTATCACTCAACACTGTGCCCTTGCATATTATTGCCTAGAAGAAATCGACGCTCGCATGAGAGGAACTCTCCTCCTCTGCCGATTTAGTAGCCAACTGTGATGATGGAGTTTTAAGGCCGCCTTGAGGCCTCTGTGAGGACTTAACGACTTAATAGCCTGGACAGTTTAACGTGCCATTTGAAGCGTAGAAGCGCTCAGTTCACAATGCCAGTAACAGTCACCCACCTACTTACTTTTAGTGGCATTGGTCGTGTTTTGTCTGACCCAAGCATTCGGATGTTGCACACGAGAGGCAGGGCTCATCTTCTTGTCGTGTAACTAATTCTTTTGAACCAGTGTGTTGAAAGGGATTATATAAGTGCTATTCTAAGTGATCCCAGCGGTCCTACTGAATAAATGCTTTTTGACTTTGACTTTGTTCTGAATAAATGAAAAATGAAAATGAAAAATAATTTATTTCCTTAGCAAAAAAACACAACACAGATGCATACTGAACTTAAAAATGTAAAATATATACAGGGTGTAAAAAGACAACTACCGAAAACTGAGGGGTTGCAATCAGGCCATGATTCCAAACATATTCAGCGAAAAAAACACGCAAAAATTTTTTTGACTTAGCTTAGTCATTTTACGTTATTTTCGGTTATTTACTACCAGGACAACATAATAAGACCATACCTACCTAGAAAAAAACAGTTAAAACTCAAAATCCAAGAATCTACGTAAAAAAATGCGCCCAAAACATACGCAAACAGTGCTCTTCAAATGCTGTTTTCTCCGGATATAATGATTTTTTCGGAAAATCCTTTTGGATTTGGTTGTGTTGGGATGCTGTACCTACTCCTTTCGGCTTCGGTAGACGTCTTTTTACACCCTGTATGTTTTAATTATGCTTAGCTAAGTGTTGGTAGCACAGTAAGCTTGCCTGTGGTACCCACACTAGACAGAGTCTGTATCGTGGGAACCCATACGATTTCCTGAAGATTTAAACGTTTAGATTAAAAATTTTTAATAATTTTGAATTTAATAATTCATACAAACTCACCAGTGACTTTCCCAAAGATAGTATGTTTATTCTGTAGCTCTGGCGTGGCAGCTAGCGTGAAGAAGAATTGAGAGCCGTTGTCATCTTTACCAGCGTTCGCGCTCGCGACCAAACCGCGTCGACTGAACCTCAGTCGGGAGTGGAACTCATCCTACAATATATAATTGTTGCAAATCAAAGACCTATTAAATAAACAGATAATGCTGGACTTTTCACACACCATCATCTAGCCCCAAAGTAAGAGCTTGTGTTATGGGTACTAAGATGACTGATATACTACATAAATACATTTTGTTTGTAAATACATACATATTATACTAGAAACGCCCAGACCCGAGACAAATATTTGTAGATCATACAAACATTGGTCCCGCCGCGGGGATCGAACCCGCAACCTTTTGCGTCGCAGGCGGGCCTTCGCCCACTGCGCTACAGAGGACGTCAATAATTCCCGCTATTCAATGATTTAATATAATATTAATATTATATTAAATTAATAATTATAATATTATATTAAATCATTGCCGCTATTATTATTTTTTTGCCCCTCAAGTGGCAGGCTAAAGTCCTACAACCAGACCCCCTGGCCGCCGCCACTTGGGCCTTCGACGCAAAAGGTTGTTCCCACTGCGCTACAGAGGTCGTGTGTAAGTACTATTAAGGCCAGATTTGAACAAGATTACTTAAAATAAAGTAAAGTAGAATTTATTGCAAGAAATACAATGTTACAAAGATGTTGTTTTTCATAGTATGTCCATTGTATTCTGTCATGTTATGGCATGCATTTAATTTAAGTACATGGATTAAAAAATATGTCAATGAATGAGAAAACAAAAACCGGCCAAGTGCGAGTCGGAAGCACCCATTGTGTGACGACCCCTGCCCATCTGTCTTCGTTCATACGACTGACGTGTCCCGCCCAACTCCATTTCAACTTTGCAATTGTTCTAGATTAACCAATCTTAAACAATTGGACTATTTCACTGTGAAATAGACTAGACATATCAACAGCTGCTCGTCTATCATCGATAAATAAATAAAAATTGTAAACTTACTTTGAATGGAGCACCATAAATGGATTCCCCTCCAGTACCATCTCCGTTTGGATCACCTCCTTGTACTATAAAACCTGGCACCACTCTATGGAATATTGTTCCTGAAAATTGGAATTTTTTATAAGTATCTTAATAAACACATTGAGAGACAAATTTGACTCTCTCTCCTAAAGTAAGTAAGTTCATATGAGTCAGTGGCCAACTCTGGTGACGGAGTTTTTAGGCCGCCTTAAGGCCTCCGTCATGGCTTAACGACTTAAATAGCCAGGACCGACAATTTAACGTGCCCTCCGAAGCACGGAAGCGCTCAGATGAAAATGCCACTGGCGGTCACCCATCCACTTACAGACCGTTTTGAACATTGCTTAACTTCGATGATCTATCAAGAACGACTAAGCAAGCACGACTACGAGCGCTTCGATCCACATTAGCTCACGATAGTATGTGGCAGAAATGAAGCGAGGTCTATGCCCTGCAGTGCACGGGCTATTAATAATTAATAAACTTATTCAGGGAGGAGGCTTATACTCAGCAGTGGGTGCAACTGGGCTGAATAGATAGATAGAAACTTATAGAAATTAAATCACCCATAATCTATACTTATATTATAAAGAGGAAAGATTTGTTTGTTTGCTTGAAATGAATAGGCTCCGAAACTACTTGCCCGATTTGAAAAATTCTTTCACCAATAGAATCCTACATTATCCCCGATGAACATAGGCTATATTTTATCCCGGGGAAGTGAAGTTTTCCCGAGGGATCGCGGGTAACACCGCGGCGGAGAGCTAGTCATTTAATAAGTTTATTAACTCTGAAAAAAACATGATTCAAACTCACCAAGTAGTTATAGGATGTATTTCCTAAAACCTAAATAACTACCTAGACTGAAACTGGTTATTACTGTGTTAAATGTTTATGTTGGTATTGTTCTTGCTGGTGTAACAAAACATCACCTCATCATGATGATGGTGTTTAATAAAAAAGTTATTAAGTATTTACCATTGTAATATCCTTCCATACACAGCTGTATGAAGTTTCGACATGCTTTCGGGGCTTCTTTTGTCCATAACTCGATGTCTATTTCTCCTGCTGAGGTCTTCAAAAGAACCTGAAAAGAAGAAAAACAATAACCGCCAGTCTTTGAGGAAAAACTATACGATAACCTCAAAAACAACGTTCCTGGTCCACAACTTTATAGGACGCTAGAAACTGAAATATAGTTTTAGTTACTATTATCACATTGCTATTTGAAATGAAATTAAGGCTAAAATTATGATGAAAACTTGAAAATGTCGGCTACTTACTTTTCCTAATGCAGGCGGTTCTTGGATATAGATATTACTCATTTTCTAATGTGTAGGTATTCTAAACGAGGAATTAAATTAATTTCTTTAAAAATCTGTTGTATCAACTAAATTATGAGTCCCCATTCCCAATACAAAACAAAGTGATGCGACCGAAAAATTGTTCGTAGCCGTGGGTAGAAGGATGGATATGTACGGAAAACCTGCAGCTCAATCCAAATCAATATACGTCTTTCAGGTATTGACAGAATACAACAGCTCAAACACTTCCTAACAGCTCGTTTTCCGTCCCAATCCGAGACCAATCAATATTGTATTGTACTTTATTACAATAACCCTAAAGTCTTTATTTGAAAAGCGAAGATGTGACAAATACATACTTTACATCAAGTCCGTCAGTCTCCATCATGTCGATCGATGCTCCGAACCAAAAAGTCATACAAGCATAGGAAAATTCAAGATTGAGCAATATTATTTTGTGTTCTATATCGTTGGTGCTAAAGTCTTTATTCGAAAAGCTGACGTAAACAGATCAAATCCGTCAGGAGCTGAATTAGTCGATGCTCCGAACCAAAAAGTCATACAAGCATAGGAAAATTCAAGATTAAGCAATATTATTTTGTGTTCTATTTCGTTGGTGCTAAAGTCTTTATTCGAAAAGCTGACGTAAACAGATCAAATCCGTCAGGAGCTGAATTTATCGATGCTCAGAACCAAAAAGTCATTAAGTCTAACGAAACTCAAGATCATGCAATATTAAAATGTGTTTTATTTCAATGACTTTAAAGTCTTTATTCGAACAAATGACGTATTCAGATCAAACTGATCGCAATCCATCCTTCTCCATCGGTCCGAACGCTCCAATACAAATTGTGTTTTATTTCAATACAGTTAAGGTCATTATTCGAAAAGCAGAGCTAGACTGATTGATCTGATGTACGACGTACTTGTTTGACTGATAGCCTGACTAATATCAACTAGTAATTTGGATTTTAACTACATAGGAATAAGGTCTATTATTGAAAATCAGGTCATGCAAACAGCTCCACTGATTTTGAGTTTACGACCGCTGCCGCGTCCATCTATTGTACTGCGTGGCGCTGTGTGTAGCTTCCGGGACAAACGGCTGATACAACTTCCGTTTTATTTATTTTATTGTAAAGCGTAATGTATGAGCGTTAAATAAAATAACATTAGTTTATTTCTTTTATTAAATGATAGTATTAATATAAATTAATGTAATGTATAAACAGGCCAATGTAATTTAGTGTTTATTAAAATAAGACCAAAGCTTGACTTGACCTGTCTCCATAGTCTCGAGATCCTGTCTTTGGGTTTTTTTTTGTCGGATATTTAAGTTTTGGGAATTAACATAATTTTAATAGCAGAATGAAATTACCTAGAAAAATATTTTGGAATAATAAATATCTACAAGCTTTATCTACAAGCTACAATATTTACAGGTATTTTTCTGAAAATTGCAAAAAAGTGCCATCTAGTGACATAAATTGTTAAACCATTAAGCAAACTCCGATACTGTTGATGGAATTTTTCATCCTATACTTAGTACTTACGTAAAATCATAGATGGCGTTATAGGTAATAAACACAAAAATGTCTGTTATAAAGAATTTTTATTTTTAACTAAGTAGGATGCCGCTGAACTTTTTTTTTTTTTGTATGTAGGTATAGTTGAGCTGTTTGAGCTGCGATTTAACTCTACTTCAGGTTTGAAAAATACCTGAAACCTGCAGTTCACGATTTTTATCTGAGTTACCCATGGCTAATTGTTCGAGTTGTTTTCATTTCTTAACATTGACATTGACGTTAACTTGACTTGACATCTGACTGAGCTTTTGACACATTAAATTATGACAGTGACATGTATGAAGCAACCGTGGTTCAAACATACTACCCGTACTTTTTTATTTTACTCATAAAGTACGGAACTTGGTGTCTTGCGAGAATATCATGTGAATAAGTGAGAAATCGAATTCGAAGCGAAGCTTGCATTCTCAGATTCAATTTTGCAGTTATTTACTTGCAACTACCTATTGACTTACGTACGTAGCTACGTAGATAATGGAGGTAGGTACATCGAAGTACGGTAGGTAGATAGGTACTTAATAAAATCGTGCCTCTTCTCATAGGGGTAGACAAAGACCAGACGAGAGATTTCCATTTGCATTCCATTACGTACGTAACAACCTATCTACCTACATAAATTTTTCAAGCAGGCTCGTCGCTGTGCGCCGATTTTAGATAGGCTACCTATCTAGGCTAGCCATGGTCCTTCTCTTAGGTCTAGACAATTCAGGCGGACTTCGCCTAGAACTTGATGAAGAGGTATGTCAGCCAATCATGGGTAATCGATTATTGAAATCTTGTTCAACCATCGATTGCCTAGATTGGCTTAGGAAGAGTGTCACCACGGATCGGTGAAGGTCGCAAGTCGTGGCCTCGTGGGTGGGTCTACGCCCCGTAGGTACATTGTACAACCACTATTTATTGCACATTCATAAAACGTAAACAGGATCACGACTGTATCCCCAAGGCGCGGTAGACATGCTCTCAGATCTTTTATAGGTATTCCAGATCCTTTGAAGAGGTCTAAGGGGGTAATCAGAGGCATGAACAAATACAAATTTGATACATGCCCACATCTTGCAGAAGTTAATAAGTAGGAACTTACCTACCTATTCCATACGTGACATGCAAGTCCATCGCCGCCATAAGCATATTACAAATTGGTTTCCTCACGATGTTTTCCTTCACCGTTCAGAGCTCAATTTTCGAAACGCAAAATCAATTGATGCACGGCCGGAATTCGATCCCACGACCTTCGGGTTGAAAGTCGAGGTACAACACCATTCAACCAACACGGCAACACATTCTTAGGTAGTAAAAATCTGTAAAGCTCACTACGATAGACAATCAAATAAACCTAGTCATTTAAGAATCGACCTGCTACCTGGAGTAAATAACGAATTGGACGGAACGAATTCAATATTCTAGAAAACGAAGTAATTAGGTAGGTACTTACCTACCTAGGTACTATGTTCTACCTACATTTTAATTTGACCGCAGAAAGCTACGGATAAGCTTTGTTTTATTGGAACAACAGGCTACTGTGAAAGTTACCTTGCATCTCTGAGACTATGCTCTACCTACACAATGGAAGAAGAATCATTGAATGAATGAATAAACGAATGAATCATTAAACGAATGAAGGAACGAAAGAACTTTATTCACTCCGAGCCGTTCTCTAATCGTTGTAGAGGTAGAGTAGGTACTATCTCTATCGTATTTATATGTAATGCTGGGGACGGGCTAAGATCCGCAGCACAAACTGGACCTCAGCTCGGTTTCGGTTTAAAGAGTTTATTCTCACACAGAACAAATTATAGTTCACTTATAATGAGAAAGTTATAGCTCTACTAGCAAAGATCTCATATCTTTTGCACTGCAAAATGAAGTCTTCGCAAACAATTTTACCTACTTGAAATTATAGAAAGGAGATGACGGCTGATAGAGCGGAGTGGAAAAACCTGTTGTGCCGACCCCACGTAAAAGTGGGATAAGGACAGGGAGGGATGATGATGATGATGTTTTTGATGGGTTGAAGTCTTCCGCTCGGTGATCCTGTTTTGTTTATTTATTTGCCACGCTCTACAACAGTTTCACAGTAGGTCAAAAGCGATTTATTTATTTGCGCTTAGAATTAAGATCGACTGGTATTGTCTGTTTGCCCCTGGGGTGGCTTAGCTTTAGGGCGGCGGCACAATGAGGATTCAATTTTATTGTTTGCTTAGTCGAACAAAACACAACACTAAAACTAGAAACATAGGTATTAGCGGACGCGGCTTACGGACGCGGCTGAGAGCCGCGATCTGATTGTACACGCTCGCTGTGCAAACTATCGGACGTAAGTCACGGACGTGTCCTTGAGCTTTCGGACGTCCGACAACGATCTGGCGCGCTGCATGTTTTTGTACTGTGCATACCTATTAGCGTACGTAAGCCGCGTCCGATAATATGTTTCTAGCTTAATAAGTCCATGCAAAGTTAGCGATAGCCATGAAGAAGAATTTCAGGCAACAATACTACGTCAGCAGTTGACCGCGAGGGCGCTCGTCGTTTATGCAGCTTGCTTAGTCGTTCTTGATAAGAGCTCTTTGTTAATAAGTAGGTACGTTCTGAACAGTTCTGTGCATGACGAGCACGTTCAATTGTCTGTCCCAACTATTCCAGAGTTGGCCACTGACGCATACGAAATTACTTTTTTTTATGAATGAGCTTGGCAAAATATGATGGCTACGTAAACTTAATTCACCTGGGTGCATTATGTAAACTTTTAGTACCTAAACTCCCTCGCAGACTACAGACTTTCTATCGGCCCATAGTTGAGACGGGCTATACTTCTCCATACTCATTACGAGCCGAAGTATATTCCGTCTCAATTATCGGCCGATAGAAAGTCTGTACCTAGACTGCGAGGGGTCTTAATGTGCATTAAAGTTACTTTAAAAAAACCTTATTCACTTCACCTGGGTGCTTTAAGTTTACTTTAGCCCAATGTGATGAGTGTGGCGAAAATTAACTGCGCCCGATGTGCCCCCAGCCCATCCCTTCGATTCCTACATAAAGAATTGCAAGTGACTTTTGATTCCAGTCGGTATTCAGCGCTCGAGCTTTCAGTCGGGACTTTGAGTGGGTTAACTTAATTTATTCTTTTTCAATTGTAAATTAATTTTCTACATTTTATAACTGCTTTTTGGTGAGTAGAAATAACTTTTTAGAGAGGATGGATGACAGTCGTTTGACAAAGCAAGTGTATGAGGCGAGTGTGTATGGGACAGCTGAAGGGGAATGCCTAGGCGAACCTTCTTGGATCAAATTGGCGACATTTTGCAGAAGGGCCAGGTCAAAAGTACCCTAAACCGACGAGCATGTATGAAGAATGTAATGAGAGTGAATGAGGCGAAAGTTGTGTGTCAGGATCGTAGCAACTGGAGATCCGTGGTCTCTGCCTACCCATTTGGGAAAGAGGCGTGACTTTATGTATGTAGAAATAACTTTAAGTGCTTAGAAGAGGCTTTTTCAAATTCAAATTCTTTATTTGTTTTAAGAGAGAGAGAGTTTCATGTTGTTGCAATGATCTAATTTAATAAAATAATCAAACATGAACCCGGGCACTATAATACTACACTTCGTCCACTTGACGTCAATTTTAGAACTTTTTGGTTCTACGACATGACGGTTTCCTCACGATATCTTCATTCATCGTTTGAGAGTACCAAGGTAACTAGTTACTGGCATAGTGCACCAATATTTTTGGGCAAAAACTCATTGTTGCCCAAGTGGATTTGATCCCTCGACCGTATGATCAGAAGGTGGGACCGCTCTACCACGAGACCACCAGTGCTCTACTGAGTAGACTATTTAATGGCGCTTTTCTGATATCGCGATTTTGAGGTTGGTACCTACCTAATAAGTACCTACGTATTTAGAAATGACTGCAGAGGTACCTATAGTAGGTAGAGTACCTACCTAGAGGTTTTCGGTAATTTTTCTGAACTGTATTTAATCAGAGAGTGCGAGTGATTTTAAGAACAGTAAATAAAATAATTACTTACTTACGTAGGTAAGTATAAAGTATTTTTTTGAAGTGAAAACTTCTATGGCGCGTTAGGGATTTTTGAGATGGGGAAAAACTGTCTATGGAAACCATCCAGAACCCTCGCTCGTTCAAGTATTCACTTCTGCCGTTACTATTGGAGAGCTTTTTCTCTATTTTTTCAGTGGAAAAAAATCCTACAAGTACCTATATTATACCTACCTATACCTAGGTACCTAATCTATGGATAACTGAAGTGTTCTGATTTGTGATAAACCGCGTTCATTAAAAATACTTTATTCTTTATCTAACACTTATCGTCCCTGATTCAAGTCCACTCGATTTGATATTAGAACATCAATTAATCAGCATTGCCATTCAGCGTGGCAATGCCGCCAGTGTTTTGGGCACGCTTCCGACTGGCAGTGACCTGGATCAGTTGAGCTATCTATAGATCGTTTTTACGACGATCCTTAGGTAGCTTGACTGATTCTATTGTATTTTGTAATTTTATGTACATATTATATAAATTTATATAAATAAATTGAATAAAAATTATTTATTAATTAGAGTCAAAAGTAACGATTATTTTGTTACCTACTTAATACGTGTAGAAAGACTACCTATATCCTCGTAAGTGTAAGTACCTACACATAGTTCACAACCAATCTTTAGCTCTCTGAAGTTAGGTGCAGTAACAGTAGATAGGACGATGCAACAAGCTAAGCGAGTGAGCAAGGCAGCTATACAATGCTGTCTTCGTCTTTTAAGCTTTATCAAAAATGGGTTCTCCGCAGCTACTTCAGAGAGCTAAATATCGGTTGTGCTAAGTACTGTAAGTAGGTAGGTACATAGACGCACATCTCAATTTCCGTAGGGGTAGGTCGTGATCATACATTTCCCTGACATAGGTAGGTACCCTTACCCTACATTGATCCACTCCACCAATACAGGATTACCTATTATTAATGTATGTCATCATCATCGCAGCTTTTTTAATCCCACTGCTGGTCATAGACCCTTGTGCCAAATCATTCCTTATCCTGTGCAAGTCTGAACTGCTGTTCTTGCGACCCACTCTTCTGTAGTCCGCGCAGCCCGACTAGGTAATCACTCTGCTCCACCAGTCATCACCATGTCTGTCTGGCCAAGCTACATGTCTATTTATGTAAATATAAATATATAAATGTATGTATCCACATAAAAGCAACAGCTGGTTCAACGTGGAGGAGACAAACCAATGACCGCGTTTGGAAGAGTCTAGGGGAGGCGTATGCTAGAAGCAAAATAATCGAGTGATACATTACCGATGTCAAAACTTTATTAAAATGTAAACTAGTTTAAGATTATTAGGTACATAAAGGCTTTTGAAATTGAAATTGATATCCACTTAAAATAGATGGTCGATTCGAATTTTCGTCGTAGACAAGAAAAAGTTGAAGAAAATTTTTTGGTCTTATTTTTCTGTCAGCCGACTCGTGTGGCTTTTATCTTACGTACCTACTCGACACCTTATCTGTTAGACACCTGACATTACACTTATCCATCAGATTGGCGGAGCTTAGAGTAATGGATATTGATTTTGGGGGAAATTATTAGCACGTTAAACATTTTACGTGGGATGAGAATGAGCAGACCTAGCCAAAGTTAGACGCCGTTTATACAGGGTGTAAAAAGACTACTACCGAAAACTAAGGGGTTGCAATCAGACCATGATTCTAAACATATTTAGCGAAAAAAAACTCAAAAAAAATCTTGACGTACCTACGTCATTTTATGTTATTTACTACTAGTACAACAAATTAAGACCATAACTACCTAGTTATTTCATTTATATAAGAAAAAAACTGTTAAAACTCAAAATCCAGCATTCTACGTAAAACAACGCGCCCAGAACATACGCAAACAGCAATCTTCAAAGACTGTTTTCTCCGGATATAATGTTTTTTTTCGGAAAATCCTTTTCGATTTGGTTGTGTGTTGGGATGCTGTACCTACCCCTTTCGGCTTCGGTAGATGTCTTTTTACACTCTTTAAATACCATTCTGACTTTTTGCCTCAAAATAGCTCTTGCTCCTTTGAATCTCATCTTGACTGTGCATCGTCAGCAAGTTTGAATTCGCAACGATTGCTTTACACGTCGCCCGTGAGAACCTAGTGTTTCTAGATTACAAAAGTCAATCGAGCTTCCGTCAAAAAATTCTTAGAAAAACTTTAAAATCCCTTTTCACCCCTTTTAAGGGTTCTTTTGAAAAACCCTGAAACACGTAAGTATCCATTTATTTTTTATTAAAAGTATCTATACCGAGTTTTAAGCAAATCCTTAAACATATAAAAGAAAGCAAGATGCAACAAAGGTACTATAAATAAATAAATAAATAATGCTGGACATATCACACACACAGCATCATCTAGCCCCAAACTAAGCAAAGCTTGTACTATGGGAACCAGATAACTGATATACTACTTATATACTTTTTGTTCGTAAATACATACATATTATACATAGAAACACCCAGACCCGAGATAAATATTTGCAGATCATACAAACATTTATCCCGCCACATTTTTTTTTATTAACTATGCCAGAATAGTCTCATGTAAGCAGCGCCATTGTTCTAGCTAGCCTAAGCTATTCGTGCAGAGTGTGATGCCGGGCGAACCTTTGAGGTGTTAGTTCTATGGGTGTTTCTATGTATAATATGTATGTATTTACAAACAAAAAGTATAGGACAAAAACCTAGTACCTTTAACAGTCATCTTAGTGCCCATAACACAAGCTCTGCTTACTTTAGGGCTAGATGATGTTGTGTGAAAAGTCCAGAATTATTTATTTATAGAAACTAAGCTACTACAATATGTACATAAAATTACAAAATACAATAGAATCAGTCAAGCTATCTTATGATCGTCGTAAAAACGATCTATAGATAGCTCAACTGATCCAGGTCACTGCCAGTCGGAAGCGTGCCCAAAATACTACCTTGGAGATTACAACCGTGATCATCTGATCATGCTTGGTTTCGGTTTTCAATAACCTGTTTTATTTTCAGAAGAGAACAAAAATGTGAAAGAATCATACAAAACCAACATGAGCATTATTCACGTTCTAATTTTATTTAGTCTCTCTCCTTCATACCTATGCCACGATGTCAACAGTCTCTTCAATAAAATCAATATCAAAGTCCGGAAATTCAACGCCAAAGCTGCTGAAATAGCTTGGGAAACTTCTATCAATCCTGGCAACCCAGGTTTACCACGACAGGCTGCGATATACCAGAAAGAACGGATAACATGGGAGCAAGAGATGTGTGAGAGTCTAGCAACACTGCATGAGCGTCATTTGCTGAATGGCAGTCATGCGAGGCAGACGTATTTGCTGTGTAGAGGACCGAAGTATACTTTCAATGAAGCTAGGTAAATTAAACAGCCTATTACTTACGCAGGTACTAGACTATGAAGAAGTACAAGATCAATTTAAACTGCCTACGTTTTTTTGTCTTTTTCTTTTCAGAAAACTTAGCAGTTTCTATGAAGTGCTCCAAACAATTTACAACGAGGCTGAAATATGCATTCCATCATCAGAAAACATCGCCTTTAACGATATAAATAAACTTGATTCCGCCATTTTGAAACATTTGAACATCAACAGACAAAACAATATGGCGGATTATTTGAAAAAAGAAAGTGTATTCTGTTTGAAAGGAGAAGATGATTTTCAAAAACTGATGTCGTTATCAAGAAATGAGGCAGTTTTGAAATGGGCCTGGCTAGCTTGGAGAGAGAAGGTGAAACCAATGAAAGAGATTTATAAGAGATTGGTTGATGTTGAGAATGACGGTGCTAGAAGGAATGGTAGGTCATCGTAATCATTGGTTGGTGACATTACCAACTGAGCGATTCCGTACTTCGAAAGCCTTCTAAATTCTACCTACGATCTTATCTTAAGTTTGACCGAGTGCATGACCTGATTTTTAATTTCGAAATATATTTCACCGTCTGTTTCGTTCAAATCATCATGGTCCATAGTTTGCTTTAATTCTGTCTCACCCCTGTTGAAATCCATTCCCAGTTGTCACCCCACTAAAGCTCAACCAATCACACAATACGAAAATGAGATATCATCTTGAGTCTTCGTTTTATAAATATCATAACAATTATCTTTCAGGATATCAAGACATAGGAGCGGCTTGGAGAGATGAACTAGAAACTCCTGATCTTCGTCAGCTCTGTCGGTCACTCTACGAGGAAATAAAACCACTATACGCTCTTCTGCATGGAGTAGTCAGGTTCTATTTGAGGAAGAACTATGGAAATGTAGTTCCAGAAAACGGACCGATCCCTGCTCATTTGCTAGGTAAGAAACCAAGATGGCTGTCAAAATCAATCACTTGCCAATGGATCTAGGCATTCCTGAAGTAGAGGTACATAAACTTATTAGCATTTGGTGTTGGCAGAACATAAATTATAAGTAAAATTCATTATAGTTCCTCTTTTATCCTCCGGTCCCGATAAATTTGTGGCACTGTATCTAAGCTGTTTCGGGCAGTACCTACCACAAAACGACTAACTCCAGAATGCCAAGATTCTTTGTTCGTTTCGTTTTGATTTGCAAATCATCACTGTCATGCATAGTACCATCTTGTTATCATTTTCAGGAAACCTGTGGTCACAAAATTGGGAGCCTTTAGCCGACTTGATCGCGCCGAAAACAATCGACTTGGATCAACGTATAAAAGAATTAAATTGGACTGTGCTACACATGGTGAGATTCCTATTTTAAGTTGCCATTTAAATTGATTGTAGGGAATGTTAAAATACTAAATAGAGCATGGGCATTAGGTTCCTAAAATATTGAACTGGCAGTAGCTTGATTTTTTAGGGTAATCATCATTTTGATAGAGAAGAGAGGCGGTAATGTCACTCTATTATACGAGTTTTGATTCATTCAACGTTTGAGTAAAAATGCTTAGTTGTAGTTATTTTAAGTTTATTGAAAACACTTAAAAAGTCATATAATTTATTAATTAGGTGAAAAGAGCTGAAGATTTCTACCAGTCTTTCGGCTTGCCGGCCATGACAGAAACATTTTGGCGGGAATCTGTATTCGCGCGGGGAAAAGACACGCGTTGCCATGGCGCCGCTGCGGACATGTTTAAAGATGGCGACTTCCGGTCAGTTGAACTTATAATTTAAAACCTAGAATTTTGAACTTTATGCAATTGAAGCAAAATTCTGTTAATTTTAAAAACCAAATAGAAGGTACACATTGTATTTCAATTTTCCAAAGTCCTTTATTACAACTAGTATTGAGTTTTTTATAAGTAACTACATAAAAAAACTGATTTACCATCACAATTCGTAACTTACAGATTGCTATACTGCTCAGGCACAACCAAAGAAGATTTTTACGTGCTGCATCACGAAATGGGACACATACAATACTACATGGCTTATGAAAAACAGCCAGCTTTATTCAGACAAGCCAATACAGCTTTCCATGAGAGTATAGGAGACGCTATAATGTATGGAGTTATGACGCCACAACATTTACATAGACTTGGTTTAATAAATGATACTTTACTTTACAAAACTGATTCTGCAGAGGTTGATAAAGAACTGATAGAAGATGATTTTATTGAAATAAAAGAAGATTTCAAATTACATGTTAGGACAGATGAAATAGATGATGTATTCAAAAACACAGATGACATCCTCATGCTAAAACAAGCACTAAATAAAGTACCACAGATACCATTTTCGCTACTTATAGACGAGTACAGATGGAAGTACTTCGAAGGGGATATCCCATACGATAATGAGAACAAAATCTTCTGGGAAATGTCGTTAGAGCTGCAAGGTATAGCGCCGACTTCTGTAAGAGGAGAGGACTATTTTGATATTGGAGCAAAGTTTCATGTTCCTGATAATACGCCATACATAAGGTAATGTTTTACGTCTTATATTTTACCCTGGGTCCGTGGAGTTCCGGGGCCCATCGCGTCTTCAAAAATCTTTCCGGGCGTCTGGTCGAAGCGTCGCGTGATTCGAGAGCTGGCGACTTTTTGGCACAAAGAATCAGCATTGCCATTCAGCGTGGCAATGCCGCCAGTGTTTTGGGCACGCTTCCGACTGCCAGTGACCTGGATCAGTTGAGCTATCTATAGATCGTTTTTACGACGATCCTTAGATAGCTTGGCTGATTCTATTGTATTTTGTAATTTTATGTACATATTGTAGTAGGTAGCTTAGTTTCTGTAAATAAATAATCCAACTTATATACTTACACTTAGGCTCAATGCACAGTGAATTGGCAACGACGCAACGCGACGAGATGTAACAAGACATTATAAACCATATGAACAATGTTACAAGATTAAGAAATGCTTCATAGAATGAACGACGCGTCATCGCCACCACACGAGACTGCTCAAGCCGGCGCGAGGCTTCGCCACTCGTTCATTCTATATCTTGTTACATTGTACATAAGGTTTATAACGTCTTGTTACATCTCGTTGAGTCGCATCGCTACCAACTCAGTCTGCATTGAGCCTTAGACATAACATACAAATGAATAAATCGATGTTAGTTTGTAATATCAAAAACCGCTCTACTAAATGCATAGGCACGTATAAAAACGATTATCTAAAAACCATATTTTTTTATTCATCGGCGTGCCTATCTATTTTGCCGTTCTGTACAATGAGCCATGATTCTTACAAAATATATTCCAGATCCTTTGCAGATAAGGGGCTGATACATCTAGAAATATGATTATTGTTGAGACTAGTAAAACTCCTATTCTTTCAGATACTTCCTCAGCAGTTTCCTCCAGCACCAACTGTTTGAAAGTCTCTGCAAAGCTGCGGTGTTTGGTAAAAGAGATGGTCGGGATGTTCTACCGGACACTATTACTCCGAACCGATGTGACATCTATGGATCCAAGGCTGCTGGAAAGCTTCTGAAGTAAGCTTCATTCAAATACCCATTCCTCCTTACAAACTTTTGCATCTTTACATTGTTTATCTAAAAGTTTTTGACTTTGAACAACCTTGGATGTTTGTGTTTTTTACTACACCATAACCAGTGAACCGATTTGAATGACACTTGCTTGAAATAGATCGTAGCTTAGTAACATGTCTAAGTAAGTTCGTATGAATCAGTGGCCAACTCTGACGGAGCTTTTAGGTCGCCTAAGGGCTCCGTCATGGCTTAACGACTTATCCGGGCTCGACAGTTTAACGTGCCCTCTGAAGCACGGAAACGCTCAGTCGATAAAGATAATGGAATCTACCTACGCTTTATAGTTTCGGCACCACGCGAAAAGATGCTGACAGAAGCTAGTTTATAATAATAGTGTAATCAACACATTTCGTTTTTTTTTATTAATTTCAGAGATTTAATGTCACGAGGTCACTCTCAACATTGGCGTGAGATTCTCTATCAGACAACAGGAGAACACGACATCTCCGTTTCGTCACTGCTACGATACTACCGCCCTCTACAGAACTTACTGGAGAAACTGGTTCGCAAATACAACATTCCTATTGGCTGGACCGAGCGGAAACGGTACTTTGGGTAGTCAATTGACGAACTTTTGTTTTGAATTGAAATTGCTTTGAAATATAGATTTGTAAATCGAAATGCAACACAAAATGATATATTTTTTATTTCAGTAGGTATTCAACTCAAATCAAAGATGTAAAAGTACCTAGGTACGTGGAATTCATCAAATTACCTAATCCTAAATCTTAAAATAATTTAGTTGTTAAATAAAACAATAAATTAAATTAATAATAAATACACTTTACTAAGTTAAAATTAAATAATTACAAACATTTGTTCACAATCTTACATAGAATTAAAAAGTATTAAAAAAAAACAATTTACTGGTAATAAATTAGAAGCGTCAGAATAACTTAATCGCATTTAAATTAATTAATACTTATTTTATTTACATTTATTGGTAAAATTGTAAAATACTATCTAAACTGTTTAACATCCATATTCACAAACACTTTCATTCGATGTACAATTTTACACGTCAAAAAACGTAAAATGAAAACGTTTTTATCAAAAAATATTAGGTAGGTACATTTCACTAAATATATATCAGATGATTAATGTCATGTAGGGAGGTATACAATATTAGTTATAATAATGTGCTCTGAATGAACTTAGCGTCTAAGTATGTTTTTATTTTAGGTACGCAATTATTTGACTCAAGTTAGTGTTACTTGTGAATACGGCAGTTCAATTCAAAACTATATTATTTACATCGTATATACAAAGTACATAGGCACTTTAATTGTCCAAATTCCATCAGAGCAACGGTAAAATCATTCATTTTTATCACAAAAAATGGGCAAAAATCTTTTATTTTGCCCATTTTCACCTTTGCCCATACTTTCCTTAGCCCAGTAGTTGCCCAATAGGTATTTGTTACGGAGAGCAAACTTCATTTTTATAAAAAACAAATGAATATTTTTATTAGAATTAAAGCTATGGTGATTGGTAGTTATTAAAACGTATACTTTTTTATTAAACAACATTAAAAAGGTTTCTTTAAAAACTATGAATTTTAATTCATAATCAAATTCAAGACAATATTTTGTTTACGTAGATTTATAATATCATGCAAGAGGTTGTGTTTACCCGACTGTGAGAAATAGAGTGGTAGTGTTTTTCTATTTCTCCGTGTTACTATTTCTCCTTCATATTCGTTTCCATGCCAACATCTTTAACAGATTTCTACGACTTTCGATCTATCTTGGGTATCTTCGTTAAATCATTGATATTATAACTTTTGCCGTATCAAAGCGGGTGATAGCAATTTTCAACAATTTGGAATCTTTTCGATAAAAAAATCTGTGTTATTTTTGTCTGTTGTCCGCATATCTGCTTTTTACTTTAAAACTCTTGTATATTATCTATCATCTGTTGTCGAACTCTTCAAATAAGAGCGCAGTGGAAGCAAGATGCGAATTATGAAAGAGCAAAAACCCCCTCTGGACTTTGTTACCCCGGCAGGACGCCTGCCCCCCGGCCATAAACTGCATCGGTCAATCTAGAAGTCGCTCAATAGACTTCGCACACAGGTTGGTCGATGCAAAAGTAACTTAGCCAAATGGGGTATAGGGGATCCTTCCTAATTCCAGTGTGAGTGCGGAGTCCCAACACAAAATATGTCGCATCTCCTTTCCTGCCCTTTGTGCCCAACCAGCTGCACCCGGGAAGACCTTGTTGCGGCTTCAGATAGGGCCATAGCGGTGGCTTCATTTTGGAGCAAGCAAAAATATAGATATGATCACATTGACACGATGAATGAATGAATCATCTGTTGTCATAAATCAACGCATTTAGCCCCCTCGCAGACAGCAGACTTTCTATCGGCCGATAGTTGAGACGGGCGTCCGTCTCAACTATCGGTCGATAGAAAGTCTGCAGTCTGCGACGGGGCTTACAATGATTCTAAAGCAAAGTTGTAGCATGCGAGATCAGTCCGCAATCAGCCATCCTTACTTCATATTATACTTAATTAAGATTGAGATTTTCGGAAATCGACCAAATTGTTCCAAATGTCGCTTTGACTCTTGCCTGTATTTCTTACTCAATTTAAAAGCTGTGTAACAGAATCCTTGTGGATCCTCTTAATCCACTTTTCAGTAGCTTGGGATCTTGCCGAAACTTGGATCCAAATTCAACAAAAGTTTATGAATCCGATTTAAACCTGTAAGGGTCAGTACACATCTCTTGTTATAAACACCAGACTAAGGAAGGGTTGTAGCATGCGAGATCCAATCCACAGTGTGTGCAACTCGGTGGTAGATCCCCGGCTGGCCTCGACTGGCACAAGAGTACCCTGCAGAGACCACTCCTATCAGGTACCAGCGACCAGCTCGCTCCAGCATCAATGGACCCCCGCTGTCACCTTGACAACTGTCCTTACCGCCTCCACGGTACCCCGCGCACAGCATCTCTGGGTAGATCACTACGTTTATTCCTGGAAAACAATTTTGTACTGATATTATTGTTCACCACCACTTGAGAGGGATGAATGGAGAGAGAGCTGTGGGACATTGAGGACTCATACAAGCGTATTCATCTCCGAAGTATATTCCGTCTCAACTATCGACCGATAGAAAGTCTGCGAGGGGTCTTATGGTCTACCTACCCTCATGGGGACGCTGTCTGGGATATTCAGAATGAATAGGCTTGCAGCAACTTTTTTTTTTGTCGCTGGGAAAATGCATTACGCATCCCCCTCCCACTGGGGAGCGGGAGAGGTATGTGGGACTCCCCGGGAGAGAAGCTCCCGGTATACCCACTAAACGGCATTCTAGCGTCGCTTGCAATTTAGGGGGTCTGAGAAACCGGCAGGGCCTTTTCGTCCATTCCCCCTTCGGAGGCTTGTAGCACCTAAACCATCCTCTCAGCTTAATCAGACTTATCCACAAGAAAGTCAACGTCATCGTGAAAAACACTTCATCCGAGCTAGCCATTAACTTATTTTATAACTTAACTCACCATTAGCTCGATGCCACCGCTCACACACCCTATTATCCAGCACTGGTACGTCCACAGCCTGCAAGGTGCGTGGACGTAGCCTGGACCCAGGGCTCAGCGCGCCCCAGCCAGCTGCCCAGCCGTACTGGCCTAGGAAGTCAGACCCTCGCTCTGGTAGGCAGATTGGGGCTGGAAGAAAAATTTACCAGTTTTAGTTCCAGTTGTGCACGACGCGATTGGGCAATATGTCCGGCATTATAAAAAAAGTAAGGCGGTATTTATTGATAGGTTGTTAAGGTATTTGGAAAAAGGATGAACAACCTTTACATAATATGAAGAAAATGTAATGATTGATGACGTCAATACGAGTACATTATGTAAACATATCAGAGGCCCTTGTGATTCGATACAGCTACAATCTTCGTATACATTGCAATATGCCAATTTTATATGGTTGTCACTCAAAACGAGTGAAGAGATCTATCATAGATTTCAAGGCCTTGAAGGTGTAAAATTGATACAAGAGAAAGCTTAGCCATTTCTATCTGTGTAATCATCTAGACAATATCACAGGAGCTGCAACAACTGATGATGGCCGATTTCGGCTACGGCGACATCTTTCCTGCTTAGTTTAATGAATACAATTACCTACAACAACTAATACTCGTAGGTACGGTGTACGGACGGCGCCACTGAAAACCAGCGCTCCAACAGACTCTCGAGCAGTTGGAGCAAATGAGGGGTAGCCGTATTTTCACCCACTTAAATATTGATAAGTAGATTTAAGTACTTATTTTTTTTTTTTTAAACTTTACTCAAATTACTTACAAACCAAAAACCACGAAGATTTGTCCGGAATTTGTAAATCTCATTTAGACCCCTCGCAGACTACAGAGTTTCTATCGACCGATAGTTGAGACAGGATATATTTCTCCATACTAATTACAAGCCGAAGTATATTCCGTCTCAACTATCTGCCGATAGAAAGTCTGTAGTCTGCGAGGAGGCTTATTGTGTGGAAAAAATAAAATTCTATTCTATTCTAATAGGTCATCAACATAGAAGCGCTCGTGGTTATTGTCGGAGCTAAGCAACATCCTAAATGGTCAGTAAGCGGATGGGTGGCATTATCAACTGAGCGCTTCCATGTTTCGGAAGGCACGTTCAATTTCCCGGCTATTAAGTCATTAAGCCATGACGGAGGCCTTATTGCGGCCTTAAAACTCCGATACCAGAGTAGGCCAGTTTTTTATAGAAGAGGGGGCAAACGAGCAAGTGGACTGATGGTAAGTGATTGCCACCACCCACAGACAACTGCAGCATCAAGAGGCACTGCAGATGCGTTGTCGGCCACTAACTCATGCATGCTCATCAACGACAAAATTTCTCGTTTCTGACTTTCTGCGTTGCACATGCCTACTGGGGATAGCCCTGACTCTGCTTATTATTCATGACTAGCTGACCGTCGCGGTGTTACCCGCGTTCCCTCGGGAAAACTTCACTTCCCCGGGATAAAATATAGCCTATGTTCATCGGGGATAATGTAGGATTCTAATGGTGAATGAATTTTTCGAATCGGTCCAGTAGTTTCGGAGCCTATTCAATTCAAACAAACAAGCAAATCTTTCCTCTTTATAATATTAGTGTAGATGGTGTAGATGGTGTAGATGATCGTACTCACATATATGCGGCATATAATGCACACTCCGGTCCAGCATCAGCACAGCGACATCGAATCTATCCGCTTGTGGCGTGAACTTAAACATCGGATGCACTTTGATAGACCGAACGCCAAACGTGTAAGCCGGTAGTGGCTCTGCTGCGGAATTGATGACGTAGTCTCCAAGAGTCACTCGTACGTGACGAGGCTGCGCGCGCGCAACGCAGTGGCCGGCTGTCACCACGTGACGTCGCGATATCAGTGATCCTCCACATCTGGAATTTAAAAGGTATTATTAAAGTGGGCAAATATTTTGCTTTGCCAACCCATAGTGTCAGAAAAAGAGAGACGACGAAGCCGACTGAATGTTGGTGGGACAATCTAGACAGATTTCAGGAGGAATGGTAGGAGATGGAGAAGATAGAAGATTGCCAAAGAGTCAGTAAAAAGTTTTTGGGGAGGCCTTTTTTCAGCATCTATAGATCGTTGTCAACGATGCTAAGATAGCTTTTATAAATAGTTAATTTAAGTTCTTGTAACTTTTTCTCATGTTGCCTGAAATAAATAAAAAAAAACCTAATTGTTTATCACTAAGTATGTAGGTATGTAGGTTTTATAACACACATTATGACATTGTTATTGAATGAATTGAATTGATGAACAATCTAACAATTAAACCCATAACCCCAGTTCCGCGTGGTTGGGTAAATTGAAATCACATAAGTGACACGAATTTCGTAACGACATGACAAAAGCACAAGAAGATTTGCGATTATGTAAGAACATTGCGTATAGTACAATTACTTGCATTTTTAGAGTCCCGTACTCAATGGGTGAAGGAAAACATGAGAAAACCCGCCAATACTATTTTTAGTGTGGGCATGCATCAACTCAGTAAAAAAAATCCTGACCATTATCATTTGCTGCAACTGTCTAGTTTTTTCTGTTAATAAAACACACGACACGTTGGTTAGCAGGTAGAAAATGCCTTCGGCATTATGCTCGCCAATTGTGCAAATTTTATGTAAATGTGCAATAAAGTATTTAAATAAATAAATAAAAAATAGAGGTGTATTGTACGAAGAAACAGGAGTAGAAGAACCCTAATAAAGACTATACACGTATATTCTCTCTCCCGGGCTCCGAGATCACTTGTCTTATCCCACATAAGACAAGTGATCTCGGAGCCCTAAGGAAAGGACGTGAAAGGATTTTGTCTTTGATTAAGTACAAACTAACACATCTTCAGACATTCACTCAGATTAAAGATTCACAACCATATCTTTAGTCGTTATCTCCAGCTCGACTCAACAGTCAAAACTCGACAGTCAGAGCCATCGTCGTGAGGTAGCGAGTTTGTAGGTCTTCTACAGATTGTACTACGGTGACTGTGCCCAGGAGCTACACGATATTCCGCCTTCTCCGTTCTTTTACTGACTTCAGACGCACAGCTGATTATTATCCACACCTGGTTGATATTCCACTTATTAGAACTAAACGCTTTCAAAGTTCTTTTATTATGCGCACTGCAAAAATTTTAAAACAGCTTCCCGCGTCTGTATTTCCGCTGAGCTACGAAGAGAGGGTAGGCTCGCTCCATCGTAGACCTCATTCTTGCCTGTGTAAGTTTCGAGGTCAAGAGTCGACCCATTTATCATAAAAAAAACCAAATGCATTTCCATAAGCTTGGTCGTAAAGAATCCTCCACTCATTCTTGCCATAGGACATAGAAATGAACTGTCACCTCAAGGTACGTCGTCGCGATCAACCAGTTGGAGTCGAGCTCGAGATGACAAAGATATTATGGGTGTGACATTCTTGGTGACTTCAAGAACATAAAAAACAATATGGATCATGATCCTAATCTTTTATTAGGTGATTCATTAAAGCGTAAATTCAAAAATCATAAAAAAATGTGTTTTCATGGTACGAGACCCTCTATAAAGTGAGTCTGACTTGGACTTAGCCTTATTGAAGCTACAGGATGTATAATTAGTGATGCTTCGATTGCTCTGTTACCCAACAGACGCCCATGTTTCACTATTACACAGCACAAATGGTGCTAATTCAAGGGACTTTTATAAATTCAACCAAGAAAAATGAACAGTATTATTCAAGGCCGTAGGACTGTTGACCGTTGGAGCAGGGCTTTAGACGAGTGTTGGCCAAGAGAAGCCTATCTAAGCGTTGGACGTCCGGCAGCGAGATGAGCAGATAACTTATCCAAGGTCGTGAGTCGTTGATGGATGGGATTGGCACGGGATCGTGGTGGATAGCACAAACAAAGGGAGGCCTATGCCCAGGTGTGGGCTAGATCGATGATGAGTCTCATACTCTGAGGAAAGTCAAAGTTAAAATCATTTATTCAAAAGGACCGCTGGGTTCACATGGAAGTCGTATGAGCTAGATCAGATCAAGTATTTCAAGATACCTTCAACATGCCACAATATTTCAAGGCACTGTTTTATTTTTCCACTTGTATGAACAATAAAAAACCTCGGTTGGTCTAGTTGAATATACGTCAACTTCGGTTAAAGGTCTTATCATAACATCGATGAGTAGGTATCTACAGTACGCAAGTCGCACAGCCAATCTTAGCTCTCTGAAGTTGGTGCACTAAACGATCACGTATTTTCGCAGGTTTGGTAGAGTAGGCGAGATAACGACGGTGCAACAAACTAAATGAGTTCTAATAAAACTTAGGACACAAGTCAGAAAATTTACAGAAAATGAGTTATGACATAATGCCACAAGCAAGCCGATATTCACAATAGAAATTCATAATTATCCAATAGCAACGTAATCGTAAAACTACTAATTATTAACTGCAAGTTTTTGTCGCGCTTTGTTTTAAATAAAGATAATTTATTTGTTCAAAACATTGTGTAGGTTACATTTGCATGCAAGATCAAAAGTTTTTTAGAGAAACGAATTTGGTTTACAAACAAAATGGCGACTGTAACCCCGGAGACATTTCCACAGACTAACTCAATCCTTGTAGATTGTCTAACGGACGGTTTACATTGGTCAATGACAGTGGTAAGTATACAAGTGCTTACAGTGAATTATAGTGGTGTAAACTGATCGGACAGTGGCGAGTCAACTTTTTGTCTATTCGTTCACCACTTTCCAGTACTTCTACTTGTTACTTGCCACTGTCCTCGACCGGTTAGTAAACCGCCCATAAGGAATTAGGCAGTCCGAATGGCATAAGCCTAATTTTCGCAAAATTTTTTCATGGTTTTAATATTTATTTTAGGTGGCGAACTTATACAGGGTCTTTCATTTTAAACCAGACAAACTGACGAGGCTTCATTTTTGGATTGTAAATAGACGTTTGACCGTATCAATTTAATTCCTAAGCCAATTTTAGTTTTCACTTCAAAAACTATCTTTTATTGATTTTTTATGATATGTTGCATAATATTTTCAAGGAGAACAGACGTTGACCTATCGCAGCGCAGCAACATCACGTCACACGCTCGAATGGACTAAGTTATACAAGAAGCAACAATCAATTAAAAGGATAGTCTTTATCGATTTTCTCAAAATTTTCATAACAAAACAAAAAAAAACCATTACATAGGTAGGTAAATGTTTTTTTAATATATTTGTTGAATCCAATTCCTGAATTAAGTTTAAACTGAAAGACTCTATGTACATCTTTTGACAGCTGACTGTACGCAACCAGGTACTTATTATACATGCAACACGCAAGCATGACATGCAAAATAGACTTTTATTACTTACCAACTTTTTTTCAGTTTCTACAATGTACAAAAAAAATACAAGCATGCAGAGGAATGTGCGAAAAAGTACATAACCCAAGAATATGATTTTTCAAGAATACATGTCATGATATTCGTTTTGTCAATGTTCAATTTTAGTAATTGTCAATTACTAAGATACTACTTTTTGCCATTGACAAGCCGAACCAGGAAATACTATAAACACAGAAACCAAAGAAGTAAAAAGCTCTAACCCATAAAACCCAGATTTTCGAGTGCCTATTGTACATGCTATCTCTTTCGCACATTACCTCTCTATCCAACACTGCTTCCAACCAATTAGCTCGAATATTGACATAAGCATGTTGCATCTGTAAAAGTTAATATTGTTAATTTATTAGTAGGAACACACAACACACGTTATTAATGGTGAAGCTTTAAAAAATATGTTTTTTTTGGTAGTTACAAAAAGAAATAAAGTCAATCCAAAAAATATTCGTATGGAAATAAATAACATCCAAATCTACCCTAGAATTTCTAGTATCCTATCATAAACTTCGAGTTATGAGAAAAATATCTCAGATCATTTAATAACAAACATTTCACCGTCACGAGAATCGAACTCGCACCTCTTATGTCTCAACAAAGCAGGCATACTCGGCCACCATGTCACTGTTAAATCTGGTTTCTACACAAGAACATATTTTTTCTGCTAGTTTAACGCCCGCCGGTTTTATATGGAAATATTTACTATTGAACGGATTTAACTAGCCGTTAACGACTCTGAGTACTAACATAAGTCTCCTAAAATAGCAGCATGTAGCGTAACCATCACTCATCATGAAATCACTTGTGAAATAGATACTAACACTTATTTATAGCTTACGCTGAAGGCTGCTTACGCAAGAGATTTCATAAAAACAATGATATGATTTAGACAGACCTAGATTTTGAAGTAACGTTTAGATGTACTACCAAATATTTTTGGAATTGACTTTAAAATTTCTTGTAAGTTAACCATAATAAACATTATTAGTAACGCCACTGGCGCGCCAGTTAATTTAGTAAAACACTATACAAATTTTTATAAACTAAAAGTTTAACCCTAAAAACTGACTCTACTCAAAAATGTGTTATTTTACAGTTATCCCCTTTTGCATTCTAGACTAAAAGTTAAGGTGCATTTACAGCGTTTAGTAGGTACAACATTCAGTGTAACTTAGTTGTTACTAAGTTTAAAAAAATATCAACACAACAGCCCCCGTACTATGGCGATTGTCTAGGTACCGGAGAATACATATAAATGACAGTAATGACATTAGAGTGTGGATAAAACGGGTAGAAAAGTAAGTTTTCCACATTCGACGCGTTTTATCCACACTGTAATGTCATTACTGTCATTTTTAGCTTTTCTCCGGTACGCAGACAATCGCCATGGTAAGGGAGCTGGTATCGATTCTCTTTCTAATGCCTTGACCGATTTTGATGGGTTTCGTCTGGTGGCTGTTGTCAAGATGTTTAATTCTGAACTAAAAATAATTTTATTTTTTTGTAAAAAAAATTATAGTGCTAATCCACGCTTGGTATTTCTTATGAAATGAAAAGTCTTATCAAAATTTTGGATTCCGACGGGACGTCACGTTTCCCTAGTGAAACGTGTAGATGGCGCTAATCGGTGCTTAACCGATAAATATGAGCTTATCAAAGATTTGGATGCCGACAACTAGGGTTCTGTGGCCGAGCGTTAAGGCACTCCGGCTTTAGGAGGATCGTCTGATCGATGTGGGTTCGAATCCCGTCGGAATCCAAAATTTTGATTAGACTTTTCATTTCTTATTGAAAACAATATTTTCTCTTGAATACAAGCCGAACGTAAAATTATTTTAGAAACTCGTTTATTTATAGCGTGAATTTTGTAGATCTTAAACATAATTTCTGTACCGTTCCGAGTAAATAATTATTGTGGAAAACCAAAGAACTACTCTAGCTACGGATATGGTGTTAGTGTGTGTATATATCATCATTTAGGTAATACATGTAAAGGATTAAAGGAGGCCATTCAGACTCCATACAAAGTTCGGCCCAAAAGTCAAAAGTGCCGGCTAATGAAAATAATGAAGGGCGCGGACTTATCCGTGCGGAACTATATTATACAATACGAGCCGCATTTTCTGACGTCATCAGTATTAAGAAATGAAAAGTCTTATCAAAATTTTGGATTCCGACGGGATTCGAACCCGCATCGATCAGACGATCCTCCTAAAGCCGGAGTGCCTTACCGCTCGGCCACAGAATCCTAGTTGTCGATATCCAAATCTTTGATAAGCTAATATTTATTGGTGTGGATGAGCACTATAAAATTACAAAAAAAAACTCATCAGTATTTTTTGTATAGAAAAATGACTGCGGCGCGTACGGCGCGGACAAATGTGCGATCAACTTAAAGGTCACGCCACTATTGAAAATGTCAATCCAAGTATTTTTCAATGTGGCACTATGTCCACTACTTCAAAAATATCTTAAGTTGAAAAATATAGATTTAAAAGAATTAATTTTTTTAACTTACAAAATCATTTGAAGTACTTGACTTAGAGACTTGGTGTCATATTGAAAAATACTCCGATTGACTTTCCCAATAGTGGTGCCACCTTTTTTTTCTTTGGCCGGCACTTCTGATTTTTGCTTTCCCAATAGTGGTGACATGACACCTTTATTCTTTTGCCTTTTGACTTTTAGGCCCAAAATGAATGACCTCCTTTAGTGTGTTATATAAGAAGTATATAGTTAACCTGGAGGATCCGATGCGTATATACGCCTGCCACGGGAAGGTACCGAAGCCGGCGTCATCACCGCCAACGATCCTGCGCTGTGCGGTCTGCTTGCCCACCGCTATGCCACAACCTGAAAAATACATTCACTTAGAAAATAACTTTGTATATATTAAGTCGTTCACTTCCTCTATTTACTACCCGTTACCAGTTATTTACAAAAAACAAACAATAATAACAATTATTTATATTTTAAAAAATTACTCCCGAACTGCCGCGCGCCGTACAGGCTTAGCCTAGTGCGGGGTTCGTGGTAAATTATTTATAATAAAAGTAATATTTAAATATTATGTTTTTTATGAATAAATTGAATAACACAATTGTATCCCCAAGGCGCGGTAGACATTCTCCCAGATCTTTATGTATTTATTTTTTACTAGCTGTCCACCGCGGTGTTACCCGCGATTCCTCGGGAAAACTTCACTTCCCCGGGATTAAATATAGCCTATGTTCATCGGGGATAATGTAGGATTCTATTGGTGAAAGAATTTTTCAAATCGGTCCAGTAGTTTCGGAGCCTATTCATTTCAAACAAAAAAACATACAAACAAACAATCTTTCCTCTTTATAATATTAGTATAGATAGTAGTAATATTTAAATATTATGTTTTTTACGAATAAATTGTAATTGAATAACACAATTGTATCCCCAAGGCGCGGTAGACATTCTCCCAGATCTTTAATGTGTTTATTTTTTATGTTGGTCAACCATATCACACAAATATATTATCTGGGCTAATAGTAAGGTAGGAAGTATATGTGCGAAAACCTTTAGGGCTTGCTTGTCAGTTTCTATGTGTTTCTATGCATTATGTAGGTATTAAGGTAACTATTCATTTTTACTAATTTAATTTTCTAAATAATATAAATTACCTTTTTAAATTAACTTTTACTCAAACTGTAATTCACTTAAAAACAATGTAAGTAATATTATAACTATCACGATTATTTCATTCATAATCTAAATTTTGATTTTGCACAATGAAAGAAATTAAATTTGAATACATGTCATTACATGTTCTTAGTCGTGTGTAATATATTACATAACCTAGATAATTGTACAAGATTAAAATTACAATGTGTTATCGTTTAGTAATATCTTGGCTTGGTTGGATTAACACGGCAATTGTCGAACGTATGAAAAGATATAAAGCCTAATTTTATTTCTGGGATGTATGTACGGTCAGCAAAGAAACTGGTCTACCACTTTTGACAACAGTTTCTGTGAAATCTAACTACCGCTAAGGTTTACTTTTCTAACCGTCATAATAGTAAATAAACTTGTTGTTTCATAACGTTCAAATGAACCTCAACCGTAGGGTGGTAGACTACATTTTTTGCTGAGTGTACAGGCTCCGCATTGAACCCACGGTCTCCGGGATAAACGGTAGCCCATCATAAACAATCCTCGATAGCTATATGATACTTAAGGGTCGATTCACATCTGACGGAAGATCCGTCGCGGATTATCGGTCGCGGAACGCCAGAACTGACAAATGTATAGAAAAACACTCGACCGTTCACACTCGACGGACTAACGTATCATCCGTCGAGTGTTTTTCTATACATTTGTCAGTTCTGGCGTTCCGCGACCGATAATCTGCGACGGATCTTCCGTCAGATGTGAATCGACCCTAAAGAAGGTCATTCATTTTTGGCCCAAAAGTCAAATATGACGGGCAACGAAAATGATATGAGACTTTTGGGCCCAACCTTGTATAGCCTCCTTTAAAAAAATCTTGACCATGCTATTATCAATTAAGAAAGGAAAAGTCTTTTCAAAATTTTTGGATTCCGACGGAATTCGAACGCGCATCGATCAGACGATCCTCCTAAAGCCGGAGTGCCTCACCGCTCTGCCACAGAATCCTAGTTAGGCATCCAAATTTTTGATACGCTCATATTTATCGGTTAAGCACCGATTAGCGCCATCTACACGGTTCACTAGTGAACTCATGCTCATTGTCCGAAGTTACATTCAGAATCAAATGACTAAGAGATGTCGCTTTAGCTAAATCTATAATTTTTTGTATTTTTTTTTTTCATTTCATATTGAAATACCAAGTGTGGATTAGCACTATAAAAAATTACATGCTATTATCATTTTATGCATCTGCTGCAGCTATCCTTAATATTTTTCTTGTAATTAGGTACAAAATCAGTTTTGCGTTCTTCAAAACCTCCATAAATAAAAGCGAAGTGTTCGAAAGAGCGGCATAATGAATATTTACTTGAACTTTCACAACTGCGGTTGTGGTGTCGGAAGCATTCGATTTCCTCGTCGTATTTCAGACAATTTCACTAAACGTGAGCCTGGTTACAAAAACAGTGGCAATCCAGGAGTGCCGACAGAAGTGAAAACTTGAACGAGACAAACGAAGTAAGTACAAAAACAAATTAAAAATTTTTAGTGCAATTTACTGTCCTGTGCATGGGACAGCTGGAAGGGGACGGCCTAGGCGAACCTTCTTGGATCAAATTGGCGACATTTTGGAGAAGGGCCAGGTCAAAAGTACCCTAAACCGACGAGCATGTATGAAGAATGTAATGAGAGTGAATGAGGCGAAAGTGGTGTGTCAGGATCGTAGCGAGTGGAGATCCGTGGTCTCTGCCTACCCCTTTGGGAAAGAGGCGTGACTTTATGTATGTATGTACTGTCCTACTGGGACTTGAGGCTGAGCAAGCCGGCAAGAGGCGTGTTGGTGAGGAAGAAATCATGGTTGCGGAACATCAGAGAGTGGACGGGGATAGCGAGTGCTGCAGAACTATTAAGGCTCGCTAAAGATCGGGAACAATACGCCATATTGACTGCCAACCTTCGCTAGTTGGAGACGCACTAGAAGAAGAACACTGGGACTTGAACTCGTTGTCTCACTCCGAAGCAGAGCTCTATCGCCTCGGCCATCCTGATGATAAAATGTGTGGCGAAATTAAGGTATATTGAGAGATGGTGTCGGTAACAGTCACGTTAGTTTGATGATTTTTGCCCATCTCAAAATATCCTTTGGATTTCATAGCCAGAGTGTATTTGTAGAACACTTTAACGCAATAATTGATTAATACGGCTCTACCAGGGTAATAATGATGATGACTTATTAGATCAAACAACATCATCAGAAAACATCGCGAGGAAACCAGTTAGTATTCTTACAGGCGGCGATGGGCTTGCAAACTGTCACGTATGGAATACTAACTTCTGCAAGATGTGGGTATGAATCAAATATGTATTTGTACATGCCTCTGACTACCCCTTTAGAAATCTTCAAAGGATCTGGAATATAAAAGATCTGAGAGAATGTCTACCACGCCTTGGGGATACAGTCGTGACCCTGTTTACGTTTACTTATTAGATGCAGCCTTCTACTAACGGACTTCCTTCAAAATAGGAAATACCTAAACATCTGCCAGAACGATAATGACAGTTCAATCATAAGTACCTACACATACACTGCAAGTGCGGATGCTTGCGTTATGACATGCTAGAACGGACATTGGTTACAATGCCGCGAAGGTTTAGGTAAGTCGCCATTTTTGTGATCATCGTGATGAAATCCACACGTTAGAAGCAACTGTCACTTATTAATCCTGTCCTAACCTAAGAGTAAAACTTAATAATTATACACTTTTTACTTAAACGGTGCTGTTTGGCTCGTTTTGCATCCGTAGCTTACTAAGACTTTTAGCGCTCGATAACTGTTTAGGCTCCCGCGCGAGTGCAATCGTCTAAATGCTCATTTAATATTACCTAGTATTATTCCCATTAAAATTAAAAACACTTTCTCGTTTATTATTTTCTAACCTACCTACCTACCTACATTAAATACGTATAGCAGACTTTGCACTTTCCCAATAACCTCATTTAGGATGTAACTAATAAAGATGATTCAAATAATGAAACATGCCCTCGATATACAATTTAATATGCGTAAAATAACGAGACTTACTAGTCAATAATAATATCATAAGTAACTGAACAGTAACGCAATCAGTGAAAGCACGCGGATGTGTAGCAACAATTGCAAGACTAATATTATGATCCGATAAAAACTGGTGTCGTCATGACAACGTAGGTTCGTATGAGTCAGTGGTCAACTCTAATGACGGAGAGCCTCCGTCATGGCTTCACGACCTGAAGCACGGAAGCGCTCAGATGAAAATGCCACTGGCGGTCACCCATCCACTTACAGACCGGTCAGAACGTTGCTTAACTTCGACGATCTATCAAAAACGACTTATGGAATAAAACCGTGGCACTCCCGAGAGTGCCAAGAGAAGTGAAAGCTTGAACAAAAACAATTTTATGCCTTTTTATTCACCCGTTAGAAAACCCCGTTAAAAAATTAGCTTTTAGAAATATAAAAATATTGCGGTAAGTTAAGGCTTAACGAGTACAGAAATAGATGGCGCTACTGGTAGGTGTCGGTGAGTGTCACGTGACTCGCACGTGACCTTTTCGAGGCGAATCCAAGAATTTATTCTCATCTCAAAAATGTTCAACGCGCCTAAAGAAGTTTTCAAATCAAAGACGATTTTCGAGATTTTTCTAGTTACGTTCATTTGATTCTTACACCGCAATATAACGGTGATCGGTTTGTATCAAACATCAAAACATACATACGACAATTTAAACTACGTTTGACATTTTACGGTGCGCACACGCAACGATGTTCGCTGTTACGCACGCAAACTGCCTAAGCCTAAGGAAAATCATGTTTCTAAAAGTTAAAAAAAAACAGTTTAAAACGTGATTTCCTTGTCCTTTTAAAATCAAAATTTTTTGATATTGATATTGAATTGAGCATTCATAGTAATTAATTTGTCTTAAGTACTAAATGGTAATATTACAAAGTGGGCATAAGTTTTTTTTTTTATTAAATAGGTCAGCATTTGACCTCACTCTGCATTAAGCAGTAGTGAGGTCTAAGATGGAGCATGCTTACCTAGAAGGAACCTATTTACTCTTGATTTGAAGACCCCTATATTGTACTTTTCGCATGAGTTCATGAGTTCCACAATTTGGCGGTGCGTATGAAAAATGTACTCAAAACGCTTTGTACGAACTCTGGGAATGTCGACCGTACAAGTGACGTCTTTCGGGAAAATGTTGGCCCGATAGAAGAATGGGGATGGCGGAACTAAATTGTGGACTTCTTGTAAGTATATCACTATTTGGACATGCCTCTGACTACCCACTTAGAATCTATAATGACTTGAAAAAAAACTAACCAAGGTCACTAAAGACTATGTAATGAATAGCAAAAAGTAGAGTACATTCGGTAATCGCCCTCAATTTACTATTTATTATTCTTTGTTCGTTTAATGATTGTATTATGCTGAAATAATAATATTTAGGTAGGTTCTTGTAAGTCCCTTAGTTCCGCTCTCCATCAAGCCGAAGACCGTGGCAGATGGAGGAAAACCATAAATAAACTAAATCTCTCAGGAATAAATATATGGGAACATGTAGGGTATATCGTTTCTATCTCTATCTAGCCAGCCAGTAACACCCACTACTGGATATAGATAGGCCTCTTCTCTTTCAAGCCACTCCTGTAGGCTTGTGTAGTTCCTGAACTAAGTACTAATAGGAATTCATTCCCACAAGTGTACTAGTTGAGCTAGTTCACATAACTCGGTCCTAATAGGACTATTAGTACTCTAGTACACTAGTTCATTCGATCGTTTCGTTATGGAAATTATCATAACTGCGCCTTCCTGCACTGTAATAGGGTTCAAATCGGCATGCGTATCTACCCTTGTACTAGGACGGAATGAAAAGAACTACACGATCCTATTAGGACTCTAGTTCATTCGATCGTTCGGAAAAAGAACTGTTAGAAATGTATTCACATGTCAGTGTCTGATTGGTTTGTCAAGCGCAGACAGAGATAGACTCATTAGGCGAGTAAGCGGTAATAAAAGAGACAGAGATATCACGGTGGCGGGCGTTTCATTCGATCTTTAGTTTAGTACGAACATCGTTCATGTCCTACAAAACACAAAGCTAGTACGTAGTTCAGGACCGACCGACCGACCGAGCGACTCATTATAGAACCGAAGATCTACTGTACTAGATGTACTAATAGTACTAGAAGTCCGATCTAGTTCTTCACAACGATCGTACTAGTACGGAGCGCTCTCTGTACTGACCGAGCAAGCACAAGCCTACACTCCTGGCGATTTTGTGCCAGCCAGATCCACTGCTCTCCTACCGCCCCCACAATGTCGTCTGACCATCAGTATACTCGTATCGTTTCCTACAAATAAATAATTTTGTCAAACAAGTCGGCTCAGGCACCTTCAAGTAATCGGTGAACAACCCAACGAATTGAGAACCTCTTTTATTTGAAGTTGGTTACAATACTTTCTTCTACGAAGGTCGCCACTCAAGGTCACTAAACACAGAGAATATATAAATAATAAAATGTAGTGTAAGTACATACAGTTTAGGTAACGTCCTCAAATGGGTACACTATTATTATTCATTGTTTGTGGGTTATGTATTATTTGCTGTACAGCCAGCGTCACTAATTGGTAACCCCCTGAATAAGACTGTAGTACTGCAGGGGTATTACGCTGACCGTGTTTAGACAACATCACTTTTTTGATAAGTTATTATGTAAATAAATAAAGGTTTTCTGTTCACATGTCAATGTGGGTATCAATTCCGCATGGGTGTAATGTTAAGGATGCATTTTAAGTCTTTCTTAATATCTCTAGTAGGTTGACCGTACATAGTTTATAATAAAGTCACTTTCCACTGTCTGTCTTTATGATCTTTTTTAACCGACTTCAAAAAAAGGAGGAGGTTCTCAATTCGCCTGTATGTTTTTTTTTTTTTTTTTTTTTTTGTATCATGTTACGCGATTACTCCGCCAATTGTGGACCGATTTTCAAAATTATTTTTTTGTTTGAAAGGGTATACTCCAGAGGTGGTCCCATATAAATTTTATTCCTGAGGGTGTGATAATTTGCCCGTAAAACTCTAAAAACCTTCCCTCCTAGCCATTGTAAATCGAATCGACAGATAAGTCTAAGACTCTCTATGCAATATGTCAAATTGACAATTTACTAATGCCAGGAACTCACGTGTCGCGAGACTTGACATAAAATGTATGCAGTTTTGGTAATTATTGCCTTTAGACGCCGGTGGAGCCTAAGCATTATCTGTTTAGCATTATTTATTTCTTTCTTTCAAGCTTATCTGATGATGGAGTCAAGAGCTGTTCCAGGGAACTCCTCAGACAGTGGGCTGATTGAGTTGAAACTCGGTTCGTAGATTAAGTATCATCTAAAATTTTCAAAAATGGCGACAACGAGCTGATCTGATGATGGAGTCAAGAGCTGTTCCAGGGAACTCCTCAGACAATAGGCCGATTGAGTTGAAACTCGGTTCGTAGATTGAGTATCATCTAAAATTTTCAAAAATGGTGACAGCGAGCTGATCTTATGATGGAGGGAACTCCTCAGATAATCGACCGATTTAGTTGAAACTCGGTTTGTAGATCAAGTATCATCTAAAATTTTAAAATATAGTGACAGCGAGCTGATCTGATGATGGAGAATGGAACTCCTCAGTTAATAGGTTGATTGAGTTGAAACTCACTACATCGGTCAAGTTTCATTTACTAATTTGAAATATGATGACTGCGAGCTGATCCGATGATGGAGAACGGAACTCCTCAGAAAATAGGTTGATTGAAATGAAATGTTGTACTTACATCGGTGAGTTCAATCAGATCACGGTAATCCATTAAAAGCTTGTACTTGATGATATTTAAAAAAAACTTATTCTTATTTAGATTTGTATGTATGGCTTATTGATTCCCTGAGTCACGCCGTGGTAGAGTCGAACATTGAAGTCGGTTTTTCTTTTTTTTTAAAAACGTAATTATTAACACCCTTGCTCGTAAAGCTGATGTAATTCCACCGGTTTTAAATATGTAAAGCGGGTCATAACAAACGCGTGTGTTATCAAAGCAAATAGTTATGTTATAGTCCATACAAATTCCATAACAGCATTATTTGCCATTTCAAATATGGAACTGATCGCCGCCCAGCTGGAGTCGTGCCTCCAGCTAGTGAGCAGGGCACTGTTGCTATTCAAAGGAGAACTAATCGCCGCGCGGCGCCAGTCAGTAGGCAGCGCTAGCGCGCTGTTAAAATGGCGGGAAAGCAACAGTGTGCATTCACAGATTGAGTTTATTTAAATGTTTTTTTTTCTGTTTCCTCGCAAATGTGTTAAAAAACGTCGTACGATATACGTGCGTATTGGTTATAACATGCTCGGCTCAATTACGCCCTCGCCTGCGGCTCGGGCTGAAATTCCGCCTCGCATGTTATAACCATCTTTACGCACTAATATCGTAATGTACTATTAAACTATGAAATATTTTAGTCTCGACGTGATAGAGAGAATAGTGGAAGATCTCGAAGGAGAGCGATGGTTGGAGAGATTTGAGTCTGGGTGCTTTCTACATAATAATATGTATGTATTTACAAAGAAAAAGTATATAAGTATATCAGTCATGTAGTACCCATTACACAAGCTCTGCTTACTTTGGGGCTAGATGATGCTGTGTGAAAAGTCCAGCGTTATTTATTTGGTAAGTATGGTAAGTGATTGCCAGGGCCCACAGACAACTGCAGCATCAAAGACACTGCAAATGCGTTGCCGGCCTTTGAGGTAGGAATAGGCTCTTTTCTTGAAAGCGCCTAAGTCGTATCGTGTAAGTGATGTAATTATTTACGTTTAATCCCGGTAGATCATTCACTTGCAAGCATTGCCTTCTGATTGCATTGCGTTTGCATTGAATAATCGTTTACTAAACCTCGGTGGCTACTTTACGTAAGGTCCTACACCCACTGACGCGTTTCCCTACATTAAATAAATTAAATAAATAATGCTGGACTTTTCTCACAGCATCATCTAGCCCCAAAGCACACCCAAAGTAAGCAAAGCTGTTGTTATGAGTGCTACATGACTAGTCTGATATAATACTTAGACATAGAAAACACCCAGACCCTAGACAAATATCTGTAAATCATACAATAATTTGTCCCGCGGCGAGGATCGAACCCGCAAACTTTTGCGTCGCAGCCACGGGCCATCGCCCACTGCGCCACAGAGGATTTAGCAAGATTTTTACGAGACACATTTGTCTGTTAAAAATGTATTTGGACGTGGCTCTGACTACCCTTTTTGCCATCTTCGATCATCTGAAAGAATGTCTACCGCGCTAGTCCAGTCATGGTCATTTTTGGTTTTGTCAAGCTAATCACCGCCTAGATACTAGTCACGATGTTTTCCTTCACCATTTAACTAGAGCTATGTCTAAGACTCCTCCCAGACTACAGACTTTTTATCGGCCGATAGTTGAGAGGCCTATACTTCTCCACACTCATTACGAGCCGAAGTATATTCCGTATCAACTATCGGCCGATAGAAAGTCTGTAGTCTGCGAGGGGTCTTAATGTTTTCCTTCACCGTTTACGCTTAACGGCTTTAGTGACGCCTAGCCCTTACACATAAGCCAGTGTTTATATACGTGAGCCACATAAAAAGTGTTAAGCAACCGTTATGTCATTCGAAAGCGTTACCTAGTTCTGAGCTCGCATTACTGTGACATAAGAAGTAAATAAACATGGTATATTTAATTGTTGGTTGTTTGACCTAGTTCTGTGGGCTAGATTTTGCACAAACAATTTGGTTGACATTTCCTAGTAACCTAAAAAGTACTACAAATATTGCTAGCGTCTGTTATTTCAGTTATTTGTAGCTTTTTTTTCATGCTGGATGTAGAGAGGATGGATGACAGTCGTTTGACAAAGCAAGTGTATGAGGCGAGTGTGCTTAGGACAGCTGGAAGGGGAAGACCTAGGCGAACCTTCTTGGATCAAATTGGCGACATTTTGGAGAAGGGCCAGGTCAAAAGTACCCTAAACCGACGAGCATGTACGAAGAATGTAATGAGAGTGAATGAGGCGAAAGTTGTGTGTCAGGATCGTAGCGAGTGGAGATCCGTGCTCTCTGCCTACCCCTTTGGGAAAGAGGCGTGACTTTATGTATGTATGTATGTTTTTCATGCTCTGTGAAATTTGTGTGTGTATACGTAGGTACTTTTTTATGATGAATGAGTCGGCTCTTGACCTCGAAACTTACTTACGCAAGAATAATAGATAGATAGATAGATATAACTTTATTTGACAACACAGACACAGAATGAGGTACTTAGTTTGTTACTGTTCTCTTCCGAGATTAACTTTTGTACACCGCTGTATTTCTGTATTCGACTATCCTGGCCATACAAATGGTTGCCAGGAAGAAATCGCTTTTAGCGATATGGCCGCCCATCGTAAATTTATTTTTATGTATTCTCTGTATTATGTTCTTCTAAAGCGTTAATTATCTATCTATTTGCCGAATTATTCTCCAAACTTCAAACGGATAAAAGATGACAGGCGAACACAGGCGATGAGGCCCTCTACGTTCTTGACCGCATTCGTCTATCATCGGCGAATATGTATAGGGCTCAATACATCTTTAGATGATTTATACAGCATCAGGGGGCAGCCTATGCCTACACTCGGACGCTAGTACCTGGGACATTGAGATGGAATAGGCTTGCCCAGCACCTAAACCATCCTCTCAGCTTAATCGGCCTTGTCCATAGAAGACAATTGATGTTTAGGTCAATGAACATAATTACTAATCAACTACCTTGATTGACGTATTAAATACTTGGTATGAATGTGGATGGATACCTAAACGAATAGAGGTAGGCCGAAGAAGAGATGAGTTGTGTGAAAGATGACATGAGTAAGAAGGGAGTGAAAGTTGAGATGACGGCTGATAAAAGGATATGGAAGAGAAGTACATGTTTTACCGACCCTACATAAAGTGGGACAAGGACAGGAAGCGCTCGTGGTCGTGCTTGCTTAGTCGTTCTTGATAGATCGTCGAAGTTAAGCAACGTTTGAAACGGTCTGTAAGTGGATGGGTGACCGCCAGTGGCATTTTCATCTGAGCGGTTCCGTGCTTCGGAGGGCACGTTAAATTGTCGGTCCCGGCTATTTAAGTCGTTAAGCCATGATGGAGGCCTTAAGGCGGCCTAAAAACTCCGTCACCAGAGTTGGCCACTGACTCATACGAGCTTACTTTTTTTATAAGGTAAGGTCGACACAGCATCTAAATGGCATAGGCCGCCTCCTTAATAGACTACGTTGTACCTGCTGAAAAGCTCCCAGCGGGCCACCAACTACCATGGCCCACCTGGAAGTCCCTAAACCGTCTACGAAGCCAGGTGGACCGCTGCAGGTATAACTTAGTCAAATGGGGTTATTCTGACGTAGTTCTGTGCGACTGTGGAGTACCACAGACCATGCAACATGCAGCTGTGCTGTCCGCAGTGCCCCAACATTTGCACCTTACGCGTCCTGAATGACGCCACGGATGTTGCAGTGAGTGCCAACTTCAGGGCCCGAAGAATTTGATAAGTAAATGACATCGACACGACGAAGAAAAAGCATCTATAAAAATTTTTGAAAAAAAATTGAACCGACTTCACATAACACAAATAGACACTAAGAACCTTCTTTGTACCTACACTAAAAAGAGAAAAATAAGAATATACACATGCAATTATTACTTACAGTATTCAAATAATAAATTATTATGTTATATTATATTTTGAAGTCGGTGCCAACTATCTATGCATTTACATCTAAGAAGAAATTACGAATGCAATAGAACTTGGGTGCAAAATTGTATGGAGTAGTTAGAGTAGAATAGTTGGCACCGACTTCAAATATAATATAACATAATAATTTATTATTTGAATACTGTAAGTAATAATTGCATGTGTATATTCTTATTTTTCTCTTTTTAGTGTAGGTACAAAGAAGGTTCTTAGTGTCTATTTGTGTTATGTGAAGTCGGTTCAATTTTTTTTCAAAAATTTTTATTTTTCAATTTTTAGTGTAAATAATATAGTAGGTTAGGTTAGATATTGGAATAGTCAAGATTAAAGAAGTTAGAGTGAGAATCCCTCAGGAATAAAATTATATGGGACCACCTCGAGCGTATAAATAAATAATAAAAATAAAATAAATAATGCTGGACATTTCACACAGCATCATCTAGCCCCAAACTAAGCAAAGCTTGTACTATGGGAACCAGATAACTGATTATACATATACTTTTTGTTTGTAAATACATACATATTATACATAGAAACACCCAGACCCGAGATAAATATTTGCAGATCATACAAACATTTATCCCGCGGCGGGATCGAACCCGCAACCTTCTGCGTCCCAAGCGGGCTTTCACCCACTGCGCCACAGAGGTCGTCGTATTTAGGTAAACATGTCAAACTATTCAATGTTTGACTCAGATTTTGTAGTGAGAATGAGGTTTTTTGAGATTTACAGGAAAACTATCAATCCCTCAGGAAAAAAAAGTATGAGGACCACCTAGATATGGATACCCTTTCAAGCAAAAAAAATATTTTGGAAATCGGTCCACATTTTTCGGAATGTTCGGTGATTTTTTTAATATTACGGGAAAACTATCAATCCCTCAGGAGTAAAATTTTTATGGGACCACTATGGTAGCATACTCTTTCAAACAAAAAAAAAATTTTGGAAATCGGTTTACAACTGACGGAGATATCGATGAACATACATCCAAAAAAAAAAAAAAAAAAAAAAAAAAAAAAAAACATACATACACCCGAACATAGAACCTCCTCCTTTTTTTGAAGTCGGTTAAAAAGTAAAGTAAATGTAGCAATAAAATTCAAACCTATAAAATTCAATGTACATACAAAACAATGTACGATTTTGTTACAAATAGGTAATTTAAAAACAATTACCTCCCACGGTTTACAAATTACTTAAAATGGGTTTCGGAAGGCATAAAACTAAAAATTACGCTTCGCAAAATGTGAAAGTTTTGCTCGAAAAGGATATGATGAGAAAAGTAAGAGAGCCCACCCGCATAATAAACTGCGATTTTTTTTTATATGATGAATGTCTCGGCTCTTGACCTTGAAACTTACATAGGCAAGAATGAAGTCTACGATGGAGCGAGCCTACCCAGAAGGTGCCTATTAACTCTTCTTAAAAACAACAGGGTCGTAGCTCAGCGGAAATACAGACGCGGGAAGCTGATTCCAAATTTTTGCAGTGCGCATAATAAAAGAACTTTGAAAGCGCTTAGTTCTAATAAGTGGAATATCAACCAGGTGTGGATGATAATCAGCTGTGCGTCTGAAGTTTTTACTCCATACACCGTTTACATCATTCTTGCCTCTTGCTTGCTCAAACTCAACGGAGCAAGAGCTATTCTGCGGCAAGAGGCAAGAATTGTACGCCAGAATAGCATTGTGTAAACGGCATATTAAGGACGTCCGTCGCGGTGCTACCCGCGGTCCCTCGGGAAAACATCACTTTCTCAGGATAAAATATAGCCTATGTTCATAAGGGATAATGTAGGATTCTAATGGTGAAAGAACTTTTCAAATCGGTCCAGTAGTTTCAGAGCCTATACAATTCAAACACACCAACATACTAACAAACAAACAAATCTTTCCTCTTCATAATATTAGTGTAGATTATTAAATTATTATTTATATAGTAAATGGTATAGTATAGACAAATTTTTTGATTCTTACTTGGTCTTATGGGCCCTCTACATATTCGCCGATGATAGACGAATGCCGACAGTCACGAACGTGTATAGAGCCTCATCGCCTGTATTCGCCTGTCATCATCTATCTAAATAATAGTTCGGCGAATAGTTCGGTAAATGTGTAGGCCGTTAGGTTTGAACCAAGTTCATGGGTTAATCTTATCGACTGAAAACAGTAGCTAGTACTCGTAGTAGGAAAAATAAATATCAGAGTATTTAGCAGAAATATCGTGTTTATAGTGCGAGAAAAGCCCTAATACCAAGCTCTAACAGTATCATAATTCTATCACATAAAAATACATACCTCACAGCCGCATAATGGCTACATAAATCGTTTCTTACTAAAGGTTTTTCATATAAAACCTTTAAAACGGATATAGTATACGTTAGTGACTTTAAGTGCCTACATAAGCTTATAAAAACATAATAGGTTGCGTAAAAGTAGGTACAGTCACGTGCAATGCGATGTATCTATACACTTCACAATGAAATGGAAAAAAATTGAAAAATAATTTATTGCCTTAGATAGTGTTTCAATCGCTTTCAGCGATAAGGCCGCCCATTGTAATAAGAACTTGTTATTGTTATAAATGTTTTGTTTTTATAAATTTATTGGTGTACAATAAAGTGTTCTTTCATTTATTCAACCCATGTACGTAAATCCATCAATGTTCTGATATTTTTATTGATTTCGCCATTATTTCAATGTGAAATCAATTTCCGCTTTTTAAATAAATGAATAAATAATGCTTTTTACACAGCATCATCTAGCCCTAAAGTAAGCAGAGCTTGTGTTATGGGTACTACATGCCTGATATACTACTATTAGACTTTTTGTTTGTAAATGCATTATATGTATATAGCAACACCCAGACCCGAGACAAATATTTGTAGATCATACAAACATTTGCCCCGCGGTGATCGAACCCGCAACCTACTGCGTCGCAAGCGGACCTTCGCCCACTGCGCTACAGAGGTAGTTTTTTTTAACCTAGTTTTATTGTGACATTAATTTTAAAAGGATGAAAGAAGAGTGCATGCGACAGAGATGCGAATGTTGAGATGGATGTGCGGAGTGACGTAATTGGATAAGGTGAGGAATGAATATATTAGGGCAAGTAGTGCCGGTGACTGAAAAGTTGAGGAGCAACACGTTAGCGTGGTATGGGCACGTAATGCGGAGGGATGAAACTCATGTAACTAAAAGGGTGATGGAAATGAATGTGGATGGATATGTGAGTAGAGGTAGACCAAAGAAAAGATGGATGGATTGTGTGAAAAAGGATATGGGTAAGGGAGTGGATACGAAGATGACGAGTGATAGGGGAGAGTGGAAGAAGAGAACATGTTGTGCCGACCCCGCGCGGGATAAGGGCAGGCAAATGATGATGGAATGGATACATGTTATTGCACGTGACTGTACTAGAATTTGTTACACATTGTCTTATACACAATGGAATAGAACTCAACCAAACGGAACTAAGAACACAACAGACGTATTTGGTGAAATCCAAATAAGTTGTGGCTGAGGATTTGTAAAGAAAGTTTTCAAGTCACTATTTCAACACCAGTCAACAAGGATTTTATCGGAAGAGAAATGCGTGATCACAACTCAAAAGAGCACGATATCATTAATGTACAGGGGCGGCCTATGTCCGGCAGTGAAGTGCTATAGGCTGATGATGATGATGAATAGCTTTCAATAATTGATATAACCATTATTACAACAGTGATTATAAAAGAAAACATAACTGTTTATCTAACAACGGAAATATCGGAAGTGAAGGTTTCAACGATAATTAAAAATTATGTATTCGATTGCGATTGCATATGTTACATACATAGCACAGTATACCACACATAGGTACATACGTACCACAAATATATAATGCGCCTCGGCAAAGTTAGTTAGTATGAGTCAGTGGCCAACTCTGGTGGCGGAGTTTAGCCGCCTTATGGCCGTCATGGCTTACTTTAGCCAGGACCGACAATTAAACGTGCCCTCTGAAAGCCCTTATAAAAATGCCACTGGCGCTCACCCATCCACTTACACACCGTTCAGAACGTTGCTCTTCGACGATAGAACACGACTAAGCAAGATACACGAGCGCTACATTGATGATGAAGAGATATACCATCGTCCTTTCTCGTCTTCCGACTGCCCTTAATTGCGCGAGCCGGAAGCCAGCGGAACCACTGAGCGCAAACACTAACTACAAGATACAAACTGACGCGATTGACTGGGCTCTTGAATCCCAAGCGTGAAGCGATATAACCAATATTCTATATCGTCGAGCATATCATCGGCGAAGAAGAATCGCCGGGTCCGCTGGTAAATGTTATAAGCTTCCGGTCTGTTAGGACTGATTTAAAAAAAGTACTAATCTTATTTGAACAAATATTTAATGACATTTTCCCAAAATGATCGGGATCCAAAATATTGTCGTGCCTCCCGTTTTTAAAGCCGGCTAAAGTTACAAAAAAAGTCTTATCTTTTTAAATTTTAGCTGACTTTAAAAGGAGAAAGTCCTTTTTCACCTTACTAACTCAAAAAGGGCGCTTTTGCCGCGTAAAAACATTGAGCAAAACTCTACTTTGCTCACACTATGTGGAAAAGTGAATTTAGAATGCTGCAAGCAATGAGAATCTAATAGCACAGCGTGCGCCCTGGCGTAGCGGCGGCGGCAGTGGTCTGGTTTTTGGACTTTAGCCTGCTACGTCTTGTGAAGCAAAAAAAAATTGCGGGAATTGGTTTTCCTTACATATTGTATTTTTTTCGCTAGTATACTAGTGATACATACAACTTTTCACCTTATAAGGTGAAAAGTTGTATGTATCACACGAGAGAAAAATAATTTGTTGCTTATGCTTTTGAATCTCTCACTACACTCAGGATTCTAACTTAGAATCACTCGCTACGCTCGTGATTATTTATAGACTCCTTCGTTTGTTCGGGATTCAAACTCAGCACTCGCAACAAAAACGAATTTTGTCCTCATATGGTACAATGTACAGTCACGGACAATAAGATGTATACACTTCATACTTTTAAAATTAATATCACACTAAAACTAATAGACGTAGGTTAAAAACAAGAAGCGGAAATTGATTTCACATTGAACTAGTGGCGAAATCAATAAAAATACCAGAACATTGTTGGACATGTTGACCTGTACATGAGTTGAAACATTAAGGAGTGTATACATCTTATTGTCCATGACTGTACTATTACTCTTGGTCACACTGTGTGGTGACCAACAGACTGCTATGTAGCTTCGATCAAAAATACAATGTATGTTAATAAACACGCTGTCTCCTTCAACTTGGTCCGATCACGCTTAGCTAAGCTTACAACTTCCTATCCTTTCACTGTTCGGCCAGTTATTCCTCTACCATCATCCTTCAACACTTGTACATACATCGTAGAACATCATACATCTTTACTGTGTTGATTTAATACAGCGCAGCGTGACATTTTTATAAATAAATAAATAATGCTGAACATTTCACACAGCATCATCTAGCCCCAAACGAAGCAAAGCTTGTACTATGGGAACCAGATAACTGATATACTTATATACTTTTTGTTTGTAAATACATAATATTATACATAGAAACACCCAGACCCGAGATAAATATTTGCAGATCATACAAACATTTATCCTGCCGCGGGGATCGAACCCGCAAACTTCTGCGTCCCAAGCGGGCTCTCACCCAGTGCGCCACAGAGGTCGTCGAGGTTATAACAGCAAACAAATTGTATACTTTGGAACTTTAAAAAACTTTAGATGCTTTTTAGGGCTCCGTCCCTCAAAAGGAAAAAAAGACCCATATAGGATCACTTTGTTGTCCATCTGTTCGGGAACGCGATACCTCCACGCGTTCCCGAGATAAAGACTCTTGACAAACAGACAACAAAGTAATCCTTTATGGGTTCCCCTAAAAACAATTAAAACTCAAAATCCAAAAATCTACATAAAACAACGCGCCCAGAACATACGCAAACAGATCATCAAACGCTGTTTTCTCCGGTTACAATGATTTTTAATGTGTTGGGATGCTGTGCCCTTTCGGTTTCAGTAGACGTCTTTTTACACCCTGTATATTTTGACACGCCTTGTCACTAGCGGTCACCCATCAGTTTTTAGATATCCTGTTTTATTCTATATTGTAGAAATGATTTTAATGAATGCTGAGCAGTTTTTGACCCAGTTTCTATACTCAATAAAATGACTCACATATCCGCTTTCAAAATTGGTCGCTCACCAAAGATTCTTCGGAAAACATTGCAACATAGCTAAGCAATAATAAATCCTATTTCCAAGGCTATACAATGTGTTTTACCTTGCGCAAATGCGTTTAGAAATATTGGTTTTCCCTATTCGTAAATGGTTTTTTGGAGGACTCTATGGTAATATTAAAATAAGTGAGGTTTGTTGACATAGGTAGTCATTTAGAGTTTCGTAATTTAAGAGAAAAATGTAACTATTGTAAAGTCACTTTGTCTGTATGACTGTCCCTTTTTAACCGACTTCAAAAAAAGGAGGAGGTTCTATGTTCGGGTGTATGTATGTTTTTTTTTTTTTTATGTATGTTCACCGATATCTCCGTCAGTTGTGAACCGATTTCCAAAATTTTTTTTTTGTTTGAAAGGGTATGTTACCATAGTGGTCCCATAAAAATTTTACTCCTGAGGGATTGATAGTTTTCCCGTAAATCAAAAAAAATCACCGATCTTTCCGAAAAATGTGGACCGATTTCCAAAATTTTTCTTTTGCTTGAAAGGGTATCTATCTCTAGATCGTCCTCATACTTTTTTTTCCTGAGGGATTGATAGTTTTCCCGTAAAACTCAAAAAACCTCATTCTCACTCTAACTTCTTTAATCTTGACTATTCCAATATCTAACCTAACCTACTATATTATTTACACTTACACTTTATTTACACTACACACAGTGTTTATTTACACTAAAAATTGAAAAAAGACTTCAAATACATAATATAACATAATAATTTATTAATTGAATACTGTAAAAAATAATTACATGTGTATATTCTTATTTTTCTCTTTTTAGTGTAGGTACATAGAAGGTTCTTAGTGTCTGTATGTGTTATGGTGAAGTCGGTTCAATTTTTTTTCAAAAATTTTTTTCTCATGAACGAGTAATTAAAAGTTTAATAAACAAAAATGATTAATTTCACTCACAGGAAAGACAACATCAACACTGAGCTGATTAAGCTGCGGGTTTCCTCACGGTGTTTTCCTTCACCGTTTGACACCACAAACTGCCCCCTTGTGGTGACAGACGGCAATTAATTCCCGTCTGCCACCGTGGCTCTAGCTAGACGCAGTGGCAGACGGTAACTATTAGCCCCCTCACAGACTGCAGACTTTCTATCGGCCGATAGTTGAGACGGAGTATACTTTGGCTCGTAATGAGTATGGAGAAGTATTGCCCGTCCCAACTATTGGCCGATAGAAAGTCTGCAGTCTACGAGGGGGGGCTTATGGGCTAACCACCCCCGCGGGGGACAAATGTTGGCAGATAGGAATAGTAACGATAATTTGTAATCCTATTTGCACCCACAGCTATATCTTGCAATGATAAAATTCACTTCAGTTATGTACTTACAAAAAAATGTATTGGTAAAAAAAAGTGAGTGAAAGAGAAGTGAAAACTTGAACGAGGTTGCGGTAACGGTTCTAATAAAAAAAATTAAGTACAAAAATAAGGTGTCATCACATCAGGCGAATCCAAAGTTTTTTATCCACCCCAAAGCTCAACGCGCCTAAAGAATTTTTCACTTCAAATAATCTGCATTTGGGGATGCACTAAAGACTCCAGATGCTATATCTTGGATTACAGTCGCATTACACAACAACTTTCTCTGCCCGGCGCCAATGCACGCTGGATCGCGTAATACTGGTAAAATGTCAGAGATAATTGACCTTGAAATTCATTTAATAAACAAATATCGTAAAACTTTACACACTTAGGCACAGGAAATCTTTACCCAGTCCGTCAAGTGGATGGGTGGCCGCTCCGCTATCAAAAATACAGACACACATTAGACTAGATTATGACTTGCTTATCTTGAGGCTCTGATTGGTTGCTTGTAACAACTTTATTGTAATATGACAGATAACGCGCCAAAAGACACAGGATCATCGCAAGACCGTTCATAATCGTGCAATAACGAGACAATAGTTAATGATAAACGTTCATTGAATTTTTGTGAAACAGTGCATTTACACTGAGAAAAATGTCATTTTGGCATAATCTTAAAATATCGTGACGTTGGTTTAAAATAGATGCGTTGTCTAATAATATGTTGATAATAAGTAAATATTACGCTAGAACTGAAATGTGTTAAGATGGAATCGAATTTTTTGGGTAAATAATGCAATATTATGTTAATTGTCATCGTAAAAAATTGTAATTATGAAATAACATTGTCTTCTTCAAATAATAACACAATGTAATGGTAAAATGGTATGATAATTATAAATAAGATTCTAATTAAAAAACACAATGACAGTCACCGTAATATAAATAGATTTCATAGTTTAATATGAAGAAGTATCTCTAAAAATACGATGACCTCCCCCTAATGTACGCGCATCATTTTTTAATATTACAGTCATATTATTTTATGTGTATCCTACTAAATTATTATTACAGAGACCCATTTATGAGTAGCATTTGAATGATGTCCTACAAATTTAAGGTGACGGCATTATATAATGAGGTCTCCCTCTCTCCTCACTTCATTCGGCCGCCCGCGTCAGGTCGGCCATTTGCATTTCCATTTGCATGCCGGCAAGGCAAGTCACTCGTTTAATTATTAGCAATAACAATTTAACAATAACAAATAACAATTCCATTAGTGCCAGTGAACGTGTTTGCAAAAATGGATATGGCTACGCGTGATCTTTTGAAGAAGTGGAATTTAGAACGCTACATCGATCGTTTTGAAAGTAAGTTGACAAACCTACCTAGTAAGTTGCTAGCATGAGCTCACACATTACATTCACACATTCTTATTTCTAGCAAGAATAGGGTCAGAGTGTCGTCTTAGGGGCACTATGAAAAAATACTTAAAAAAAAATTCGCGACCTATTTCAAGGTCACAGTTCTAACATAACCTAACCTATGGATCCCTTCGACATCGTTTTTACGACAAACGGTTGGTCGGAGACAAAAAACACCAAGACACTTTTAGCCTTTCTAGGTGTTACATACTATAGAATCGAGAAAATAAACAATTTGCGAAAATAACACTTTTTTGGCCGCTGTACACTCCAACCAAGAATAGTCTTGTCGTATGGTACCTACCTAGATATACGTTCATATTTATATTATACACTAGATTCGATGTGCAACTGCAACCCAAAAAAAAACAAATAGGTACCAACCTACATTTTATAAAGTCGATGCGACGTAGTGCATTTCACAGCTGCAATCAGGGCGCGTTTAGGTAAATTTACCTTTTTTTTCAGCTGAAAGAATTGATATCGCAACAATGCAGATGCTTAGTAAACAAGACATACATAGTATGTTCCCTCAAATAGGGGACAGACTCCGGTTTGAAGCAGCTCTGGCAATGTTAAAAAGCGACCAACCAAAAGATATGGTTTGTTTCATGTTAAATTTTATTTAATAAAAGTAAATTTTGTTTTAAACTTTTTGCTTACACATGCCCTGCGTCGCTTAAATGCACATTCTCCTACTTGCATGTAGGTAGGTACCTACTTATTAACTTTTATTTAAAGTCTTCTTAAGATACCTTACAATTTAACCGGTGCAGTATTTATTTAAAAAGTGGAATAAAATCCTAACTTTTCATCAGTCTTGTTAGTTTACCAACTAAGAACATTACATTTTTAAATTTTTTGTTAAATTTCAGGATAACTCCTACAATTCATCACTCTTTGAAGAGGTCCTGAGGAATGACTTGTTAACTAGTCTACCTTGTAACTTAGAGCCTCTGCCACCGTGTGAAGGACTGCAAAGCTCAATCCTCAACCAAGACTGCGAAGCAGGACTTAACAAGGAAAATTTGGTAAGTTATGCAAAATTGTAGAAAAGTACTCGTACTTACTGTTTTTTGGTTCAAGAGCAATATGTATTAATTTGTAATTACATCCATACTAATATTATAAATGCGAAAGTAAGTCTGTCTGTCTATCTGTCGGCTGGGGCAGGACCTTTTCACATTTTCATACCTAAGACACTGAACCGATGCAAAATTTGGTATAGACATTCTTTGAGACCAGGATCAGTCCTGATCTTGATCGATTAGTTTTTATCAGGGCCGGATCAAGGGACGAGGGCAGGACCGTTCACACCTGCAATGCTGAACCGATTACTAGTAAAAAAATATAACACTTCCCTTGAGTTAACTCCGGCTAGGGCTAGCTATAGCCTGTTAGTTAACGGTCGCACTCGAACACATTTAGTGATTATTTCAACGATTATTGAGGTTAATTGAGCGTACATACTCATATTATCACACCTTTTTGTTACATGTACTATTATAACATTGTCTCAAAGTAAATATTATTTTAGGATGGTGACATACTGGTGATACCACTGGACTCGTCGTCGTCAGTGGGTGAAGCAGTTAGACAAGAGTCCACCGGGAGCAATTTAGTAAGTTATTGCCTATTATCCTGTACTTTTGATAAGGAATTTAAATTGACATTCAATATTTTTAACCCCCGGCGTAAACAGATAAGTTTAACGTCTGTACCTGTCCTGTCCTGTATGTGTGTACGGACGGCCGTTTAGGAGCTATACTGTCACAAAGATCAGTAATATATTTGGAGTTGGTGACAGCTATAACTAACAACTAAATTCATGATGCCTAGACTGGCACCGACTCCAAATATATTACTGATCTTTGTGACAGTATATCCAACTGATCATTATACTGAATGGAAGGTAGGTATTGAACCTGTATTTTCAACATTTTAGTGACATTTTTTTTTAACTTTTACCTTGCATATTTAGTTTTTAATGCCATACTAAAAAAAAAAGTAAAAAATTAACTTAATTTTTTTTTTTTTTACTTTAATGCCATACTTATACTATTTGTGTTTCAGGTGAATGTCACACTGAATTCATCAGTCGAGGGAAAACAAATAATAGCAATTGGGCAGAAAACGGGCGCCTTACCCACAAACGTGCGTGGGCGTTTATGCAAGCTGCTTATGGAGAAGCTCATTACGGCCGAAAACCCGGTACTTCTGACAGATTCGCAGCTGCTTGCTCTATCCTACGACATTGGCAGATTATTTAAAGAGGAGTCACCACCCCTATACTACGCGCCGTACCTGCCGGCTGATGTTTACCAGGCTAAGCGCAATATCTCTGGCTGGTTAGTCACCGCCAGAAGGGCTCGACGGCAGCATTTAGTTTCGTTGGGCTTTATTGAAAAGTCACGTTCTCGCTCCAAGTCCAGTCCTAGGCTAGACACCCCTCCACTCGCTGGAATCGACCTACCCGGACTTTAAGAAGGTAACTCCTTTTCAAGAAATTTTATGTTTTCAGATTGAATTAAATTATCAAGAACAAAATTATTGAGAAAAATATCTGAATTAGTATAAATTTTCGTTACAAATTACAAAATATCTGAATCTAAGAACCGTTATTGTTATTGTACTAATTATTAATCGTTTTAATTTTTGTGTGCAGGTGAAGTGGAGGACGTAGCGTCAGCATTAGAGCAGCTGTCAAGTCCTTCAGCTGGTCCGTGGCAAGAGGTCAGTGTCCTGTGGCGGGAGACGGTGCGAGCTCGCCTCCGGTACTTATACTACGAGGAAGGAACATTACAGGAGTACTTCAATAAGTATCCTAAATTTCTACTCGTCTCAACCTTAATTTTAATTTATAAAAACTAGAATTATTGAACAGAATGTATATAATGATTCTTTATAATGACCGACAAATAGATACTGTAATCATTAAGGCGAGGATGTTTATAAACAAAACAGTCTTCTTTTATACTGAATAAATGTTTAGAGTATATAATAATTATTCATTCATACTATGGAAATAAAAATACCATTCAATTTTCTGTTTAATTTATACATACATCCCTTCTTACCTTCTTACCATTCTTGCCAAGGTACTTTTTGCGATTTTTTTACTTGCTCCCCATTTTTTTAAGGTTCAAGTTTAGGGTTCTTCAGTTTTTTTAATATTGAGCTCACACCTAATAATATTTAAAAGGAAAGAACCAATATTGGATACTTAAAAATAAGGGGATCATGTAAGTCCAGTGGCGCCCTCAATTATAGGAGGATTGTGATTTCTAATAATCCAAACAATTTCTGTGTCATCCACCAGTATTTAGTTGTAGTCCTACTGATGGAGAATGAGTAGAACTACAACTAATCACTGGTGTATTATAGAGATATTAATTGGTTTATTAAAAAACACAATCCTCCTATTGAGGGCGACCTCCGTAAGATAATAGGCTATAACCAGAGATATGAGGAAATAGTAGGAAAAGTAAGAGGACCTAACCTAAAATACGAGGAGGTTACCGAAAAATAGTAGGAAAAATAATAGGATATAACTGGATATATGAGGAAGTCACCGAAAAATAGTAGGAAAAATAATAGGATATAACTGGATATATGAGGAAGTCACCGAAAAATTGTAGGAAAAATAATAGGATATAACTGGATATATGAGGAAGGCACCTAAAAATAGTAGGAAAAATTGTATGACATAACTGGATATGTGAGGAAGTCACCGAAAAATTGTAGGAAAACTAATAGGATATAACTGGATATAATGAGGAAGGCATCGAAAAATAGTAGGTAACTAAAACTAAATCCATGGTGACACATCATCTTAAATACTGTTATCATCAACATCAGTATTATCATCGTTCTTTTTGGTGAATCACTATGCTCCGTCCTTTGAGTGAATTCATCATACTTTAAGCTGAATTCACCTCTTTTATGATTGTCAGTTTTCTCAGTGTAGGGATCAAAATAACAATGCAGAATGCGTTTAAGTCTTTTTTAACACCCTTGCTCGTAAAGCTGATGTAATTCCACCGGTTTTAGATATGTAAAGCGGGTCATAACAAACGCGTGTGTTATCAAAGCAAATAGTTATGTTATAGTCCATACAAATTCCATAACAGCATTATTTGCCATTTCAAATATGGAACTGATCGCCGCCGAGCTGGAGTCGTGCCTCCAGCTAGTGAGCAGCGCGCTGTTGCTGTTCAAAGGAGAACTAATCGCCGCGCGGCGCCAGTCAGTAGGCAGTCTGTTCAAATGGCGGGAAAGCAACAGTGTGCATTCACAGATTGAGTTTATTTCAATGTTTTTTTTTTCTGTTTCCTCGCAAATGTGTTAAAAAACGTCGTACGATATACGTGCGTATTGGTTATAACATGCTCGGCTCAATTACGCCCTCGCCTACGGCTCGGGCTGAAATTCCGCCTCGCATGTTATAACCATCTTTACGCACTAATATCGTAATGTACTATTTTAACACCCTTGCTCTTAAAGCTGATGTAATTCCACCGGTTTTAGATATGTAAAGCGGGTCATAACAAACGCGTGTGTTATCAAAGCAAATAGTTATGTTATAGTCCATACAAATTCCATAACAGCATTATTTGCCATTTCAAATATGGAACTGATCGCCGCCGAGCTGGAGTCGTGCCTCCAGCTAGTGAGCAGCGCGCTGTTGCTATTCAAAGGAGAACTAATCGCCGCGCGGCGCCAGTCAGTAGGCAGTCTGTTAAAATGGCGGGAAAGCAACAGTGTGCATTCACAGATTGAATTTATTAAAATGTTCTTTTTTTTTGTGTTTCCTCGCAAATGTGTTAAAAAAAACGTCGTACGATATACGTGCGTATTGGTTATAACATGCTCGGCTCAATTACGCCCTCGCCTGCGGCTCGGGCTGAAATTCCGCCTCGCATGTTATAACCATCTTTACGCACTAATATCGTAATGTACTATTGTATAGAGCTGTTGAACATAAAATTGCAAGATGTTTGAACTACACAGTTTTCAAACTTATTTATTATGAAAATTACGCTAAAATGCTTAATAACTGCTACATTAATAATCAATTATTGCTACTATTTTTAGTTGGAAGTTTAAAAGTTAATAAATAATTTCGGTCTTAAAATCAAAACATTATTGTGCCAAAGTAGTGAATAAATGTCTGTCTATGTCTATGTCTATGTCTAAAACACACATATTAATTCATCCATATGCATCCATATATACTTTTATAAATGTGAAAGTAACTGTCTGTCTGTGTGTTTGTAACCTTTTCATGCCAAAACCACTGAATTGATTAAGCTGAAAATTGGCATGGATAAAGGTTACATCCCATGGAAGGACATAAAAAACATGTAAACAGGGTCACGACTGTATCCCAGGGAAGGATATAGTCTACTTTTTATCCCGAAAATCTAAAAAATCCCGAGGAACCTCGGGTCACACTACGGGAGCGCAGCTACATAATTATAAAATTAAGTACTTGTAATAAACCATCTGAAATTCACTTACCTTCATAAAAGCATGATATACCACAAAATACATAAATATATCAAATACATAAACTATATATTAAATAGCTCAGCAAGTTCATAGTTAGTGTGTTAATAAAACTTATAAAATAAATGTGATCTATATGTGAGAAAGCAAGACATAGTTAGAAAAAGAGGCTTGGAAAGGAAATGAAAATATATACACTATATACAGCCAACTTGAAATAATAATGATCAATATACCACATTCTTCACCAAAAATTAAGTAGGTTATATTTCCAGTCAAGTTTGTAATATACGCGTCTGAGGTTGTTGACTGTATAACTTAATGTAATACCTGATGATGATGACCTGGAACTGTCTAGAATGTTCTAGCTATGTCTTGCCACGACCACATCAGCTCGTTAGTTCGTTATTTGTTTGTCTGTTTCATCGTGCGCAATGTAGGTTTTTTTATTTGTGTTCTGCAAAAAATGTTATATAAAAATATGATTTGTATATATTTTTGTGTTTTATATTGTGTGAATGTAACACGTCCAGTCAAAGTAAAATGTCAAGTCAGTCACACAAATCGATCTACAAGTCAAATTAGAATTCGTTTAATGTCATTCTATCAAAAACCATTATCAAAAAGACTACCCATTTGATTGTTCAAACATGCAAACTAACACTACATTACGCAACGACTTCCAAAGACTTACTTTCGTCATTTATCACAGGTCCATAGCTGGGAGATTCATATTCTAGGCTGTTCGAGTCCTGCACGCCCAGGATTCCAGCTTTAGCTACTCTATGGCAGCAGCCTTTCAACACTCCCCCACAAGATCCATCAAGCAAACCTCCGACCATCCAGCAATAAAAAAAGAACTCGCAAGTCCCGCCTTGGTTGCAAAACCCTTCCTCTTTTCTATCCAAACTCTGCAAATCCTCAGAGAAATCTTGTATCAGTCTACCTCTTCTAGGCATCTCTTTCAATATCTTATTAACTTTTTTTATCTGTGCGTCGGAAATCGGCTTAAATGCAGGCAGGTCTGTGGATGTGTTGGGGAATATGAAGTCGTTTCGTTTCAGTCTTAGCCCATCGGTTTGAATGAACATGGGTTTTTGTAAAAGTATGCTATGAGCTCGATGTGGTACGGTGACATCTGTTTAGGAGAAAAAATTGTGAACAGAAGTTGTTCTGGACAGTTGGAAGACAAAGACAGATTTGAAAAACGTGAGGTTATTACAAAAATATATACATAAGTATATAGTTTTTAAAATTAATTACAATTTAAATATACTTTACAAGATATTCTCATTAGTATAAAATTATAATTTTCTTCTCATAACAACTAAATTATTATCCATAAAAAAATCTAATCGGTCCATGTCTAATGACAATGTTAATAATGGCAATTAAAAGCTATATTAGTACCATGATAATTACATCCCAAACAAAATATCACACACTTAAACATCATTTACACAATATCATTGACCTCTTGAGTTTGAGAAAGCAAGAAAGAATGGTAGGCAAAATGTAACGTGTAAATGACGTTTAATATTGTTAGTTACAAAGCTACAAGCAGATTAATTAAAAAATACAATTATTATTTTAATTTCTAAGATTCATAACATGCCTTTTAGTAATAACTACAAAAACTTATTTCCACCATAAAACACATGCAATTAATGACACAATAATTATGGTAATAAGCTTTTTAATACAGCATCAAGGTTAATTAATGATATAAATATAAACGGTGGCGTGGGTGCTTGGACGCAAGGTGCGTGTTCGACTATCGTTGCCTCGTTACGCTCGGAAACTAACTTTAGAACCCTTGAATGCGCTCGGAATTTAAGCACTAGACTACTACGTGCTCTACTATGCACTACTAGCACTACGTGTCTATAGACATCTGAAGTCCTGTCATATTTTTCTATTTATAGAACAAGGTTCAATGGTCACGTGGGAAAGGACTGCACAGGACCGAAAGGAGTGGCGTTATAGAGAGGAGGCCTATACTCAGCAGTGGGTACAACCGGGTTGAATAGATAGATAGAACAAGGCGACATAATCTCTTCGGTAGATAAGATACTTAAACGCTAAAAGTAAGTAAGTTCGTATGAGTCAGTGGCCAACTCTGGTGACGGAGTTTTTAGGCCGCCTAATGGCCTCCGTCATGGCTTAACGACTTAAATAGCCGGGACCGACAATTTAACGTGCCCTCCGAAGCACGGAAGCGCTCAAATGAAAATGCCACTGGCGGTCACCCATCCACTTACAGACCGTTTCGAACGTTGCTTAACTTCGACGATCTATCAAGAACGACTAAGCAAGCACGACCACGAGCGCTTCGAACTGAAGTCGTATCACGGAAAGTACTACAGTTGTTAACTCAAATATAGGTAATTTTACTTAGATAGAGATAAAGAGGTCAGTGATTATGGTACAGTCTTCTAGTACACGAACGCGGATACCCCCTAGCCGTGTCACAAATCGCAATAGAACAGAAATTGAATCGACAGATAACGCTGAGACTCAACCTGCGTCAAATGACATTAATTTTCAAAACTGCATATCGCGGCCCGTGAGTTCCTGGCATTATGTCAAACTGACGATTTACATAAACCCAGGTACGCACCTGTCGCAATAATTGTTATGTCGCCGTTATGGGCATGCCCACAACCCTTTGATTGAAGTTTCGAGATTGATCAAAAAATGTATTTGTTTGTTAGTCTGAATGTTCTCGCACACAGGTCGCATTTATTAACCGAGAGCGAAAATGGGCACATTAAATTCCTTGATTTCTTTAAATTGTTTAGTCGATAGCGATCTTTGATTCCGACTTGCAGCGATAGTACAAAGCGAATGCAGCGGGGTTAGGGCGGTGGGGACCTAAATGTGTTCGATAGGACAATATTTTTTAGGGCAAGCTTTTTATAATGTGAATGAGCTCTTGAACATTAATTAGGTACTATGGAGATATATTTATATAATTATGACATTCTTTTGTGTATTGTTTTTGTTGAAATCCGTTTTTTTTTGTGTAATTTAATTTTTGCATGCCAATGTTTTTTGGTGAAATATGTGACACTGTTTATATAATTATTTAAGACCCTTTTGCCCTTATTTCGCAATAAATGATTTGATTTGATTAATATTTTAGATAGAAAAACGAAATCTTTAATGTTTGTTTTTGGTAAATGTATTATGTTTTGTAAAAAGTCATAGAACAAAAGTTGTTCCTTATGATGATGGTAACACAGTCCTGAGAGGTTACCGGTGTTTTACAAATAACCCTGTATAACTGTTAAGTACCGGATCCACTTTATAAACCACCACTTTAAGATAACATTTCAAAACTCGGTTAACAAAGCGGTGACGTCACTCGCCGTTTTCGGAAAGAGATTCACACCACTTTCGTTTTCGCGCGTTTGGACATAATGACCTGCACGTGACACTAACGAGAAAATATTTTTGAATAACAATATACAACCTTTTTAGTGTTTAAAACACTTTCGCGCCAAAAAACTGAGTATGAAAAAAATCAGCCCCCTTAGCCATTGTTACAAATAGAAATAGAATAGAAATCAAATCGACAGAAAAATAAATAAATAAATAATGCTGGACATTTCACACAGCATCATCTAGCCCCAAACTAAGCAAACTATGGGAACCAGATAACTGATATACTACTTATATACTTTTGTTTTGTAAATACATACATATTATACATAGAAACACCCAGACCCGTGATAAATATTTGCAGATCATACAAACATTTATCCCGCCGCGGGGATCGAACCCGCAACCTTCTGCGTCCCAAGCGGGCTTTCACCTACTGCGCCACAGAGGTCGTCGATAACGGACTCCACCTGCTTTTAATGTCAATAATTTCCAAAACTGCATACGTCTCGCGGCACGTGAGTTCCTGGCATTATGTCAAACTGATACATAGAGCCATGAGCAGCCATCTCAAACAATGTTTCAGGCACTACAGCGTCCCGTTGAGTGTAGGCATAGGTTGCCTCCTGACACTATAAATCATCTACTATATAAAAATAAGTCGGGTTTTCCTTCCTGACGCTATAACTCCAGAACGCACGAACCGATTTCTACGGTTTTGCATTCGTTGGAAAGGTCTCGGGCTCCGTGAGGTTTAAAGCAAACAAAATTCAGGAAAAAATCTGGTGGCATCTGGTGGCGAAACGGAGTTCGCTGGGTTTGCTAGTCTAGTATAGATTTAAAGGTCAAGTTTCAATATATGGAAACTATAGAGAGTGTAAAAAGACAACTATGTATAATATGTATGTATTTACAATGAAAAAGTATATTAAGTAGTATATCAATCATGTAGTACCAATAACACAAGCTCTGCTTACTTTGGGGCTAGATGATGGTGAATGAAAAGTCCAGCATTATTTAATTATTTAACTACCGAAAACAATCAGACCATGATTCTTAACATATTTAGCGAAAAAAAAATTAAAACAAAATTTTTTACTTAGCTTAGTCACTTTATGTTATTTTCGGTTATATACTACTATTACAACATAATAAGACCATACCTACCTAATAATTTCATTTATGAAAGAAAGAATCAGTGAAAACTCAAAATCCAGCAATCTACGTAAAACAACGCGCCCAGAACATAGGCAAACAGTACTCTTCAAACGCTGTTTTCTCCGGATATAATGATTTTTTCGGAAAATCCTTTTGCATTTGGTTGTGTGTTGGGATGCTGTACCCTTGCGGCTTCGGTAGACGTCTTTTTCAACCCTGTAGATAAGTAGGACGGCAAACTACAGGGGGCAAACGAGCAAGTAGCACACCTGATGGTAAGTGATTGCCACTGCCCACAGACAGCAGATCAAGAGGCACTGGAGATGCGTTGCCGGCCTTTGAGGTAGGAATAGCCTCTTTTCTTGAAGGCGCCTAAGTCGTATCGCTATGTAAGCAACGATCAGCTGATTCCAAACGTTCAAGCCAAATTGAACTAAGGTACATTGTGTTACGTAATCATTTTCTCGAGCACGAAATAGAGCGTAGGTATAGATGGCATAAAAACAAATGTAAATTATATTTTTTTGTAATTTTTATAGTGTTACACATGATGGATGGATGGATATACGAGTAGAGGTAGGCCGAAGAAGAGATAGATGGATTGTGTGAAAGATGATATGAGTAAGAAAGCAGTGAGTGCTGAGATGACGGCTGATAGAGGAGAATGGAAGAGGAATACATGTTGTGCCGACCCCACATAGAGTGGGACAAGGGCAAGAAGATGACACACTTGGTATTTCATTAAGAAATGAAAAGTCTTATCAAAATTAACCGGTGTTTAACCTATGAGCTTATCAAAGATTTTGAATTTGACGTCATAGGTTCCGTGGCCGAGCGATTGTAGGCACTCCGGCTTTAGGAGGATCGTCTGATCGTCGCGGGTTCGAATCCCGTCGGAATCGAAAATTTTGATAAGACTTTTCATTGCTTATTGAAATGTAATTGATTTTGATTTCTTCGTTCAAGCTTTGTGATTGGCCAGATCAAGTCACGTGATCAGTGATGAAAATTTTCAGACATTTTTTTTCAACCCCAGTTGAAACTATGCGCTTTTATGCTATCCATAGCATAAAAGCGCATAGTTTCAACAAAAATTTAAAACAAAAATTTAACGTAACCTCCAGGTTACGTTAAATTTTTCCAGACATATGGCCACGGCTGGCCACCATCTCACTGATATTCTACTTAAATACTTTTTGTTTAGTACATACATAAATATCGCACAGCTTTATCTGGCCCCATTATAATACTTGTATTGGGTGGTTGCACAGTCCAGCCAAACGCGCTGAACTGTCAATTCAATAGAAAAAATGCTGCTGACGTCAGAAGCGAGCCGCATTTTCTGACGTCATCAGCATTTTTCGTGAAATTTTCAAGTGCAATCAGGTTAGGAACCACCTGACTTAGTATAGGTACTTAAATACTTTTTAAGGCTCAATGCACATTGAATTGGGAAGCGACGCGTCAATTAGTTTTATAGCAAGCCATTTTAAACCTTATGAACAATGGCAAAAGATATAGAAACGCTTGTAGAATTAACGAGATCTGGCGAAGCCATCTAGCGGGACGCGCCGGCGCGAGCGGTTCATACAAGCATTTCTATATCTTGTACCATTGTTCATAAGGTTAATAATGGCTTGCTATAAAACTAATTGACGCGCGCTTGCCAATTCAATGTGGACTGAGCCTAAGTAATTTTTATTGGGAGACCAATATAAACTAACCACTTCTGTTTTCTGCTGACGGTACAACTTTCACGTACGCGTAATATCGCACAAATTACAACCGTTTGTCCCAAATGTCATGTCATTTCGGTTTAGTGGTTTTTACATTATCGCAGGTTCAAACCCTGAACTTGTGACTACTCCTAAAGCAGGATAGTCAAAATAAATAATGCTGGACGCAGTAAGCAGAGCTTATATTATGGGTGACTAATATACTACTTTTTTGTTTGTAAATACATACATATATTATACATAAAACATCCTTAACCGAGACAAATACTTGTAGATCATACCAACATTTATCCTGTGGCTAATCGCAATACTTAGGCTAACTTAGGTACCTATACCTTAAAAAAAGTATGTCAAAATACATGCCTACTTTTTACATAGTCATGTAATAGGCTGGCTTAACTCAGTAAATCGACACTAATATTACAAAGAGGAAAAATTTGTTTGTTTGTTTCTTTGTTTGTTTGAATTGAATAGGCTCCGAAACTACTGGACCTAGAATGCCCTTAGAATCCTGCATTATCCCTGATGATCATGGGCTATATTTTATCCCGGGAAAGTGAAGTTTTCCCAAGGGAACGAGGGCAACACCGTGACTGACAGCTAGTACTAATAAAATATTTCTTTAAGTGCGGTCAAATGCTGAACTATTTCATTTATAAAAAAGTTTTTTTTCTGCTGTCTTTGCTAATCTTACGGGACTGAAGTGGCCGTGGAAGCTTATTTTTTTAAGTGAAACTTCTACAGGCGCGTTCGGCAGTTTTGAGATGAGAAAAAATTCTTGGATTCGCTTCGAAAAGTTCACGTGCGAGTCACGTGACTGCTCATCAAGTTTGCACTCCTGGAGTGCTTGAGTTTTTATCAGTTTTTTCTTCAAAATCTATAAATTAGGAAATAAAAACCCATAGATCACGTACATAAAGTCGAAAATCGATTAAACAAATATTTCCAGGAAGCAAGAAGCTTGCATACAATATGTCATTGACATTAGTAGGAAAAGGACAGAAAATTATACAAGTATGTGTGAAAGAGACGAGCGATAGAGAAATCTTTAAGGGGAATACGCGGATAGACAATTTTATCGGTAATCAATAAGTGTAGTAAGTACTTATTTTAAACTAGCTACACTACTTCACTTTCTGGTATAAATTATGAGACGGGAGAAGTAAGTTCGTATGAGTCAGTGGCCAACTCTGGTGACGGAGTTTTTAGACCGCCTTAAGGCCTCCGTCATGGCTTAACGACTTAAATAGCCGGGACCGACAATTTAACGTGCCCCCCGAAGCACGGAAGCGCTTATGCAAATGCCCCAGTCATTTCCACTTACAGACCGTTTCGAACGTTGCTTAACTTCGGCGATCAAGAACGACTAAGCAAGCACGACCACGAGCGGTTTCTTCGGCGATCTAGCTGATAAATATCTGAGATACTGACGACCAAATTTTTTTTTTTAGGTAAATAACTAAGCTTCCACTTAAGTAGTCTACGTTCCCGTTAGCTGCAGTCAAAACAGTAAACGGTACAGTTAGAGTTACGAAATCAAGGTTATGCAACTAACCAGACGTTATCGACCCTGGTGCCATCTGACGGAGTCTTGGTCAAAGTGATTATGAACAAAATCATAATAGTTTGAATAAGCCATCGTCGTGAGGTAGCGAGTTTGTCGGTCTTCTACAGATTGTACTACGGAGAGTGTGCCCAGGAGCTACACGATATTCCGCCTTCACCGTTCTTTTACTGACTTCAGACGCACAGCTGATTATCATCCACACCTGGTTGATATTCCACTTATTAGAACTAAGCGCTTTCAAAGTTCTTTTATTATGCGCACTGCAAAAATTTGGAATTAGCTTCCCGCGTCTGTATTTCCGCTGAGCTACGACCCTGTTGTTTTCAAGAAGAGAGTTAATAGGCACCTTCTGGGTAGGCTCGCTCCATCGTAGACCTCATTCTTGCCTATGTTCGTTTCGAGGTCAAGAGCCGACCCATTCACCATAAAAAAGCAAATTTAATATAGAGAGCTTAATATGAGCACATTTACACGATGAATGAATGAATGAAGCATAACTTGTTTGGGCAAAAAACACGTAGTAGTGTGTATGTTGGAGTAAACATAGGTACTATTACCAATAAATGGATTATTACTGAGTCTTCTAGGCAGTAGATAATGCTCATAGACCCTTACTTATAAACTTGACATAAAGTTATGTCATGCATAAACTAAACATTTGTATGGTTATTCATAGATTATGCATTATACACCTTTATGTCAAGTTTATTAGTAAGGCCTTAGATTTTTGGAGTATATGGTCTTCAGAAGATTTTCAAGGCGGTAACACAACACTATTTTACACAATTCCTAAAATATTCCTCGCGACTTCCTCGCGCGAAAATGTCTGAACGGATTAAGATGAATTAAGTTATGATGATAGCTTATGCGCTGGACTTGTATGTTTTTATCCCAAAAAAACAAAGCATTCTCATTTAAAACGTTTTGAAACATCTTTAGGTAATATTGACTTAAGTTAATCACCCAAAAAGAAAGCTAGGCTATCAGCCATGCTTGTTAAGTTTTTCACGGTATTATAAAACAATTTAGCTCTCAAAACATTTTAAAGTATCTAATTACAATAATCTTAAAATACCATAACTAATCAAAAAAATAAGTTTGTATCAATCGACGCTATTTCCAGGAACATTTTATTCAAAGTAACTTACAATCATCTTCCTGCCCTTGTCCCACTATGTGTGGTCGGCACATCATGTATTCCTCTTCCATTTCATCCAAAATGGCAAGCGCAACCCTGGTGGCCAATTTCTCAGATTCAAGGATGTTCAGAAAAGACATATGAAGAGATGCAATATAGAGCCGTCAAGTTGGGAAACCCTGGCAGAAAATCGCCCGGAATGGAGAAAAACTGTACAGAATAATGTATGGACCTTTGAGGAACAGAGAAGGCGCGATCTTGATGAAAAGCGTGATCACCTAAAAAGCAAACCGCCTTCAGTTATCACATATAACTATCAAAACAATATCCTAACGTGCAACCTCTGCAAACGCACTTTTAGAGCTAAAATAGGATATGCAAGTCATATGAGAGCACACCAACGAAGCTCTTCCGTATAATAACTAGAATCAGTCGCCATAGTCGAAATCGGCTGGAAGACATCATCATCATCATCACTCATCATCTTTCACACAATCCATCCGTCTCTTCTTCGGCCTACCACTACTCGTATATCCATAATCATACCAAGTACTCTTCTGGTCACATGACATATTTCCGAAAATTCAAGGAACGTATTTCATTCTTGATACTTTTCAAGATGTCTACCGCCCTCTTAGGCTTAGATCATAAAGACGGGATGAGCCTTTACCTTGTATTTCCCTTCTGCGCTAATGTACACGATTCCAAATCATGTACGTTTTGTAGTATTAGGTAGGTCGTATACGATTCTAGTTCGCCGGAAACCAAAAAGGGTTACCATATCACAGAAAAACCTCAAACTATTCAAAGGTCAACAAAACTCGGTCAATACTTACATAAAGCGATAAATATAAGTTATATAAGATCTGATTATTTACTTCCGAGGAAGTAACACAGTTGTGTCATACATAATAAATTGATGATTATATTATTGTAAAATGTTACACCTGTACTTTGTAGTATGTTCCCAACAATTTTATTGTACTGTAAATAAATAAACTAAATTAAATAATGCTGGACTTTTCACACAGCATCATCTAGCCCCAAACTAAGCAAAACTTGTACTATGAGAACCAGATAACTGATGTACTACTTCTATACTTGTGTGTAACTTTTGTTTGTAAATACATACATATTATAAATAGAAACACCCAGACCCGAGATAAATATTTGCAGATCATAAAAACATCTATCCGGCGGGGATCGAACCCGCAACCTTCTACGTCACAAGCGGGCTTTCACCCACTGCGCCACAGAGGTCATCAAGTAGGTTACAACTAAGTTGAAATAAATAAATAAACTTTAAACTACATACATAGAAATGCAGAGACAAAAAAATTTCAGATCATACAAACATTTTGTCCCGCAGCGGGATATAAGATCATTTTAAAAATGTTCAGTATAATTCAATTTAAAATTGCGTGTTAGAACCATTAATAAATACTTTTTACTATAAACTACACAATAGTTGGGTCAGTGACTTGTCCTAGCTACAAGCATAGTTTATGACATAGATAGGAGTATAGTTAGTATTGAATCTGAAGGTCGAGCCATGCCCTTTACATTGTAAAAGTGTGACAAATTCAAGAAATTATCCATGTAGCTAGGAATTTATTGAATCAATTTATTTAAGAGTAGTTTTTTTACTAGCCGGCTTCAAATTGACAAACCGATTATACTTGGATTACTTGGTCCCACAGACAACTCCACCTTCTTCTTCTTTTATTAAATGGCAACTAATTGTAATATCAGTATAATTGAGTAATTCCCAACTCTTACCACAAAATCTTGTACCAAATGGTACGAGTTGGGAAATCTAAAAATATGATTATTTTCGTTCCCAACTCGTACCACTTTTACAAAATTGTGTTTAGTACAGTCAACGACAAATAATGCAACTAATAAGTTAAAAGTTAAATGACATAGAATTTTCATAACATTATATTTAACATGTGCCAATGTCACGTTTTCATATATTTATATTCATAACATGTCAGTCGGTCAGTCCTGTCAATTTGGATTTGAACAAAACATGGCGGCCTGTCTCTTCAAAACTCCAACGGAAATCTTTCGTCAAATGAGAAATCTTCTTCAATACTCTCCCATTCCATTTGCCAAATCTCCATCACAAATATACATATCTCCCATAGATACATGCATGGTAGAGGTAAGATGTTACAGTTTTTGAAGAGAGGCTCGCCACTATCAAGGAACCAAGACCTGTTTATTGCTCTTAGACATCTTTTTGTACTCTAAAAACTCTTCCCACATCCACTGAGTTACCCCACAATAATATACCGTATCCAAGGACTGAAGATACATGGCCATAGTATGCAGCTAGAGCTGCGTCAAATGAGATGGTCTGTCGAATATTATTAAAGCAAAAACAATGCTGTACAATAATAAATAATATGAAAACGTTCACGACTAAATCCCCAGCGCATGGTAGACATTCTCAGGTCTTTCAATTTATAATCATCTTTCAAAGATGTATGGGGATAGACGGGGTAGACCCCCCTTCTTAAGCTACTCAGAGTTAATCATTCTTTGTCTTAAGACAATGTGCTTAAACTTAATCTAACGTGAGCTACTGTCTTTCACACGTCAAAAATAAACAAGAAAATGAACAATGATATAATTTCTACATCTCATGATCGTGGGAGCGAGCGAAGCGAGAAAACAAGTTTCACTGAAGATAACGCATGGGAAACAATGTCTATGGAAAGTGTAGGAAAATAAATAATTAATATTTATGGTCATATAAAAAGGTATGGTGTTGCCATCATCATCTCCCTGACCTTATGATTAGGTAGAGATGTTTTTCAAGGCCAGTTTGAATTACGACCTCTGACGAAGTAAGGTTCGATTCCCACCGCGGGTAAAGTTTTTGTAAGCATTATCTGATAATATTTTTCTCGAGTTTGTGTTTGTTTTCTGTGGACTTGCCTATAGAACTTATTTCCAAATTATTTCTACTCGTGCCATAAATCATTGTAAATATAATTAAAATTCAATTCAATTTTATGAATAAATTGAATTGAAATTATTCCTATTATTATACTTAAGTGTCTATGGGTGTTCTCCTATGTTTGCTCCTAACATGTTTACGGAAATAGAGAAATAAACAATTTTTATTTATTATTAATAAATAAAATGGTATATGTATAACCTAAACTTATTTTTAAACCCACTTCCTTCAAAAAATCAAGCTTAATTAAACCAGTTCACCCCAATATCATGGGTTCACCCCAAACAATTATTACGATGAAAAAAAACATCACACCTCATTTTTGGCGCCAAAACGTTCTACTTTCTACGCTATTACGAAACAAAGATGGTTTCCTACAAACTCGATGTAATTCTTATGCAATCGACCTCTTTTCCCAAATCGATAATGACGCTATCTCGCTCGGACTTATTGTAAACAAAAGAGATGGAAGATAAAATCCGTTTTAAGCTTTTGATAGTCGAATTAAATGGTAAATGTCATTGCATTGTTCAACGTAATTTTTAAGCTAAATAAAAAGAATGCGAAAGTTAACGTTTTTTGTGTAATTTAAGCCATAAAGTTTTAAATAAATGTATTTTACACTTATAAAAAAAAACAACAAAATAACGCATATTAAAGACATATTTGAGCGATACGTATATTTTCATTTTGTCAATTAAACTCAGACAAAATAGAATGGACGAGTTATTGACAGAATTCCTCTTTCAACATTTTCTGCCGGTTTTTGCGGGGGACGAGGTAGTATACGAACGCATTTTATACACACATACACATAAAAAATGACAATACACCCTTATTTTTACGCACACTCTTGCTAATTTCGTACAAGACGTACATGATTCGGAATCGTGTACATTTTGGCAGAGGGGAAATACAAGGTCAGAGCTCACCCGTCTTTATGATCTAAGATTTTAAATTACTTAATCGATAATTTAATACCAAAAATTGAATGACAGTAAAAGTAAAATTCTGTTTCAAGTTCCCTTCATTTGAATACACGCCACATTGTAACACGCGATGTGCGTGCTGTTACAAAATATACCTTATTCAGATCACCATATGGATGCAAATTGCATAACATTGTTGTACATAATTTTAGCAAAACTGTAGAAAATTTCAAGTTTTTATATGCTATTGTAAAGTGAACTGTAATGTTGTAGGAATAGGGACTAAATTGCTAGTTTTTAGGCAGTGGATTAAATAATTTTATTTCTAGGTCAATAGGTCTATAGTTTTATTATAGCTATAAACTTAAATAGATATACAATTTAAAACTACATTTAAATCGACATAAATCAATAGAATTAGGGTTTTAAGTACCTACTGATTTGTTATGGACTATTATTAAAATGTTTTAATTAACCTAAAAATGTGCCAAACAAAAATCTACACGTAAATAATCTACCTATTTATTTTTTGTTTCTAAAGCCGATCCACACACACTCCAAACACTAAAACACGGCACTGTGGACCCAGCTTTAGACGTTCAAACTGTTGTCAAGTATGCTACGAGTAAATTTAAATTTCACATAATCACTAAACGAAACAATTTTAAATTTGGAACTCATTCAAAAAGTTCGGTTCGGTTTTCTAAAGTCATTTTATTATGCTGCCAGTGTTCTAAGTTTCACCCAATTACTCAAGGTTCAAAGTCAAGAGTATACTATCATCTATTCATCTACGTCACGTCTTCAAATCGTGGACATTTTACTAAACTTTCGACTTTTTTTAACTGGAAACAAACATTACTTGACATTTCACAGCGCGCACGGACGCACAAGGTCCCAAAAACCGGGTCCCAAAATTAGTAGGTTTTTGGGACCCTGAGACCTCATAGTAACGTTTGTGAATACCGGTGTAAGCTCTTTACATCACACATAGTTATGTTATTTTTGGACGTGCTTCTGTGTAGTTCCTTTTTAGAGACGCCGAAATCGAAAATAGAGTTAGTACCCTACTTACTTCGAATACTACTCAGATACATCGTTAGCCCAAGGAAATTATTTTGCAGAACTGACACGCCGATGACGCCTACAGTTACTGAGATTTCCGATAGGATATGAGGAGAAAACCAGTCGAATTTCCTTCGTCTAGGAAGCCGAAACCTAAACGTTGCTCTTTTCTGATCTATCAAGAAATGACTATTATTTAAGGTCACGTTTTCAGCCACAAAAACTCATTATCGCTCAATAGGATTCGAACTTGCGAGCTTTGGATTGTAAGGCGGGTCCACTACCACTGTACCACCAGCGCTCCCATTGTTGCTCTGAATTATCTCAGCCGTTGAGTAACACGACAATAGAACTTTTACCAATTGTATGGTAATATCGTGCGAAGGTCTGCTTACGTTCACAACTACAGAGCACAAGTTTTATACTCTGGGTTTCAAGAAATTATTAGATACTAGCTGTCCGTCGTGTTACCCGCGGTCCCTCGGGACAACTTCACTTTCCCGGGATAAAATATAGCCTATGTTCATCAGGGATAATGTAGGATTCTAATGGTGAAAGAATTTTTCAAATCGGTCCAGTAGCTTCGGAGCCTATTCAATTCAAACAAACAAATCTTGCCTCTTTATAATATGATAGTGAAGATAGTGTAGACATGTTTTATACATGCAAACATTTTTGAGAACGTAGATACTTGTGTGTGAAGGTGTGAGTAAAAAAAAGAAAAAAACAGTGGGTACCCTGCTGGTATAGGGATCTCTTTGTTTATGCCACTTCTTACGATATTTGTATTTTATGAGCATCTAAACTTATTTGTGGAGCCTCAATTTCGTTTGTTTTTTTTGAGTTTGTATTTAGTTTTAAGATGGATCACCTAAAAGAATGCTAGGCCCCAAACCGTATTTGTTGCCCTGATTCACGGAATACCGTGGATCAGGGCAACAAACACCAAAATAGGTCGCGAGAGAACAGTAGTAAAATTAGTTCTAAGACTATTCTAAGCGTCTTACCATAGAACGTTACATAAAGTTATTCCACCGAATAAATCAAGAATAACCATACATTTTGACAGTTTACACTCCGGAATAACTTTATGTCACGTTCTATGGTAAGACGCTAAGACTTTTCTAAGATTGACTTGGCGTCCTAAAGCCCTAGCCGAAAACGGCTAGGTTGATTATTATTATTATTTATTTTATGAAAATATTTGATTATAAGTACTTACTTAATTATTAAAATATTACAAAATATGCATTTAGACAAATTCTAGCATCAAAATACGTAAAACATTAATTCATTGCATTTTTCTGTAAATGTAAGCTAAGTTAATGTAAGTATATATTTATAATGTAGTTGTCTGTTTTCCCGAAATAAATAAATAAACATAAACTTTAAGCTTTACAAATTTGTATAGGCCTAAAACTGTGTTTGCCAACCTCATAAATACAATAAATATTCAAAAATCTGATATTTTTCACGTGATCTTATTAACATACGAATTCTTTTATTAAATAACTTTCTTATGATAAATTACGTAAACATGCGTGAACAAGTTAATATTACACAATTTGTTTACAATACTTACAATTATTAGAATAGAATATTACTTTATTGTACACCAAAAAGAAAGAAACATAATAGTAACAAAAACAGTTCTTAATTATTATAATCAAATACCTAATAGCGTCGTAGTATTTTTATAGAACTTTAATTTCTATGTACTTTATTGTTTGAAAATATCAATTCATTCATACTCGTATAAAAAATACAAAACTTTTGTGTCTGACAGATCGTTGCACAGACTAAAAGTCCTAGAAATATGGAATTTTTAGGGAACTATGATAACTCATCATCACCCTACCCTTTTCCCACATTACGTGGGGTCGGCACAACATGTGTTCTTCTTCCATTCTCCTCTATCAGCCGTCATCTCAACACTCACTCATGTCATCCTTCATACAATCTATCCATCTTGTCATTGGCACCTCTACTCGTGAATCCATCAACATTCAGAACTATGAAAAAAAAACTACCCCTCAGTAGGTAAAAAGGACAAAATTAGGACCAAGCGAACGCGAGAATTGGTTAAAACTTTGCCCCTTTGCTCAAAAGTCTACTTAGATAAGTGAATTGAGAAAGATTTTTATGAAATTAATTAAATAAATAATAATAAATAAGTAATGCTGGACATTTCACACAGCATCATCTAGCCCCAAACTAAGCAAAGCTTCTACTATGGGAACCAGATAATTGATATATTACTTATATACTTTTTGTTTGTAAATACATACATATTATACATAGAAACACCTGTGAATAAACAATTAAAAATAAATTAAATAATAATGAATTAATATTAGTAAAATTAAACCTCTGTAGCGCAGTGGGCGAAGGTCCGCTTGCGACGCAGTAGGTTGCGGGTTCGATCCCCACGGCGGGACCAATGTTTGTATGATCTACAAGTATTTGTCTCGGGTCTGGGTGTTTTAAAATATGTATTTACAAACAAAAAGTATATAAGTAGTATATCAGTCATGTAGTACCTGATGCTGTGTGGAAAGGCCAGCATTATAGTTGTTATAACAAATGCGAGAAAAATCGTATGCCAAAGCATATATTGTACACTCAGCACGTCTCACTTACGAAAATGACCACAATTACACTAAAACTACTATACAATGAGAAAGGAAGCGTGTTCAGCTACTTTCGACAGCATGGCGTGTCATTATATTCATATTAACATCCATAAAGTCAACTGTGTAGGTAATTATGACATTTTGAAGACATTATGACGATTTTAAGGTCTGTATACACGAGGTTTATGAGATTTCTTGACTTTAGATCTCAGACACAATAGAATGGACGATATTGACAGAATTCCCCTTTCAAAATTTTCCGTCGATTTCTGCGGTAGGTATAACACGAACACATTTTACACACAGTTATGCATAAAATATGACAATACACCCCCATTTTTACGCACACTCTTGCAAATTTCGTAAATGACGTACGTAATACTACAAGACATACATGATTCGGAATCGTGTACATTTTGGCAGAGGGGAAATACAAGGTAAAGGCTCATTCTACACCCTCAGCGTCTTACCATAGAACGTGACATAAAGTTATTCCACCGAATAAATCAAGAATAACCATACATTTTAACAGTTTACACTCCGGAATAACTTTATGTCACGTTCTATGGTAAGACGATCAGTGTTCTGTAATTTTATGTGTCCCCCGCAAAAACTGGCAGAAAATTTTGAAAGAGGAATTCTGTCAATAACTCGTCCATTCTGGTTCCCATAGCACAAGCTATGCTTAGTTTGGGACTAGATGATGGTGTGTGAAATTGTCCAGCATTATTCATTATTATTCTATTTTGTCTGAGGGATGAAGTTAGGTTTTGTGACATTCTGTACTTTGACATGCCTCTTACTACCTCCATACAGGATCAAAATACGAACTCATGTCTCCTTCCCCTTGGATATGGCTGTTAGCCTGATGATCTGTCCAAGCAGAGCGAGCGCGTTGAAATCTTTTGTATCAAGCATAAATGTATCGAAACTGTTTCCTCGGCCTTTACATCTCTACTAGATGATTTATACGGGAAAAAACCCCCCCACGGTTTGGGATAAAATTTCCCGAACCGTGGGAACACCCGGATTTTTTTCCCCGTTCACCTCCACTGCTTTTACGATGGGGGTAAATGAGGAGGCAACCTATGCCTACAACCTTATTCCGCCTTCACCGTTCTTTTACAGGGACTTCAGACGCACAGCTGATTATCATCCACACCTGGTTGATATTCCACTTATTAGAACTAAGCGCTTTCAAAGTTCTTATATTATGCGCCCTGCTAAAATTTGGAATCAGCTTCCCGCGTCTGTATTTCCGCTGAGCTATGGCCCTATTGTTTTCAAGAAGAGAGTTAATAGGCACCTTCTGGGTAGGCTCGCTCCATCGTAGACCTCATTCTTATCTATGTTAGTTTCGAGGTCAAGAGCCGACCCATTCATCATAAAAAAAAACCGAATGATGTTGTGCCTAATAATAAATGGTAAAAAAGAGAGTAAAATGTCAAAGACTCAGATTAGCCCCAGGATCCTGGTGGATGGTACAAGCTTACGGAGGTGGATACCGAGTAGTGGGTGAAGTCAGGCTGGGGATGATGAGTGAATAAATGAATGAAAATACTGCACAATGCACTCCTTATAACTACAAAATACAGTAAAAAAGAGAACCATAATACACTGCACAATGGGCGGCCTGTTATCTGAGAAGCGATCTCTTCCAGGCAACCTTTGGATGAAGAGGAATTTAAATGCATGGAAGATTGAACGAGTGCAAAAAAAATTCATGGTCATAGAAAATGTTGCCTTATTTGTCTGAACTCAAGTGTCATTTTACTCTGGTCTACAGAGATAAGGTGGTCATTGGTTCCTTTGAAAATGTTTAGGGGGGATAGTTGTATGTAATTATTTGTCTTTTGGCGACACTACGGGGTGTATTTCATGTCAAAATATTACATGTCGTTTAATCAAAAACATAACACAAAATAAAAAACCTCTTATTTACTGTTATCAAAAATAGCAATAATAATTTAATTTTTCTTTGTTGTATTGTAACGTTCAAATCTATGAATCAATCTACAAATACACTATCTACTTGCATTCAGACATGACTTTAACTACCCATCTAAAAACTCTAGCTTAAACTTACAGCGGTTACCATCCCCAAAGCGTTAGAATAGCACACGCCAGCACTCACCTCGATCAGCGATGCTGTCGCCTGCTCCTATATCCTGCAGACCCTGGTCCTCAACAACGTCATTTGAACTAAACTGGTCACGGAACACAACATTATCGTTAAAAACGGGCTGTGGCCCACCATGTGAGTTCGTTTGAACAGAGTTTATGTTATCTGTGGCGTATGGAAACACAACTCGAGGACTTCTCGCCTTCCAACCCGAGTAATATCCAGTCCGCAAAGCAGGGTGGGTTTGCAACGGCTCGAAACCGAAACTAGGAGCATATGGACGGCTAAATCTACCGTGGTAGTATTGCGGGTTCGTCTGAAATGGCCGAAACCGCGGCAAAGGTTCATAAAACCGCTCATTCCCGCTTGGCGTATCTTCGATTTTTGAAATTTCGGTCTCGCCTGGCGAAGTAAATTCGTAGTCTGTGGTCTCATCGAATTTGATTTTGGAGTTCTGGGTTAGATCGATTTCTCCTTTGCCGTACGGCTGGTGGTTTTCATCTTCGTCGAGAAATAAGACTCTAGAGCGGCGTCTGTAGTAATTTTTCGGGATGAACATAACATTTTTGTAAGGCTTCTGGTAAAGCGTGAGCGCTCGGCTGGGCTCGCTTGCCGCTACCGACGCGGCAACTAGCAAAATTACTTTCCATCTATGTGTTAGCATGTTGTCGCGGTCACTGCTCCGTTGTTTTCACTTTCATTTTATTTATTCGCGGGTTTTAAATTTTTTTCGCGTTCCAAATTCAAACACACATAATTTTTTGAACGGAAACTTTTTGTTACTTTTGCTAGCGGACTTTTTTCATGGTTTCTGAACGGAACGGCGTGTGGTTCGTTCGGTAGTGTGTTGCGGACTGGATGAGCGAAGGCCCCCACTGTGCTGCATTATGTAAAATGCATGACGGGCCTGTTTATGTAATGTTTCTTGTTGATTAGTGATAGTGAGGCTTTTCGGGTCACAGATGATTGCAACTCTTCCTATTTGCATCGCGTATGAACTTTATAAATTGTCTATTCTTTAGATGTGTTGTTGGCAATATATTAAGCTTGTATTGCGTGTATAGGATGTAGAGTGTAGACCACAGACAATCAGAAGTGTAGACTCATGATTATAAGGAAAAATGAATAAATAAAAAAGTAAAAAATCTACTATACTGCCACACTATCATCAACCCACTTTTTTTTAGATTTTACTAACTATGAGAAGTATTAACAAATAGTTTTATTTATACTAGCTTAAATTAAAATGTGAAAAATATTTGGTTTTTGTAATCGAACGCTGAAAATTCAGCTAGAGAGCTAGATTACCTACTAATATGTACTTATAAAATTAACTTAAGTTATTTCGGTACAGTTACCTGCAAGAAAATTTAAGAACAACTATTTAATAAATATTTTTACAGTAGTTTAACATAAAATAATTCAGGCAGTCAGCGTACTTTTTAACTATGTAGTAACTAAATAGATAAAAAATACGCTATTGTCACTAAATACTCTTTTTACGAACCTCCTTAGACACAATAACAGTAAATTATTGATGCTAAAAGTTGCGTGTTTTTCAAGAAAGTACAATACTAATTACACAATATTAGATACACACACCGACTATTTATAAAGCTATTTACTTTATGGTAATTATGAGATAATTATTCACTTGTTTTAAAAGTTACGTTGACACCACCTGCTTGAAAAGTTAACTTTATAACACAAACTTAACTCAAAGTGAGTGATTTCTCCCTCTCAAAAAACAAAATGGCCGGCGGGAGTAATTTAGATTTGTATTTTCAAAGTATAAGTTGTACTTATACTTTGAAAATACAAATCATCATAATTAATTATGACCTCGTTTACATCAAACTTCAAAATATGTATTCTTAGACATAATCATCATCATCTTCCCCCCTTTTCCCACATTACGTGGGGTCGGCACAACATTGTGTTCTTCTTCTATTCTCCTCTATCAGCCGTCATCTCAACACTCACTCCTTTCTTACTCATGTCATCCTTCACACAATCCATCCATCTTTTCTTTGGCCTACCTCTACTCGTAAATCCATCAACATTCATACCAAGCACTCTCCTAGTTACATGACCTACATACACAGATCTTTTAGGACTACCAAAAAAAATTTTAAGGGTAGTTGCAGCAGATGCAGAAAATGATAATGGCATGGTCAGAACTTTCTTTTATTGAACTATCACCAAGTTATCGAGGATTGTAGTCAACCAAAACCGAACAAAATTTTATGAAAACTGTACAAATAAGTAGTATAGACAACAATCGCGTACAGACTCTCATTCGAACTATGCTCTCGTATCATCCCCAGTCAGTAAAACCGCAGTAGCTATCATAAATCCACGTTTGACTCGTCTCGTCTCCTTTTGAGGTTATAATTTTTTTTCTCTTTTTTGAGTTTTAACTATGACCATGTTTAAATATTTTTTTGGTAATTAAACAATAGGGGCGTATACAGGGTGTAAAAAGACGTCTACCGAAGCCGAAAGGGGTAGGTACAGCATCCCAACACACAACCAAATCCAAAAGGATTTGCCGAAAAAATCATTATATCCGGAGAAAACAGCGTTTGAAGAGTGCTGTTTGCGTATGTTCTGCGCGCGTTATTTTACGTAGATTGCTGGATTTTGAGTTTTAACTGTTTCTTTCTTTTACAAATGAAATTATTAGATAGGTATGATCTTATTATGTTGTAATAGTAGTAAATAACCGAAAATAAAATAAAATTACTAAGCTAAGTCAAAAAAAAAACTTTTTTTCGCTAAATATGTTTAGAAACATGGTCAGATTGCAACCCCTCAGTTTTCGATAGTTGTCTTTTTACACCCTGTATGTATTCGACCCCGATTTAATTTTACATTCTGGCATACCACTTTTTCTTTTTGCCACTGAATAAGTATTAGCTCTTGCTCCGTCTAGTTTGAGAAAGCAAGAGGCAAGAATTGTGTGCCATAATGGCATTGTGTAAACGGCATCGCCTTTACGTCTATACTAGATGATTTATAGAGCGTCAGGAGGCAACCTATGCGTACACTCGGACGCTAGTGCCTGCGACATTGTTTGAGATGGAGGCCTGTAGCTGAACCATCCTCTCAGCTTAATCAGCCTTCACAGGCAAGACAACGTCAATACGTGTGGAGCTGACTAAGCTGCGGGTTTCCTCACGATGTTTTACTAGACAGATAGCTTTTGCATAAAAAAATTAACAAAAAAAGTTATTGCAAAAACCATAATGCAATGCCAGGATTTGAACTCGCAACCTAAAGATTGAAAACAGTAGGGTCACGAATGTATACCCAAAAGTAAAGTAAGCTCGTATGAGTCAGTGGCCAACTCTGGTGGCGAAGTTTTCAGGCCGCCTTAAGGCCTCCGTCATGGCTTAGCGACTTAAATAGCCGGGACCGACAATTTAACGTACCCTCCGAAGCACGGAAGCGCTCAGATGAAAATGCCGCTGGCGGTCACCCATCCACTTACAGACCGTTTCGACCGTTGCTTAACTTCGACGATCTATCAAGAATGACTAAGCAAGCACGACCACGAGCGCTTCACTGTATCCTTCAACTGTATCCCCAAGGCGCGGTAGACATTCTCTCAGATCTTTTATGTATTTCAGATCCTTTGAAGATGTCTAAGGGGTAGTTAGAGGCATGTCCAAATACATATTTGATACACAATACATCTTGCAGAAGTATTCCATCACCATAAGATTACTAACCGGTCTCCTCACGATGTTTTCCTTCACCGTTTAGAGCACTTTTCGAAACTTTGTGGCCCATGTTGGCCTAATGTTGTACCTCTGCTTTCAATGCGAAGGTCGTAGGTTCTAATCTCGACTTGCATCAATGGATTGTACAGGTTGAAAGAGAGCATATCCCACTAGGCTAACAAGACTCTCAACCACCTGATTATTAGGAATTAATTCATAGGTCATCTACCCTTGCTCTGACTACCCTTCTCGACAACATAGAATGATTTCCTGCATACAAAGTTGATTTTTTGCTGAAAACCGACGACCGTGATATTACAGCCGTATTTACATTCAAAAAGTCATGTAACGAGAAAAGTCGTTGGAAGAAACGAGAGGTCGATCACCATGTCGTTGGTGTGACCAGGTTACCGCCCTTACTGGTCTCCCTGTTGTTACCGCTCTAAGAGAAGCCGAGAACCGGACCAAGTGGAAGCAGGTTATTCACAAGGCTACGAAAGCCTTTCAAGGACCCGACCTTCTGCAATGAAGAAAAATGTTAGGTTTGAATGTGGAGGGATGTAGCAGAAGAGGTAGACCAAAGAAAAGACGGATGGAGTGTGTGATGGATGATATACCTGATCGCACACTTGTCCGCGCCGTACGCGCCGCAGTCATTTTTCTATTATCTATATTCTCTATCTACTACTAGGTATCTATATTACGTTTTAAAACAAAATTATCACGTTTTAAAACTAAAAGAAAAACCGACTTCAATGTTCGACACTACACACGGCGTGACTCAGGGAATCAATAAGCCATCCATAAAAATCTAAATAAGAAAAAGAAAGCAAATCGACAGATAATGCTTAGGCTCCACCGGCGTCTAAGGGCATTAATTACCAAAACTGCATACATTTTATGTCAAATTTCGCGGCACGTGAGTTCCTTTGTGAGGCATTAGGTAAAGCGTCAATTTGACATAATGCATAAATAGTCTTAGACTTATCTGTCGATTCGATTTACAATGACTAGGAGGGAAGGTTTTTAGAGTTTTATGGGAAAACTATCAAACCCTCAGGAATAAAATTGACTACGTCTGGAGCATACCCTTTCAAACAAAAAAAATATTTTGAGAATCGGTGCACAATTGGCGGAGTAATCGCGTAACAAGATACAAAAAAAAATCATACAGGCGAATTGAGAACCTCCTCCTTTTTTTGAAGTCGGTTAAAATACTGATGAGGTCAGAAAATGCGGCTTGCTTCTGACGTCAGCAGCATTTTCTCTATTGTGATAATGTTTTATTAACGTTTATTTTGTATTTACTAAAAATACAAACAGAGCGAGCGCGTTCACATCTTTTGTATGAAGCAAAATCTATGAAGAAAACTCAGGCTACTAGATGATATACAACGTCATGGAGCTTGAGATGGAATAAGCGCAAAAGAAACTCTATCTCTCTCTCTAATCAGCCCGGTTGCACCCACTGCTGAGTATAGGCCTCCTCTCTATAACGCCACTCTTTTCGGTCCTATGCAGTCCTTTCCCACGCTTTCCCAGCTACATTAACGATAACCCACAGCGTCAGCTACATTGACGAGCTAGAATACGTTTGTTATATAACGGTGTCCGTATCTAAGAGAAGCAATGCTTTAGGTAACTTTCTACAGCTTAGTATAGATCGTATGAAGTCATTAGAAAACGTTAGGTATGGATGCAGGAAGTTCAACGTTTGGTTCATATCAAAGCCTTATTGGCTCTCGAAGTTTGTTTTAATTTGTAAACGCCTTTGACAAATCTAAATATTATCATCACAGACAATATTAAAAAAAAAACAGTCTAGGAGTGCCGGCAGAGGAGAAAACTTGAACGGTTCTAAACTTGACAAATAACCCGCTGTAAGCAGTCACGTGACTCGCATGTGACCTTTCCGAGGCGAATCGAATTTTTTGTTATCTCAAAACTTCCAATCAATCCAAACGCGCCTGAAGAAGGTTTCACTTCAAAAAAACTTAGGCCTTTACATCTATAGTATAGCTGATGATACAGCATCAGAAGGCAACCTGATGCTATAGTGCCTGCGACATTGTTTGAGATGGAGGCAGCACCTAAACCATCCTCTCAGCTTAATCGGCCTTCACAGGCAAGACAACGTCGATACGTGTGGAGCTGACTAAACTGCGGGTTTCCTCAGGATGTTTTCCTCCACCGTTACGAGCTCGTGTTAAAGTACATTTTACGAAACGAAAAAACCATTGCACTGCCGGGGTTCAAAAAACTGGATAAAATAATCACTTTGTTCAAACGAGTGGGGTGAAAGGAATTAAAGTGCTCTTCATTGAGGCTCTTTTTTGTACACGAGAGACAAAGAAAATAATAACTATTGTTTCATTCATTCAAGCCATGACGGAGGCCTTAAGGCGGCCTAAAAACTCCGTCACCAGAGTTGGCCACTGACTCATACGAACTTACTTATTCATTCACTCCTAAAACAGTCATTAAGTACTCTACATTAGATAAAAATTATATTTTACGAATAAACATAAAGCGCGCCATCTCTGGAAACCGTGCCGTAAACTAAACTTGTTCAATGAAAATCTCGATTCTCGCTGACTTTTTTATGATTTAATGTTAAAGAGGTTCAAAAGATGGCGCTGTGAACAAAATGAATCTCTCATTTTGTTCACAGCGCCATCTTTAGTCCGAGTAAATACATAATATATGATAATAATATGATAATAATAATATGATACTTTTTTATATTAAATCTATAATTCATAATGGTATAGTAACTAGAATTATAAAAAATGAATTAGAAATATGGCTGATAAAAAAACCAAATAGGTACGAACCTTATTTATTTTTTATTCCTGCCAATATTATTTGTAAGTACCTAAGCAAACTACTTACCTACTTATGTACATTTTTTTTCTTTGTTTCACCACCCAGCCACCTGGCTGAATTTGAATTTGAAAATGAAATCGTTTTAAAATTAGGCATGTTTTGCAACAAAGAGCTATAACATTTTTGTATAATATTTCCGAACATTGCGAGTCAAAGCAATTTCATATTATCTCCATACAAAAGACTTCAACGCGTTCCACTTGCCTTTTTCTGAAGTTGGGAGACAAAAGTGTTTTTACATCTTTACACAAGGCACTACAGTGTCCCGTTGAGTGTAGGCATATGTTGTTTCCTGACTGTTTTTATCATCTTAGTAGTAAATGCCCCTAACCGTTTTTGTTGCGCTGGCTCTTCATGGTATTGGTTGTGAAGGAACAGTAGTAGAATTATAGTTTATTTCATTTATTTATTAACTGAAAGAGCAATAGGTTAGCGTGGTATGGGCACGTAATGCGGAGGGATGAAACTCATGTAACTAAAAGGGTGATGGAAATGAATGTGGATGGATATGTGAGTAGAGGTACACCTAAGAAAAGATGGATGGATTGTGTGAAAGAAGATATGGGTAAGGAGTGGATATGGAAATGACGAGTGATAGAGGAGAGTGGAGAAAGAGAACATGTTGTGGAGAGTCCTCATGAGCGGGATAAGGGCAGGCCAATGATGATTAACTGAAAAAAAAACTCAGTAGTAAGTCTTTGTCTCAGGATTTTTGTCTTTTTTATTATGTGTTAAATCAAATAAAGTTATTCAATCAATCCATTGAAGCAAGGCTGGAATTAAAACTCGCAGTTGGATTGATGTTGTTGAAAGAGAATAAGTAGAATAGAATAGAATATAACTTTATTGTTACACCAATATAAGTGGAACTTGTAATTGGCCTTCCTTATGTATATGTGCCTTGCATGTATACTATATGAGCCCTTCTAATTATGTACATAGCTGTAAGTTTTCCTAAAATAATTATTATTATTATGAGCCGCTACTGTCCCACTGCTGGGCAAAGGCCTCCCCACATTCTCTCCAGATGTCGCGATCTTGTGGAAGGCTCTCCCAATCGAAAAATTAATTAATTTCCTAAAATTAATAAAATTAAATAAATAAATAAAAGAAAGAAACCTAAGAAGTAGGTACCTAATTAAGTACCTAAGAAGTAGGTAGGTACCTAATTACATCCGAACAATTAGGCAAACGCGTCAAAATAATTTCACTTTAATTTCTCTCGGCAACGAGGCTACCATTGATTCAATTAACCGCATTTTGGTTATATACAGACGTTTACAGAAGAACCACAAATACTGTGCGCCTCGATGAAATGACGACGTCTGTGACGCAGTGAGAGAGAGTGAGGAGAATATGCAAAAACTCTTCTTTCCATCCAAAGGTTGTCTGGAAGATGTCTCGTTGGGTTCTATTGGTTCATATGTGTATGTTTTGTAATTATTGTGTACAATAAAGAGTTTTTCATTCATTTCATTCATTCATTCAAACTCAGCCGTTCGCTATTTGTGGAGATTCGAAGACAACTCGTGCTGTTTTTTTTATTTATTTAATTAAATTTCCCTTAGTAAAGTTAGTTTGTAAGTTTCGAGGACAAAAGTCGACCCATTCATCATAAAAAATAAAAAAAAAATTGGAAAATAATCGTTCAAAATCACAAATGCATATAAAAACTATAAAAACACACTTTGGACTGCAGGCTGAAGTCTATTATCATAGACTAGCATACCTTTTGCAGAAGTCAAAGTCAATGGTTTGATTTTTGGTTGAATAATCGCGTTAATATTTGGCAGCTAGACGAAAATTGCCGAGGCGCAGAAACTTCGTAGTAACTGTACTTTTATTTACTAACTGTACATAATGTATGCTGCATCTTCATTTTGTGAAAAACAGCTTTAAATAGTGAGCTGATCTGATGGAGTCAGGAGCTGTTCATCTCTGACGACCTCGGTAGCGCAGTGGGCGAAGGCCCGCCTGCGACGCAAAAGGTTGCGGGTTCGATCCCCGCGGCGAGACCACTGTTTGTATGAACTACAAATATTTTTCTCAGGTCTGGGTGTTTCTATGTATAATAAATATGTATTTACAAACAAACATTATATAAGTAGTATATCAGTCATCTTAGTACCCATAACACAAGCTCTGTTTACTTTGGGTCTAGATGATGCTGTGTAAAAAAGTCCAGTATTATTTATTTATTATTTATCTCTTTAGCAATATTAAGGCTTATTTCAATTAGCTTACGGTAACTATAAATAAATAATGCTGCACATTTCACACAGCATCATCTAGCCCCAAACTAAGCTAAGCTTGTACTATGGGAATCACATAACTGATATACTACTTATATACTTTTTGTTTGTACATACATAAAAACACCCGGACCCGAGATAAATATTTACAGGATCATACAAACATTTATCCCGTGGCGGGGATCGAACCCGTAACCTTCTGCGTCTCAAGCGGGCTTCCACCCACTGCACCACAGAGGTCGTCACTTTTACGTATAATTTGTATTGATATGGAAATTGATACATCTTTTTATTAAAATTATTCATAAGTTCACAAAAAAATGGCTGATCTAGAACATAAAGATCGATTTAATTTGCAGATCGATGTAGCGAGACCCGTGTCAGTAATTGTGTCACCGACATTGTCCCGTTAGTCACCATTTATGTCAGTCCCGCTACAGCCTCCTCATCTTACAATGCACCGAAGGCAAGAGGAAAGATGAGGGGACCATGTGCATTTGCATGCACACAATAGCATAATAAGAAACTTTTTAGATTATATTAAAACGTTTATTTTGCCTTTGCCCAGCAGTGGGACACTAACGGCTGAAAATAATAATAATAATAATATTGATAAATCTTACTTAATTCACAAATGGAAGCGAAACCCCCTAACACATGTATATATAAAAAAATATAAAAAAAAAATAATGCTGGACATTTCACACAGCATCATCTAGCCCCAAACTACGCATAGCTTGTACTATGGGAACCAGATAACTGATATACTACTTATATACTTTTTGTTTGTAAATACATACATATTATACATAGAAACACCCAGACCCGAGATAAATATTTGTAGATCATACAAACATTTATCCCGCCGCGGGGATCGAACCCGCAACCTTCTGCGTCCCAAGCGGGCTTTCACCCACTGCGCCACAGAGGTCGTATATTTACACTTTTACACTAATATTATAAAGAGGAAAGATTTGTTTGTTTGTATGTTTGTTTGAAATGAATAAGCTCCGAAACTACTGGACCGATTTGAAAAATTATTTCACCAATAGAATCTTACATTATCCCTGATGAACATAGGCTATATTTTATCCCAGGAAAGTGAAGTTTTCCCGAGGGACCGCGGGTAACACCGCGACGGACAGCTAGTATTTACATAAAAGGGTTTTCCAAAGCATTCATGTCATTGTATAAATTAAGTTAACGAAATAAACGATTTGATTTGATAAGAGCCCTCATTGACCCTACTTCTAGGCAAAGGCCTCCCACTCTTTCCATGCCTATCCCATAAATAATTTAATAGATATAGATAAATAAATAATGTTGGACATTTTTCACACAGCATCATCTAGCCCCAAACTAAGCATAGCTTGTACTATGGGAACCAGATAACTGATATAACATAGTGGATATGATATGAGTCAGACTCAATTGTAACATAAACTTTGTACTTACTTATGTACTTTAAATCCTGTATTTACTGTGTGCTTGTTTATGTTCCAAATAAATCATTTCATTTCATTTCATTTGATATACTACTTATATACTTTTTGTTTGTAAATACATACATATTATACATAAAAACACCCAGACCCGAGATATAAATACTTGCAGATCATAGAAACATTTATCCCGCGGTGGGAATCGAACCCGCCTTCGGCTACACATATCGTAAGTTAAGGCGGCCACTTTAACTTTAATATGAAACTTAACTTTTTCCTAAACCAAAATATCGAGTGAGCTGATCTAAGTAGAAAAAAAACTGTATAGAGCCTTTCGCTTAGAATAAGGGAAAGTGCACACTGGTTTGTTTTATTTGTATCTGTAGTCGTTAATATGAAATCTTTATAGACTAAAACAAACAGAGCAAGCGTTTAAATTAAGAAAATGTAAGGTGTTTGGCAGTGAGGTGAGCAAAAATTATTGGATTCGCCTCAACAAGATCACGAGAGTTATGCGACTGCTCACCGACACCAGGTTATTTGTCAAAGTCAAAGTCAAAAAGCATTTATATAGTAGGACCGTTGGGATCACTTTGAATCGTCTATCTGGTCCCAAAGTCCAGGAACCACATGGGTATTATAAGTAAACTAGCGACCCGCCCCGGCTTCGCACGGGTGTAATGCTGATGCTAAATATTAGGGTTTAGCCAGCGTTTGCAATGTAAGCGCAAAAAATGTATTAGTAATTCACGACATCACATTAGATACCTCTAAAATTATCAGTGTTCCTCTACTATATATGCATGTATTATACAATAAACCTTCCTCTTGAATCACTCTATCTATTAAAAAAAAAACCGCATCAAAATCCGTTGCGTAGTTTTAAAGATTTAAGCATACATAGATGGATACTATTGACGACCTCTGTGACGCAGTGGGCGTAAGCCCGACGCAAAAGGTTGCGGGTTCGATCCCTGCGCGGGAAAAATGTTTGTATGATCTACAGGTATTGGTCTCGGGTCTGGGTGTTTCTATGTATAATATGTATTTACAAACAAAAAGTATAAAAGTATTAGTATATCAGACATGTAGTACCCATAACACAAGTTCTGCTTAGCTGGGGCTAGATGATGCTTTGTGACAGGTCCAGCATTTTTTTTTTACTATTTATAGGTATCACCAGAAGGTAATTACTTTCATGATCATCATTCACACCCTTTGCCCACTTCTATAGGCCTCTCTTTCTTTAATTACTTTCATATCCGTTTTTAAAGCTCCAATGCCTACTCAAACACCATAACACCCGATAATCAAGTGCAGACATTAATTTTTCCGTAACTACATACTTTCTGTATCGCAAAATATCACTTATACTGTGAAACCAGCCTTAGCCAGACTGGTTCTAAGAAAACAAGTCAGTCTGCAACGAAACATCATGGGCTACGCACGCGTTTTCAATTGAAAAAAAAACTAAAAAGTTTTTAAAAAAAGAACGCTCTTTATTCTTATTTTGAATTCGCTAATGATAAGAAGTGATTATTGCTTGTTTTGATGGGTGAAAGTGTTTTTTAAAAGTGAAAGGGGTGAGTCAAATGTAATCCTTTATCAAACTTAACTCGATTTGTGGGTGACCCAGTTGTCGATGCTTTCCAATTATTGTTTTTGAAGAGTAAGAAGAAAATATCTAATTGTATCCTTATGTTACGATCGTGGTAAGTTTGTAAAGTATAAGTCAGTGGCCAACTCTGGTGACGGAGTTTTTAGGCCGCCTTAAGGCCTCCGTCATGGCTTAACTACTTAAATAGCCGGGACCGACAATTTAACGTGCCCGACGCACGGAAGCGCTCAGATGAAAATGCCACTGGCGGTCACACATCCACTTACCGACCGATTAGAACGTTGCTTAACTTCGACGATCTATCAAGAACGACTAAGCAAGCACGACCACGAGAGCTTCAAAACGTTCATGATGTAGTTTGCTTTCTGCAACATTCTGTCAATATGTGGATGGGTGACCGCGTTGGTATTATCAACTAAGCGCTTCCATACTTCGGAGGGTTCTTAAATTGTTGGTTCCGGCTTATCGTTTTGCCTGACGGAGGCCTTAAGGCGGCCTAAAAGCACCGTCACCAGAGTTGGTTACACTCATACGAACTTACTGACATTCTCCCAAATATGTACGAAGCTTTAATAAATAATGCTGGACATTTCACACAGCGTCATCTAGCCCCAAACTAAGCAAAGCTTGTATGTACTATGGGAACCAGATAACTGATATACTACTTAAACTTTTTGTTTGTACGATGTTTTCTTTATCCGCTTTCTGACAGCATCATTGCTTCACTTCGACGATCAAGAACGGCTACACACAAGCACTTCAAAATATAACTTTTATCTCAGAAAGAGTAGAGTGCCGGCAGAAGTAAAAACTTGAACGGTTCTAAACTTGACAAATACACCTCACTACTAAGCATGGTGCGCGCGAGTACCAACCGTATTCTAAAAGAAACAAAAAATTATGCATGTCCTCTCGTTTGGAAGCTCTCTCAGAGGGCGAAATCTTTTTTAGTTATTAAGTACTAACCCTTATTGTGTATAATTTTTACTTACCAACATGTTGTGGACTCTTATGGTCTGAATAAATGACTTAAATTATTATTATTAAATAACCCGTGTTTGGAGTAACTCGCACGTGACCTTTTCGAGGCGAATCCAATAATTTTTTCTCATCTCAAAACTGCCAAACGCAAGAAGTTTTCACTTCAATAACGGAAATAACAACGATTATTAAAAAGAAACGAGACGCCTCAGCTGATGTGGCTTTCAAAATAAATTGCTGCAATTTGAGTTAATTAAAAATGTAGAGCGCAACAATCAATAAAATTTAAATAACTTAGTATGTTAGTATTGGACGTGTCTCTAAGTAGGTGCCCCTTTATGTAAATATTGGCAGACTTCTTATTTATTTATTTAAGCCTTTATTTTCTTGACAATCTTCCTGTCTCCCCACTGGAGCTTGACTTTTAGTTTTAAGATGGATCACAAAAGAATGATAGCCCCCAAACCGTGTTTGTTGCTCTGATTCTTCACGGTATTGGTCGCGCAAGAACAGGAGTAAAATTAGTTCTTAGACTATTCTAAGTGATCCCAGCGGACCTACTGAATAAATGCTTTTTGATTTTTACTTTGAATACGTACCGCCCTTGGGGGAGCAGCCGTGATTGTTTCTTTTGTTTTTTATATTCCCGATTAGTTACTCAAAGACGCCTGCCTAGTATCATTCGGGTCGGAAGCTGTCAGATGTTCAACCACCGCAACCAATCACAGTGCAGGAATTGATACAAAACTGACGTTTCTTGCACTGTGATTGGTTGCGGTCGGTTGATGACCTATTCTGAACCGATTGCATTCCGCTGAACTCTGAATCGCTACCCTGGACCGAGTAAATTCTTGTTTTGCTTGAAAGGATATACTCGTACTTACTTTAAATAATTGTCTAGAGCGTTACCAAGGGTCGATAAAACGTGGGTTCAAATCCCGCATGGTTGCAAACATTTTGGGATGCATTAATCATCTCGCCGATGATAGACGAATGCCGATGGTCACAAACGTGTAGAGGGCCTCATCGCCTGTATTCGCCTGTCATCTTTTATCCAAATAATAGTTTAAAATGTTAGTAAGTATAAAGTTTTGAGTCTACATTTTTCATACGCACTGCCAAATTGTGAAACTCATTGCCGGGCTCTGTATTTCCCGATAAGTACAATATAGGGGTCTTCAAATCAAGTGTAAATAGGTTCCTTCTAGAAAAGCATGCTCCATCTTTAACCTCACTACTGCTTAACATCAGGCAGAGTGAGGTCAAATAGATAGATAGATAGAAAATACTTTATTGCACACCACATAATAAAAATAAAAAAAAATGGAAAACTAAACAAAAAACACAATGACATACAATCGGCGGTCTTATCGCTAAATAGCGATCTCTACCAGACAACCTGTGGATGGATAAATGGACAAATTGAAATATATATAGGGGTGTGACTAGAGAAAGAATAGGTTTAAGATATATAAGATATATATATATTACACTTACTAACAACGACTTATAAACTTACATACTAATAAATACATAATTATAAATATAATAAATACGTCCAAATCAAAAAAAAATCAAAAAAATACAAATGCTGACCTATACCTGACCTGTTCGGCAAATAGTTCGGCAAATGTGTAGAGGAGCCGTCAAGGAATTTTAAATTTAGTCAAGGATATACTTTACAAAGTCACATACCAAGATTCCTTTCATTATTAAGTAATAAATGCCTCAAAAAAAACTCATCCTCACTTGTAATTTTAGACCCGATTCCAAAATTGAAGATCGTTTTCTTTTCAGTTTTTCTAGCATGCTGGAAGAGTGTGACAGAAATTAAATTAAGGTGTTACCACTGGTGACAATTAATGGGGAAAGCCGACGCGCTTCGCTAGTCTTCTATGCCGAGTCGCGACCTAAGAAAGTGTGTTTCTTCCGATTTAAACAACTTGAATACTAGCTTCTTCTCACAGTTTCACTCGCTAGGTAGATACAGTCAGTGTCACCGATTGGTAACCCACTATTAAGGTGGTTTGTTCTGCAGGGGGGTTACCAGTTTGACGCTGAACCAACTAACATTTTAAATAGCCTATAAGTAAGTCTAGGCTACGAGCTACATCTACTCTAAGTTTCATCTAAATCAGTCAAGGTGTGGTCGAAACACAAACACAAAAGTTTCAATTTTTAATGTATTTTTGTTACTCTTTCACGTCAAAACTACTGAATAGATTTGAATGAATTTAGCACATAGATAGATTATAGTCTGGAATGGCTGGAATTTAATTCCAGAAAAGCTCAGCTAGTTCATTATTAACCATTCTGGCATACCATTCTTGCTTCTTGCCAAAGAATGAATGAATGAATGAATGAATGAATGAAAATACTTTATTGTACAATGCACACCTTATAACTACAAAAAACAGTGGAAAAGAGAACCATAATACAATGCACAATGGGCGGCCTTATCGCTGAGAAGCGATCTCTTCCAGGTAGGAAGAATATTAGCTCTTACTTTTTTTTTTTTTTTAATTAAATAGGTCAGCATTTGACCTCACTCTGCCTGATGTTAAGCAGTAGTGAGGTCTAAGATGGAGCATGCTTACCTCTTACTTCTTTGAGTTTGAGAAAGCAAGAGACAAGAATAGCATGCCACCATTCTGGCATATCATGTACCTAAATAGCGTTTTAATTGTGATCTTAATTAAGGCTCATTTCCAAAATGTTTTTGTTGCAGTCTCCATCTTCAAGAGACCGGCCGAGATCTATAATGTCATACAAAACAAAGCCATGCCTACGGTGAACCACATCCCATGGAGTAAACACAATAAACAAAGCAAAAATGAAGACGTCTTTACAAATGACACTAACAAAAGTGTTAAGAATAAATTAGGAGACAGTGTTGAAAGAAATGTGAGCGTTAATGAATTTGAAAAGAACAAAGATGTTGAAGACAAAACAAGTCAAGCTTATGATGATGGTAACGTTGAGAAAGTTGTACAAAAGAATATCTTAAGACATACAAGCTGTGATCCCAATTATACAAAACAAAAGAAAAGAGTCAAAAATGAAAAAAGAGATAAGAATGAAAGAGTATTTAATAACAGCGAGTTAAAGAGAGATAGCGATGAGAAAACAGACAAGACATCAAGATGGAGGCTGAATTCTGGAGTTTTGGTGACTCTGGTGATACTCAATGTGGCTGGGCAAGGTGTTGCAGTCGAAGGTAGTTACTAATTAATTTGTAGGTACCTATTTAAAGGGCTTTCTTTTATTTATGAAGCATAATGCTGAGTCGAAGCTTTCTCTTGCTGCATTAGCATACAGATAGGGCCAAAAACAATACCTCTACCGAAAAATTGGTCCTTGAGCTTAAGAGTAAGGCCTAAAACTAAGTCACACTAAAACATAAAAACATTAAGCAAAATCATCGTTCTAATGGCGAAATCAATAAAATATTGGAAGACAGACATAATTTACCCATACATGAGTTTAATTTATACATGGTGGAATGTATTTGAGTGTGCTTCAATCGCACATAAACAAATGTCTTTTTCTGCTATTTTCCAGTGATATCAACCAGCTCACTAGCCTCACTCTTCGGCTACCCCAGCACATGCACCCTCGGCTCCGACGTCCACCCCTGCACGTTGTCTCTAGCCTGCTGGCTGCGGGGTGGTACCAGGGTGCGCGGCTGTGGTGGCTGGCTATTCGCCTGCTGCCAACCTCCTGAGGAAACTTGGAACAGCTATGATAACAGGTCTGTTTAAAAGCAAATGTAGATGAAGATTAATTAAGCAATATAATAGTTGTAAGACGTAATGTTTTTCATAATACAAACCGTGCTGGAGGCCTTAAGGTGGCCTAATAACTCCGTCACAGTAGCTCATAAGAACTTGGTTTTAATATAACGCTCTACCTATTTTCTTAAACAAACATACAAAACTATATTCCCTTATTTCAGTATACCGTCATCTGACTGGCAGTACAAGGTGTCACCTCCGAGATTGAGGCAGGTGCCACAACGGAACGTGATGCCTAACAACGTGTTCAGAAGAAGAGTTGACGATGAGGGCACACAGGTATGATAGACGGCGATGGGCTTGCAACCTGTCACTTATGGAATGCTCTCTGCAAGATGTGAGCATGTGTCTTGATTTGGGCATGCCTCTGACTACACCCAGACATCTTCAAAGGATCTGGAATACACAAAAATCTGAGAGAATGTCTACCGTATCTTGGAAATAATGTTGTGTCGTGATCGCTTTAGGTGTAGTGCAAAACGTAGATTACCGAGTGTTTGTGGTAGTGCACAAAAATAACCTCTTTGGTGAACCTAAAATCCCATCATACTGATTTAAAAGAACTGATCACCAGAGAAGAATAGCTTGCTTCTGTCCCTCACAAGAGTAAACCACTTACCTTGCTTCCAGATGGACTGTGGTGTACCCTCAAACAGGATACTGCAGAAGAGAATCATTGGTGGAAGGGAGGCGCGCTTCGCTGAGTTTCCTTGGCAGGCGCACGTCAGGATATCAGAGTTCCAGTGTGGAGGGGTCTTAGGTAATCATAACTTAGGCCTTTCATCTATACATATCTAGATGGTTTGTATAACGTCAGGAGGCAACCTATGCCTACACTCAACGGGACGTTGTAGTGCCTGGGACATTGTTTGAGATGGAGTATCAGGTATACCAACCTCAGCTTAATCGTCTGTATCCACTGGAAGGATAACGTAAATACGCGTGGAGCTGACTAAAGTGGATTTTCTCACGATGTTTTCTTTCAACGCTAAGAGCAATGCACGGCTGTGGTTAGAACTCGCCACCTTTAGATTGAAAGTCGTGGATACAAGAGGACTTATGAATTATTTTCAGTGTCCCAGCGGTATGTGGCCACTGCAGCGCACTGCGTCTCACGTGCTTACATCAGAGACATCGTGGTGTGGCTTGGAGCTTTGGACACCAGCGCTGGCAGCCATACTGCGAGGAAAATCGGGTGAATAATAATTAAAACAACTAGGTATATTATTAAATTGCTTGGGAATCTCACAACCATAAATGCGAAAGTTTAGATGGATTGATGATTGTTTCTTGCTGTTGTCTATTGCTGAACAGTTGTACGGATCTCAATGAAAATTGGCTAGGAATCTGAATAGCATCAGCGTCAGTTATCACACAAACACACACTTGCAATTCCTGAAAGGAAGTTCTTGAAAGGCAATTGACGCAATTCTTGAAGCAAGAAACCGGTATAATCTAAATCAGGCTTAACTGCAAGATTTTTATAAAATGTGACACGTCACAATTATAATGACCTTACATTATTTCCTCTTTCCAGGGTCTACCAAAAAATCCTGCACCCACTCTTCCAATTCCGGATGACGCAGCCAGACCGCTATGATATAGCACTCCTCAAACTCTCTCGACCAATCGCATTCACGCGGCACATCCGAGCCATCTGTCTCCCTGACACCAGCATGGTGCTGAGAGGCAGGTCCGCTCTCATCGCCGGTTGGGGCAAGACTGACGCTACAGACACTCATACAGGGACTAACATGCTGCGGTCTGCTACTGTTCCTATACTCAGTAAGTAAGCTTTTTGATGGTTGATCTCTGTGGCGCAATTTGCACAGTAGCCAGAAGGTAGATCATCTGATTCCGGATGATGCAGCTTAGTAAGTTCCAAACTAAGCTTTTTGATAATTTGATCTCTGTGATGCAGTTATGTAGGTAAGTATACCAGATCGTGAAATCGTGGCGTCTATTGTAACTGGGATATCAGAGACGTTGTGGAGAGGTCAAAACAAGCCAAAAGAAGCAAGGCACTACCACTGCTACCACCTTTTTCTCGAAGCATTCCTTCTCTTCATTTATTTTTAACGTGCATTCCCAAAATTTTAAAACTCCTTATAAGTATATTAGAAGATGTTGAAGAGTGTTGTTGTTCCAGGCAAGGAGCAGTGCATCACATGGCACCAGAGCAAGCAGATCTCGGTGGAGATCCACTCCGAGATGATCTGCGCGGGACATTCTGATGGGCACCAGGACGCTTGCTTAGGTACAGTTCATCTCTACGATCTCCAATCTCCAATGGATGAAGTTGTCTGTTTCGATGCGCGTAGACGCTTTGTCATATAAAATTGTCTACTGCACATCAAACAGCTAACAGTCAGCAGTTTTTTACAGTCCTAAATCTTTTGGCACCTATGCGCCACCGTACTGGAAATCAGTGCTGATTCGTTCCAGAAATCACCACGTGCCAAACGAGCCTTGGAGGACTGTAGTACTTTTCTCGTAAAATTTTACTCCAAGCCTCAATATAAAGTAGTAAATTTATATTTGGCCTACTGGCATGAATTCCTTTCAAACGAAGGTTCCAGCTTTTATTTTGTGCTGTGCCGGCTACTTGGTGGAACGTACAGAAAGATGATTAAGAATTAAAATGTATTTTTGCAACAGTACAATGTATGTATTTGCAGGAGATTCAGGCGGTCCCCTGATAGTATCTGAGCACGGGCGGTACTACCTCGTTGGCATCACATCTGCCGGCTTCGGCTGCGGAGTGGACCACCAGCCCGGCATCTACCACAACGTGCTCGTTACCGCCGACTGGATCAGAACTGTGCTGGACCATAGCAGCTATGAACGGAACAACTATATTTAAACTCAAATGATTACATCATTTGCCATCACATTTGTTGATTAAAATATCTGAATTCGAAGGGTGATGGAGAACAGACTGGAATGTTCGAATGGTATCAATTCATTGTTTTAATAAGTTTTTCTTAGGTTTTGATGGGTCATCATGAGCTGGTTGAAATAAGACCAAGCAAGTATATTTTGCTGTTATTTTAATGAGGAGTTCTGATCAAATCCATTTCATCATCAGAAAGGTAAGTATCTAGGTAGTGCCTAGCAAGGACACGTTAGCCCTTAAGCCAGACTTGACATATGGCAGGCTAAATAGCGTGATACATCGACTCGAAAGAAGAAGTCCTTGAGTAAAAGCATGGTTGAAGTGAACATTTCTTCAACATTGTCAATCCCGTTCAATCTTCCATGAATTTACATTCCTCTCCATCCAAAGGTTGCCTGGAAGAGATCGTTGTCTCATTGTCCCTTGTAATATGATTCTCTTTACCGCTGTATCTTGTTGTTTTAAGGTGTGCATTGTGCAATAAAGTATTTTCATTCATTCATTCATTAATTGTCAATCTGCAAAAAATTGCAAAGGAAGCAGGTGGTACAATGACTCATTCGAAATGCACGTTAAATTAAAAAAAATCGTTGAATCATTTTAAATGAATCATGATAAGTACAAATATCTACTATAGTTTCGGGTCTGAGTATACCTATCAGCATAGAGTATTATGCCTATCAGAATAAAATCAAAAAAGTGACAGGAGCTCAAAAACTCGACTAAATTAAGGCATAGTAGAGATTCTATAGTGCAAAGATGACTGACTTGGCTTTCCTCTAACTGATATCCCTTACACATAACTGTTAGGTCAACTCTTACAATTAGGTACCTATGTTGTAATAGCTACAAATTAGAATAAGTATTTATTTCTTATAAACAAAACAAGACGCAACTTATCGCACATTTGCATAGCAATACAATACATACAAACTAGAATTTTTGTCCTCTTTTTATATTTAGAATATTTTTTTATTTTTATTTTATAGGCTACTGCTATTATAAATGCTTTACTTGCCAATGTCTTGTTTCCTATTAAAAATTATTTGTTATTGTGATCTCCTTTTAATTTATTTGTTGGTGTACAAATTTGTTAAATAAACAGTTTAATATTACTTGTTTTTTATATTACATATAAGTAATTATTAAATAAATAATTGAAATTAATTTTGTTAAAATTAAAACGTTAAAAAATGAGTGTGTATTTAGGTATATGAATACTTTTAAAAATAGTAATAGGTTTAAGTAGGTTAGAGATTTAAGTAGGTTCTATAGTTATGTAAGAACCTACTTAAATCTCTTAGGATACTTATATAAAATACATAAGTATTTGAACAAACTGTAGACAGACAATTTTATTGAATGATTTAGTTTCCGCAAAATTAGTCAAAACATTGATCAAAGTAGGAGTCATGCTTCGCTCAATCATAATGTAAACTGGAAAATGAAGAGATGCCTTTAAACTTGAAAACGTGTTCTTTGTTCGAATCACATTGCAAAATCAACTCTCACGCGTACGAAATACGTTTCAAAACCCTAACAAGCATACCTGAGAACTTTTTAAATGGGTCTGTAATGATTCACAACGTGATTTGGAAACTAGGCTCATAGAAATAGGGTGGAAAATTGAATGTGTTTAATAAGTAAACGGTAAAACTGTTCTCAAAATGTCATATAACTTCGCAGTCGAGTAGAATGACCGCGCCGCGCGCTACGTATTCCATTTTCAAATATTTAAAACGATATTCTAATATTGATGATAAAACTTTTTAGTCAGCGTGTTTTGTTTTTAATTTTTTTAACTAGTGTTGTAGCAATAGGCATCAAAATGTTTATCCAAAGTTATGTTTTAAGTTTTGTTGTTTTATCAATGGCGTCACTTTTGGATGGACAAACCTTGGGAGGTAAGTGAAAGGAGTTTTTATACAAATAGTAGAAGTCCCTGAAACTGCGACACAAAATAGTATTGCAAGTCTGTGAAGAGAAAGTTTCGCAAACTCGCATGCACCTGTCAATGCAATCGTGTTAGCAATTAACGTTTTTAGTTATCGTTTTCATCTAGGAAGAGTTTTTACTTAGCTGTCATAAACCTAATGCAACGACTTTTTAACAACTGAACACGTTTTTATTAGTATCTAATAAAAGTCTCTATAATTTTAACATGGGATTTCCTCATTGAGATGCTATGAGCAGATATCATTCATTTTTATCTCAACGCAGATTTTTCCTCAAAAAAGTATTTATTAGAAACTAGCTTCGCTCCTGCTGTGACCCAGTCCCTCGGGATTTTTCTGGGATAAAAAGTAGCCTATGTCCTTCCCTGGGATACAACCTTTATCCATGCCAATTTTCAGATTTATCTGTTCAGTGGTTTGGGCGTGAAAAGGTAACAAACAGACACAGATAGACAGAGTTATTTTCACATTTATAATATTAATAATAAGTATAATTATATAAGTAATAAGTATATCTTTACTATAATAATATTATAAAGAGAAAAGATTTGTTTGTTTGTTTGAAATGAATAGGCTCCGAAACTACTGAACCGATTTGAAAAATTCTTTCACCAATAGAATCCTACATTATCCCCGATGAACATAGGCTATATTTTATCCCGGGTAAGTGAAGTTATCCCGTGGGATCGTGGGTAACACCGCGACGGACTACTAGTAATTAATAAGTATAAGTATTAAGTATGGATACTACTTCGTTGTTTGTTTGTTGTTTGTTGTTGCACAAATACAAAATAATCTCATACTACTCATTCGATTTCTATCATTCTTTCACGAATGAAAAGCAGTACTCCTGAATGTCTACGTTGGTACCGCATGAGTAAAACCGTGGACAAACCACTAGTAAATAAATTACTATAGTATGATTTTCGAGTGAGCAATACTGTCTGCAGCGCGGACATCAATGGCTGATAACCGGTGTATCACCACGATAATGCAAACTCTACCATTAATTATCGATTTTTTTATATAAATACTGGTTATAAATTATGTAATATAAATAGCCAGAACATTATTGAAGCTTACAAATATTTTATCAGAAATATCCAAATGCTAAAAATAAATGATAAGTACAAAAGTGTCGAAAAGCTCCAATGATAGAGATATCCTGTGTCATATACAATGATGTTGTATACTATACTTTAGTATCCCATTTCTCTGGTTATATATCAGACACTACGAGTACATAATTACCTACAGACCTGGGGACCCATTTCCAACCAATCACACAATACGAAAATCACGTATTTTGTCACGATACGTCATTTGCGTATTGTGTGATTGGTTGCAATGATAAGACCGCTCGCAGACTGCAGACTTTCTATCGGCCGATAGTTGAGATGGAATATACTTCTTCATACTCATTACGAGCCGAAGTATATTCCGTCTCAACTATCGGCCGATAGAAAGTCTGCAGTCTGCGAGGGGGCTTAATGACTAAGTAAGCAGTTATGCGTAAAGTTGTTAACATTCAATTTTGACCTTGAAACGAGTTTGAGTCCGATAATAAAAATGGCGCCACAACAATGGCGTCCGTTTTACAAATTTATAAAAACTGCAACTTTATTTTAAAAATTTAAACTTTTATGGGTCAAATCTTTTTGATATAACTTTCTAAGTTATTATAGGAAAAGATTTCTTAGTGGAAAATAACGATGAGTGACACCAACAATTGTTTTTTCGAAAATTAAATTTTTAAGCCGACTACATTTTGTCTAAGCATTAATGGCCCTTAAACTTGACTTAAGAATAGTTATATCATGCATAACCTATTAATAATCATAACACATTTTTAGTTTATGCATTACATAACTTTATGTCAAGTTTATTACTACGGGCCTAAATGCATAGGTATTTTCTTCAAATGAATAAACCTACTTTCTTAAAATCTTTCTTTTTACAATTAAGAAAAGTAGAGCCCTCTATGAATTAAAATTATGCCTCTTAAACTTGCGAAGAGTCAAATTAATTGCTATATCAATTTTCATAACTTGTTTTCTTATACCTAACGCTATATAGCCGCAAATTATTAAACCATCTTATCAAACAGTATGTGCAAAACCGCAATAATAGGAAGTACCTAGTTTTTTTTTTATTCAACCTATCTCGTCCCACTGCTGGGCAAAGGTCTACCCCAAACTCCTCCAATGGTCTCTAACCCCTGCCACGTTCCACCAATCCTTAAAGGCATCGATGTCATCTCGCCAACGTTTTCGAGGGCGACCTCTACGCCGCCGTCCTTCTGGCATCCATGGCGTGACTATGTGGACCCATTTTCCTTGGTCCAAAGTACCTAGTACCTAATTTAATTTAAATATACATTATATTATTTATTTTAACACGAGCTCTAACCGGTGAAGTAAAACATCGTGACGAAACCAGCAGCTTAGTCAGCTCCGCACGTGACGATGTCTTAGATAGATAGATAAACGCTTAATAGTACACAAAAACATAATACAGAGAATACATAAAAATAGACATTGTACAATGGGCGGCCATATCGCTAAAAGCGATTTCTTCCTGGCAACCATTTGTATGGACAGGATAGTCGAATACGGAAATACAGCGGTGTACAAAAGTTAATCTCACAAGAAAACAGTAACAAACTAGGTACCTACCTATACACACACAACACAACACACAAACTACACATAGAGCACTGTAAAAGCAAACCTACAAATAACTTCTTTTAATCTTTCTTTCTTGTAGACAAAGCCGATTAAGCTGTTGAGATGGAGGTTTGTACCTAAACCATCCTCACGATGGTTTAGGTACAAGCCTCCATCTCAAACAATGTCCCAGGCACTAGCGTCCGAGTGTACGCATAGGTTGCCTCCTGACGCTCTATAAAATAAGCCTTATATGACTTTCCTTAAACAAATCCAGTACTTAGGTAACTACCGAAGCGCTCGCGGTCGTGCTTGCGTTCGTAGTAGATCGTCGAAGTTAAGCAACGTTCGAAACGGTCTGTAAGTGGATGGACCGCCAGTGGCATTTTCATGAGTTCTACCTACTATTAGCCCTTAAAAATAACGTAATGTGTGTTTGTTCAAAAGCGAATAATTAATAGAATTTTATACAGTTCCTTTTTTTTAATTAGCCTATTCTGAGATTTTCCCCCAATCCTTCCTAAAGGCTTCCAGGTCATCGCGCCTTTTTTTAGGCCTGCCTCGGAGTCGCCTGCCATCCACCGGGATCCAACCAGTCACCACTCTGGCCAGGCGCGGTTGCAGCCTGAAATTTGGGGGGGTCACTACACTAATATTAGACTATATTGCACAATACACAAGATTTTACTATTTGACGTGTACGATTTTGGGGGGGGGGTCATGTCCCCTGTGACCTCCCCCTCGGAACGCACCTGACTCTGGCCCACTTGTCTGGGTGCTACAGTTCCTTTAAAGTTTTTTTTTTGTAGAATTTATAATGACCTAGTTCGGCACAACCCGAAACATCACTAGGTATGTCAACCAACTTTTAAAATTCGAACAGCGTAAATTTTGTCACGAAGTAACGGTTTTCACGGAACGCGCACATCCAGGGTAAGATCCACAAACTATGTTTCACTTTTAGAACGAAACGATTATACTTCTAAACGGTTATGATTGAAGTCTTCATTTCTCATTCATTCATTCATTCTTTTAGCTTTAAAAACGAAATTCTACTTTATTAGGAGAGTATAGCATCTACTTTGCATTCAAACGACTAACTTCCCAAATGCCTAGATTTGAGCTACAAAAAAGGTTAGCAATCCAATTCATATGACATTCAAAAGTTCATTGCTTATTTTCTTCCTTGACTAAGAAGTCATCATCAACAAAAAATAAGTCCAGGTGTAGGTATTATATCCGATTAGGTACCTAACTAAAATAAATAAATGAATTGAATTCCGTACCTACTACGAGTATTAGAATCACCTCGGGAGTACTTTACTTTTCTGGGATAAAAAGTGTGTAAATACCTATTCCTTTCAAATATCCAGATTATTCCAGATTCATTTATTAATTTTAGCGTGAGTTAGTCGGACTATATCATTTTCCTAGGCTGGTAGTCATCACCATAACAATAATGGTCCTATTTTCCAGGTCCCATGCACGGCAAGAAGGTGGTTTGCTACGTGGCCTCATGGGCAGCCTACCGTAAGCAGCAGGGGCAGTTTACACTGGAACAGCTTAACCCCTCGCTGTGCACACATCTCATCTACTCCTTCGCCGGCTTGGATGAGACTAAGAACTCTATCAAGAGTTTAGGTAAGCTTTATAATTACGGGTCCTAAAAAAAACTGCAACATTGGATTTTTGGATAAATCATGCCCACATTTTGTAAAAAATAGTTCTCCATACATGAAGGGTTGCAACAAAAAACAAAATCAAAAATATAACTGATTGAATGAGAATGAGTGAGAGCGCATGAATGAGAGTGATTGAGAGTGAGCGGGTTTTCATTCACCCTAATTTACCATGTCTCCTGATGATGCATTATGTGTAAATGAATTATCAAAAGAAATAATAAAGCATTATAACTGACACATCAACATTTTCAAACTCCTCAGATCCATGGCAGGACTTGGAGAAAGACTATGGTAAAGCTGGGTTCAAGCGACTAGTATCACTGAAGGTGAGTTATAATAAACATTAGGTAACCATAAAGACCTCCACTTAGAGAATCTTCCGTTCATTCGAGGATTCGTTTATTCGTTCATTCCTTCATACATTCTTTCGTTAATTCGTTCACTCCTTCATTCGTTCATTCACCTTAGTATTGCAGTATGACATCGAGATAGAATTTTAACGCGATGGCTAGGTAATAGTAGGTAGAACAATATTATTTTATTTCAAGGAGCGGTACCCGCACCTGAAGGTCACCATTGCTATCGGAGGATGGAATGAAGGCTCTCCCAAGTATTCCAAAATGGCGTCCGACCCAGCATCCAGAGAGGCTTTTGTCAAAAGCGTGCTTGTGTTCTTAAAGTAAGTTTTAAAAAATGGATATAACAATATGGCAAAATCATTCATTCAATCAACATAATTCACTTAATTTCTTCCAGGCAATACAACTTTGACGGCCTAGACCTGGACTGGGAGTACCCTACTAAGAGGGATGGCAAGCCTTACGACAAAGAAAATTTTGTGCAATTGGTTAAGGTAAAAAGGGGCTATATGCATTGCAAAAATTGTAGTTCATCCTGGGTATTGGCTCTACCAGTAGGAGATCTCTTTACAGCGTAATCAATAATGCACATTTGCACATGGTAGAGGAAGGAGAGTTTGCAACCAATTTTCCAAAAACCAATCGTCGACGTGAAGCAACGGTCTGAGCGATCAGCAAGTGGATGGCTGACCGTTAGTGGCATTATCAACTGAGCGCTTTCGTTCTTCGGAGGGCACGTTAAATTGTCGGTCCAGCCTATCAAGTCTTAAAGATAGACGGATAATATAAGACGGCCTAAAAACTTCGACACCAGAATTGACCACAAGTCATGCGAACTTACTTAGTTTTTTCTCAAATATCTTTACTAATGGGCGCTGTCTCCACGAGCGAGAGAATCGTGACGAGTCCGCCCTCATATCGTCGGAGAATCTCCACGAACGAGCGATAATTTCGCCGCGTATCGTCGCGAGTCCTAACTGAATCGCAGCATTTCCGCGGCGACTCGTAACGGTATCGCCGCGTTTCCTTGACGAAATGTCCTTGCTTGACGAGAGGCAACGCTGAAATGACGCTGCGTTTGACAGCGCGCCCGCTGCGCGCTCGCGCGAGAGCGCCACGAGCGCGCGGCGGGCCCGCTGCTAGTCGCGGCGGGCTAGCGACGATGTAACGACGTTTCGCGCGCTCGTTGCTACTCGTCGCATCGCGGCGATAATATCGCCGCGATTCTCTCGCTCGTGGAGACAGCGCCTAAGTAAGAGTTTACCAAAAATATGTCATCTCACACCTCGTTACCCAGGAGTTGAAAGAAGCATTCGAGCCGCACAACTACATCCTGACAGCAGCTCTGGGCGCGGGCCTGGCCACCATGCAGGCGGCGTACGCGCTCGCCAAGCTGAGCCGGCACCTCGACCTGCTGCACATGATGGCGTACGACTACCACGGGGCCTGGGACGGGACTGTCGGAGCCAATGCGCCGCTCAAGGGAGTTGATGATCAAGATGTGCTGAGTTTGGTAAGGAGGTCAACGATAGAAGGATGGGCCTGATAGATAGATATAACTTTATTTGACAACACACAGACACAGGCACATTACATCTACAGAGAACAGGTACATACAGAAAAAAAACACACATATATGTAGGTAGGTGGCAGAGTTATTTAGGAACCTCTGTGCCTATACCTACTCACCTACATACAATTACAAAGAACACAAAACAAAAAAAAAGACCTAAACAGTAAAATAACACAAAGCGCAAAAAGAAAGAAAGAAAACAAAAGATAAAGATAGCAGTATGTAGTAGGGTCTGTGCTGGAGTAGTCTCAGCTTTATGTTGCTCTGCACCGGGGTACAGGGCAACGCTGATTTTCAAACTACTCCTAGATAGAATAGAATAGAAAATACTTTATTACACACCGCATAATAAAAAATAACAAAAACAGAAAACTAAACAAAAAAATCTTAATGGCATACAATCGACGATGATAGTCTCGTTTTTGATCCAAAAAAGTGCGGGGCTCGCTACGCTCGCTGCCTATATTTGACGAAGAAGTCTGCCTATCATGCGTCTTGAAACAACACGGGCAATCATGGGCTAGTAGCAATGGCTAAGAAGAAACAGTGAGTTCAGCGACGTCATTGTTATTATTTCCTTAACAAATTCACTTACACAAAATAATAATTACATTCATTTACTCAACTAAATTTTTTTAAATGTAATACACACACACACACAGGGTCACGACTGTATCCCCAAGGCGCGGTAGACATTCTCTCAGATCTTTATATTCCAGATCCTTTGAAGATGTCTAAGGGGGTAGCCAGAAGCATGTACAAATACATATTTGATACATGCCCACATCTTGCAGAAGTTAGTATTCCATACGTGACAAGTTGCAAGCCCATCGCCGCCTGTAAGAATACTAACTGGTTTCCTCACGATGTTTTCCTTCACCGTTCAGAGCTCGTGTTAAAGCGCATATAAATTTTACGAAACGCAAAATCCATTGATGCACGGCCGGGATTCGATCCCACGACCTTCGGATTGAAAGTCGAGGTACAACCCCATTCGGCCAACACGGCTCTCTAAAATGTAATAATTGGTAATAATAGGCGTTTAAGTGTATGTATTGTTAAGGACCTCTCAATGAGTAAAGTAAAAGCCTCCTCCATTTACTCCCAGTTTCCCTATCCGTGGCTTTATCCAATTCTCGTCTGCTGTTTTGTTTATTTCGTCCAACCATTTTCTTTCGATCTACTCCTGTTTCTTTTGTAATGTAGTGAGCCTTGCTAAAGGCCGGCCCCCCACGAGATGGAAAGACGATCTTGTAAGCGTTGCTGGGAGCCGTTGGGTGCAGGCTGCACAAGATCGATCGCTGTGGAAATCTATGAGGGAGGCCTATGTTCAGCAGTGGACGTAAAAAAGGCTGAGATGATGATGATGATGATGAGCCTTGCTATGTAGTTACTCTTTTGGTTCATCACTACATAGTATAAAACAAAGTCGCTTTCTCTGTCCCTATATCCCTATATCCCTATGTATTCTTAAATCTTTAAAACTACGCAACGGTATTTTTTCCATAGATAGAGTGATTCGAGTGATTCAAGAGGAAGGTTTAATATGTATAATACATGCATAGAAACCTATATAGTAGAAGAACACTGATAATTATAGAGGTATCTAATGTGATGTCGTGAATTACTAATACATTTTTTGCGCTTACATTGCAAACGCTGTCTACATCCTAATATTTAGCATCAGCATTACACAGCATTACCCGTGCGAAGCCGGGGCGGGTCGCTAGTTTATATATAAATCCATTCGCGCTATCGATGTCATTTGGCTCACTATTAAAACTTTGATCCATATTCCAAAGAATCCTCCACCAAATATCATCTACTATATAAAAATAAGTCGGGTTTTCCTTCCTGACGCTATAACTCCAGAACGCACGAACCGATTTCCACGGTTTTGCATTCGTTGGAAAGGTCTCGGGCTCCGCGAGGTTTATAGCGAAGAAAATTCAGGAAAAATCTGGTGGCGAAACGGAGTTCGCTGGGTTTGTTTGTTATAAGAAAGGCTTGCTTTATTCCTAACTCACTCATTTCCCCCCCAGGAATTCACAGTCAACTACATGATAGAGCAAGGAGTATCTCCTTACAAATTGGTGCTGGGTCTACCGTTCTACGGTCGGACCTTCTTGCTGACTGACCCTGACACAAGGAGGATCGAGTTCGGGCGGACTCCCGTGCAGAGCAAGGGTTTCAAGGGACCTTTTACTGGGGAAGATGGGTTTATGGGGTATAATGAGGTAAGAATTGATGTATTTGAGTTTTTGACGTGACAACGTCTTATAATTCGATAGAGCCGGCTGCACGCACGAAAAAATGCGGCGTTACCTCGCTCTGAGGCGTTCCATGTAAGGCTTGAAGTGCAAGCGAGAGCGCGGAACGAGCGACAAAGAAGCACAAACGTTGTCACGTTCAACTATCGTCAGTAAACCGACTTTACAGACAACCAATTTTTATTTTTTATTTCTTCTTTAATTCAATAGAGCTCAACCAATTGCTTCAGATAGGGCTATAGCGGTGGCTTCATTTTGGAGCAAACAAATTTAAAATGTATGAGCACATTGACACGACGAATGAATGAATTGCACAATACAAAAATGACAATTGAAGTCTTTTTCGTATTCTGTGATTGGTTCAGGCGCGGTCCCGGGAGTGGTCACGGGGGACATGACCCCCCCCCAAAATCGTACACGTCCAATAGTAAAATCCTGTTTATTGTGCAATGAAGTCTATTCAAAGTGTAGTGACCCCCCCAAAATTTCAGTAGTGACCCCCCCAAAATTTCAGGCTGCGACCGCGCCTGGATTGGTAGAGCTCTATTGCTATGTCAACTGGGAATGGATTTCAAGATAGGCTGCAGGTCTGGACAACACTTGCATGCCTACTAGCATATTAACTGGTTTCCTCACAATGTTTTCTTAGGGTCGATTCACATCTGACCGAAGATCCGTCGCGTATTATCGGTCGCGGAACGCCAGAACTGACAAATGTATAGAAAAACACTCGACCGTTCACACTCGACGGACTAACGTATCATCGGTCGAGTGTGAACGGTCGAGTGTTTTTCTATACACTACCGAAATAAAGTACCTACCTACCTATTTTTCGATGCGTGATTGGAGATTTGGTGCATATTTGGCTCAACGAAAAATCAATTGATGCACGACAGGGATTCGAAGCCACGACCATCGTGTTGAAAGTCAAGGCCCACCACTTGGCACACGACTCTTACAAATTACCTACGTCACTACGAAATAGTACCTACGATGAAGGAAGAGCTCGGTGTAGCTTGTTCAGTCATTCTTGAGCAACGTTCTGACCGTGCAATATGTGGAGGGGTGACGGGTAGCATTGAAATGAGAATCAGGAATGAAGAGATCACACACATCACAGGATAAGCAAGTTGAAGTGGCAGTGGGCGGGGCACATAGCTCCTAGAACTGACGGCCGTTGGGGCGGAAAAGTTCTCGAGTGGAGGCCACAGACCGAATGGAAAGACGATCTGGTAAAGGTTGCTGGGAGCCGTTGGGTGCAGGCTGCACAAGATCGATCGCTGTGGAAATCTATGGGGGAGGCCTATGTTCTGCAGTGGACGCTAGATGGCTGAGATGATGATGATGACGACCGGTAACATTATCAACTGACCACTTCCGTGCTTCGGAGGGCACGGCCAAGCCATGACGGAGGCCTGTCTAAAAACTCCGTCACCAGAGTTGGCCACTGACTCATACTTTACTTTACCAGATCTGCATAGAGACAAGCAACAAGTCGTCCCCGTGGGCCCACTACTGGGACGAGCGGTCATCGACCCCGTACCTGAGAGACGGCGGCCGTATCATCACCTATGATAACGCACGTTCCATCGCTATGAAAGTCAAGTAAGTTACAGTTTTCTTATGTACTTATATTTTTTTTTATAACCGGTTGAGAGAAATATGTACCTACCTATATAATAAGTACCTACAGCTAGTACCTATTATGGAAAAAGTAAGGAGTCACGAAATCAAAAATCAAAATAATAAAGATTTAAAAATAAAATAATCAAAAAGTATTCAATGAATGAATGAATGAATGAAAAAATATTTAATTGAATTAAACTTATAGCTAAGGGTTTGTATTAACTATGAATACCACACTGAGTTCTGCACTATGTTTATTTATTGTTCAAATATTACATACAAGTCTAACGCGTGTCGCGGGCGCAGCGCAATCGGGCGTGCGGTCAGTCCGAGATTCTGTGGGCGACTGACTCGCTCGCGTGTGTCGGTCGTTCGGTCGCGCGGCCGGCGCCGGCGTCCGTAGTTTAGTGCAGGGACACACTCATGCTAGGGCCGGATTTAGTAATAGATACGGAAGGAGGAGGCCGCCACATCACCCCCTTCCAGAGACCGACTAGGGCGATTAAGTTTCATAGTTTTTAAGGTGTTCCGGAAATCGGACGGATCTTCTTTCCGGAAGAATGTAGGCGGGCTTCAAACGATCAACGGATACTGTTACAGGTTTGCCCTTTATCTCTAGTTTAAATGTCTTATCATTTCTGTCTATTACAGGATGTGGACCAGTGTACGCCGGTTTTAGTGAGCTTCTCAGCGCATCTTCTCTCAGGAACACATGACTGGTGGTAGCGAGATCTTTGTACACGAAGATGGATTGTCGGTTGTGTCTCGAGGCGGGAACTGGTTTCAGGTTGTTCGCGAATAGACGAAGGCGTGCTGTGTAATCTGTAATATCAGTTGTTCCAGCTGTACTAGGGTCGAAGAACTCAGAAGGCAAACGGAGAGGTTCGCCATATACCAGTTCAGCTGGGCTGGCTTTTAAATCATCTTTGACGGCACTCCGTATCCCGAGCAGGACAAGCGGTAGTGCTTCCATCCAATTTTCTGTACCGTGGCAAGTGATTGAGGTTTTCAGATGTCGATGGAATCTCTCTATGGCCCCGTTACATGCTGGATGATATGCGGTTGTCTTCTTGTGTTGGAATCCGGCTGATTTCGATAGGTATTGGAATAGAGCAGATTCAAATTGACGGCCACGGTCTGTAACGATGGTTGTGGGACATCCGAATCTTGATATCCATCCCGTAAGAAGGGCTTTGGCTACAGTTTCAGCTGTTGCGTCGGGTATGGGCATTACCTCAGGCCATCTGGTAAACCGATCGATTGCTGTGAGGCAGTAGCGATTTCCACTGCATATGGGTAGTGGACCGATGAGATCGATATGCACGTCCATGAATCGTGCGCTTGGGAGCTTATAGGTTCCTAACGGCGCTGAAACGTGTCTGTTTATTTTTGACCGTTGGCATGGTAAACAGGAACGAGTCCACTCTCTGCAGTCTCTCTTGATTCCTGGCCATATGTACCGTTCCGTTACAAGTTTTATCGTGGCGTTGGCTCCAGGATGACTGAGTCCATGCAGGCTTTCAAAGACTTGTTTTCGCATGATGGGTGTAACATAAGGTCTTGGTGTTTGGGAACTGACGTCACAGTAGAGTTCTGAACGTGTTCCAGGAATTTTGACTTTCTCCAGGCGAAGCGAAGTTCCACTCTCCAGCAGCAGTTTCAGCTCTGGGTCCAAGTCTTGGGATTGAGCTAGTTTGGGGAAGTCTATTAAAAAATCGAGTTGCTCCACTCGCGAGAGCGTGTCCGCGACCACGTTGTCCTTGCCGGATATATGTTGAATGTCCGTTGTAAATTGGGCAATCAGGTCAAGATGACGGAATTGTCTGGGCGAACACTTATCTTTGCGTGTGTGGAACGCGTAGCATAACGGTTTGTGATCTGTATAGATCGTGAAGTCTTTGGCTTCCAGCATGTGTCGGAAGTACTTCACGGCTTCGTATATGGCTAACAACTCTCTGTCATATGGAGAATATTTCTTTTGAGCTGGAGAAATCTTGCGGGAAAAGAAAGCTAGTGGTTCCCACGCGTCGTCTTTCAGCTGTTGTAAAACCGCTCCAATTGCAGTATCAGATGCGTCAGTGACAAGAGCGAGTTTCGCTTGACAATCTGGATGCGCCAGCATTGTTGCGCGGCAGAGGCTATCTTTGCAGTCTTGAAAAGCTCTCAGTGTATCGTCTGATAAATGGACTGGGTGAGAACCTTTGACAGAACCCGTCAGAAGAGCATTTAGAGGGGTTTGACATTCCGCAGCTCCAGGTATAAATCTTCTGTAGAAGTTAATCATTCCTAAGAATCGTCGTAGCTCTCGCACGGTCTTCGGTACTGGGAATGACTTGATAGCTTCTACCTTAGATTCCAGAGGTTTGACTCCTTTGGCTGAGATGGAATAACCTAGGAACGTTACCTCCGAAACTCCAAAATGACATTTAGCAGTATTGATGACGACGCCGTAGTCCCTTAGTCTGCTGAATAACTGACGAAGATGGTCTTCATGCTCTTGTTCGTCTTTAGAGAAGCATAGGAAATCGTCGACGTAAGGGTAGACGAAGTTGAGTCCGCGCGTCATTTCATCGACAAAACGCTGGAACGTCTGGCAAGCGTTGCGGAGGCCAAACGTCATAAATGGAAACTCAAAGAGGCCAAACGGAGTGGTTATGGCACTCTTCTGAATGTCATCAGCGAAAATAGGTATTTGGTTAAACGCCTTGACTAAATCTATAGTTGAAAATACCTTGCATCCTGCTATACTGTGTGTGAAGTCATGCACATGCCGTATAGGGTATTTATCGGGAATCGTTCTGGCATTCAGCATACGATAGTCCCCACAAGGCCTCCACTCGTTATCCTTCTTCGGGGCTAGATGGAGTGGAGAGGCCCAAGGACTTTCCGATGGTCTGGCTATTCCAGACTTCAGCATGGATTCAAATTCCTTTTCGGCGATTTTTTGCTTGTCAGGTGCAAGACGGCGGGGGGAAGACGAAACTGGTGGACCTGGCGTCGTTCTAATATAATGTAAGGTATTGTGTTTTACCTCTTTTAGATGACCCGACGGACGCGTGATCTCAGGAAACTCACGTAAGATCTGGTGGTATCTGGACTCGCCGAGTGGTATCTTGATGGATGATATCGTATTCGACGAGCTTACAGGTGTACCGATGGCGAAGAGAGTCGTGTTGCTATCCAGGATACCGAGGCGGCGGTTGCGAATATCAACGATGAGTCCGTAGTACTTCAGAAAATCCGCTCCGATGATGGCTTTGGTAACGTCTCCCACTATAAAACGCCAAGGGAAGTCGCGTCGTAGTCCCAGGTCTAAATCCAGCTGAGCGTAACCATACGTATTTATAGGTGTGCCGTTAGCTGCGGTTAGTTGGAAATCCGTTTTAGAACGTCGCTGTTGAAGGGCAGATCGCGGATAGACACATACATCGCTTCCTGTATCTACGAGAAACGGTATCTTAGATCGGCGATCCGTAACAAACAGGCGACCAGGAGAGGGGGGGCAGTCGTCTGTCGCCATTACTGACCGCCCCTGGAGTTTTCCGCATCATGTCCACCACGTGAATTTCCATTTCCGTATCCGCTCGCAGATTTTTCGTTTCCGTATCCGTATCTGGATTTTTCCCCACCGAAGTCACATGGTTTTACGCAAAGTTTTGCATCACTTCCGTGCTTGAAATGATAAAAACATTCGGGGAACTTCCTGTAGTTGGATACGGAACGGGTCAATGACCTACCTCGGTCGCGTCTCTGGTTAGAGCGGGATCGTCGCTTTCGCGATCCGAGTTGCGAAGTAAGGTTTTGCATCTGCTTACGTAACTCCGCGATTTCTTGTGCCATAGCCTCCATGCTCGATCCAGGTCCTGATGACTGAGCTGCTGCAACTTGAGGTGTTGGTGTGGCAATGTCCTGTATTCTGTCTGCCAAGTCAGTGAGCACCTCTAATGTCGCGGTGGGTTGGGCTGCGATCACTGTCTGTATATTGCGCGGTAGCCGGCTGGTCCATATGGTCTTCAAAAAATCTTCAGGCACGCTTGGTCCAGCGAGGCTTTGCAGATGGCGAAGAAACTGTGATGGTCTTCGATCGCCCAACTCCTCGTGCATCAACAATTGTTTAACTTTTTTCTCGTGTGACGCACTTAATCGTTTTATTAACTCTGATTTTAATTTTTGATATTTATCTGTTGTAGGAGGAGTTACTATGAGATCTTTCACCTCCCTAGAATACTGATGATCCAGTTGTCCAATTACATAATTGAATTTGGTAGTGTCAGAGGTGATGCCTGATATCTCAAATTGGCCCTCTACTTGCGCGAACCAAATTTCTGGTTCATCAGGCCAAAATGGCGGCACTCGTATGCCCACGCGGAATAATTCCACCGGTTTTTCAGCAGGCGTGTCTTGCTGGTTCTTAGACATGTTTTAAATGTTCACAGGGGTCACCAATATAGCTAAGGGTTTGTATTAACTATGAATACCACACTGAGTTCTGCACTATGTTTATTTATTGTTCAAATATTACATACAAGTCTAACGCGTGTCGCGGGCGCAGCGCAATCGGGCGTGCGGTCAGTCCGAGATTCTGTGGGCGACTGACTCGCTCGCGTGTGTCGTTCGGTCGCGCGGCCGGCGCCGGCGTCCGTAGTTTAGTGCAGGGACACACTCATGCTAGGGCCGGATTTAGTAATAGATACGGAAGGAGGAGGCCGCCACAATCACGTCGGGGTCACCAATATAGCTAAGGGTTTGTATTAACTATGAATACCACACTGAGTTCTGCACTATGTTTATTTATTGTTCAAATATTACATACAAGTCTAACGCGTGTCGCGGGCGCAGCGCAATCGGGCGTGCGGTCAGTCCGAGATTCTGTGGGCGACTGACTCGCTCGCGTGTGTCGTTCGGTCGCGCGGCCGGCGCCGGCGTCCGTAGTTTAGTGCAGGGACACACTCATGCTAGGGCCGGATTTAGTAATAGATACGGAAGGAGGAGGCCGCCACAAACTGAATGAAAACTTTATTGCACTTACACCAAGAAAATAGAAAAACATTAAAAATAACAAGGTACAGTCACGGACAATAAGATGTATACACTCGATACTTTTAAAATGAATATCACACTAAAACTAATAGATGTAGGTTAAAAACAAAAAGCGGAAATTGATTTCACATTGAACTAGTGGCGAAATCAATAAAAATACCAGAACATTGTTGAAAATGTTGACCTGTACATGGGTTAAAACATTATGGAGTTTATACATCTTATTGTCCGTAACTGTACAATTGGCGACCTTATCGGTGAACGCGATTTCTTCAAGGCAACATTTAAAAGTTTTTCGTTATAGAAAGTAAATCGTATTTTTTGGTTTGTATCGATCTTGATCGACCCAATAAACATGTTGCATAAAACATATTACTTACTGGCACAATTAAAAAAGATTTATTTTGACGATACAGGATTAATGTAAGTACCTACTTTGACGTGTTCACAGAATGGCAGTAGACCGCGGCCTAGGCGGCCTAATGGTATGGAGTGTGGACACGGATGACTTCCGCGGCCTCTGCGCTGAAGACCCGGAGCCGTATGTGGACTTCACGGAGCGCTACCACCAGCTCGTGGACCAGCCTCTGCTGCAGGAGGCCCTGAAGACCCTCAACTTGCCTGACGGTGAGAACTTACCTTTATCGACCTTAAAACTAGGTCTTGTTTGTAGCCCAGTTCTTCACGGTACGAAGGAACAGTTTAAAGACTATTCTTAGTGAACCCAGCGATCCTAAAGAACTTTAGATAGATAGATAGATATAACTTTATTTGACAACACACAGACACAGGCACATTACATCAACAGAGAACAGGTACATACAGAAAAAAAAAGCACAAAAGTAGGTATGAGGTATGAGATAGGCGCTAAAATGCTATTGATGAATCCCAAACCGTGTTTTTTAGCATAATTCTTCAATGATCCTCTTCTAATTTGTCACTTAAAACTAGAGAAGGTGTAGTGGTTAAAGGCTTTTAAAACATATACTTCATACCCTCAGGGACTATGCGATGGTTACCATGAAAAGCCTACTTATATTTCCTATAATTCCATTAAAAATATTAGTGAAATACAAACTTTACCAACTTCTTATATTTTTTTCATTTTGCAGCTCACGCTACTGGAAGCCTAAGCAAGGGACTCTCCTACGTCATGCTCAACTCTCGCCTCACCCTCAGACTACCCTCTAGAAAGCCCAACAGCAACTTCAACCTCCTTCGCACTATAAACGAAGCAACCTCTTTGGCGATGGAAGAAAAGAGAATATTGGATGAAATGGCGAGAGTCACGAGAGAGAACGAGATAGAAGACAACGATGGCGGCGGTGCGAGCGGGATAGCTGCTAGTTTGGGGGCTGTTTTTTGTTTGTGTGCTTTGGCGGTCAATTTGTAGGTTATAAAAATGATTTTTAATTCCTAACTAGCTCGTAAGTTTTTATATACTGAACAAGATAAATAATTGAAAAATAATTTGTCTTAAGGAGAATCGAACTCGCACCTCCAGCTTCTCAGCCAAGCCAGTCGCTTGATACTGAAGTCAATTAAAAATGAGTTGTAATTGCGCTTAAAATATACTCATGTGCTTAAGAATACTCATTAGTGTATTTGGATTGTAGCTACATAGGTATACTAGGGAAAAAATGAAACTCTTGTAGATATTATCATTAAAAAATAAATGTGTAAGTACCTAACGCTGTTTTATTTAAAAAAAATCCACTACGGGTACCTATCAGAACGCTTAGATAGCAAAGACTACTTTCCTATAATACTCGTAGAACAAATAACAATATGGGACAAATCATTACTATCGGCCCCGCACTAGGACAAGCCTGTATCTTAAAATTCATAATTTCATACATTCACAATTTCACTCATTCATTCGTTCATTCAATGAACGAATCCAAACGAACCGTTTTCCTTCCGACTCTCTCATTCACTCTCATACATTCACTCCCACTCGTGTTTTCTCACTCTCGCTCATCCACTCTCTACTCTGGTAGTTTTTAAGCACTGATGGTTTTTAAGTGGTGCTGGTAGTCTAGTTATAGTGGCCCCGGGCGGCCAAGGTCTGAATGATTCGATTGAAATTCTACATCTATACTAATATTAGGTATAAAGAGAAAAGATTTGTTTGTTTGTTTGAATTGAATAGGCTCCGAAACTACTGGGCTGATTTGAAAAATTCTCACCATTAGAATCCTGCATATGCATGATGAACATAGGCTATATTTTATCCCGGGAAAGTGAAGTTTTCCCGAAGGAACGCGGGCAACACCGCGATGGCCAGCTAATAAGTAATAATTTTATGGCTCAATGCAGACTGAACTGAGACTGAGGTAACAAGATATAAAACTTAAGAACAATGTAACAAGGTATAGAATGAAAGAGGTGTGGCGAAGCCTCGCGCTGGTTCGTGCAGTCTCGCGCGGTCGCGTTTCTGTGTCTTGAAACATTGTCTTTTTCTCGTCGCGTCGCTGCCAATTCAGTCTCCATTGAGCCTAAATGTGAAAGTTTACGGTTTAGTGCGTGAATAATTAATATCTTTGTTAAAAAAAAATATTTATATTAACACATAAAACATCAATTTACAAGTCTTCTAATGGAGATCCACAGCGCACGTTGTAAAAGTGATCACAAACCTGAAATAAAAAAAAAAAATTATATCTATTTTATTATTTCTCTGCATTTTCACATTAAAATCTCAGAAGGTAGGTTTAGATAGTACAATGACAGGTAGGCCAGTCGCCACTCAAAAGATTCGGACCCCTTTCAATAGGTTTTACACTCTTTGCCCAGCATTATAAAAAACATTTATGCATCCGACATGACGACCTCTGTGGCGCAGTGGGTGAAAGCCCGCTTGGGACGCAGAAGGTTGCGGACTCGATCCCCGCCGCGGGATAAATGTTTGTATCTGCAAATATTTATCTCGGGTCTGGGTGTTTCTATGTATAATATGTATGTATTTGCAAACAAAAAGTATATAAGTAGTATATCAGTTATCTGTTTCCCACAGTACAAGCTATGCTTAGTTTGGGGCTAGATGATGCTGGACAATTTTACATTGTCCAGCATTATTTATTTATTTTAACCAAACATTCACATTTTTAACAAGTATTTTCTCAACTTACTTGAAACTGCTCATTGAAGAGAGTTCCATTGGGGCACAGGTCTGTGCTGACTAGGTGCTGCCTCCAGCAGAAGTGGTAAGCCTGGAAAAAGATTTAGAAAACAGTTTAGACGTGGCTCTTACTACCCCCTTAATATCTTAAAGGATCTCTTAGAAAATGTCTACAGGGCGATATGGCCAGAGCCAGGATGAATATCACGGGTCCCTAAGCAAAATATCAGTCGAACGCAAACTCCATTGATGCACGGCTGGGATTCGAACCCACGATCTACGTGTTGAAAGTCGAGGTGCAACCCCATTGGGCCAATGACGAAACGTTAAATGGTCTGAACGTGGCCGTCATGAATGTCTGATGTCGCGAAGGCATTATTTCACGATGCTCATGCTAGCTCTACGGGATTTATATTCAAAGACCTAGTCTAGGTGCCTAAACTAAGGCCTTCTATAGGTACTAGAGGATTTAAGTTAATCGGACATATTCCACGCAGTACGCGCCGCGGTCTTTTTTCTTGAAACTTGACCGATGTAGTGAGTTTCAACTCAATCAACCTATTAACTGAGGAGTTCCATTCTCCATCATCAGATCAGCTCGCTGTCACTATATTTTAAAATTTTAGATGATACTTGATCTACAAACCGAGTTTCAACTAAATCGGTCGATTATCTGAGGAGTTCCCTCCATCATAAGATCAGCTCGCTGTCACCATTTTTGAAAATTTTAGATGATACTCAATCTACGAACCGAGTTTCAACTCAATCGGCCTATTGTCTGAGGAGTTCCCTGGAACAGCTCTTGACTCCATCATCAGATAAGCTTGAAAGAAAGAAATAAATAATGCTAAACAGATAATGCTTAGGCTCCACCGGCGTCTAAAGGCAATAATTACCAAAACTGCATACATTATGTCAAGTCTCGCGACACGTGAGTTCCTGGCATTAGTAAATTGTCAATTTGACATATTGCATAGAGAGTCTTAGACTTATCTGTCGATTCGATTTACAATGGCTAGGAGGGAAGGTTTTTAGAGTTTTACGGGCAAATTATCAAACCCTCAGGAATAAAATTTATATGGGACCACCTCTGGAGTATACCCTTTCAAACAAAAAAATAATTTTGAAAATCGGTCCACAATTGGCGGAGTAATCGCGTAACATGATACAAAAAAAAAAAAATAATAATAAAAAACATACAGGCGAATTGAGAACCTCCTCCTTTTTTTGAAGTCGGTTAAAAAATACTCATGCATGACGTCAGAAAATGCGGCTAGCTTATGACGTCTTGACAGTTTGGCGCAGATAGTACGACCACCTTTATACACCGTCAGGAGGCAACCACTGACGGGATGCTGTAGTGCCTGGGACATTGTTTGAGATGGAGGCTTGCAGCACCTAAACCATCCTCTCAGCTTAATCAGCCTTAAATTCCACAGGAAAGACATGGCCAATACGAGTGAAGCTGACTCAGCTGCGAATTTCTTCACGATGTTCCTGGGTACAAGAATATTACATATACAGGGTGTAAAAGACGTCTACGTGCCGAAAGGGGTAGGTAGAACATCCCAACACACAACCAAATCCAAAAGGATTTTCCGAAATATTCATTATATCCGGAGAAAACAGCGTTTGAAGAGTACTTGCGTATGTTTTAGGCGCGTTTTTTTACGTAGATTGCTGGATTTTGAGTTTGAAATGTTTTTTTCTTTTATGAATGAAATTATAAGGTAGGTATGGTCTTATTATGTAGTAATAGTAGTAAATAACCGAAAAGAACATATCATGACGAAGCATGAAATTTTTTGTTTTTTTCGCTAAACATGTTTAGAATCATGGTCTGATTGCAACCCCTCAGTTTTCGGTAGCAGTCTTTTTACACCCTGTATACCTAAACAAAATTTTTGATTACCTGGCATCCAGCCTGCACATCAGCATAATAGCCCCTTGGCTTAGCGTCACAAGAGAACTCCGTGAGTGGTGCGCGTTCGAAGGTTGGATGGAGCGGCGGGTTGTGGGGCAAGTGGAGCTGATGGTAGTACTGGAAGTCTGCTGGATGCTGGGATTGGGTAGTGGCTAGGGCTGGAAGAAAAAAAATCGTTTTTTACATTAAAAAATACTTTAATGTTTGATTCAGGGCGTGACTCAGGGCGTCAATGAGAATGAGGTGTTTTTAGTTTTGTGGAAAAACTATTAATTCCTCTGGAATAAAATTTACTTGGAGAGAAAAAATTATACCTACTTAGGTACCTGTGCTGGACATTTTACACAGCATCTAGGTAACACGTGCGGCGCGCCTAATTAGAATTACCTACTCACTTATGCTATTAAAGATTTAAAAAAAATCACTCGATAAAGATTATCGGTAAGGACGTGGGTTCTAATCTCACATGGGTGCATATTTTTGGAAATGTTCACTGGTTTAGGCGTCACTTCCCACTCATATAAAGCTGAAAGTTTGCGAGTTTGTATGTTTGGAACTGTGTGGAACCTTACCTAACTACCTATTCCAGATCCTTAGAAACGTCTAAGGGGGTAGTCAGAGGCAAGCCCAAAATTATAATCCAACTAAACTTAAAATATATTTACTCACCCAACAAAAATACCAAACACTTAAACATTTTAACTTCAAATTAAAAAAAAACTAAATAAATTAAAATTAAATTATAAATAATTTAAATAAATATAACACGCAGGTCGTTGTCTGCGCGATTAACTAAACTAAATCAGTGCTAATCCATCAGTGATAGTTTATCCGTGGAGGGTGTTATGCAGTAGGAAGTAATCGTGCGTTTGGTGGCATTTTGTGTTACCGCATTCCAAAGTGGTAATTGATATGCCAAGCAACACCTTGTGAACTTCTTTCAATCCCAAGGTCGAGAGTTCGCGCGATTCCCAACCGTGTATTGATCTTGTGCGAGCTTTCCCCAATCCTTCCTAAAGACGTCCAGGGTAGCGATTCAACTTCAGCAGAAAGCATTCGGTTCGGAATATGTCAGTAGTTCAACCGACCGCAACCATCAGTGCAAGAAACGTCAGTTTTGTATCAACTCCTGCACTGTGATTGGTTGCGGAGGTTGAACAGCTGACTGATTCCGACTCGAATAAAGTCTGAATCACTAGGCAGGCACTGCAAATACTGCGATTCGCATCCGCAACAAAATCGTTCCGTTAAATTCGTCCAAAAGTGACGTTTCCTGCTGAGATCAACACAAGCTCACAAGCAACAACAAGCCCCAAAGTAAGTTCTGCTTACTTTGGGGCTAGATGCTGCTGTGTGAAAAGTCCAGCATTATTTATTTATTTATTTTATTAGGTTCTGTCACGGATGCGTTCCGCTGAAGTGGTACCCATGACTCGCTATGCAGGTCATCTTCAGTCATCTCGGAGTCGCTTGCCTTTCACCGGGAACCAACCAGTCACCTACAGGATCAGATTGATCACCTAAACGAAAGCGAGGCTCCAAACCAAAAAGGTTTCTTGCCCTCCATCTTCATGGTATTGCCACCAATTGATCGCGAAGGAACATGAGTGGAATCTGTCTGTCGACTACTAGGTGATAGCGGTCCTACTGAAATGCTTTTTGACTTTGACTTTTGACATAAATTATTGCTTGCTTGTTGTTGCATACAACCATCCTAGGATCAGCGGTGTCAGTTTTCGCGACAAGGTCAGGTCGAGTGCACAGCCTTGCCGCATGCCATAATACTAGACGTATCTACTTATTAGGAACATTATATACATACTTAGGTACCAACACTGCATTATCTACATAGTACAGTCAGCATCACCAACTGGTAACACTGTACTTATGTATGAGGAACAAATAAATAAAATAAACTGCATATTTTTTTATTTATTTTATTTATTACGGGACAACAAACAGCTATATTATATGGCTTAACTAGAGAACTTGTATACATTTTAGGAATGTAGATAACTTATTAATAATATAGCCCACAGCGTTATCCACAGGCTAAGTAAAATATGTTTTAAATTAAATGCGACTGTTAGGAAGTCGAAAGTGAAGCTTACAAAACAATATTAACGAAAAACTTAAGTAAAAGAAAAGAAAACTAAGTAAGTATATTTACTATTAAATTCAGCCCTCTTCCCTGAGTTTCGCTTGACTTAAGTAGTTTTAAGTCAAATCGGCCCGTAAGGGTGCTCGCACATTCAGAAATGTCAATTCAATAGAGAAAATGCTGCTGACGTCATAAGCGAGCCGCATTTTATGACGTCATCAGCATTTTTTTTTTAAAGTCAGTATCCTTACTTCTGTTTATTATATAAAGTTGTATCAGGTATTACTTAAACTTACTTTTTTTTTATACTTTAGTTTTTGTTTTGTTATTTTCTAAAAAGTCCACAATTACTCTGTAACGATGACTTAGTTCGTAAAGGTACTCTCATGTTTGTACAACTCGGTTTCCTGCGACACAGGTTTACACCTCGTGCGGGGACCATCAGTAAGTTAAATGTATCTAGTATAAGTTCGTTGGCAAATAAAGTTATTTGTATTTGTATTTGTATTTGTATTTGTTGTATTTGTATTTTTTGTAAGTACCTACTTATAGAAAATTGACTGCGGCGCGTACGGCGCGGACAAGTGTGCGATCAGTTTAATACACCAACTGTCATCCCGCGTAGTCCCTGTGGATAATGTAGTCCCAGAGCAGAGCCGTGTTGGTCGTATGGGGTTGTGTGCCTCGCAACTTTCAATCCGAAGGTCGTGGGTACGAATCCCGGCTGTGCATCAATGGATTTTTCGTTTCGTAAAATTTATATGCGCATTAACACGAGGTCTTAACGGTGAAGGAAAACATCGTGAGGAAACCTGCAGCTTAGTCAGCTCCACACGTATTGATGTGCGCCAGGCTGATTAAGCTGAGAGGATGGTTTAGGTGCTGGACAAGCCTACCATCTCAAACAATGTGTAGGCATGGGTTGCCTCCTGAGTCCTGACACAATATAAATCATCCCACTCACACACACTGTTTAGATGTTTGGATATTTGGATGTTTGTATGTTTGTGTATCAATCACGCCTTAACGGATTTAGATGAAACTCGGTATAGGCGTGGATAGTGACCTGGAATAGCATATAGGCTATTCAAAATGTTAGTACCACGCGGGCGAAGCCGCGCGCAGAAGCTAGTCTAATATAGATATAAAGGCCTACTTACTTTTTTTTCATCCACCGTATGTATGTATAGCCTGTACATACCTACGTAGTAGGAATGTACGGTCCGCATCACCAACTGGCATCCCCATCCCATAAAGGTACTACGGGGGATGAAAAAGAAACGTAGGCCTTTACGTGTATATTAGATGATTTAGGTATAAACATATAAAAGGTTCCTACTATCCGAAATATTAGGTACTAGCTGTCCGTCGCGGTGTTACCCGCGGTCCCTCGGGATAACTTCACTTTCCCGGGATAAAATATAGCCTATGTTCATCGGGGATAATGTGGGATTCTAATGCTGAAAGAATTTTTCAAATCGGTCCAGTAGTTTCGGAGCCTATTCATTTCAAACAAACAAACAAATCATTCCTCTTTATAATATTAGTATAGGTACTCGTAGATTTATAGTATAGAAGTATACAGGGCGTCCCAAACTTATGGGACATGAAGGGGAAGTACCTTAAATATCGTAGATAGTGTATTTTGCTTAAAGAAGACTTTATGTTATTTTTAAAACTTAGTAATTCCGCATTCATAGATTTTCTAAAAATAACTTGCTTCGTCTGGGAATCGAACCGACTCAAATGTCAAAAAAAAATCACCCTACTTTTATGATGCCAATCGAAAGAATAGCTAAAAAATAATAACTCTGCTTAGGTAACATTGTATTTTAAAAGAAAGGAACAACGTAAAATGAGTTTTGAATGAGTCAAATTTCAAGAAAGTTATTTATTGCCGTCGACGACGTTCAAACTGAATTGTGCCATATCACATCGAGTGTTCACCATAAAATGATAAGAAAATCAACAGGTAGCGGACTCATTAAAAGATTGGCGATTTGCGTAAGACAAGAGGGATCACATTTTGAGCATTTAATTAATTAATTTACAAAAAAATACCCACTTAATTGACTACGGCAGTTACATGTATGTTTTTATGTTGATTAAAATGATTAATTTTACGTTGTTCCTTTCTTTTAAAATACAATGTTACCTAAGCAGAGTTATTATTTTTTAGCTATTCTTTCGATTGGCATCATAAAAGTAGAATGATTTTTTTTTGACATTTGAGTCGGTTCGATTCCCAGACGAAGCAAGTTATTTTTAGAAAATCTATGAATGCGGAATTACTAAGTTTTAAAAATAACATAAAGTCTTCTTTAAGCAAAATACACTATCTACGATATTTAAGGTACTTCCCCTTCATGTCCCATAAGTTTGGGACGCCCTGTATAGTATAGAAGTGCATGTTGAGATGTAGGTAGGTAGGTATATAAGCTCCAAAATCACTGATCACTGCAGCATTGAGGTGTCTTGAAGAAGGTCGTTCAATGATCGATAATTGGTTTGTAATAAATTAGAGCATTGGGGTTCCTCGCCAAAAATAAAATTTATGTAAGTAATTAAGTAGGTAGTTACGTACATTTATTTAACTGGTAAGTACCTAAGTAGGTAATAATAGTCGAAGCAAATCCACCATAAAGAAACAAAAACAAAACTTACTCAGAGCTTTAAACATCGTCTCAATTCAATCTTGAAATCCCAACTATATTCAAAATACACAGTTAAAGCAATAAATGCCTATGCCATCCCGATCTTGACCTACTCTTTCGGTATAATCAACTGGAGCAAATCAGAGCTGAAAAACCTTCAACGTCTTATAAATGTCACTATGACTAAACACCGTAAACACCATCCACGAGCCTGTATACAGAGGCAACTCCTACCTAGAATAGAAGGGGGAAGGGGCATTATCAACATTCATAACTTACACAATCGTCAAATCACAACACTAAGGACATACTTCCACATCAAAGCTGAAACATCAACACTTCACAAGTCTATAGTAGATTTAGATAGGAAACTCACACCACTCAACTTACAGAACCGTAACAAGCAAACAAACGAGGAACTCACAGACACACAAACCCTGATTTCTGAATGGACCCTTAAGTCTCTCCATGGAAGACATCGCCACGACTTGAGCCAACCCACCGTCGACATGCAGGCGTCGAACGAATGGCTCAGTCGGGGCGAACTCTTCCCTGAGACTGAGGGGTTTATGATAGCAATTCAGGATCAAGTAGTGGAAACCCGGAACTACCAAAAACATATTATCAAAACACGCAATCTAACTACAGATATGTGCAGACGGTGCAACAGTTCATCCGAAACTATCCAGCATATAACCGGGGCCTGTAAATCGATTGCCCAAACTGATTATAAGTTTAGGCATGACCAGGTAGCCAATATTATCCATCAACGACTGGCGGCAAAATACAACTTAATAGAAACACACCCTGTTGCTAGACCAACTCCGTACTATAAATATACCCCCGATACTGTGCTGGAAAACCAAACCCATAAACTTTATTTCGATCGCGCCATCCTCACAGACAAGACCATTCACTACAATAGACCAGACATCACACTCATCGACAAAACCAATAAAACAGCACTCCTCATAGATATCGCCATTCCCAACACACACAATCTACAAAGCACAATTTCCGAAAAACTTTCAAAGTATGTTGACCTAAAAAACGAAATATCACGGATGTGGAGACTAGAAAAGGTCTCCATCGTACCGGTAGTATTATCCTCAACAGGCGTTATCCCTAACCAACTCTTCCAGTCAATTGCTCTGCTCGATCTGCCTAAGCACACTTTTGTATTACTCCAAAAAGCAGTCGTTTTAAACACATGTAGGATTGTACGCAAATTTTTGCAAAGTGACCTCTCTGGTGATGTGCAGACATCAAACTCTGGAACCCGTAATCAATTAGGTGTATCAAATGATGTGCACTTGGCTTAGGCCCGTGCTCATCCTTAGATTACCGACTCAATTGAGTCGAGTGGATAAAAATCTTAAAACAATAATAATAATAATAAAAAGCAGTAAGTAAAAAGCAAGTTCGTATGAGCCAGTGCCAACTCTGGTGACGGAGTTTTCGGTCTTTGTCATGGCTTAACGACCGGGACCGACAATCTAACGTGCCCTCCGAAGCTCAGAAGCGCTCAGATGAAAATGCCACTGGCGGTCACACATCCACGACGATCTATCAAGAACGACTAAGCAAGCACGACCACGAGCGCTTGACGACGAGAACTTGTAAGGGGTACCTACTAAGGTACTTTTTTGGGGACCGTGTCACCCCCGTCCGTGGGAGTATACCCCTTTATTCTGTAACCCCACACGTGGTCCCTGGGTGGTGCAAAGCAGGTGACACAAAAATACTGGTGGTAGGCACAGCCGTGGTTAGTGACCACCCACCAGACAAAAACACGGCGCCAAACAGCCCAAACTGTGTTCCGTCGTGATGTCTGGTGACACCAATGGCAGGTCGGGTCAGTTCTGTGGCGTCCCCGTGGTGAATGTGCTTCGTGCTTGGTTGCTTCATCGGGAGACTAGTTGTGGAGACTAGCGGGATCCGAGGCACGGTGCCGCCGCTGGCCGACCGGAGTCAGTAGGGGGCCCAATTATGGGTTAGCCGCCCATGAGAGGCTGCCCCGCCAACTACCGAAAAATCCTAGAGATGGGTCGTCGTGCCGGTTGGCTACCGGACGAGAGGGCACGATGGACATCACTGGGGGGGCTCGGGCGTCCCCGCAGTCTCCAAACTAGTTACCCACATGATGTACACAATCCATGGTATGTAGTTCAGGACCTGCAAGTGGGTCGCCTCGATCTACTTCCGACCTCCAACCTATAAACCCTTGAACAAAATGAATAGAAACAAAAGGAATAAGAAAGTTTCACAGCGGCTGCACTCCCTCTCGCTTAAAGTGCACTTCACTAATATAAGGGGCTTGCACTCCAATATCACTCCTGTCCATCACCATCTTGAGACAGAAAAGCCTCACCTCTTGTTTCTATCGGAGACGCAGATCAGATGTCCGCCTGACACTTCCTATCTTTCTTACCCAGGCTATAGCCTGGAGCACAAATTTAAGCAACGGGCAGGCGTATGTGTATATGCTCGGGATGACATCTGTATTCGGCGGCTTCGAAAATTTGAAGACCCCACTTTCTCAGTACTTTGGATTCTTGTTGACACTGGCATAGACAAGATTCTTTATGCCTTTGTCTATCGTTCACACAGTGGAGACCTGGAGACAACCAGGCTTATGGAATACCTCAGTGAGGCTGCAGACTCAGCTCAACAGGAGTACCCGTCGGCCCAAATGGTGTTTCTGGGGGATTTTAATGCCCATCACCAAGATTGGCTTTTCCCATACCGGGACACCGATCATGCTGGTTATGAAACGCGTAGGCTTGCCCTCACGTTAGATCTTACCCAGCTGGTCCAAAGTGCCACACGAGTACCCGATGTTCACACACACACAGCCTACTGCCTGGACCTTTTGCTGACAACAGATCCAGATCGCTACTCAGTGTCAGTTTCTTCACCGCTTGGCACTTCTGACCATTGTCTGGTGAAATCTGTATCCGTCTACTCCCCCCCTGACCCCAGCCCTAAGGGCACCCGGCGGTTGTGGCGGTACAAGTCAGCGGATTGGGACGAGATGCGGTCGTTTTTTGCATCGTTCCCATGGCAGCCTGTATGCTTCGCTTCTAGTGACCCCTCTGCTTGCGCCGACGCCGTGACCGAGGTTCTGCGTCTGGCAATGGAATATTATGTTCCATACTCGGACGTCACACAATCGGATAAAGCTCGCCCATGGTTTGGGCCCGAATGTGGACGTGCTGAGGCACTGAAACATCAGGCATACCTGGCATGGGCTGATGCTCGCGGGCGCAAAGCATCGGATATTCACGCAAAGAAGCAAGCCTTTAACAAGGCCTCCAAATCCTGCAAAAAGGCTCTTCAGAAGGCACGCTTTGACCACATTAGGCGTATTGGGAACAAACTGGCTTCCTACCCAGCGGGTAGCAAGGCTTTTTGGTCCCTGGCTAAGTCGGTCGAGGCGAATTTCTGTCGCTCCTCACTGCCTCCATTGCAGAATCCTGATGGTTCCCTGGCTCACGCCGCTGAAGAGAAGGCTAATTTATTTGCCTCTCTTTTTGCGGAATCTTCGCGTCTTGTTACTGGTAGCGCGGTCCCTCCCACACTTCCTAACTGCGAGTATGTCATGAATGACATCCACATTCGCCAAAAAGAAGTTCTGAGGACACTGCGCAATCTCGACGTGAATAAGGCCAGTGGACCTGACGGTATTCCTGCTGTTGTCTTGAGAACTTGTGCCCCTGAGTTGTCTCCAGTATTAACACGCCTATTTCGGCTCTCTCTTGAGAGTGGTCAAGTGCCGAGCTCTTGGAAGCTGGCTAATGTGCAACCTGTGCCCAAAAAAGGCAGTCGTGCTGACCCTACCAACTACAGGCCCATTTCGGTTACTTCCATACTCTGTAAGAGCATGGAACGTGTCTTGAACCACAGGCTCCTGGCATACCTGGAAGCAAATGATCTCCTCAGTGACCGGCAATATGGCTTTCGCCGGAACCGGTCTACTGGGGATCTTCTAGCATATGCCATCCACATCTGGAGTGAAGCCATCGAGAAATACGGAGAAGCGTTAGCTGTTTCTCTGGATATTTCCAAGGCCTTCGACAGGGTCTGGCATGACGGTCTTATTAGTAAGCTTCCATCCTACGGCTTGCCCTCTGGTTTCTGTGCGTGGATTTCTGACTTCCTGAAGGATCGATCGCTACGAGTAGTCGTTGACGGTTGCTCATCCGATCAAATGGCAATTAATGCCGGTGTTCCCCAGGGGTCAGTACTCTCAGCAACGCTCTTCCTGCTGCACATAAACGATCTGCTGAATCCCGGTATCTTTGGGTATGCAGACGACAGCACGGTAGTCGAAAGCTACACGTCTACTTCGGGAGCCAGCGGGCCTGAGATAATGTCACTCAGAGAGGCCATGGTCGAACGATTGAACTTGTCACTGAAAGCTGTCTCCGATTGGGGTGACGCCAACCTGGTCAAGTTCAATGCCAGCAAAACGCAGGCGTGTTTATTCTCTGCAAAAAGGAGACCTTTCCAGCTGGCTCCTTCTTTTCGAGATGTGTCCGTACCGATAACAGACCGCCTCGAGCTTCTTGGTGTCTCTCTATCATCGTCGCTAAATTTTGGCTCGTATATCGAGTCAAAAGCTCAGATAGCCTCAAAAAAGCTAGGTATCCTCTCAAAGGTGAGGCGTTATTTTACTCCTATGCAGCTGCTCACTTTGTATAAAGCGCAGGTTAGAGCCTGTATGGAGTACTGCTCTCACCTCTGGGATGGCTCTGCCAAGCACCATCTCCAGGCATTAGAATCGATTGAGAGGCGAGCCAAGAGGCTAATAGGTGATGACACTCTGGTTGAGTCTCGGCTTCAAAGCCTTGAGCATCGCCGTAGAATCGCGTGTTTGTCGGTCTTTTATCGACTTCATTTCGGAGAGTGTGCACAAGAACTCCACAATTTAGTTCCACCATCCCCATTCTTTTATCGGGCCAACAGGTTCCCGGAAAGACGCCACTTGTACATGGTCGACATTCCCAGAGTTCGTACAAAGCGTTTTGAGTCCA